>CM060913.1:586779602-588082102 GCA_030737875.1 Allium sativum | reverse complement strand
AAAATAAAATGTTGAGTCAAAGGTTTCATAGCATATTTTGATTAATGACAAGAAGGAGCTTCATGGTCGACAAAAAGAAGAATCGATGTTTTCGTAAGTTAGAGGTTGATTATTTAGAGAATGTTAAAATCTATCCTCAAATAATCATACTCCTCATCATTTTTGAATATATACATAAATACACATTTTCTGTGCAAATTGACAAAAACCTGTCGACCCACAAAAAAATCCTGTTGACCTTTTTCAAGATAGAGACAAAACCTGTCGACCTACAAAAAAATCCTGTCGACCTACAAAACCTGTCGACCTACAAAAAAATCCTGTCGACCTACAAAAATATCCTGTCGACCTACAAAACCTGTCGACCTGTCTTTTTCAACCTGTCGACCTCTTTCGGGAAAAATGCACAGCAAATGTCCATTCATGAATATAACGTATATATATATTCAAATACCTGTTTACCTATCTTTTTCGACCTGTCAACAACTTTTCAAACAACAAGCAACCTTTCGAAAAGTCATCTTCTTTCATCAAGAGATTTATCCATTTCTCTTCATCAAAAATCATCATTATTCATTTCAACTCTTCATCAATGATTACAACTCCTCATTCACTATAAATACATCTTGAATCATCATCCAAATAACTGATTCTTGCTCTAATTTCTGATCTTACTTTCTAAATACTCTTGCATTCTAAAAGCTCCCAAATTCAAGTTACTTATTGAATCCTTGATAATATTTCTCTTATTTTGATTCAACAAGCAACTAACTTCCTTCAAATCTTCGCATTCAATTCATATACTTGAGGATAAGATTATAGGAAGGGTGTACTCAATCGTTGACAAATCAGTGTTGAAAGAAGAACACAATCAGAAGTCAAACTCTTGTAATTGTCCTGTGTGGGTAAGCTTGTAGCCCGTGAAATCAAGTGGGTAAGCTTGTAGCCCGTGAAATCAAGTGGGTAAACTTGTAGCCCGTAAATCAAGTAGTGTTGTGAACCTGTTCCTCCGGGTGAAGAGAGGGTGTTGTTTAGTGAAAAGCCGAAGAGGAGCTTCGGGACTGGACGTAGGACTGGAGGTCCGAACCAGTATAAAAATCCTGGTGTCGTTACTCTACTTTACTTTACTTTACTTTACTGCATTTATAATTATTTGTGATATATATATTGTTTGCGAATATTTATTCGCATAACTATTGAATAGCTTAAGTTATCACATACATTCCGCATAGCCATATTATAGATCCTGCACAAGTCGTACACACTCCGATTTTTCATAAAATACAGCGTATGTTACCATTATTTTATTTTTTTTCTTATTTATCTCAATCTCAATAATTTATTTTGATTCACATTTAAGAGGCTAAGTTTGAAGAAAATGCATCTCTGTAGTTTTTCTTACCTTCTCTAAAATGCACATATCAGCGACATATAGATATTCATGGTCCTGAATCTACGTTATATTAGATACTGAATTTTATCCACTTTAAGCGATAGTTCCGTTGATTCAATTATTATTTTCTTGCTAGCAATATGTCATCGAGCTAAAATAATAGCGTGTGTTGCGCTTTGTAACATCTCATGAGAAAAAAAAATATGTTTCTCTTTTCCATAGTAAAAGAACATTTTGGTTCTGAATTTGAAAAAATAGAATGTTAACTCCATGTGAACCTGGTCTGGCAAGCAAAAGTTAGCAAGAAACCCAAACGGCTTAAATTAATGCACATATACAATAATAACAATGTTAATTTGTAAATAAACTATTATCATTTTATGCACATAAATAATAAATTTATCATATGCAATGTTTAAAAAATCCATTTTTAACTTCAAAAACTTCATATTAAAATTTCTGTAATTTTTCATAAAATACTTCTCAATTTATTCGTATTATTTACTCTTAAATTGATATATTTTAACCAATTACATAATTTTAGATTCAACATATATATAATACTTTATTTAAATTGTATTAGTTAATTCATCTAAAATAATCAAAACATGTCAATTTCAACAAGAATTCTTTCTCATAGTAGTAAGAACATAAAATTATTGTTTTACTTCAAAGATATATAAGTTGCATAACACATACCATGTATAAACAATAACAATTACAACAATAATTTATATTATATTTATTTTGCCTGATTCATCGTATGTTGTATAACAATGTTCCAATTTTAACATTAAAATTTTAAAAATTGTATTTTATAGTATTATCGTGTGCAACGCACGGGTTACACACTAGTACTAAATAATAATGCATTGTTTATCTTTTGCTTCTGAAATTATGGCATATGAGTTCACACAATTCTTGTTATCTAATATAGCCTACTGATGACTGAAATATGCATTTTTAGTCTCCCGGGCAAACCTTTGTTTTTTCATTATGTTACTTCTAACTTGCTATTGTTTTTCATACATCAGAATAATTTTTTTATGAATACATTATATATTCTAGTTTTATATTATTGAATATCAGATTTAGGTCCTTAAAATCGTACTTAATGCACAAAAACTCCTTTTAATTTTTTTATTAAATAGGTCCCTATAATTAAATTACTAAAAACTGCACAAAATTATGCAACTATTCAACGAATAATTGTAAACAATTGTGCAATTATATCAAAAAATTGCATAATTATTTGTAATTTTTTGGTGAAAACTGCAAAAAAAAATCGTAATTTTTTTGTAAAAAATTACGAAAATTTTCGTTGAATAATTACGAAAATTTCCGATATAATAGAATAAATCAGTACTGCAAATCAAGCATGTTGCACTGCCTCAGTTGAACAAACAAACGATGCGAAAAACATTAACCGAGTCACTTTCCCTTTAACTTTCGAAGCAATTGGCATATGGGAAGTTGTAGAAGAGTTAAAATGACCTAGTGTCGGTTATGCACCATTTTCGAACAAACATAAGCTAATGATTTCTGTTGCATCGCCAATGTTAACAATCGATGCAAGTATACTAATTTGCATCGATTGCATATTTTTGAAGTAAGTAGGTTGAAGTAAATGCATTTAAAATAAAAAATTACAACCACTTTTAACTTGAACTCGTAGCCATAAAAAACCTTGTTTTCCTTTTTCCCCCTTCATATGCTTTTTATTTCCACTTTCGCACCATATTACAAGAAAAAACCCCGATTCAGATTGAAAAGAAGAAGAAAAATCAACTCAATTCTGATTTACACTGTCTCTCTTTAAGGTATTATCATTTTCCGATTTCGATTTCCACTTAGTATCTTTATTTCGATTTCGATTTCATGGCATTTTTCAATAGCGATAAGCATTTTTATTTTATTTCATGCCTTCAATTTCGATTTTAGTTTCGGATTATGTGGATGGTGCTTGAATATTATTTTTGTAAGTGTTATATGGTGGTGAAGTTATAGGGATGATGAAGTTTGGTGCATGTTAATACCAAAAAATGACACAACACCCTAACAGAGATAATGTAAAGATTAAAATTGAAGAAAAATAAATGAAAACGAGAGAAAATGCAATCGCACACAAATTTGTATTGGTTCGACGTTAATGAGCATACGTCCATTTTATAAAATCTTGATTATATATAAACTTTGAGTACAAATGATGGTTTTATGGCTAAACCCGAGTTTAATGCAGTAGTTATAAATAAATGACAAGAGAATGGTCAAAATTCCTTTTTCTGAAGCTTTGGATGGCTATTTATAGGTGCTATAGTTCTCGGGTCGACTAGGGTGCATGACATCCATCCTAGGACTATAAAAATGGGAGGGAAAAGCTTCCTTCTTATGTGAAAAGGACTGGCCCGGTTAGATATTGGACATGTGGCGACTGATCCGGATTTTTAAAGGTAGAAGAAGCGGTCAAATCAGAGTAGATCCAATCAAAGCGAAGATACTTGCATTAGAGACTGGGTCCAGGTCAATGATCGACCCTAGGAGTGCTAAACCTGAAGGCAATGCCAAGTCGGCTCGTCTTCTTTCGCATGTGTGCGTATCTTACGAGTCAGTTCGACATAGGTCTTAGTCGACCCGGGTCTTAGTCGACCCGAAGATGTTTCGAGCCGAGTCTTGGTGCCTAGCACTTGTCTTGCATAATGGTGGTTCGGGTCACCAGGTTACTTGGTCGACCTGAAGGTCTTCAAACCAGAGTTTGTAGCGGTATGCTTCCATGTTTGGTTGTGTAGTGTCCTAGGTCGAATTGGACCCTGGCCGAGCCTACTGTTATTTGAGCTAGGGTAATGGCCTCTCGGTAATGATTCGAATTGATTTTCTGGATTGTGTATGGTCTTGATGGCCTTGCTAAAAAGGTTGGTCAACACTTCTCCCTCAAAGTACATTGCATTATAGACGAGATGTGCTTTGTATTATGTTGGATAGCAATCCCATAGAAGTTATTTAGTCTGTGAAAGGAGATAGCAAATTGTTGTGTTCATTTGAGATACCATTATACTTGGGTTATTCTGTTTGTAGAGACAATCTGTTGTTTGTCTTATCAAATCGTTGGCTCTAGAATGTGATGTAACACACACAAGTCCTTGTCGAATAATGTTGTCAAGTCATGCAAGTCGAGCGTACAGTCAACTCAGACTGGAAAATCATACATGAGTAAGTACGAAGCATTGTTGAGCATCATTGTTTAAGTTAAGTGAGATTCGATGTCGACCCAAGTTACTAGAATCTTCAGATAGCGGGGAGTAGTCGATATTTCCTTCTTCTGGTCGACACATCGAACTGACAAATGGTTCGATGCTTTCGAGTCGACCCTCCTTGGGTCAATATTCTTCGACTCAGGGCTTTGTTTCAAAGATATTGCTTCCAATGGAACACTGTTAGCCTGTTTTGTGATTAGGCCACCCAAAACCCAGACGATTAGGGTTACATATGTTAGAGGTTAAAGCTCTTATACATTCTAAAACCAGAGCTCGGATAAATTGGAGATCTCGGATCAGACCCGATTAAAGAGATTGGATCGGATCAGATTGGAGAGCTTGGATCGGATCAGATGGGGACAATAACACCAGATTCGATCGGATCTAAGCCCCCTGTTTAATCTGCCTGAAGCTGTAACTGCTCCATAGCGTAACCTATTTTCTAGCCTACAAAAGTGGAGGCACCGTATCCACTTCTCCCCACGTTCTCCACTCTCTCATAACCTACTCCGAAATTTTCCTGATGCTGCCATGTGTACCTCTAACTGCTCACCAATTCCAGCCTATAAATACATCTCAATGCAGCAAATTAAAGGGACTTTTAGCCCTAAGCAAGCTATATACATTTCGGCCATGGCTGCCAACAACCGACAACCATCTTCTTCTTCAATCAAATCAATGGACTCAGGGAGATAAATTCATTGTAATCGAGTGCTTAAATGATTATACTCGTTGTAATTGTAATTCTCTATTGAATGAAGAACTTTAAAGTGGATGTAGGCTCGTTAATGCCGAACTACTATGAATCTCGTGTGTTGATTCTTTTTCTCTGTTTTTAGATTATTATCATTCTTCGATGTTTTCTACAAATCCTGGACAATTGGGTGTTAGTGCCATTTTTTGTCTAACATTTTGGTGCTTTCACTGAGAAATGAAGATTCTCAAATTTTCGGATTATTTATCTACTGTTTGGATCACCAAGTCCGAAGAGAAAATCTGTATTCTCATCACTTTCGAAGTTTCCAACGAGTTTAGCAAGTTTGTTTGCTACGACTCCAAGAAGAGATGTGAACTGCCAAACTTCACAAAGAGATGAAACTAAATCGGAAAATTCTAGTTGGTGGCAATCAGTTCAAAGTGTCTTGGATCTATAAAGTCAGTGGAAAATTGAACTGGCAACGTCTCTGCTAGCATCGGGTCCGACATATTGGATTGGGTCGGACTCGAACCGACCCCACATAGCCACGCCTCAGCTCAAAGACCAAATTTTGATCCGACCCGGAGTGGCACCCAAACCGACCAGCTGATTACGCTCCAATACTGCTCGGAGGAACTAGTCCGATCCGAACCAACATGAAGACATCTCTGAGCCGCAACTTGAAGGCATGATCCGGCCCGACCCGAAACAGCTGTTTTTAGAAGAAGAAT
The DNA here is from genome assembly GCA_030737875.1 of Allium sativum. Classification (NCBI taxonomy): domain Eukaryota; kingdom Viridiplantae; phylum Streptophyta; class Magnoliopsida; order Asparagales; family Amaryllidaceae; genus Allium; species Allium sativum. The sequence goes on along the minus strand of CM060913.1, from coordinate 588,076,030 downwards.
ACATTTTTCTGATCATTTCAGAAAAGGTTCCATCTTCCAAAATCGAACGAATCAGGAGATGCCCACTTGTTCGACCTAATCGGTTAGGTTGATCGCTGCCAGGACCGTGGGGCCCCGGATCCCCACTAGCTCTGCGCTCGGACCCGTTGACGGCTCGCCTTCGGTTCGGAGCACGGCTCGCCTTCAGCTCGACATATATTTTGACTAATAGCTGTCATCAAAGCTTGTAATCAAAGATTAGACGGATAGTCTGAGAATATCACAGCAAAATGGCAATGACTATGATTCTTTCTTCCAAGAACCATGACCCCTATTTACTTTTGTTATTCAGTGTGAGGAGTTGTTGATCAGACTCAGCATGTTGGCTATGACACCAAATGAGGGAAAGATTGTTTCCTGGCATATTCCTTTTTCAGGGTTCCAATAGTGTGCAGACTTTAGCAATACAACTAAGGTTGTTCTCGAATGAGTAGTGATCACCTAGTCTACATGGCTTGAACTTCAACCAGCAGAGTCATGAATGACAATGATATGGAGCAGACCAGGCACTATTCCGAAGATAACTCGAATGATCTTAGTGATGATGAATCTCAATGATAGGATACCAGAAAGTGACTAAGGATCCTAACACTACAAAGCTACACTTCACTTGTATGACGCAGTGAAAAGCATATGTCCTGCAGTTCACTCTTTGAGGAACTTAGCAAACCGATCTACTATCAACCGCATCGATGACGATTGATTTCTGCCGGATAAGGATTAAATCGACATACTTTAGTGCCCAGAGTCAAGTACCAGTTGAGCCACCACAGACCATGATTGGACCTATGGATCCTTATTCAGATCATAGCAACTTGACTGCTTATCAGCAACCATGCAACTGGCCCTAGCTGAATTCGGAGCTTACATTGCACCTTGATGTCTATTGTTAAAATTCCCAACCAAAACTAGAGTGGGAAAGGTCCGTGGTGACCAAATTTCTGTATGAGCCTACTATTTGGATGAATGGAAGATGCTACACAATGTAAATGACATGGAACCCAAGAATGCTTCCCCTCCTACAAAGGAGCTATTGGCATAACAAGTAACAGAAACACCGTGGAAGGAATCGCCCAATTACTTGTTCGAAGACATAGATACCAGAGAGGCTGAAGATTCGGGAGGTAGAAGGGCGACACTTAATGAAGAACCTGTGGATATTCCGATTGATAACGATGTCCTGACAAAGGTCTTAAAAATCGGATCTCATTTGGACCACCTTCAGATGAGGGAATAGATAGATTTTCTACGATCCAATCTGGACGCATTTGCGTGGACCCGTACTGACATGTGTGGGATCTCGCCGTCGATTATAAGTCATGCACTGAACATTAACCTAAAGTATCCCCCCACTAAAAAGAAGAGGAATATGCTGTGCTCAGAGAGGTCGTCTGCCTTGAAAAAAGAAGTAGAGAAGCTGAGAGATAATGGATTCATCAGAGATGCTACATATCCCGACTGGATACCAAACTTTGTACTTGTTAAAGAGATGCTACATATCCCGACTGGACAACGGTAATTGCCGTGTAATAGATGGGTTAATTTAAAATCTAGTATTGTACTCTAATGAATGCAAGTGAATGTTTTCTCCCTCTATGCTCATCATAAATCTTTTGTAAAAGAAATAAACTCCGGTAGACATTTAAATGAAGAAATGTTATGTAATGCTGAGTATTGTGATTATTTGTTTCAGCATAAGCGAAAATTTATAAATGATCAAATTTGGTGGCAAGAATTATCAATATATATATATATATATATATATATATATATATATATATATATATACATACATACATACATACATATATATATGTATACATACATACATACATACATATATATATATATATATATACATACATATATATATATATATCATTTAAATGAAGAAATGTTATGTAATGCTGAGTATTGTGATTATTTGTTTCAGCATAAGCGAAAATTTATAAATGATCAAATTTGGTGGCAAGAATTATCAATATATATATCATTGGTGCTTAACTACCCAACAGCTTGGATGCCCAAATGCAGCAATGTGTGAAAAGATGGTTGTTGAAATTCAAAAAAACCCACAATAGTACACATTGGATACCAAGACAGAAATGTTTACCAAAATTCATATTAACTTTTATCGTATCAAACCAATGCAGCAGAGGAAATCTAAGGATAAAATCATTTGTTTGTGAATGTGAGTATTACGCATTAGGATTCTTTTAAACACTGTTTATTTTTTGTTCTGTCAATTTCAAACAATGTATGTAATCAGATCGAAACCAGCAGATAAATATTATGACTTGGATTAGATAATTATAATTTGCAACATATGGAAAAGGAAATAATTAATCCAATAAAGTAAAAGCACTGAATGCTATAAGTATGAAATAACAGTTTTAGTTTATTCAATAGTTTAAAGTGTATGAAGAAATAACAGTTGGAAAATAAAATGTAATTATGAAATGAGAAAAACGAAAAATACTATAATTTTGCTTTACCAGTTAAAAAAGATGAGGAGAGTTTTAGTTCATTCAATAACTGCCGTTAAAACAGAAACCTTCATAAATATCTGTTAAAATACGAAATAATTGCCGTATTTTTCGATTACTTGAGCCGTATTTTTCGATTACTTGAGCTCCAAACCATATACGGATTAATACATTTATAAAAGGCCACCTTTGCGCATACAAACATCAAAATTATTTTACATCCCCGCTTAATATTTCCTTCTGATCCCTTAAATTCAAACTTCATTACTGAGTGATCAATTGAAATTCGATGGATCCAGAAATATTGAAATCAATTTGGGCCAGTAGGAATATCGGGTTATGGAATCTGATCGATACAGCCATTGATTACACTGCTTCAAATCATAGGTCCGAGTTGATATTAAGAAGAAGTGCATTTGTCGAGAAGCTATATGCAAAAGGGATTCATGCTTCTAGCAAATCAACACCTGTCATTGAGCAAAGAAACAGTCTTCTTCTTCTTATTAAGGTATCACTTGAAAATCACAATCAATCCATTGAGCATTTAATTCAAATTTTGCGGAAACTTGAAGACATGGATATAACAGTCGAAGCTTTAAAGGAAACCGGCATTGGAAGGCAAATTAATTAGTTGAAAACGCACAGATCGATTGAAGTACAGAGAAGAGCAAAGCAACTTATCAAGAAATGGCGATTTGTCGCTGATGCTTCGATCGACATAGAGAACAACAATTTGCCGCCAGTTCCCAATGTTGAGAACTTGCCACGGGTGTTACAAGCAAAGAATGCCAATCAGAACTCACAGCAGGCTCATCTTGAATTTGAAACAGCTAGGAATCCTCTTCTTGCAGTGCCAACCTCAGCAATGAACGAACAAAACCCCGGCTTGTCCGAGGAGCAAAGGCTTGAGAAAGCTAGAAAAAGACTCCGAGAAAATTACCAAGCACATGAAATGGCTAAAAAGCAAAGAAGTATTAAGGTAGTGGACTTGGAAAATCCACCAAAGGCAAAGGGTTCCTTGATAGTTCGAATAAAATGTCGACCGAAGGGAAATAATTATGAAGAGCTAACAAATGAGTGGCAGCATGTTTAGCTGAATATCATTTCATGGGTTTAGGAGTGACTTGCATATTTAGGTTGATGTTGGACTGATTTAGTGTAGTTAATTACAGATGGATGAAGGTGTAATTTTTTTATCAATGTGTTAATCTTTTTATCTGATTTAGTCTAGTTAATTACAGTTGGGATCTCTTTGTAAATGACTATTGGTTTCCAGTATATATGTTTTTTGCTACTATCAAAATAAAAAATAAAAAATTACAAGTTTGTTTAGTCATTAAATTGAAATTTTCGAGAAATTACTTAACTTAACGAATAATGAAAAGAAAAGTTTGTATGACAAGTAATTTTAGTGTAACTAGCATATAGGAAGATTCATGAATGATAATTACAAAATGTTTAAATGTATTTTGTTTATATTCTACCGTTTTATTACATAAGTACTAAATTATATATTTTTACTATTTCACAATAATATATAGCTCATTTTTGCTTATATACTACATTATGTACTAAATTAAAATATAATTTGTTCATATACCCGAATTATACTATTTAATAAATTCTAACTATGATGATTTCTATTAAAATCATTTAAAATCATCAAAATCTTATTATACTCCAAATCAATTCGCGTGTTCGCGTAAATACATAACTCGTGTTCGCATAAATTATCCAAAACTACGATAAATTCTAACATAATATATATTCTTCGTGTTTGCATAAATTTTACGCTTCGTGTTTGCATAAATTATACGCTTCGTGTTTGCATAAATTATACTACTTGCAAAACATATCAAACACCTTGCAGAACACTAGTGCTCGTTCCCGCAATATTTCTTAGACCCGACGTACTTCCAAAACCCTCGATCGTAGCCATAAGTGCATTCATAGTCGTTTCTTACCTTCTAAAATCCTCTTCCTGCCTTTCCAACCACGCAACCAAATCCTTAGTCAAATCCTTGACCACTCCATTGATATCCTCTCGAGTCACATAATTCAAAGGATGTCCAGTAGAGGAAACTTGCCAACTTTCCTCCATCCCCACTCGTTTCCAACAAGCTAAAATGATTAGTTTCCTTTTAACCATCCTTAGATTCCGAGCAATCCAAAGTTACACATTATCACTTTCTAGCGCACCAAAATGTTGACATGGGAACTGTTATTCCAAGTAATTCAGAACCAGCAATGCAAAAGCAAGACAACCAGCAATTACTATTCGAGTAATTACAATTCAGTGTAGTATACAGTAGTATATGACAGGAGGAGAAGAAGGTAGGCAGTACCGTTAGATTACTGTCCGCCTGCTTGCAGTATGTCCGAGTCCAGTAGTGAAAATTGTTCCCTTAAAGCAATATTGCTCTCCCACTGACGCAGAGGAGATGATCAGCAATTTGCCTCTCAAGGTTAAACGCATCTTGCTCTGCGATGTTGCGTTACAACCGCGGAGCGACGACGAACGCAAGATAGGTTTTTTTTTGCAGAATAAAGCAGTGGAGGATGGAGAAGAAGAGGATGTAAAAAAAATTCGTGTTTTGTTTTGATTTTCGCAAGCCTTTATATTGGCAGCGAAAAGGCATCCTTTAGGAACAGGCGCATCTGTTTGAATTGCCACGGCTGTGACTGTTGGAAAGGTTGTGATCCTTTACCAACAGACATATCCATTGGTATTTGCGCGCCAAATTTAAAAATATGACAGTTTAGCGACACAGCAAGCCCATCAGCATTCGAACGAAGGCTCGGTCTATCACGAGACCCCAAGAGCCCCAAGGCCCAAAGCCCTATCTTTGACCCTTAATATTAATCATGAAATATGTGTTCATGCCTACATAGCCTCTTTCTTCCATCTCCTCTTTCTTTTGTAATAACATCTCAAGCTTTAGTATAAGTAGTGGCAAATGTGTTAATTTTTCCCGATGTGGGACTAAATGAATTTTGCCAAACCTACTCATTCATTTCCAACAATCCCCCACATGAATGAGTATTATTTAATCTATTCTGCAATTTTGTGTAACATTTATCATATCGGTAAAAGTAGCACAAAGGCCTTGAACTTTTCCTAGTGTTTTATCATTATAACTAACTGGCGAATCAGTGGACTGGACTGTCTTTGAACTGTAAGCCGTTTATGTAAGTCTATAAAGATAACACATGATAAATGCTCTTTAACCCCTTGGTTCTCTGTTTGTGTTCGTTTTTGCCATGAACACCGCCTTGGTTTCATGAGTGCTTGAAGAATTCGACCTTACAATTCTTCTTGAAGCGGCGCCTTCGCACTCACATAGGTGATTCTACAAAGAGTATCCCGTAATACCCCACTTGGTTCTTTGTAACACCACAGTATAGACATCATTAAAAGCCAAGCTTATCCTATTCTCCAACGGGTTGTGCACTGACTTATCATAGGAATGGTTTTTAATTTACAGTGCCGTCAAGTTTATCTTAAACTTAGTTGTCCCTTTGAACCTAGATCTTGGGATCTCCAGTCAACTAGGTGGGGTTTCCGTTTTAGAAAACTTTTAGTTCATAGGTCTTAAGCCCATTCCCATCGATAAGGTTTGAACTTTCTCTCTTGGCAAGCCTTTTGTTAGTGGATCCGCTATGTTATCCTTTGACCTTACATAGTCTATAGTGATAACTCCATTAGAGAGAAGTTGTCTTATGGTTTTATGTCTACGACGAATATGTCGAGATTTGCCATTATACAATGTACTGTTAGCCCTTCCTATAGCAAATTGACTATCACAATGTATACATATTGGCGGTACTGGTTTTTCCCAATTTGGAATGTCCTCTAAAAACCCCTTAAGCCAATCTGCTTCTTCCGCGGCTTTATCCAGAGCAATGAATTCAGATTCCATTGTTGACCTTGCTATGCAAGTCTGTTTGGATGATTTCCTCGAAATTGCTCCATTTCCTAATGTAAACACATATCCACTTGTGGATTTTGTGTCATTTGAGCCCGTTATCCAATTGGCATCACTATATCCTTCTACTACTGAAGGATACTTATCATATTGCAACACATGGTTTTGTGTATACTTTAGATATCCTAGGACTCTGATTATTGCTTTCCAATGATTTTTTACCAGGATTGCTGTAGCTTGCTTACAGCGTACGCAATATCAGGTCTAGTGCAATTCATGACATACATAACACTTCCCAGTATACGAGAGTATTCCAGCTGATATATACCATCACCAGTGTTCTTTACCCAATTTTGGTTCATATCTACTGGTGATTTTGCAGTAGTTATATTATGTTGCTTGAATTTTTCAAGAATTTTAGCAATGTAATGTGACTGAGATAACGCATATCCCTGTGGTGTCTTTATAATTTTTACACCCAAAATTACATCGGCCACTCCTAGGTCCTTCATATCAAATCTAGAGGATAACATATCCTTCGTAGATTTTATTATGGCATTATTATTTCCTAGGATTAGCAAATCATCAACATAAAGACAAACAATGACATATCCAATATCCGTATATCTTATATATACGCATTTATCTGATTCATTTATTTTGAATCCATTTGATAACATGGTTTCATCAAATTTCTCGTGCCATTGTTTTGGAGCTTGTTTAAGGCCATAAAGAGATTTTACTAATTTGCACACCTTGTTTTCATTTCCTGGGCTTAGAAACCCTTCTGGTTGCTGCATATATATTTCTTCTTCCAGTTCACCATTCAAAAACGCAGTTTTCACATCCATTTGGTGTATTTCCAAATTTAATATAGATGTGATTGCAATAAGCATCCTAATTGATGTTATTCTAGTAACTGGAGAGTATGTATCAAAGTAATCCAGATCTTGCTTCTGTCTAAATCATTTTATTACAAGTCTTGCTTTATACTTGTCTATTGAGCTGTCAGCCTTTAGTTTCTTCTTAAATATCCATTTATATCCTAGTAGTTTTGATCCTTTGGGGAGATCCACTAGTTCCCACGTATGGTTTTGTAGAATGGATTCTATTTCACTATTGACTGCTTCTTTCCAATAAGGAGCATCGGGAGATGACATTGCTTGTTGGTAAGTTAGAGGTTCATTTTCTATCATATATGCATAGAAATCAGGTCCAAAGGATTTAGAGGTCCTTTGTCGCTTGCTCCTTCTCGGTTCCTCTATCTCAATTTCATCATTCATTTTTCTTTGATCAGCATTATCTTCGGGAGTATCTGGATCTCTTGGCCTCTTTTGAACACTTGTTTCAATAGAGGTTTTTAGAGGATAAATGTGTTCAAAGAATCTTGCATTTCGAGATTTGATAATGGTGTTTTCATGAATGTCATCAATTTCAGATTTGTACACCAAAAATCGATAAGCCGCACTATTATGAGCATATCCTATAAATATGCAATCTATAGTCTTTGGTCCAATTTTGACCTTCTTTGGTTTCGGTATTTCTACTTTGGCAAGACACCCCCACACTCTCAAGTATTTGTAGGATGGTGGTCTGCCTTTCCACAATTCATGTGGTGATTTAGAAGTCTTCTTTCGAGGCACTTTATTAAGAATGTGATTAGCAGAAAGTATAACTTCTCCCCAGAAGTTATCTGGTAAACCAGAACTAATGAGTAGAGCATTCATCATTTCTTTTAATGTACGGTTTTTATGTTCTGCTATCCCATTTGATTGAGGGGAATATGGTGCCGTTGTCTGATGTATAATACCATGTTCAGCGCAGAACTCCTCAAAAGGAAATTCGTACTCTCCTCCTCTATCACTTCTTAGTGATTTTATCTTTTAATTAAGTTGATTTTCAACTTCTGCTTTGTATTGTTTAAATACGTCGAATGCTTCGTCCTTGCTTCTAAGGAGATATACATAACAATATCTCGTACAGTCGTCAATAAAGGTAATGAAATACCGTTTTCCTCCTCTAGTTTGACACATTTTTAAATCGCACACATCTGTGTGAATTAACTCTAGAGGTTCCGTATTCCTTTCAACTTGATGAAAGGAAGTTCTAGTTAGTTTTGATTCGGCACATGTTTCACATTTGTAATTTGAGTCTATGGTAAACTTAGGTATAAATTCTAAGTTTATCATTTTTCGCAAAGTATCAAAGTTAACATGTCCTAATCGATTATGCCATATATTAAATGACTCAGCGATATAAATGGAAGGTTCCACTTTATTCATATCTTTTGGTACAATAGTCATTACATTCATTTTGAACAGACCATCACTCACATACCCTTTCCCCACATACACTCCATTTTTAGACAATACAAAATTATCAGAAACAAAGACCAACTTGAATCCATTCTTGCTCAGTAGTGATCCCGAGACCAAGTTCTTCTGAATGTCTGGAACGTGGAGCACGTCATTCAAAGTGAGTTCTTTTCCAGAAGTCATTTTGAGAACCACTTTTCCCTTACCTTCAACCTTTGACGTGGAAGAGTTTCCCATAAAGAGTTGCTCTTCTTGTGTCGCAGGCTAGTAGTTGGAGAAAATCCACTTGTTGGCGCAAATATGTTTTGTGGCACCAGTGTCCATAAACCATTCCTTCGTGTTGCCAATCAAGTTGCATTCGGAGATTACAGCAGATAAGTTCATTTCTGAAATATTATCCGAGAGCCTATCACATTCAGTAACATTGGCTTCGTCTTTCTTCTTGTTCTGATTCTTTGGACCTCGACACTCGCTTGCCTTATGTCCTTTCTTTCCGCAATTATGGCAGTTTCCCTTGAACTTCTTTGCCTTCTTTGCGTTTGGGTTGTTTTCCCTCTTTCTTTTGTTGTTCTTTTCAGACTCGACCACATTTGCCTTTGCCACAATAGTATTAGTTGCTTTCTTTTCAGATTTTCGGTTGTCCTCTTCAATTCTGAGTCGAACAATCAAATCTTCCATTGTCATCTCCTTTCGTTTGTGCTTCAGATAATTCTTGAAGTCTTTCCATAATGGAGGCAATTTCTCTATTGCGGCAGCCACTTGAAATGATTCGCTTAGAGACATTCCTTCATCATGTATTTCATGTATAATAACCTGCAACTCTTGAATTTGGCTAATCACTGTCTTGGAGTCTATCATTTTAAAGTCCAGAAATTTACCGACGATGAATTTCTTCATGCCAGCATCTTCCGTCTTGTACTTTTTGTCCAGAGACATCCAAAGTTCCTTCGAAGTCTTCACTGTACAATACACATTGTACAGACTGTTATCGAGTCCGTTCAGTATGTAATTTTTTGCATATGAAGTCAGAACTTTTCCAAGCGTTGAGTGCCTCGACTTTTGTAGCGTCAGGCTCCAATTCATCGACTTTGGGAGGATCCTCTGTAAGGAAATTAGCCAATCCCAAAGTGGTCAGCTAGAACAACATTTTTTGCTGCCATCGTTTGAAGTCAACACCGGTGAATTTTTCCGGCCGTTCTCCATGCGAGAAAGTGACAGTCGGAGCAACCAATGGTCCTGTTGGTGGTGCGGTCACAACAGTTTTACTTGCCGAAACATTGCTTTCGTTCGCCATTGTCTGAAAGCAAAAGAATTTACTTAGAAAAACAGTAATATTGCTTTAAGATTGTTATTCCAAGTAATTCAGAACCAGCAATGCAAAAGCAAGACAACCAGCAATTACTATTCGAGTAATTACAATTCAGTGTAGTATACAGTAGTATATGACAGGAGGAGAAGAAGGTAGGCAGTACCGTTAGATTACAGTCCGCCTGCTTGCGGTATGTCCGAGTCCAGTAGTGAAAACTGTTCCCTTAAAGCAATATTGCTCTCCCACTGACGCAGAGGAGATGATCAACAATTTGCCTCCCAAGGTTAAACGGACCTTGCTCTGTGATGTTGCGTTACAACCGCGGAGCGACGACGAACGCAAGATAGGTTTTTATTTGCAGAATAAAGCAGTGGAGGATGGAGAAGAAGAGGATGTAACAAAATTCGTGTTTTGATTTTCGCAAGCCTTTATATAGGCAGCGAAAAGGCATCCTTTAGGAACAGACGCATCTGCTTGAATTGCCACGACTGTGACTGTTGGAAAGGTTGCGACCCTTTACCAACAGACAAATCCGTTGGTATTTGCGCGCCGAATTTAAAAATATGACAGTTTAGCGGCGCGGCTAGCCCATCAGCATTCGGACGAAGGCCCGGTCTATCACGAGACCCCAAGAGCCCCAAGGCCCAAGGCCCTATCTTTGACCCTTAATATTAATCATGAAATATGTGTTCATGCCTACATAGCCTCTTTCTTCCATCTCCTCTTTCTTTTGTAATAACATCTCAAGCTTTAGTATAAGTAGTGGCAAATGTGTTAATTTTCCCGATGTGGGACTAAATGAATTTTGCCAAACCTACTCATTCATTTCCAACAGGAACTTGGTCGCATCGCACGTCAACATCCGATGTGTACGAGTTATGTAGTGAATCCAATCACAACCCAGACACGGAATACTGAAAAGTAAATAACATCAAGGTTTTTAGTGGTTTCGGCAAAAACACCAACATCCACTTTGAGGTAACTAATCATCTTTGTCATACAGTTACAAATACAATCCAAATTCAATCCTTTTTGTTTACAAGGTTATGTGTTGAGAATAACAAAGTTCTTGCTAATTCTATATCAAGTCCAAAAGTCTGAAGGTGAAGCTTCATTGTTCGAAAAGCTTCTATGTCCAAGAGAAAGAAGCCAAGACAAAATGTGTCCAAGAACACAATTCTAATGCTAAATTGTTGATGGTGATCTCCAAGAAGACGCTCACAAGTCCAATCCGAAATTCCACATAATCATGTAGAAGACCATCAAAGAGCTCAAAAACCTTGAATCCCGAATGCAGCAGCAACCAACCAAAATAATCCAGGAAACAACCAAGGTCTGGGGTATTTATAGGTGTGAGATACGTACTTTGTATCCCTTGATTTTCATACCCTAGGCTCGGTACCAATCCTAAGGTCGGTACCAACCTGGGTACTTAGCCAAAAAAAAAAAAAACCATCTCCATCCTCGAAGCATTTAAACTCCTTGATACCAATCCCCTTCTTCGTGTTCGTACCACAGGGATACAAAATAGGATAACAACGATCCTATGCCTTGGAGAAGTTCGAACCAGCTGCCTACTCCAGCACTGACCCATATCCCAAAACACGATTTCTAGTAGACGAACTGATTCCCAAATACCAAAATGGAGATACGAATTTTTGTATATTGCAAATGCTGATCCCAGGATCGGAGTGAAGAATACCGACCCCTGGTTACTTAACCAAATTCTACCATCTTGAACTCCATGAGTTGCGTCGATCCAGACGTGTTTCTGGGAGTCGTAACGATCTCGAATAACTTAGCCAAATTCCAGAGTTTTTCCTAAGTTTCGTGACTTCGTCCAAATAGCTTAAAATTTCCCTCAATTCGCACCTAGTCCGGAGCACTCTGATAGACATAAGTCGATGCCTTGCGAAAAAGCAGGTCAACATATATGTATGAGTTGTTGTGGATATATGTGATGTTTGTAATTTTTATATATATGTTAGTTTGTGATATATGAGTTAGTTTGTGGTTTATATATTTGTTTGTGTTATGAATTTGAGTATGTATGATATATAAGGTTATTAGACATGAATTGTGAGATTGAACATGCATGAGTTATGGAAAGAATGAATATGAGTATTCGATTATATGTGGCATGAAGGAAGAATGGTGGTTTGATTTACAACAAACCTTTTTCAGGTTAGCGACGACTAATGATGACTAGTAACACTCTACTGGTCACACATAACCACGGTTAGCGACAACTAGCTACGGGTTATGTTTTCAGACTTGCTACAATTAGCGACGACTAATGATAAATATTAGAGAGACTCACAATTTGTCATGTGTCCCACATCGTCGTGGCCAACCGTAGCTGGTATGGTTACCGAAGCTGACGCTAGACGTGTCGCTATTTGGTTAGCGTCAGGTACTTTAACGATGGTTTTTTGTTATGGTTGGCGATTGGTAGCGACGACCGCCGACGGTTATGTAGCTACTGAAGTCTTCTTTGTAGTGTAGTAGTCAACTTATCTCATGATATGGTACTAAACCAAAAAATACAAAAGCATATTGACATTTATATATTAAACACATTTTGTTCAAGCTTTGTTACTAATTTTTTTATTTTAGTGACAACGGTAATAGCCGTGTAGTAGGCGGGTTAATTTAAAATCAAGTATTGTACTTCAATGCAAGTGAATGTTTTCTCCCTCTATGCTCATCATAATTTTTTTGTAAAATAAATAAATTCCAGCAGACATTTAAATGCAAAACTGTTATGTATTGCTGAGAAGGTACGGTGTTAGTACTGTGATTATTTGTTTCAGCATAAAAGAATATTCATAAATGATCACATTTAGTAGCAAGAATTATCAATCTATACACATATATTTTTATCATCAAACCATTGGTGCTTTAACTACCCAGCAGCTTGGATGCCCAGATAAGTACTGGTAATGTACTAATTAAATTAGCAATGTGTGAAAAGATGAGGCTAAAAGAAGTTGAAATTCAAAAAAACCCACAACAGTATACATTGGATATAAAGACAGAAATGTTTAACAAATTTATAATTATCGAGAAGCGTGGGAAATACCATAAGAACATCCATCATTTGTTTGTGAATGTGAGTATTACGCATTAGGATTCTTTTAAACACGGTTTATTTTTTGTTCTGTCAATTTCAAACAATGTATGTAATCAGATCAAAACCAGCAGATAAAAATTATGACGTGGATTGGATAATAATATTTTGCAATGGAAAAGTAAATAGAAGTTTTAAACATATTCCAATAATTAATCCAACAAAGTAAAAGCACTGAATACTATAATGATGAAATAACAGTTTTAGTTCATTCAATAGTTTAAAGTTTATGAAGAAATAACAGTTGGAAAATAAAATGTAATTATGAAATGAGAAAAATGAAAAATACTATAATTTTGCTTTACCAGTTAAAAAAGATAAGGATAGTTTTAGTTCATTCAATAACTGCCGTTAAAACAGAAACCTTCATAAATATCTGCTAAAATACGAAATAATTGCCGTATTTTTCGATTAGTTGAGCCGTATTTTTCGATTACTTGAGCTCCAAACCATATACGGATTAATACATTTATAAAAGGCCACCTTTGCGCATACAAACATCAAAATTATTTTTACATTCCCGCTTAATATTTCCTTCTGATCCCTGAAATTCAAACTTCGTTACTGAGTGATCAATTGAAATTCGATGGATCCAGAAATATTGAAATCAATTTTGGCCAGTAGGAATATCGGGTTATGGAATCTGATCGATACAGCCATTGATTATGCTGCTTCAAATCATAGGTCCGAGTTGATATTAAGAAGAAGTGCATTTGTCGAGAAGCTATATGCAAAAGGGATTCATGCTTCTAGCAAATCAACACCTGTCATTGAGCAAAGAAACAGTCTTCTTCTTCTTATTAAGGTATCACTTGAAAATCACAATCAATCCATTGAGCAGTTAATTCAAATTTTGCGAAAACTTGAAGACATGGATATAACAGTCGAAGCTTTAAAGGAAACCGGCATTGGAAGGCAAATTAATCAGTTGAAAACGCACAGATCGATTGAAGTACAGAGAAGAGCAAAGCAACTTATCAAGAAATGGAAATCTGTCGCTGATGCTTCGATCGACATAGAGAACAACAATTTGCCGCCAATTCCCAATGTTGAGAACTTGCCACGGGTGATACAAGCAAAGAATGCCAATCAGAACTCACATCAGGCTCATCTTGAATTTGAAACAGCAAGGAATCCTCTTCTTGCAGTGGCAACCTCAGCAATGAACGAACAAAACCCCGGCTTGTCCGAGGAGCAAAGGCTTGAGAAAGCTAGAAAAAGACTGCGAGAGAATTACCAAGCACATGAAATGGCTAAAAAGCAAAGAAGTATTAAGCTAGTGGACTTGGAAAATCCGCCAAAGGCAAAGGGTTCCTTGATAGTTCGAATAAAATGTCGACCAAAGGGAAATAATTATGAAGAGCTAACAAATGAGCGGCAGCATGTTTAGCTGAATATCATTTCATGGGTTTAGGAGTGACATGCATATTTAGGTTGATGTTGGACTGATTTAGTTTAGTTAATTACAGATGGATGAAGGTGTAATTTTTTTATCAATGTGTTAATCTTTTTATCTGATTTAGTCTAGTTAATTACAGTTGGGATCTCTTTGTAAATGACTATTGGTTTCCAGTATATATGTTTCTTGCAACTTTGTATTAAAAAATAGATCGGAGCAAACAAAATGTAAAAGTAAAATAAAAATTATGTTTGTTAGATCGGATCATCGGAGCAAGGAATGACTGAATGGAGCATTAAAGTTGAAAAATAATTCAAGTCTGACAAAGGAAGACTAACTTGTTACTTTGTTAAATGTTAAGAAAGGCGCTGCAAGTGTACATGCGCTTCTAAGTAATTGTTATTTATAGAAGCTGTTGTTATTAAGACTCCAACTATTGTCGGAAGGAGAGGGGGGGGGTCATTTTTTAAAAACACTTCACTCTTTGAAAAATTGTTAAGGGGCTACACAAACATATTATTTCATACTACTCAATATTCCCGGATTACTCCTTCAAATTAGATTTAAAAAAAATTATTCGACAAAGGAAACCGAACTAAAATAAGCAGTTCGTCACTACTGCACCGAATGCAGCACGTAATCAATTATGTATGTATTAGACAGTGATATGTCGAAAATTAATAATTATTTCGGTGCATTTCCTTCGTAATTATAAAATTCAGCGTATTTATATCGATCGAAAAAAAATAGTTCGATCATATTCCTCTGATAACGCTTATCCTTTAGGGTTTAAGAAAAATCGAAATATGCGAATCGAAAAAAAAATTATGACTCCTGCAATATATGTTAAGGTAAAATTACCTTTATTTGTTAAGGGGCTAAATGGATAATAATGTAAAATTACATTTATTTGTTAAGGGGCTACTTCCATCGTTGGTACTCCCCTTAACATTTTTTTAAAAAAAGAAAAATTGGCCCCCCCTAACAATATTTGGAGTGTCAATAACAATGCCCTTTATAAATCTTTGAAGAGATAGATGTTACTATAATGATAAGTAACAAATTACAAAGCAAAACCCTTTTTAATTAATTACTAATAGTGCACATTAAAACATAATATACGAAGCATGGCTTCCGGAATACTAAATAATAATGCATTGTTTATCTTTTGCTCGTGAAATTATGGCATATGAATTCACACAATTATTGTTATCTAATATAGCTACTGATGACTAAAATATGCATTTTTTTTGTCTCTCGGTCAAACTTATTGAAATTTGAAAGAAACAATTATAATTCCAATTATAGTATTTTAAACCATTATATAAAGGTAAATTTGAAAAAAACCTTGTTAACCTTTTTTTCCCCGTCATACGCACTTTATTTTCACTTTCGTGCCATAACAAGAAAAAAACCCGATTATAGGTTTCGAAAAGAAGAAAAAAAAAAGCAGCTCCATTCCAATCACACCGTCGCTCTTTCAGATATTATCTTTTGCTGATTTCGATTTCCATTTATTTTTATTTCGATTTTGATTTCACGCCATTTATTCAGTAATGGTAAGCGTTTTGATTTTATTTCATGCCTTCAATTTCGATTTCAGTTTCAGATTATGTGGATGGTGTTTGAATGAGTATTGTTGTAGGATGCTATATGGCGGTAATGTTACTGGGGTGATGAAGTTTGGTACACATTGACACCAAAAAATGATACAACACCCAAATAGAGATAATGTAGAGAATAAAAATGAAGAACAAATAAATGAAAACGGAAGAAAATGCAAACACATACAAATTTATAGTGATTCGATGTTAACGAGCCTATGTCTACTTTATAATCTCTTGATTATATATAAACTTTGAGAGTACACATGATGGTTTTATGGCTAAACCCAAGTTCAATGCAGTAATATTAAATAAATGACAAGAGATTGGCCAAAATTCCTTTTTCTAAAGCTTTGGAAGGCTATATTTAGGTGCTACGGTTCTCGGGTCGACTAGGACACGTAGCATCCATCCTGAGATTATATAAATGGGGTGGGGAAGAAGCTTCCTTCTTATGATAAAAGGCCCGATCCAGTTGGATATTGGACATGTGGCGGTTGATCCAGAGTTGTAGAGGTAGAAGAAGTGGTCAAATCAGAGTAGGCGGTCAAATCGGAGTAGATCCAGTCAAAGTTGAGATATTTGCATAGAAGACTGGGTCTGAGTCGATGATCGACCCCAGGAGTGCTAGACCTAAAGGTAATGTCGAGCCGGAGCTTCTTCTTTCGCGTCTGTGTGTAGCATCCGAGTCGGGTCAACCTAAGTCTTAATCGACCCGAAGATGTTTCGAGCCTAGTCTCGGTGCCTGGCACTTGCCTTGCATAATGGTGGTTCGGGTCAACAGGTTGCTTGGTCGACCCGAAGGTCTTAGAACATGAGTTTGTAGCGGTCGCTTCCATGTTTGTTGTGCAATGTCCAAGGTCGAACTGAACCCTGGCCGAGCCTACGTTTGTTCGAGACGGGGTAATGGCCTCTCGGTAATGATTTGACTTGATTTTCAAGATCGTGTATGGTCTTGACGGCCTTGCCAAAAAAGGTTGGTCAACACTGCCCCCCCTCCCCAAGGTACATCGGGTTGTAGATGGGATATGTTTTGTAATTTACTGGACAACAATCCCATAGGAGTTATTTAGTCTATGAAAGGAAATAATAAACAGTTGTGCTCATTTGAGATACCATTGTACTTGGATTATTCGTTTTGTAGAGATAGTGTAACAACCCGTATTTTAATAACATGTTAAAACCATAAATCAAGGCAGAATTAATTTTTAAATAAGAATCAAGGGAAACAGGTTGCGCCATTGCGTTCGTCTCGAAATTCTGCTTGGAAACGAGTCTGAGTTTGCGAGAATCGGAGTCCGTATGAGGGAGATATGACCCTCCGAAGTTTCAGAAATTTTTAGAATCGAAAACAGCTCGAAAATTCGAATTCAAATTCGAATTCGAAACCCAGAACAGGCTGAGCGGGAAATTTCCCACCCAGGACCAGGTCGACCAGGGGGTCGACGATAGTGTCGACCTCCCAAGGACCAGGTTGACCATAGTGTCGACCTGGGGGTCGACCTGCCTCCCGAACCCAGTTTTTGAACCTGATGCATACTGATGTATTTAGACTTGTTTCGTGACCAGATTCATCCGCCTAATCCTATATAAGCAGCCTCCTAGCCTCATTCTCTTTACACCATTCTTCTCTAACCTTATGCTGCATAAACTCTTGATGATCATGGCTTCTTCTTCTTCCTTTAAAATAAATTAAATTAAAATACGAAGACTATTTCTTGAAGACTATGGCTAGGAATTTCATATTGGAGATTTGCTTCTACAATCAAAGCAAGATTCAACGATTCAACGACTAATTTCTAGACTTGACTTCTGCATCTAAATTTCTTAGACCATGATCTGTAAGTTCAAGTTACTTTTAGATAAAAACTATAAACTTAATATGGACATGTTATAAATTGGAATTGGATCTATGCATGATTCGTATCTATTTCTGTTCATCTTGGATCTTGACTTTTGGGAATATTGCTATGAAATCAGTTTGAACCTATTCATGTTGTAAATCAGACTCTTTCATGTCCATAACATTTTTATTCCTATGACGTTGAAATTATTGTTAATGGCCTAAGACTATGACGGTGAACACAAGACTATACCTATGCCTATGCCTATGACTGTGAACATAAGACTATGCCTATGACTGTGAACATAAGACTATGCCTATGACTGTAAACATAAGATTATACCTATGACTATGACTGTGAACATAAGACTATTGCCTATGACTATGACAACGACAATTGTGGCTAATCACCTATGATTCATGACCATGAGGTTATTGCCTAGAATTATGACTATGAAATTGGATCTAAGCTTGATTTTCTATTCAGACCTATTTTTCTTTATTTTTCCTTGAATCTTGATTTTGGGGATTTTTCTATTTAAGTTAGATCTATCCATGTTCTTGAACCTAGATTATTATTCAAACCTTTTCATGTTCATAATGTTATCAAATCTATATGCCTACGATGTTTTACTCAATTTATTCATTTATGTTATGCCTTGGAAATAAATTGATAATAGAACAATGTTTATTATGTTATATGTGAAATTGAATGATATTCTATTTTATTATCATGTTGAATTGGGAATTAATGAATAAGTCTATTCATATGTATATTGGAGTATAACCTGTTATGACAAGTTGTGTAGTTTATCATGTTATGCAAGTTTTAGGTTGTAAAATCATATCACATATGTGGCCACATGTTAGATCTACATGTTTATGTGTATATGTTAAACCTATGTCATATTTCAAGATCACACTTATTCATATGCTCGTGATTGATTTGCAAGTTCACATATATGTAGGTTGATTTAGTCTATGTTGCAAGATCACACCTATGATATTCATGTTGATTATTTTGCAAGTACACACCTATGGTGTTCATATTGACTATGCCGAGAATGCCAAGTTTACACCTATGTCATGTTTATGTTAATGAATTTATTTATGCAAATTTTGTGTACGTTAAATTAGGCTAAGTTTTTAGCCTAATATTATATGTCAAAAATCATGCGGATGGAAAATAAGGCTAAGATTGTTAGCCTAATATTAAGACGGGGTAACGTTGAGAAAATTGGTAATTATAGGAAACTTGGCATGAAACTCGCCATGAAACTTGACACGAACTTGACATGGATCTTGAACATGGACATGACACTAGAATGAACTTGAAAATGGCCAACTCGAGGTTGGGTTGAGTTTGCAGTGTAATTCTGCCCGGAACCGCCCGGCAAATCCAGTTACTGCAAAGAATATGACCCAATGTGGGTAGTTGGTCATATCGCACTTGAAAACCCGAGGTCAGACTGAGTTGTGGTGTAATTCTGCCCGGAACCGCCCGGCACATGCAGTGACTACAACAACAGGTCTGATGTGAGAGGTTAGGGTGCATTAATGAATTAATGCCACATGATAGGGTCAAGTCATGAACATGAAAGACAACACTTAACCAACTTGATACATGATTCGTAGGCGGGTTAAGTCACGAACTTGAATGACAACACTTAACCAACTTGACATGCTAGAAGTCACGAATTTAAATGACAACACTTAACCTATTGGACGAAAACCCTAGTTACGCGGTTCATTTCAGCAGTAACCCGCTAGATGTATCATGGTACCCTGGAACTAGGCAGGGTGGGGCACGTTTACTGGGTTGATTGTAAGCGACCATAATGACGACTGTGTTGGTGTGCCAGTGTAGGTTCAGGCGGGCTATGGTCGTGCACGTGGTCCGGAGTTGAAAAAGCAGGCATTGAGCATCAGTAGGTTTACCTGTGCATGCTTGATTCGTGTCGGTGGTTGTCACCCTAGGGCTTGATACACCCTATGGTGGACCTAGCACAGGTGACTACATTCGTGATAGGGCCGTATGACACACACATGACGAGCTAGAACTTGTAAGGAGCCAATCGATTAGTGGATCGTTCCGTTGGACCTAGTAATAGATCATTTCATGATATTGGGCCAAGGTATTATTTCATGATTAATATAAGACATGGGTTTGGGATTCTAGTACAGTTGGTGAAGCGAATCTTGAATATGTATTGCTATACTTGATTACACTTGAATTATCATGCTATCTTAGTCTATCTTGCCAATCTTGACAGCATCCTTATGTTTACTTTCAGTTTATACATGTCATGTTACATTTACCTGTTTTTATGCTGAAAGTCACTAGGACTTACCAGTCTTTATGACTGACCCATTTTCTTTTGCCTCTTTCTCTTCCGTTCCCCCCCCCCCCCCCCCGGGTTCTCAAGGAGGAAGCTCTAGCACTTAGCTTGGATTTCGCTTGCTTTCGGTTCAGCTCATGCATGGTTTGATCTTGAGCTATGCTATGGCTACATTTCTGCTACCTTTGGGGAATTAAGCTACTTTTTTTGTTTTAAGATTATGCTTCTTTATTTATGCAAGACAGAATTTGTTGTAATGAAAAATAATGACTTTGACTATTTGGTACTTTGGATGTAAAAGGCTTTGACTATTTTGAAAGTAATGAAATTTATCTTTTGATTCTTCCGCTATTTTATTTATGTTCTGTCTTGTAATATTTCTGTATTTGTTTACCTCGATAACACTCCTCCAAAACTTGTGCACTCCCTTTGTGAGTAACCCTAGCGGAGGTGGGGTGTTACATTTGGTATCAGAGCAGAAGGTTACAAGACTGGGAAAAATTTTCTATAAACCTTCTAAGACTATTTTCAAAACCGTTTACAAAGAAGCATTTTTCAAGAAAAGTCTTGTTTTATTTAAAGGCTATTCCCCAAAAGCCATTAGCACTATCCTTTGTTTCCTTGTTTGAATCTCTTCTTTTTCACTTCAGCATGTCTGGGAATCTTAACTTTCCAGAGGGCGTGCCAATACCTGGCTGGTTCAGGAGGTACTTAGAGGCTAGGGCCAACGATGCAGGCCCAGCAGATATTCCTCCTCCAGCTGCAGCGATTCCTCCTCCTCCGCCCCCTCCTCGTGCAATTGCTTTCTCAAAGATCTGTAAAGATTTTAGGGCCATGGGTGGAAAGGATTTCAAGGGAACTGAATCATTCGTAGAAGCGAGGAACTGGCTCAAAGAAACTGAGGATCTATTCGTTATCTTCAACGCGGACGATAGGCAGAAGGTACAGTTGGCAGTATGGTTGCTCAAAGACGAAGCTTCCTATTGGTGTGAAGTCATCCTTGTTGCGTAATGGTTAACTTATCTCATTATGTAATACTAAACGGAAAAATACAAAAACATATTGACATTTAAAAAAATGTTATGTATTGCTGAGATCGAGAAGGTGTTAGTATTGTCATTATTTGTTTCAGCATAAGAGAAAATTCATAAACTATCACATTTGGTGGCAAGAATTATCAATATATATATATATATATATATATATATATATATATATATATATATATATATATCATCAAACCATTGGTGCTTAACTACCCAGCAGCTTGGATGCCCAGATAAGTACCAGTAATGTACTAATAAATGCAGCAATGTGTGAAAAGATGATTGTTGAAATTCAAAAAAAACAAAAAAAAACAAAAAAAAAACCACAATAGTACACATTGGATATGAAGACAGAAATGTTTAACAAAATTCAAATTTAATTTTATCATATCAAACCAATGCAACAGAGGTAATCTAAGAATAAAATCATTGGAATACCAAAAGAACAAGGTTTACTGGAGAAAGCATCCATCATTTGTTTATGAATGTGAGTATTACGCATTAGGATTCATTTAAACACTGTTTATTTTTAGTTCTGTCAATTTCAAACAATGTATGTAATCAGATCAAAACCAGCAGATAAATATTATGACATGGATTAGATAATTATATTTTGCAATGGAAAAGGAAATATAATTAGTTTTAAACATATTTCAATAATTAATCTAATAAAGTAAAAGCACTGAATGCTATAATTATGAAATAACAGTTTTAGTTCATTCAATAGTTTAAAGTGTATGAAGAAATAACAGTTGGAAAATAAAATGTAATTATGAAATGAGAAAAACGAAAAATACTATAATTTTGCTTTACCAGTTAAAAAAGATGAGGAGAGTTTTAGTTCATTCAATAACTGCCGTTAAAACAGAAACCTTCATAAATATCTGTTAAAATACGAAATAATTGCCGTATTTTTCGATTAGTTGAGCCTTATTTTTCGATTACTTGAGCCGTATTTTTCGATTACTTGAGCTCCGAACCATATACGGATTAATACATTTATAAAAGGCCACCTTTGCGCATACAAACATCAAAATTATTTTTACATTCCCGCTTAATATTTCCTTCTGATCCCTGAAATTCAAACTTCGTTACTGAGTGATCAATTGAAATTCGATGGATCCAGAAATATTGAAATCAATTTTGGCCAGTAGGAATATCGGGCTATGGAATCTGATCGATGCAGCCATTGATTATGCTGCTTCAAATCATAGGTCTGAGTTGATATTAAGAAGAAGTGCATTTGTGGAGAAGCTATATGCAAAAGGGATTCATGCTTCTAGCAAATCAACACCTGTCACTGAGCAAAGAAACAGTCTTCTTCTTCTTATTAAGGTATCACTTGAAAATCACAATCAATCCATTGAGCAATTAATTCAAATTTTGCGGAAACTTGAAGATATGGATATAACAGTCGAAGCTTTAAAGGAAACTGGCATTGGAAGGCAAATTAATCGGTTGAAAACGCACAGATCGATTGAAGTACAGAGAAGAGCAAAGCAACTTATCAAGAAATGGCGATTTGTCGCTGATGCTTCGATCGACATAGAGAACAACAATTTGCCGCCAGTTCCCAATGTTGAGAACTTGCCACGGGTGTTACAAGCAAAGAATGCCAATCAGAACTCACAGCAGGCTCATCTTGAATTTGAAACAGCTAGGAATCCTCTTCTTGCAGTGCCAACCTCAGCAATGAACGAACAAAACCCCGGCTTGTCCGAGGAGCAAAGGCTTGAGAAAGCTAGAAAAAGACTCCGAGAAAATTACCAAGCACATGAAATGGCTAAAAAGCAAAGAAGTATTAAGGTAGTGGACTTGGAAAATCCACCAAAGGCAAAGGGTTCCTTGATAGTTCGAATAAAATGTCGACCAAAGGGAAATAATTATGAAGAGCTAACAAATGAGTGGCAGCATGTTTAGCTGAATATCATTTCATGGGTTTAGGAGTGACTTGCATATTTAGGTTGATGTTGGACTGATTTAGTTTAGTTAATTACAGATGGATGAAGGTGTAATTTTTTTATCAATGTGTTAATCTTTTTATCTGATTTAGTCTAGTTAATTACAGTTGGGATCTCTTTGTAAATAACTATTGGTTTCCAGTATACATGTTTCTTGCTACTTTGTATTAAAAAATAGATCGGAGCAAACAAAATGTAAAAGTAAAATAAAAATTATATGTTTGTTAGATCGGATCATCGGAGCAAGGAATGACTGAATGGACCATTAAAGTTGAAAAATAATTCAAGTCTGACAAAGGAAGACTATACTTTGTTAAGAACAACACGTAGGCGCTGCAAGTGTGGCTTCTAAAAGTAATTGTTATTTATAAATCTTTGAAGAGATAGATGTTACTATAATGATAAGTAACAAATTACAAAGCAAAACCCTTTTTAGTTAATTACTAATAGTGTATTAATACATAATATACGAAGCATGGCTTACAGAATCTATTAAATAATAGTAAAACAGAAGTTTTTCAAGCTCTCTCCTTGATTCTCTCAATTATCTCAATTCGCCTTAATTCTCTCAATTCTCTCTATTCACCTTAAAAGTTTCAGCATATTTTTTAAAAATTAAATTCTCTATACACCATAAAACTCTCTAAATTCAAATATTTAGTTTTTAAATTTCTAATCTATCTATATCTATCTATTAAATAATAGTAAAGCAGAAGATTTTCAAGCTTTCTCCTTAATTCTCTCAATTCTCTCAATTCACCTTAATTCTCTCAATTCTCTCTATTCACCTTAAAACTCTCTCAGGGTATTTTATTCAAAATTAAATTCTCTCTATTCACCTTAAACTCTCCAATTTCAAATATTTCGTTTTTAAATTTCTAATCTATCTATATTATTTGAGTGAAGCTACGGTGACTCTAAAGCTATCCATGTAGATTTCAATATTAAACCGCCTCTTATTAAAAAATTGTCTTTTCTTCCGATCTTTTTCTCCCGTTTTGCTTTCCTTTTTTCCATTTTCTTCAGTTTTCGTCCTTAAACTACCTTCTAAATTTCCTCCGCTTTCTAGCTACATAATAAAGCCGCAATTCCCTTCCTTTAATTTCATCCGAAGGAAATCTAGCCGATTTGTGCATTCTCTGCCTTTTCGCCTTGTATTTCCCTCTTTAGGACTTTGCCAGCCCGATTGACTCGAGATCCATGCTTTCCAGTTTCCTTTCCGTCCCTTCCAGCTCGCCTCAACGTTTTTGCGAGGTATGCCTATCAGTATTATTAGGAAACTGACGTTATTTCTCTATCAAATTCGTTTCACATTTGTTACTCTTCAGAATCAACGCTTTGATTCATTGCTAGCGTTCAAGTACTGAATATTTTCACCGGCTGAATTTCAGGTTTCATTTTGATTAATATCTCTTTGGTCGTTCTGTTATCCGTGCTTTTAGGTGATCTTATTAAATTGGATTTGCAGCTTAATTGATTTGGTTGGAATTGACGATGATTTGGGTTGGTTTGATTTTTAGGCTCTTTAATTGGTGGTTTGATTCATCCTCAAAATCGCATATAGTTTCGCCACATATTCTTCCTTCGCATGTTTTTCTCAGAAAAAAAAAAATTCCCTTTGTCAGAGGAGGAGGGAAATAGAGAACCAGAAACTAAGAGGCTTCAATCCAACCAGCCTGAAATGAAGGTTCACATTTTTCTCCATTCACAAATTTTTTTAAATAAGCAGCTGTTAGTTTTAATTTACGTGTTTAACCATGATTGTGTGAGGTGTTTGTTGTTAATAACCCTTCTCTTAAATTTTCTAACTTCTTATATGATATCAGAAATTAATTCTGAAATATCAAAGGAGCAGCTTACTTGAGACATAATCAACCTTTTTCTTTAATTATCAATCCTCTTACAGATAGCTATTTTGCTATAGATATTGTTAAATCCCCCGACAGTGAAATACAATACAGGATATCCAGTCTTTAGTTTTGGTGTTTCTAACTATTTCAGTTTTTTCTTTCCTCAGTTTATTTAAGCATTGTGGCATGATAGTTTGACATATTTTGCATGGCAGATGGTTTTGTATTTTAAATACTTGGCATGGCAGAGGGTTTGTAGGCTAATACATCTACTTATTCATTACTAGAACTGCCCAGAAGGCAGTTTTAATGCTTGTGCCTGAAGTTGCCATAAAAAACAATGTGTAGAGCTATGGTAGTGGGAAGTTTGATGCTCATCTTTGTTCTTCATTTGATGCGGTCTTATTGTTTTCATCTTCCGCACTTGGAATTGGGATTTCTGGCGATGCTGGTATTAGGTCACATATTTTTACCTATCTCTATTTGAATTCACATTTAGGTTTGCTTTCTTTCATGCTGATTTGTTAGATTTAGGTGCTTTAAAATATTGAACCCATTTTGACTATTGTGGAGATAATAGTATATAAAGTTAGTGGTTGTAGATTTAGATTTAGATTTAGATTTAGATTTAGACGATAGAATGTACAGTTACTATTTGTATGATATTTTGAATTGTCATTGTTTGTTTGCACAGGTACACGTACTTTTGTTGCGAGCCACTAAGCACAAATGTCCTTATGCTTGAAATATGAACTTCTTAATTTAAGTAAACTGGGGTTCATATTAATGGAAAAATAGGAATGAATCACATGTCCTTATGTTTCATTGTAGAGGGAGTAGTCGGTATACTAGAAACTATAAGGTCCACCTTCTACTGAAATTTTAATTTCTCGAAGATTGATCAATTTCCATTAGGAGTTCCCTTTGTTACTATTACCTTTTATCCAAGGTGTGTGGTTTCTACTGAAATGCTTAGATTCTTATTGCCTTATTTCGGTTTTAGTAGAGGTCGAAACAAGACCAGACTAAAATCACATTTCAATATAAAACATTATTGGAATTTAAATTTTATGGAAGGAACAAGTACAAAGTAAAAGTATTATTTTAGCTTCAAACATATGAATATACAAAATTTTAAACTTCAAATTTGAAAACATATAAAATCACAAAGAAAATCATATGAATAAACGACGAAATAAGAAATGTGAAATTCCCGAAATTTACAAACTAGATCAAATAAACCTGCAGCCACAGAAGTTCAAAACCAACACCAAAATCTAGATCTCGATCCTTGCTCTAATCATATATTCATGTTGTATTTTTTTGCGTAATTGCATTGTTGTAACTGCTTTTTTTTTTGTGCTATAATAGCTTGCAAAATAATATGTTTACATTGCCTCTTACATTAATTAAAATTTAGCTTGGCTTTAAACATCAGCCTTAAGTATAACTATTACTCATTTTAGCAAAAAGTTATAATACTAATAAGTCTTGGCTTTGCATATATTATATAGTTTATTGACTATTTTGCGTGCTACCTATAATTTTCATGGTATTAGTTATCAGTATTCACTATAAAGCTGCAGGGACAACGCGTTCACCATTTTGAAATTATAAATTTAAGATATACTACAAATTTGTTACGATTAAATATGTATAATCGAACAGAAGTTACTACCTCATGAGGAATATAAGGAACTCTTACAAGATGGAGTCATGTAAAATATATTATTGCTAATGTTGAGCGTGTCTTGGTGTAAATTGTGATATATTTGTCTAAGAGAATGAATGTTGTTAAATAAACAAAATACACTGTTAAACTATTTTATTTTTAAGTCCATTTTGATTCCACATGTATTTTTTTTCTTTTTCTTTTTACATTGACATATATCAATTAAATCGTTCTCCTCCCATTGATATTGAAAAGTTCATTGGACAGGCTTTAGTTAACGGATCAAATGCTCTAGCTCAATGGGAATCATAATCTTCCAATTTTGGGGATGTCTAAGGCATGTAGCAGTGTGGATTAAAGAAGCTCCAAGAGGACGTTGCTCCATCTATACAGTAAAATTACACTTGGTTTACCTTCCAACTAGGAGTAAAAAAATAAGATCTCAAACACTATTCCAGCAACATGGGAAGTTAATCAACTGCTACGGTATGCTACTTTTTAATACCCCATGCTTCCAAAGATGCTATTAGTTCTGATCACCGATTGAATATATTACTTTTCTTCAAATTTCATTCTCTTATCGCAAGTACAATCTTTTTAATTTTTACTTTATTTCAAAGGTTTAAGTGGCTAGAAACTAAGTTTTAAGTCAACAATTGAATGAATATTTTCAAAATTCACCTTATGTTGTGTTAATGGAAAAACTAGAAGTCGAACAATTGAAGAAACCGTAAAGCTATGGTCTGTGAGTCGAAATGTAAGTCGAAAGAACAAAATAAATTCTTTTATCCAAAGCTAAAATATGTCATATAATAAAGTTAAGAGGAGGCAGTCAAGACAAATATATGAAAAAGATTGGTTATGCCTTTTAATTTATACTTAAATGTTTATGCAACAATAGAGTTAACCAGATTCAAGTTTAATTATAACTCGCTGTAGGTTCACCTTCTCATATACCTTTATCCAAATAGATATTTGAAATCACTAATACTGAATTTTTGATGTGGACGTTTCCATCACGATAAATGGTGTTGTCATCATTCGCTTGATGCAAATATTCATATAGAAGGCATGTTATTTGTTCCGCTACCTTACATACTTTCCACTCATCAGAGACAAGTAAAAGTATTTGTCATATACCAAAGACAAAAAATTTAATATTAGATATTACTAGGAAACAATTGTTGCAGAGTAATTTCCAAATGGTAAAATATTCACTATTACATGAAGGTAACATGATTACTATGTCATGGCTTGCTTCAATTATTGTATTCACTGCTTTTTCCAGAAAAAAGTTATATCAGTTTATCATACGTTGACATATAAATGGACATATTATTGATAAAAAAATGATTCAGTTTGCATGCTACTACAATTTATTTCGTGCAATGGTCTTCGATACCAAAAATGATTTAGTATGCATATTACTTATTGCAGTGTCTCCAAAATGAGCACTTTCTTACTTAAGCTTTTAAAAAGAAAATTTCAATTTCGTAAATATTTCATTATTCAAATTTCCCTTTTGCAAGCCTTCCGTACATGAGTTGTCTTTCATCGTCATTCATTTTTATATAGATCCCGAGATACATCCTCGCATAAACTCATTTAAATGAGTTGTGCTCCAAGTTGTTTGTTAATGCATTTTTATTCAATAGATCCATGTCTTCAGGACTACTTCATAATACTAGATATTCTGGTTTCAGTGATATTCAATTTTATATGGACTCTATAGTATCTGATAGGACATTACGCACAGGTATTTAAAAATTACTTTAGCCTTCATTGATAAACTTCTATGCTGTCCTCAACTATCTGTATTTGTAGACATATATTATTTTTCATCATCCTTACATGTGAGTCTGAATCTGACATATGAAGACTTGAAGGTGCTTACCTTTGTTTGTATCGACCACCTTTCTGTTATTTTTTTCTTTCTAAATGCATGAAAATGTGACTGATGCCAGTACTTTGTGTACACACATTTTTTACACATATGAACCTTTCATTCTCTGCTTATCGCATTTCTGTCGCATTAATAGTTTCTATAATTGTTCATGTTTTACAGTCTGAATTATTTAAAAAAAAAAAATTAATTGTCTATTAGAAGTTATGATAAGGGCTGAAATGATTTAAATGAAAATTTCATAAATAATGCTAAACATCAGCTAAGGACATGAGATAACTTTTATTTAATACATGTTGGTAAACCATAAACCCCTTGAAGAATTATCTATATAACAAAATAGCTTGTGTTCAACAGCAAGATAAAGAAAAGACAAAGAACGTTGGAGATTTAACAATGCAACAGACATCAGATGTCTATAGATTAACCACCTCATCACTGTTAAAATTTTGGTTAACGGTGTTATACATTCATCTATGTAAGGCTGTCTGCTACTAGTTGAAGTCATCAAGGTTAAAATTGAACGGCTGTTTGCCAGATAAGAACCATATATAGTAATTAAACATGTAAAAAAATTCAAAATCTTCTACTGTAAATAATTAATGTTTTTTTTTTTTGAAATATTGTCACTACATACTTATTTAGCAGGGAACCTTTAAGGGCAGAAAGAACAGTTATTTTAACATCATGTTGTATACAAAGTCTTATTTAAACAATTATTCTTAACATGTGGTGGCGCATGAAATATATTCAAGAATATTATCAAACATATTCTTACGTGCTGCGACATTAGGGACAATTAAAGAAAAAATTATTAATGTGTTAATAGACATGAGCTATTATGAAAAATAGTGACAAGTTTAATCTTATCTTTAGCTTGATACAAATTGTAACTTTTTATTTTTATTGAGCTTCTTTATATTCTTTTTTATTTGAGTGTCATTATACATGAACAATGAATTGTTATAAGTTAATTCAAGGCATCTATGTAACTCTTTAAATTTATACCTTTTCTGTGGTTTGATACATTTAGGTGACTAAACCAAAAAAGACAGTTTATTTGAGCTGAACCGTTACACACTATACTTACTATACTATACATTTAGTACACTAAGATTCCAAAACAACCAATAATGTTAACCTCATTTGTTCATACACAATAATGATATAATATTAATAAACACATCATGTGTATTCAATTATAATTATAAATGTATAATATGTTTATATACAAAAAAAAAGTGGGTTTAGATTTTAGGACATCTAGGCCTTTCCACTGTATTGAAGGTCTTGAAATATTATGTCGTTTCTGTTTTGAATAATAAACAGCGTGACTCCATAAAAAATTAGTATATATTCTTATTAGAAAGCAAACGAACTCAAACATACTTTCACATGTACCATTTTTTATAAATATTGTAACTATATATTTTTTATTTTCATCCATCTAAAGTAAATAATGTATCTGAATGATGCTCATGCTGTCTGCTGCAAGTTGAAGTCATCAGGGCTAAAATTAAATGGCTAGCTATATGACGGATATGAACTATATATAGTAATTCAACATGTAATAAATTTGAATTTTTCTACTATAAATAATTAATGTTTTTTTTCCTTAAAATACTGTTACTACATACTTATTTAGCGGGAAATCTTTACTGGCTGAACGAACGATTATTATAACATCATGCATATGTATCAAGAACTTATTTAAACAACTATTCTTAACATGCGGTGGTTCATGAAATATATACTGGAAAAGTATTAAACATATTCTTAACATGCTGCGACTTTAGTGGCAGCTGAAGTACATAATCTTAACATATTAGTAGATTTGAGTTATTATGAACAATAGTGACAAATTGAATCTTACCTTCAGTTTGATACAAATTATAACTTCATATTTTTGTTGAGTTCCTATATATTCTTGGTTATTTGACCATCATTGTATCGGAACAGTGAGTTGTTATAAGTTAATTCAAGGCATCTACCAGGCAATTTAATTTGATATTTTTTCTGTTGTTTTGCTACATTCAGTAGACTTAAAAAGACAGTTTATTTGAACATGTCATAGGTTAATGTGGAAAAAGCTTATTGTTTATCACTTCCATGTGTAATTTGATAATGTTTGTAGATTAAACTTCTGGTTTTGCTTATTTTCACAAGGCATTTTTTCGGTTATCAAATTTGAAATGCTTTTGGCTCACTTCATATGAGTTTAGTCCTCTACATAGTGCATGCATCCTGGAATCTAGACATGCATCAACATGTTTGGTATACATTTACCTTTTTATACCAACTTATTTAACTATTCATATACATATCCAATATGATATTTTCCTTTCATGTTGTAAGGCCATGTCAAATTACATGGTAAGCTTAAAAGGTACTTTAAAGTACAGTGTTTAAATCTCTGCACCATTAGATGTATAACATATCTACATGGGCTTTATCATTGTGTCCGCTAATGGACAAGTAAATCAACACAAGAAATTAATAACATAAAGCTATGGTGAACTACAACTTACTTTTCTATTATATACTAGAAAATGGTGAAATTTTAGCATAAAATGTTTATTATAAGAGTAAAGTTAAAAGATAACATATTTGGTATTTAACACAACATATTTAATATATTAATAGACTTTCTTCGGATAGAAAAACAAAGTCTTATATGGAATCATATGGTTTATACATCTATTTCTATCATTTCAAGACTAAATTTTATATTATAAAGCAAATGATGTTGTATTAGGAAAGTTGGTGGTTGATGGAAGAGAATTCAAATCTTCTATGAAGTTTGTTTATGTGCCATCTTATTGTATGGTACAGTATCAGGTTGTTCTTTTAATATTATACATATATTCTATTATTAAGATCCGAGAATTAAACATTTATTTTTTGTTTTCTTTTGTTTTGTTTTGAATTTATCCATCTAAGACTGTTTTTCATCTTTTCTGTCTCTGATTAAGGTTTGAAATTTTGCAGAGGGTTGATGAATAACATTACATTAGCACAGCAGCTACATCAAATGGGATCGAAATGCTAAGCTGTAGAAGTAACATGTTGGTTTGAGTTTAGTGTGATTTTTTTTGTAATGAGAAATTAGTTGATGGCAGTTTCATACACAGCTCCGTCCAGTGTGCAAAGTATACTATGTGACAAAATAAGGAAAATTATAAAGTGATATTTTTGTACATAATTTCTTTAAAATGCTTATTTTGATTTCAACTTTTGCACCTTACCAAAAACCGAAAATTTGATTTGTTAGCTTGCAGCTTGAGCTTGGTAAGGAATTGTATTCTACATTCTATACTTTCATGTTTTTCTTGATTAGGTTTAGTAGTTTTTATCTAGGTTAAGTAATAGACGATGTGCTTTACTCTATAGAAATGGAGATGCTTTATTCTATTTTTTTACATTGGAAAATTGCTTGAAATATATGGTTAAATATATGATATATATGTTGGCTATTTAGTAACTAATGATTAGTTTGGTGGCAGCTAGAAAATAGCCTTACTGTTTTGGCCACAGTAATTTCCTGCTGGTAAACAAACTTTTACTTTGGTCTGAATATTCATTGTGCTTGCTTCGTATGGACGATAAATTAAATTTGTCATGTTAGTTTTCCCTTAAAGTTAGTAATGGCAAATCTTCAGGATGATTTCCTATACGTATACGACTTAAGGTTTATGTTATTGTTTATGATATCATGCTCTTTGTTTTTTTATAATTCATTTCATAAGCTTGCTTTAATTTTAGGCAGGCCAAGCGTTTGTGGAAAGCTTTGAACTAATAGTTTATTCATTGTACTTGATATTTTTGCAGCAACACAATAGGAAGTACAAAACAACGATGAAACTCCTGTATTGTTTTTAGAATGATCAAAGACACTGCTCGACATGTGAATGTACATGGCATCAATTGACTAAGAGGACATCAATGAAAAATTCTCTTTGATATGGGTAATGTGTAAAGCTTACTGAATTAGTGAAAGCTTCCCGAGCACAAAATATGTTCCATCAGTCTGTTCTACATATCTAATTTGGTTACAGGTGACCATAAGTATGATGATAAACCAGAAAGATGTGGTGCACTTTTGTTTGTCTTCCAAATTTTTTAAATATAATTATTAATTTTAATTTTTTGTTGTAATGCTATGATTTTGCGAAATTATATTACCCCTGCATAATGATAACAAATAAAATTAATTATATGCATGAGTAATTAATTGAGTCAAACGATAGTGACAAAAAAAAATGAAGGAACAATATCCAGATGTGGTAAGTAGTAAGTGTTCCTTTTCAGCTGTTAAATTTTTAATTTTATATATTAATAGTGTAATGATATACATTTATCTTCAAAGAGGCTGCTGAATTTCTCATGTATATGACAAAAACGTTAATATTTTCATTTCAAAAATCATAGGTACCTCCTTATTAACAAATGAAATGTTGTTTCCAAAGAGGCTACGTAAATGCAGTAAGCACAATAATAATTGAACTCATGAGAATACTACAATAGAGGTTTATTAAGTGTTGTTTCCAAAGTAATAGAACAATCATTTCAAATCATATATTAGGTTTTTATTAAGTTGTGCATGCCATTTTCAGGTACCAATGCGTAACCTGAAGGCTCAATAAACAATATCCTAGATGGAGCATGTGAGAAAGTTGGACTGAGAGGGCAGATTGATGCTTATGTTTTACGAAAAATTGACATCAATTTTAATTAATTTGCAGCTTCATAGTGTTTTTTGGCCGTTTGTTATGTATAGTAGAAAATGATATATGATTATGCTATTTGATCATAAGATTGTGAAAATTAGCATATATATTTCTGCAGTTGCTGAACTTTGACTAATATTTGCTGTACGGAATAAATTACCGTGTTATTTATTGATGTAATAACCAAGGATGATACAAACTGTATATTATCAGTTCATGAGTGCTCATGTTCATTCTATTTTTGTTATTTATCTAAATAATTTTTATTATCCATTTATTGAGAATTTGATCAAAGGCATCCTTAGTTAACCATACAATTCATAAGTCACGGTACATGTCATGGTTATACCTGACTGTTTAATAAAATGATGGCTCTTTATTACTTGCACAATAAATTAAATATGGGCATTCATATGACACCATTGATGCAATCCACCTTAAATTACTCCGTGTATTAAAAGTTAAATGAAATTTTCTACATAATAAAATCAAGTAACTATGATTTTCCTTTTAGTAAGCAAGGTACTAGAAGAAATACTCTAGGAGAGTTGCATCGAAAATTAGACATATATAGAAGTATTCTAGAAGGACGAAGAAGCAAGATGTAGTCATTATCAACCTCTGTAAGTCCTGTCTAAGGAGACCTAAGATATTGTAAATCCTTTGATACATTCCAAAAATAAAATATTAATATTGTGAGAGTATAATTGAATTCAGCAAAAAAGAATGTGTATAAGAATCATATAGTTTAATTATTTTGATATCTTTACGATTTCGTGTGCTACATAAACTATTATCGAAATTAGTTTTTTGGTGTTTGATGAGCTTTAAAAGGCGAAAAGATTAAAGGCTTAACGAAATCAATTCTCGCATGCACGCGTGCACACACATATATATGTATATATAGGAAAATTTATTTAGACACAACTTTTTGACATAATTGATCTCAACCATTGGATCGTCCATGAATTTCACCCTTTCACATAAGGACAAGAAGGTCCAATGATCGCGACTATGTGTCTTTCAATTTGTGTCAAATTTTATGTTTAAATAGTCCATCATATATATATATATATATATATATATATATATATATATGTGTGTGTGTGTGTGTGTGTGTGTGTGTGCATGCGTGTGTGTGTGCGCGCATCCTTTATATGTATGTCTGTATGCGCGTGTGCGTGTATGGTATAAAATTTCCAAGTTTATCACTAAAATAGAATCATGGTCAACATAAAAAAATTCTTCTAAAACAATTTTTTTCCGCCGTCGGTGTATTATTGATGTAGGTTTCAAGCCTGGAGAAAGGATAAGAGAAAACAATATCACCAACTTTGAAAAAGCATAGAAAACATGATTACATCAATTCAATTACTACAAAATCTTATAACAATATTACCATAAATGGTAATTAAAAACGTATAACTAGCGCTAGATAATTTTGGACTTCCGCAAGTATCCAGGATTATGAATAAGGTATGATGCTATTTTTTGTGATGGAAAGAAATTTTCCTTATATATTACTATGCTGATTTATGACCTATTATGCGAGCTTTTTAAGTTTCAAGCAGTTGAAAACTCTAATTTTAATATTTGTTATATTTCTGTAGATATTGATGTAATAGTTGATTACTTTATTTGCTAATTTACTTATTTTCTAGAATAGCTTGGTCTTATTCATGTTTTGATAAATGGTTTATTTGTGCATGTGCAGATTAAAAAATGCAACATTATGTACATGTTAAGATCACAAGGTTTTAAAAAACACCCTAACAAACAGTGTTTTACAATAACATTTCCTCCTGCGCACATGCTGAAGTGCTTAAATAAAAAACTGTTTCACTTTTTGGTATAGAATCCCAAGCAAAATGCTCGACTATTGAATATCTCAGGTGTCTTTGTAATTTAACTAAGTATGATTCAGTGTGTCAAAGACTCAAAATGGTAAAACTAATTTTTATTTTAAGTTCGCATAGTTTAAAATTTCGACAATTTATAAATATTATTACAATGTTATCATTTTACCTTTAAATATCGATGTTGTCATTTTACCTTTAAATATCAACATTCAATAACTATTACAATTATTTGTCGACTTCTCCTAAGTTTTATACTGTTTTGCATTCATGCTAATATACGAATTTATCAAGTGGTCTTAAATTTAAATATTTTAATAAATCAAATTAAAAAATATCTATTTTTTTGACTAATAAATCATAAAAATAAAATTCACTATGTTTACACCACATATGTATGGACAAAAATGGGTAAATCATTTTTTTCATTCAAGTTCGCATAACTAATATGAATAAAATATTGTCTTTAATTATCTTATATCGTTTTACGTTTAAGTTCATAAATTTTCTTCCTTATATTTAGGATTTAGTACAAAGAATTTTTTTCCGTTCTAAAGTTTGAATTTCATTACATATAATTATATATGTAATATTTGCTATCTAAAATGGTATATCACTGAAAACACAAAATGTTTTTGTAAAAAGGTGATATTCTAATTATTTATATCTGTAATTTCTGTTAACCAATGGGTAATTTTTTTACAACATTTCATTGGAAATATTCTTCATTTCTATTTCTTTGTCTTTTTGAGGCAAATGTTAGATATATTTAAAAGTTTCTATTACAAATTAAAATTACTAAGTTGTGAAGAAATATATTAGAAATACCTTTTTACGTGATTAAAATAACAACATAATCCATATTCTTTCATATCTTATTTTCGTTAAAATAATTTTTTATTTTTAAGCAAATATCTTTGATAATATCATATAATCATTTTGGTCATGTGTTGTAAAAAAATTTAATGCATAAAAAAATATCGATTCATTAATACTACACTCTATTTTTTTATGTATTTTCGCTATTATCTCAAGTAACATTTTAGATTTAATATGTACATGGTTTGCTTTTAGTAAAATATACCAAAAGCTAGATGGGAGCTTCAAATTGTTATACGTGAATATTTGTCTACAATTTTGTAAAATATTAATTTTAAAATTAATTAACGATACTAATACACATTTATTTTCTTAACAAATATTGAATCATGAAAAATAATAAATCGATATATTACCTCTTTTATCAAAAATCTAAAAAGTAATAAATCAATCTGAAACTCATTTTTATCAAAGAAACAATAATATAGTTTTATTCAAATGTAGAAATACACTATATAAAAATAAATTTAATCTATATTCAAATATAAAAATTATTTAGAAAAAAATGTAAATTCAGTTTATCTCATTTATCCTAATAATTTACCACAAATTACATAATAAATTATATTCTATATATACTTAACACATTATTTTTATACAATATATCGTGTGCAACGCACGGGTTACACACTAGTTAAATAATAAATCAGGAGAATTTTAAGCTCTATTATTAATTTTAGGACTTATCAGCATTTTCCTTACTTCTCTCCAATTTAAAATATTTTAATTAAATTTATTGTTATCGACTTAAACTTCAACAAAACATAAACTCCTCGCGATTTTGTGAGCTGAACAGGTCACGTTATTTGTTTCCTTCGCCTCCTGTCTCTCACTTCTTCTGCGTTCTTCTGCCAAAGCTTAATCTTCAAGTAAAAATATTGCTTTCGATCATTGCATACAAAATAGCCTAATTTGGATGGAGAACGACAGCTACCTCCACCGCAACTGCGCGCTCTGCTTTCCTGACCTCTCTGCATCTTCTGCTCATCCATGATCCCTAATTCTGTTCAAACATGCTACAGGCTGTCGCATAGGCATCCATTATCGCCTATTTTTTCTCCTTCCCTTCTATTTCACTCGCTCGATTTCTTTTTTATTACAGGTAATTTTGCAATTTGGTACTGTAAAATTCAATCTCCTACTCAATTAGATTATACGATTATCTTTATTTGTTGCAGCTGTTTCCACCCAGTATTTAACGGGCTGTTAGGGCTGGCAATTTTGATTTTTGATCTGGTGATTTCTATCCCCTTTTTTATATCTTACCCTACAATGATCTTACATGTCTTCCTACTGTATTGCAACTCCATAATCCTAATCTTTATTATGGCATGTCTTTTGGTCTACTCTTCGATCTGTTGTTCCTACTGTATATCACACATTTCATGGTTCAGATGTTTTAGAAAAATAGTTATATGATCTATATGAATTTTTACTATATGTTGACTGTATAATCCTTAGATATATTCTACCATCATGATATTAAAAAATTTAACTTCCAAAGTTATCCTACTTCAGCTGCTTCAATATATACAAATTTTTTGTTGTATGGAAATTAAAATTTTCCAAAGATATAAATACTTCATAGTGTTGTACACACTGAATTTTTAACTGTTGGTCTTAAATTCTCCGATTGAATTGTATGAGGTCTCTAGCATTGTTTGAAAAATTATATACGATTGTGAAAGGACATGCACTGTGTAGTTCTTAAATTCATGTTACTAATATTATTGGACATTCATGTAAATATTTGAATCTCTTATTCAAGAGTAGTGTATTTTTTCGTCATCTTATTATGCTGGAAAGCATTGGAAATGCCGCTTTTGCAAATTTGGGAAAAACCTTGCAACATTCAATGTCAACTAAAATACCAAAAATTAGCATTGGAATCTCTATATTTCACATCTTCATAATTCCTCCTAATGACTTAATACAAAACAAATATACCCATGTGTGTATGGCTTCATTATTTATCCAGCACTTGAAAAGATACATTATTTTCTGCTAATTCCATCATTTCAACAGAATGCCTCATCCCACAATCTCCATAACAACATACTCTTGCACCATGGAAACACTTTTGTTTTCAGTCCCCATATTTTTGTTTGCTCACTTCAGTTAATTCTTTAGTTCGATAATTACCTAATTACCTAATATTTCTATAGATACTTTTGCTCTTCTAAATCCATCAATATAATTTTTTGGCATGTTGTTGAATTTCAATCTTAATCTTTTTCTTCGTACTATAATATTTTTCTGCTGCTTTTTTAGGGTCTGTGCTATCGGTTAAGCTAACTGAAAATGAGTTAATCTACAAGATCATTTCCTTTAATTTTTCATGTTATCAGATTAAAACGCGATTGTGGGATGCATTTTTGGTCCAAGTTATCACCTTACATCATGCATTTTGATATGCCTAATTCAAATTTATTGTTTGCCCTTTATAACAGTATATACCATTGGAAAATATTGATATTACTTTAAAGACATCCCTTATACGAAACGTTATGCCATAATCATTGCGATTCTTTGTAGTTTTTCATTGGTTTGTACATTTGATTTATTTCAAACAGTTGTGTTCGTATGTTTGATCTATTTGTTGTTGATGGTTTTGAACCAGTCCGCCGATCTTACGTTTTTAACCAAGAAAAATACTGCTAAAGGTTTATCTTTTTTTTTTATATAATAACAAGTTTCTTAGACTTATGCTAAATCTCATACCGAAAATGGAACAAATTCCAAAATTTCGTGACTATTTCGGATGCGTATAATTTTTCAGTCAAAAAGATCATCAAATGCATATTTTCGTGTTGTCGTATTTTTTTCAAAGTTGAATTGCATTTTTCATTAATACTTCTATTTTTTACATTTGGGTTTTTAAATTGCTAAATTATAATCTAAAATTTTATACAACAACTGTAGCTGACAACTGATGATGCTCCTACTATTTACTCTTTTTCTTTTGAAGTATCATAATTGAATAGAATGCAAGTAGAAAACCCTTTAATAGTGTCTCTAATCGATCCTTTTTGTCTAAAGAAAAATTTTCCTCATTTCACAATATGAATAATTTTGGAAGTTCAAACAAAAATTTAATGCATAATTTTGTGTCAATATATTTTAAAGAATGATAAAACTATAAATATATGTAAAAATATGGTGCTCGCGGACCAAACTAGGTGCACTAGGGAGATTTTACGACTCCGGTCAGTTTCCCTTCTAAACAAATTCAAAAAAAAAAAAAAATTCCTTACCATAATTACTCAACTTGCATACTTTGCCAAAGTTAGAAGAGCAATTGAATGCATAATCTGGAGCTATTATATTTTTGGGAATATTTTTAATTTGCCACTACAATCCTAACCGCTAACGTTGGACTTCTCAACTATAACACATATGTAAATATATCTTTTATGTCCAATTCTTAGAATCACAAACTAATAATTATGACATAAGGTTAACAAAATCTAACTTATTCTCAATATGGAAAGATAAGTATATTTTTCTTTAGGGTTAGAAATACATCTTATGCACAACTTTTGCTAGAATGCTTTCGAAATTAGTTTTCATTTACCACCAATAACATTATCTATTCAAGTTTGGCTTTTCAAACAACTAGCATTCTCACCCTAAATCTTCTATCCCAGTTCCAAAATTATTTGATTTTGTCGTTAGTATTTGATTTCAAACGTCCAAACCATGTTATTATTATTCTAAATTATGGTAAGTTATTTCTATTTATTCTCATTTTTATTATAATCTAACAATTATTGCAGTTTATACTTAACTGTAGCTTGAAATGTGTTGACCAGTTTTTCAAATTTCACAAAAGCTCTTACCAAAATATTGTGGTATAGGCTTCCATATTTACCAAATAGGAATTATTGGAAAAATCATGACACGTCGTTATATTAATTATTTATTGTCATATCTAATTATAATATAGAAACATATTTTTTAACATCTAATTCATCTTGGTTTATTACTGGGTTTGCATTGGACAATCTTGATCCAAATATTTTCTTCCTATATTATTTTTTGCAAATTGATTGTGGTTTACTTTTCCATGAATCGAGAAGGATTTTTGTCCATCGTGCATGAAATATGGTGAAAAGTATTTACAGATTTCCGCAAAGCTCTTACCAAAATATATTGTTGCTAGCTTCCATATTTACCAAATAGAAGTTAGTTGAAAATCCATAATGATGCGTAATTATAATAATTATTTATTTTTCTTATCCAATCATATATAGAAACATACCTTTCTTACAAGTATTTCATATTTATTTGTTACTGTGTTTGTACTAAACAATCTTGGCCATTATTTTCTTCCTATATTATTTTTGCAAATTAATTATACTTTACTTTTTGCTGAAATAAGAAATGTCGATACTTTTATTACTGTTAATGTTTTCAAGTTCGAAATTATTGGACCGATTAATGAATGAAAACATAGCATATTTGTCTTATTATCTGAAATGGCCATCGGTCTGTCAGGAAAATGTAACTGATTATACTACCATTTGTTGAGAGA
Organism: Allium sativum; assembly: GCA_030737875.1. Taxonomy (NCBI): domain Eukaryota; kingdom Viridiplantae; phylum Streptophyta; class Magnoliopsida; order Asparagales; family Amaryllidaceae; genus Allium; species Allium sativum. Next base: position 588,035,212 of record CM060913.1, on the reverse strand, counting down.
AAACTATTAATTTTCGTTTGAGGCGTGGAACTTATAGGTCTTCAAAAGTTAGATTATTCAAGTATGAGTTATTTAGCTGTGCAATTATTTGGTGCTTAATCAATTAACAAGCTAGAATTGTATTATATTTTTTACTTTTTTGTGTTGTGAAAATTTGCAGACACCTGAAGTGCACCAAAGAATAAGGCTTACTACCAATTGATGCTCCAAACGGGGAACCCAAAGTTTCAAATAAATGGATATGTTTACTATATACTGAAGTATTTCTAACCATAATTTTGTATGATTTCAATATATATTAATTTCTTTTATTAACATTCTTTTTGTAAAACTCCATATAGGTACGATATTATTCTTGAGAACAAAAAGTGTTCACATCTTAGCTTTACCATGAACTATGTGATATGTTATATTATAAATAGAATAGTGGCAAATAGGGAGAAGGCCGAACTTATTAAAAAATTTAATGAAAAAGATGGGAAGTTTGTTTTTTAGGGAGAAAGACAAAAATTAGTGTAAAGAGGAAGTGATGGCGGGCCCCTTGAATTTCACATTTACACTAGATTTTGTCCTTCTCCCCAGAAATTAAACTTCTAATACTTTTCACTAAAGAATTTGATAAGTTTGGCCTTTAAAAGAAAATGCTCGGCATATTATATAATCACATATTACCACTTTATAGCACCTCAGTATAATTAATTTTATTTTATTTTTAGTTTGCTAAAGATATGATAGCTAACTTAGAAAGTGCTGAAGTGTGTGTTATTTCCTAGTTTTACTTTCTTTTAAAGTTAGTAAAAGTATATAGAAACAATTTATTCACGATTCAGTATCAGATATGGATACAAATATTTATAAAAATTTGTACTTGCGAATCAATTTGAGTGAATGACATGCAAGTGGAATGGAAACAAATCTAGCAGTTTAAATTATTCAAATAATAACCAATGCAACTATTAATTTTTTTCTAGAGTACAAACTTACTAATATTGTGGTAAAATTTCAAATCCTTTATATATTTATTTTTTGTGTGTATATACTGAAATGGAATAATGTTTCTTTTTACTAAACAACATAGAAATGAAAGTGTAATTGTATATTAAAGTTTAAAGACAAATTCGGATGGGAGTATAACATGAAAAAAAAGATAGCGAATGATTATTTATGAAATAAATTTGTAAAAGCTATGAAATTAATAGATGTAAAACAAGTAAAGACAACAAAATGTCTACCATGAAATAAAATTGAGCATTCAAGTGCTAATAACCACGGGTACGTATATTTTTGTATGTAGAACTTATCATATAATTTTATTTACCGTTGCATCTTAATATGCGAGAATCATATTTTAGAAAAAAATCTCTCATGCCCTCTCATAATTCAGTTAACTCAAGGAAAAGTTTTTTCAATCCATAATTATATTACATACCTTTACATCATATATATTGCGTGAATGAAAAAAATGCCCTACATAACCTTAAATGGGAGGTCAATTTTATATCATTACTAAATTTTAGAAGTTCAAAGACATGGTGTTGCCGTGTTTTTACATTGTCAACCAAAAAAAAAAATTGATGAAATACATGTATTTGCAATTATTGCACTATACTCTAGGAATAATGGTTGTTAGAGTACAAAAAGATGGTTATTTGCCAATACTCCAAATGATTTTTTTTTATTATATTTAAGTTTCACGAATGATAATTATACCTCACCGAGCCACCTTTTAGATCATTTTCTTTTGTGATTTCAATTTTAACTCCCCTTTCAATGTAATTTCAGTTTATTTATTATAGCTTTTTGTCATATTTCAGTTGAAGTTTTCGTTCAATGTTCTTTAATTTTCCATTATGTTATTTGCCTTTCAAACTCAGTCTTTTTAGCGGTTTTCCATATTTTTTCTCAGTGGCTGCAGATGCATTATTCATTGGCTGAAATGTGGGGCTGCATTTGGTAAATTTTTTATTACTGTTGTTCACCGACCAAGAATGGTTACCATAACAAGCAACACTATTAGCAACATAAATTTTACCTTTTGTGGAATTAACTTCATAAAAAAGTGTAAACATGTACTTTAAATTACTCTGTTTACTTTGTTTGTATAATGCTCAACAAATCTTTATTAACTTACATCCATGTACTTGAAATACAAAAATAAGTTACATCGGTGAGATCTAAACAAAATATGTTTATTGAAAAATTTCAAAACTAGGAAACCAGTTATGCAAAGTGCCAATATGTATGTATTTAAGTAGCAGAGCATTATGATTCTTAGTTCTCTTATACATCCTTTTTGTTAGGTTATCTTCCTTCTGTCCTTATATTTATCATTGCAACTTTTGATCCCTGATTCTCAGGAAACTGCAAATCCCACGTTATAAAATCTCAGGAATGGGATTAACTTGCTACTTTATAGTGATTTCCCCAATCCTACCATCAAATGTTTCAAAATTTCAAGCTCTAAACTTTTAGTTCTAACTTTTTAAAATTCACACTCATTAACCTATGCATTCAAAGCCATTAACCTCGAAAATTTTGAGTTTTTCAAACTGTAACATAAAAATTAAAACTTCAAATTTTAGAATTAGTATTTCATAATTTTAAATTTACCCTTTTCAACTGTAGCTTACGAAAACTAAAATTTTCGATTTTAAAATTTTCTGAACCGTAGGTTCAATTTTTGTATAAATTATTAAAAAATGGCTATGCATTCCATATAGTATTCATAATTTTTTTGTTATCATGAAACTCATATGATTTGACGTTGGGCTAAATACTTATTAAACGTTGTTTTCTTATCAAATGGAGGTTAATGTAGAAATTCGTACAAAATAAAATGTTGAGTCAAAGGTTTCATAGCATATTTTGATTAATGACAAGAAGGAGCTTCATGGTCGACAAAAAGAAGAATCGATGTTTTCGTAAGTTAGAGGTTGATTATTTAGAGAATGTTAAAATCTATCCTCAAATAATCATACTCCTCATCATTTTTGAATATATACATAAATACACATTTTCTGTGCAAATTGACAAAAACCTGTCGACCCACAAAAAAATCCTGTTGACCTTTTTCAAGATAGAGACAAAACCTGTCGACCTACAAAAAAATCCTGTCGACCTACAAAACCTGTCGACCTACAAAAAAATCCTGTCGACCTACAAAAATATCCTGTCGACCTACAAAACCTGTCGACCTGTCTTTTTCAACCTGTCGACCTCTTTCGGGAAAAATGCACAGCAAATGTCCATTCATGAATATAACGTATATATATATTCAAATACCTGTTTACCTATCTTTTTCGACCTGTCAACAACTTTTCAAACAACAAGCAACCTTTCGAAAAGTCATCTTCTTTCATCAAGAGATTTATCCATTTCTCTTCATCAAAAATCATCATTATTCATTTCAACTCTTCATCAATGATTACAACTCCTCATTCACTATAAATACATCTTGAATCATCATCCAAATAACTGATTCTTGCTCTAATTTCTGATCTTACTTTCTAAATACTCTTGCATTCTAAAAGCTCCCAAATTCAAGTTACTTATTGAATCCTTGATAATATTTCTCTTATTTTGATTCAACAAGCAACTAACTTCCTTCAAATCTTCGCATTCAATTCATATACTTGAGGATAAGATTATAGGAAGGGTGTACTCAATCGTTGACAAATCAGTGTTGAAAGAAGAACACAATCAGAAGTCAAATTCTTGTAATTGTCCTGTGTGGGTAAGCTTGTAGCCCGTGAAATCAAGTGGGTAAGCTTGTAGCCCGTGAAATCAAGTGGGTAAACTTGTAGCCCGTAAATCAAGTAGTGTTGTGAACATGTTCCTCGGGGTGAAGAGAGGGTGTTGTTTAGTGAAAAGCCGAAGAGGAGCTTCGGGACTGGACGTAGGACTGGAGGTCCGAACCAGTATAAAAATCCTGGTGTCGTTACTCTACTTTACTTTACTTTACTGCATTTATAATTATTTGTGATATATATATTGTTTGCGAGTATTTATTCGCATAACTATTGAATAGCTTAAGTTATCACATACATTCCGCATAGCCATATTATAGATCCTGCACAAGTCGTACACACTCCGATTTTTCATAAAATACAGCGTATGTTACCATTATTTTATTTTTTTTCTTATTTATCTCAATCTCAATAATTTATTTTGATTCACATTTAAGAGGCTAAGTTTGAAGAAAATGCATCTCTGTAGTTTTTCTTACCTTCTCTAAAATGCACATATCAGCGACATATAGATATTCATGGTCCTGAATCTACGTTATATTAGATACTGAATTTTATCCACTTTAAGCGATAGTTCCGTTGATTCAATTATTATTTTCTTGCTAGCAATATGTCATCGAGCTAAAATAATAGCGTGTGTTGCGCTTTGTAACATCTCATGAGAAAAAAAAATATGTTTCTCTTTTCCATAGTAAAAGAACATTTTGGTTCTGAATTTGAAAAAATAGAATGTTAACTCCATGTGAACCTGGTCTGGCAAGCAAAAGTTAGCAAGAAACCCAAACGGCTTAAATTAATGCACATATACAATAATAACAATGTTAATTTGTAAATAAACTATTATCATTTTATGCACATAAATAATAAATTTATCATATGCAATGTTTAAAAAATCCATTTTTAACTTCAAAAACTTCATATTAAAATTTCTGTAATTTTTCATAAAATACTTCTCAATTTATTCGTATTATTTACTCTTAAATTGATATATTTTAACCAATTACATAATTTTAGATTCAACATATATATAATACTTTATTTAAATTGTATTAGTTAATTCATCTAAAATAATCAAAACATGTCAATTTCAACAAGAATTCTTTCTCATAGTAGTAAGAACATAAAATTATTGTTTTACTTCAAAGATATATAAGTTGCATAACACATACCATGTATAAACAATAACAATTACAACAATAATTTATATTATATTTATTTTGCCTGATTCATCGTATGTTGTATAACAATGTTCCAATTTTAACATTAAAATTTTAAAAATTGTATTTTATAGTATTATCGTGTGCAACGCACGGGTTACACACTAGTACTAAATAATAATGCATTGTTTATCTTTTGCTTCTGAAATTATGGCATATGAGTTCACACAATTCTTGTTATCTAATATAGCCTACTGATGACTGAAATATGCATTTTTAGTCTCCCGGGCAAACCTTTGTTTTTTCATTATGTTACTTCTAACTTGCTATTGTTTTTCATACATCAGAATAATTTTTTTATGAATACATTATATATTCTAGTTTTATATTATTGAATATCAGATTTAGGTCCTTAAAATCGTACTTAATGCACAAAAACTCCTTTTAATTTTTTTTATTAAATAGGTCCCTATAATTAAATTACTAAAAACTGCACAAAATTATGCAACTATTCAACGAATAATTGTAAACAATTGTGCAATTATATCAAAAAATTGCATAATTATTTGTAATTTTTTGGTGAAAACTGCAAAAAAAATCGTAATTTTTTTGTAAAAAATTACGAAAATTTTCGTTGAATAATTACGAAAATTTCTGATATAATAGAATAAATCAGTACTGCAAATCAAGCATGTTGCACTGCCTCAGTTGAACAAACAAACGATGCGAAAAACATTAACCGAGTCACTTTCCCTTTAACTTTCGAAGCAATTGGCATATGGGAAGTTGTAGAAGAGTTAAAATGACCTAGTGTCGGTTATGCACCATTTTCGAACAAACATAAGCTAATGATTTCTGTTGCATCGCCAATGTTAACAATCGATGCAAGTATACTAATTTGCATCGATTGCATATTTTTGAAGTAAGTAGGTTGAAGTAAATGCATTTAAAATAAAAAATTACAACCACTTTTAACTTGAACTCGTAGCCATAAAAAACCTTGTTTTCCTTTTTCCCCCTTCATATGCTTTTTATTTCCACTTTCGCACCATATTACAAGAAAAAACCCCGATTCAGATTGAAAAGAAGAAGAAAAATCAACTCAATTCTGATTTACACTGTCTCTCTTTAAGGTATTATCATTTTCCGATTTCGATTTCCACTTAGTATCTTTATTTCGATTTCGATTTCATGGCATTTTTCAATAGCGATAAGCATTTTTATTTTATTTCATGCCTTCAATTTCGATTTTAGTTTCGGATTATGTGGATGGTGCTTGAATATTATTTTTGTAAGTGTTATATGGTGGTGAAGTTATAGGGATGATGAAGTTTGGTGCATGTTAATACCAAAAAATGACACAACACCCTAACAGAGATAATGTAAAGAATAAAATTGAAGAAAAATAAATGAAAACGAGAGAAAATGCAATCGCACACAAATTTGTATTGGTTCGACGTTAATGAGCATACGTCCATTTTATAAAATCTTGATTATATATAAACTTTGAGTACAAATGATGGTTTTATGGCTAAACCCGAGTTTAATGCAGTAGTTATAAATAAATGACAAGAGAATGGTCAAAATTCCTTTTTCTGAAGCTTTGGATGGCTATTTATAGGTGCTATAGTTCTCGGGTCGACTAGGGTGCATGACATCCATCCTAGGACTATAAAAATGGGAGGGAAAAGCTTCCTTCTTATGTGAAAAGGACTGGCCCGGTTAGATATTGGACATGTGGCGACTGATCCGGATTTTTAAAGGTAGAAGAAGCGGTCAAATCAGAGTAGATCCAATCAAAGCGAAGATACTTGCATTAGAGACTGGGTCCAGGTCAATGATCGACCCTAGGAGTGCTAAACCTGAAGGCAATGCCAAGTCGGCTCGTCTTCTTTCGCATGTGTGCGTATCTTACGAGTCAGTTCGACATAGGTCTTAGTCGACCCGGGTCTTAGTCGACCCGAAGATGTTTCGAGCCGAGTCTTGGTGCCTAGCACTTGTCTTGCATAATGGTGGTTCGGGTCACCAGGTTACTTGGTCGACCTGAAGGTCTTCAAACCAGAGTTTGTAGCGGTATGCTTCCATGTTTGGTTGTGTAGTGTCCTAGGTCGAATTGGACCCTGGCCGAGCCTACTGTTATTTGAGCTAGGGTAATGGCCTCTCGGTAATGATTCGAATTGATTTTCTGGATTGTGTATGGTCTTGATGGCCTTGCTAAAAAGGTTGGTCAACACTTCTCCCTCAAAGTACATTGCATTATAGACGAGATGTGCTTTGTATTCTGTTGGATAGCAATCCCATAGAAGTTATTTAGTCTGTGAAAGGAGATAGCAAATTGTTGTGTTCATTTGAGATACCATTATACTTGGGTTATTCTGTTTGTAGAGACAATCTGTTGTTTGTCTTATCAAATCGTTGGCTCTAGAATGTGATGTAACACACACAAGTCCTTGTCGAATAATGTTGTCAAGTCATGCAAGTCGAGCGTACAGTCAACTCAGACTGGAAAATCATACATGAGTAAGTACGAAGCATTGTTGAGCATCATTGTTTAAGTTAAGTGAGATTCGATGTCGACCCAAGTTACTAGAATCTTCAGATAGCGGGGAGTAGTCGATATTTCCTTCTTCTGGTCGACACATCGAACTGACAAATGGTTCGATGCTTTCGAGTCGACCCTCCTTGGGTCAATATTCTTCGACTCAGGGCTTTGTTTCAAAGATATTGCTTCCAATGGAACACTGTTAGCCTGTTTTGTGATCAGGCCACCCAAAACCCAGACGATTAGGGTTACATATGTTAGAGGTTAAAGCTCTTATACATTCTAAAACCAGAGCTCGGATAAATTGGAGATCTCGGATCAGACCGGATTAAAGAGATTGGATCGGATCAGATTGGAGAGCTTGGATCGGATCAGATGGGGACAATAACACCAGATTCGATCGGATCTAAGCCCCCTGTTTAATCTGCCTGAAGCTGTAACTGCTCCATAGCGTAACCTATTTTCTAGCCTACAAAAGTGGAGGCACCGTATCCACTTCTCCCCACGTTCTCCACTCTCTCATAACCTACTCCGAAATTTTCCTGATGCTGCCATGTGTACCTCTAACTGCTCACCAATTCCAGCCTATAAATACATCTCAATGCAGCAAATTAAAGGGACTTTTAGCCCTAAGCAAGCTATATACATTTCGGCCATGGCTGCCAACAACCGACAACCATCTTCTTCTTCAATCAAATCAATGGACTCAGGGAGATAAATTCATTGTAATCGAGTGCTTAAATGATTATACTCGTTGTAATTGTAATTCTCTATTGAATGAAGAACTTTAAAGTGGATGTAGGCTCGTTAATGCCGAACTACTATGAATCTCGTGTGTTGATTCTTTTTCTCTGTTTTTAGATTATTATCATTCTTCGATGTTTTCTACAAATCCTGGACAATTGGGTGTTAGTGCCATTTTTTGTCTAACATTTTGGTGCTTTCACTGAGAAATGAAGATTCTCAAATTTTCGGATTATTTATCTACTGTTTGGATCACCAAGTCCGAAGAGAAAATCTGTATTCTCACCACTTTCGAAGTTTCCAACGAGTTTAGCAAGTTTGTTTGCTACGACTCCAAGAAGAGATGTGAACTGCCAAACTTCACAAAGAGATGAAACTAAATCGGAAAATTCTAGTTGGTGGCAATCAGTTCAAAGTGTCTTGGATCTATAAAGTCAGTGGAAAATTGAACTGGCAACGTCTCTGCTAGCATCGGGTCCGACATATTGGATTGGGTCGGACTCGAACCGACCCCACATAGCCACGCCTCAGCTCAAAGACCAAATTTTGATCCGACCCGGAGTGGCACCCAAACCGACCAGCTGATTACGCTCCAATACTGCTCGGAGGAACTAGTCCGATCCGAACCAACATGAAGACATCTCTGAGCCGCAACTTGAAGGCATGATCCGGCCCGACCCGAAACAGCTGTTTTTAGAAGAAGAATACATTTTTCTGATCATTTCAGAAAAGGTTCCATCTTCCAAAATCGAACGAATCAGGAGATGCCCACTTGTTCGACCTAATCGGTTAGGTTGATCGCTGCCAGGACCGTGGGGCCCCGGATCCCCACTAGCTCTGCGCTCGGACCCGTTGACGGCTCGCCTTCGGTTCGGAGCACGGCTCGCCTTCAGCTCGACATATATTTTGACTAATAGCTGTCATCAAAGCTTGTCATCAAAGATTAGACGGATAGTCTGAGAATATCACAGCAAAATGGCAATGACTATGATTCTTTCTTCCAAGAACCATGACCCCTATTTACTTATGTTATTCAGTGTGAGGAGTTGTTGATCAGACTCAGCATGTTGGCTATGACACCAAATGAGGGAAAGATTGTTTCCTGGCATATTCCTTTTTCAGGGTTCCAATAGTGTGCAGAATTTAGCAATACAACTAAGGTTGTTCTCGAATGAGTAGTGATCACCTAGTCTACATGGCTTGAACTTCAACCAGCAGAGTCATGAATGACAATGATATGGAGCAGACCAGGCACTATTCCGAAGATAACTCGAATGATCTTAGTGATGATGAATCTCAATGATAGGATACCAGAAAGTGACTAAGGATCCTAACACTACAAAGCTACACTTCACTTGTATGACGCAGTGAAAAGCATATGTCCTGCAGTTCACTCTTTGAGGAACTTAGCAAACCGATCTACTATCAACCGCATCGATGACGATTGATTTCTGCCGGATAAGGATTAAATCGACATACTTTAGTGCCCAGAGTCAAGTACCAGTTGAGCCACCACAGACCATGATTGGACCTATGGATCCTTATTCAGATCATAGCAACTTGACTGCTTATCAGCAACCATGCAACTGGCCCTAGCTGAATTCGGAGCTTACATTGCACCTTGATGTCTATTGTTAAAATTCCCAACCAAAACTAGAGTGGGAAAGGTCCGTGGTGACCAAATTTCTGTATGAGCCTACTATTTGGATGAATGGAAGATGCTACACAATGTAAATGACATGGAACCCAAGAATGCTTCCCCTCCTACAAAGGAGCTATTGGCATAACAAGTAACAGAAACACCGTGGAAGGAATCGCCCAATTACTTGTTCGAAGACATAGATACCAGAGAGGCTGAAGATTCGGGAGGTAGAAGGGCGACACTTAATGAAGAACCTGTGGATATTCCGATTGATAACGATGTCCTGACAAAGGTCTTAAAAATCGGATCTCATTTGGACCACCTTCAGATGAGGGAATAGATAGATTTTCTACGATCCAATCTGGACGCATTTGCGTGGACCCGTACTGACATGTGTGGGATCTCGCCGTCGATTATGAGTCATGCACTGAACATTAACCTAAAGTATCCCCCCACTAAAAAGAAGAGGAATATGCTGTGCTCAGAGAGGTCGACTGCCTTGAAAAAAGAAGTAGAGAAGCTGAGAGATAATGGATTCATCAGAGATGCTACATATCCCGACTGGATACCAAACTTTGTACTTGTTAAAGAGATGCTACATATCCCGACTGGACAACGGTAATTGCCGTGTAATAGATGGGTTAATTTAAAATCTAGTATTGTACTCTAATGAATGCAAGTGAATGTTTTCTCCCTCTATGCTCATCATAAATCTTTTGTAAAAGAAATAAACTCCGGTAGACATTTAAATGAAGAAATGTTATGTAATGCTGAGTATTGTGATTATTTGTTTCAGCATAAGCGAAAATTTATAAATGATCAAATTTGGTGGCAAGAATTATCAATATATATATCATTGGTGCTTAACTACCCAACAGCTTGGATGCCCAAATGCAGCAATGTGTGAAAAGATGGTTGTTGAAATTCAAAAAAACCCACAATAGTACACATTGGATACCAAGACAGAAATGTTTACCAAAATTCATATTAACTTTTATCGTATCAAACCAATGCAGCAGAGGAAATCTAAGGATAAAATCATTTGTTTGTGAATGTGAGTATTACGCATTAGGATTCTTTTAAACACTGTTTATTTTTTGTTCTGTCAATTTCAAATAATGTATGTAATCAGATCGAAACCAGCAGATAAATATTATGACTTGGATTAGATAATTATAATTTGCAACATATGGAAAAGGAAATAATTAATCCAATAAAGTAAAAGCACTGAATGCTATAAGTATGAAATAACAGTTTTAGTTTATTCAATAGTTTAAAGTGTATGAAGAAATAACAGTTGGAAAATAAAATGTAATTATGAAATGAGAAAAACGAAAAATACTATAATTTTGCTTTACCAGTTAAAAAAGATGAGGAGAGTTTTAGTTCATTCAATAACTGCCGTTAAAACAGAAACCTTCATAAATATCTGTTAAAATACGAAATAATTGCCGTATTTTTCGATTACTTGAGCCGTATTTTTCGATTACTTGAGCTCCAAACCATATACGGATTAATACATTTATAAAAGGCCACCTTTGCGCATACAAACATCAAAATTATTTTACATCCCCGCTTAATATTTCCTTCTGATCCCTTAAATTCAAACTTCATTACTGAGTGATCAATTGAAATTCGATGGATCCAGAAATATTGAAATCAATTTTGGCCAGTAGGAATATCGGGTTATGGAATCTGATCGATACAGCCATTGATTACGCTGCTTCAAATCATAGGTCCGAGTTGATATTAAGAAGAAGTGCATTTGTCGAGAAGCTATATGCAAAAGGGATTCATGCTTCTAGCAAATCAACACCTGTCATTGAGCAAAGAAACAGTCTTCTTCTTCTTATTAAGGTATCACTTGAAAATCACAATCAATCCATTGAGCATTTAATTCAAATTTTGCGGAAACTTGAAGACATGGATATAACAGTCGAAGCTTTAAAGGAAACCGGCATTGGAAGGCAAATTAAATAGTTGAAAACGCACAGATCGATTGAAGTACAGAGAAGAGCAAAGCAACTTATCAAGAAATGGCGATTTGTCGCTGATGCTTCGATCGACATAGAGAACAACAATTTGCCGCCAGTTCCCAATGTTGAGAACTTGCCACGGGTGTTACAAGCAAAGAATGCCAATCAGAACTCACAGCAGGCTCATCTTGAATTTGAAACAGCTAGGAATCCTCTTCTTGCAGTGCCAACCTCAGCAATGAACGAACAAAACCCCGGCTTGTCCGAGGAGCAAAGGCTTGAGAAAGCTAGAAAAAGACTCCGAGAAAATTACCAAGCACATGAAATGGCTAAAAAGCAAAGAAGTATTAAGGTAGTGGACTTGGAAAATCCACCAAAGGCAAAGGGTTCCTTGATAGTTCGAATAAAATGTCGACCAAAGGGAAATAATTATGAAGAGCTAACAAATGAGTGGCAGCATGTTTAGCTGAATATCATTTCATGGGTTTAGGAGTGACTTGCATATTTAGGTTGATGTTGGACTGATTTAGTTTAGTTAATTACAGATGGATGAAGGTGTAATTTTTTTTATCAATGTGTTAATCTTTTTATCTGATTTAGTCTAGTTAATTACAGTTGGGATCTCTTTGTAAATGACTATTGGTTTCCAGTATATATGTTTTTTGCTACTATCAAAAAAAAAAAAAAAATTACAAGTTTGTTTAGTAATTAAATTGAAATTTTCGAGAAATTACTTAACTTAACGAATAATGAAAAGAAAAGTTTGTATGACAAGTAATTTTAGTGTAACTAGCATATAGGAAGATTCATGAATAATAATTACAAAATGTTTAAATGTATTTTGTTTATATTCTACCGTTTTATTACATAAGTACTAAATTATATATTTTTACTATTTCACAATAATATATAGCTCATTTTTGCTTATATACTACATTATGTACTAAATTAAAATATAATTTGTTCATATACCCGAATTATACTATTTAATAAATTCTAACTATGATGATTTCTATCAAAATCATTTAAAATCATCAAAATCTTATTATACTCCAAATCAATTCGCGTGTTCGCATAAATACATAACTCGTGTTCGCATAAATTATTCAAAGCTACGATCAATTCTAACATAATATATATACTTCGTGTTTGCATAAATTGTACACTTCGTGTTTGCATAAATTATACTACTTGCAAAACCTATCAAGCACCTTGCAGAACACTAGTGCTCGTTCCCGCAATGTTTCTTAGACCCGACGTCCTTCAAAAACCCTCGATCCTAGCCATAAGTGCATTCATAGTCGTTTCTTGCCTTCTAAAATCCTCTTCCTGCCTTTCCAACCACGCAACCAAATCCTTAGTCAAATCCTTGACCACTCCATTGATATCCTCTCGAGTCACATAATTCAACGAATGTCCAGTAGAGGAAACTTGCCAACTTTTCTCCATCCCCACTCGTTTCGAACAAGCTAAAATGATCAGTTTCCTTTTAACCATCCTTAGAATTCCGAGCAATCCAAAGTTACGCGTTATCACTTTCTAGCGCACCAAAATGTTGATATGGGAAGTTGGTCGCATCGCACGTCAACACCCGATGTGTACGAGTTATGTAGTGAATCCAATCACAGCCCAGACACGGAATACTGAAAAGTAAATAACATCAAGGTTTTTATTGGTTTCGGCAAAAACACCAACCTCCACTTTGAGGTAACTAATCATCTTTGTCATACAGTTACAAATACAATCCGAATTCAATCCTTTTTGTTTACAAGGTTATGTGTTGAGAATAACAAAGTTCTTGCTAATTCTATATAAGTCCAAAAGTCTGAAGGTGAAGCTTCATTGTTCGAAAAGCTTCTACGTCCAAGAGAAAGAAGCCAAGACAAAATGTGTCCAAGAACACAATTCAAATGCTAAATTGTTGACGGTGATCTCCAAGAAGACGCTCATAAGTCCAATCCGAAATTCCACATAATCATGTAGAAGACCATCAAAGAGCTCAAAAACCTTGAATCCCGAATGCAGCAGCAACAAACCAAAATAATCCAGGAAACAACCAAGGTCTGGGGTATTTATAGGTGTGAGATACGCACTTTGTATCCCTTGATTTTCGTACCCTGAGCTCGGTACCAATCCTAAGGTCAGTACCAACCTGGGTACTTAGCAAAAAAAAAAAAAAAAAAAAACCATCTCCATCCTCGAAGCATTTAAACTCCTTGATACCAATCCCCTTCTTCGTGTTCGTACCATAGGGATACAAAATAGGATAACAACGATCCTATGCCTTGGAGAAGTTCGAACTAGCCTACTCCAGCACTGACCTGTATCCCAAAACACGATTTCTAGTATACGAACCGATTCCCAAATACCAGAATGGAGATACGAATTTTCGTATCTTGCAAATGCTGACCCCAGGATCGGAATGAAGGATACCACCCCTGGTTACTTAACCAAATTCTACCATCTTGAACTCCACGAGTTGCGTCGATCCAGACGTGTTTCTGGGAGTCGTACCGATCTCGAATTACTTAGCCAAATTCCAGAGTTTTTCCTAAGTTCCGTGACTTCGTCCAAATAGCTTAAAATTTCCCTCAATTCGCACCCGAGTCCGGAGCACTCTGATAGACATAAGTCGATGCCTTGCGAAAAAGCGGGTCAACATATATGTATGAGTTGTTGTGGGTATATGTGATGTTCGTATTTTTGATATATATGTTAGTTTGTGATATATGAGTTAGTTTGTGGTTTATATATTTGTTTGTGTTATGAATTTGAGTATGTATGATATATAAGGTTATTTGACATGAAATTGTGTTGTGAGATTGAACATGCATGAGTTATGGAAAGAATGAATATGAGTATTCAATTATATGTGGCATGAAGGAAGAATGGTGGCTTGATTACAACAAACCTTTTTCAGGTTAGCGACGGCTAACGATGACTAGTAATACTCTATTGGTCACGCATAACCACGGTTAGCGACAACTAGCTACAGATTATGTTTTCAGGCTTGCTACAATTAGCGACGGCTAATGATAAATATTAGAGAGACTCACAATTTGTCATGTGTCCCACATCGTCGTGGCCAACCGTAGCTGGTATGGTTATTGAAGCCGACGCTAGACGTGTCGCTATTTGGTTAGCGTCAGGTACTTTAACGACGGTTTTTTGTTATGGTTGGCGATTGGTAGCGACGACCGCCGAGGTTATGTAGCTACCGAAGTCTTCTTTGTAGTGTAGTAGTCAACTTATCTCATGATATGGTACTAAACCAAAAAATACAAAAGCATATTGACATTTATATATTAAACACATTTTGTTCAAGCTTTGTTACTAATTTTTTTATTTTAGTGGACAACGGTAATAGCCGTGTAGTAGACGGGTTAATTTAAAATCAAGTATTGTACTTCACTGAATGCAAGTGAATGTTTTCTCCATCTATGCTCATCATAATTTTTTTTTGTAAAATAAATAAATTCCAGCAGACATTTAAATGCAAAAATGTTATGTATTGCTGAGAAGGTGTTAGTACTGTGATTATTAGTTTCAGCATAAAAGAAAATTCATAAATGATCACATTTAGTAGCAAGAATTATCAATCTATACATATATATTTTTATCATCAAACCATTGGTGCTTAACTACCCAGCAGCTTGGATGCCCAGATAAGTACCAGTAATGTACTAATTAAATGCAGCAATGTGTGAAAAGATGATTGTTGAAATTCAAAAAACCCACGATAGTACACATTGGATATGAAAACAGAAACGTTTAACAAACTTCAAATTAACTTTTATCATATCAAAACAATGCAACAGAGGAAATCTAAGAATAAAATCATTGGAATACCATAAGAACATGGTTTACTGGAGAAAGCATCCATCATTTGTTTGTGAATGTGAGTATTACGCATTAGGATTCATTTAAACACTGTTTATTTTTAGTTCTGTCAATTTCAAACAATGTATGTAATCAAATCAAAACCAGCAGATAAATATTATGACATGGATTAGATAATTATATTTTGCAATGGAAAAGGAAATATAATTAGTTTTAAACATATTTCAATAATTAATCTAACAAAGTAAAAGCACTGAATACTATAGTTATGAAATAACAGTTTTATTTCATTGAATAGCTTAAAGTTTATGAAGAAATAACAGTTGGAAAATAAAATGTAATTATGAAATGAAAAAAACGAAAAATACTATAATTTTGCTTTACCAGTTAAAAAAGACAAGGAGAGTTTTAGTTCATTCGATAACTGCCGTTAAAACAGAAACCTTCATAAATATCTGCTAAAATACGAAATAATTGCCGTATTTTTCGATTACTTGAGCCGTATTTTTCGATTACTTAAGCACCAAACCATATACGGATTAATACATTTATAAAAGGCCACCTTTGCGCATACAAACATCAAAATTATTTTTACATTCCCGCTTAATATTTCCTTCTGATCCCTTAAATTCAAACTTCATTACTGAGTGATCAATTGAAATTCGATGGATCCAGAAATACTGAAATCAATTTTGGCCAGTAGGAATATCGGGTTATGGAATCTGATCGATACAGCCATTGATTATGCTGCTTCAAATCATAGGTCCGAGTTGATATTAAGAAGAAGTGCATTTGTCGAGAAGCTATATGCAAAAGGGATTCATGCTTCTAGCAAATCAACACCTGTCATTGAGCAAAGAAACAGTCTTCTTCTTCTTATTAAGGTATCACTTGAAAATCACAATCAATCCATTGAGCAGTTAATTCAAATTTTGCGAAAACTTGAAGACATGGATATAACAGTCGAAGCTTTAAAGGAAACCGGCATTGGAAGGCAAATTAATCAGTTGAAAACGCACAGATCGATTGAAGTACAGAGAAGAGCAAAGCAACTTATCAAGAAATGGAAATCTGTCGCTGATGCTTCCATCGACATAGAGAACAACAATTTGCCGCCAATTCCCAATGTTGAGAACTTGCCACGGGTGATACAAGCAAAGAATGCCAATCAGATCTCACATCAGGCTCATCTTGAATTTGAAACAGCAAGGAAGCCTCTTCTTGCAGTGCCAACCTCAGCAATGAACGAACAAAACCCCGGCTTGTCCGAGGAGCAAAGGCTTGAGAAAGCTAGAAAAAGACTCCGAGAAAATTACCAAGCACATGAAATGGCTAAAAAGCAAAGAAGTATTAAGGTAGTGGACTTGGAAAATCCACCAAAGGCAAAGGGTTCCTTGATAGTTCGAATAAAATGTCGACCAAAGGGAAATAATTACGAAGAGCTAACAAATGAGTGGCAGCATGTTTAGCTGAATATCATTTCATGGGTTTAGGAGTGACTTGCATATTTAGGTTGATGTTGGACTGATTTAGTTTAGTTAATTACAGATGGATGAAGGTGTAATTTTTTTATCAATGTGTTAATCTTTTTATCTGATTTAGTCTAGTTAATTACAGTTGGGATCTCTTTGTAAATGACTATTGGTTTCCAGTATATATGTTTCTTGCTACTTTGTATTAAAAAATAGATCGGAGCAAACAAAATGTAAAAGTAAAATAAAAATTATATGTTTGTTAGATCGGATCATCGTAGCAAGGAATGACTGAATAGAGCATTAAAGTTGAAAAATAATTCAAGTCTGACAAAGGAAGACTATACTTTGTTACGAACAACACGTAGGCGCTGCAAGTGTGGCTTCTAAAAGTAATTGTTATTTATAAATCTTTGAAGAGATAGATGTTACTATAATGATAAGTAACAAATAACAAAGCAAAACCCTTTTTAGTTAATTACTAATAGTGTATTAATACATAATATACGAAGCATGGCTTCCAGAATACTAAATAATAATGCATTGTTTATCTTTTGCTTCTGAAATTATGGCGTATGAGTTCACACAATTCTTGTTATCTAATATAGCCTACTGATGACTGAAATATGCATTTTTGGTCTCCCGGGCAAACCTTTGTTT
The DNA here is from genome assembly GCA_030737875.1 of Allium sativum. Classification (NCBI taxonomy): domain Eukaryota; kingdom Viridiplantae; phylum Streptophyta; class Magnoliopsida; order Asparagales; family Amaryllidaceae; genus Allium; species Allium sativum. The sequence goes on along the minus strand of CM060913.1, from coordinate 588,017,433 downwards.
TTTCATTATGTTACTTCTAACTTGCTATTGTTTTTCATACATCAGAATAATTTTTTTATGAATACATTATATATTCTAGTTTTATATTAGTGAATATCAGATTTAGGTCCTTAAAATCATACTTAATGCACAAAAACTCCTTTTAATTTTTTTTATTAAATAGGTCCCTATAATTAAATTACTAAAAACTGCACAAAATTATGCAACTATTCAACGAATAATTGTAAACAATTGTGCAATTATATCAAAAAATTGCATAATTATATGTAATTTTTCGGTGAAAATTGGAAAAAAAATTGTAATTTTTTTGTAAAAAATTACGAAAATTTTCGTTGAATAATTACGAAAATTTCTGATATAATAGAATAAATCACTACTGCAAATCAAGCATGTTGCACTGCCTCAGTTGAACAAACAAACGATGCGAAAAACATTAACCGAGTCACTTTCCCTTTAACTTTCAAAGCAATTGGCATACGGGAAGCTGTAGAAGAGTTAAAATGACCTAGTGTCGGTTATGCACCATTTTCGAACAAACAGAAGCTAATGATTTCTGTTGCGTCGCCAATGTTAACAATCGATGCAAGTATACTAATTTGCATCGATTGCATATTTTTGAAGTAAGTAGGTTGAAGTAAATGCATTTAAAATAAAAAATTACGACCACTTTTAACTTGAACTCGTAGCCATAAAAAACCTTGTTTTCCTTTTTTTCCCCCTTCATATGCTTTTTATTTCCACTTTCGCACCATATTACAAGAAAAAACCCCGATTCAGATTGAAAAGAAGAAGAAAAATCAACTCGATTCTGATTTACACTGTCTCTCTTTCAGGTATTATCATTTTCCGATTTCGATTTCCACTTAGTATCTTTATTTCGATTTCGATTTCATGGCATTTTTTCAATAGCGATAAGCATTTTTATTTTATTTCATGCCTTCAATTTCGATTTTAGTTTCGGATTATGTGGATGGTGCTTGAATATTATTTTTGTAAGTGTTATATGGTGATGAAGTTATAGGGATGATGAAGTTTGGTGCATGTTAATACCAAAAAATGACACAACACCCAAACAGAGATAATGTAGAGAATAAAATTGAAGAAAAATAAATGAAAACGAGAGAAAATGCAATCGCACACAAATTTGTATTGGTTCGACGTTAATGAGCATACGTCCATTTTATAAAATCTTGATTATATATAAACTTTGAGTACAAATGATGGTTTTATGGCTAAACCCGAGTTTAATGCAGTAGTTATAAATAAATGACAAGAGATTGGTCAAAATTCCTTTTTCTGAAGCTTTGGATGGCTATTTATAGGTGCTATAGTTCTCGGGTCGACTAGGGTGCATGACATCCATCCTAGGACTATAAAAATGGGAGGGAAAAGCTTCCTTCTTGTGTGAAAAGGACCGGCCCGGTTAGATATTGGACATGTGGCGACTGATCCGGATTTTTAAAGGTAGAAGAAGCGGTCAAATCAGAGTAGATCCAATCAAAGCGAAGATACTTGCATGAGAGACTGGGTCCAGGTCAATGATCGACCTCAGGAGTGCTAAACCTGAAGGCAATGCCAAGTCGGCTCGTCTTCTTTCGCATGTGTGCGTAGCTTACGAGTCAGTTCGACATAGGTCTTAGTCGACCTGGGTCTTAGTCGACCCGAAGATGTTTCGAGCCGAGTCTTGGTGCCTAGCACTTGTCTTGCATGATGGTGGTTTGGGTCACCAGGTTGCTTGGTCGACCTGAAGGTCTTCAAACCTGAGTTTGTAGCGGTATGCTTCCATGTTTGGTTGTGCAGTGTCCTAGGTCGAATTGGACCCTGGCCGAGCCCACTGTTATTTGAGCTAGGGTAATGGCCTCTCGGTAATGATTCGACTTGATTTTCTGGATTGTGTATGGTCTTGATGGCCTTGCCAAAAAGGTTGGTCAACACTTCTCCCTCAAAGTACATTGCATTATAGACGAGATGTGCTTTGTATTCTGTTGGATAGCAATCCCATAGAAGTTATTTAGTCTGTGAAAGGAGATAGCAAATTGTTGTGTTCATTTGAGATACCATTATACTCGGGTTATTCTGTTTGTAGAGACAATCTGTTGTTTGTCTTATCAAATCGTTGGCTCTAGAATGTGATGTAACACACACAAGTCCTTGTCGAATAATGTTGTCAAGTCATGCAAGTCGAGCGTACGGTCAAGTCAGACTGGAAAATCATACATGAGTAAGTACGAAGCATTGTTGAGCATCATTGTTTAAGTTAAGTGAGATTCGATGTCGACCCAAGTTACTAGAATCTTCAGATAGCGGGGAGTAGTTGATATTTCCTTCTTCGGGTCGACACATCGAACTGACAAATGGTTTGATGCTTTCGAGTCGACTCTCCTTGGGTCAATATTCTTCGACTCAGGGCTTTGTTTCAAAGATATTGCTTCCAATGGAACACTTTTAGCCTGTTTTGTGATCAGGCTACCCAAAACCCAGACGATTAGGGTTACATATGTTAGAGGTTAAAGCTCTTATACATTCTATAACCAGAGCTCAGATCAATTGGAGATCTCGGATCAGACCGGATTAAAGAGATTGGATTGGATCAGATTGGAGAGCTTGGATCGGATCAGATGGGGACAATAACACCAGATTCGATTGGATCTAAGCCCCCTGTTTAATCTGCCTGAAGCTGTAACTGCTCCATAGCGTAACCTATTTTCTAGCCTACAAAAGCGGAGGCACCATATCCACTTCTCCCCACGTTCTCCACTCTCTCATAACCAACTCCGAAATTTTCCTGATGCTGCCATGTGTACCTCTGACTGCTCACCAATTCCAGCCTATAAATACATCACAATGCAGCAAATTAAAGGGACTTTTAGCCCTAAGCAAGCTATATACATTTCGGCCATGGCTGCAAACAACCGACAACCATCTTCTTCTTCAATCAAATCAATGGACTCAGGGAGATAAATTCATTGTAATCGAGTGCTTAAATGATTATACTCGTTGTAATTGTAATTCTCCATTGAATGAAGAACTTTAAAGTGGATGTAGGCTCGTTAATGCCGAACTACTATGAATCTCGTGTGTTGATTCTTTTTCTCTGTTTTTAGATTATTATCATTCTTCGATGTTTTCTACAAATCCTGGACAATTGGGTGTTAGTGCCATTTTTTGTCTAACATTTTTGTGCTTTCACTGAGAAATGAAGATTCTCAAATTTTCGGATTATTTATCTACTGTTTGGATCACCAAGTCCGAAGAGAAAATCCGTATTCTCATCACTTTCGAAGTTTCCAACGAGTTTAGCAAGTTTGTGTGCTACGACTCCAAGAAGAGATAGGAACTGCCAAACTTCACAAAGAGATGAAACTGAATCGGAGAATTCTAGTTGGTGGCAATCAGTTCGAAGTGTCTTGGATCTATAAAGTCAGTGGAAAATTGAACTGGCAACGTCTCTACTAGCATTGGGTCCGATATATTGGATCGAGTCGGACTCGAACCGACCCCACATAGCCACGCCTCAGCTCAAAGACCAAATTTTGATCCGACCCAGAGTGGCACCCAAACCGACCAGCCGATTATGCTCCGATCCGGCTCGGAGGAACTAGTCCGATCCGACCCAACATGAAGACATCTCTGAGCCGCAACTTGAAGGCATGATCCGACCCGACCCGAAACAGCTGTTTTTAGAAGAAGAATACATTTTTCTGATCATTTCTGAAAAGGTTCCATCTTCCAAAATCGAATGAATTGGGAGATGCCCACTTGTTCAACCCAACCGGTTGGGTTGATCGCCGCCAGGACTGTAGGGCCCCGGATCCCCACTAGCTCTGCGCTCGGACCTGTTGACGGCTCGCCTTCGGTTCGGAGCACGGTTCGCCTTCGGCTCGGAGCATGGCTCGCCTTCAGCTCGACATATATTTTGACTAATAGCAGTCATCAGAGCTTGTCATCAAAGATTAGACGGATAGTCTGAGAATATCACAGCAAAATGGCAACGACTATGATTCTTTCTTCCAAGAACCATGACCCCTATTTACTTATGTTATTCAGTGTGAGGAGTTGTTGATCAGACTCAGCATGTTGGCTATGACACCAAATGAGGGAAAGATTGTTTCCTGGCATATTCCTTTTTCAGGGTTCCAATAGTGTGCAGACTTTAGCAATACAACTGAGGTTGTTCTCGAATGAGTAGTGATCACCTAGTTTACATGGCTTGAACTTCAACCAGCAGAGTCATGAATGACAATGATATGGAGCAGACCAGGCACTATTCCGAAGATAACTCGAATGATCTTAGTGATGATGAATCTCAATGATAGGATACTAGAAAGCAACTAAGGATCCTAACACTACAAAGCTACACTTCACTTGTATGACGTGGTGAAAAGCATATGTCCTGCAGTTCACTCTTTGAGGAACTTAGCAAACCTATCTACTATCAACCGCATCGATGACGATTGATTTCTGCCGGATAAGGATTAAATCGACATACTTTAGTGCCTAGAGTCAAGTACCAGTTGAGCCACCACAGACCATGATTGGACCTATGGATCCTTATTCAGATGATAGCAACTTGACTTCTTATCAGCAACCATGCAACTGGCCCTAGCTGAATTCGGAGCTTACATTGCACCTTGGTGTCTATTGTTAAAATTCCCAACCGAAACTAGAGTGGGAAAGGTCCGTGGTGACCAAATTTCTGTATGAGCCTACTATTTGGACGAATGGAAGATGCTACACAATGTAAATGACATGGAACCAAAGAATGCTTCCCCTCCTACAAAGGAGCTATTGGCATAACAAGTAACAGAAACACCGTGGAAGGAATCGCCCGATTACTTGTTCGAAGACATAGATACCAGAGAGGCTGAAGATTCGGGAGGTAGAAGGGCGACACTTAATGAAGAACCTGTGGATATTCCAATTGATAACGATGTCCTGACAAAGGTCTTAAAAATCGGATCTCATTTGGACCACCTTCAGATGAGGGAACAGACAGATTTTCTACGATCCAATCTGGACGCATTTGTGTGGACCCGCACTGACATGGGTGGGATCTCGCCGTCGATTATGAGTCATGCACTGAACATTAACCTGAAGTATCCCCCCACTAAAAAGAAGAGGAATATGTTGTGCTCAGAGAGGTCGACCGCCTTGAAAAAAGAAGTAGAGAAGCTGAGAGATAATGGATTTATCAGAGATGCTACATATCCCGACTGGATACCAAACTTTATACTTGTTAAGGAGGTTAATGTGAAATGGTGAACATGCATCGATTTTTTATATTTGAACAAGGCTTTTCTGAAAGATAGCTTCCCATTTTCCAGAATTGATCAGCTAGTGGACTCGACAGCTGGAAATGAACTTCTCTTTTTCATGGTGCATATTCGGGTTACGACCAGATTCCTATGCACATGCCTGATCAAGAACATACCGGCTTTATTACAAACCTTGGACTATATTACTACATGTTAATGCCTTTCAAACTGAAGAAAGTCGGAGCAACTTACCAACGCTTGGTGAATCATATGCTCCACAACCAAATTGGAAATTCCATGGAAGATTATGTAGATGATATACTTGTGGACTCCTAGCGATCAACCGACCATGTTGCCGATTTGGCAGAGATGTTCAGTATCTCCCGACACTATGGAATGAAGCTAAACCATTTGAAATGCTCATTTGGCGTTGCGTCAAGGAAGTGTCTAGGCCTTATAGTTAGCTCATGCGGAATCGGAATCAATCCTGACCAGATAGCAGCAGTCAAGAACATTCGTGAGCCACAGAGTATTAGAGATGTTAAAAGCTTGGCAAGGAACGTGGCAGCACTGAGTAGATTTATTTGCAGAATAACCAACAGATGCATCCCTAGACACTGAATTACATTGAATCATTTAGAGAGGAACTTGATATTCTCTAAGCCAGAGGCTCAAGAAGATTTCATTCAAATACTTAGTAGTATCATCACATGCAATCAGTTCGACGCTCATTCATGGGGTGGTTAGAATCCATAGACTAGTGTATTATGTGAGCAAAAGTTAACAGCGGCGGAGCGCAACTGCCCGAAGATTACAAAGCTCACATATTGCTAATTGATTGATTCGAGAAAACTCCGCCACTATTTAAGCTCATCCGTTTGTGATATATGCTGACCAACCGCTACGATGGGTCTTGTAACGACCTGATACATCTAGAAGATAACTCAAATGGAACATCGAGCATAGCCAATCTGATCTCAATTTCCTTCCAACTAGGTCCCTATGGGGGGAAGCCCTAGAAGATTTCATCGTTGAGTTCACCATTCCCGAAGAGGATGTATTAGATGAAGAAGATGGCCCTTTAGAATAAGAGATTAAATCAAGCACCTGGAAGTTGTACACGGACGGTGATCGAAATGATCGACGGTCCGCGTTGGAGTCATGATGATAACTCTTGAAGGACAATCAATTTATTATGCCTTGCGAATGGATTTTTCTGCTATCAACAACGATTCTGAGTTCTAAAGGAGCTTCAAGCAAAAGGACCGTGACTTGCCACTTACCTAGAAAGGGTCAAAGTGCTATTGGACGACTTAGCATTACAAGATATCTCATATTCCACACATAGAAAATTAGAAGGTGGACAAGCTGGCCAAATTAGCAAGCTCTGGTACTCCAAAGGAGAAGGAAATGGTCCCAATCAAAACACTAGAAACTCCAAGCACCGGATCAGTTGGAAGTTGATCTAGTGTTGGAGATCGAGCTCGAGAAGGAGTCATGGATAACCCCCATAAAGAACTTCCTGTAACATGGAACGTTCCCGAGAAGAAAAAGTAAAAGGTGTACCATCGTTCGTAAATCTCCAAGATACGACTTGCAAGGCGGCATTGCTTATCTCTCTTGGAAGGTCATCCCGAGATAAACTGTGACACCTTACGTCCGTTAATGTCACTCTATAAAGAATGCATTAAGTTCCGTGAAGCGTTATTGGTAAATAAGAACATAATATCACAAGACAGACATGTAAAATGATAGCGGAATTAAAAACTTTATTTAAATCAAAACATCATGGTCCCAAATACTGGGTTTACATCATAGGTTTGAAATAACCAATTGCACTAATAATCTGTCTTGCCAAAAATATCAAAGTACAAAAGCATAAAACCATATTTCCCTTGCGAAGCGATAAGAGAGTTTACACGAAGTCAAAGCGGTACATCTATATCCAAAATCCAAGATAAGCTAAAAGAATCCAAATCAACTCTAAGCACTTCCACCCTGAGAACCTGGTGGGGTGAAACGGAAGAGATAGGAGAGGAAACAAAAAGGGTCAGACATAAAGTCTGACGAGTCTAGTTACTTTTAAATATAAATAAATAAAAGTACTATGGTAGGTATATAAAAACTGGAAGAACAAGATAACAATAACAAGGACAAGTGTGAATTGAGCAAGATAAGATGAACAGGATATATTGTGCTTCTTAAATACATATCTCTGCACCGCACTGATACTAGTATATCAGTAATAGAATGACCCTACCAATATCGTTCCATTACATTTTCTTGATTATTAGGTTACTTGGGTTAGTAGAACTCAAGACTTATTCGCGCATCGTACCCATTTACTTTCCCATGGATTCACCTAATACAATATATGTAGCTATCTCTCAATATTGAAATACACCCCATGGTAACCCACTTTCACGGTCTCCACGGTAATGAACGCAGTCCCTCATCCTAAGCCGGAGTGACGTGCGGATCTCTATATAACAATGTTACATTCCACATATATCTGTCATTACTATGCTATGTAAGCGTATGGACTGCCACCATCCATCGAATCAGATTCCTTATCGGAATAATGCCCTCTATTCTACAATACACCACCCCGAGCAGATATGCATGTACCTAGACTGTCCCATGTATTTACTGAAAGCGTGCATGTGTACTTGTCAAGTATAATACACTCACAAGGATCGTGTAATATGATGAACAATATTCAAGCATGAAGTAATAGCTAATCACAGAACTATATAATAGTAAATGCAATAAAAATAGAAAATTCACACCAGAGATTTTTATACTAGTTCAGAGCACCGTCCTACGTCCAGTCCCAGACTTCTATCTGGATTTTCACTAACAACAACCTCACTCCCGGAGGAACATGTTTACAACACCCAAGCAGTCGAACGGGAATTTCATGCCTCTATCAACACGAGGACTTCACAACTTTCCTCTTATAATACGAAGGACTTCAAACTTGCCTCTTACAACACGGAGGACTTCAAACCTTCCTCTTACAACACGGAGGACTTCAAACAGGATGAGTAGACTTGTAGTTTGACAATGTATGTTCTCAATAACACGAATTTGTCAATTCTTGTACAAACTTCCTATAATCTTATCCTCAAATAGAATTTGTGTTTATGAAGATTTTGGAAGATGGTATCGTATTTGAATCAAAAGAATAATATATAAATTCTAGGATTCAAGAACGATATTGTGAAGAACATGAGTGTTTGAATACTTGAGAGTTCAAGAATGAAATCAATAGTATAGAGATTAAATAGAAAGAATTGGTGGTTTGAAATGATGATTTCAAGATGTTTAAATAAGAGATAAACAGTTGTAACCATTAGTAAAGATTTACAAACAATGGATATGATCATTGGTGAAAAGGAAAAGAAGAAACTCTTGAAAAAATGGAAGTGACTATTCGAATAGTTGCTTCTGTTTAAAAACGGTCGACAGGTAAAAAATCACCAGTAGACAGGAATTTGAAAATATATATATACGTTATATATATGTGTGCATGTTAATTGGGTTTTCTGGGCAGAATCGGTCGACCGCTGGTATTTGACTGGTCGATCGGTTTTGAACAGAAAGCCATATGAATGTGCACACACATATTTTATATATATTCCCAATACTGAGGGATATGATTATTTTAGGATAGATTTTAACATTAATAACACTACTAAATCACCAAATAATCAACCTCTAATATAAAATACCATATGAAACTCTTCGTGTCTTTGTCGAACCATTGATCATGTCTTTTTGTCGATAATGAATCATCTCTTTGTCAGTAATCAAAACTTCATGAATTCCTTGACTCAACATTCTCCCCCTTTTTGATTGATGACAACATAGCTCTTGAAACTTTAAGAATTCGCTTTGTATTTAATCTCCCCCTGAATTTAAGCACTTATAATATAATTCCTGCACAACACTGTTAGTACACTCCCCCCCCCCCTTTGTCATCGACAAAAAGGAGTAGATAAACAAAATAGATAAGAGTGAATATGATATAATCAAATGAAATACATACCATAAACATACTGTAATTGTATCATACAATATACCATGCAAAACGTACCAACAAACATACCCAAGAGTCATAACACACACAATCAAGTCTATGTCAAATAAAATACACAGCACTATTTACGTACAAGTGTTAGTTGATGTCTTAAGATAGCAAAATAAAGTAGTAAAAACACAAGCAAGGGGTAAAATAAACCAGTGATATGCAAATCTAAGACTCGGATTCGGTTTCCTCATCATCTTCTTCTTCCTCTTCCTCTTCTTCAACATGAGACATACCACGACCACGTCCATGGTTAGTCCCCGAGCTTGTCGCCTCATCGAATGATGTCCAATTGTAAGAAGGAAGTGCTGGACGTTTTTTGGGATCTTGAGCTTGCGACATTGAAGGACCATAAGAAATTGATTCCCATAAAGTTCCAAAGAAAAAATTTATTTTGTTAAAGCATTTTTCCATTTTCGTATCCATGCGCTTAAGACGTGCTTCAAGCAAGAATTGATTACGCCCACTTTGGTCAAGCGATTCTTTAGTTGAAGAAGATGGTCCAAGAAGTTTTACTTCTTCCTGTTTTGGCCTAGATTGTGAAGTGGTGTCTTCATGACTTCTCTCCTTCCATTGTTCAAATGAACTAATTGAGAAATAGGGTGGAGGTAGCTTCATCCTTTTGATTGATGCTTTGTTGATGCACTTAGGTCGTGAGGATGGAGACTAGGGAGGACTAATACACAATCGAGTAGGAAACACATAACGTATTCATTATAGAATATTGTGGGCCTTGTAGAATCATTAACGCTCAAGATTTCGTCAAAAATTATTCCAATCCAGTTTATATTGACACCTCCATAAATAGCATATAATGCCTTAAAGTTTTCTTTGTAAACGGCAACGAAATTACCTAGTCTCGGGAACAAGGAATGCATAAGTACATGATGTAAAACTCTTGCCGTAGGTCTTAAACCAATAGATTTTGTGTCGTTGCTATCATCTTCAATGAATTAATGTCTTACACTATTTCGAATATGAACTGGACATAAATTACTTGAGAATATTTGACCAAAAAATGATGATTCGAGAACCTGTGCCATCCTTGCACATGAAATGAAAACTTCTTTACCGCAAACAACCGACCAAAGGCATTGCGCCAGATTTCCGGGCTTATATTTCTCCAAATTTAGATTAGCATAGATAAGATTAATCATAACATGATTAATCTCTACATTACTTTTGTCAAAATCTAATAGAGACTCGCGTTCAGCCTTCCTTGCAAGTTTGAGAACATGATAGCTTGAAAAATCCGAGAATTTAATATACGTACCTTGGTATATTTTGTAGTCCTTCATTTGATTCCATCTTTTTACAGCTATGGGATCCATTAGCCATTTTTTGATGTTGGAATCAATAGGTTGTAGTTGAGATTTGGATGTAGAAGATTTCTTTGCTCTTTTTTGTGGAGGAGCCATGATGAAATTGAAAGAGATTGGAGAATTTTGAAGCTAGGGCTCTTGGGGGTTTTGTTCGTTTGAACGTTGAAAATAGAAATGAATGGGTGAGAGGGAGGAACCGACGTGTTGTTTCAATTTAAAAACAGAATAAAGCTCGACCGGTCGACCACTGGGAATATACCGGTCGACCGTTTTTGAACAGAGATCAAAACGGTCGACTGGTCTTATTTTTTTCCAGTCGACTGGTCCTTCAAAGTTTTGTTTTATGCCCTTTTTCTCTTCTTCTGTTTTTGTAACGATCTAAATTTTATTGAATTCTTTCAAAAGGAAGTACATATATGTTATAACATAGGAATAAAATACATAAATATAATCATAACATATTTGAAAACAAAACTAATGAGATGTAGCCGAATTATGCTCGGTTTACTCTTCCTTGGCCTCGTTAATACGAGGTGTCCATGGCAACCATTTTTCCTTTGCACCTTCGTTACGATTATAGTTACGATCCCAAGAGTTTGGACTCCTAGAGGATGAAGGAGCATGTGGCATTGGTTCGTAAACGCCATGTTTGTTTGTGCTATAGAAAAATGATGCCATGCATTCTAATAATGATAATCGTTCGGAAGTAAGTCGTTGCTCATAATGAATTTGTCGCTGAAGATCCATTTGATGCTTCTGATAATGATGTATCTCATTGATCTTTTTCTAGTTCGAGGTGAGCAAAACAGTGCTTTCTTTGCACATTTAGATAGACTGTATTACCGGGAGGGGAGGGTATGAGTAATATTCCTCTGGTTCAGAACTAGTAACTGAAATGTGAGACTTTTGTGCGCACTTATCGCAGATATGAGCCATATTGAAGTATTTAAACCTTTAAAATATAGACTTGAAATTTAGAAGATGCCAAAAAAGAGAATGAATGATAAGCTTATATACAGTTGTCTATATATAGATTAGTGGATGAGAAGTGTCAAGGAATAGTTGCCGTACAAATAATGAATTGATCATATTATTTTACTAAAGATAGAAATAGCTATAAAATAGCCAAACTTTTGAAAGTGAATGAACCGAATATAGAAATGAACTTAGTGATATATAACTTCAGTGTTTACTTATCAAGTTCATTTCTAGAAATTAAGCCAAGCTCTCTACGCAATGTAATAAAAATTGATTCAAGTAGAGGCTTAGTAAAAATGTCTGCTAGTTGACGATCAGTTTGGACATATTCGAGACATATGTTTCCCTTTTAAATATTGTCTCTCAAGAAATGATGACGGATATTAATATGCTTGGTTCGAGAATGATTTACTAGATTCTTTGATAAGTTTACAGCACTGGTGTTATCACAGTATATATTAGAATTTGATAAATGAATATCAAAATCTCGAAGTGTTGGTTGCTTGTATATTACTTGAGTACATGCAAGAGCTGCCGATATATATTCGGCTTCACATGTTGATAGTGAAACGCAATTCTGTTTCTTACTAAACCAAGAGACAAGTGTTTTTCCAATAAAATGGCATGTACCACTTGTACTCTTTCTATCCATTAGATAACCTCCGAAATCAGCATCACTGTACGATACTAATTCTAATGGACATTCTTTTGGGTAGAAAAGACCAAAATCTTTGGATTTGCTTGAAATCGTGCACATAGACAAACACTCATCATTATATCTGGACAACTTGCTTTAAGATAAAGAAGAGAACCAATCATGCTTCGATATAATTTCTGGTCAACACTCTTACCATTATCATCTTTTCAAGATGTGTAGTTGTACTCATAGGAGTAGGTTTACCAGACGTATTATCTGTTTTACTGCTCGTAAATGTGATTCCTTTGGATTTGCTTGAAATCGTGCACATAGACAAACACTCATCATTATATCTGGACAACTTGCTTTAAGATAAAGAAGAGAACCAATCATGCTTCGATATAATTTCTGGTCAACACTCTTACCATTATCATCTTTTCAAGATGTGTAGTTGTACTCATAGGAGTAGGTTTACCAGACGTATTTTCTAAACCGAAACGCTTGATAAGATTTCCACAGTATTTTTCTTGATTAATAAAAATACCGTTCAAAAGTTGTTTGATGTGAAGACCAAGAAAATATGAAAGTTCTCCCATATGAGACATTTCAAATTCTTTGGTCATAATATCTGCAAATTATTTGCAGAGTTTATCGTTTGTCGAACCAAAGATAATATCGTCTACATATTTCTGGATAACCAATATATCTTTTCGAGAACGTTTAATAAACAAAGTTTGATCGACTTTGCCTATTTGAAATCCTGAATCAGTAAGATAGCTGCATAATCGTTCATACCAAGCACTAGGTGCTTGTTTTATACCATACAAAGCATTCTTGAGTTTGTATATGTAGTCTGGATGCTTTTTATGTACGAACAAGGAAGGTTGTTCGACATATACATTCTCTTTGATAAATCCATTTAGAAAAGCACTTTTGACATTCATCTGATAAAGTTTGAAATTATGATGACAAGCAAAGGATAATAAGATTATGATAGCTTCTAGTCGAGCAACTGGTGCAAATGTTTCTTCATAATCGATACCTTCTTCCTGATTATATCCTTTGATACTAATCTTGCTTTATTTCTGGTGATATTTCCTTGTTCATCGACCTTATTTTTGTACACCCATTTAGTACCAATAACTGACTGATCAGTTGGTCTTGGAACAAGTTCCAAGACATCATTGCGTTGGAACTGATTTAGTTCTTCCTACATGGAAATGATCCAGTAATCATCAGTAGCAGCTTCTTTTGCATTCTTAGGTTCGATATTCAAAAGAAACGCAACATGACCCATTTGATTGAGTTGGCTCCATGTTCTAATTTGTGATGTTACTTCTCTGATTATATTTTGAACCGGATGATCTCTTAATATCCTTGGAGGAGATCGTAATCTTAGTAGAGAAGGTAACATAACACACATGGTTGAGGAATATTCTCAATTATTTCAGAGTCAGAATCAACATTTGTGATGATCGGATTATCAGTGACTATAGTTTCGTCATCATCCAATATGTTATGAGATGGTTGATAGAATTCATCAAATGAAACATGAAGTGATTCTTCAATAGTTTTGGTTCTTTTGTTAAATATGCGATAGGCCTTGCTTCATTCTGAATAATCGACAAATATGCCTTCATCGGACTTTGGATCAAATTTTCCAAAATGGTCTTTCGTTTTGAAGATAAAGCACTTAGAACCGAAAACTTTGAAGTATGAGATATTTGGCTTTCTTTGATTAAATAATTCATAAGATGTATTCTTGGTGAGAGGTCGAATGGATACACGATTCAAAACATAACACGCAGTTGCAACACCTTCTGCCCAAAAATGTTTTGGTAAAGTGGTTCCATTTAATAATGTTCTTGCACATTCTTGTAAAGTCCGGTTTTTCCGTTCAACAACTCTGTTTTATTGTGGAGTTCCAGTAAACGAAAAATTATGATATATACCTTTCTTTGTACAAAAATGTTCAAATTCATTATTTTCGAATTCTCCGCGATGATCACTTCTTATATTTTTAACTTTAAGCCCTTTCGATTTCTGAATTCTTTTGACGAAAGATTTGAAATGATTGAAAGTGTCACTTTTGTTTTTCAAGAAAATCGTCGAAGTGTAACAAGAGTAATCATCAACAATTACAAACACATATCGACTATGGTTTATTGACTGAACCTGTGTTGGTCCGAATAAGTCCATATGTAGTAGCTCAAGTGGTTGTAATGTTGATATGACTTTCTTGAATTTAAAGGATGATTTGGTCATTTTACTAATTGACATGCGTCACAAATGGTATCAACCGTAAAGCTCATTTTGGGTAGTCCTCTAAGTAGATTGCTTTTGGCTAACTTGTCAATAGTTTGTAGTTTATGTGACAAAACCTTTGTGCCATAGCCATGGATCATTATAATTTGCTACAAGACGCGTATTTGAATTTTGATTGATATTCATATTCAGAATATAAAAATTTCTGTCTCTATATCCTTCCGAAACTATCTTATGATCTTTATCTAAGATACTACACTTATTATCCGAAAAGGAAATGGTAAAGCCCTTGTCGCATAACTGACTAATACTAAGTAAATTGAATTTCAAATTTTTAACTAGCATGACATTAGTAATAAGAGGTAAGTTAGATGTACCACAATTGCTCACATCGCCTTTGCCGATGATATAGCCTTTTGAATTATCTCCAAAAGTGACGGAGCCACCATTTGAGCAAGTAATATTTGTCAATAAGATCTTGTCTCCAGTCATATGCTTTGAGCAACCACTATCCAATATCCACTTTCCTCTTTTCTTAAGTGGGACCTGCAAAATATAAAATTAAGTCCATGGCACCCACCTTTTTATAGGGTCTTAAGAGTTAGGTCTTAGGAGTCCAAACCCATACGGGTCCGGTATCTCCTTTATATACATAATTAGAATTGAAATGCACAGTATTCATAAAGTGTTGAATATATTTGTTCCTAATCAAATTATTATTTGTTTTAGGAACCCATATATTGGTAGTCTTGACATTTTTCTTTTGAAACTTCACAACTGGTTTTGGTTTGGAATATAACAAACTAAGATTTTTCTTATTTTTGTCTTGTTTTACATTTTTCTTTTTGAAACCAAGATGTTTCTGGGTTTCTTGTGTCTTATATCCCAAGCCTTGTTTATTTGAAGCAGATTGTGAACTTTCAATGATTTTTGTCAAATTTTCTCGACCTTTATTGAAGCTAGAAACATTTTGAGTAATATTATCTGGCTTGTTTTATAAACTAGCTTTTTCTAAGTCTAGAATTTTGACTTTTGCTTTATTTTCATGACTTTCAGTAGTGAGAGTATCATTTTTCTCTTTTTGAGTTTCGATTTCTTGACTCGAAAGAGATAATTGAGAATCAATATTAGATGATGATTCTTGAGAATTTCAAGTTCTTCTTCTAATATTTTCTTCTCGTCTTTTAACATATCTCGTTCAAACTCTGCTCTGCTTAAATCTGCTTTGGCTTCTTTCCATTGTCGTTTCATATTTTTAAATTTAACTATCAATTCAGCATTAATATCAAGAAATTCATCAAATATAGGAATTTTTACCTCATCTTCTGCTGCCATGAAACAAACATTTGCTTGTTCATCTTCTGAATCACTTTCACTTTCTGATGAAGACGAATCTGAATCATCCCATGTGACTGAGAAAGCTCGTTTCTTTGATTTGTCCTTCTTGTAATTGAACTTGTCATTTTCTGACTTCTTCTTTTGCTCTAGACAATATTTGTGCATGTGCCCCTTTTTATGGTAGTTGAAACATTCTATAACTGATGATGATAGCTTATTTGAACCAGATTTCCTTTTGTTATATTGATTAGCTTTTCGTTGTTTCAGGAATTTTTTGAAACTTTTTGCCATAAAAGCTAAGTCTTCATCTTCAAATTTTGATTCATCTTCATCTTTTCCGACATGAAATGCTACATTTTTCTTTTCTTCTTTCCGTTCCTTTCTAGCCTGCAAATTTGCTTCATAGGACATTAGATTTCCTATCAATTCATCTGGCTTCATGACAGAAGGGTCATTAACTTTTTTAATCGCTAATACTTTTCCTTCCCATTCACTAGTCAGAGAATGTAGGACTGTCGAGACTACATCAAAATCTGAATATTTTTGTCCTAAACCAATAAGTGCATGATGAATAGTTTGAAACTGTGAATACATATCATTGATTGTTTCATTTGGTTTTATTTTGAAATTTTGGAACTAACTTTTCAGCATGGCTATTTTGGCTTGTTTAACCTTGTTAGTACCTTCATGTGTGGTTTTTAGCGTTTTCCAAATTTGATATGCAGTGGTACAGATACTAACACGGTTATATTCATTTTGATCTAATGCACAAAACAACATATTTATTGCTTTTGCATTTACAACTGCTGCTGTTTTCTCAGCCGATGTCTATTCTGAATAATCAGTTGTTGGAATCACTATTTCTTTTTGTGTAGCATTCCCGGCATCATAGCTATTTGACTATATGTAAAATGACATACATGTTGCCCAATAGCTATAATTAAGGCCATTGGAAAATGGAGGTCTTTGTTTTGATTGACCTTCTGTGTAAGTAGCGTTTTGAGTGCTAGAACTTGGGTTATTTGCCATATTACAAGAGTATGTCAAATAACCTTGTTACGGTTATAAGATGACCATGCTCTGATACCAAATGAAAGCGTATGTGTGTACTTGTGAAGTATAATACACTCACAAGGATCATGTAATATGATGAACAATATTCAAGCATGAAGTAATAGCTAATCACAGAACTATATAATAGTAAATGCAGTAAAAATAGAAAAATCATACCAGAGATTTTTATACTGGTTCGGAGCACCGTCCTACGTCCAGTCCCAGACTTCTATCTGGATTTTCACTAACAACAACCTCACTTCACCTGGAGGAACAGGTTTACAACACCCGAGCAGCCGAATGGGAATTTCACGCCTCTATCAACACGAGGACTTCACAACTTTCCTCTTATAATACGAAGGACTTCAAACTTGCCTCCTATAACACGGAGGACTTCAAACCTTCCTCTTACAACACGGAGGACTTCAAACAAGATGAGTAGACTTGTAGTTTGACAATGTATGTTCTCAATAACGTGAATTTGTCAATTCTTGAACAAACTGCCTATAATCTTATCCTCAAATAGAATTTGTGTTTATGAAGATTTTGGAAGATAATATCGTATTTGAATTAAAAGAATAATATATAAATTCTAGGATTGAAGAACGATATTGTGAAGAACATGAGTGTTTGAATACTTGAGAATTCAAGAATGAAATCAATAGTATAGAGATTAAATATAAAGAATTGGTGGTTTGAAATGGTGATTTCAAGATGTTTAAATAAGAGATAAACAGTTGTAACCATTAGTAAAGAGTTACAAACAATGGATATGATCATGGATGAAAAGGAAAAGAAGCAAGTCTTGAAAAAATGGAAGTGACTATTCGAATAGTTGCTTCTGTTTAAAAACGGTTGACAGGTAAAAAATCACCAGTAGACAGGAATTTGAAAATATATATACGTTATATATATGTGTGCATGTTAATTGGGTTTTCTGGGCAGAATCGGTCGACCGCTGGTATTTGACTGGTCGATCGGTTTTGACCAGAAAGCCATATGAATGTGCACACACATATTTTATATATATTCCCAATACTAAGGGATATGATTATTTGAGGATAGATATTAATATTAATAACACTACTAAATCACCAAATAATCAACCTCTAATATAAAATACCATATGAAACTCTTCGTGTCTTTGTCGAACCATTGATCATCTCTTTTTGTCGATAATGAATCATCTCTTTGTCAGTAATGAAAACTTCATGAATTCCTTGACTCAACATTTATTGTAATTGTAGCTCGATGCCTCGATCGCACGTCCTCTAATGTGCACCGAGTTCCGTGGCAGTGCTAAACAAGAAACACGAAACTCGACCGTGAGCCTTTCCATACCTGTACAGGCCCGCCTTTAAGAGCCTCCTGGTACAAAAATTCCTAGGGTCTATTTTGCATAGTGGCTATGGCCCCACCTCGGACCCTCCCTCAACTAGTAAAGACTACAAGAGCTAAGCGACCACCCCTAATAACAACCAATCTAAACATCCATGTGGCGTCTTCCCTCAACCCCATACCTCGATAGTGAAAGGTGAAATGGTGTCTCGGGTTTAGCTCTAGTCTTTTCGCATCCCACTAGCTGCCGATGACGGGTATCCGACGATCTACTATCATTGTTGGTCGTGACCCTCTGCCACCTCGTAAGGAAACCGCCGAACCACCCTGGTGTCACCTCGTCACAGCATTCTGACTGCATAGCTACATCTGCAGTCAAGGCCCTCCCACCTAGCAGTTACGCATAGACCCAACATCTACGAGCACAGCCTAAGACATCTGTCACCGCACAGAGGACTGCTAGGAGCACCTTAGGTACCTCAAGAAGACGCGTGCTTCCCCTTCCATTCCTTTGGAGCGGTCAAAACAATCAGATGAATGTGCGCTCCTCTCGTGCCTTATAACACCTCGATGATCTGCCCCGTTGGGTTATTCACCCTCAAACATGCGGACTGGTCCAAGAGCCTCACTTTAATATGTTATTAGACACTATGTCTAATCATTCTATTACGCGCTTGCTTTTCCTCCTCAATTTCCTTTTAACTTGGTTATTCCCATTCATATTGAATTCTTAATCAAGTTACCAAGTTCCTCTTGCTTATTAATTTTGGCTATATAACCTAACCCCTTTAAGTTCATTAATAAGCCCACAACATGTTATTCTCTAGATTGTGGCCCAAGGTATATAATCCACAATCTCTTTTATATTTTCATTGTCCGATTCAATAGTTACAATAACATGTTCTTATTTAATGTGTAATTAAGTGCATCTCATTTTACATGTTTCCTTTTTAACATGTCATTAATTAAATATAACTTATATCATTTCATAAGTTTTCCTCATCCTTTCTCATTTAATCATAAATTCAATTTACACCGTCACTACAACTTATCGTTGTTTACTTATTAACTTATTTTTCTTAACTAAGGCCCATTAACCTGCTTCTCAACGCATCAATTATAACCTATTTTATAATTTACACTTGTACTTAAGACAAGCCTAAGCATGTTATTCACATCAGCGGGTTCCAGACTTCTAGATTACTTAATTTATAATTAAGTACCTCTTATCTTATTACACAAGTTGTCTCATTTCCTTACAAGTTATGCTTAAGCTAAACGGTGTCTTTTAATTACATAACTTTATTATTTCTATCGGTTATGTATACTACTAGGTGTCTTTAATTACATAGACTTATCAGGTTAAGTTTATGGACCTATATGTAAATATTACCCACTCCCTCCGATTTACTTAACCCACCCACTGTTCACCCAATTTTTCTTAACCCCAACTTTAGTTTATATTCATACAATTCCTATGGATTCAACTAGGTTAAGTATTCAAGATTTATTACCATATTTTCATTTATGGTTACAATATGCTAGACCTCCCACATTAAGCCTGCCATTTGTGGATGTTGGATATGCCGGTCGGGTCCAGGCAGACTTATTCCACAAATTGGGCTTAACCTCGTGTCTGAGAACGTCTCGTATTTGCGCACTTAGACCTCTTACATTAGGTTCAACATCAGTGGCTACTGGATACGCCGGTCAGGTCCGGGCAGACTTCCACCACTAATGCAACCTAACCTCATGTCTAAGCGTTACTGCAGTTCCATTATTTTAGGCATATTCAAATAAATTTCCCTATTCCAAATATAGACTTTCTTGCCCTATTTCAATTCATATTTACAATTATTCTATTTCATTTATAGATTTCCATGCCCTAAATCAATATTCACATGTGTTCTAGTTTATGCCCCAAATTGACATTTGCATATGTCCCAATCTATGCCTAATTTCATAATTACATATGTTCCAATTTATACCCCAAATCAATATTTACACATTTCAATGCAAATTTTACCCAAATTCATGTTCACCTACTTTCCAATATATGCCTAGCTTCATATTCATATTATCCAATATGTCCCCCAAAATCCATATTCATATACTTTCCAATTTTATGCCCAAATTTGTATTCATAATTTCCAATACCAGTTATGCCCCAATTTATGTCTTTCCTAACCGTTCCCAATTTCACATGTTTGCATCTTTCAGCGTTAGGCCTAGGCTCGAAGGAAGCCTGGCTATATAAAAATAAAAGGGAAAGGAGGGATAGAAGAGAATCAGAACATGCATAATAATGAATCAATAACATAACGCTAGAAATAAACATAAAAACTGAATGGACATATTATGACAAGATTAGACTTGGTGACGATATAAACATATAAGAATAGATCAGAGGAATATGTCATAATAGAACTAATTAGGCACCGATTCAAGATCCAATTTTTATATACATATCACGATTACTATTTAAATACTCAGATCTAAAAATAACATGAACTCACAGTGAATAGATCTAAGGAAATGAATCCAAATTACTGCGAAGAACAAGTTGAATTTGTTGCAGCAATCGTTGAATTTGTATAATGCTTTATGAATTGCGTTTGGAGAAGACTAGGCCATTCAATCTACGTTGCAGCAGAGCTCCGTCGTCGCCACCATTTTTAGATGAATAAAACCTAGGTTTAGGGTCCTTTATATAGCGTAGAAATAACAAATCTAACTCCAAAATCGTCCAGGTTTAGAAAGAAGTTTCTAGAGCCATGGGTGGGTCGACACCCCTTCAGGTGGGTCGACCCCTAGGTCGACCCCCAATGGGCAAAATTCCCGCTCAAACTCCCGCCTTGCGAATTTTGATTTTTGAACTGATTTTCGAATTTTTTGGATATATTTATTTAATATATATATATATATACATACATACATATATACATATAATCTCCTTATATGTATACAAACTTCAAATCTTAATAACTTCTTCATACGAAGTCCGTTTTACGCAAACCAGGTGTCTATCTTGACCAGAATTTCGAGAGGGACGCAATGGCGCAGTCCGTTTCCCTTAATTCCGAATACTGAATTAATCATTATTTAATTCATCATCTTTAGTGTCGTTAAAATGTCAGGGTGTTACATTCTCTCCTACTCAAAGGATTTCGTCCCTGAAATCTCTAAGTTAAGCAGAACGTATATCCTAACATCCAACAATCATACATTCATCTAGCAATCACAAGCATCCATTGTACTTAAGGAATTTCTAATGCTTTTATGAACACATGCAATTGTGTGTGTATATTTCCGTAAACTAATACGAAAGATCAGACGGTCCACTGATTCAGTTGACCTCATTAATGCAATGTATGTTTGTGCCATGTAACCAAAATGTATGCAAATTATCCTAATACATGTAAATTCTATATGTGTGCACAATCATCCATCCAAATGCAACATCAATGTAACGATATGCCCATTTTCATCCATAAAAATTTAAAATGTACACACATCAATATGCAATACATAAGTGATTGAGCCGATCTAGCACCTATTGTGTGTATATGCATCAATGAACAATTAATAGCAACCACTTGCATCCATCAAACATAACATGTCTCAAACACATGTTTACATTCATTAATTTTCTACCTAAAGACTCGATCGATAGGAGATATCCAAATGATAGATACAAGTATTTATTCGAAACTTGGAAAAAGATGTTAAGGACATATTCTCGAAAAGGAAAGGATATATAGCGCAAATCTTGTCTTCAGCCTCCCGAGTAGCGTTCTTGCGGCCCTTTCCCCATTGCATTCTTACTAGTTTCACTTCTTTGTTGCATAATTTCTTAACCTCTAATCCAAGTATGCCAGTTGGAACTCGTCCAATCATTTCTTCCTTCTCTACTTTCACTTCCTCTCGCAAATTTTGGCTCCACTATCTCGAACTCTATACACTTTATCGCCTCTTTAATGAATAGTCATCTTAGAATGATGGGCTTCCTCAAAGACTATATTCAATAAGTTTCCCATTCCAATATAATTTACCTATCAAACCTCTTCTCAAATAGCTCCCCTACTTGCTTACAAAGTTCCCTCTTTTCTTTTAGGAGTCATATGTGGCACAAACAATGTAACTGGCTTTTCATTGTCCACCAAGTATATGCAGAAACCAATCTCGTGCCTCAGGGGTAGACCTTGAATGTCATTAAAAACATCAGGATACTCACAACTATTGGTACGGATTACAAATCATCGATAGATATATCAAGAGGTTCTAGGAGACTAAGCATGACAAACCCTTTTGGGGTCATAAGAAATCTCAAGAGTCCTTTTATGGCAAGTCAGAAGTCTAACTACTTTCCTCTCACAATCTAGAATGGCTCCATATATGATTAACCCATCCATCCTAGAATCAAACCGTATCTTATGAAATCAAGAACATATGCGTCGCAATCAAACTCGAGACCAAATACAGAGATTCTCAAACCCCGACAAATCATCGATAAATGAGCCATACCTCCACTGCAATTTGAGATAATAACGGGATCCAAAACCATACTAGTATCTATGTGTAGAAACTCAACTAAATAATTAGATATAAAAGAATGCGAATCGCCAGAAAAAGAATCCTAACTGGATGATCGGAAATAGAAATCAATCCTTCGACGGAAACTTTCCTACCCCTAACCTGTCCACCAGCTATGAGAACATTAGCTTGCCTCTTAGAAGTTCCTGCCTTCTGGCCTTGTCCTTGTCTCTTTGGGAACTCCTTAATAAGGTGTCCCGCCTTACCAAAGTGGTAACAACGCCGTTCCTCTTTCTGTAATCCTTTTTCAGATGACCCACAATTTCGAAGTTATAGTATTTCCTCGTTTCTTCTTTCATCTATAGTTCCTTCTTAAGGCATCATTTTCTTTCATCTTTGGGTTGTGATCCTTAGCCCCAACTCGCTTATTCTCCTTTTTGCCACATTCTAATTAGTCTCTTGAAAGTTGCCTCCATCGCACGGAAATCCTTACGAGGCTTGAGAGAAAATAAGTCGTAGATGAAACCATTGTGGCTAAAGATGCAGGTTGGGCACTTCTTTTCTCTTTGACATGTACCGTAGTTTTAACATGCCTACGGAACCATGCTGAAATAGGGATACCCTTTCAGGAAGAAACATTTCCCGAACAAAAAGGAAAAGGAATCAAGAGGAGAATCGAGACGGTATTTATGGCTTTGGGAAATATGCTTTTCAAAAGTAGACTTTTTATTTTGAAATACTTTGTTTTTGAGACCTTTTTGAAAACAATTTTCAAAATATTTTATTTGATCTTATAACCACATGCTCTGATACCAAATGTGACACTCCACGTCCATTAATGTCAATCTATAAAGAATGCATTAGGTTTCATGAAGCGTTATTGGTAAATAAGAACATAATATCACAAGACAGACATGTAAAATAGCAGCGGAATTAAAAACTTTTTTTAAATCAAAACATTATGGTCCCAAATACTGAGTTTACATCATAGGTTTGAAATAACCAATTACATTAATAAACTGTCTTGCCAAAAATATCAGAGTACAAAAGCATAAAACCATATTTCCCTTGTGAAGCCATAAGAGAGTTGACAAGAAGTCAAAGCAGTACATCTATATCAAAAATCCAAGATAAGCTGAAAGAATCCAAATCAATTCTAAGCACTTCCACCGTGAGAACTTGGAGGGGGGTGAAACGGAAGAGAGAGGAGAGGAAACAAAAAGGGTCAGACATAAAGTCTGGCGAGTCCAGTTACTTTTAAATATAAATAAATCAAAGTATCATGGCAGGTGTATAAAAACTGGAAGAACAAGATAACAATAACAATAACAATAACAATAACTAGGACAAGTGTGAACTGAGCAAGATAAGATGAACATGATATATCGCGCTTCTTAAATGCATTATCAGAAATAGAATGTTCCCTACTAATATCGTTCCATTACATTTTCTTGATTATTAGGTTACTTGGGTTAGTAGAACTCAAGACTTATTTGTGCATCGTACACATTTACTTTCCCATGGATTCACCTAATACAATATATGTAGCTATCTCTCAATATTGAGATACACCCCATGGTAACCCACTCGCACGGTCTCCGCCGTAACGAACACAGTCCCTTATCCTACACCGGAGTGACGTACAGACCTATATATAACAATGTTACATTCCACATATATCTGTCATTACTATGCTACGTAAGCGTACGGACTGCCACCATCGATCGAATTATATTCCTTATCGGAATAATGCCGTCTAGTCTACAATACACCACCTAGAGAAGATATGCATGTATCTAGAATGTCCCACGTATGTACTGTAATTGTAGCTTGATGCCTCAATCGCACGTCCTCTAATGTGCTCTGAGTTCCGTGGCAGGCCTAAACAAGAAACATGGAACCCGACCGGGAGCCTTTCCATACCTTTACAGGCCTGCCTTTAAGAGCCTCTAAATACAGATATTCCTAGGGTCTGTTTTGCACCGTGGCTATGGCCCAATCTCAGCCCCTCCCTCAACTAGTAAAGACTACAAGAGCTAAGAGACCGCCCCTAATAACAACCAATCTAAACATCCTTGTGGCGTCTTTCCTCAATCCCGTACCTCGATTGTGAAAGGTGAAATGGTATCTTCGGTTTAGCTCTAGTCTTTTCGCATCCCGCTGGCTGCTGATGATGGGTATACGACGATCTACTATCCTTGTTGGTTGTGACCCTATGCCTCCTCATGAGGCAACCGCCGAACCACCCTGGTGTCACCTCGTCACCACATTCTGACTGCATAGATACATCTGCAGTCAAGGCCCACCCACCTAGTAGTTACGTGCAAACCCAACCTCTGCGAGCACAGCCTAAGACATCTGTCACCGGACAGATGACTACTAGGAGCACCTCAGAAAGCCGCACCCCGTTGGGTTATTCACCCTCAAACGTGCGGACTGGTCCAAGCGCCTCACTTTAATATGTTTTTAGACCCTATATCTAATCATTCTATTACGCGGTTGCTTTTCCTCCTCAGTTTCCTTTTAACTTGGTTATTCCCATTCGTATAGAATTCTTAATCAAGTTACCAAGTTCCTCTTGCTTATTAATTTTGGTTATATAACCTAACCTCTTTAAGTTCATTAATAAACCCACAACATGTTATTCTCTAGATTATAGCCCAAGGTCTATAATCCACAATCTCTTTTATATTTTCATCGTCCGATTCCATAGTTACAATAACATGTTCTTATTTAATGTGTAATTAAGTGCATCTGATTTTACATGTTTCCTTTTTAATATGTCATTGATTAAATATAACTTATATCATTTCATAAGTTTTCCTCATCCTTTCTCATCTAATCATAAATTCAATTTACACCGTCACTACAACTTATCGTTGTTTACTTATTAACTTATTTTTCTTAACTAAGGCCCATTAACAAGTTTCTCAACCCATTAATTATAACCTATGATATAATTTCCTCTTGTCCCTAGGACAAGCCTAAACATGTTATTCACATCAGTGGGTTCCAGACTTCTAGATTACTTAATTTATAATTAAGTACCTCTTATCTTATTACACAAGTTGTCTCATTTCCTTACAAGTTATGGTTACCCTAAACGGTGTCTTTTAATTACATAACTTTATTATTTCTACGGCTTATGTATACCACTAGATGTCTTTAATTACATAAACCTATCGGGTAAAGTTTATGGACCTATATGTAAATATTACCCACCCCCTCCGATATACTTAACCCACCCACTGTTCACCCAATTTTTCTTAACCCCAACTTTAGTTTATATTAATACAATACCTATAGATTCAACTAGGTTAAGTATTAAAGATTTATTACCATATTTTCATTTATGGTTACAGTATGCTAGACCTCCCACATTAAGCTTGCCATTTGTGGATGATGGATATGCCGGTCGGGCCCAGGCAGACTTATTCCACAAATTGGGCTTAACCTCGTGTCTGAGCACGTCTCGTGTTTGCGCACTTAGACCTCTCACATTAGGTTCAACATCAGTGGCTGCTGGATATGCCGATCGGGTCTGGGCAGACTTCCACTACTAATGCAACCTAACCTCGTGTCTAAGTGTTACTACGGTTCCATTATTTTAGGCATATTAAAATAAATTCCCCTATTCCAAATATAGACTTCCATGCCCCTTTCAATTCATATTTACAATTATTCTATTTCAATTATAGGTTTCCATGCCCTAAATCAATATTCACATGTGTTCTAGTTTATGCCCCAAATTGACATTTGCATATGTCACAATCTATGCCCAATTTCATAATTACATATGTTCCAATTTATACCCCAAATCAATATTTACAAATTCCAATGCAAATTTTACCCAAATTCATGTTCACCTACTTTCCAATATTTGCCTAGCTTCATATTCATATTATCCAATATGTCCCTCAAGTTCATATTCATATATTTTCCAATTTTATGCCCAAATTTATATTCATAATTTCCAATACCAATTATGCCTTAATTTATGTCTTTCCCAACCATTCTCAATTTCACATGTTCACATCTTTCAGCGTTAGGCCTTAGCTCGAAGGTAGCCTGGCTATATTGAAATAAAAGGGAAAAGAGGGAGAGAAGAGAATCAGAACATGCATAATAACGAATCAATAACATAACAGTAGAAATGGGCATAAAAATTGAATGGACATATTATGACAAGATTAGACATGGTGACGATATAAACATATATGAATAGATGAGAGGAATATGTCATAATAGAACTGATTGGGCACCGATTCAAGATCTAATTTTTATACACATATCACGATTACTATTTAAATACTCTGATCTAAAAATAACATGAACTTGCAGTGAATAGATCTAAGGAAGTGGATCCAAATTACTGCGAAGAACACATTGAATTTGTTGTAGCAATCGTTGAATTTGTATAATGCCTGCTGAATTGGTTTTGGAGAAGACTAGGCCATTCAATCTACGTTGCAGCAGAGCTCCGCCATCGCCACCATTTTTAAATGAATAAAACCTAAGTTTAGGGTCCTTTATATACTGTAGAACCAACGAATCTAACTCCAAAATCGTCCAGGTTCAGAAAGAAGTTCCCCGAGCCACGGGTGGGTCGACACTCCTTCAGGTAGGTCGACCCCTAAGTCGACCCTCCTGTTGGTGGGTAGACCCCCAATGGGAAAAATTCCCGCCCAGACTCCCGCCTTGCGAATTTTGATTTTTGAACTGATTTTCGAATTTTCTGGATATATTTATTAATATTCATATAAGCTCCTTATATGTATATAAACTTCAAACCTTAATAAATTCTTCATACGAAGTCCGTTTTATGCAAACTAGGTGTCTATCTTGACCAGAATTTTGAGACAGACGCAATGGCACAGTCTGTTTCCCTTAATTATGAATATTGAATTAATCATTCTTTAATTCATCATCTTTAGTGTTGTTGAAATTTCGGGGTGTTACATAAACGTCAACGAATCTCGTTGCTGAATTCACCGCCCTAAAAGGTTCGACAAAAGCACTTGCCGACCTCCCGCTTTATAGAAGACGTACACAAATGGGACTTCTACTGGTTAACCTTATGACAATAAAAGGTGAAGATTCACAAATTGAATACCTTCATTAACCATTCATTGATTGATTCGTGCCCCGAACGTAGGGGCAACTCAGACATCTTAACATGAATTGCTCATGATTCCACTATCCAGTCCAAAGCTGACGCAACATTACCTCGCATGATCGACTGCCTCAATCTTTCCCGAAGATTGGTGAGTTAAATATTTGGAACACTTAGGATTGGATGTTGATTGATTGTCCACACATCATCTCTTATTCCTGGCATTGGATCGAAGATACATGTGGATAGATGAAGCATGTCTATCTTCATAGCCCCCGCATCCACTTCCTGACATGGAAAGGGCTAAGCTTCTACAAGCATGGATCCATTGTTTTCCTGCTAATTACCATCCTAGCACTAATGTGATGATGTTCTACCATTAACGGTACATACATGACTCCCTGACATTCAATCCTTGCCCTTTGCATGGGGGCAAGAAATGATTCAAAGGAAATGTGACCTCGTCATTCACTTATAGTATCTACCTAACTACCTTTGTCGCTCCAAGACCCCGATCAAGGTCTATTCATTCTTGGGACTGTCATTCCACGATGGTTTGGAATGACATTCATCACGAGATAATTTTTTTAGTAGCCATCCCCTGGCAAAGATAAGGTGAGGCAAAATGGATCTGCAAAGAGCATGCAATGCCATTTTCGCTCAGAATGATATTCGTTCCTTTAACAAGATTATTCTTTAACCATGACTCTTACAGTTGCATACTTTATGAGTTATTGATGTAATTAACCCAGATGAATTAATATGTGGATGGTGTAGGTACCTAGGATTTGATACTGATCAGACTTCTAACACTTGCATATAGAGTTATGGAGCAATACCATAATGAGCCTAATTGAACTGCTCATTTAAAAAGCCATGCCCTCCGCTTGAGAGAGGTTGTATAACTCAAGGTGGATCTGAGATGACCATCCACTCCTCGACTCACACATGGCAGACCTCAAGATAATTGTGCACTAACTTTTGCATTTCAACGTTGGAATCCGATTCCAGATGGATGCAATTCGACCATCTACATGGCTCATCCTATGCTTGACGCCACCAGATTACATGAATCCAAATAAAGGAGGCAGCACTGCCCCTTGATATGCTTACTTTTCAATCATGCAATTTACTTTTACATGCTTGCTGACTTATTGAAATGACTAACTTATGCAATATGAATGATGCAGGTACCTGAAGTTTGGTGCCAATCGCTCCTCTCATAGATTGATCGGAGGAACGCAAAGTCTTGGCAAATGTGATCCGACTGTTTTCCTGACTAACTCTAGTCCTCGGAGCTTGGATAGAAGTATAAACCTAGGAAAAGTGTGATGATCGTGCCAAGATTAAACACCACTCGATCCGTGACTCTAACTCTCATGATTCAGGAGAGGGAGTATAAAGGACGGGAAAATGACGTTCACAACTCTAACTCTCATCATTTGAGAGAGAAAGAGTATAAAGGACAGAAGGCGACGTCCATAACTCTAACTCTCATGATTCGAGAGAGATTATAAAGAACGGGAGGATGATGCCCACAACTCTAACTCTCATGATCCGAGAGAGATTATAAAGGACAGGAAGATGACGTCCATATCTCTAACTCTCATGATTCGAGAGAGAGAGAGTATAAAGGACGAAAAGATGACATCCACAACTCTAAATCTCATGATTTGAGAGAGAGAGAGAGAGTATAAAGAATGGGAAGATGACGTCCAACACTCTAAATCTCATGATCCAAGAGAGAGTATAATGGACAGGAAGACGAATTCCACAGGGTGTGATGGTGCACCACGATTAATGGTTGCCTTGACCACACTCTAACCTGGGTATACGACAGGAGAGTATAAAGGCGCTGAGAACAAGTGTCAATGAAAATGGATTCCTACCCCACTGAAGGATTGGGGGCAAGATTGAAAGCTGAGCACGTACTCCCCTACTGAAGTATTGGGGGAATACACATACACATCACACCCCCAGTTGTTTATTACGTAGTTTAGTAATAATTTTTCATTATAAGAATTATTGTCTGCAGGGATATTGGATTGAAACCCTTATTTGATTGTGATGTGGTTTATTATCTATTACTTAGTTTAGTAATAGTTGGATTACAAGTACATTTAATTCAAATATGTATTAAACATATTGCAAGTTTGTGACAACATAGGAACATGGCTTCAATTACAGAATGCAGGCTTATACAAGATAACAGGATATGAATGCGAGGGCCGCACTCGCAACAACCACAGCAGGCCAGTGGAAGAAAAGTAGAGGACCTCGTCCCGAAGGCTGGTGCTGATGCCTAATGCTAGACTTCCAATGCGACTTAAGGCGACGATTGGAAAGAGGTCTTGAGAGTAGATCGTTCAACAACATATTGTACAAGCTGAGGCAACGACCGAAAGGAGGCCTTGGGAGTAATATCTCAAGTGCAACAACTAGTATCACGATGCAAGCTGCTTGAGAACTACAAAGCAGATGCAGAGTGAACGTCCATTTGCTAATCCTGACCGATTTCCCAATTGAAAGGCCCCGGACAAGGGGCACGTCATTACTTCGACTTCTAGCTTGCAAGGAAGCGGATTGCTTGATACTCTGATCCAAGGGTTAAGAAGAAAGAAGATAGAACCTTCTTCCATGCTAAGGATGTTGACGTAGGAGGTGCTACGAATGAAGGAAGTTGGAAGATTTCCTCTTGCGGTGATCCCTCAACATATCAGACTAGATATGAAATAGATAGTGCCTTTGCTTAATTGAGAACCCAGATGGTTCAGCAAAATGAAATTCTCCGGAAGCGACAGAAAATGATGGACAACTTAGCTCAGTCACTCCCTGCTCAGCTGTTCAGATTGCATGAGACCCTAGGATGAGCCAACAATGTTGTCTTGGATAAAACAATAGGCAATCAACCTCCTCCCAGACATGTGCAACATGCAACTTCTAACCATAAGATTTTGGATGAAAACGACGACAATGCAACAGTCAATGGAAACTTAAACGGAGTTCGATCAACCCTTTCTCCAATTCAGATGAATGCTTCAAATCAAACTCAACTTCAACATGAAGTTCCTTGTTCCTTAATGCAGGGGGCCTTGGCGAATTCACCTCCGAAATAGACAAATTTCTGCAAACCTGAGGATTCTAACATTGAGATGGATGGTCTCAATGATACCATTACAAAGGATGGAGGACCATTCGACTATTGAAATGATGAAGACAAAAGAAAAGTCCTGAAAAAGACTAACAGGAATGTACAATTATGGAAAGGACCAATTTCATTGATCAAGCCTGCGATCTTGATTGTCAAGCTTAATGGAACCAAACATGAGAGATAGACACAACAAGACTTTGATGGCCATTTTGGATTATGCTGAGGCATGAACAAAGGGGCTCAACTAAATCCATAATGACGTTCATCTGCTTGCATTGGACGAGTTTACTCAACCCCGCGACTGATCCGAGCAGAGTAATTAAGTTTGCTGAAGCCTGACGAGGCAAACCTCGCTTTCTGACTAAAGAGGTAGGAAGATACTGACGCAAGTGTGATTGGAACTTTCACGTATACAACTCCAACTCTTAAAGAATCGAGATAGAGTACGGAACGACCCAAGTCGACTACGATTGCTGAACATGTAGCTCTAACCTGATGTAATGAAAGAAAGAATAAAAGCAAGAAGACTATATGTCCAGTTGACTTGGTCCAACCCCCACTGATGCTGGGGGAATAAGCACTGACTTCGCTCGTCTTCCACTGATGTTGGGAGCATTACCTTCAACTAACAAATTGATTTTAAACATGACCCTGACTCAGTGCATGATTCATAACATATACACTATATCTCTGGAATATGACATGATTCATCTTGACCATCCAAGAGTGCCAACTAAAGGATCAAGCATGAATACAAAGACATGATCCACAACTGCATCAAATGGAGAGTGTGATAACCACTTTTACTGCCTTATGATTTTGATGATCCTGCTAGCTACTAGCTTGCATGTTTTCAATAACATCTTGAACTGACTCGTACGTGATCATGGGATTATAAAACGATCCGGAGTGATCATGGCTTTCAGATTCCTTATTGTTACGATTCGATGCGATCGTGGAGCCCTAGATTAATTACCTAATATCGAGATAGTCCAAATCCAAGCACAAATGACAAATTCATATGCCAATTCTGATACACTCTATCCCAATGGTCCAGATGCTAGCTCAAAGACCGAAGATTCTGATACTACCCTATGACTTGGATGACTATTTCATTCATTGACTCATACATAAAAGAAAGTCTGAATCAGTAACACACTTGACTTGCATAGGAAGAAGACGTCGTTTAACATTAACTTGTGCATGTACGATCTCACATAGGAGCTAGTGACCCTACATGAATTATGATGAAGGACTTTGACCCCTTGATCCGATGAGGTTTAAACGGTTACCTGATCATTTCGACTACTCCTTCCATAGAATTGGACTAATTAGCTAGCACCTATGGAAGCAGTGCAACGAATTAATAAAGCCTTCTCAAGGACGGATGACTTTCCAGAAATATTCAACTTGACTAATTCAGAGCACGCCTAATCTTCGAGATTGGAGGTGCAAAATGTTAGCGTGTTTTGTGATTAGGCCACCCAAAACCCAAACGATCAGAGTTACATATGTTAGAGGTTAAAACTCTTGCACATTCTAAAACCAGAGCTCGGATCGATTAGAGATCTCGGATCGGATCGGATTGGAGAGTTTGGATCAGATCGGATGGGGATAATAGCAACGGTTCAGGTCGGATCTAAGCCCCCTATTTAATCCGCCTGAAGCTGTAACTGCTCCACAACGTAACATATTTCCTAGCCTACAAAAGCGGAGGCACCATCTCCACTTCTCCCCACGTTCTCCACTCTCTCATAACCAACTCCGAAATCTTTTTGATGCTTCCATGTGTACCTCTAACTGCTCACCAATTCCATCCTATAAATACATCACAACGCAGCAAACTAATGCGACTTTTGGCCCTAAGGAAGCTATATACATTTGGGGCATGGCTGCCAGCAACCGACAACCATCTTCTTCAGTGGATTCAGAGAGATAAATTCATTATAATCAAGTTCTTGAGTGATTATACTCATTGTAATTGTAATTCTCTGCTGAATGAAGAACTATAAACTGGATGTAGGCTCATTAATGCCGAACCTCTAAAAATTTCATCTGTTGATTGCTTTTTCTCTGTTATTAGATTATTATTATTCTTCGATATTATCTACAAATCCTAGACAATTGGGTGTTAGTGCCATTTTTTGGTCTAACAAACATGAAAGCGAATTTCATGTTGTATATAAGGTTGGTCCACCATATTTTACTTTTCACTTTTACTATGCATTTCGAGTCAAAACTTCAACTTCACGAGATCCAACAAGAATTCACCTAAATCCGACTAAATCTGTTCGTTTTCCTCAGGATTTGACACGTAATCCTTGATTCAGTAAGGCGTCAATCGACCCGAAGGTCTTTGAACTCGAAGTAAAGATGCGGCATGAGAAGGGAGAGGTGTTCGAGCTGAACAAAGGCCTCTTCGAGTTAGGAGACATCGACCTGAACGAATGCGTTGGAGCAGAAAGGAGTCGGAACCCATACCGGGTCACGGCTAGTCAAGCCAAGCCTTGAGAGTCATTTGCACATGGTGGAGTAATTACAGTAGGGCTAATCGAGTCCAGGAACTCTGGACCAAGGATTGTTGACTTGGGCTCATTCGAATCAAAACTTAAGACCCAATTTCAAAGCAATCTTGTAGCTCCATACCTTCATATATACCAACAATCAAGAACTAACTTCACTTGCAAATCTGGATAGTTAGGAAAGAGCCCAAAGGACTGAACATATGAATTTGACCCTTACATACGAACATGAACTCATCCGGACTTATGCATATTACTGTCTTTAATGCTTCTGCAATAATATATGTACATTTCCACTGCATGCACTTGCACCAGTACACACACTGGGGGGTGATAGTTTTAATTCTTTAACCAATGTTCTTCCTTGAATAGCATAGCCAACGTGACTGGGAAATATGACACCATAAGATCTCAAGCTGGTAGGAGAAAAGTACTTCCACCAAACCTAGAGATAGGACCGAGCTCTTTTATGGAGTTAGATCCTAATCCTAAATATGAAGTCCAGCTTCACCAGCAGGAGAAAAATGCTTCGTCCTTCGGAGAAGAGGAAGTAGCAGAGGAGGTTGTGGTTGAAGAGAGATCCTACAAAACTCCCGCCGAAGTTGTAATCTTGGAGACTCCAAAACACTCCTGGCCTTGTACTATGGATGAGGGAAAATTAAAGAGGTTAACGGCGAAACAAAGAATCCCCTAATGAGAAATTCAAATTCCCAAATAATATGAGTTTCCTCACAACATTCTTGAGGGCTACATGGTAGTAAGCTGACAGATGTGTATGGTCGGGATCATTCCTTCTTTCCAGCCTTCTCTTGTCGAATTTCTTTCATGCACGAAGCTAGCATTGAGCGACTTCATCTCATCACATATTCCAACTTAAAGTCATTGTGCGTCTTGTATATGAAGCATCTGCACAAGGTCCTGACCTTTTAGGATGTTGTTTTCTTTTTTATTTTTAAGCATGGGGAGGTCCCAAATCCTTCACTTCTATTTTTTGATGTTGATCATGAAAAAAATATTTTCCAGGATGTGCCAAGCAAACAAAGGGACATAATACCTGAATCGCTCTACATTCCTCAACAACCACGAGGTGCTCGAAGATGGCTCAAATGTAGTAAGCATCGAACCTCATCTTACTGTTATATTGGTTGCATAAAAAGTCTTTTATATCTGTTATTCCTTATAAGTAGAAATCCAACTAAACCCGTTGGCCAAGTGTACCACGAGCGTCTGGCTACTATGTTAAGTACCTCCAAGAAGGATCAAAGTGTTAAGAGATGCCTTACATATGCACTTCTACATTGTTACCACCTTCTTAATGCTAATGGGACTCTGGGAACTGGTGGAGGTCAAGTCCCACTAATTGCCATACCGCAAGTGATTTTCCCCTAGTCGGGGAGCTTTAGATTTTAGCTGCCAACATGCCCCCAGTCCTGAGGGTGAGAAAGCGACTCTACATTTTGTCAGAGTGTCTGTGGTCACCACGACCCGATCCCGGGCCAAGATCAAAAAGGTTTCCAAAAGAAGAAGAAATGTTAAGGAGGCGGATCTTCTTAGGTCCTGTCGGGATCCCGCAAAAAGGGAGAAAAAGTTACCTCCCGAAAAGGTGGTTAATACAAAGTCACAGGGTCCTCAATCATGGGGCATGGCTATAGAGAAGGAACAGCCTCCCATCCAGGATGAGCAAGAAGAGAAAGTGGAGTCACCATACCAGGGATTGGAAGATTTGAATCTCCTGGATTCTATACTTTCTTCTTAGAATGTGGATTCCACCTCCTTCTTTTTGAAGTCTGCGGATGATACAACTACTTTAAAGGCCAAGGAGACAATGATGACAAGCCAAACTACGGGCTTTGGTCCATCTTTGGACGACAGAGCACTTGGACATAAATAAGGACTACACGTCATAATACTTTGTTTGTGTATGACAAGTACTAACTCGATCTCTTTCTTGATTTATAGGTCCCATGAAGAAAGGAGCGTAATATCACGATTGATTTGGTGCCAGTTTGCATAAAGATGGTCATGTTAGTCCAAATTCCTCCCAAGAAAAAAAGAGATTAGAAACATAACAAGAGGCATGCTCGTGAAAGAGAATAGAAAGAGTGTGAGTGAGTGAAGCATGATAAGGAGGATCAAGAAAAAAAGAGAAGAAAGATAGAGTGGGAAAGCGCTTAGGAGAAATACAAAGAACACAAAAGAGAAAGGAATCACTTCGCCTCCCGCTCTCATGAAAAGTTCTCCCGGAGTGCTGGAAAGACAACCAGTAAACAATCTCAAATGAAGACCCCTCACCATAAACTCCCTTCACGTCCCTCTCAACAATAACAATCATTTTCTTTCCGAGGTCGAGACCCTCCTGTCTCTGCCAAATATATAGACAAAAGTCCTCAGTTGTCAATCGCATCTGCACAGAAGATAACTTCTACGGAAAGGATCAAAGAACTAGAGCAGTCATTTTCCTAATATCACTTCTCTTGTATAAAGTTTGTCCACAACTTGCAACCAATTTCAGAATTTTTTGTGGTCAGGTTAGCTCTGATATTGATTTTTCTTTGATCGGTATAATGAATGTCCATATATTCAAGATGATTGTCTGAAGTCATCAGGAGTTTGGAGGTCTAAATAAAAGGTATGAAGCTAGAATGGGGCTTTGAGAAAAACATTCTTGAGCACACGAAGAAAGAGTTAGCTGAGCGCAAGACTGAACTAGCCAACCTCAAGGAGCAATATAATAAATCAAATAAAAGCTTGACAGTCTTCATACTCAATTTGAAAAGGAGATTAGCCATTGGTCGATCCTAACCAAGTTTTCTCATAATAATGTGAAGCTGGTAGGTCAGG
Organism: Allium sativum; assembly: GCA_030737875.1. Classification (NCBI taxonomy): domain Eukaryota; kingdom Viridiplantae; phylum Streptophyta; class Magnoliopsida; order Asparagales; family Amaryllidaceae; genus Allium; species Allium sativum. The sequence goes on along the minus strand of CM060913.1, from coordinate 587,980,997 downwards.
AATGCGAGTCCCTTAATGTCAAGAATGAGTCTCTAAGGAAAGATAAAGGGTTGACGGAGAAAGGTATCGTCGATCTAAATGTGAGTTTGGCCGCCTTCTACGAAGCATGGAAGAAGGCACATGAGAATGCTCACATTGCTTTGGAGAACACCTCTAATTCATGACTTTAGCACGAGATAGAGATTCAAAGGCTCAAGGCGGACCATGCGGCGGAGATAGAAAAGATGCGCCATGACTTTGGCGGCAACATACTCATGTTTCATGCTCGAGTTCTCCACAGCTGGGACATATCATGGGTCCTCGATTATCCGCAAACTCTGGCCGACACCTGGGAGGTGTTTATGGATGAAGAGAGAAGGGTTGTTCCTGGGGGCATCATGAATGAAAGGGCCTTGATGACCTAATTTCTAAGGGTTAACGAACTGGAGGTTTTAGCTAAAGAAAGTTGTATATTGAAAGAGGAGGATGATATCGATTGGTATAGACAGAAAGGGAAAACAACAATGGAAAGGAAACCCGACACGGGTAAAGGTGATGCAACCCTTACGTAATCTATTAGTCAACCTACTCCTGTAATGGATCCTTTTACAGATAAGGCAATCATTCCGCCTCCTCCATCCTAATCATGAGGAGCAATGGATGGGTACAACCCAGGCGAGCCAACTCAAGTCTTAAGAAAGCCTTTTACTCCTATCCAAGAAGTCGAGACTCCCACCGCTCTTGAGAACGCCTCGATCAAGGGTATATCTCTTCTTTTTCCCCATTTTTAGAAAATGATCACCCGTGGTTGTCTAGCAACTAGACCTTCAGTAAACAGACTCATTATCCCAGAGGACTGATTATTGCTTATCCTGCTTTAGGTACCCTTGTAGAGAAGACTGTTTTCGAAGATGAGATGAAAGAAACTGAAGAGAAACACGTACCCCCTACCGGAGACCTAGGTAGAGACGAAGAAATGATAGATGCCTTGAAGGGGCTAGATGACAAAATATCTCAACCGAAAGAAGAGGACATGGCGTATGCTGGGGAGACTAGCAAGACTGGATATTAGCCCTTGTAGAGATAAAGGCCACGGATGAGGGCAAGCTTCTCCTCCTCAAATTTGAATCAATTTTCAGGCCTCTTATGGTCAAACTAATTCAAGTTTTTGCTTCCACAATTGCAGATCCGTCAACCGAACCTCCTCCTACTCAACCAAGCGGAGCGAGAAGAAATATGAAATGCCTGCTTCTTCAATCGAATATTCTCTATGATGATCCCCCGTAACTCCTGCGCTTAACAAGAGGAACAATGCACTGAAAGACATGCCAGGCAGCTACGACGATCATCAAGGTAGAATAACACAAGCAGAACCTGTCCGATAACTCACAATGCAGGGATAAAGTAAAATAGAACATATAAACAACATGCAGTAATAGTGAAGCATAATTGAGCAGAATCTTAAACTTTCATACCATCATGAGAATATCCATACACCACTGGATTACATCATAAGAGTCTGTAAAAAATGCCTCACTATAAGACACTCAGAGAAGCATACATCAAACATAACAGCGGAAACAACTAGTATGTATAGTAGAAAGTAATACGTAAGCCTCCTGCTCGTCATCTCTCTACATTATCATCCTCATCAAGATCCATCACCAATCATCTGCTACCTAGTCTTCCCATCCACAACATCAGTGGATGAAGGACTGTAACACCCCACATCCGTTAAGGTCACTCAAAAGGGAATGCCTTAACTTCAATGAAGCATTATGAGTACTGGAACAGAAATATTACAAGACAAACATATATAAAACAGCGGAAAATAAAGTGGAAGTACTTCAAATCATTTATTAAATATAATTGTTTACAATAAAACCCATCAACTTCCAATACCCAATTACATAGCTAAAATATCTATCTTGCTCAAAAACAAAGAAGCATGAAAATAAATTGTAGTATTACCCAATAAAGCAAAGCAAGCCATAGCCAAGAGAAATCCAAGCAGTACATGAAAGAGCCTTGGAGCCTGGTAAGATCCGAACTAAGCTGTATTGCCACCCTGCGAACCTGGGGGGAGGGGGGACGAAAGAAAAAGAGGCGAAACAAACTGGGTCAGTCATAAAGACTGAGTAAGTTCTAGTGGCTTTCAGCATAAAAACAGGTAAAGATAATATGGCATAAATAAACTGAAAGTAAACATAAGCATGATGACAAGGTAAGCTACAGGCACGATGAATCAAGTATAACATTCCATGCTTCCTATCAAGAGTATCATCACAAGGTTCCTACCAAGTATCACATTGCAAGGTTTCTATTAAGTATAACATCGCAAGATTTCTAAGCTTCACCATTCCACTATTTTCTTTGATTTCCTAAATTCTCTGCACCAACTGTACTAGTACCCCAACCCGTATCATCCTTTCCATGTATATGTACAGTCTCTTGCTGTATATCGTACGAGTTTCATCACGTATTTATATACTACTTCAACGTAGTGCCACCATTCTTGAAATCGTTTGGACTTCCACCCTTGTTCTGGCTAGGTTTCCTTATCATGAACTATCGCGTGTTCAACTAGGATTTATGCCACCTAGGACCACTAGGGATTATGCTACCTAACGAACAACACCCTTTTTCCACGTAACGATCTATTAATCGATCGGCTCCCTACAAGTCCTAGCTCGTTCATGTGTCTGTGTCATACGGCCCAATCACGAAATGTAGTCACTTGTGCTAGGTCCACCATAGGGTGTATCAAGCCCTAGGGTGCCAACCACCGACACAAATCAAGCACGCACCGTGTAAACCTACCGGTGCCCAATGCCTGCTTTTTCAACTCCGGACTACGTGCACGACCATAGTCCGCCTGAACCTACAATGGCGCACTAACTCAGCCGTCGTTCTGGTCGCTTACAATCAGCCCAGTAATCGTGCCCCACCCTGCCTAGTTCCAGGGTACCGTGATACATCTAGTGGGTTACTGCTGAAAAGGACCGCACAACTAGGGTTTCCGTTCAGTAGCTTAAGTGTTGTCATTTAAATTCGAGACTTAACCACGTCAGTCTAGCATGTCAAGTTGGTTAAGTGTTGTCATTCAAGTTCGTGACTTAACCCGCCTACGTTTCATGTCAAATTGTCTAAGTGTTATCGTTCAAGTTCATGACTTAGCCCTACGAATCATCTGTCAAGTTGGTTAAGTATATTCAAGCGGTTCATGACTTAACCCTATCAAATCATCGTGTCAAATTGGTTAAGTATATTCAAGCGGTTCATGAATTAACCCTATCAAATCATTGTCTCCAATTGGTTAAGTATATTCAAATAATTCATGGCTTAACCCGCCCACGTATCATGCTAAGTTGGTTAAGTATTATCTATATGTTCAAGTTGACTTAACCCTGCCACGTGTCATGTTATATTAGTTAAGTGTCATTAATCTAACCATATTACTTAACCCACCCATTGGTCTAATTAACTATTATGTTGGTTAAGCCTACTTTTGTAAGTTTTACATGTTCTTAACTCATACCGGTTAGGTCCACATTTACATGTCAAATTTCCATATCATCCCACCTAACCCTCTAACCATACCCACATCTTATTATGGTTAGTATTCCTTAATTCATTCATTATGACGAACGAATCATGACCTCTAACATTAGACCGTGCATTTTGTGGCCACTGGATTTGCCGGGCGGTTCTGGGCAGATTTATACCACAAACTAGGTCTAATCTCGTGTCATAAACCGTTACGCCTACAATTTGGCCTTCGACCACTCACATTAGACTGACACTTTGTGGCTACTGGATTTACTGGGCGGTTCCAGGCAGATTTACACCACAAACTGAGTCTAACCTCGTGTCTAAGGTTCATTAATGGTCGTATTCCACACAAAACCCCAATATCAGTTCATGTGTTTAACATATAGAAATGTTCATGCTTCACATTTTTCCCCAAAACGTATTCCCAAATTATTATCATAATTCACTATAAGGTTATGCCAAGTTATAGCCTTTTATTTACAATACATGCCAACCACCCAAAACCCAACTTAGGCGCGTTCATATTAAACCTTTACCAAGTCATAAATTTTCATATATGTTTCTATCCCAAATTTCACATATTTGCATGTAAATTTTACATATGCCCAATTCGTACCAAATTTACCTATGTTCAATTTATGCCGTTTTACATGTATACCAATTTTATGCCTTTTTACCGTATCAAGTTCTAGCCAAAATTACATGGATCAAGTTTCATACCCAATAAATCCAAATCAGGATTCATGATGCAGTTATCCCAAACTATAATCTTTTTATTACAATACATGTCAGTTGCCCAAGTTCATAATACATGTTTATGCCAATTATCAAGTTTACAATCGCTTTCATGTTCAAATTCCCAATTCTGCATATGCCTAATTAACATAAGCCCAATCTTTTGATTTAATTTACATAGTTCCAAACTCGTGATTTAATTTACATGTCAATTCATGTATGCCCAAACTTGCAATTTCAATTATATTGACAATACCCAAATTTCAAATTTCATGTTATGCCATCAATTCCACAATACACATATATCCAAATAGGTAATATCCCAATATTTCCCCGTATACAAATCGCACGTATATCGTAGTTTAGGCCTCGGTCCGAAATTGACTAAGGTTCATTAAAAGAAAATATATAGGGGAAGGTAGAATTTGTATAACAATAAGTACAGAGAGAAAACCGGCATAAGAACATCGTCTCAGGCATAAAAGATAGATCTTGATAATAATATCAACATGAATCAAGAAAAACTGATTTACAACAAGCTGAATAGATCATAGGCTTGACAAGAAAAATGAGAATAGAAAAGTCCCAAAACTCAAGATCCAAGAAGCAACAGAAATAGATCTGAATCAATAAACATACTTAAATCTAATTCCACTTTATTCCATGGCCATATTATAATTTAAATGTTTAAATCTAAAAACAACTAGAACTTACAGGGCATGGCTAACGAATTAAGAACTGAAATTGTCATAGAACATTGTAGTAGTGTTGATTTATTGTCTTGAATCATTGTAGAAGCTTTGTTCTTCGAATTGATTTGAGTTTGAATGCTTAAGCTTTAATTTGGGGGCGGCGGCCATGGTTCAAGAGGGAGTTCAGCAGCATAATAGTGTAAGAATGATTTGATATGAATTAGGTTAGGTCTAAGGGTGTTTTTATAGGTGTAGCAGCCAGTTTAGGCCCTTAGATTAACCCTAGAATCAATCCGGACCATCAAAACACGTCTAAGGCTTCAAAAATGAGTTCTGGGTCAAAACAGGCCGACAAGGTCGACCTGTAAGGGGGGAGGTCGACCTGGGGGGTAGGTCGACCCTATGGTCGGGGGTGTAGGTCGACCCTATGGTCGACCCCCTGGTCCAGTGCTGCTTGAAAACTGCTGAAACTTGTACAGGCCATAACTTCTTCATCCGGACTTCGATTTTCGAAAACTCGGACTCTATTTCATGTAAAATTTCGAGACGAACGCAATGGCGTAACCCGTTTCCCCTGATTCTGATTTTAAAATTTAATTCTTCCTTGATTTATGGTTTTAACATGTTATAAAAATTCGGGTTGTTACATTCTTCCCTCCTTAAAGGATTTCATCCCCGAAATCTTCAAGTTAAGAAGAATGCATCCTATCATCCAATCAACCATCTACTCAACCATCATTCACAAGCAACCATTGTCCTTAAAAGATTTCTAATGCTGTATGAACATATGCAAGAAGTGTGTGTATATGTTCCTTGTCTAATGCAAATGATCAGGCCTGACTAATCTTTTTAAATGCAAAATATGTTTAGTGCCATGAATCCCACATGTATGCAAATAGTCCTAATCATATAAACACTATATGTGTGCACAAACATCCATCCATATGCAACATCCACATGATAACACATTCATTTCCGTCCATAAACAAGTATAAACACTCATGCATATGCAATATGAAAATGTGACTGAGCCGATCTAGTGCCTAATGTGTGTTCATGCATCCACGAGCAACAACTAGCAACCACTTGCAACCACTTGCAACCATCAACCATAACATGTCTCAAACACATGTTTACACCCAATTGTTCCTACCTAAAGATATAGTCGAACGATAGAAGTAAGTAAAAACTTTGTGCCCATTAGGCAATGTCAAAACTGGAAATCTATGTCACATATATACTGATTATGAGAAGAACTCGCTAAGCACCAGCCCCGAAGACCGAAATCAATATCAGACTGATACCCAAAGAATTGACCAACCAATATATATGTTTCTAGGAAACTAAGCATGATGGACTCCTTTTTGGTCACAAGAAATCCCTTCCTAAGACCAACCCATAACCTATAAAACCCAAAAAGTTTAGTCAACCCAACGGACACCCTCAAGCCCCAACATGTATTACTAACAGATGAGTCATACCCCCTATGGGGTTTGCAACATAAATAGGATGGAGAATAGGACCGAGAGGTTATACTTAAAAGATAGCATGCAAATAAGCTCTGCAGGAAAAGAGGGATCAAGGATATACTCTTAAAAAGAGGTGTGATGTGTGTGTTTAGTCTTCAATCTTCTAAGTCGCATTTCCTTGAGCTTAACTCCATTGTGCTTGGACCGTCTTTAGCTTCACAATTTCGAAGCTTCTTAATTCCTATTTCCAAAATATGAGTTGGAACTCATTTCACTGCCGCCTCTCGTTCCACTTTCACTTATTCTTTTTCTAGTATACTCGGCTTAAACATAACTGCGTACTCATGGTTTCATGCAAGCTCTCCAAAATTCACTAGTGAATCTCGGATCTCGTTCACTTACTAAATGGTATTCCACATAAATGAATTATCTCTTGAAAATAAACAAATGCCAACCATGTTGCCAAGAGTACTTACTAAGGTGATTTTCTATAACTCATGCATAAGCGAGATAAACCATCCGCCTTGGTGGCGAACACTACTCGAGCGGATCAATAATTATATCAAGAGATTCTAGGTAACTAAGAATGGCAGAACCCTAAGGGTTACACTAGACTTCGAGGGTATTACTGAGGCAAGTCAAGAGCCTAACTACCCTCTTTTCATACTCGAGAATGGTATCATTTCTGGACAACCACTCCATCCCTAGAATCAACCTATAGCCCAAAAACATAAGCTTTACTTATAAACTCAATACTTAGCATAGACATTCTCAAATCCAAACAAGTCATGAATAAATGAGCCGATTCCCCAACAGGATTTGAGACAAAAATGGGATCCTCTACTACGCTAGTACTAAGGTGCAGAGACTTAACTATCAAAGCAGAATTAAAAGGATGCGATGTACCAAAAACAAAGTTCCCACAGTATGATAGAAAAGAAAAGCTAAACTTTTAACAGAAACGTTATCACCTCTCTTAGGTATGCTAGTAGTGAGAGCATACAATTGCCCTCTCGACAATCTTGTACTTTGCCCTTGTCCTTGTCCTATAATACTTAATTACATGTCCCTTTTTACCATACTAAAGATATTCTCTCTTGTCAGGAGTTTTTATTATTCTTCCACTTGGCCTCTTTCCTTTCACCTCTTTCTTCTTCGTGGATTAAGCCATATCAACAAGTTTCTCATCCTTAGACTTGTGTCCTTTATCCTCGTTCCTACTATCCTTGTATAGCTTGTTGAAAAGTTTCTCGAATGTTACATCCATCACACGGCAACCCTACAAAGCTTGAAATAAGATTAGTCGCAAGTAAAACTACTGCGGTTACAGATGGAAGTTGTGTAACACCCCACGTCCATTAATGTCACTCACAAAGGGAATGCATTAACTTCCATGGAGGTTTTAAGTGAATATAGAACAAAAAAATTACAACAAGACAGATAATAAGTAGTACTTGGAAATCTAAAACTTTATTTTATTACAGCGGAAATTAAACATGTTTGTTACATCGTAAAACCATAAATCAGAGTCAAGTACAATATCCATCTTGATAAAACAAAATACATAATCCCATTACATAAATAGCCATTAAAGAAGATAACAAGCTGGACTTTACTTCAGTGGTCCAAGCTTTCCAAAAGAGAGATAAAGCAATCCAATCAAACTCCGCTAGAGTTGGGCCCACCCTGAGGACCTGGAGGGGGAAAAAAGATATAAATGGAGGTGGTCAGACATAAAGTCTGGCGAGTATGATAATTCTAACAATACTATTATCAAAATAACTAGACTAAGGCATAAGCTAGAAAACAAAGAAATGTCTATGAACTATTGGGTATGGAAGAGCAAATAAAGATAACGTTAAAGATAAAGTTAAAGGCACACCTAATTACTAACGAATAATTACTACACTGCACCACACCAGTCACCCTAAAGGTTGATCCCACTTGCTTCACTTAGAAATTATATAAATAGCTTCGTGTACCCTTAGCTGACTACATAGGTGCCGCCTGCCCCTATCTCCGCTAGGTGTACCCCACTACCCACTTTCGATCGGCTCCCTACTCGTAGATACCCGTGCTGGCCCCACAGTGGGGTGTATCACTCCCCTAAAGTGGTAACCCGATACAACTTGAGAATGCATGACTTATACCTACATGATGCAACAACGTCTTACCTACCAGCCCGGGTCCACACACGCATATGAAACCCGTTGGACTTGCGTTGCCACCGCTACCCCGTTTGGCCTCTTATAGTCAAGCCAAGTATGCGTGTCCCATCCTCGACTTGGGTCGAGCCCACAAAGATACGTTTGGATTACTGGTTGAAATGGGCCCCCACAAGCTATCCACCTAAGCTTGTCACCATTAGTATATCCCACTTAACCCTCTTAGTCATGTTCATTTACATGTGTGTTTGGTTAAGTCTTACTAATCGTATTTCAAATGCCACTAAAGGCACTCACTAGATTCCTCATGCCACCCAAGACACCTACTTAACCCCCATGTCCCACCTTACATGTCTATCTGGTTAAGTATTTCTTAATTCATTCAGGCCATAACCTCATAAAGACCTCTCACATTAGACTGGCATTTATGGCAGCTGGATTTGCCGGGCGGGTCCGGGCAGTCTTACACCATAAAAGAGTCTAACCTCGTGTCTTTACAATTGTTATGCTTTAGTTTGGGCCTAGGACCTCTCACATAGGGCTGACATTTGTGACTACGGGATTTGCCGGGCGGGTCCGGGCAGGTTTACGTCACAAACGAATCCAACCTCGTGTCCTAAGCATTGATTATCACTTATAATCTTTTACCCCAGTTTTAAATATATCCCTATTCAAATCATTAATTAATTCCAATTTTAATGATGTCCATAATTGACTCAATTATGGCCATCCACTTATGGTATGCAAAATCATATCAATTGCACCCCAATTTCTTACTATTAAATCCTTAATATTACCCCTACCCCACGTTAAACGTTCGCTTATTCAACGCATAATATACGTTAGACTCGAATAGTCTAACTCATAGCACAAAGATAAATTATCACAACATATAGACAAATAAAATAGGCCTAATCATAATAGGGGTGAAACTTGCATGAAACTACACATGTCATGGATCTAAAGGTGTCAACTTGTTTGGTAAAATGTCACAATTCACATAATATGATCATAATCCAAATTCATGTATGGACTTGCATATATGGTTTAGGCAACATAATGATGGTGTGAACTAGCATCTAATACATAGAATTCACATATGTCATAGCATAATTCTAGATGTCATAATTCTAGATCTAAATAGATGTCATGGCATATGTTCATAATCTTTACTAATCAATCTAAACTTGCATACATGATTTGTCATATAGATCAACATAGCCCAAACATTATGATTTGATTAACATGAACTAATTAGCATTAATAATAACATCATGACTTTATAACATGTATGATTTATCACAACTTAGCATAGAAAATTACAACCTATACAATATCATCATAGCATGATTTACAGCATATAGGATATCATCATCACATAACATAGGATTTACAACATACATGATAGCATAAGGTTTACAACAACCTATATGACAATTCACATCATTTTCTTATGATCCATATCACAACTTAATCTAATTAGTTTGCAATAATCTTGTTAAGATCATCATACTCACAATTAGAGAAGAAAGAGAGTCTTGATTTGCTTTAGAGTTAAGTAGAATTAGGGTTTTGATTAGCTTTCTTCCTTCTTAGTAGGCGGCGGCTACACTGAGTTCCATGGCGATGGCATGACGGTGGCTATTCTATTTTTCATGTGAATTAGAGTGAGAGACTACCTAGGTATTTATAGAGTTTAGGATTTATTTAGACCGTCAGATCAACTCAGAACTAACCTGAACCGTTTAATTTGCCAACTCAGCCCTAAAGACACATCAGCAGCTCAAGATTGGGCTCAGTCAAACCCTAGCCGCCTGGACCAGGTCGACACCCAGGTCGACTGCACAGTTGACCTGGTCCCTGGGGTGTCGACTGCCCAGTCGACTCCCCAGTTGACCTGGGTGCTGGGCGGGAAATTTCCCGCCTAGCCTGTTTGACTCCGAATTTTGAATTTTAAATTTTTTGAAATCTGTTTTGTATTTTCTGAAACTTCCGATGGCCATATCTCCTTCATACGAAGTCCATATCACGCAAACTCGGACTCTATTTCGACCAGAATTCCGAGACGAACACAATGGCGCAACCCATTTCCCAAAATTCTCACGTCTAAGATTAGTTATTCTTTAATTTGTGAATATTAATATTAACAGAATTACGGGGTGTTACAAGTTGGACACTACTTTGCCTTCCGACATGTGTCGCATGCCTACAAACTATGGTGAAAAAGAAAGAGAGAAGAGACTCAAGGAGATAATCAAAAGATAATGCATATGGCTTTGGGGAATATGCCTTTCATAAAACAAAACTTTTCTTTAGAAAAATGCTTCTTTGTAAACGTTTTGAAAATAATTTCAGAAGGTTTTTTAAAGCTTTTGCCCAGTCTGGTAACCATCTGCTCTGATACCAAATGTAACACCCCACATCCATTAAAGTCACTCAAAAGGGAATGCCTTAACTTCAATGGAGCATTATGGGTACTGGAACAGAAATATTACAAGACAGACATATATAAAACAGCGGAAAGTAAAGTGGAAGTACTTCAAATCATTTATTAAATATAATTGTTTACAATAAAAGCCCATCAACTTCCAATACCCAATTACATAGCTAAAATATCTGTCTTGCTCAAAAACAAAGAAGCATGAAAATAAATTGTAGTATTCCCCAATAAAGCAAAGCAAGCCATAGCCAAGAGAAATCCAAGCAGCACATGAAAGAGCCTTGGAGCTTGATAAGATCCGAACTAAGCTGTATTCCCACCCTGCGAACCTGGGGGGGGGGACGAAAGAAAAAGAGGCGAAACAAACTGGGTCAGTCATAAAGACTGAGTAAGTTCTAGTGGCTTTTAGCATAAAAACAGGTAAAGATAATATGGCATAAATAAACTGAAAGTAAACATAAGCATGATGACAAGGTAAGCTACAGGCAGGATGAATCAAGTATAACATTCCATGCTTCCTATCAAGAGTATCATCACAAGGTTCCTACCAAGTATCACACTGTAAGGTTTCTATTAAGTATAACATCGCAAGAAATCTAAGCTTCACCATTCCACTATTTTCTTTGATTTCCTAAATTCTCTGCACCAACTGTACTAGTACCCCAACCCGTATCATCCTTTCCATGTATATGTGCAGTCCCTTGCCATATATCATACGGGTTTCATCACGTATTTCTATACTACTTCAACGTAGTGCCACCATTCTTGAAATCGTTTGGACTGCCACCCTTGTTCTGGCTAGGTTTCCTTATCATGAACTATCGCGTGTTCAACTAGGATTTATGCCACCTAGGACCACTAGGGATTATGCTACCTAACGAACAACACCCTTTTTCCACGTAACGATCTATTAATCGATCGGCTCCCTAAAAGTCCTAGATCGTTCATGTGTATGTGTCATACGGCCCAATCATGAAATGTAGTCACCTGTGCTAGGTCCACCATAGGGTGTATCAAGCCCAAGGGTGCCAACCACCGACACAAATCAAGCACGCACAGTGTAAACATACCGGTGCCTAATGCCTGCTTTTTCAACTCCGGACTACGTGCACGACCATAGTCCGCCTGAACCTACAATGGCGCACCAACTCAGCCGTCGTTCTGGTCGCTTACAATCAGCCCAGTAATCGTGCCCCACCCTGCCTAGTTCCAGGGTACTATGATACATCTAGTGGGTTACTGCTGAAAAGGACCGCGCAACTAGGGTTTTCGTTCAGTAGGTTAAGTGTTGTCATTTAAATTCGAGACTTAACCCCATCAGTCTAGCATGTCAAGTTGGTTAAATGTTGTCGTTCAAGTTCGTGACTTAACCCGCCTACATGTCACATCAAATTGGCTAAGTGTTGTCGTTCAAGTTCATGACTTAGCCCTACGAATCATCTGTCAAGTTGATTAAGTATATTCAAGCGGTTCATGACTTAACCCTATCAAATCATTGTGTCAAATTGGTTAGGTATATTCAAGCGGTGCATGACTTAACCCTATCAAATCATCGTCTCCAATTGGTTAAGTATATTCAAATAATTCATGGCTTAACCCGCCCACGTATCATGCTAAGTTGGTTAAGTATTATCTATATGTTCAAGTTGACTTAACCCTGCCACGTGTCATGTTATATTGGTTAAGTGTCATTAATCTAGCCATATTACTTAACCCACCCATTGGTCTGATTAACTATTATGTTGGTTAAGCCTACTTTTGTAAGTTTTACATGTTCTTAACTCATACCGGTTAGGTCCACATTTACATGTCAAATTTCCATGTCATCCCACCTAACCCCCTAACCACCTAACCATACCCATGTCTTATTATGGTTAGTATTCCTTAATTCATTCATTGTGACGAACGAATCATGACCTCTCACATTAGACCGTGCATTTTGTGGCCACTGGATTTGCCGGGCGGTTCCGGGCAGATTTATACCACAAACTGGGTCTAACCTCGTGTCATAAACCGTTACGACTACAATTTGGCCTTCGACCTCTCACATTAGATGGAAAAACCCATAACGTCCCCCGTGAGGAAAGCGCAGATAGTTCGGGAACAAGCCACAACAGAACACAGACGGGAGAACATTTCATTGTTTATTACAACAATTATATCAGAATACAAGAATATACAGAGTATAAACAAATATTACATTCGATGAATATCAGAGATTACAATACATTACATAGCAGCGGAAAATAATACAATACACAACTAGGAGAGATATACAGATACAAAGCTTTCCGGATATCATTCCAGCTGTAAACCAGGATCCTATGAATATAAATCTGCAAAACCAAAACTACTAGCTGCCCATGTCAAAATAAGGGCACCCAGAGTTTAGGTTAAAACAATAAAGTCCATGTCAGTCATGTGACAGGTGTGAGAACTAAAACAGTTATTAATCTTTATTTTTAAAGTTAGGTAAATCAAGGGACCACGCCGTATAACACGGAACGGGTTTCCTCCCAAGAACACCAGTGCATAAAACAAACAGCGCAATGCTAAATAAGGAAAAATGAAGCTATTATAAGACCCGGTTCCCATCACACAATGCAACGCAAGCCGGAGGATAGAGTTTTTACCTTATAACAGCCAAGAATGCTTGATACGTTTAAAACAAATTATTTGATACTATTACAAGTGCATAGTGTATAAAACAACTTCAAATCATAAGTATCAATCATAGGCGGCATAATTGCCCCATCCCACTATGTCGCCATACTAGGCTCTACAAATAAAACCGCAAATGTCACGTATTTGGAAATTGGATTTCCGTCTATGAACCGAGGCAAAAGATAGTCCTCAACCGATTCGAGACAATCTAGCCCATGTCTCAGGACCAGAACGCATCAACCCTTTGGATCGTCAGGGCCGGTCTACCGATGTGGATTATTATGCCTTAACACTACGTTTCCCCGCCCTTTGGGGCGTAAATGAGCCAACGAATGACTCCATCAGACCCGGATCGTCCGATCTAACCGAGGCGCCTCGCAACAGCAACAACCACATAAGTCAAACTCGTCAGGGCGTGTAAAACCACTGACGCCACTTTTAGCTAGAAGGAAACGCATGCCCTCCCTGAGGTCCGTCTCCCGTTTTTGGTTCACACTGGTGTGTGAGGCTCGCGAATCAACGTTACACAAAGCTATGCCACAAAGCCGGCGCTTTGATCATCCACCACAAGACTCTGCTTTTCAACAGAAGCCTTGATCATATTGCCACTTAGGCATGCCACACACGCAATTAACTCCATGCGTTTTATATCCATCGATATATAGCCCCTGAGCTCGTACGTCTCAGAGAAGGGCGTTAAGCAAGAGAATAAATTCTCCACCGCCAAACAGATATATATTTAATAGAAATCAATCACACAGATTGAAATCCAATGTCAGACACACAGTCCATTTACTAGTCCGTTCTGGGTCTGAACGAAACCGGAGGCACCTTGTACCCCGCATATCCAATGATCTCCAAGTACGTCTGGACGATCACTAACTGTTTCCATCTTCTTGGGTGTACATCCCAATCAAGATCATCAGTAATTATCCAAACGACGTGAAGACCTCCGGTCTTCAACTACCATCTTCATCTTCGACTTATCGTCGTATCAGTTATTCAGAATGGGATAAACCCGGTCTTTCCGAATAACTCGCGTATATTTTAAATAAGTGTTACACAAACACAACATACGCCTCATTCCAATTATTCAGTCACTAACCATAAATTAATCAAGAGAATAATTCCCCAAATATTAACCCCGATGGCCGAAACCAACATCAGATCAATATCCAGAAAACCATTTTGCTTAGCTAACCGACAGTTAGTTTTTAAATTTCACATTCATAGGGAAAGGTTCCCATTAAATTTATCAAAGATAAATTCCTTGAATTTATTCTTTAATCTTCTTTTGAGTTTCGATTCAACTAGTCGGGATTAACGAACCTTACCGAAGTAATCATTTAATTTCCCAATCCCAACCTATTCATCCCATGAAGTAAAACTGGTACTACTTCATATCTAACACCACGGTGTTATCGGTAAATTCGATTACCATTTCGCGTTCAAATCTAATTAAAGATTTAACTATCGCCTGGAGCAAAACCGGTGATACTCCATTCTCGATTATTTCAATCTAATTAAAGATTCATTAAAACTCCACTTAGTTTTAATCTGTGACTGGGTTAAAGAATCAGTGTCATTTAAAACACGGTTCACGATAAACCCAAAATCACATCACATTTCATTCAGTCCCTAACCGTGAATTAACAAGTGAGCAGTTCCCTATGTATTAACCCCGAAGGCCGAAGCCAACATCAGATCAATAACCCAGAAACCATTCAACTCAACTAATCTCCAGTTAGTTTCTGAATTTTCTTAACTCCTTTAGGTCTAAGAACAGTATTATTGAAGATACCGTTCACGACAACCCAAAATCACATTTCATTAATTGTCGGATTAAAGAAAAAGTGTTATTTAAAACAGTGTTCACGATAAACCCAAAAATCAATACCAATTCAATTCCAATTAAATATCATTTAATTAGTACTCTTCATTAAATATAAATAAAAAGATTTAATCTTTTCTCAACTAGGTTCAAGAACAGTGTTGATGAAAACACCATTCACGACAAACCCAAATCACATTTGATATTAAACACAAGGCTCTGAATAGAAAATATACCGGCTTATATTCAATATCAATTTCTACGACCAACAAATATCGTATTGGAAATAATGATATATATATATATATATCTTTCAAATTCCCATAACAATATCTGTATCATCACGAAAAACAACGTCGAAATATTCTGAAGACAATTTCGATTCAAATCTATTCCAATATAATTATAGGAAATTCTGGTTATTTTCACCTTTTCAAATCCAATTTATTTATTTTTAAAAATAAATAGAATTATAATTCTAGTTCAAAACTAGTTCATTTCGATAAAAATCTATTTTTATCTTTTCAAATATGGAATTTTTCATCCCGATTATTCCCAAATCATTTCTTATGATTTTACACAAATTATTACTATTTTTAATAATTTTATCAAGGCCCGTACAGTCGATTTCCATCAACGGCCATCGAACTGCACTTACAGCGACCTTTTCCAAATTTGATTTGGACAAAATTCCAAATCCAACCGTTAGATTTCAAATTTCTAATATTCATTGGAAAGCTCTTTTCGATACGAACCCAACGGTTCCGGTTTTAGGAGAATCCAACGTTCGAATCTCCCGCAACGTCAATTCGAAGTCAATGGTCGAAATTCACGAACTGCCGTGGCGCGGCGCGTTCTATTTAGGCCATTATATATATATATATATATATATATATATATATTATGTATCTCATCGATTTCCTTTTAAAACGTATTTTATAAATCGTTTTAAATTCGTTTTCAAAACGATTTCAACTTCTATTTCGAATTCAAATCAAAATTGAATTTTTCCTTACAAATTCGTTTTAAATTCATTTCAAATTAATTTCAATTCAAATCAATTTTTAATTCAATTTCAGATCATTTTCAATTCAATTTAAATTTCAAATTAATTCAAATTCAATTCGAATTCATTCCTATTCAATTTCAATTCGAATTCATTTCTATTCCATTTCTATTCGAATTCAATTCTATTCAATTTCAATTCGAATTCATTTCTATTCAATTTCAATTCGAATTCAATTCTATTCAATTTCAATTCGAATTCAATCCTATTCAATTTCAATTCGAATTCATTTCTATTCAATTTCAATTCGAATTCATTTCTATTCAATTTCAATTCGAATTCATTTCATTTCAAAATATCAGATTTTGAAATCACTTTCGATATTCATTATAAAATGAATAAAATCGATATAAATATCGTTTATGTCAAAATGGCGTAAATCTAATCAACACGGCTTCATATATTTCTATTTTCAAGTATTCGATTTCAAATATTTCTATTTCAAATATTTCTATTCAAATATTTCTATTCAAAACTGGAATGATGCCCAATCAATCACCATATAATGTTAATTATATGGATTTTCTACAACACATGTATACAATAACAACGATGAATAATCAACCATCATCCAAAGTGCATTCTACACTGTATAAGCATCAAATATAAATATTTAACGCTCATAATAGTCTGTCCATCAATCGATCGACATACAACTAATTATTGGGATTAGTGTATGTCATATATCATCCCAATACCCGTGTGGGGTTTCAAACAATCAAACACAGATTTTATTTGTGCAGTTGGGCGATGTGAAAAATTTATCGTCCCAATCAATATCAGTCAAATGTGCGTATATAAACAAATCGTTCGACTTGTTTATATTAATTTATTTCATTTCATATACACGTTAAAAATTCTATTTTTAACTATAAAATATTTTTAACTAAATAAATATTTTATTTCATTTCACACATCACATCACACAATCAATTTTCACCACAACAAACAATCAAACATACAAGCCATCCATGGTCTGTGGATGACGGGTGTCAGGTGCTACTAAACACCGTCTGCATCCTAGTATATATTTTTAACTAGAAAAAGAAAGTTAAAGGTGAGAAGTTCTCACAGAGGGTTCCACTCCGCCATTTCATTTCTGAATTTCTAAACCGTCAGAATTCCTTTCTGATTTCAATCCGTTCCATCTCACTTCTTTTCACGCTGTTCATAGAAAAAAATTCATATTTTTAATATGATGTTCATTTTAAAAATCACATTTTTATAATGGCATTTTATATATAAAAATTATATATATTTTTACAACGCTCCTTCTTATATAAAGATCGAATTTTTATATTCACTTCACGTATATAAAAATTATATTTTTACCCTTTCTATAATATAAAAATTATATTTTTATCCTTTCTATAATATAAAAATTATATTTTTATTCTTTCTATAATATAAAAATTATATTTTTATTCTTTCTTTAATATGATTATAAATCGTATTTTTACTTAGTTAAAAAATCTCGTCTTTACTTCATTAAAAACCATGTCTTTACTTTATTAAAAATCCGATCTTTCTATGTTAAAAATCTGATTTTTTCTTTTCTAAAAATCCATTCTTTTTGATGTTAAAAATCAAACATTCTTGATGTTAAAAATCAAACATCCTATGTTAAAAATATAAGTAAAAATCCAATCTTTTCCTCATTCAAATGAATAAAAATCACCCTTTTATTTTTATATGATTCATATACAAATCTGAATTTTATAACGATGAAATATAAATTAAATTTAACTAATATACTTAGAAGAAAGAAAGAAAAGAAGAAGAAAAAAATGACCTCTCTTCTTTCAGCCGACGGCTTGCTGCTCCGAGTTCAAGTGGAGGCGCCGGTACTGCTGCTGCGTGGACGACTTCGGGGGAGGCGCGAGGCTAGGTGGTTGCGGCAGGGGGTTCAGGGGTAAGGCGGTGGTGCCAGGGTTGGCCTGTGCGACGGTGGTTCGGCGTTTGGGTTGGAAGGGGCTAACGGTACACAGAAGAGGAGAGGGAGAAGGGAGCGAGAGGAGGGAGTGGTGCGGCGAGGTAGGGCCCGACGTTTGGAGCGGCGGCGCGTTAGGAGGGGGCGCGATCAAGGGTGGAAATAGAGGCGGCGGCTGGAGCGATTTGATTTCTTTTTTATTTATTTCCATTTCGTTCTGAACGAATAAGGAGGAGAGAGGGGAGGGTAGGGTTTAAAGTATAAAATTTAATTATATTATTTTAATTATTTAATTTCAAAAAGCAACTTTAAATTTCGAACTCGAAACGGAACCCCCCGCCTGTCACCCATAGCTAATTACCCCCATTTCGAACACAATGGGAAATGTATCGTAGGCTGATTCGATCGTTTCGATCAGTTTCCGTCAAAATCAACATTTAACTCTATATATTGAATTTGAACGTGCATTTCAATTTACTGGGGTCACATACTAACTCGAAAAATCCCAAAAAAATATTTTCTAGCTTCGTATTAATGATACGGTCCTAACAAAACTAATTTCATCAAATTCTGAGACCGTTTGAAAAATTGCCATTTTCCAGTCGATTAAAATCAACTAAAACTGGTCAAACGCGTTTTACTTTGCCACGCTCACATATTGATTCGAAAAATTATGAAATTTGAGACCTAGCAATAATTTGACATCGCGGATCCAACAAAAGTGGTTTCGTCGAAATCCGAGGTCATTTGCAAAATTTCCATTTTTAAGGGCTTGAATTCCATAGCGACTATTCAGAATTTTCAACTGGGCATATCTTTTGATTCTCGCTATGAAATTTTGCTTTTTCGGATTCGTTGGAAATATATTATCAATTAGATTCAAATATTTTTGGTTTCACTAAAATCCGCCTTATTTTGAATCCGGTACAGTCATTTGAATTTTGAAATCGAATTATCGAACTACCGCGCCATTTTCAGTTCCTTTTATAATTTAAAATAAATATTTATATTACAACGACGATCTATATAAATATATACATTTGAATTCTATTGAAAATAACTTTTTTGTCGTTATTATTTAAAATAATTCATTTTAAATATTCAAAATTCGCTAAAATTGCCAAAATAAAAATTTCAAATTGGCTCGGATTTCCGGGTTATTACAATCTCCCCCACTTAAAACTTTTCGTCCCCGAAAAGGAACGAAGTCGAAAGTTGTTTAACAAATCAACTCAACTTTCGTTATTTTGACTACGGCTTAAGTTCTTCAACTTTTCAGTTTCTAAGAACTTTTCAAATTTTTCAAAAATTTGGCTAACACCCTAAATTTTCGAAATTTTTTGCCATAACCTCCCCTGCACCGGGAGCACCGGGAAAATCCCGAAATTTCCATACAGGCCTTCTGATCTCAAAAAGAAAAAGAAAAAGCCAATCGGCTCATAAAATCATCATCACCCAAATAAAACAGGAAATTTTGGTAAACATGTACCTATTTGTCGGGCAAACAATTATATTCTTCTGCTCTAGCCTCTTTGCTATGACCTGTTCAATGTAAGTACATGTATATGCAAGAAAATGCGACAAATTTTTAATAAAATTCACTATTTGATTCAATTTGTCTAAATGGTTCAAAATTTAATTAATCAAACAACACAACCATCAATCAATTTGTTGATTAGCTTTTCAAATTCATAACTTTGATATCTAGTCAAAAATCAGATTTTTGATGCCAAATCACAACAATAAGCCCTATCTAGTTTCGGTTCTCACACCAGTCAATTGGAAATATATAGAAATCTCACTTTCGTCACTCGAACATAAATTCTAATGATGGAGCTCCATCATCAAAATCATCTCCGGGTGATTAGAGCGTAATTTTATATCCATCCAGTATATTAAAACTTCAAATACACGCGGATCAGACGTATATGCAAAATCTATATATACTGGATTGTCCGCATCAATATAAAATAAATAATCAAATATGAATAATTGATTTAAATTTTCAAAACAAAATTCGTTTTCAATTTAAAAATATACTCTTTACACTCGTTCTAGGACACTACTGATCCCATCTCTAACGAGTCACTCCCGCTGGATATTACTAATCCAATATCTGATGAATTCTTTCGTACGGTTCTAATTTGTCTTGTTCTCTGAGCTTTGTAAACCAAAGCTCTGATACCAACTGTAAAAGCCCGTAACTTCCCCAGTGAGGAAAGCGCGGATAGTTCGGGAACAAGCCACAACAGAACGCAGACGGGAGAACATTTCATTGTTTATTACAACAATTACATCAGAATACAAGAATATACAGAGTATAAACAAATATTACATTCGATGAATATCAGAGATTACAATACATTACATAGCAGTGGAAAATAATATAATACACAACTAGGAGAGATATACGGATACAAAGCTTTCCGGATATCATTCCAGCTGTAAACCAGGATCCCGTGAATATAAATCTGCAAAACCAAAACTACTAGCTGCCCGTGTCAAAATAAGGGCACCCAGAGTTTAGGTTAAAACAGTAAACTCCAGGTCAGTCATGTGACTGGTGTGAGAACTAAAACAATTATTAATCTTTATTTTTAAAGTTAGGTAAATCAAGGGACCACGCCGTATAACACGAAACGGGTTTCCTCCCAAGAACACCAGTGCATAAAACAAACAACGCAATACTAAATAAGGAAAAATGAAGCTATTATAAGACCCAGTTCCCATCACACAATGCAACGCAAGCCGGAGGATAGGGTTTTTACCTTATAACAGCCAAGAATGCTTGATACGTTTAAAACAAATTATTTGATACTGTTATATGTGCATAGTGTATAAAACAACTTCAAATCATAAGTATCAATCATAGGCGGCATAAGTGCCCCATCCCACTATGTCGCCATACTAGGCTCTACAAATAAAACCGCAAATGTCACGTATTTGGAAATTGGATTTCCGTCTATGAACCGAGGCAAAAGATAGTCTTCAACCGATTCGAGACAATCTAGCCCATGTCTCAGGATCAGAACGCATCAACCCTTTGGATCGTCAGGGACGGTCCACCGATGTGGATTATTATGCCTGAACACTACGTTTCCCCGCCCTTTGGGGCGTAAATGAGCCAACGAATGACTCCATCGGACCCGGATCGTCCGATCTAACTGAGGCGCCTCGCAACAGCAACAACCACATAAGTCAAACTCGTTAGGGCGTGTAAAACCACTGACGCCACTTTTAGCTAGAAGGAAACGCATGCCCTCCCTGAGGTCCGTCTCCCGTTTTTGGTTCACACCGGGGTGTGAGGCTCGCGAATCAACGTTACACAAAGCTATGCCAAAAAGGCCGTGCTTTGATCATCCACCACAAGACTCTGCTTTTCAATAGAAGCCTTGATCATATTGCCACTTAGGCATGCCACATAGGCAATTCACTACATGCGTTTGATATCCATCGATATATAACCCCTGAGCTCGTACGTCTCAGAGAAGGGCGTTAAGCAAGAGAATAAATTCTCCACCGCCAAACAGATATATATTTAATAGAAATCAATCACACAGACTGAAATCCAATGTCAGACACACAGTCCATTTACTAGTCCGTTCTGGGTCTGAACGAAACTGGAGGCACCTAGTACCCGGCATATCCATCGATCTCCAAGTACGTCTGGACGATCACTAATTGTTTCCATCTTCTTGGGTGTACATCCCAATCAAGATCATCAGTAATTATCCAAACGACATGAAGACCTTCGGTCTTCAACCACCATCTTCATCTTCGACTTATCGTCGTATCAGTTATTCAGAATGGGATAAACCCTGTCTTTCCGAATAACTCGCGTATATTTTAAATAAGTGTTACACAAACACAACATACGCCTCATTCCAATTCATCAGTCACTAACCGTAAATTAATCAAGAGAATAATTCCCCAAATATTAACCCCGAAGGCCGAAACCAACATCAGATCAATATCCAGAAAACCATTCTGCTTAGCTAACCGACAGTTAGTTTCTAAATTTCACATTCATAGGGAAAGGTTCCCATTAATTTTATCAAAGATAAATTCCTTGAATTTATTCTTTAATCTTCTTTTGAGTTTCGATTCAACTAGTCGGGATTAACGAACCTTACCGAAGTAATCATTTGTTTTAATTTCCCAATCCCAACCTATTCATCCCATGAAGTAAAACTGGTACTACTTCATATCTAACACCACGGTGTTATCGGTAAATTCGATTACCATTTCGCGTTCAAATCAAATTAAAGATTTAACTATCGCTTGGAGCAAAACTGGTGATACTCCATTCTCGATTATTTCAATCTAATTAAAGATTCATTAAAACTCCACTTAGTTTTAATCTGTGACTGGGTTAAAGAATCAGTGTCATTTAAAACACGGTTCACGATAAACCCAAAATCACATCACATTTCATTCAGTCCCTAACCGTGAATTAGCAAGTGAGCAGTCCCTAAGTATTAACCCCGAAGGCCGAAACCAACATCAGATCAATACCCCAGAAACCATTCAACTCAACTAATCTCTAGTTAGTTTCTGAATTTTCTTAACTCCTTTGGGTCTAAGAACAGTATTATTGAAGATACCGTTAATGACAACCCAAAATCACATTTCATTAATTGTCGGGTTAAAGAAAAAGTGTTATTTAAAACAGTGTTCACGATAAACCCAAAAATCAATACCAATTCAATTCCGATTAAATATCATTTAATTAGTACTCTTCTTTAAATCTAAATAAAAAGATTTAATCTTTTATCAACTGGGTTCAAGAACAGTGTTAATGAAGACACCATTCACGACAAACCCAAATCACATTTGATATTAAACACAAGGCTCTGAATAGAAAATATACCGGCTTATATTCAATATCAATTTCTACAACCAACAAATATCGTATTGGAAATAACGATATATATATATATATATATCTTTCAAATTCCCATAACAATATCTGTATCATCACAAAATCCAACGTCGAAATATTCCGAAGACAATTTCGATTCAAATCTATTCCAATATAATTATAGGAAATTCTGGTTATTTTCACCTTTTCAAATCCAATTTATTTATTTTTAAAAATAAATAGAATTATAATTCTAGTTCAAAACTAGTTCATTTCGATAAAAATCAATTTTTATCTTTTCAAATATGGAGTTTTTCATCCCGATTCTTTCCTAATCATTTCTTATGATTTTACACAAATTATTACTATTTTTAATAATTTTATCAAGGCCCGTACAGTCGATTTCCATCAACGGCCATCGAACTGCACTTACAGCGACCTTTTACAAATTTGATTTGGACATAATTCCAAATCCAACCGTTAGACTTGAAATTTCTAATATTCATTGGAAAGCTCTTTTTGATACGAACCCAACGGTTCCGGTTTTAGGAGAATCCGACGGTCGGATCTCCCGCAACGTCAATTCGATGTCAATGGTCGAAATTCAAGAACTGCCGCGGCGCGGCGCGTTCTATTCTGGCTGTTATATATATATAATATATATATATATATATATATTATATATTTCATCGATTTTCTTTTAAAACATATTTTATAAATCGTTTTAAATTCGTTTTCAAAACGATTTCAACTTCTATTTCAAATTCAAATCAAAATTGAATTTTTCCTTACAAATTCGTTTTAAATTCATTTCAAATTAATTTCAATTCAAATCGATTTTTAATTCAATTTCAGTTCATTTTCAATTCAATTTGAATTTCAAATTAATTCAATTTCAATTCGAATTCATTCCTATTTAATTTCAATTCGAATTCATTTCTATTCCATTTCTATTCGAATTCAATTCTATTCGATTTCAATTCGATTTCATTTCTATTCAATTTCAATTCGAATTCAATCCTATTCAATTTCAATTCAAATTCATTTCTATTCAATTTCAATTCGAATTCATTTCATTTCAAAATATCAGATTTTGAAATCACTTTCGATATTCATTATAAAATGAATAAAATCGATATAAATATCGTTTACGTCAAAATGGCGTAAATCTAATCAACCCGGCTTCATATATTTCTATTTCCAAATATTCGATTTCAAATAATTCTATTTCAAATATTTCTGTTCAAATATTTCTATTCAAAACTGGAATGAGGCCCAATCAATTACCATATAATGTTTATTATATGGATTTTCTACAACACATGTATACAATGACAACGATGAATAATCAACCATCGTCCAAAGTGCATTCTACACTGTATAAGTATCAAATATAAATATTTAACGCTCATAACAGTCTGTCCATCAATCGATCGACATACAACTAATTATTGGGATTAGTGTATGTCATATATCATCCCAATACCCATGTGGGGTTTCAAACAATCAAACACAGATTTTATTTGTGCAGTTGGGCGATGTGTAAAATTTATCGTCCCAATCAATATCAGTCAAATGTGCGTATATAAACAAATCATTCGATTTGTTTATATTAATTTATTTCATTTCATATACACGTTAAAAATTCTATTTTTAACTATAAAATATTTTTAACTGTATAAATATTTTATTTCATTTCACATCACATCACACAATCAATTTTCACCACAACAAACAATCAAACATACAAGCCATCCATGGTTGTGGATGACGGTTGTCGGGTGCTACTAAACACCGTCTGCATCCTAGTATATATTTTTAACTAGAAAAAGAAAGTTAAAGGTGAGAAGTTCTCACAGAGGGTTCCACTCCGCCATTTCATTTCTGAATTTCTGAACCGTCAGAATTCCTTTCTGATTTCAATCCGTTCCATCTCACTTCTTTTCACGCTGTTCATAGAAAAAAAAATCATATTTTTAATATGATGTTCATTTTAAAAATCATATTTTTATAATGGCATTTTATATATAAAAATTATATATATTTTTACAACGCTCCTTCTTATATAAAGATCGAATTTTTATATTCACTTCACGTATATAAAAATTATATTTTTACCCTTTCTATAATATAAAAATTATATTTTTATCCTTTCTATAATATAAAAATTATATTTTTATGGACAAATTTTCTGATCAGGCTAGTTTTCAAAACAATTTCGCGTTTGGGGTTGATTTAAAAACTTATTACCAAATAGGGCTGGTTTGTGTACAGTCAGCGGTACAATCAGCAAATTTGTAACCGCCTCATCTGGGCGCAACTCATAGTTGCGCCCCATTTAAAAAAAATGTCATGTTCTACTGCGCAACTTAAAGTTGCGCGTATAGGAAATGGAAAAAATGAGTTTGCCATAAAACATGACTTGGAAGTTTTTTTACTGCGCAGCTAATACTTGCGCCTGTGGAAAATGAAAAAGAATGGATTATTTAAATCATGCCAAGTCTAAACTAGCTGAAACATTAAAAAAAAAAACTGGGCTCAACTATGAGTTGCGCCCAAACGAGACAGTTAGAAATTTGCTGACTATGTTGCTGACTGTGCACAAACAAGCCCTGTTTGGTAATAAGTTTTCAAATCAGTCCTAAACGCGAAATAGTTTTTAAAACAAGCCTCAAAAGAAAATTTGTCCTATTTTTATTCTTTCTATAATATAAAAATTATATTTTTATTCTTTCTTTAATATGATTATAAATCGTATTTTTACTTAGTTAAAAAATCTCGTCTTTACTTCATTAAAAACCACGTCTTTACTTTATTAAAAATACGATCGTTCTATGTTAAAAATCTGATTTTTTCTTTGCTAAAAATCCATTCTTTTCGATGTTAAAAATCAAACATTCTTGATGTTAAAAATCAAACATCGTATGTTAAAAATATAAGTAAAAATCCAATCTTTTCCTCATTCAAATGAATAAAAATCACCCTTTTATTTTTATATGATTCATATACAAATCTGAATTTTATAACGATGAAATATATATTAAATTTAACTAATATACTTAGAAGAAAGAAAGAAAAGAAGAAGAAAAAATGACCTCTCTTCTTTCAGCCGACGGCTTGCTGCTCCGAGTTCAAGTGGAGGCGCTGGTACTGTTGCTGCGTGGACGACTTCGGGGGAGGCGCGAGGCTAGGTGGTTGCGGCAGGGGGTTCAGGGGTAAGGCGGTGGTGCCAGGGTTGGCCTGTGCGATGGTGGTTCGGCGTTTGGGGTGGAAGGGGCTAACGGTACACAGAAGAGGAGAGGGAGCGAGAGGAGGGAGTGGTGCGGCGAGGTGGGGCCCGGCGTTTGGAGCGGCGGCGCGTTAGGAGGGGGCGCGATCGAGGGTGGAAATCGAGGCGGCGGCTGAAGCGATTTGATTTCTTTTTTTTTCATTTTGTTCTAAACGAATAAGGAGGAAAGAGGGGAGGGTAGGGTTTAAAGTATAAATTTTAATTATATTATTTTAATTATTTAATTTCAAAAAGCAACTTTAAATTTCGAACTCGAAATGGAACCCACTGCCTGTCACCCAAAGCTAATTACCCCCATTCCGAACACACTGGGATATGTATCGTAGGCTGATTCGATCGTTTCGATCAGTTTCCGTCAAAATCAACATATAACTCTATATATTGAATTTGAACATGCATTTCAATTTACCGGGGTCACATACTAACTCGAAAAATCCCAAAAAAATATTTTCTAGCTTCGTATTGATGATACGGTCCTAACAAAACTAATTTCGTCAAATTCTGAGGCGTTTGAAAAATGGCCATTTTCCAGTCGATTAAAATCAACTGAAACTGGTCAAACGCGTTTTCCTTTGCCACGCTCACATATTGATTCGAAAAATTATGAAATCTGAGACCTAGCAATAATTTGACATCGCGGATCCAACATAAGTCGTTTCGTCGAAATCCGAGGTCGTTTGCAAAAATTCCATTTTTAAGGGCCTGAATTCCATAGCGACTATTCAGAATTTTCAACTGGGCATATCTTTTGATTCCCACTATGAAATTTTGCTTTTTCGGATTCGTTGGAAAGATATTATCAATTAGATTCAAATATTTTTGGTTTCACTAAAATCCGGCTTATTTTGAATCTGGTACAGTCATTCGAATTTTGAAATCGAATTATCGAACTACCACGCCATTTTCAATTCCTTTTATAATTTAAAATAAATATTTATATTCCAACGACGATCTATATAAATATATACATTTGAATTCTATTCAAAATAACTTTTTTGTCGTTATTATTTAAAATAATTCATTTTAAATAATCAAAATTCGCTAAAATTGCCAAAATAAAAATTTCAAATTGGCTCGGATTTCTGGGTTATTACATTAGACTGACACTTTGTGGCTACTGGATTTGCCGGCGGTTCCGGGCAGATTTACACCACAAACTGAGTCTAACCTCGTGTCAAAGGTTCATTAATGGTCGTTTTCCACACAAAATCCCAATATCAGTTCATGTGTTTAACATATAGAAATGTTCATGGTTCACGTTTTTGCCCCAAAACATATTCCCAAATTATTATCACAATTCACTATAAGGTTATGCCAAGTTATAGCCTTTTATTTACAATACATGCCAACCACCCAAAACCCAACTTAGGCGCGTTCATATTAAACCTTTACCAAGTCATAAATTTTCATATATGTTTCTATTCCAAATTTCACATTATTAACATATGCCCAGGTTCTAGATTACATGTAAATTTTACATATGCCCAATTCGTACCAAATTTACATATGTTCAATTTACGCCGTTTTACATGTATGCCAATTTTGTGCCTTTTTACCATATCAAGTTCTAGCCAAAATTACATGGATCAGGTTTCATACCCAATAAACCCAAATCATGATTCATGATGCAGTTATCCCAAACTATAATCTTTTTATTACAATACATGTCAGTTGCCCAAGTTCATAATACATGTTTATGCCAATTATCAAGTTTACAATCGCTTTCATCTTCAAATTCCCAATTCTACATATGCCTAATTAACATAAGCCCAATCTTTTGATTTAATTTACATAGTCCCAAACTCATGATTTAATTTACATGCCAATTCATTTATGCCCAAACTTGCAATTTCAATTATATTGACAATACCCAAATTCCAAATTTCATGTTATGCCATCAATTTCACCACACACATATATCCAAATAGGTAATATCCCAATATTTCCCCGTATACAAATCACACGTATATCGTAGTTTAGGCCTAGGTCCGAAATTGACCAAGGTTCATCAAAAGAAAATAAATAGGGGAAGGTAGAATTTGTATAACAATAAGTACAGAGAGAAAACCGGCATAAGAACATCGTCTCGGGCATAAAAGATAGATCTTGATAATAATATCAACAAGAATCAAGAAAAACTGATTTACAACAAGCTGAATAGATCATAGGCTTGACATGAAAAATGAGAATAGAAAAGTCCCAAAACTCAAGATCCAAGAAGCAACAGAAATAGATCTGAATCAATAAACATACTTAAATCTAATTCCACTTTATTCCATGGCCATATTATAATTTAAATGTTTAAATCTAAAAACAACCAGAACTTATAGGGTATGGCTAACGAATTAAGAACTGAAATTGTCATAGAACGTTGTAGTAGTGTTGATTTATTGTCTTGAATCATTGTAGAAGCTTTGTTCTTCGAATTGATTTGAGTTTGAATGCTTAAGCTTTAATTTGGGGGCGGTGGCCATGGTTCAAGAGGGAGTTCAGCAGCATAATAGTGTAAGAATGATTTGATATGAATTAGGTTAGGTCTAAGGGCGTTTTTATATGTGTAGCAACTAGTTTAGGCCCTTACATTAACCCTAGAATCAATCTGGACCATCAAAACACGTCTAAGGCTTCAAAAATGAGTTCTGGGTCAAAACAGGCCAACCTATAAGGGGGGAGGTCGACCATATGGTCGACCTGGAGGGTAGGTCGACCCTATGGTCGAGCTGGGGGGGGGGGGGGGGTTAGGTCAACCCTATGGTCGACCCCTTGGTCCAGTGCTGCCTGAAAACTGCTGAAACTTGTACAGCCATAACTTCTTCATCCGTACTCCGATTTTCGAAAACTCGGACTCTATTTCATGTTAAATTTCGAGTCAAACGCAATGGCGTAACCCATTTCTCCTGATTCTGATTTTAAAATTTAATTCTTCCTTGATTTATGGTTTTAACATGTTATAAAAATTCGGGTTGTTACAAGGAACCAAGGTAATAAGAGGAAACATAAAACCCTGAGTCAGACAATAGTCTTAATGAATGATAAAATAACTATCTAACATCATCAATAAAATATATGAGAATAGGTAGATTAATCATCTAATCTACCAACATCAACAGGGAAGAAACCCAAACCCATCTCCTCCACATCTGAAAGTGATAGGTCTTACAAACAATTAGAAGGAAACAATCAGTAGCAGACGTAGCAACTAATTATCCAGTGTAGACTATCCTAATTAAGATCAACATTCCCAAGCATAATCCTTGAAGGCCTAAACCAACATCAGACAAGCACCCAAGAGATGTCTTCTTCAATGTCGAACGATTTACACTAGACGATACAAGCAAAACAATCAACATCCGTGACTCTAGCTATCATCTCCTATTTTGCCTTAAAACCATCATTAATCGTATGACTGGCCCACCTTGCCATCTGTCAAAGGCTAATGGTAACTCCAGTTCTAGCAAAACTCCATACGCATTTAATCGATACATATCTAGGCCTTTCATCAATACCAAGGGTACTCAATTATTCATCCAGTCTTTTAGGAATCACTATCGTACCCATACTTTGAGTCCGCTAGAACCTCTGACTAATGATAATCCCTCGACCTTTGATATATCTCGTCGTTGTCATCGGCGACCATCTATAAGCTCAAGCTTCTTCTCGAACAAACTTTATCTATGAACTCAAACATCCTTGAGTTGTCTTCACATTCGGTGCATTTCATTATTCGGCGAACACTTAACTTTACTTCAAAAATTCCACCTTGAATTCATATCAAAGCTACATCCAACGTCGAACCAAAAATAAACTTAGTTTAGTCGATACTTGATGGATCGTTCATTTCCTCTCATATGGATTGTTCACCGATCTATATTCATATCCTACATTGTTTCTTTCCTCTTCCGTAGCGTTCCAAACGCTACAGTCTATCAAAATTTGTTGCGCGATCCATCAAACGTAACGCTCCATCAAAGCGCTACCGTCCTGCGATTTGCCAAACTTCATCGGTCCATCATAGATCTATTGTCGATCCATGCATTTTCATGGATCGATCCTAACCGATCCACTCCAAATATAGATCCACCTAAATGTTATCGATCCATAAATTTGCACATTGTCCGATCCAAAGAATTTTCCATCGATCCACCACTCAAAGTACACCGATCCGTCGGGTTAAGCCTTGTCGATCCATCATTGATTGCTTGGCCGATCCACTATTTAAACTTCAACCAAACCATGCCTGTGAACTCCATGACCGATCCGTCAACCCATGTAATGGATCCATCATTTCTTGGGCAATACTCCATGCGATCCATCATCTTTGAATGCCCGATCCATCTATACACCTTTGTCGATCCATACTTGAGACCATTCCGATTTCAGACTCGTGTAATATCAAACAACCATTCAATTGACAACACTACAACCAATCATCGCATAAGAAATCATTATACAATCACATAGTATTCACCCAAATCATGATAAAACAAAAAATGAATCAATATATGGATCTAAACTTGAATAAACACATGATTTCAACATTTATATGAATTAACAGTTACAATCTTACTAGATTAAATTCTATGGTGATTCAAATTAAATATATACTTACCATAATGTAGATCTAGGTGAAAATGACTTGAAATGATGAAAATAAAATCAAACAACCCATATATTCGATTGAATCCATGTGAGAGATGCTTACTCACCAAATCCACGAAAAACTTCAAACAAACGATTCTTTAATCTGGGCAGTGAAGAACGGTGAAGAACTGGCCTTCAAATCAATCCTTTTGATGCGATCTAGCCTTCCTTGATGTCGATCTTCAATCTTCTTAGGTAGTTCCAAGAATTAATTGAGTGGAGATGTATTTGATTGAGCAGGGAGAATCTCAAGCTCAACCAAATAAGAAATGAAGAAACTAAACCATTCTCCTTGCGTCTCCCCCTATTTATAGCATACAGCCCCTAGCCTTAATGGGCCTCTCTAATCAGCCCATTAATGACTAATTAGTCAATCCAGAAATTGTGTAGCACTAAAACAACAATTTCTCCCAAACCACTAAGCCAAATCTTTAATTTGACCATCTATAGAATTGGAAACATCATTTTCTTTCCAATGAAATCGATCCCACCACTTGATTTGATACTTGTCAAGAGTTATGAACTATAAAAAACTAGCAGAGGCAAAATAGTCACAAATAACATTGATAAAAATCATGGACATGTCTCACATCCCATCAACAACATATTAAAATATGAAAATGCTCCGACCGTTAGGGAAGTAAATAAAAATATTTTACGATACTTTGATATATAAAATGTGGGTCATTACATTCTCCCCTCTTTAGGAATTTTGCTCCCGAAATCCCAAGCAAAAACGAGAAACTAGAAACAATTCCGCATGCTTATCATCCATGAGCAGCCAATCTATCATCCAAACTAGCATCCATCAAGCCATCATCCATAGCCTTATCCTAGCACACAGATTCTAATAATAGCTTAAGTTACAATGGTGTAAGATGACACGACATTAATGGGTCTAGCCAACGAAGAGTTCTACGTGGATAATTTTCATACTCTCTACCGTCTTCCACGTACAATCGACATCATCCTCACTCCACTGCACCCATATTAGCTTAACTGCCTTCCTCCTAAGGTATTTCGTGTCATTCCCTACAACGCGAAGCGGCTTACGAAGTCTCGAAACTACGGACTCGACTTCTAGGTCTTCGTACTACTCTGTAGATACCACCACATTCGAATCATGCACACACTTCCGTAGAAACAACACATGGAAAACATCGTGCACACTCGACATCTTCTCGGGCAAGTCCAATCTATACGCGAGCTTTCCAGTGTGCTCAACTATCGAAATGGTCCAATGAATCTTAGGGCTAACTTTCCTTTATTTCCGAACTGAACAACATTTTTCAAAGGGGAAATATTCATGAAAACCATATCACCAATGTTGAACTCTAAATCCTTTCGACGCTTGCCAACTTAACTTCTTTGACGATCTTGGGCTGCCTTCATTTGTTGTCGAACAATCTCAATACAATCTGATGTTTCTCATATCATCTCAGGCCCAAATATCAGCTTATCTCTAGTTTCTAACCAACATGCCATAGAATTACACAGTCTTTCATATGATGCCTCGCATGGTGCCATCCCAATGCTCGACCGGTAGTTGTTGTTATGCGCGAACTCAACTAAATATAGTGGTCTTCCCATGATCCTCCAAAGTCTAATACACAAGATCTAAAAAGATCTTCCAAAACTTGGTTAAATCTCTCGGTTTGACCATCAGTCTGCGGATGATAGGTTGTACTCAAACATATCTTAGTTCCTAAAGTCTCTCGCAAACTCTTCCATAATCCACTCACGAACAATGGATCTTGATCACTCACTATGCTCTTTGGGATACTAAGGAATCGAACTATCCATTTAATGTGCAGCTCATCCAACTTCGATGTGTCCTATTCGATCTGTCAGGATTAAACCTTGCGCTCTTGGTCAAGCGATCCACTATGACCCAAATTGCTTCATTTCCTGCTCCTGTCCTAGGTAGTCCATCGATATTTGCTCCCACTTCCACGTTGGAACCTATAATAACCGAAGCAATTTACTCGGCTTCTTCTGTTCAGCTTTCACCAACTGACAATTCATACACTTGGAAATGAAATTTCCAACATGCTTCTTCATCCCTTCCCAATAGTATGCTCGCTTCACGTCCCGATACATCTTGTTATCACACAGATGAATCGTCAACTTCGAATGATGACATTCTCTCATTACTTCATCTCTCAATCCATCAACATCAGGAACAACCAGTCGTCCTTGCTTCGGATGCCAACCACCTCGTTCGACCTTGAATTACTTATCCTCTAGTTCCAACTTTTGGATGATCTCGACAAGCTTTGCATCATGTTTTTGGCTTTTTCCAATCCTTTCGATGAGAGTGGGTCTTATCGATAGACTTGCCAATATTTCAGGTTTTAACTCTTACCTAGGCCTGAAATTAAATCCTACCAAGTACTCAAGGTGCTTCCATTCCGAAAACATTTCTCCCAAACTTGCTTGTCTTCGCCTCAACGCATCTGCCACTGCGTTATCTTCACCATGAGTATAGGTATACCAAAATCATACGAAGCCAAAAACTCTAACCACCGTCGTTGTCGAAGATTCAAATCCTTCTAGGAGAAAATATACTTTAACGACTTGTGATCCGTGAACAACATGAATCGAACTCCCAACAGGTAATGCATCCACATTTATACAGAGAAAACACGATCGCTTCCACCTCCAAATCATGAGTCGGATAATTCCTTTCGTGTAACTTCAGCCGTTGACTCGCATATGCCACAACTCTATCTTTCTGCATCAACAATGCTCCAAGTACAGTATCGCATGCATCGGTGTATACCACCATCTCTTCATTCCCACTTGGAAACATCAGAACATGAGCACTCGTCAGACTCTCTTTCAGGACTCTGAAAGCTTGCTCACACTTCGCATCCCATGTGAACACTTGATTCTTCTTCCCCAATCATGTAAATGGTTCAACTATCTTGGAGAAATTCTTGATAAATCGACGATAATATCCCACCAACCTAAAGAAACTCCAAACGTCCATCGCGTTATTTGGTTTATCCTAGTCCTACATTGCTGCCACCTTAGTGGGATCAACCGATATTCCATTTCCAGAAACAACATGGCCTAAGAACCTCACTTCATTCTTCCAAAAGTGACACTTCAAAAACATAGCTCTGAGCTGATGCTTTAGCAAGATTTCCAAAACAACTTGCAAGTGCGTCTTATGCTCTTCCTCATTTCAAGAGTAAATCAGAATATCATCCACGAACACAAGCACGAACTTGTTCAACTGATCTCTGAAAATCCTATTCAAAAGATCCACGAAATAGGATGGTGCAATGGTTAATCCAAACGGCGTCACTAGCCACTCAAAGAAACCAGATGATGTCCTTAAGTGTAACAACCCGTATTTTTCGATAACGCGTTAAGACGAGAATCAAGGAAGAATTTAATTTTAAATTCTGAATCAAGTAAAACGGGCTATGCCATTG
This sequence comes from Allium sativum, assembly GCA_030737875.1. NCBI lineage: Eukaryota > Viridiplantae > Streptophyta > Magnoliopsida > Asparagales > Amaryllidaceae > Allium > Allium sativum. The sequence continues at coordinate 587,946,240 of CM060913.1, read as the reverse complement.
CGTTCGTCTCGGAAAAATACGCGAAATAGAGTCTGAGTTTTCGAGAATCGGAGTCCGTATGACCAAGATATGGCCTCGCGAAGTTTCACGAAAAAATCCCAAATTAAAGTATACTTAATTAAGTGAAATGGGTTGCGCAGAGAAATATATATATGTATATATTGATATATATATATATATATAATTGAAAAATAAATAAATAAATATGCAAAAATGTTCAAAACAGCGAATTAGGAGAGGGGAATAACCGAACCGGCCGATTTTTGAGGTCGACCCGAGCCCGCTGGGTCGACTAGGGGTTAATCCAGGGTGTTTGGCTGTCAACCCGTGGGCCGATTCGCTCAAATGCAGATTTTGCATTTGGATGGTTCTCATGGTTCATCTTTAATCTAAAGGTCCTAGATGGTTCCTACACTTGACTTCTTCCCCAAGACATGCTTTGATGGCTTGGATTGAATCTAGGTTTAATCCTATGGCCTAAAACACTTGCCTAATCTATAAATAAGACCCTAACCTATCCTAAATCCTCATTATTCATTCATGCAACTAAACTATGGCAAAATTTTACCTCTCATGGCCTCCACTCTCTTCATAAAATTTCTAAATGGTTTTTATGAGAGATTTTCCATGCATACAAATGTTTTCAAGCTTGTATGAGTGTCATTAGCTTGCATTCAAGTCAAGTTTCTATCTTTGCATCATAAAGCAAGGGTTTTGATCATTTTGGCTCAAGGGTTTTTATGTTAGAGCTTGCATTTTGGGTCTATTTGATTGCATAAGGGCTTTGTCATATCTTTTGTGCCTTCATAGCAATGTAAGCCCTTTCCCTACTCTTAGATATTAACTATGAAGTTAAATGTTCATGTTGCAAGTTTGGGTTTGATCATTGAGTATGATACATGCTATCATGTCATGCAAGTTTATGAAGTCATTATCTTGATCTTGTGAGCTAAAAGCTACAACCTTTATGTTGAAATGTTGCATTAGGCAACATGAGAACCCTCATAACCTTTATGTCAACTTGCATATGAAGTCATAACCCTTATATGATGATATATGCGAGTTACTAGTCATCATTCCATATCTTTTGTCACCATGATTCGCTTATGTGCCAAGTTTGGGTTTATGCATGTTTTGAGGCTTAAGAATGTAACATGCAAGTTAATGAACACATTTGTGCCTCATTTGCCACCATGATTAACTTGTGGCTTAATATCCATTTTTGTCATGCCTTTGCCAAGTCTCTTCTTTTAATCCATTACGTTGTCGCGAACGTATATGCGAGTTTAAAAGCGTTGGATTATGTTATGGGTAATTTCTAATGACATGAAAATACAACTTGAAAACATGACTTGAAATATAACATGGAAGTTGACATGTAAGTATGCATAAAAACATAAGCTTGGGAATTTACCTATTAAGTTAGGTCTACCCTTTGGGAATTTACCTATTAAGTTAGGTCTACCCAAATGCTTGAAAACTTGTAACATGTTTTGGGAAACATGATGGACATGATACTTAGATAATATAAGTGTGGCCAACTCGAGGTTGGGTTGAGTTTGCAACGTAAAACTACCCGGAACCGACCGGCCTAACTAGTAGTTGCAAACAATATGACCCAATGTGAGAAGTTGGTCATGTTGTGCTTGAACCCGAGGTTAGACCAAGTTGTGGTGTAAAGCTACCCGGAACCGACCGGCTTAACTAGTAACCACAACAAAGTCTAATGTGAGAGGTGAAGGTGCATTAAGTAATTAATGCCACATGATAGGGTTAAGTTAATTTGATTAATGACTCTTAACCAAATATGACATGGACAAATGGGTTAAGTAATTTGATTAGGCTAATGATACTTAACAAAACATGACAATGTTGGGTAGGTTAAGTAACTTGATTTTCCTAATGACACTTAACCATTTTTATATGACTAGTGGATGGGGTTAAGTTAACCAACACTCAATCAATCCAACGCGATAACTTGGTAAGGTTAAGTAAGTTTTCTTAATGACGCTTAACCGAAAAATACGGTTAACGAATGGGGTTAAGATTAGACTCAACTAGTCTAAACATGGAAATCGGATGGGGTTAAGTTAGCCTAGACTTAATTAATCCCACTTGGTAGTTTAATGGGGTTAAGTTAAACACTTAACTAATCTAAACATGATGAATTGATGTGGTTAAGTGACCTATGCTTAACCAATCTAACTCGTGAATTTATTGAGGTTAAGTTAACCTATACTTAACCGATCTAACGTGAAAACATGATAAGGCTAAGTCACGAATCGCTTGAATACACTTGACCGATTTGACTGAGTAAATTGATAGGGTCAAGTTAATATATACTTAACCAATCTAGAATGATAATTGGACGAGGTTAAGTCGTGAATTGCTTAATACATACTTAACCAACGTGAGCATGGTTTGTAGGGTTAAGTCTTGGACTTGGATACTTAGCCAATTTTGACATGATTTGAAGACGGGTTAAGTCTTGGACTTGGATACTTAGCCAATTTTGACATGATTGGTAGACGGGTTAAGTCATGAACTTAAGTGACACTTAATCCATTATGTAAACCCTAGTTCTAAGGATAGGGGATAACCGTAGTTAACAAGGATAACGGGAATAAGGCTAAGTGGTAATCCTTAGTTGAGGAATAACTAAGTAATGATTCTTAGTCAAGGAAATTTAGACCAGTTCATAGATAGATGAGTAACCTGATACGGTAGGTCATCGTTTAAGTATACGAGTAGGAGCAAGTATCTGATTTAGATAAAGGCTCCAACGAACTGGGTAACGAAGCAGCGGCTTCGGGGATCGTGAGGGTATTCTTGGTATCCCTCTATGAGCTGCCAGGTGATTATACTAGGCTCATGAGAGGTTAAGGTCTGCGTTAGAAGAACCAAGAGTATGCCTTGGTTGCTATGCGAGCGACCTAAAGACGGGGATGGATAGGGGATAGTCGACGATACACGGTCGTACCCTAGATAGCATTTCGTCAGACTACCTACTATCTTTGGTCAAGCGTGTACGTACGGAAAGGCAGAGAACACCCAATAGACCATAATTGCTATCTAATTATGGTTGCGGTAAGGCTAGGATTGTGGGTTGGCCAGTAGTGTGTTCTCATACAGGATTTATCCTGTCTTCTCTTTCACTAGTTGAGGGAGGGGTCGCGTGGGACCATAGCCACGTATAGAAAAACAGACCTTAGCATCTGCATCGGCAGATAAATCGAAAGCTCCCGACCGAGTCCTGTATTTCTCGATCTGCCCTGTGACAGGACTCGGATGGCACGATGTGATACATGTGCATACAGTCATGGAAAACGATTCAAGATGAATGCGTGGAAAAAAAAGCGCGGTTGACGGTTAGCGTAAATCCCAGTGGCCCTGGGTGGTTGAACCAAAACCGAGATACGAAAACGTGCAATAGGTAAGCGTAATCCCTAGTGGCCCTAGGTAGCATAAGTCCTAGCTGTACAAACGATAATTCATGTTGGAAGACCCTAGCTAGGTTTAGGGTAACAGTCCAAACCGATCTTAAGGATCATGGAACTATGTTAAAGTAATGTAGAATCTCATGGGAAAGCCCGTATGGTCTACGGCAAGGGACTGAACATTTACATGGAATAAAACATACAAGTTGAGTAACCTATATATGCGATATATTAGGTTGACATGGACCATTACACGACTTTTGAGTGAGGGTCATTCTTGGTTAACACATGATACGGTGGGGATACTAGTACGGTAGGTGCAGAGCTAAAATGCAGGATAGATATCATGGGACGTTATACGTGATAGATATCTTGGGGATATTATACTTGATAGAAACCTAACGATGTGATACCTTGTTTTATCTTGACATCGTAATTTATCATGACACCTTAGTTTATCTGAGTTCAGTAGTTCATCCTGTTATTTTGATTTAGCTTATCTATCTTGTCATCATGCTTATGTTCATCTCAGTTTCTCATGTCAGTTAACTTTACTAGTTTTTATGCTAATAGTAGATAGGGCTTACTCAGTCTTTTTGACTGACCCGTTTTGTTTCGCCTCTTTTCTTCCGTTTCCCCCCCCCAGGTTACAGGGAGGAAATACTGTTGTTTAGTTCGGACTTCTTCTGCTTGAAGGTCATCATGGATGGCTTGGACTTTTCTTGGCTAATGGATACTTTACTGTTTTTACTTGGGGAATAATTTATGAAAATGTCTTTATGCTTCTTTACTATTGCAAGACAGGTTTTGATGTACTCTGATGTAAAAGGCTTTAGACCTTATTTATTTATGTTATGAAAGTTTGATTTTACTTCCGCTATTTTTATATGTTCTGTCTTCTGATATTTCTGTGCATGTTTACCAATAATGCCCCTCTAAAGCTAGTGCATTCCTTTGCGAGTGACCCTAGCGGAGGCGGGGTGTTACACGTGGTATCAGAGCAGAAGGTTACCAGACTGGGCAAAAGTTTTTAAAGACCTTCTGAAAACTATTTGAAAATCGTTTACAAAGAAGCATTTTTTCAAGAAAATTTTCTTTTAAAAGAAAAAGGCTATTCCCCAAAGGCCATTAGCACTATCCTTGTTTCCTTAATTGAATCTCTTCTCCTTTCTTTCCTCCATCTGTAGACACAGTGGTTTTAACTGCGACTAGTCTTTTCTATCTACGAAAGTGCTTTCCATGCAATGGAGGTGGTTTTCAAGAGACCAGTGGCCGCGTTATAAGAAAGGATAGTGAGAAAGAGGATAAAGGATACGAGCTTAAGGATGAGCAACTTGTTGATATGGCTTAGTCCTCAAAGGAGGGAGAAAGATGAACAACGAAACCAATGACGAGAAAGTATCTTTGGTATGGTGAAACGGGACGGATAGTTAAGTATTGTGGGACAAGGACAAGATCATCGTTGTATACCCTCACTAGAGTACCTGAGTAGGGGGATAACATCCTTGTTAAAGATCTAGTTATTCTTTTCTATCATCCCGCCAAGACTTTGTTTTGATCCCCGCATCATTTAAGTCCGCTTCTGTAGTTGAGTCTCTGCACCTTAAGTACTAACGTAATAGAGAATCCCATTTTTGTCTCAAAGTCCTATTGGAGAATCAGTCCATTTATACATGACTTGTTTGGATTTGGGAATGTCTATGCCAAGTGTTGAGTTTGGAAATAATGCTTATGTTTATAAGCTATGGATGGATTCTAGGGATGAAGTGGTTATCCAGTAGGGGGTGCCACTCTCGGTTTTGATAGGAGGGTAGTTAGACCTTTTGACTAGCCTTGGTAATGCCCTCGAAGTATCGGGTAACCTTTTTGAGGTTCTGTCATGACTAGTTACTTAGAATCCCTTGATGCCTTTATTGGAATTTTGAAGCCCGATCGAGTGGTGTTCGCCAATAAGACGGATGGTTTACTTCATTTATGCATGGGTTATAGAGATCACCCTAGTAAGTGCGCATGATAACCTGATTGACATCTGTTTACTTTCAAGAGAAAGTTCTTCTACATAAAATGCCTTATAGTATATAAACGAGATCCAAGATTCACTAGTGAATTTTGGAAAGCTTGCATGAGATCATGAGTACGCAGTCATGTTTGCGCCAAGTATTCTAGAAAAAGGATAAGTGCAAGTGGAACGAGAGGCGACAAAGAAATGAGTTTCAGCTCATGTTATCGAAGCAGGAAATAAGAAGGTACGAAGTTAAAGGGCGGTCAAGGCACAATGGAAGTAAGCCCGAGGAAATACGACTTTGATGGTCAAAGACTAGATACGCGCATGATATCTCTTTTTGGGAGTATATCCTTGATCCCTGTTTCTGTAGAGCTTACTTGTAGGTTATCTTTTGTGGACATCCTCTCGGTCCTACTTTCTGTTACAAACCCCGTAAGGAGTTTGTCTTGTTTATCTTCTCGGCCCTGTTTCAGGGAATTCTAGGTAGAACCCTATGGATGTAAACATGTATTTGAAACATGTTATGATTGATATGGTTGCAAGTGGTTGCTCATGGATGCGCGAATACACATTAGATACTAGCTCGACTCGGTCACATTTCATATTGCATATGCACGAGTATTCATACTTGTTTATGGATGAAATCGAATGTATTATCATGCGATTGTTGCATGTGAATGAATGATTGTGCACGCATATAGTATCTATATGACTAGGACTATTTGCATACATGTTGGATTCATGGCACTATACATATTTTGCATTAGAAAGATTATTCAGGCCTGATCATTAGCATTAGCTAAGGAACATGTACACACACGTTTTGCATATATTCATACAGCATTCGAAATCATCTAAGGACAATGGTTGCTTGTGGATGATGTTTTGAGTAGATGGATGATGGATGCTAGGATATGTTCTTCCTAACTTGGAGATTTCGGGGACGAAATACTAAAAGGTGGGGAGAATGTAACAACCCGTATTTTTCGATAACGTGTTAAGACGAGAATCAAGGCAGAATTTAATTTTAAATTCTGAATCAAGTAAAATGGGCTATGCCATTGCGTTCGTCTCGGAAAAATACGCGAAATAGAGTCTGAGTTTTCGAGAATCGGAGTCCGTATGACCAAGATATGGCCTCGCGAAGTTTCACGAAAAATTCCCAAATTAAAGTATACTTAATTAAGTGAAATGGGTTGCGCAGAGAAATATATATATATATATTGATATATATATATAATTGAAAATTAAATAAATAAATATGCAAAAATGTTCAAAACAGCGAATTAGGAGAGGGGAATAACCGAACCGGCCGATTTTTGAGGTCGACCCGAGCTCGCTGGGTCGACTAGGGGTTAATCCAGGGTGTTTGGCTGTCAACCCGTGGGCCGATTCGCTCAAATGCAGATTTTGCATTTGGATGGTTCTCATGGTTCATCTTTAATCTAAAGGCCCTAGATGGTTCCTACACTTGACTTCTTCCCCAAGACATGCTTTGATGGCTTGGATTGAATCTAGGTTTAATCCTATGGCCTAAAACACTTGCCTAATCTATAAATAAGACCCTAACCTATCCTAAATCCTCATTATTCATTCATGCAACTAAACTATGGCAAAATTTTACCTCTCATGGCCTCCACTCTCTTCATAAAATTTCTAAATGGTTTCTATGAGAGATTTTCCATGCATACAAGTGTTTTCAAGCTTGTATGAGTGTCATTAGCTTGCATTCAAGTCAAGTTTCTATCTTTGCATCATAAAGCAAGGGTTTTGATCATTTTGGCTCAAGGGTTTTTATGTTAGAGCTTGCATTTTGGGTCTATTTGATTGCATAAGGGCTTTGTCATATCTTTTGTGCCTTCATAGCAATGTAAGCCCTTTCCCTACTCTTAGATATTAACTATGAAGTTAAATGTTCATGTTGCAAGTTTGGGTTTGATCATTGAGTATGATACATGCTATCATGTCATGCAAGTTTATGAAGTCATTATCTTGATCTTGTGAGCTAAAAGCTACAACCTTTATGTTGAAATGTTGCATTAGGCAACATGAGAACCCTCATAACCTTTATGTCAACTTGCATATGAAGTCATAACCCTTATATGATGATATATGCGAGTTACTAGTCATCATTCCATATCTTTTGTCACCATGATTCGCTTATGTGCCAAGTTTGGGTTTATGCATGTTTTGAGGCTTAAGAATGTAACATGCAAGTTAATGAACACATTTGTGCCTCATTTTCCACCATGATTAACTTGTGGCTTAATATCCATTTTTGTCATGCCTTTGCCAAGTCTCTTCTTTTAATCCATTACGTTGTCGCGAACGTATATGCGAGTTTAAAAGCGTTGGGTTATGTTATGGGTAATTTCTAATGACATGAAAATACAACTTGAAAACATGACTTGAAATATAACATGGAAGTTGACATGTAAGTATGCATAAAAACATAAGCTTTGGAATTTACCTATTAAGTTAGGTCTACCCTTTGGGAATTTACCTATTAAGTTAGGTCTACCCAAATGCTTGAAAACTTGTAACATGTTTTGGGAAACATGATGGACATGACACTTAGATAATATAAGTGTGGCCAACTCGAGGTTGGGTTGAGTTTGCAACGTAAAACTACCCGGAACCGACCGGCCTAACTAGTAGTTGCAAACAATAGGACCCAATGTGAGAAGTTGGTCATGTTGTGCTTGAACCCGAGGTTAGACCAAGTTGTGGTGTAAAGCTACCCGGAACCGACCGGCTTAACTAGTAACCACAACAAAGTCTAATGTGAGAGGTGAAGTGCATTAAGTAATTAATGCCACATGATAGGGTTAAGTTAATTTGATTAATGACTCTTAACCAAATATGACATGGACAAATGGGTTAAGTAATTTGATTAGGCTAATGATACTTAACAAAACATGACAAGATTGGGTAGGTTAAGTAACTTGATTTGCCTAATGACACTTAACCATTTTTATATGACTAGTGGATGGGGTTAAGTTAACCAACACTCAATCAATCCAACGCGATAACTTGGTAAGGTTAAGTAAGTTTTCTTAATGACGCTTAACCGAAAAATACGGTTAACGAATGGGGTTAAGATTAGACTCAACTAGTCTAAACATGGAAATCGGATGGGGTTAAGTTAGCCTAGACTTAATTAATCCCACTTGGTAGTTTAATGGGGTTAAGTTAAACACTTAACTAATCTAAACATGATGAATTGATGTGGTTAAGTGACCTATACTTAACCAATCTAACTCGTGAATTTATTGAGGTTAAGTTAACCTATACTTAACCGATCTAACGTGAAAACATGATAAGGCTAAGTCACGAATCGCTTGAATACACTTGACCGATTTGACTGAGTAAATTGATAGGGTCAAGTTAATATATACTTAACCAATCTAGAATGATAATTGGACGAGGTTAAGTCGTGAATTGCTTAATACATACTTAACCAACGTGAGCATGGTTTGTAGGGTTAAGTCTTGGACTTGGATACTTAGCCAATTTTGACATGATTTGAAGACGGGTTAAGTCTTGGACTTGGATACTTAGCCAATTTTGACATGATTGGTAGACGGGTTAAGTCATGAACTTAAGTGACACTTAATCCATTATGTAAACCCTAGTTCTGAGGATAGGGGATAACCGTAGTTAACAAGGATAACGGGAATAAGGCTAAGTGGTAAACCTTAGTTGAGGAATAACTAAGTAATGATTCTTAGTCATGGAAATTTAGACCAGTTCATAGATAGATGAGTAACCTGATACGGTAGGTCATCGTTTAAGTATACGAGTAGGAGCAAGTATCTGATTTAGATAAAGGCTCCAACGAACTGGGTAACGAAGCAGCGGCTTCGGGGAACGTGAGGGTATTCTTGGTATCCCTCTATGAGCTTCCAGGTGATTATACTAGGCTCATGAGAGGTTAAGGTCTGCGTTAGAAGAACCAAGAGTATGCCTTGGTTGCTATGCGAGCGACCTAAAGACGGGGATGGATAGGGGATAGTCGACGATACACGGTCGTACCCTAGATAGCATTTCGTCAGACTACGTACCATCTTTGGTCAAGCGTGTACGTACGGAAAGGCAGAGAACACCCAATAGACCATAATTGTTATCTAATTATGGTTGTAGTAAGGCTAGGATTGTGGGTTGGCCAGTAGTGTGTTCTCATACAGGATTTATCCTGTCTTGTCTTTCACTAGTTGAGGGAGGGGTCGCGTGGGACCATAGCCACGTATAGAAAAACAGACCTTAGCATCTGCATCGGCAGATAAATCGAAAGCTCCCGACCGAGTCCTGTATTTCTCGATCTGCCCTGTGACAAGACTCGGATGGCACGATGTGATACATGTGCATACAGTCATGGAAAACGATTCACGATGAATGCGTGGGAAAAAGGGCGCGGTTGACGGTTAGCGTAAATCCCAGTGGCCCTGGGTGGTTGAACCAAAACCGAGATACGAAAACGTGCAATAGGTAAGCGTAATCCCTAGTGGCCCTAGGTAGCATAAGTCCTAGCTGTACAAACGATAATTCATGTTGGAAGACCCTAGCTAGGTTTAGGGTAACAGTCCAAACCGATCTTAAGGATCATGGAACTATGTTAAAGTAATGTAGAATCTCATCGGAAAGCCCGTATGGTCTACGGCAAGGGACTGAAAATTTACATGGAATAAAACATACAAGTTGAGTAACCTATATATGCGATATATTAGGTTGACATGGACCATTACACGACTTTTGAGTGAGGGTCATTCTTGGTTAACACATGATACGGTGGGGATACTAGTACGGTAGGTGCAGAGCTAAAATGCAGGATAGATATCATGGGACGTTATACGTGATAGATATCTTGGGGATATTATACTTGATAGAAACCTGACGATGTGATACCTTGTTTTATCTTGGCATCGTAATTTATCATGACACCTTAGTTTATCTGAGTTCAGTAGTTCATCCTGTTATTTTGATTTAGCTTATCTATCTTGTCATCATGCTTATGTTCATCTCAGTTTTTCATGTCAGTTAACTTTACTAGTTTTTATGCTAATAGTAGATAGGGCTTACTCAGTCTTTTTGACTGACCCGTTTTGTTTCGCCTCTTTTCTTCCGTTCCCCCCCAGGTTACAGGGAGGAAATACTGTTGTTTAGTTCGGACTTCTTCTGCTTGAAGGTCATCATGGATGGCTTGGACTTTTCTTGGCTAATGGCTACTTTACTGTTTTTACTTGGGGAATAATTTATGAAAATGTCTTTATGCTTCTTTACTATTGCAAGACAGGTTTTGATGTACTCTGATGTAAAAGGCTTTAGACCTTATTTATTCATGTTATGAAAGTTTGATTTTACTTCCGCTATTTTTATATGTTCTGTCTTGTGATATTTCTGTGCATGTTTACCAATAATGCCCCTCTAAAGCTAGTGCATTCCTTTGCAAGTGACCCTAGCGGAGGCGGGGTGTTACATTAAGGCTATCTTTGGCACACTATCCTTCACCACTCTTAACTAGTGAAATCCGTCGCTAAATCCATCTGGGAAAACACCTTGGCCTTGTGAAGCTGATCGAACAAATCATCTATCCTTAGCAACAAAATTTGTTCTTCTTTTCCACCTTGTTGAGCTTACGATAATCAACACACAATCTCAAAGATCCAGTAGCCTTGGTTGCAAACACAACTGGTGCACCCCATTCGGACATGCTCCTATGAATGTACCCTTTTCCTAAAAGGTCATGTACTTGCATGTCTAACTCTCGTTGTTCCTTAGGCACCGTCTGCATCAAAGGCATGAAGATAGGTCTAGCACCATTGGCCAAATCGATTCTGAACTCAATCTTGCGAAGCGACGATAACCCTTTGAGCTCTTCAAAGACATCACCAAACTCCCTCGCGATCGGCACAGATGACAAGTCTTCCCGTGGAATCACACGCAAATATGAAAATCTTACAAAGACCTCGTCTTCTGGCTTATATCGAATCACAACCGTTCGCCTTTCCACAATCCTGACTATCACCTCGAGCTTCTCGCAATCCACTTTAGCCACATACCTCTTAAGCCAATCCATACCCAAAATGATCCTAAACCCAGTGAAGTTCAAATTAAATCAATCACATACAAAAGAGCAACCATGACTCGACAACACTAGACCACGACAAATCATACACAAATTGGACAAACCCCAACTAGATTAGTCACAACAAATGGTCTATCATAAATATTCTCGTGTTCCAAACCCAAGCGGCACACAAGCTTATTGCAAACAAAAGAATGTGATGCTCCGATATCAAACAACACTTGAACTGAAACACCTCCAACAAAAAACGAACCTTGAACAACAACACTCTTCCCTTTCTTCTCTGCCATTGGAACTCTCAAAGAAGATTGCATGGCTTCCAAAGCATAAGCCTTCACAATCTACTTTCCCTTCGGTGGTTCTGGACAATCCTTCTTGTTATGCCCAGGCTTCCCACAGTTGTAACACCTCTTTTCAGCTTTCAGATTTTGGTAATCCTTGAAAAAATTAACCCTTCTGCTGGTAGTTGTAGCATATCGCCTTGCTTTTCTGCTTCTTATGACTATCTTTTCCTTGTTGCTATTTCTTCCTTTTCCATTCCCCTTTTTGTTATTTCCTCCTTGCTGTGGTTTCAAGTCCTTTTTGGTTGCAACAATAGTCTCTTCCTTAGGAAACAAACTCTCATGCCTTAAATCTTTCTCCACAATCTTCTTATAAGCGTCATCTAAGTGATCAACCGACCGATTCCCAAGATACTTGTCCAAGCCAGTGACGAACTTCTCATCCTTCTGGTAGAGTCTTAATATATGAACGACCATACTTGGATAAAGCTTCAAAGTCAGAAACATACTCCAACACTGGTCGACCATTCTGCTTCAGCTCAATAAACCTCTTGGATAGAATAAACTTCTAAACAGTAGAAATGAACTTCGTCTCAAACATGACTTGGAACTGTTCTCAAGTAATCTAATCTTCTGGAGTCTCGAGAGTGACAGAATTCCACCAATCCATAGCTCTTCCCTGTAGTTGTCTTGATGCAAGCTTCCTCTTAGTCGCATCATCAATGCCCAAGTCTCCGAATATCTGAATGCAAGTATCCAGCCACCCTTTAAACTCTACAATCGGCTCTGTCCCTTTAAATAGCTTCCCACCAAGAGTAGTGAAGTCCTTGCACAACTTTATAAAGTCCACAACCCTTGATACTTGCACTTGAACAACTACATCTACCGTAGCTGTTTCTAGAGCGGGTACCCTCCTCATGATCGCTGCCACCATAGCCTCAAACATTGTTGGGTAATATGGTAAACCACCAACTCCCCTCCAGGAAAACTCCTCCCTTGCAGTATGTCTCGAAGATCGATGACTCATTCTAAATATGAAATATAGAATTATTATTCCACACATGAGAATAATTGCAATTGAGTTCAAGCACTACTATACTATACACTAATGTAAAGTATACATCTGTCAGAAAATACAAATACGTCTCTCATACCTCATTATGTCTTCGAACTTTGGCTAAAATCGATTAACCAGAGCTCTGATTCCAAATGTGACGATCTCCCATAACTCCTGCACTTAACAAGAGGAATAATGCACTAAAAGACATGCCAGACAACTATGGACGACCATCAGGGTGGAATAACACAAGTGGAACCTGTCATATAACTCACAGTGCAGGGATAAATTATAATAAAACATATATGCAATAGGTAGTAATAGTGAAGCATAATTAAGCAGAATCTTAAACTTTTATATCATCATGAGAATATTTATACATCACTGGATTACATCATAAGAGTCTGTACAAAATGCCTCACTACAAGTCACTCAGAGAAGCATACATCAAACATAATAGTGGAAACAACTAGTATGTATTGTAAAAAGTAATACGTAAGCATCCTGCTTGCCGTCACTCTACAACATCGTCCTCATCAAGATCCATCACATGTCACCTGCTACCTAGACTGCCCATCCACAACATCAATAGATGAACAAACTAAGGTAATAAGAGGAAACACAAAACCTTGAGTCAGACAATAGTTTTAACAAGCGATAAAATAGCTATCTAACATCATCGATAAAATATACGAGAATAGGTAGATCAATCATATAATCTACCAACATCAGCAGAGAAGAAACCCAAAGCAACTAATTATCCAGTCTAGACCATCTTAACCAAGATCAACATTTTTGGAGAATGGAGTTTTGATGACAACAACCTTACTTCAATATTAATATATTATAAAATATATAATAACACTTTTTTCTAGAATATATATATATATATATATATATGCAGGATTTATATACAAGAATTATTACTGAAGACTGTACAGTTTAAAGATATTAGAGATTCAGAATTCAGAGATGGTTCAAGACTCATGAGTATTCAAGATTTCAAGAGTTCAAGACAAATATAGTAATATAGTCCAGATTATGTAAGACTCTGAATAACACCCCAGGTTCAAATTCAAATTTAAATTCTATTTTTCAATTTCTGATTTCAAATTCTATTTTCAATCTCTATATTCTCTATTTTATTTTCTTCACTTTTAATTTCAAACTCAAGTTTTATAAGTTTTATATATTTATACTTTTATATTTATATATTTTTAACTCTATAATTTTATAAATAGGTTTATATAGTTTATATTTATGTTTTCATATGATTTTCTACTTCATAATATTCATTTATAACACTATGTTTTAATTTATGAATTTCTAGAATTATATATATCAAAACATTTGAAAAATGCTCAAACTTCAATTTTTAAACATGATATGTCGACATACATTATCATACATGTTGACATATAACTGTCATTTTTCAAAATTGAAAGGAAGTATGTTTTCACTATTTGTGACAGTTCAAAAACGTTGCAACCTTTCAAATGTTATAAATAGGGGCTGATTTCGATTTTTTTTATCATTCTTCTTCTCCATCTTCATCTCCTTCCATTACACCATTATATCTTCTCATTTTAATGATTTTTACACTTATGCTCTACCGAATTCAATTCTATTTTCGTTAAACTTCTTCTCTTCTCACTCTCTAATCATTACTCTCTGAATCAAGTGCTATTGAGGAGTTATAGGGCTGTTTGTAATTGTTTAGGTTGTGTAAATAATTATCCCTTGTAGCCATGAAATCAAGGATGGGTAATCGGCGGTATCCCTTGTAGCCGTGAAATCAAGGAGGGTATACTTGATCAAATGTGTGTGGAATTGGTGGTAACCTTGTAGCCGTGAAATCAAGGAGGATTGTAATTGGATATTGATATAGTAATAAAACTCTGCGCAATCCAGTGTTGCGTGGGACTGGACGTAGGAGCAATTTCAAACCAGTATAAAATCTGGTGTGTTCTTTCCTTTTCCGTACTTTATTTTTGTTTATCTTTGTGTTTATGTTTGATTCTGTGTCTTTGATTGTTTATGTGGTGTTTAATTTATATAGTAGTTCATATAAGTTCTAGATTTTGTTTACATTCTCAAAAACACTCTTCACGCACCCTCAAGTGTTAGTTTTGCCTTAATGATCCATTCCCCAATCCCTAACAAATGGTATCAGAGTAAGATCTTTCAAAAAGTTCATAATTTGATTTTTGAAAATAGTGATAATGGCAACCAACACTAGTAGCAATAATAGTTCTTTTGTAGAGGGTCAGCCCACTGTTAGACCACCACTGTTTAATGGTAGTATTTATTCATATTGGTCACGTATAATGAAAATATATTTAAAGTCCATAGGATTAGACACATGGAATAGTCCACAAAATGAATTTGTTGAACCCACAACTACTTTTGCACAATGGACAAATGAACAAAAGACTGCTGCACAAAGCAATTATAAAGCCATGAATATGTTATTCTTTTCAATATATAGGAGTGAGTTTAATAGGGTGTTAGTATGTAAAACTGCTTATGAAATTTGGAGAACTTTACTAGTTACTCATGGACGAACGGGTAAAGTTAAACAAACTAAAATAGCAATGTTAGTTAATCCGTTTGAGTTATTCAAAATGAATGAGAATGAGTCAATCTCCGACATGTATTGCAAATTTCAAGAGATAGTGCATTCATTAACATCACTTGGAAAAACTTATTCTAAAGTAGATCAAGTCAGAAAAATATTGAGTTCATTAACTCCAGAATGGGATCAGAAAACTTTGGCAATTGGAGAAGCCAATGATGTCAATGAAATGAAAATTGAGGAGTTAATCGAAAATCTGATGTCTTATGAAGCCCAATTACATAAGAGAAGAGAAAACAGGCCAATTGAGAAGAAATCTATTGCATTAAAAGCAACAACAAATGATTCTGACTTGAGTAGTGAAGATGATGAAGAAACAGCTCTTATGACAAGTCATTTTAGAAAATTTCTGAGATATAGAAGGAAAAATTATAACCAAGGAAGTTCAAAAAGTAATGATGGTCGATGTTAAAACTACAACAAACCAGGCCATATAAAGAAAATGTGTCCATATCTAGATAAATCGACTCAACAAACAGACAACAGCAATTCGTTAAGAAAGAGAAAGAAAGCATACGCAGAAACATTAGATGATTCCAATTCATCGTCCAGTGATGAAGAGCCAGAAACCAGAAATCCAAATATGTGCTTTACGGTAATTCAGAATTTAGAAAATTTCAAAGAAAAGGATATAAAAACCGAGTACGCCTTAATTAATTTTTTATTTTATTTAGTTGAATGGTTGCTTTGTTTGTTTTCTTTGTTTTGAATTTAATTTAAACTTGGAATTTTAAATTGAAATTTGAATTTTGAAATTCAAAATAATAATATAACAATAAATAGTAAATAAAATAATAAAATAAAATTTTTGAATGTTTGACAGTATTAGAATTATTTTAGGAAATTGTTAAACCTGAAATATAAATGGATAATATAAATTTCAATTCACAAAAAAATATTTTCTTTTAAAAATAGGCATACATGTTGACATAATATGTCCATATGTCGACATATATGACTAGAAACTTGAAATTTAAAATTTGAATTTCAAAGGTTTAAACTTTCAAACTTCCCTCCAACTTTTCACCAACTTCCAAAGTCTGAAAAGGTGTCATTTAAGTCTGAAAAGTTTTACCTATTCAATTCATATCTATTCAATTTCTATATATACATCTATTCTCTCTACCTTTCATTCACAATTCAAACCAATATTCTTCATATTTATTCTCTTCAAAACTATCAATTCAATGGCTTCCTCAAGTTCGTCTCAGATTCGAAAATAACCAAAACCATCAAAGGTTATCTTTATAATGACAAAAAGGTTATCAAAACCTACGCTAACTATTTAGCAAATGCAAAGGTTAATACAGGTGCTTTCGCCATCTTTGGAGGCTTTCCTTCCTACGATCTTATTTCTCTCTTCGAACACAACAGAGACTTAAGTCTAATTGACTCTCGTGATAACGACGAAGTGTGTTATCCCAAACTCGTCAAGATGCTCTATGCAAATCTTAATCATAGATTTTACGAAGGCAAAGAAGACCAAATTTGGAGTAGTGCCAAAGGCACACAAATTGTTCTCGATGCCGAACTCTTAGGCAATATTTTAAATTGTAGAAGCACGAGCTCAGATTTTTTCGATTTCAAAATCGATGAAACTAAATTAGAGACATATCATGATATATACGAAGACGATGTTCAAATGAATTTCATAAATCGCTTCTTTTGTCCAAAAACAATAATTGTAATCCTTCTCCTTCAACATACCATCACTCTCCATTCTAGAAATTTCAACAACCCAACTCTCAAGGTTCAAAAGGCTCTCTTTGCTATATTGGTGGTTATACCATCAATTGGGCCTGCATGATCTTGAATGAAATCAAGCCCATAGAATTGTCATCAAGAGAAAACACACTCTATTATGGTGTTTATCTCACTCGTATTTTCAAATACTTTGGATTCACGGAGAAGAGTTTGTCCCTAGAAAAGTATTTGACTTGTCAAACATACGTATTATGCAAATTCCTCTCACTTACAAACCACATGAGAAATTCGAAGCCAAACAAGCTCGAATGCAACAAGAATAAGCACCAATGGAAGTCGAAGAAGAAGAAATTTCTTTAGAAAGTGTTTAGTGTCTAACCAACACTAGACACATTTTCAAAGAGACGATTGTTCAAAATAAAGTAAAAAATGCCAATAATCAAAAGAAGATTAAGAACTTTTCAAAAATGACCAAGTTCATGGTCAAGATTGGAAGAAAGCTTCGAATCTCGCCTTCCTTATCATCATCTGAAAACTAGTCAACCTATTTTAATCTAACTTTATGTATTCGCTTATATTTGCTTGTATTTGCTTTCGAATCTCGTATTTAGTGTGTCTTAATCAGTTGGATGTATTTTCTTTCTATGAAGTAATGAATGGAGTTTTATTTGTGTTAAAATTATATTTAAGTTACTATAAAAACCTTAGAATTAATTAAAAAATAATATAAGATCAAAAGATTCAAAATTCAAAAAAATTCAATAGCATATGTCGACATAGTATATGTCGACATATAACTGCTAGATTTTCAAATCTTTTCAAATTTTAAAATTAAATAACTAACTCATATGCATTCAAAATCCAACAAATTTCAGACACTATTTAAGCCTATTTCTTCTAGAAAAAAATCATTTTTCCATCTCTCTTTCTTATCTATTCATTTCTTCTCAAATCCATGGCAAATCCAATTCATAATCTTAGTGAAAATCTTGAAGAAACCTTGAATTTTTTCAAGAATATCCTCTCTATAATTCTACGAAACCAGCGTCATCTCGAATTAATCTAAATAAAGTTGTTTGAACAGCAAGAGAAGCATTTTGATGCAATTCGGTGGCTAATCTCTTCTCTTTTTAGAGATGAAGATAACAATCTCGCTAAGGCTCCACTAACCAAAAAAGATGAAGATTAGGAAGTCATCAAAGATTGGGAAGACATCAAGAAGGATCCAATCTTTGGATACGACGGTTGGGTTGAAGTCCCAAGGAACGTTTAATTAATTGGTATGGTTGATTTGTTTGAATTGTATGACTTAAAACTTGTATATATATTAAAACATATGGTGTGGTGTGCTTTGATTTGGTTATTTGATATCAAAAAAATGTAATTATAATACTTGGATTAGTTTGTACTGATAATCATGATGTTAGAAATATCTATTATATGATTATATAGATTAAGAGGGAGTATTCTACTTTGATTTAAGAATTACTTAGTTACTTATTGGTTTTATTTAGATAGTTATACGGTTAGGGGGAGTAGTATTAGATTTTTTTTTTTGATAATTCCAAAGGGGGAGAAATTGTAAAATATAGACATAGTTTATAGGATTCATATAGACATGGGGAGTATTTGAAGGATTGGCATCAACAAGTATAAACATGTATGATATTTTATAAACTAAGGTTGTCATCATCAAAAAGGGAGAGATTGTTGGAGAATGGAGTTTTGATGACAACAACCTTATTTCAATATTAGTTGATTATAAAATATATACTACCACTTTTGTCCAGAATATATATATATATATATATATATGCAGGATTTATATACAGGAATTATTACTAAAGACTGTACAGTTTAAAGATATTAGAGATTCAGAATTCAGAGATGGTTCAAAACTCATGAGTATTCAAGATTTCAAGAGTTCAAGACAAATATAGTAATAGAGTCTAGATTATGTAAAAAACTGAATAACACTTCAGGTTCAAATTCAAATTTAAATTCAATTTCTGATTTCAAATTCTATTTTCAAATTCTATTTTTAATCTCTATATTCTCTATTTTATTTTATTTACTTTACTTTTGATTTCAAACTCAAGTGTTATAAGTTTTATATATTTATACTTTTGTATTTATTTAGTTTTAACTCTATAATTTTATAAATATGTTTATATAGTTTATATTTATGTGTTCATATGATTTTCCACTTTATAATATTCATACATAATATTATGTTTTAATTCAAAAATTTCCAGAATTATATATATATATCAAAACATTTCAAAAATGCTCAAAATTCAATTTTTAAACATGATATGTTGACATACATTCTCATACATGTCGGCATATAACTGTCATTTTTTCAAAATTGAAAGGAAGTGCCTTTTCACTATTTGTGATGGTTCAGAAAATTGCAATCTTTCAAATGTTATAAATAGGATTGATTTCGAATTTTTTTTATCATTCTTCTTCTCCACTCCTTTCATTACACCATTATATCTTCTCATTTTTTTAATTTCTACACTTATACTCTGTCGAATTCAATTCGATTTTCATTAAACTTCTTCTCTTCTCACTCTCTACCCATTACTCTCTGAATCTAGTGCTATTGAAGAGTTATAGGGATGTTTTAATAGTTTTGGTTGTGTAAGTACTCGGTGGTATCCCTTGTAGCCGTGAAATCAAAGACGGGTAATCGGTGGTATCCCTTGTAGCCGTGAAATCAAGGAGAGTATACTTGATCAAGTGTATGTGGAATCGATGGTATCCCTTATAGCCGTGCAATCAAAGAGGATTGTAGTTGGATAATGAAATAGTAATAAAACTCTGCATAATCCAGTATTGCGTGGGACTGGACGTAGGAGCAATTCCGAACTAGTATAAAATCCGGTGTGTTCTTTCCTTTTCTTCACTTTATTTTTTTATCTTTGTGTTTGTGCTTGATTCTGTGTCTGTGATTGTTTCTGTGGTGTTTGATTCATATAGTAGTTCATATAAGTTTTAGATTTTGTATAAATTCTCAAAAACACTATTCACCCCCCTCTAGTGTTAGTTTTGCCCTAACGATCCATTCCACAATCCTAACAAACATCCGCAAGCACAACCCCCGAAGGACTAAACCAACATCAGACAAGCACCCAAGAGATGTCTCCTTCGACGTCGAACGATCTACACAAGACGGTACAAGCAAAGAAATCAGCATCCATGACTCTGGCTATCACCGTCTATCTTGCCTTGACACAATCATTAATTGTATGCACGGCTCACCTTTCCATCCATTAAAGGCTAATGGTAACTCTGGTCCTAGTAAAACCGCATATGCCTTTCATCAATATGTCTTTATGCCTTTCGTCGATACCCAGAGTACTCGACTAATCATCTAGTCTTTTGGGCGTCCCTATTGTTCCCCTGCTTTGAGTCCACTAGAACCTCCAACTAAGGATAATCCCTTGGCTTTAAATATCACTCGTCATCATCATCGTCGACTTTCTATAAGCTCAAGCTTCTTCTCAAGCAACCATTATCTATGAACTCAAGCGTTCTTGAGTCGTCTTCAAATTCGTTGCATTTCATCGATCAACGAATACTTCACTTTGCCTCGAACATTCTACCTTGAATTCACATTGAAACTGCATCCAATGCCGAACCAAAAATAAACTTCGTTTGGTCGATCCTCGATGGATCATTCACTGCCTCTCATATAGATCGTTCATCGATCCATATTCATCTCCTGCACCGTTTAATTCCTTTTCCATAGCGTTCCAGAAAGATACAGTCCGTCAAC
Organism: Allium sativum; assembly: GCA_030737875.1. Taxonomy (NCBI): domain Eukaryota; kingdom Viridiplantae; phylum Streptophyta; class Magnoliopsida; order Asparagales; family Amaryllidaceae; genus Allium; species Allium sativum. The sequence goes on along the minus strand of CM060913.1, from coordinate 587,925,252 downwards.
ATTAGTTGCACGATCCGTCAAACACAATATGCCATCAAAGTGCTACCATCCTTCGGTGTGCCAAATGTCACTGGTCCATCATGGATCAGTTGCCGGTCCATGCATTTTCAGGGATCGCCCTAACCGATCCACTCCAAATCCGATCCATCTAAGTGCTGCCGATCCATAAATTTGCACATTGGCTGGTCCAAGGAATTGCCACTGATCCATCACTCAAAGTACACCGATCCATCAAATTAATCGTTGCCAATCCGTCATTGATTGCTTGGTTGATCTGTCATTCAAGCTTCAACCGGTCCATGCCTAAAACTCCACGACCGATCCATCAACCCATAAAACCGATCGATCATTTCTGGGCAATACTCCATGCGATCCATCATCTTTGAACGCCCGATCCATCTATACACCTTAGCCAATCCATACTTAAGACTGTTTCAATTTCAAACTCATGCAATATCAAACAACCATTTAATCGACAACACTACAACTAAGCATCGCGTATGTAATTATAATACAATCACATAGAATTCACATAAATAATGATAAAACAATAAACAAATCAACATATGGATCTAAACTTGAATAAACACATTATTTCAACATCTACATATGAATTAACCGTTATAATGTTACTAGATTAGATCTTAGGGTGATTCAAATTAAATATATACTTAGTATAACGTAGGTCTTAATGAAAATGACTTCAAATGATGAAAATAGGATCAAACAACCCATATGTTCGATTGAATCTGTGTGAGAGATGCTTATCACTCACCAAATCCACTAAATAACTTCAATGATTCTCTAATCCAGACAATGAAGAACGTGAAGAATTGGCCTTCAAACCAATCCTCTTGATGCGATCTAGCCTTCCTTGATGTAGATCTTTTATCTTCTTAGGTAGATCCAACAATTAATGGAGTGGAGATGTATTTGATTGAGCAGGGAGAATCTCAAGCTCAACCAAATAAGAAATGAAGAAACCAAACCATTCCCCTTGCCTCTACCCCCTATTTATAGCCAACAACCGCTAGACTTAATGGGCCTCACAAATCAGCCCACTAATGACTAATTAGCCTATCCAGAAATTGTGTAACACTAAAACAATGATTTATCCCAAACTGCTAGGCCAAATCTTTAATGTGACCACTCTACGGAATTGCAAACATCATTTACTCTCCAATGAAATCAATTCTAGCACCTGATTCAATTCCTGTCAAAATTATTCCCTGTACAAAATTAAAAGGGGTAAAATGGTCACAAATAAAACTGACAAAAATATGGACATGTCTCATAACCTCATGAACAACATATTAAGATATGAAAATTCTCAGACCCTTATGGAATTAAATAAATATATTTTAAGATCCTTCGATACGTAAAATGCGGGTTGTTACAAGCTCCTACCTATAAGTCCCAGAAGAAACACAACCTCAATGTGGAGGAGCTGACCATGTTGGCTGAGGAGAGAGCGAATAACAAGAGTAAGGATGATGAGGATCATCAGAAGCTTAGTTGATTAAGCATTTGCATGGTTTCTAGGCCCTTTGGATGTTGTTGCGAGTGCGGCCCTTGCGTTTTGCCTATAAATTTATATATTAACCTACATTTTTGTAAATTAAGCAAAGTTTACTTTGATAAAAACAATGTTATATGTCTACAAGTTTATATATTGCTTTCCATTCATTGTACCGACAACTTAAATATTACTAAGTCAAGTAATAAGTAGTACGTTGACATTCAGAGGTATATTATATATGCCCCCAACTAAATTTGAATCATTAGTCACGTCCGAATCGTGTTCGAAGTTAATTTATCATTTTATACCATTTCCCCCTACGTTGATGGGGACTTAGACATGCCCATTTGGACGTTCGGTCCTTAAATGTTTATACTCCCTCTCCTAATCAAGGATATTGGAGTTAATGTGGACTTCGTGGTTCGCCCTTCATACTACCCCATAGTCATTTTGGGTTAAAGTCGTAGGTCAAGCGGCCTTGCGTCGAAGCATGCGAGTCATTTTATATTCTCTTCTTACTCATTAGGAGTTAGATTTAGGGATCAAGTGGTCGTTAGTTTGGTTCACATATCACACTCGTACTTACTTTTACACCGTTCCATGCTCTGAGAAATGGAGCTAGTTGGGCAAGCGGTCGTGTCACACTTGCCCAGGCGTCGTCCCTTTGCCTTCACGCCATAGGCAATGGTTGCCATCATGATGGTTGGATCATATCCCCATAGTTTAGACTCATCCCGTCTAGACATGGGAATAATTTAAAGATATTGTTTAGGCATCGTTCCATCACTTTGGTTGCAAAGTGGGGTCGCTGCACTGAGCGTCAAAGTCAAGCTTGAATTTAGTCATACCAATCCAACTAGTGGCGAAGCTGGGTCGGGTCGTCAAAACGTGAGTCGGTGAATGTCGTTGCGGAGTTCATTATCCCTTTCATTCAATCCGTGGAACATATAGCCAAAGTAACAGACATGGTAATAGAGCATGGGAAAGATCTTTTATTTATGAGCAATGACAAGTGTCGAGACATGTCTTAGTATAATGCTAAGAATAAATGAAACAAACAAAATTAAAGCTTGAGAATAATAACAACACAGATGCTCGGCATTCCATGCTCTAGGGAGTGGATCTCCATCAACAGTCGTTAGCTTAAAGGTTCCATTATCAAACCTATATTAGGTGACGTAAGGTACTTCCCACTTCGGGCCCATGTGAACTAGGACCGCGAAGACCCGTTTCAAAACAAGATCTCAAAGGTTTTGAGTCGAACCTTCTTATTTTAGTATCAGATGACTCGTTGCCTGTGCACTACAACACACAAGTTATCTTCCTCTCTATTCTTCCCAATCATGTCCAGTGATTCTAAGAGAAGTTCTTTATTAGTTGGTAGGTCATAATATGTCATCTTGTGAGAGGGGATGTCAACTTTTATTAGGATGATTGCTTCAGAACCATAGAATAAGGAAAATGGAGTATGGTCGGTCGTAGACTTATGGGTTGTATGATAAGCCCAAAGAGCTAAAGGTAGTTCATCGACCCATTTACCTTTACCCCCCTCCAATTGTTTCTTTAGGACGGACTAGATGATCTTTTTCACAGCCCCGACTTGTCCATTGGATTATGAATGCACAACCGCTATATAATTCTTATTGATATGGTATCGCTAGTAGAAATATCTAAATTACGAGCCGTCGAATTGGGTCCCATTAACAGTTATGATAGTCCTGGGAAGCCCAAATCGACATATGGTATTTTTGACAATAAAGTTAATGACACACTTTATTATGATCGTGGTTAATGGTGTGACTTCAGCCTATTTCGTAAAGTAATACACAGCCATGATCACGTACCTTTCTTCGCCTTTAAATATTGGTAGGCTTCCAATGATGTCCACTCCCCATACAATGAATGGCCAAGGACTAACCATTTGGGTGAGTTGAGTTGGCGAATGTGATGACCACCCACAACCCCCGCCCTAAACAAGAGGAATAATGCATTGAAAGGTGTGCCAAGCAGCTATGGACGATCATCAAGGTATGATACATAAGAGGAACCTGTCGTAAACTCACAGCACAAGGATAAAATATAATAGAACATATATAACAGTTAGTGATAGTGAAGCAGAAAACACTAAACTTTCATGACAACTAGAAAGTATTTCCCATACACGTGGATAACAACAATAGTGTTTTTACAATTTGCCTCACTACAACACTCAAAGAAATAACAAACAGCAGAAACAAATACTAGATAGTAATAAAACTGGTACGTGAGTCTCCTGCTCTGTAACACCCCGAATTTTCTATTAACTGTAACTTAACAAATTAAAGTATAATTAATTCTAAATGATGGAATTAAGGGAAATGGGTTATGTCATTGCGTTCGTCTTGGAATTCTGCTTGAGATAAAGTCCGAGTTTGCATAAAACGGATATAGTATGAAGAAGATATGGACGAACGAAGTTGGGCAGAAAAACCAGAAACGGGTCAGAATGCACTGGCGCACTTGGGAAGTGCGCCAGAACAAAATTGCACTGGCGCACTTGGGAAGTGCGCCAGTACAAATTTGCACTGGCGCACCTGCTAAGTGCGCCCAGGCCAGAAAACCTGCATGGTTAGGCCTTGGCTGGCCTGGTCGGGTTCTGGTCGATTTCTGAGGCTTGGCTGGGTCACTAGGGCTTACATGTCGCTTTCTGATTGGCTTCTCTTGAGATGGATGGTCTGGATTCACTCTAGCTTCATCGATGGCTCTAATCAGTTTAAAATTCTATAAATAAAACTCAAGTGTAAACTTAATTCACACAAATAATATAGAACTAAAGTCGTCATGCTGCTGGAAAGAAACTAGGAGTGGCCGTCAGTTAGAAAGCTTAGAGACAAGCCAATACTAAAGTGAAACACGAATCAAAACAACATTAGTCTACCCAAAGGAAAGCATATCAAATTTAGAATTCAGAATCCAGAATCAAAGTTCGTCGTTCGTTGTAAGTATAGTGATTTTTCCGATGAGAATAAAACTAACACTTGATTCGATGTAAATTGGAAGTGGAATTGTGCTATTATGTAACGACGATGTTAATTCATATCTATGTATTGAAATGATTGTGTTGCGAATGAAATTGGGATGTTTGTGGTATAATTAAGATTGATGTTGATCCTATTGCACTTTTATAATGACAACAACATCACAAGCAAGTTCTATAGTTCATGTTTATGTGATTATATAGGTTGTTTGTGATTAAAACCTCATGTATATACTTTATGCTAGAACCTTTATGCCTAAATGGTTATGTTCATATACATGCTCCTATGTTTATACAAAGTTGCAAGTTCCTAATTGGATCCATGTCAAGATCCACTTTAGTACATGTTTCATGTTGTAAAAAGATATGCGACTGGATCTAGTTCACAACCTTGTCATAAAGTTATACATATTTATGAAAATGTCATATTCTTGTCATATGCTAGTGATGTTCGATGTTATGCCTAGATCCAAAAACAAGTTTAGACTTATGTTGTCTAAATCATATGCTAATTCATGTGACACCTATTTGGTTAGACCCTTATTTCAATGCAAATTCACATATATGTAAATTGATTTAGGCTATGTTGCAAATTCACATATATGTATATTGACTATTTTGCAAGTTCACACCTATGACATTCATGTTGGCTATTTTGCAAGTTCACACCTATGATGTTCATATTGACTATGCCAAAAATGCCAAGTTTACACCTATGTCATGTTTATGTTTATGAATTCCCTTATGCCTATTTGTGTGCGCTAAATTAGGCTAAGTTTTTAGCCTAATATTGTATGTTAAAACTATGCGAACGAAAATTAGGCTGAGGTTGTTAACCTAATTTTTAAACGGGGTAATGTTGGGAATATTAGTAAAACTTGACATAAAAATATGTGAAATTGGCATGTTTGTCACATGCCAAGATTGGTGGCATTTTAAATGGTATAAATTCTTATACCAAAAATGTTAAATTTGGAAAGTGGGCCACAACATTTAATTGTGAACAAATTTACATATATTAAGTAATAAAGACAAATATGTAAATTTAGAAAATACGAATATGCTTAACACGAGGTTGGATTGATTGTGATGTAAACCTGCCCGGACCTGTCCGGCTGTCCAGTAGTCACAACAATACCTATCCAATTTGGGTGGTTAAGCATTGAGCCCAATAAGAACCCGAGGTTAGACTGAGTTACGGTGTAAATCTGCCCAGAACCGACCGGCACATCCAGTAACCGTAACAATACCTGTCTAATGTGAGTGGTCGGTGCTTTAAAAAGCTAAGGACAGACAAGTCAGGATGGTAGGGTTAAGTTAACTAAAACACTTAACCAATTCAACATGTTAATTAAAATGATGGGTGGGATTAGGTAAATACAGACCCTTAACCACTTAATGTGTTTGACTAGAAAACCCTAGTGACGGGGACCCATTTCAGCAGTAACCCAATTAGGTATCATGGTACCCTGAAACTAGGCAGGATGGGGCACGATTACTGGGCTGATTGTAAGCGTTCAAAAGCGACGGCGGTGGGTGCAACAGTATGGGTTCTAATGGAGTGCGGGCGTGCACACACTTCGGAGCAGACAAACAGGGCACTGGGGGCACCAGCAGTATAACCTATGCATTCTAAGGATTGTGTCGGGTCGCCACCATGGGACTTGATACACCCCATGGTGGGGCCAGCACAGGTATCTACAATATTTGGGGGCTGTAAGACACATGTGATTATGCGAGTAGGAGCCGATCTTTAGAATAAGGGGATCACTTCACCCTCAGCATGGGGTGCCAGTTTAGAACTAATGCACGTAGGTGCAGAGATATAGTGTGGGGTGCGATAGTATATTCGTTTCAAAACTACTTTATCTTAGTTTATGATACTCTCCTGTTTCCAGTTTATACCTATCATGCCCTTATTCTTATTCTCATACTGAAGAGTCACTAGACTTACCAGGCTTTATGTCTGACCCTATTTTCTTTCGTCCTCTTTTCTTCCGTCCCCCCCTAGGTCCACAGGGAGGAAACAACCCAACTTAGTCAGATTCTTTAAAAGCTTCAAGATAGTAGATGTACGGTTTGGACTCTCTTGCTTTGGCTATGGCTGTTGGACACAATCATGGGGATTTATGCAGTTTTAATTATGTTTTATGCTTCTTTATTTAATAACCAAGACAGAAATGATGATGTAATGTTTTGGGAGTTATTATGACAGTTATGGAAATGTTTTGTATGAACACGTATTTATGAAATAAAAAGTATGTTGTTTTCCTCTGCTTATATATATATATATATATATATATATATATATATGTATGTGTGTGTGTGTGTTTATATTTGTCTTGTGTTTTATCTGTTACTTTTACTTACAAACCTCCACCAAAGTTAAGGCATTCCCTTTGTGAGTGACCTTAATGGAGGGTGGGGTGTTTCACTTGGTATCAGAGCGAGGTTTACCAGACTAGATGAAAATTTTTGAAACTATTTTCAAAAAGAAGTTTAAAGAAGCATCTTTTTCAAGAAAAAGTGTTGTTTTAAAAAAAGGCATAATTCCCCAGAGCCATATGCATTATCCCTCTATTCCTTTGTCTTGAATACTTTCCTTTTTGTTTCAGCATGTCTGGCGATCTTAACCTTCCAGAAGGAGTACCAATCCCTGGCTGGTTCCGAAGGTACCTAAAAGCCAGGGCCAATGGTGCGGGCCCAGCAGACATTCCTCCTCCTATAGTGGCAGCGGTTCCTCCTCCTCGTGGAAACACTTTCGCTAAGGCGTGTAGAGACTTCAAGGCTATGGGAGGAAAGGACTTTTATGCAACTGAATCATTTATGGTAGCAAGGAACTGGCTGAAAGAGACTGAAGATTTATTCATTATCTTCGAAGTTGATGTCAGGCAAAAGATACAGCTAGCAATGTGGTTGCTCAAAGATGAAGCTTCCTATTGGTGGGAAGTTATGCATACGGAGAGGCCAGTGGAAACATGGGAAGATTTCAGGACAAGGTTTGAGATGAAATTCCTCTACCAAGCTGAAAGAAGTCTGCAGATGGAGAAGTTCCTAACTCTTAAGCAAGAGAGTATGACGATCAGGGAGTATGTCAATTAGCTTAATCAGTTGGCCAAATTTGGGCTTGATTTATTAAACACCCAACACAAGAAGGCTCTTTGCTTCGTCAAAGGCCTGAATGAGCCTCTACACAGCCTTGCTATGACCACTATACCCATGGGGGCGACCTATGAAAGCTTGGTGGACATGGCGCTGCTACACGAGGAAGATAAAGGCAAGAAAGAGGCAAATGCGGAAGTGCCTCAAGAAAAGAAGGAGGGTTTACAGGCTAAGAAAACAGACTTCAAGAAAGGCGGGAAGAACAACAAACCCCATGAAAAGAGAAAGTGCAATTTCTGTGGCATTGTGGGACATATAGCAAAAGACTGCAGAAAGAAGAAGGCAAAGATGAATGGTGGTTGCTTCAGTTGTGGCGAGACTGGACACTTGGCTAAGGACTGCCTAAAGAAGCGGGGGCAGGGACAGAGGACTGGATCCACCTCAGGCGGACAAGTTCACGCTCTGGTGGCACCTCCACAGGAACGAGGTAAAAATATTTCTGTAGAAAGCTTAGTTTATCTGTATGATCATCCAGTTCGCACTCTCTTTGATTATGGTGCATCACACTCCTTTATTTCATCTGCTTTAGTAGAATCTCTGCACCTAGACACTAGTATGGTAGAAGATCCATTGGTTGTTTCAAATCCAATTGGGGGCTCGGCTTATTTGTCGATAGTTTGCTTGGATTTGATAATCTCTATTCTAAGTGTTGAATTTAGATGTAGTGCTTTTGTTTTGGGCTTCTCAGGATATGGACTGATCTTAGGCATGGACTGGTTATCCAGTAATGGTGCCATTCTTGATTGTGAGAAAAGAGTGGTTAGGCTCTTGACTCGGCTCGGTAACACTCTAGAAATTTCTTGTAATCCCTTGAATGCTGTTATGCTTAGTTATCTACAGTCGCTTGACGCTTCGTTGAGAATTTGCAGTCGGTTAGGGTGGTCCGGGAATATCCGGATGTCTTTGAAGAGGTGAAAGGCTTACCTCCGAAGCGGGAAATAGACTTCCGCATATATCTTGTTGATAATGCAAAGCCCGTAGCTCTGCCTGTTAGACACATGGCTCCAAAGGAGAGAAATGAGCTCAGTAAGCAAGTTAAGGAGCTTCTCGAAAAGGGGTTTATAGGAAGGAGTATCTCGGAATGGGGTGCTCCAGTGGTGTTCACCACCAAAGCAGATGGTTCACTACGTCTTTGTATGGACTATAGCGAGCTAAACAAGCTGACTAAAAAGAATAGACATCCGCTTCCCCGAATAGACGATTTGTTAGATCAGCTTGTAGGTGCGTCGGTCTTCTCCCAACTTGATCTGGCTACTGGGTTCCATCAGCTAAGGGTAGCTGAAGATAGCATTGATAAAACGGCGTTTAGAACCCCGGATGGTTTCTTCGAGTGGCTTGTCATGCCTTTCAGTTTGACAAACTCACCTGCTTATTTCGTAGATCTAATGAGCAGGGTATTCAGAGAATTCCTCAATAAGTTCGTGGTGGTCTTCGTAGACGATATTTTGATCTTCTCAAAGAATGAGGAAGAACATGCCCAGCATCTGAAAGAGATCATGGGTACTCTCTGTGCACATCAACTAAAAGCCAAATTCTCCAAGTGCCACTTTTGGAGAGAAGAAGTAAGATTTCTTAGACATATAGTGTCCAAAGTGGGGATAGTTGTGGACCCCGTGAAAGTGGTGGCAGTGTAAGACTGGAAGACACCAAGAAATGCAACTGAAGTCCGAAGCTTTCTTGGGCTAGCCGGTTTTTACCGAAAGTTCATTAGGGATTTCGCGAAAATCTCACCTCCACTCACAAGGCTAACAAAGAAGAATCTGACATTCACTTGGGATTTGGATTGCGAGTTTGCTTTCCAACGATTAAAAAGGGCTCTCACAACAGCCCCAGTTCTGACTTTGCCGGATGGAAGCAAAATGTTCACAGTATATACGGATGCTTGTGGTACGGGGCTAGGCGCTGTTCTGATGCAAGAAGGGAGGGTAGTAGCTTATGGTGGAATACAATTGAAAGTGCATGAAAAGAACTACCCAACCCACGATCTTGAGTTGGCCGCCATCGTCTTTGCGCTTAAGTCTTGGCGTCATTATCTCCTAGGTGAGAAGTTCGAATTATATACTGACCATAAATCGTTGAAGTATCTTTTCTCGTAGAAAGATCTTAACCTAAGGCAGCAATGGTGGATGGAGTTCCTTGCCTCGTATGACTTTGAAATTTCCTATACTCCTGGCAAATGCAACGTAGTAGCAGACGCGTTGAGCAGAAAGAAACTGACCCTAAGCCCTCTCTTTGTAGAAAGGCAAAGCTTGGAGTATATAGCCGTTTTGACTTTAGGCCCTCCTCAGATTTTATACCTGGTTTATTGGCATCCCTAGAAGTACGGCCCACTCTTTTAGACTCGATAGGAGCCGCACAACGTGAAGACCCGCAGCTTGTGGATGTGATTGATAAACTAATTAGGTGTGAAACTTCCAGTCACCTCAATAGATATTCCAACGATGATAAGGGTTGGCTAAGGCGAGATGGAAGACTATGCGTCCCACAAGCTAGGGATTTAGTGAAGAAGGTTCTCAAGGAGACCCTTCATTCCAACATGACAATACACCCAGGTGGAGACAAGATGTACAAGGACGTAAAGAGAGTTTTCTATTGGAGCGGCATGAAGAAGGACATGGAAGATTTCGTTTCTAAGTACGTGACATGCCAACAGGTCAAGGCGGAACAAAAGAAGCTTGGAGGACCGCTTCATCCTCTAGAAGTCCCTCAATGGAAGTGGGATAGCATTTCAATGGACTTTATTGACCGGTTGCCTAGGTCAAGAAGAGGCAATACTAGCGTTTGGGTAATAGTGGACAGGCTTACTAAAAGCGCCCACTTTATACCTATCAAGAGTAGAAGAACTGCCTCGTCTCTAGCTTCTCTTTATCTCAAGGAAATAGTTCGATTTCATGGAATACCCTCCAGCATAGTGAGTGACAAAGACCCCATCTTCACGAGCGAATTTTGGCGGAGTCTGCAAGAGGCTGTTGGCACACAGTTATGCTTGAGCATGGCCTATCACCCCCCAAACTGATGGTCAGACAGAACGAGTGAACAGAGTACTAGAAGATCTTCTGAGGCTATGCGTTCTTGACATCAGAGAGACTTGGGAGGATCACCTTCCTTTAGTGGAATTCGCCTATAACAACAGTTACCAAGCCACCATCGGTATGGCGCCCTTCGAAGCTTTGTATGGAAGACCGTGTCGATCACCAACTTGTTGGTGGGAGTCCACTGACAAGATTATACTTGGGCCAGACATGATTAGAGAGACTTCAGAAAAAGTGGACTTGATACGAAGGAGAATGAAGACTGCCCAAGACAGACAGAAATCCTACGCCGACAAAAAAGGACCGACCTTGAGTTTGAGGTTGGGGACATGGTTTTCCTTAAGGTATCCCCTTTAAGGAATGTCGTTCGCTTTGGATCCGCAGGAAAGCTAGCACCAGGATTTGTAGCACTGTTTCCTATCATCGAGAAGATTGGTAAAATGGCTTATAGAGTAGACCTGCCTGAAAGATTGGCTGGAATTCACAACGTTTTTCACGTTTCTTATCTCCGGAAATGTCTACATGAATCAGCGGAAATGGTGGAGCCAAGCATTCTAGAAGAAGCCGAAGTGAAACGCGAAGCAACTGTGAGGAGAGTTCCAACTCGAATCGTAGGAACTGAAATCAAGAAGCTACGCAACCGCGAAGTGAAGCTCGTTAAGGTTCAGTGGAGCGACGCCGAGGAAGACGCGACTTGGAAACTGAGGACAGAATACGCGCGGCCTACCCTTTTCTTTTTTAGGGTACCTCTTTGACCTCTCTTTTTCCTTAAGTTGTGCTTGTATCTATCTTTTTAGGTATATCTCCTCGATATGATCCTTTATCCTTAGGTAGAAACCCCTTTGGATGTAAACATGTATTTGAAACATGTTATGGTTGATGGCTGCAAGTGGTTGCTAGTGGTTGCTCGTGGATGCATAAACACACACAACCGAGGTTTTAGATCGGCTCAGTCACTTCATACTGCATATGCATATATGTATTCATATTTGTATGTGGTTGAAACTTGATATATTTTCATATGGATGTGGCATTTGTATTGATGGTTGCGTACTCATGTAGAATTACGAGTAAGGACAAATTTGCATACATAATGGATTCATGACACTTGCATGATTTGCATTAAGGAGGTCAACTGGATCAGTAGACCGCCTGATTTTGCATTAGTAAAGGACATATACACACACTGTGCATATAATCATAAAGCATTAGAAGTCTTTTAAGGACAATGGGCGCCTGTGTTTGTTGTTGAGTAGATGGACGATTGGATGTTAGGACTTACGTTCTCCTAGACTTGAAGATTTCGGGGACGAAATCCTTTAAGGAGGGGAGAATGTAACACCCCGAATTTTCTGTTAACTGTAACTTAACAAATTAAAGTATAATTAATTCTAAATGATGGAATTAAGGGAAATGGGTTATGCAATTGCATTCGTCTCGGAATTCTTCTTGAGATAGAGTCCGAGTTTGCGTAAAACAGATACAGTATGAAGAAGATATGGACGAACGAAGTTGGGTAGAAAAACCAGTAACGGGTCAGAATGCACTTGCGCACTTGGGAAGTGCGCCAGAACAAAATTGCACTGGCACACTTGGGAAGTGCGCCAGTACAAATTTTCACTGGCGCACCTGCCAAGTGCGCCCAGGCCAGAAAACCTGGTTGGCCTGGTCGGGTTCTGGTCGATTTCTGAGTCTTGGCTGAGTCACTAGGGCTTACAAGTCGCTTTCTGATTGGCTTCTCTTGAGATGGATGGTCTAGATTCACTCTAGCTTCATCGACGGCTCTAATCAGTTTAAAATTCTATAAATACAACTCAAGTCTAAACCTAAATTCACACAAATAATATAGAACTAAAGCCGTCATGCTGCTGGAAAGAAACTAGGAGTGGCCGTCAATTAGAAATCTTAGAGACAAGCCAATACTAAAGTAAAACACGAATCAAAACAACGTTAGTCTACCCATAGAAAAGCATATCAAATTCAAAATTCAGAATCCAGAATCTAAGTTCGTCGTTCGCTGTAAGTATAGTGATTTTTTCGATGAGAATAAAACTAAGACTTGATTCGATGTAAATTGGAAGTGGAATTGTGCTATTATGTAACGACGATGTTAATTCATATCTATGTATTGAAATGATTGTGTTGCGAATGAAATTGGGATGTTTGCAGGATAATTAATATTGATGTTGATCCTATTGTACTTTTAGAATGACAACAACATCACAAGCAAGTTGTATAGTTCATGTTTATGTGATTATATAGGTTGTTTGTGATTAGAACCTCATGTGTATACTTAATGCTAGAACCTTTATGCTTAAATGGTTATGTTCATATACATGCCCCTATGTTTATACAAAAGTTGCAAGTTCCTAGTTGGATCCATGTCAAGATCCACTTTAGTACATGTTTCATGTTGTAATTAGATATGCGATTGGATCTAGTTCACACCCTTGTCATAAAGTTATACATATTTATGAAAATGTCATATTCTTGTCATGTGCTAGTGATGTTCGATGTTATGCCTAGATCCAAAAACAAGCTTAAACCTATGTTGTCTAAATCATATGCTAATTCATGTGACACCTATTTGGTTAGACCCTTATTTCAATGCAAATTCACATATATGTAAATTGATTTAGGCTATGTTGCAAATTCACATATATGTATATTGACTATTTTGCAAGTTCACACCTATGACATTCATGTTGGCTATTTCGCAAGTTCACACCTATGATGTTCATATTGACTATGCCAAAAATGCCAAGTTTACACTTATGTCATGTTTATGTTTATGAATTCCCTTATGCCTATTTGTGTGCGCTAAATTAGGCTAATTTTTTAGCCTAATATTGTATGTTAAAACTATGCGAACGAAAATTAGGCTAAGGTTGTTAGCCTAATGTTTAAACAGGGTAACGTTGGGAATATTAGTAAAACTTGACATACAAATATATGAAATTGGCATGTTTGTCACATGCCAAGATTGGTGGCATTTTAAACGGTATAAATTCTTATACCAAAAATGTTAAACTTGGAAAGTGGGCCGCAACATTTAATTGTGAACAAATTTACATATATTAAGTAATAAAGATAAATATGTAAATTTAGAAAATACGAATATGCTTAACACGAGGTTGGATTAAGTTGTTATGTAAACCTGCCCGGACCCACCTGGTTGTCCTGTAGTCACAACAATACCTATCCAATGTGGGTGTTTAAGCATTGAGCCCAATAAGGACCCGAGGTTAGACTGAGTTACAGTGTAAATCTACCCGGAATCGACCGGCACATCCTGTACCCGTAACAATATCTGTCTAATGTGAGTGGTCGGTGCTTTAAAAAGATAAGGACAGACAAGTCAGGATGGTAGGGTTATGTTAACTAAAACACTTAACCAATTCAACATGTTAATTAAACTGATGGGTGGGGTTAGGTAAATACAGACACTTAACGTGTTTGACTAGAAAACCCTAGTGACGGGGACCCATTTCAACAGTAACCCAATTAGGTATCATGGTACCCTGAAACTAGGCAGGGTGGGGCACGATTACTGGGCTGATTGTAAGCGGTCAAAAGCGACGGCGGTGGGTGCAACAGTATGGGTTCTAATGGAGTGCGGGCGTGCACACACTTCGGAGCAGACAAACAGGGCACTGGGGGCACCAGCAGTATAACCTATGCATTCTAAGGATTGTGTCGGGTCGCCACCATGGGACTTGATACACCCCATGGTGGGGCCAGCACAGGTATCTACAATATTTGGGGGCTGTAAGACACATGTGATTATGCGAGTAGGAGCCGATCTTTAGAATAAGGGGATCACTTCACCCTCAGCATGGGGTGCCAGTTTAGAACTAATGCATGTAGGTGCAGAGATATAGTGTGGGGTGCGATAGTATATTCGTTTCAAAACTACTTTATCTTAGTTTATGATACTCTCCTGTTTCCAGTTTATACCTATCATGCCCTTATTCTTATTCTCATACTGAAGAGTCACTAGACTTACCAGGCTTTATGTCTGACCCTATTTTCTTTCGTCTTCTTTTCTTCCGTTCCCCCCAGGTCCATATGGAGGAAACAACCTAACTTAGTCAGATTCTTTAAAAGCTTCAAGATAGTAGATGTACGGTTTGGACTCTCTTGGTTTGGCTATGGCATTTGGGCACAATCATGGGGATTTATGCAGTTTTAATTATGTTTTATGCTTCTTTATTTAATAACCAAGACAGAAATGATGATGTAATGTTTTGGGAGTTATTATGACATTTATGGAAATGTTTTGTATGAACATGTATTTATGAAATAAAAAGTCTGCTGTTTTTCGCTGCTTATATATATATATATGTGTGTGTGTGTGTGTGTGTGTGTGTGTGTTTATATCTGTCTTGTGTTTTATCTGTGACTTTTACTTACAAACCTCCACCAAAGTTAAGGCATTCCCTTTGTGAGTGACCTTAATGGAGAGTGGGGTGTTTCATGCTCGCCATCGATCAGCATCGTCGTCCCCACTAAAGCAATGCCTGCCACCTGTTACTTAGTCTTCCCATCCACAACCGGATGAACCGTCCAAGGTAACAAGAGGAAACATAAAACATTGAGTCAGACAACAGTCTTAATGAGCGGTAAAACAGCTAACAAACTTCATCAATAAAGTATATGAGAATGGCTAAATAATCAACTAATCTACCCAGCTCTAGAGAATAACTCACAATTTCCTTCCTGTTACATGACAGTGATAGCCTTTACAATCCATACACCCAAAGGAATAACAATTCAATCACGGCAATTAAAGCATCCATTCATATATGGAAAAGCAACTCAATCATGATCACAACATGCATTCAAACGTCCATAACTGACTCTGGCTATCACCGCCAACCTTGCTTTGGAACCCTCGTTATCGTATGACTAGCTAACAATTTGCCATTAATTTGTCAAGGACCACGCATGACGCCCCGGTTCTAGCAAAACTCACACGTTATACTCAACACGTGCTACACGCTATACTCAACACATGTCTAGGCCATACACGACGCCCAAGGCACTCGACCTACAATTGGTCTTCGATTGTACCTCTACTTTGAGTCCGCTAGAACCTATGACAATGGTAAATTGGTAATTTCTCGGCCTTCATCTCTCTAGTCGTTATCAATTACGACTATTAATTAGCTCACAACACCTTAGAGCTGTCACTTCACACGAACTCAATACATCCTTGAGTTGTCTCCCCATTTGTTGCATATAATGAACAACAAACACTTTCCAACACTTCCAAACTTCCCAATTGAATTCACTTTGAAGTCACATCATCACCGGAAATGTCCGACCAGAAATAGCCGACCAGAAATGGCAAAAATGGCTGACCAGAATAGGCCGACTCACTTTGGTCTGACATAATTTTGGTCTAAACCAACTTTGCTCCGACCCAACTTTAGTCCGACCCAACTTTGGTCCGACCCAACTTATGGCCGATCCAACTTATGGCCGATCCAAAACCTGCATATTTCAATTCAACTCCAATTTCGACCAAAACTTCGCCAAACGATAAATTTGACGAAGCTAACTCATCCAATTCATCAAAAAAGATTACAAGCATGTTATGAAATCAACAATATCATCAATATGACAATTCTATCAAGGATAATGTCAAATTCACCAAAATCACCACAAATATGCATATGAATAAAAACCATGGATCTAACTTGCACATTCGTATGGAATATAATAGAAATTACCTATCTAAACTTGGTAAATCAGATCCTAGGGTGATCTATATGAAAATGAATGTACCAATTCATAGATCTAAGGAAAAACACTTGAATTTGATGAAAAACATGATCTACTACTCATACACTTTATTGAATTCATGTGAGAGATGTAATCCACTCACCGATTCTCCTAAAAAAACTAAAATGATAGAATTATGAATTTGGACAGCGAGCAATTCAAACCAAACTCCTCGATCTGATGAATTCCCCTTTGAAATGATATAGATCTAGCCTCGAATGGTGTAGATCTTCGATTTCCCTCCTTGGATTTGTATTTTTAATGGTGGAAAAGTGTTTAAAGGAAGGAGGAGCACAAGGCACCAAATGGGAGAATGAAAACTAAACTATTTCCCATATCCCTCACCCTCTATTTATAGTTTCCACCAGCCCACTAATGGGCCTCCTCCAAATCAGCCCATTAGGCTCCCAAAACCTGAACAACCAACTGAAAAACCTTAAAACAACGATTTCTCCCAAACCACTGAACCAAATCCTTAATGTAACCAATCTACAGAAAGGCAATCATCAATTCCCTTTCCAATGACACAGGTCTCACCCTCTGATTCGACCTGAATCAAAAGTTATGCCCTGTACAAGACTGACAGGGGTAAAATGGTCACAAACAAAACCGGTAAAAATTATGGACATGTCCTATATCCCCATAAGCAACATACTAAAAGATGAGAATGATCCAACCCTCAGGGAATAAAATATAAATATTTTACGATCTTTCGATACGTAAAATGCGGGCTGTTACATTCGTCCCCCCTATAGAATTTCTCTCCCGAAATTGCAAGCAAACAAAAGCAATCACAACAATTCCACATGCCTATCATCCATGAGAAGCCAATTCTGTCATCCAAACTAGCAACCATCAAGCTATGCATCCATAGCTTAATCCTAGCACGCGGAATTCTATCAAACAATCAGCAAGACACAACCATATAATGATGGTACGATGTGAAAGGGTCCTACCGGCGAAGAGTTCTGGATGAGTCGCCTTCATGCTTTCTTCCGTCTCCCACATACAATCATCATCGTCTTCACTCCATTGTACCTTGACCATCTTAACTGTCTTCCCCCTAAGCTGTTTCATGTCATTCCCCATAACATGAAGTGGTTCACGAGGTTTCGCAACTGCGGTTTCTACTTCTAGGTCTTCATACTTCTCTGGAGATACCACCACATTCGAATTATGCACGAACTTCTGTAGAAACGACACATGGAACACATTATGCACGCTCGACATCTTCTCGGGTAACTCAAATCTATATTCGAGCTTTCCAATTTGTTCGACTATCAGAAATGGTCTAACGAACCTAGGAGTCAACTTTCCTTTACTGCCAAATCGAACCACATGCTTTAATGGCGAAATCTTCACGAAAACCATGTCACCAATTTCGAATTCCAAATCTTTTCGATGCTTATCAGCATAGCTCTTCTAGCGATCTTATGTCGCCTTCATTCGTTGCCGAACGATCTCGATACAATCCAAGGTCTCTCTAATCATCTCTGGCCCAAGTACGAACTTATCTTCAGTTTCTAACCAACATGCTGGAGAATTGCATGGTCTCCCATACAACGCCTCGTATGGTGCCATCCCAATGCTAGACTGGTAGCCAGGGCAGGAAATGAAGGAATTTGGTTCATTGTGGATCGCTTGACCAAAAGTGCGAGATTCATTCCTGTCAAGTCGACTAGGACAACATCGAATTTGGCTGAACTTTATGTGAAATGGATAGTGCGACTCCACGGTGTCCCAAAGAGTATAGTGAGTGACCGAGATCCATTATTCATGAGTGGATTTTGGAAAAGTTTGCAAGAAGCTTTGGGAACCGACTTGTGCTTGAGCACAGCATATCATCCCCAAACTGATGGTCAGACTGAGAGAGTCAATCGAGTTTTGGACGATCTCCTTAGGGCTTGTTTGTTAGACTTCGGAGGATCATGGGAAGACCATCTACATCTGATTGAGTTTCCAAAAGTACCAACTTGTCCCCAGTTTCTAACCAACATGCAGGAGAATTGCACGGTCTCCCATACAACGCCTCGTATGGTGCCATCCCAATGCTAGACTGGTAGCTATTATTATTTGGAAACTCAATCAGATGTATATGGTCTTCCCATGATCCTCCGAAGCCTAACACACAAGCCCTCAGGAGATCGTCCAAAACTCGACTGACTCTCTCAGTCTGACCATCAGTTTGGGGATGATATGTCGTGCTCAAGCACAAGTCGGTTCCCAAAGATTCTTGCAAACTTTTCCAAAATCCACTCGTGAATATTGGATCTTGGTCACTCACAATACTCTTTGGGAGACCATGGAATCGTACTATCCATTTCACATAAAGTTCAGCTAATTTCGATGCTATCCTAGTCGACTTGATAGGAATGAATCTCGCACTTTTGGTCAAGCGATCCACAATGACCCACACTCCTTCATTTCCTGCCCTGCTTTTTGTAGTCCATCGATAAAATCCATTAATATTTTCTCCCACTTCCACGTAGGAACTTCCAATGGCTGAAGCAAACCACTTAGCTTTATCTGTTCAGCTTTCACCAACTGACAGTTCATGCACTTGGAAATGAACTTTCTAGTATCTCGCTTCATCCCCTCCCAGTAGTAAACTCTCTTCATGTCCTGATACATCTTTTTACTCTCGGGATAAATCGTCAACTTCGAGTGATGACATTCTCTCAGAACTTCATCTCTCAATCCATCGATATCAGGAACAACAAATCGCCCTTGCTTCCAAAGCCAACCTTCTCGATCGACTTCGAACTCTTTAATTTCTGGTTCTAGTCTCTGGATAACCTCGACAAGCTTTGCATCTTGATTTTGGCTCTTGCCAATCTTTCAGTGAGAGTAGGCCTTATCGATAAATTTGCCAACATTTCAGGTTCCAACTCACACTTTGGCCTGAAATCAAACCTTGCCAAATACTCAAGGCTCTTCCATTCCAAAAACATCGCTCCCAAACCTGCGTGTCTTCGACTCAACGCATCTGTAACTACGTTGCCCTTGCCCAGAGTATAGGCTATACCAAAATCATACGATGCCATAAACTCTAACCATCGTTGCTGCCGAAGACTCAAATCCTTTTGGGGAGAAAAGATACTTTAACGACTTGTGGTTCATAAACAACTCGAACCAAACCCCCAACAGGTAATGTCTCCATATCTTCAGAGAAAATACAATCGCTTCCAACTCCAAATCATGAGTTAGGTAATTCTTCTCAAGTGGCTTCAGCTGTCGACTCGCGTAAGCCACAGCCTTATCCTTTTGCATTAGCACTGCTCCAAGTCCAGTACCACATGAATCGGTATATACCACCATCTCTTCATTCCCACTTGGAATGGTCAACATAGGAGCACTAGTTAATCTCTCCTTCAGGATCTTGAACGCTTGTTCACACTTTGTATTCCATGTGAATACTTGGTTCTTCTTTGTTAATCCTATCAAAGATGCAGCTATCTTTGAGAAATCCGTGATAAACTGTCGATAATAACCAGCCAACCCAAGGAAACTCCGCACATCCGTCGCATTCCTAGGTCTATCCCAGTCCTGGATTGCTGCCACCTTAGCGGGGTCAACCGCTATCCCATTTCCAGAAACAACAAGACCTAAAAACCTCACTTCATCCTTCCATAAGTGACACTTTGAGAACTTAGCCTTCAACCGATGCTTTCGCAAGATCTCTAACACAACACTCAAGTGCGGCTTGTGTTCTTCCTCAATCCTAGAGTAAACTAGAATATCATCCATGAACACAAGCACGAACTTGTTCAACTGATCTCTGAACACTCTATTCATAAGATCCACAAAGTATGTTGGTGCGTTAGTCAATCTGAATGGCATCACCAACCACTCAAAGAATTTGGATTGTGTCCTAAAAGCAGTCTTTGGTACACTATCCTTGGCCACCCTCAATTGGTGAAATCCCATTGCCAAATCCATCTGAGAAAACACTTTGGCTTCATGAAGCTGATCGAACAAGTCATCAATCCTTGGCAACGGATACTTGTTCTTCTTAGTTACCTTGTTCAGCTCATGATAGTCACACACAATCTTAACAAGCCATTTGCCTGGGTTACAAACACGACTGGTGCACCCCATTCGGAAACACTTCTCCGAATGAATCCCTTCCTAAGAAGGTCTCGAACTAGCACCTCTGAATCTCACTGTTCCTTAGGCACTATCCGCCTATGAGGCATAATGATTGGTTTAGCCGCCTCAACCAAATCGATCCTAAACTCGATCTTACGATGCGGCGACAACCCTTTGACCTCGTCAAAGATATCCTCATACTCATTAGCTACTAGCACAGATGAAAAGTCTTCTTGTGGAATCACAAGCGAATATAGATACCTAACGAAGACACCTTCTTCGCGCTTACACTTTATCAACACCTTTCACCCTTCCACATCCCCGACTCTAACCTCTAGCTTCTCGCAATTCACCCTTGCCGCATACCTTTTGAGCCAATCCATTCCCAAGATGATCCCAAACCCGACGAAGTTAAGAACAAAGTAATCACACACAAAAGAGCAACCATGACTCGACAACACTAGACCATGACACCACATGCACAAATTGGACGAACCCCCAAATGG
Source organism: Allium sativum (assembly GCA_030737875.1). Lineage (NCBI taxonomy): Eukaryota > Viridiplantae > Streptophyta > Magnoliopsida > Asparagales > Amaryllidaceae > Allium > Allium sativum. The sequence continues at coordinate 587,904,141 of CM060913.1, read as the reverse complement.
ATTAGTCACGATCAATGGTCTATCACAAATCTCGGGTTCCAAACCCAAGCGACACATAAGCTCATTGCAAATGAATAAATGTGATGCTCCTGTATCAAACAAAACTCGAACTGAAACATCATGACCAAAAAGAGTACCTTGCACTACGACACCCTTTCCCTTCTCCTCTGCAGCAGGAGCCCTTGAAGATGATGGCACTGCCCCCAAAGCATAAGCCTTAACCACTTGCTTTCCTTTGGCCGATTCTGGACAATCTTTCTTCTCATATCCCGGCTTCCCACACTTGAAGCACTTCTTCTCGGCTTTTGGATTCTTGCATTCACTAGAAAAATGGCCCTTCTACTAACAATTGAAGCAAGTCATTTCTCCCTTTTGCTTCTTTTGTCCATCCTTTCCTTTCTGTTGTTGTTGCTTCCTTTTCTTATTATTATCACCCTACTGTGGCTTTTGTTCCTCCTTAGGTGCAACAACAGACATCTTCTTAAGGAACAGACTTTCATGCCTCAAAGCCTTCTCGATGATCTTCTCAAAGCTATCATCGAGGTGATCCACAAGCTGATCCCCAAGATATTCATCCAATCCCAAGACAAACTTCTTGTTCTTTTGATAAGGAGTATCCACGTATGAATGAGCATACTTCGACAGAGCCTAGAAGTCGGAAATAAAGTCAAGAAATGGGCGACCATTCTGCTTAAGCTCCACTAATCTATTAAACAGAACAGACTTCTGCACGGTGGAGATGAATTTTGCTTCAAACCTAGCTTGGAACAACTTCCATGAAATATCCTCTTCAGGGATCTCAAGTGTGACAGAGTTCCACCAGTCCATTGCTCTTTCACTAACTGCCTTAATGAGAGCTTCCTCTTTGTTGCATCATCAATACCCGTGTCCTTGAAGATTCAGACACAAGTATCCATCCACCTTTGAACTTCTTCAACTGGTTCGGTGCCCTTGAACTGTTTCCCTCCCAATAATGTAAAGTTTTTGCATAGCTTTGCAAATTCTACAGCTCTAGGCACTAGAACTTCAACATCAACCGTAGCTCCTACTAGAGTGGGGTTCCTTCAAAGGCATGCTTCAATCATAGCTTCAAACATGTTCGGGTATTCAGGTGCCCCGCCATTACCCCCTCCAGGCATAGCTTCTTCCCTAGCAGAATGTCTCGTATAACATCGAATCATTCTAAATCTACAAATTAGAATAATTAGCCATCTACAAGACAAAATGCTAAAGAAGTACAAATGCTACTACTATATATTCTAATATATATATAGTAAGCATCCAACTGAAATCTACAAGTATGTCTCTCATACGTGATTATGTCTTTGAACTTTGGCTAAAATCATTAACCAGAGCTCTGAAACCAAATGTGACGACCTCCCACAACCCGCGCACTAAAAGAGAGGAATAATGCGCTGAAAGGTGTGCCAAGCAGTTATGGGCGACCATCAAGGTACGATATATAAGCGGAACATGTCGTAAACTCACAACGCAAGGATAAAATATAATAGAACATATACAATAAGTAGTGATAGTGAAGCAGAAAACACTAAACTTTCATGATAACTAGAAAGTATTTCCCATACATGTGAAAGTGTTTGTACAATTTGCCTCACTACAATACTCAGAGAAATAGCAAACAATGGAAACAAATACTAGACAGTAATAAAACTGGTACGTGAGCCTCCTGCTCGCCATCGATAAACATCGTCGTACTCACTAAAGCAATACCTGCCACCTGTTACTAAGTTTTCCCATCAACAACCAGATGAACATCCCAAGGTAATAAGAGGAAACATAAAACCTTGAGTCGGACTACAGTCTTAGTGAGCGATAAAATGGCTAACAAACTTCATCAATAAAATATATGAGAATGGGTAAATAATCAACTAATCTACCCAGCTCCAGAGAAGAACTCACAATTTCCTTCCCCGTAACATGACAGTGATAGCCTTTACAATCCATACACCCAAAGGAATAACAATTCAATCACGACAATTAAAGCATCCATTCATATATGGCAAAGCAACTCAATCATGATCACAACATGCATTCAAGCGTCCATGACTGACTCTGACTATCACCGCCAACCTTGCTTTTGAACCCTAGTTAGCGTATGACTGGCTCACAATTTGTCAAAGACCACACACGATGCCCCAATTCCACTACAACAAAAACACCATATTACAACGGTGGAAAAAAGTTGTAAAATACATTTTACAAGACTATCACCGCCAACCTTGCTTTTGAACCCTAGTTAGCGTATGACTGGCTCATAATTTGTCAAAGACCACACACGATGCCCCAATTCCACTACAACAAAAACACCATATTACAACGGTGGAAAAAAGTTGTAAAATACATTTTACAACGGTGAAACAAACGTCATATATTAAGAAGTTGTAATAGACTAAAATCTTTTATAATTTTTTTGCACAGTTGTGACACAGTTGCGATATGTATATTTTACAACTGTTTTTCACCGTTGTAATAAACTTTATTACAACTTTTATACACCGTTGTTGTTAAATTTTTTACAACTGTTTACAATTGTTGCAGTATATTTTATTACAACTATTATTTTGCAATTGTAATATATTAACAAATTATATGAATAAATATCTCTCTCTCTCTCTCTCTCTATATATAGAGAGAGAGAGATAAATAACATAAGAAATAGATGTAAGTCTAAAGGTATCACGATCCATTCATTAATAAAAACCACAACTTTATATCCAAAATACAATTTATAAATCATATACCACATAAAAATGTATAAAATTACAACTGTCCTCCTCATTTGCTTCTGAAAGCTTCAACTCAATTAAAAAGCTCATTCGCCTATGAAATCTACGAAACTCATTTGCCTCTAAAATGTAATTGACCTCTACCTAATGCTATCCTCATATTTTCTATTCGCATCAGGAATTGCCTCCAAAATCTACAAAACTCGTTTGTCTTGAACCTATTAAACCTACAAAGCTGAATTATACATACAAATAAATATCTTGGTATTTTTATTTAACAAGAATCAAAGCAAAAAAATTATTTGAAAGAAAATGTAGACAAATGTGGTGGTGTGAGAGCAGATATGAACATTAAATCTTTAAAAAAAAAATTAAAAATAATGACACAAAACAAGTCACCTGTAACATTAGTGATCACTTTTGTAACCTTCTGAGTTGCAAGTGCATTTAGTTTATGTCAAAAGCCACCTGAAGCAGATTCCTCATAGGCTGCTTTTGCTCTTTTGGACTACTTATATTTGACAAGGCAGATTTGAAGGCAAGCAAACTGTCCATATATCAAAAATAATATACAGCACATAAAGCTCTATTTCGTTGTCAAATTGATAACATTCACCTATTACAAAATATTCGATTTGTGATTCCCTTTTTTGAACAACAAAGGAAGTAATATCCAAGGAAAATCGATGGGTAATGTCATAGGAAAATAACCATGATAAGGTTGTGCAAAATACTCTATGACATCCATAACAAAGCCACAAAATTTTTTGCTTCACAGAACAAAATAATAATACCTATCCATAGAATATTTGTAAGAACTGTCTATGGACCATCTACATATTTGTTAAGCCGGCAGTATCCCATTTCATATAATGATTATTGAATAAAAGTAAACACATCTTTTTGTTCAATATAATTTGACAAGGCGAAAATTTAAATTGCAATTTACATTACTTTGATGAGAAAAAAGAATAAAATGAAAGATAAATTATAGTAAGTTCTTATATGAAGAAGCAACTATTCTAACTTTGGACCGCAAGAACAAATAAGCCAAAACTAGAATGACACTTAGCCATCCGAAAATATCTTTATGTCATTAAGCACTTATTCACTTACCACAATAAATGTAGGGATTAACTATAAGTAATATTTATTATTAACAACATGATTCTTATTCAAAACAAAGGCGGTATTTTTATTACATAGTTCTAGTAGACGTTCTGATTCAGACATATATTTTCTAAATAAAACAGTAGAAGAAAGAGCAGTGCACCTTAAGATCCAAGTGAACATCGAATGATTCTATCAATCCTTGCAAGATCTAAGCTCTGAATGTCCTTAGCAAGTAGAACTCTGTGTTGAGGAGAAAGCTCATCCCAAAAGGAAAAAACGTCTTCTTGGCCGTAGTCCTTGAGGCGCTCGATTTGAGCTTCCGATGGAGCAACCATCTCGATGTTGGCTGCCTACGACTCATCTCGCCTTCTGATCTCTGATCCCACTACTATATCTTTCATTTCCTTCTTCACACTTTTACAACCTATTCGATTTGCAAGTCTAAATCAAAAGAAGAAAATAGAACTTCATCAATAGCAATTATTTCAACCAAAACAACATGTAAGTAAACCTAAGAATAAACAACATACCAAGTGCTTAGCGATCAGTCTGAGCCTCTAACCAGTGCTACTCAAACCGAATGTTGTAGAGAGCTTCTTCTAACTTTAGTATTTGTCCTAGTAAAGGATTTGCATGTTCTGGATGACTGTTTCAACTAGCATAAGTATGTTACCACCTCCATATTCATATATGGTGAAGTAAATGAAATACAATGAGCTTATTAAGTTACCATCTTTTGCATGCTCATCTAAGTAGGAAAAATGACCAATGTACTATCAAGGATTATCCCAAAACTTTCCACTGTATGCCAATAGTTGTCACCATCGGTACCTGCTGGGTTCAGCTCAATAGCTTTGTGTAATAGAACCATAATTATATATATAAGCCAAACGTGGATTTACTTTTGGTTTTTAGTGGTTGCTGGATTCAGACCATGTATTAGTGAAGAGGCATTAAATGCATGGGTCTGCCCTTTTGACCAAAGGGAGTTCAGGTCAGTGATTTGATACCCTATTATACAAGGGAGTTTGTATCAGTGACCTAAGAGAGCAACCAGCAATTGGTGGCCTGACTGAAAGGAAACGTCTAGCAAAGACATTTGGTGCTATAAATACAAGGCAAACTAGACGGTCAATGTTGCATATGTCAAAGTTATTGCAGGTATACTTTTTGCTAACAATCACATGTTTCCCTCTAGTGTATGAAGCAAAATATAATCCACTCGGTCAGCCATATTTAAGAATTGCATATCCATGATGCTAGTCATATCAGTCTAATTATACAAAGACATAAATAGATGTTGGATCTGAATTCAAGATAAAATCAATAGTTTCATGCTAAGGAGATTTATTGGTCAAGCAGAAGCGATAAGCCAAAATGGAACGAACAAACTCAACACAACCCAAATGACCGATAACCCAAAATCACCACACCAAAACAGACCAAGGACTACCATTCCCATATACCATTCATCAAATCCAAAACAACAATCTCGAGAAAATCTCCAACAAGAACATCTGCAGAAAACACTAACCTGTAGCATTCGAATGTGGTAACCAAGCCTAAACAAGCCTCGAAACCCACAATAATGTAGGCTGAACCAGAGAGAAATCACCTAGTCAAAACAAGACAAGAACACGCTCTTCAAAATTGATCCAAATCCGACCTAAACAGACTGCAGAACGGCGTGGGAAGGACTAACGCTTGAGGTAGGCTTGGGTGCTTGAAGGAGGGTTCAGACCCGGTGAGGTAGTGAGTATGGGAAGAACAAGGTGTAAGAGGATGCGACATACACTGAAAACGCATAATTGTGGGTTGCGCAAGATTAAAAAGGGTGGATTGGGTGATTAAAAAGATTGATCTGGCTGTTAGATAGATCTGATAGGGTTGTGGTGGTGGGCGACAGGCACGGTAGAGTGAGGCTGGGATTGCGGAGGAAGGGAAGAAGGCAGAGGCAGGTGGTCACTCCCTTTCCCTTTGATGCATCACCACCGCTACACTTCAAATCTTCACAACTTTCATAATTAACGCCGAAAACTAAAAATGCAAAACACAAAATAAACCAAACGCTACTTAGATTCGAGCCCAAAATTTTGTTTTGGAGCCAAAGGCAAATTTGAATTTGGAGCTAAGGGAAATTATAATGCCTTCATGTATAATATCCTATGTAAATTAGGTTTAACGTAAGGTTGTCAACGAATAACCGTATAACTTGAAATTTGTTCATACCAATATCAAAATTTATCCAATATCCAAAAAAGCATGTGGGCATGGATATGCTCATCCAAATTCAATGATTATACATTATGTTTTACATTCGGCTCGATTCGACATAACCATATTTTTAGGAATTTAGTAAATAAAATGATTATCATTTATTATTTTATATAAGTAAAAAATGCAAAATGTGCATAAGGATCAATAGTTGTTGCTTACCTTCTTACCATGTTTTTTTTAAAATACTCTTAGCGTTAATATCTATTTATATTGAATAGGAAAATTTCAATTTATTTTCTTAGATTTACCTATTAATGAAGGCAATCTCCACCATTTATTAAAACTCAAATCCAATGCTAAAAATAATTTTGTATAATTTTCTAATAAAATCATTTTGATTATCGATTACCAAAATTAATTACCAGATATTAAATGTTACTTCTTATTTATTACTTCTTAATTATTAATATTAATGATTATTTCTTAATTATTATTACCAAAATTTAATTATTAACTACTTAATAATAATGGTAATTTATATTTAGTATACTAATTATTAAAAATTATTAACTAATTATTGGTTACTTAATTAAAATAATAATAACTGTTTATTATTATTATTATACTAATTATTAATATATAATGTTAATTGTTAAAAAACTGCGACTTATTACAACAGGTAAGGAAGAAATGTTGTATAGGCATTTATTACATCTGTCACAAGAAAAGAGTTGTTAAAAGTATGTTTATTACAACTTTATGAAAATAACTGTTGTAAAAAACTTCTATTACAACTGATATTTTGTGACAGTTTTAAAGTTACAGTTGTAATATGGTATTTTTGTTGTAGTGTTTAGCAAAACTCACACGCTATACTCAACACGTGTTTAAGCCATACACGACGCCCAAGGCACTTGACCTACAATTGGTCTTCAATTGTACCTCTGCTTTGAGTTCGCTAGAACCTTCGACAACGATAATTCCTTGGCCTTCGTATCTCTAGTTGTTATCAATTACAACTATTAATTAGTTCACAATACCTTAGAGCTGTCACTTCACACGTACTCAATACATCCTTGAGTTGTCTCCCCATTTGTTGCATACAATGAACAACTGACACTTTCCAACACTTCCAAACTTCCCAATTGAATTCACTTTGAAGTCACATCATCACCGGAAATGTCCGACCAGAAATAGCCGACCAGAAATGGGAAAAATGGCTGACCAGAATAGGGCGACTCACTTAGGTCCGATCCAACTTTGGTCCGACCCAACTTATGGCCGATCCAACTTATGACCGATCTAAAACCTGCATATTTCAATTCAACTCCAATTTCGACCAAAACTTCGCCAAATGATAAATCCAATGAAACTAACTCATCCAATTCATCAAAAAGGATTACAGGCATGTTATAAATCAACAATATCATGAATATGACAATTCTACTAAGGATAATGTCAAATTCACCAAAATCACCACAAATATGCATATGAACAAAAACCATGCATCTAACTTTCACATTTGCATGGAATATAATAGAAATTACCTATCTAAACTTGCTAAATCAGATCCTAGGGTGATCTATATAAAAATGAACTTACCAATTCATAGGTCTAAGGAAAAACACTTGAATTTGATGAAAAACATGATCAATTACTCATACACTTTAATAAATTCATGTAAGAGATGTAATCCACTCACTGATTCTCCCAAACAAGCTAAAATGATAGAATTATGAATCCAAATAGCGAGCAATTCGAACCAAACTCCTCGATCTGATGAATTCCCCCTTGAAATGATGTAGATCTAGCCTCAAATGGTGTAGATCTTCGATTTCCCTCCTTGGATTTGGATTTCTAATGATGGAAAAGTGTTTAAAGGAAGGAGGAGCACAAGGCACCAAATGGGAGAATGAGACACTAAACTATTTCCCATATCCCTTACCCCCTATTTATAGTTTCCACCAGCCCACTAATGGGCTTCCCCCAAATCAGCCCATTAGGCTCCCAAAATCTAGACAACCAACTGAAAAACATTAAAACAATGATTTCTCCCAAACCGCTGAACCAAATCCTTAATATAACCACTCTACGGAAAGACAATCATCAATTCCTTTCCAATGGCAAAGGTCTCACACTCTAATTCAACCTGAGTCAAAATTTATTCCATGTACAAGACTGATAGGGGCAAAATGATCACAAACAAAACCGGTAAAAATTATGGATATTTCCCACATCCCCATAAGCAACATATTAAAAGATGAGAATGATCCAACTCTCAGGGAATAAAATAAAAATATTTTACGATCTTTCGATACGTAAAATGCGGGCTGTTATAGTGAAGCGCTTGGTATCTGGGAAAACCATTAACACTTGTTGAAATGTTTGGAATAATTAGTAGCATCACCGTTAATGGTAGGCTAGAAGTAGCCGTACCGCAGAACCTTCTTTGTCGGAGTTTTCTCTTTGGTTTATGCTTTTCATTCTCCTTCATGAACTTCCCACAATATTTGTTTGGCATCATCATCGGCCACACAATGAAGCATTAGAACTGAGAATCCCCTCCTCCAAAGTATATCTCCCTGGATAATGTATCTTGAAGCTTTGCGCATGAGAGCTCACTTTTTATTATTTCTTTTCGGGACTCTTTTTCAGGTTCGGCTTCCAAGGTTTAATCCGTACCCATCTGGTCTATGTTTGGGTGTCTAACGTCTCGAACGGGACCATTTCTACTTCATCTCGGGAATTGAAACTAGCCAGTTTATCCAAGATATCAGCCTTCTGATTCTATTCCGTAGGGATATGAAAAGTGCTATGATAGCCAAAATCGTCCAACAACTCCTCCACCTGATTGAGATAGGTGGCAAGTCATGCCTGCTTAGTTTGGTACTCCTTTCGAACTTGAAATATAATAAGTTGTGAATCATAGAAGCTGTCCAATGCCACCACCCCCAACTCCTTCATAAACTTCAACTTGTCAATTAGGGCTTCATGCTCGGAATTGTTGTTAGTGGCAGGAAAGTTTAATCTTAGGGGATAATAAATCGATCGACCCTCGATATTTAACAAAACAACTCCGACTCCAGAACATTGATCATTACGAGCCCTGTTTGTGTACAACTTCCAAGTGTCTTGTCACGGTTTGACATTAGGAAGACTGGCATCGTCCTTTGTAGTGTCATCCTCGGGAATCATATATTTTTTTATGAAGTCTGCCAATGCTTGTCCTCGGATACTTTTCTGGAGAAAGGTGAGGTCAAATTTACTCAGTTCGATGTTCCGCCTGAATAACCTCCTAGATGCCTCAGGTCATTGAAGGACCTGTCGTAGCAGTTGTCGATATAAGCTTTGATGGGTGAGCCTGAAAGCAAAGATGGAGCTTTCTTGAGGCGATCAACAATTATAAGCGACTTTAGTCTTTGGGTAGTTAAGTTCTACCCCCATCAACTTCTTACTTACATAATAGACTGGTCGCTACACCCGATCTCTTCGCAAACCAAAGCTGAACTAATAGCATGTAAAGATACTGTTAAGTACATGAACAAGTCCTCATGGTCGACTGACTTAGATAATATACGAGGCCTCTCCAAATGATCAAGAAGGTTCTAAAAACCTTCGACACAATCGGACATCCAAGCGAAGTTGCGTTTCCCTCGCAAAGAAGGGAAAGCATTTGTCTATAGCCATGGAAATAAATCTACACAAATATGCAACCTTTCCTGCCACGCTTTGCACATATTTTATTTTCCAAGGCCCCTGAATACCCTTGATTGCTTCGATCTATTCTGGGGTGATTTCAATTCCTCGAGACCTAACAATGAAGCTCAAGAATATACCTGATGCAATGCCAAAATTGCATTTCAAAAGGTTGAGCTTCATCCCATATCTGCGAAGAACACCAACCATCTTTTCCATGTCTTAGACATGATCAGTTGATTTCTTTGACTTCTCTATCATGTCATATATATACACCTCCATCGTATTTCCGATTTGGTCATGGAACATGTGGTTGACCAAGCACCTCCATTGTCTTCCCGATTCAGACTCCTTGTTTTCCTTATCGCGGACTTCCTTCTACTCCCCTAAATAGCACACTTGCCCTGCTACTTGATCTCCCCATACTACTCCAACTTCATCTTTAGTCGAAAACTTCAAGAGCAAAAACCAGGGAGCTTTGCAAGCTCGAAATTCTGCTAGGGCTAGTCGGCCCAAGAAGGTGTTATATAGAGAGTTTATGTCCATCACAAGAAACAAGAGAATTAGCACTCTCCTACACCGAAAATGCCACTGGTTCATTAGTTGATCCATTAAGCAGTTAATCTTGTCTTCGCATGGCTTTGCATCTCTTACCTCTAACCTCATCCAGTCATAGGCTCATATGCGTATAATATTTATGGAACTCCCACTGGCCACAATGACTTTTTGTACTGTGGCTAGGCCAATGTTGGCTGTAATTAATCACAAAAGGATTGTTACTTGGGGTCTCCTCCCCCTCTAACTCTCTGTCTTGGAAGACAATGTCATACGTCGTTCTCTTCCTTTTCTCCAACGGACCTGCTGCTTTAGGGATGCTTCATTCGCTAACATCTAGATGCTTTGCAGCATTATCATAGAGCTCCATAGTTTGAGTAGTATGACCTACCAGATGTAGACCTCCGATGTAACACCCCGTATTTTCTGTAAACATCAAACTAACAAATTAAAGTATACTTAATTTTAAAAGAAGAATTAAGGGAAATGGGTTACGCCATTGCGTTCGTCTCGAAATTCTGCTTGGAATAGAATCTAAGTTTTCGTAAATCGGACTTCGTATGAGGAAGTTATGGCCCTCAGAAATTTCAGGAATTTAAATAAATTAAAACAGCTCAGATTTAAGTTCGGAATTCAAATCACACACCCAGGCTGGACGGGAAATTTCCCGCCTAAGACCCAGGTCGACCAGGGGGTCGACTTGGGTCGACATAGGTAGACCAAGGAGTCGACCTAGGGGGCGACCTCCCCCATATTTCCAAATCCGAGGACTTGTTCGTTTTTCTGCATTTGGACGCCCGTTCTGACCAGATTCGTTGATCCTATGCTATATAAACACCCCTAAGGCTACGGTTTTCTCTTCACAACTTCATTACGCCTATACTTTACCCTAATTCATATCAAAATAAATTAAAGACATACTTATGCTACTCTAGTTATTTAAGAAATCAAGTTTAGAATTCAAGTAGAGATTCAAAGGCTAATTCAACGACTTCAACAACTATTTTCTAAGAATCAAATCTAAATTAGAGAATCGATAATCAACGTCAAGGGATAGCTTTTCAATTTTCGAAAATAGATTTCAGAAATACAAGAATCATTCTCTTTTTGTAAGTTCAAGTTACTTTCAGATGTGAATTTTAATTGAAATTCTTGGCATGTAATAATCTGGATCTAAGCTATACTTGATTATGAGATAATCCTTTTAGATTTATCAAATCTAATCTATTAGATTTGTGCCTGCGATGTTATTCAAATCTAATCCATTAGATTTATGCCTGATGTAAGTAATCCTTTCATTTGAATTTGTGCTTGTATATGCCTTTGGGAATCATTATTGACTATGGAATTAGTCCAATCATATCTATCCTTGTTGTATATCGGAATTATAATCCTGTTTAAGTTCATGATATAACTCTTGTCAAACCTATATGTCTGTGATGGTTCATAATGATATTCATATCATATCTATATGCCTGCAATGTATTCTATGCAAAACTTGTCAATTTGGTATATCAAATTTATTGGACCAATAGTTCTTATCGTCATATGCCTATTCTTATGCCTCTTATGTTCCAAATTGTTTCTCCGCTTATTCCATTAATCTTGCGTTGAATCTCAAAATACTACGTTATGAATGCGAGGGTAATTGGGTATAACATGAAATTAACATTTATTTGGCATAATTTGGAACATGTATTATGGCATGACTGTTAAGAGGCAATTTGGGGTAATTTGACATGAATTATGGAATATGTAATTTGACATATTGAACCTAGAACTGGCATGAATGACGAAGTATGAAATTTGGCATGAAAAACCCAGTTTTGAGAGAAAACTATAAATTGGAATATTAAATTTAGCTTGGGCTTAACTATTAATTTGGGACACCAAACTTAATGCATATTGATTTCGGGCATGACTATTATTGCAAGTTTAGGGAAGATTGGGTATAGCCAACTTCGATTAATGACTTGAAATTGGAATTTGTTGGGCATAACTTGGGAATTGGAACATGACTAGTTTTGGTGAATTTGGTAATTAGCATGAAAAGTCCAGATTTGGGTATACATGGTAAATGGGTACATTAAAGATGAACATGCCTAACCCGAGTTTAGATTCAGTTGTGGTGTAAAACTACCAGGAACCGCCAGGCACATCCAGTAACCACAACAACACCTATCTAATGTGAGAGGTTAGTGCATCATGCCCAAGAAAAACTCGAGGTTAGATTGAGTTGTGGTGTAAAACTGCCCGGAACCGCCCGACACATCCAGTAACCGCAACAACACATATCTAATGTGAGAGGTTGTGCATTAATAAATCAATTAATGCTAATGAACAAGATGAATGACTAGGGTTAAGTTCATAGGAACACTTAACCAATATAACATGAATGACTAGGGTTAAGTTCATAGAAACACTTAACCAATATAACATGAATGACTAGGGTTAAATTCATAGGAACACTTAGCCAATATAACTCGAATGACTAGGGTTAAGTTAATGAGAAACACTTAACCAATATAAAAAGATGAATGACTAAGGTTAAGTTAATAGGAAACACTTAACCAGTATAGCATGATGAAAGGGTAGGGTTATGTAATAAGAAACACTTAACCAATATAACCTGATTTGTGGTAAGGTTAAGTTAAAACAAGAGGGCAACACTTAACCAATTTGACTTGATTTGTGGTAAGGTTAAGTTAAAATAAGAGGGCAACACTTAACCAATATAATTTAATTTGTGGTAGGGTTAAGTTGACACAAGAAGGCAACACTTAACCAAAGTAACATGACAAGTAGGTAGGTTAAGTAACTTGAATTGATTGATGACACTTAACTAATACAACATGATGAACACGTGGGGTTAAGTTAACAAGAAACACTTGACCAATACAACATGAATGGACAACACTTTACCAATATGGCGTAATGTGCGGGAGGGTTAAGTACATATCAAGTTGGGTGGCTAATATTAGTAAATATAGGCCGACAAACTTAACCATTAAATAAACATGCTTGAATCAGTAGGAGGGTTAAGTACATATTGAGTTGGGTGGGTAATATTAGTAAATATAGGCCCACAAACTTAACCATTAAATAAACATGCTTGAATCAGTAGGAGGTCTAAGTACATATCGAGTTGGGTGGGTAATATTAGTAAATACAGGCCCATAAACTTAACCATTAAATAAACATGCTCGAATCAGTGGGAAGGTTAAATACATATCGGGTTGGTGGGTAATATTAGTAAATATAGGCCCACAAACTTAACCAGTAGGAAACCCTAGTAACGGGGACCCATTTCAGCAGTAACCCGCATAGATGTATCATGCTACCCTGAACTAGGCAGGGTGGGGCACGATTACTGGGTTGATTATAAGTGGTCAAAATAGCGGCAGGGTGTATGTCAGTGTAGGTTCCGACGGTTTACGGGCGTGCACGTACTCCGAAGTGGGAAAAAGCAAGAACTGGGTGCCAGAAGTTATACACTGTGCATCTTGAATCATGTCAGGATGCTACCATAAGGATTGATACACCTTATGGTGGGACCAGCACAGGGTATCTACACGCAAGAGAGGGCCAATTTCACACAGACACAAGTGAAATTAATACAAGTAAGGAGCCGATCAATAGGGTAGTAAGGGTACATCTATCTCATTCATGGCAATTAGGCAGATTGAGGTGGAATCCTCATGATAGATGTACACCTGAAGGCTACCACAATTGCGGGGATTGGGATCACGTTATCATATTGTAATGACCCGCATTGGAAGAGGTATTATAATTAATTAATTTAATTATATATATATAGTGGTTTAGTGAAATTTAATGGTCGTGAAATTAAATAATGATGAATATTTAATTAAAATAGTAAATTAAATAATATATTTAATTCTGAAATAATCAGAATTGGCTGAAATAACGATATGGTGTGAACCGGATCATCTGTGATATTTCATTCAGCTTGGAATTTAATTTGAATAACGAATATATTCAATCGTCGACAGTTGAACGTATACTTTATAATATAATTATAAACGAGCTCGAAATGGCGCTGGAGTTCGTAAATTGGCGATTCGAACTTCAACTGAAAATACATGATTCGTTTTAAATTGGATTTCTGTGAAACAAGAAACGTGTGGAGCTGATGGAGTATATCTTTCTAGTGGAAGAGAAAAATCGGGATTTCATCGTGTAGATTTTGATTTATGTCCAAATCAAATTTCAGAAAAGTCGCTGTGGAAATCCTTTATAATTTATAAAGGGATTATTTATATTTTAAAAAAGGAATTTCAATATAAATCGAATATTGGGTTGACCCAGAAGTGAATATCGAGTTAGAAATTCATTAAGGAATATTCTAGAGCTGTACGGTATTCCACTGTGAATATAGTCGATAATATTTATTTTTAAATATTTAATTTAATTATATTTAATTATATTTATATATTTAAATGGGTCATTCAGAGCTTTTAAAAATAGCCGATTTTGCAAACGAAGTTGGAATCCGACGAAACTAATTTTGTTGGATTTGCAATGTCAAATAATTGTCAGATTTTCAGTTTCATGATTTTTAGAGTCACTGTGTGGTCGTACGGATTTTTAGAGCGAGAAACAGTCAGTATTTTGACGGTTAAAAATACGCTGTGTGAGCAAACGGAGTCGGAATTCGACGAAACCAGTTTTGTTGGGACCGTAATGTCGAACAGTAGCTACATATCAATTTTCGTGATTTTTGGGTATCATGTGTTATAATAGGAATTTTTAGAAGACCAATACAAGCAACGATATAATAAAAAAAAATCAAATAGAAAAAATATCCCATTATTTTTCCTGGCCAGATGGAAGGCCACGCGACATGCTTATACAACCACAATTCCTACCTACCACCCACAGGTATATATATATATACCATATAAACCCATCACAGCAAAAAGTTTGAACAAAGAAAAAAATCAAAATAAAATCAAATATAAATCTATAAATCCAAAGAGATATATAATCGAATTCAGAAAGGTTTGCTCTTCAATCCCGTATCACTTTTCATGTGTTCGACATCAGCTTCCATTCGCTGAAAATGGCAAGGCGATCTAGGGTTCCAAATACAGCGAGATACATGCATCGATCCACGATTTGGGTTATGCTGTAGAGTTCGTGAGAGGGAGGAGCAGCTTCGGTGAAGTTTTGGCAAGACTCCGATCCAACTTTGTTCGCACAAATTTGCCTGGCCGTGACTTCCGAGATGCCATCGCGATTTGGGATGAACCATCGAGTAGGAGAATTTGGGGTCGAGGTGAAAGAGGGTTCGAAGGGAGAGGTAAATGGTGAACTCGATCTTTGATTTATTGAAGAAATGCGGTTGTGAAGGAGGATGGAAGGCGTGTGAATGGCGCGTTTGAAGGAGCAGGTATCGCAGCAGGTATTTGGGGGAGAAGGGAAGTTGGGCTGAATGTTTTAGGGCCTTAAGGTAAAGGGGTGAGCCCAAGTAAAGTAAATCTTAGTTTTAATTTAATTTAAATATGGAATGAATTTGTAAATTAAATATCTCGAACATACGATATCAGATTGACGAACCGTAAGTTGCGTTGGGATCGTATTAACGAGAGCTACACCATGGAACCAACTGGAAGTCCATTGGAGCTCATTTGAATTTATGGCGTAATAAACTGTTTGATTCAAATCAAATAACAGTTTATTGTTCTTTAATGATGAACTTCCAATGTGAGTAAATCTCACTAACTCTGAATAGTTTATAATTTCATGTTGTATTTTTAGAACTGTTAAATGTTGGTTGATTGACTGTGTGTTGACTGTTTGATTGAACTGCTAGTCAGTTAGTTGAATTTCTATATTGATTCTGTTTAACAGAATATATCATATGGAACTGAAAGTGATGTTGTCTATATTGTTTAACATCTGTGATGCAGGGAAACAGGTTGGAGGAATCAGACTGGATTCCTCAACATTTATTTTACTGTTTTTCATATATTGTGATATATGATGTGATATATAATCTGTTGTCGATTATATGTGTTTGAACGATACTGATCATCGTGATTTGATATGTTGAATACCATAACATACCGAAATGTTGATAAGGGAATATTTTCAAAGTGATATTTGAAAATAAAATATTTATAAATGGGATATTTATAAATAAGAAATATTTATAAATTGGAATATTCATAAATAGGAGATATTTAGAAAAGGGAAATTATAAAATCAAAGAATAGATTTGAAAAGGAAATATTTGCAAACCATTTGCAAACCATTTGCAAATAGAATAATATAAAAGGAGGTATTTGTAAAACCATTTACAAATAGAATTAAAAAGGAAATATTTAGAAAATAAATAGAGTTATAAAAAGGAAATCATTTGTAAGGTGAAGAACCGTTACTAAAAGTAAATCTTTATAAATGAATAGTTTATTCGAAAGAGGATTAATTGAACTTAGTTATTCGACAGGAGTTTAATCGAATATAGTTATTCGAAGGGAGTTAATCGAATATGGTATTCGAAAGTTAGTAAATCAATGTTATTCGAAAGGGGTTAGTCGATAGGAGTTAAGTAAAAAGAGTTAATCAGTTAGAGTTAATCGAATATAGTTTATTCAAATAGAATAAAGGAGTTAATCGAATATTGTTTATTCGAATAGAGTAAAAGGAGTTAATCGAATATATAGTTTATTCGAATAGAATTAAAAGAGTTATCGAATATAGTTTACTCGATAGGAGTTAAGTGAATAGAGTTAGAGTTAAATCAAAAGAGTTAAGTGAATAGAATAAATTGAATAGAGTTATCGAATATACCTTATCGAAGGAAAGAATTATCAAATAGAAAAGATTTGAAAAAAAGTTACGTAAGGAAGTTTGTTAAAGAATTAGAAGGGTGAACTTTGTCTATTTCAAGGTTAGAAACGTTGTTCAGTTAAGGTCTGAGAGGTAATATACCCCAACTTGATTGACTTCATTTTTAACTAAGGAATGGTTAATGTTCGGTAGTAAAGGATGGTTAAGTGAATTTAGTAATTAAAGGAAATGGTTTGAGTTGGCATCGTGATGGTTTGTTTAAACATCTGTCTAAGTCCAAAGAAGAAGCTTTGGAAATGTTTTCCAAATAAGAAGCCAGAAATGTTTTCTAATAAAGAAAACAAGAAATGGAAATGTTTTCCATTGTTAATAACGTATATTTTCCAAATTTAGAAAATAAGAAATATTGAATATAGGGAAACAAGAGATAAGTAAATTTATGAAATAAAGGGATAAATGTTGAATGATGTTTGATCGATATAAATTTCCATTTGGAAATTTTATCGTTGTTTGCACACCTGTTTTTCTTCGGTAGTTAAATCACAGACTATCGAAGTTTTGACCATTTTAACATTGTTAATATGGAGAGACCGGTTGGATTATTATCCAAAGAACCACACTGTATTGGCATAAGCGTTGTGAATCATATATGCCAAAGTAAATTGAAGACGGAGATATGCAAGGGTTATCCTGTTTACACAATAGTGCCTTCGGTTCATCCTGTTCCTAGATGACTTGTATGGACGGATGTCTGACAGAGTATTTCCAGACGATCACCTATATTGATTTCTCCAACCGTACCAAGAGTGGAAGCAGAGAAGGAAACTTCTTTTAGCTAACACATAATGTATGGTTGAGGACGTCAATCGCTGATTTGATGGATTTGACGATGTGGCATTCAAAGTGAATCTAGTGTGATGATAAAGCGTAGCTTCTAGCCTCATCAACCGGTAAATGACAGAAATCGGGCAAGAAGCATGGCTAAGTCGGTCGCACCGAAGTAGGGTGTATAATCACCTGATCGAGAGTTTCATTTACATCTAAAAATCTATTGTTGATGCTGTCCCATTCGGGAAACGGTTGCTGATCCCAACCGTTGGTGATATACATTCGATACACTCAAGCGAAATGAGTGGTTGGTCATGTATGGCCGGGTTGCAAGATGTTCTTGTTGAACCCGGTGTATTCCTCTCTAGAGGTGCACAAGCGGAAGGTGGTCCCATACCTTGTCATAGTTGAAAATTCATTACCCAATACGTGCTTGCGGTTTTGATTGTATACTATATATGTAGAACGTGAGATGAAAGCGTTTTTGCTAGATGATTATTATATTGTGTTGATAGACATTGTTATAATATCAAAAGGTTTTTGATATAAAGATATTTGGATTCTCATAAGGGAAAAACCCTTTCCGTTATACGACGTGGTCTTATGAGATATCCTTTACCTGCTTGAATTGTTTTAAACTATTTTACTCATACCAGTCCCATGATTGACCCGGAGTTTATTTTGTTTTGTTTCCCTAAACTCTTGGGTGCCTAAATTTGTACGGACAGTCAAGTAGTCGGGATTTACAGATATACTGGAAGAGCTTGGAGCAGGAGGCTTCAGGATCATATAGCTATAGTTATTTCCGCTGTGTTGTAAGTGCTGTACTTTGATAATGATATGTATATTCAAGTACAGATTTGTATTTCAAAGTTATGTTATGAAATATATTTATTCATTCCGCTGTGAGATTCGTGTTACTCTGATGTTGTGTTCTTCTCCTTCTTCTATTCTAAGTTTCTATCTTATCTTTCCTCACCCTCTAATTTCTTTCATTAATGATCGGTATTTTTCGATGTTTGGTTAGTCGTCATTGAGTTTATGGCGATAACCAAAGTCGACAAAATCCCGGGTCATTACAGTTGGTATCAGAGCAAAGGTTTAGTTAATACCTTGGCTCTGTGGCGTGACTCAGTAGAGATGGGGTTAGTAATGCCCTAGATTGAGTTTGAGTGTATATATACGAGTGAACATATTTGTATTTGATATAAAAATTGTTTTATATTGTGGTGATTTATTGGTTGAGTTGTTTATGAATTCTGGTCGATCAGTTTGATCCACTGTATCGGTAGGAGTTACTAAACACTCGAATACGATGGGTCGACACGGTATGTTTTGAAAAGAGGGTAAATTAAAATAAGTTTACCGAAGGTATATCTTGATATAGAGAAGATATATATATCAAAATTATAATATAGTGGATGTATTGGTTGTTATTATAATCGAGTAAGATTATAAATTAATTGGTTACATAAATAACCAATCAGAATTCGTATAAGTGAAATACGTGAAATACGTGAAATCAAATGAGTTAAATCTGAAATTTTAAACCAGAAATTGAGTTAAAACTCTGGAGAATTGGATAAGTGTTTGTAAATGGATTTGGATTAAAAATAAGGAAAATTTAAGATCTTGGGAGATTTTAAATTGTTTTACAAGCAGTGTGAATTATATTTTGAAATGAATTTCAAAGTGGAAATGTTTAAAAATGGTTTTATAGTATTGAACTCACTTCGATCGCTGGAAAATAGACTTTGATGAAGACAGCTGCATCATCAGTATTCATTTTCGAGTTGTAAGTTACGAATTACTACCAGAGATACTGTTTTGAATTTGTTTTGGGAAAAGACAAGTTGTGTTGAATTTCAAAATGGGATTTATAACAAAGAATGAATAAAGAAAGTTTGAAATAGAAATTGAATATAGAAATTCAAAGGGAGTTTGAATATATGAAATTCAATGGAATTGAAATAGAAGTTGAATATAGAAATTCAAAGGGAGTTTGAATATATGAAATTCAATGGAATTGAAATAGAAGTTGAATATAGAAATTCAAAGGGAGTTTGAATATATGAAATTCAATGGAAGTGATATAGAATTTGAATATAGAATTCAAACGGAATTTAAAATATAGTATTTGAATATATAGAATTTGAATATAGAATTCAAATGGAATTTAAAATATAGGATTTGAATATATAGAATTTGAATATAGAATTCAAATGGAATTTAAACTATAGAATTTGAATATATAGAATTTGAATAGAAATTGAATAGAATTAACTAAGTCGAAGAGGAATTAGTTAATCAAGTTTTGAATTTGAAGTTGAGCTTTGAAAGGTGAATTGGATTTGTAAAAGGATATTCGAAATCAAATATAGAACTTAAATTTGAAATTTTGATTCAAATTAGTTAATAAGCAAGTTAAAATATATTTGAACATGTGTAACAACCCGGAAAATCTGGGCCAGTTTGAAAATTTTATTTTGGCAATTTTAGCGAATTTTGATTATTTAAAATGAATTATTTTAAATAATATCGACAATAAATTTATTTTGAATATAATTCGAACGTATATATTATACGCGTCGTCGTTAGAATATAAATAATTATATATAATTATAAATAGAATTGAAAATGGCGCGGTAGTTCGATAATTCGATTTCAAACTTCAATTGAATGTACCGGGTGCAAAACAATCCGGATTTTAGTGAAACCAAAAATAATGGAATCTAATAGTGAATATCTTTCCAGCGAATCCGAAAAATCAAGATTTCATATCGGGAATCAAAAGATATGTCCAGTTGAAAATTCTGAATAGTCGCTATGGAATTCAGGCCCTTAAAAATGGACATTTTGCAAACGACCTCGGATTTCGACGAAACCAGTTTTGTTGGATCCGCAGTGCCAAGTTATTGCTAAATTCCAAATTTCATAATTTTTCGAATCAATATGTGAGCGTGGCAAAGGAAAACGCGTTTGACCTGTTTCAGTTGATTTTAATCGACTGGAAATTGGCCATTTTTCTAACGGTCTCAGAATTCGACGAAACTAGTTTTGTTAGGACCGTATCGTCAATACGAAGCTAGAAAATATTTTTCTGCAATTTTTCTAGTTAGTATGTGACCCCGGTAATTTGAAATGTACGTTTAAAATTCAATATAGTGATTTAAATGTAAATTCAAAGGAAACTGATCGAAACGGTCAAATCAGCTTGCGATACATGTCCCATTGTGTTCGGAATGGGGGTGAAACGCTATGGACGACAGGCGGTGGGCCTCGTTTCGAGTTCGTATTTAAAGGTCAACCTTTTTTCGAATAAAATAATTAAAATAATAATAATAATAAAAAAAAAAAAATATATATCTTCTTTCCCTTTTATACGTTGGCCCCCCCCCTTCTGCAGATCGAATAAAAATAAATAAAAAAAAAACCCCCAAAGAAAATCGCGCCTCCCTCCTCCTGTCGGCGCCACCCTTTGCCAGAGCCGACCGCCGCCTCCGCCGAGTCCACCTCCCCCTCGCGCCCATCCTCTGATGAACCCCGCTCGAGCCTCGCGACCCCTGGACCCCAACCCCAAATCGCCACGCCCAGCAAACCACCGCAAATCGAAACCCTAGCCCCCAAGCCACTGTCGCCTCGCGGCTGCCCACCGCCGACCTCCGATGCTCGCTCCCCTCTCCCTATCCTCTGTTGACCAAAGACTGTAAGTTTAGTTTTGTTTTATTTGTTTATTTTCTTTTATCTGTAAATTTTATTAATGTTTAAAAACTGTTTTATTAAAAATTGAAAAACTGATTTTAGTTAAATAGAAAAAAAACAGTGAGCATTTTTAATATGACATTATTTATAAAATCAGTTTTCTTATATATATATATCTTTTTAGAAAAGTTTAGAAATTGATTTTGTTAACAAGCGAAAAGATTTGATTTTTGGTTAACTTTTATATATGTATATCATTATTTTTGAAATACAAGACATGAGTTGTTTTTGAAAATAAAGTTAGCGATGTTTTTAAAATATAAAGAAAGGATTTTTAAGATGTATAAAGTTGGGATTTTTAGAATTAAAAATAGGTTTTTTATTTATTAAACTTCGAACTAAAAATTCGATTTTTATCTATTAAACTTCGAACTAAAAATTCGATTTTTATCTATTGAACTTTGAAATAAAAATTCGATTTTTATATATTGAACTTTGAAATAAAAATTCGATTTTTATATATTGAACTTTGAAATAAAAATTCGATTTTTATATATTGAACTTTGAAATAAAAATTCGATTTTTATATATTGAACTTTGAAATAAAAATTCGATTTTTATATATTGAACTTTGAAATAAAAATTCGATTTTTATATATTGAACTTTGAAATAAAAATTCGATTTTTATATATTGAACTTTGAAATAAAAATTCGATTTTTATATATTGAACTTTGAAATAAAAATTCGATTTTTATATATTGAACTTTGAAATAAAAATTCGATTTTTATATATTGAACTTTGAAATAAAAATTCGATTTTTATATATTGAACTTTGAAATAAAAATTCGATTTTTATATATTGAACTTTGAAATGGAAATTCGATTTTTATATTTATTGAATAACATAGTAAAAATTCGATTTTTACATATGTAGTGAAAGCGGACAACGAAGGTGACAAAAATGGCGAAACGACGAAGACTTCTGCAAATGAAGAGCCGTGGAGCTAGGATAGCTATAAGTGAGAATTTCTCACCTTTCAATTTATTTTCTAGTTATATATATATACTAGGATGCAGACGGTGCTTAGTAGCACCCGACACCCGTCCACAGACCATGGACTTGTTTGTTTGGCTGTTTGGTTATTGATTGTGATATTGGTTTGAATGTGGTTTGTGGTGTGGAAAATCGAATCGATAAATTGGTTAGGAGTAGACGTGCGCCGTTATAAGGCGAAGGAGTAAGGCTAGGTTAGACCCTTACTCCAAATTTTGTGGTTTGCAAAATGAAATTGATTTGATTGATGAGTGAATGGCGTGGGCCTTCACTAGACCGGGGATAAGGCTAGGCCTTGTCCCGTTTCTAGTATCGTGCCGTTATGCCGCCGAAATTTTCTAAAATAAGTTAGAAAAATAAAATTAGCATTTTATTTAACGAATGAACTGAATATAAATTCATATGTTAAAATAAAATGTGTTATCGTTAAAAATATAATTTTTAACGTGAATGTGAATAAATAAATATTCATTTACAAACCAGACGGTTTGTTTATGTACACCTATTTGAATGACGTTGATTGGGTCGATAAATTTTACACATCGCCTAACTGCACAAATAAAATATGTGTTTGATTGTTTGAAACCCCACACGGGTGTTAGGATGAAATTTGAAGTTCACTCATCCTGATTTATTAAATATGTCGATCGATTGATTGACAAGCTGCTATAAGCGTTAAATGTCTATATTTGATGCTTATACAGTGTAGTGCACTTTGGTTGATGGTTGATTATTCATCGTTGTTGATATATACATGTGTTGTAGAAAATCCATATAATTAACATTATATGGTAATTGATTGGGCCTCATTCCAGTTTCGAGAAAAATAGAAATATTTGAAATAGAAATATTTGAAATAGAAATATTTGAAATAGAAATATTTGAAATAGAAATATTTGAAATAGAAATATTTGAAATAGAAATATTTGAAATAGAATATTTGAAAATAGAAATATGTGAAGCCGTGAGGATTAGATTGACGCCATTTTGACGTGAACGATATTTATATCGATTTTATTCATTTTAAAATGAATATTGAAACGTGATTTCGAAATCGAATATTTTGAAATGAATTGAATTGAAAACGATTTCGAAATGAATTGAATTGAAAACGATTTCGAAATGAATTGAATTGAAAACGATTTCGAAATGAATTGAATTGAAAACGATTTCGAAATAAATTGAATTGAAAACGATTTCGAAATGAATTGAAAACGAATTCAAATTGAATTGAAAGCGATTTCGAAATAAATTGAATTGAAAACGATTTCGAAATGAATTGAATTGAAAACGATTTCGAAATGAATTGAATTGAAAACGATTTCGAAATGAATTGAATTGAAAACGATTTCGAAATGAATTGAATTTTAAAACGATTTCGAAATGAATTGAATTGAAAACGAATTCAAATGGAATTGAAAGCGAATTGAAATGAATTCAAATTGAATTGAAATTTGAATTGAATAGAAATGAATTTTGAAACGAATTTATAAAGAAGAATTCAATTTTGATTTGAATTGAAAAGGAAGTTGAAATTGCTTTTGAAACGAATTTAAAACCATTTATATAATTCGTTTTAAATAGTAATCGACGAAATATATATTATATATATTATATATATAATATAATGGCCTGAATAGAACGCGCCGCGCTGCGGCAGTTCGCGAATTTCGATCATTTGTTTCAAACGGACATTACGGGAGATCCGACCGTCGGATTCTCCTAAAACCGGAACCGTTGGGTTCGTATCGAAAAGAGCTTTCTAATGAATGTTAGAAATTTGAAATCTAACGGTTGGATTTGGAGATACGTCCAAATCAAATTCGAAAAAGGTCGCTGTAAGTGCAGTTCGATGGCCGTTAATGGAAATCGACCGTACGGGCCTTGATAAAATTATTAAAAATAGTAATAATTTGTGTAAAATCATAAGAAATGATTTGTGAAAGTTTGGGATGAAAAACTCCATATTTGAAAAGATAAAAATAGATTTTTATCGAAATGAACTAGTTTTGAACTAGAATTATAATTCTATTTATTTTTAAATAAATAAATTGAATTTGAAATGGTTTTGAAAATAACCAAAATTTCCAATGATTGCATTGGAGTGGATTTGAATCGAAATTGTCTTCGGAATATTTCGATGTTGGAATTCGTGATATTACAGGTGTTGTTATGGAAATTTGAAAGATATATATGTATATCGTTATTTCCAATACGACATTTGTTAATCGTAGAATTTGATATTGAATATAGGCCGATATAGTTTCTATTCAGAGCCTTGTATTGAATATCGAATGTGATTTGGGTTTGTCGTGAATGGTGTCTTCACTAACACTGTTCTTGAACCCAGTTGAGAAAAGATTAAATCTTTTTATTTAGATTTAATGAAGTGTACCAATTAAATGATATTTAATTGGAATTGAATTGATATTGATTTTTGGGTTTATCGTGAACAGTGTTTTAAATAACACTTGTTCTTTAACCCGATAATTAATGGGATGTGACTTTGGGTTTATCGTGAACCGTGTTTTAAATGACACTGATTCTTTAACCCAGTCACAGATTAAAACTAAGTGGAGTTTTAATGAATCTTTAATTAGATTGAAAAGATCGAGAATGGAGTATCACCAGTTTTGCTCCAGGCGATAGTTAAATCTTTAATTAGATTTGAATGTGAAATTTAGAAACTAACTGGCGGTTAGCCAAGCAGAATGGTTTTCTGGATATTGATCTGATGTTGGTTTCGGCCTTCGGGGTTAATATTTGGGGAATTATTCTCTTGATTAATTTACGGTTAGTGACTAATGAATTGGAATGAGGCGTATGTTGTGTTTGTGTAACACTTTTATAATATATACGCGAGTTATTCGGAAAGACCGGGTTTATCCCATTCTGAATAACTGATACGACGATAAGTCGAAGATGAAGACGATGGTCGAAGACCGGAAGTCTTCACGTCGTTTGGGTGATAACTGATGATCTTGATTGGGCTGTACACCCAAGAAGATGGAAACAGTTAGTGATCGTCCAGACGTACTTGGAGATCGATGGATATGCGGGGTACTAGGTGCCTCCGGTTTCGTTCAGACCCAGAACGGACTTGTAAATGGACTGTGTGTCTGACATCGGATTTCATTCTGTGTGACTGATATCGGTTGCATAGGATGGCTTGCCTGTGTGGCATGCTAAGATGCAAATGATCGAGGCTTCTGTTGAAAAGCAAAGTCTTGTGGTGATGATCAAAGCACGGCCTTTGTGGCGTAGCTTTGTGTAACGTTTACCTCGCGTGTTTCACACCCGGTATGAACCAAAAACGGGAGACGGACCTCAGGGAGGGCATGCGTTTCTTTCTAGCTAGAAGTGGCGTCAGTGGTTTTACACGCCCTGACGAGTTTGACTTATGTGGTTGTTGCTGTTGCGAGGCGCCTCGGTTATATCGGTTTCGGCCGAATGCATTCTGGTCGGCTGACGGACCAGACTTACACCCCATAGGGTGGGGAGACGTATTGTTCAGGCATAATAATCCACTCCGTGTGGACCGGCCCTGACGATCCAAGGCTTGCCTGCGCGCTTGCCTGAGACATGGGCTAGATTGTCTCGAATCGGTTGAGGACTATCTTTTGCCTCGGTTCATAGATGGAAACCCAATTTCCAAATACGAGACTTTGCGGTTTTGATTGTATATCCTATATATGGCGACATAGTGGGATGGGGCGCTCATGCCGCCTATGATTGATACTTATGATTTGAAGTGTTTTATATACTATGCACTTATAATAGTATCAAATGATTTGTTTTAAACGTATCAAGCATTCTTTGGCTGTTATAAGGGAAAACCCTATCCTCGACTGCGTTGCATTGTGTGATGGGACCTGGGTCTTATAACAGCTTCATTTTTCTTTATTTAGCATTGCGCTGTTGGTTTTATGCACTGGTATTCTTGGGAGGAAACCCGTTCCGTGTTATACGGCGTGGTCCCTTGATTTACCTAATGATTTGAAATAAAGATTAATAACTGTTTTAGTTCTCACACCAGTCACATGACTGACCTGGAGTTTATTGTTTTAACCTAAACTCTGGGTGCCCCTATTTTCGACACGGGCAGCTAGTAGTTTTGGTTTTGCAGATTTATATTCACAGGATCCTGGTTTACAGCTGGAACGATATCCGGAAAGCTTTGTATCCGTATATCTCATTCTAGTTGTGTATTGTATTATTTTCCGCTGCTATGTATTTAAATGTAATTTAAATCTCTGATATTTCTGTGTAATATTCATTTATACTCTGTATATCCTTGTAATCTGATGCACTGTTGTAATATTCAATGAAATGTTCTTCTGTATGCGTTCTGCTGTGGCTTGTTCTCGAACTATCCGACGCTTTCCTTTACGGGGAAGTTGCGGGTCTTTAAAGTTGGTATCAGAGCTTTGGTTTACAAAGCTCAGAGAACAAGGCACATTAGAACCATACGAAAGAATTCATCAGATATTGGATTAGTAATATCCAATTAGAATGACTCGTTAGAGATGGGATCAGTAGTATCCTAGAACGAGTGTGAAGAGTATATTTTTTTCAAGTGAAAACAAATTTTGTTTTGAAAATTTAAATCAATCATTCGTATTTGATTTTCTATTTATATTGAGTTGGACAATCCAGTATATATAGATTTTGCGTATACGTCTGATCCGCGTGTATTCGAAGTTTTAATATATTGGATAGATATAGAATCACACTCTAGTCGCCCGGAGAAGGTACTGATGATAGCACGTGCATCATCGGTATTTATGTTCGTGTCTCGAAGGTGTGATTTTCTATATATTTCCATTAGGCTGGTGTGAGAACCCAAAACTTATATATAGCTAGAATACATTGTTGTGAATTGGCATCAAAAACATGATTTTTGTATATGTATCAAAATTATGAATTTGAAACTCTAATTCACTAATTGATTGATGTTTGTGTTGTTTGTTGAATTGTTTGATAATTTTTAACCAATTAGCCTGATTGAATCATATATTGACTTATATTGAAAATTGGTCGCATTTGCTTGCATACATGTATATCTTTTGGAACAGGTCATAGCAAGGAGGCTAGAGCCAGAGAATAAAATTTGTTTGCCCGACAAATAGGTACATGTTTACTACATAATTTCCTGTTTTGTTTGGGTGATGATGATTTTGTGAGCCTATTGGCTAGCCGCTTGGCTTTTTCTTTTTCTTTTTGAGATCTGAAGGACCGGGGAAGCTATTTGAAATTCCCCGATGCTCCCATTGCAGGGGAGGTTATGGCGAAATTTTTCGAAAATTTAGGGTGTTAGCCAAATTTTTGAAATTTTAGAAGTTCTCAGAAACTGAAAAGTTGGAGAATGGAAGCCAAATCGAACGTAGAGCTGAATAATCAAACCACTTTCGACTTTGTTCCTTTTCGAGGACGAAAAGTTTTAAGTGGGGGAGATTGTAACAACCCGGAAAATCTGGGCCAGTTTGAAAATTTTATTTTGGCAATTTTAGCGAATTTTGATTATTTAAAATGAATTATTTTAAATAATATCGACAATAAATTTATTTTGAATATAATTCGAACGTATATATTATACGCGTCGTCGTTAGAATATAAATAATTATATATAATTATAAATAGAATTGAAAATGGCGCGGTAGTTCGATAATTCGATTTCAAACTTCAATTGAATGTACCGGGTGCAAAACAATCCGGATTTTAGTGAAACCAAAAATAATGGAATCTAATAGTGAATATCTTTCCAGCGAATCCGAAAAATCAAGATTTCATATCGGGAATCAAAAGATATGTCCAGTTGAAAATTCTGAATAGTCGCTATGGAATTCAGGCCCTTAAAAATGGACATTTTGCAAACGACCTCGGATTTCGACGAAACCAGTTTTGTTGGATCCGCAGTGCCAAGTTATTGCTAAATTCCAAATTTCATAATTTTTCGAATCAATATGTGAGCGTGGCAAAGGAAAACGCGTTTGACCTGTTTCAGTTGATTTTAATCGACTGGAAATTGGCCATTTTTCTAACGGTCTCAGAATTCGACGAAACTAGTTTTGTTAGGACCGTATCGTCAATACGAAGCTAGAAAATATTTTTCTGCAATTTTTCTAGTTAGTATGTGACCCCGGTAATTTGAAATGTACGTTTAAAATTCAATATAGTGATTTAAATGTAAATTCAAAGGAAACTGATCGAAACGGTCAAATCAGCTTGCGATACATGTCCCATTGTGTTCGGAATGGGGGTGAAACGCTATGGACGACAGGCGGTGGGCCTCGTTTCGAGTTCGTATTTAAAGGTCAACCTTTTTTCGAATAAAATAATTAAAATAATAATAATAATAAAAAAAAAAAAATATATATCTTCTTTCCCTTTTATACGTTGGCCCCCCCCCTTCTGCAGATCGAATAAAAATAAATAAAAAAAAAACCCCCAAAGAAAATCGCGCCTCCCTCCTCCTGTCGGCGCCACCCTTTGCCAGAGCCGACCGCCGCCTCCGCCGAGTCCACCTCCCCCTCGCGCCCATCCTCTGATGAACCCCGCTCGAGCCTCGCGACCCCTGGACCCCAACCCCAAATCGCCACGCCCAGCAAACCACCGCAAATCGAAACCCTAGCCCCCAAGCCACTGTCGCCTCGCGGCTGCCCACCGCCGACCTCCGATGCTCGCTCCCCTCTCCCTATCCTCTGTTGACCAAAGACTGTAAGTTTAGTTTTGTTTTATTTGTTTATTTTCTTTTATCTGTAAATTTTATTAATGTTTAAAAACTGTTTTATTAAAAATTGAAAAACTGATTTTAGTTAAATAGAAAAAAAACAGTGAGCATTTTTAATATGACATTATTTATAAAATCAGTTTTCTTATATATATATATCTTTTTAGAAAAGTTTAGAAATTGATTTTGTTAACAAGCGAAAAGATTTGATTTTTGGTTAACTTTTATATATGTATATCATTATTTTTGAAATACAAGACATGAGTTGTTTTTGAAAATAAAGTTAGCGATGTTTTTAAAATATAAAGAAAGGATTTTTAAGATGTATAAAGTTGGGATTTTTAGAATTAAAAATAGGTTTTTTATTTATTAAACTTCGAACTAAAAATTCGATTTTTATCTATTAAACTTCGAACTAAAAATTCGATTTTTATCTATTGAACTTTGAAATAAAAATTCGATTTTTATATATTGAACTTTGAAATAAAAATTCGATTTTTATATATTGAACTTTGAAATAAAAATTCGATTTTTATATATTGAACTTTGAAATAAAAATTCGATTTTTATATATTGAACTTTGAAATAAAAATTCGATTTTTATATATTGAACTTTGAAATAAAAATTCGATTTTTATATATTGAACTTTGAAATAAAAATTCGATTTTTATATATTGAACTTTGAAATAAAAATTCGATTTTTATATATTGAACTTTGAAATAAAAATTCGATTTTTATATATTGAACTTTGAAATAAAAATTCGATTTTTATATATTGAACTTTGAAATAAAAATTCGATTTTTATATATTGAACTTTGAAATAAAAATTCGATTTTTATATATTGAACTTTGAAATGGAAATTCGATTTTTATATTTATTGAATAACATAGTAAAAATTCGATTTTTACATATGTAGTGAAAGCGGACAACGAAGGTGACAAAAATGGCGAAACGACGAAGACTTCTGCAAATGAAGAGCCGTGGAGCTAGGATAGCTATAAGTGAGAATTTCTCACCTTTCAATTTATTTTCTAGTTATATATATATACTAGGATGCAGACGGTGCTTAGTAGCACCCGACACCCGTCCACAGACCATGGACTTGTTTGTTTGGCTGTTTGGTTATTGATTGTGATATTGGTTTGAATGTGGTTTGTGGTGTGGAAAATCGAATCGATAAATTGGTTAGGAGTAGACGTGCGCCGTTATAAGGCGAAGGAGTAAGGCTAGGTTAGACCCTTACTCCAAATTTTGTGGTTTGCAAAATGAAATTGATTTGATTGATGAGTGAATGGCGTGGGCCTTCACTAGACCGGGGATAAGGCTAGGCCTTGTCCCGTTTCTAGTATCGTGCCGTTATGCCGCCGAAATTTTCTAAAATAAGTTAGAAAAATAAAATTAGCATTTTATTTAACGAATGAACTGAATATAAATTCATATGTTAAAATAAAATGTGTTATCGTTAAAAATATAATTTTTAACGTGAATGTGAATAAATAAATATTCATTTACAAACCAGACGGTTTGTTTATGTACACCTATTTGAATGACGTTGATTGGGTCGATAAATTTTACACATCGCCTAACTGCACAAATAAAATATGTGTTTGATTGTTTGAAACCCCACACGGGTGTTAGGATGAAATTTGAAGTTCACTCATCCTGATTTATTAAATATGTCGATCGATTGATTGACAAGCTGCTATAAGCGTTAAATGTCTATATTTGATGCTTATACAGTGTAGTGCACTTTGGTTGATGGTTGATTATTCATCGTTGTTGATATATACATGTGTTGTAGAAAATCCATATAATTAACATTATATGGTAATTGATTGGGCCTCATTCCAGTTTCGAGAAAAATAGAAATATTTGAAATAGAAATATTTGAAATAGAAATATTTGAAATAGAAATATTTGAAATAGAAATATTTGAAATAGAAATATTTGAAATAGAAATATTTGAAATAGAATATTTGAAAATAGAAATATGTGAAGCCGTGAGGATTAGATTGACGCCATTTTGACGTGAACGATATTTATATCGATTTTATTCATTTTAAAATGAATATTGAAACGTGATTTCGAAATCGAATATTTTGAAATGAATTGAATTGAAAACGATTTCGAAATGAATTGAATTGAAAACGATTTCGAAATGAATTGAATTGAAAACGATTTCGAAATGAATTGAATTGAAAACGATTTCGAAATAAATTGAATTGAAAACGATTTCGAAATGAATTGAAAACGAATTCAAATTGAATTGAAAGCGATTTCGAAATAAATTGAATTGAAAACGATTTCGAAATGAATTGAATTGAAAACGATTTCGAAATGAATTGAATTGAAAACGATTTCGAAATGAATTGAATTGAAAACGATTTCGAAATGAATTGAATTTTAAAACGATTTCGAAATGAATTGAATTGAAAACGAATTCAAATGGAATTGAAAGCGAATTGAAATGAATTCAAATTGAATTGAAATTTGAATTGAATAGAAATGAATTTTGAAACGAATTTATAAAGAAGAATTCAATTTTGATTTGAATTGAAAAGGAAGTTGAAATTGCTTTTGAAACGAATTTAAAACCATTTATATAATTCGTTTTAAATAGTAATCGACGAAATATATATTATATATATTATATATATAATATAATGGCCTGAATAGAACGCGCCGCGCTGCGGCAGTTCGCGAATTTCGATCATTTGTTTCAAACGGACATTACGGGAGATCCGACCGTCGGATTCTCCTAAAACCGGAACCGTTGGGTTCGTATCGAAAAGAGCTTTCTAATGAATGTTAGAAATTTGAAATCTAACGGTTGGATTTGGAGATACGTCCAAATCAAATTCGAAAAAGGTCGCTGTAAGTGCAGTTCGATGGCCGTTAATGGAAATCGACCGTACGGGCCTTGATAAAATTATTAAAAATAGTAATAATTTGTGTAAAATCATAAGAAATGATTTGTGAAAGTTTGGGATGAAAAACTCCATATTTGAAAAGATAAAAATAGATTTTTATCGAAATGAACTAGTTTTGAACTAGAATTATAATTCTATTTATTTTTAAATAAATAAATTGAATTTGAAATGGTTTTGAAAATAACCAAAATTTCCAATGATTGCATTGGAGTGGATTTGAATCGAAATTGTCTTCGGAATATTTCGATGTTGGAATTCGTGATATTACAGGTGTTGTTATGGAAATTTGAAAGATATATATGTATATCGTTATTTCCAATACGACATTTGTTAATCGTAGAATTTGATATTGAATATAGGCCGATATAGTTTCTATTCAGAGCCTTGTATTGAATATCGAATGTGATTTGGGTTTGTCGTGAATGGTGTCTTCACTAACACTGTTCTTGAACCCAGTTGAGAAAAGATTAAATCTTTTTATTTAGATTTAATGAAGTGTACCAATTAAATGATATTTAATTGGAATTGAATTGATATTGATTTTTGGGTTTATCGTGAACAGTGTTTTAAATAACACTTGTTCTTTAACCCGATAATTAATGGGATGTGACTTTGGGTTTATCGTGAACCGTGTTTTAAATGACACTGATTCTTTAACCCAGTCACAGATTAAAACTAAGTGGAGTTTTAATGAATCTTTAATTAGATTGAAAAGATCGAGAATGGAGTATCACCAGTTTTGCTCCAGGCGATAGTTAAATCTTTAATTAGATTTGAATGTGAAATTTAGAAACTAACTGGCGGTTAGCCAAGCAGAATGGTTTTCTGGATATTGATCTGATGTTGGTTTCGGCCTTCGGGGTTAATATTTGGGGAATTATTCTCTTGATTAATTTACGGTTAGTGACTAATGAATTGGAATGAGGCGTATGTTGTGTTTGTGTAACACTTTTATAATATATACGCGAGTTATTCGGAAAGACCGGGTTTATCCCATTCTGAATAACTGATACGACGATAAGTCGAAGATGAAGACGATGGTCGAAGACCGGAAGTCTTCACGTCGTTTGGGTGATAACTGATGATCTTGATTGGGCTGTACACCCAAGAAGATGGAAACAGTTAGTGATCGTCCAGACGTACTTGGAGATCGATGGATATGCGGGGTACTAGGTGCCTCCGGTTTCGTTCAGACCCAGAACGGACTTGTAAATGGACTGTGTGTCTGACATCGGATTTCATTCTGTGTGACTGATATCGGTTGCATAGGATGGCTTGCCTGTGTGGCATGCTAAGATGCAAATGATCGAGGCTTCTGTTGAAAAGCAAAGTCTTGTGGTGATGATCAAAGCACGGCCTTTGTGGCGTAGCTTTGTGTAACGTTTACCTCGCGTGTTTCACACCCGGTATGAACCAAAAACGGGAGACGGACCTCAGGGAGGGCATGCGTTTCTTTCTAGCTAGAAGTGGCGTCAGTGGTTTTACACGCCCTGACGAGTTTGACTTATGTGGTTGTTGCTGTTGCGAGGCGCCTCGGTTATATCGGTTTCGGCCGAATGCATTCTGGTCGGCTGACGGACCAGACTTACACCCCATAGGGTGGGGAGACGTATTGTTCAGGCATAATAATCCACTCCGTGTGGACCGGCCCTGACGATCCAAGGCTTGCCTGCGCGCTTGCCTGAGACATGGGCTAGATTGTCTCGAATCGGTTGAGGACTATCTTTTGCCTCGGTTCATAGATGGAAACCCAATTTCCAAATACGAGACTTTGCGGTTTTGATTGTATATCCTATATATGGCGACATAGTGGGATGGGGCGCTCATGCCGCCTATGATTGATACTTATGATTTGAAGTGTTTTATATACTATGCACTTATAATAGTATCAAATGATTTGTTTTAAACGTATCAAGCATTCTTTGGCTGTTATAAGGGAAAACCCTATCCTCGACTGCGTTGCATTGTGTGATGGGACCTGGGTCTTATAAC
This sequence comes from Allium sativum, assembly GCA_030737875.1. Lineage (NCBI taxonomy): Eukaryota > Viridiplantae > Streptophyta > Magnoliopsida > Asparagales > Amaryllidaceae > Allium > Allium sativum. The sequence continues at coordinate 587,869,754 of CM060913.1, read as the reverse complement.
AGCTTCATTTTTCTTTATTTAGCATTGCGCTGTTGGTTTTATGCACTGGTATTCTTGGGAGGAAACCCGTTCCGTGTTATACGGCGTGGTCCCTTGATTTACCTAATGATTTGAAATAAAGATTAATAACTGTTTTAGTTCTCACACCAGTCACATGACTGACCTGGAGTTTATTGTTTTAACCTAAACTCTGGGTGCCCCTATTTTCGACACGGGCAGCTAGTAGTTTTGGTTTTGCAGATTTATATTCACAGGATCCTGGTTTACAGCTGGAACGATATCCGGAAAGCTTTGTATCCGTATATCTCATTCTAGTTGTGTATTGTATTATTTTCCGCTGCTATGTATTTAAATGTAATTTAAATCTCTGATATTTCTGTGTAATATTCATTTATACTCTGTATATCCTTGTAATCTGATGCACTGTTGTAATATTCAATGAAATGTTCTTCTGTATGCGTTCTGCTGTGGCTTGTTCTCGAACTATCCGACGCTTTCCTTTACGGGGAAGTTGCGGGTCTTTAAAACATGTCATGTTCAAATATAAAAGTGAAATAAACTAAAGTGTTAATTAACAAATTAATTAACGAATTGAGTTAAAACGATCACGTATAGTTAAAATAGATTGGGCAGGTATAAATATACATGAGATAGGTATGGATAAGGTATGAAGGTATATAAATAGAATGCTCGGCGGAAGGGTATGTATTTAATTCATATATGAGATTTTATGCGCTGTATCGGCAAGCCGCTTGGCTTTTCTTTTTTCTTTTGGATTGGTGAGGTCCATGGGAGGCTATTTGAAATATCCCAATGCTCCTAGTACAAACGAAGTTATGGCGAATTTTTAAGGAAATTTAAGGAGTTAGGATATTTTTAAGATAATTTGATAGTTAGAAATCCACGTATCGATATATATATATATATATATATATATATATATATATATATGTATATATATATATGTATGTATGTATGTATGTATGTATGTATGTAGAAGTCGATAAGGAAATGAACTTAGAAATAGAATAGTAAATCAAAAAGAGGAAGACTAAGAATAAAATCTAGTAAGAATAGAAAGAGGAACTGTATACGTGTTTAAAAGTGAATAAGTAGTTGTATGGTATTGATTATTCGAGTAAGTAGTCATATCTGTTTTGACGTTATAAATGTTATTCAGTCAAGGTCTGAGAGGTAGTTATACCCAAACTTGATTGATTTCATTATTAACAAATAAATAGTAAGATTTCAGGCTCGAAGATCAATGTCGAATAAGAGTTAGTTGAATATAGTATTTGGGTTGTCGTAATGATGTTTTACACAACATCCGTTTTTAACCCAAATAAGTGTAAGCTTGGAAATATAATAAAGAATATTTCCTAAGTATAGAAATAAACGAGATCGGAAGAGAGATAAGTAATTGGAATATTTTCCAACTATAAATAGCATATATTTTCTAAAGTTTAGAAAATAAAGGAAGGCGATATTCGGAAATGTTTTCCAAATAACATAAAAGGCCAATATGGTTATTGAAAATATTTGGTTAACAAATATTGATAAAGAAATAGAGAAGTGATTTAACTAATGGAATATTAATTAAGGGCTCACTGACATGTTCAAAAGGAAAATTTGATTTTTGAAAAGAGTAAACTGTTTAAAAACTCCCAAGGAAAGACTGTTGAATTAAAAATAAATTTAACAGGAATTTGTGAAAGCAAAATTGAATTAAAGTAAAGCCAGTAAAGTGGTAATTGAGATTGAATTAGAATGATATCAGGACAAATTGGATTGTGAAATTCAAATTTGAAGTGTAATGTGACAATCAAGTTAAGAGTTGGAAATCGAGAAGAAACTCGAGTTGAAATGATATTTGGCTCGGATTTAAGCGAATGGTTGTGTTGTGAATAAAAGCAGATGGGAATTTGATTAGGATGACCCCTGTATCTGCTGAATTGATAACAGGTGGAAAGGATATAATGATATGCCGACAAAAGGTACAAGTTTATATTTCTATTGGATATAAGATTTATGAGCTAAATTGGCAAGCCGCTTGGCTGTTTGATTTTCTTTTGGAATGGAGATGGCCCAGAGAGGCAAGTTAGAGTTTGACCTATTGACCAGTACAAAGGAGATGCTGGCAAAAAATTTCGAAGAATTTAGGCGTTAGAAAATTTCCAGGATTTTTGTAAATTTTCGTTAATAAGAATTAATGAATAATTTAATTGAAATTAAATTGGTTCAGTTGAAACTGAAGTTAAGAAGTGAACAAATATGTTCTAACCAGTCGATAGGGTCGTTCTCTACCTTAGCAATTTCGAGGACGAAATTATTTTAAGTGGGGAAGATTGTAATGACCCGCATTGGCAGAGGTATTATAATTAATTAATTTAATTATATATATAGTGGTTTAGTGAAATTTAATGGTCGTGGAATTAAATAATGATGAATATTTAATTAAAATAGTAAATTAAATAATATATTTAATTCTGAAATAATCAGAATTGGCTGAAATAACGATATGGTGTGAACCGGATCATCTGTGATATTTCATTCAGCTTGGAATTTAATTTGAATAACGAATATATTCAATCGTCGACAGTTGAACGTATAGTTTATAATATAATTATAAACTAGCTCGAAATGGCGCTGCAGTTCGTAAATTGGCGATTCGAACTTCACTAAAAATACATGATTCGTTTTAAATCGGATTTTTGTGAAACAAGAAACATGTGGAGCTGATGGAGTATATCTTTCTAGTGGAAGAGAAAAATTGGGATTTCATCGTGTAGATTTTGATTTATGTCCAAATCAAATTTCAGAAAAGTCGCTGTGGAATTCCTTTATAATTTATAAAGGGATTATTTATATTTTAAAAAAGGAATTTCAATATAAATCGAATATCGGGTTGACCCAGAAGTGAATATCGAGTTAGAAATTCATATAGGAATATTCTAGAGCTGTATGGTATTCCACTATGATTATAGTCGATAATATTTATTTTTAAATATTTAATTTAATTATATTTATATATTTAAATGGGTCATTCAGAGCTTTTAAAAATAGCCGGTTTTGCAAACGAAGTCGGAATCCGACGAAACCAATTTTGTTGGATCCGCAATGTCAAATAATTGTTAGATTTCCATTTTCATGATTTTTAGAGTCACTGTGTGGTCGTACGGATTTTTAGAGTGATAAACAGTTAGTATTTTGACAGTTAAAAATACACTATGTGAGCAAACGGAGTCGAAATTTGACGAAACCAGTTTCGTTGGGACCGTAATGTCGAAAAGTAGCTACACATCAATTTTCATGATTTTTGGGTATCATGTGTGATAATAGGAATTTTTAGAAGACCAATACAAGCAACGATATAATAAAAAAATATAAAAATCAAATAGGAAAAAAATCCCAACATTTTTCCTGGCCAGATGGAAGGCCACGCGACATGCTTGTACAACCACAATTCCTACCTACCACCCACAGGTATATATATACCATACAAACCCATCACAGCAAAAAGTTTGAACAAAGAAAAAAATCAAAATAAAATCAAATATAAATCTATAAATCCAAAGAGATATATAATCGAATTCAGAAAGGTTTGCTCTTCAATCCCGTATCACTTTTCATGTGTTCGACATCAGCTTCCATTCGCTGAAAATGGCAAGGCAATCTAGGGTTCCAAATACAGCGAGATACATGCATCGATCCACGATTTGGGTTATGCTGTAGAGTTCGTGAGAGGGAGGAGCAGCTTCGGTGAAGTTTTGGCAAGACTCCGATCCAACTTTGTTCGCACAAATTTGCCTGGCCGTGACTTCCGAGATGTCGTCGCGATTTGGGATGAACCATCGAGCAGGAGATTTTGGGGTCGAGGTGAAAGAGGGTTCGAAGGGAGAGGTAAATGGTGAACTCGATCTTTGATTTAGTGAAGAAATGAGGTTGTGAAGGAGGATGGAAGGCGTGTGAACGGTGCGTTTGAAGGAGCAGGTATCGCAGCAGGTATTTGGGGGAGAAGGGAAGTTGGGCTGAACGTTTTTGGGCCTTAAGGTAAAGGGGTGAGCCCAAGTAAAGTAAATCTTAGTTTTAATTTAATTTAAATATGGAATGAATTTGTAAATTAAATATCTCGACCATACGATATCAGATTGACGAACCGTAAGTTGCATTGGGATCGTATTGACGAGAGCTACACCATGGAACCAACTGGAAGTCCATTGGAGCTCGTTTGAATTTATGGCGAAATAAACTGTTTGATTCAAATCAAACAACAGTTTATCGTTCTTTAACGATGAACTGCCAATGTGAGTAAATCTCACTTACTCTGAACAGATTATAATTTCATGTTGTATTTTTAGAACTGTTAAATGTTGGTTGATTGACTGTGTGTTGACTGTTTGGTTGAACTGCTAGTCAGTTAGTTGAATTTCTATATTGATTTTGTTTAACAGAATATATCATATGGAACTGAAAGTGATGTTATCTATATTGTTTAACATTTGTGATGCAGGGAAACAGGTTGGAGGAATCCGACTGGATTCCTCAACATTTATTTTACTGTTTTTCACATATTGTGATATATGATGTGATTTATAATCTGTTGTCGATTATATGTGTTTGAACGATACTGATCATCGTGATTTGATATGTTGAATACCATAACATACTGAAATGTTGATAAGGGAATATTTTCAAAGTGATATTTGAAAATAAAATATTTATAAATGGGATATTTATAAATAAGAAATATTTATAAATTGGAATATTTATAAATAGGAGATATTTAGAAAAGGGAAATTATAAAATCAAAGAATAGATTTGAAAAGGAAATATTTGCAAACCATTTGCAAATAGAGTAATAGAAAAGGAGGTATTTGTAAAACCATTTATAAATAGAATTAAAAAGGAAATATTTAGAAAATAAATAAAGTTATAAAAAGGAAATCATTTGTAAAGTGAAGAACCGTTACTAAAAGTAAATCTTTATAAATGAATAGTTTATTCGAAAGGGGATTAATCGAACTTAGTTATCGACAGGAGTTAAATCGAATATAGTTATTCGAAGGGAGTTAATCGAATATGGTATTCGAAAGTTAGTAAATCGAATATGTTATTCAAAAGGGGTTAGTCGAGAGGAGTCAAGTAAAAAGAGTTAATCAGTTAGAGTTAATCGAATATAGTTTATTCAAATAGAATAAAGGAGTTAATCGAATATAGTTGTAACAACCCGTGTTTTCCGACCATATGAATCTGAATATTTAAATTAGTTTTAAATATTATATTGGAAATATTAATGGAATTTAATATTTAATTCGATAATAAAACGAAGTTGAACGTTATAATTTATATATATAATATAAATTCGAGCTTGAAAATGGCGTGCAGTTCGTAAATTGGAGTTTTGAACTTCAACTGAGAATACAGGATTCGATATAAGTCGGATTTCTGTAAAACAAGACACATTGGAACCGTATTAACGATAATTTTCATATGAAAGAGAAAAATCTAGATTTCGTGTTATAGTTTGATAGTTATGGCCAAATCAAATTTTGGAATAGTCACTATGGAAAATCGTTATTAAATTATAGGCCTTTAAAGTAGCCGTTTTGCAAACGAACTCTGTTTTCGACGAAACCAGTTCCGTTGAGTTCGTATCGTCGATTAGAGTCAGGATATGTATATAGTTTGTTATTTTTAGAGATCGAGAAATTTGGCGTTAAAAAGGGTAGGGCGGTTCGGGGTAAAAACAGCCTATCGGGCAAACAGTCTCAGAATGCGACGAAACTAGTGCCGTTGGGTTCGTATCGAAAAGTTATTTTAGGATTTCAAGGTTTCAAGTTGATTTGATATATTTGGTGATCGTAAAAAAATTTAAACGCGTGTTCATTTCTGGTTTTATAAAGGAAAAATTTTCATACGACCTCGGATTTCGACGAAACTTGTCCCATTGGGTCCGGAATACCTTTTTACACCAAGATTAGCCTTTTTATCAGTAAACAGGAATTGTTCATAGTAGGTTTAACTAATTACTTCACGCTGAAGTTTTGAACAATAATATAATAGTTTTGTGTACCCTATGATTTAAACAAACTTGCAGCCGACCAAAGCAAACGTGCCAACTACCTATCTACTTCCTACTCTTGCCTTGTCAACCTTTCACATGACAACACCACACGTACAACTATCTTTAATTAATGAATGCACATGCGTTCTAAAAATTTTCATACTCTAAGCGTACGAGACCTAGTGGCTACTACACCTAAAACTTGGCACCCACGTCTCAATTTCCACTATAAATACAATGCCTGTATTTTCTTCCTGGAAAACGAATGAAACCTCCTTAACAAACCAACGACAATTTAATCAATCCTTTCTCCTCTTTAAATCAATTGTTACAAGCGAAAATTCTTGGTTCGTTTAAAAGCTACATCGCTATACCCTTCAGGTCCTTTAAAATGGACGGCCTCAAATCACGTTATCTTCCTTCTAATTAACCTTAAATCCCTCAACTAATTTCAACACTTATAACCAAGCACCCTTGAGCTTCACGAGCTCTAAATTTTGGATGGTTATGATGTGGGTTAGGATGCCGAGCTGATCGGAGTCGGAGCTCAAAGTCGGGGTCTTTGAGAAGCTTCCTGGTGCGAAAGGGGCAGTCGAGTGGTGGGGTTTCTGGCGGCGTAGCTGGGTGGTGATGAGGGGATCGATGCAGCTGCGTCTGATTGATGGCCGACGGCCTTTTGAGGGCGCTGCTGATGGTCTTTATGAGAGCGTGGTTCGATGGGAGGGCAACGGGGTAGCCGGTTAAAGAACAAAGCAGGGTTGGACGAATAAGGTGAAGCCGAGGTGGAGCTTGGGTTCTGGGTTGTTGCGAATAAAGGATCCAAGCAGGAAACCAAAAGGGGTCGCCATATCCTGTATATCCCAACGTAATTAAACCTTATTGATTTCGGCAGTTAAATTGGTATTAGGTGATTAAATAGTAATTAAGGAACTGATTAGTTATTCCTTGTAAATCATGGTGCAGGTTGTTTGAGACCGAGTGAAAACTTTGAACAACGCAGGGAAGGGAACAAAACAATAAAGGAGGAATAGCCTTTTTCACTAAGCAAGTAATTAAGAGAGTTTTTGAGTTAGGATTATAATTAATTAAACCATATTATAAAACTATTAAATTGATGTATGGTTTTAATACACGACAGGTTTGAATAAGAAAAGCAATGTATTGGGGCAACCGAGAGGGACGAACAGAAATGAAAACAGTCGACGCAAGTTGACTGTAAAGAAGAGTAATCAAGTAATAATTATTAAATGAGGAAAATTGGTCATTAAATTAAAACATGTGTATAATATTTTATATCTCATGCATTTGTGATCAGAATTAGACCAAATAAGAGGTAATGGAATCATATCAGAGAGCAGTACATTCTGGAACTGATGTGGTCAGAGCTGGAGACTGCTGGAGATTTATGGTTAAATTAAACACTAGTTTAATTTAATAGGAGTTGAAACCGAACCGCTTCAGCGACAACGGTAAACAAGGTGAGTTAAACTCACTCAGTTCCCATTTATATTTTTATATAAATTGGGTTTTTATTTTGTGTGATCTGCTTGCTGATGGTTGCCTGTTTGCTAGTTATACACTTGTTGTTGATTTAAAACTGATGAAATTAAACCGTGTTTAACTTCAGTGAAATACCAAATCGTTATTTTTAACGATTGGTTCCAATAAAGGTGACACACCTTGGTTGGTCATGTTTATTTATAAACGTGTTTAAATGGTTGAATTGTTTGAATTGCTTGTGGTTAAGGTTAAATGGGTGTTATTTTAGTTTATCAGTTAAACAAAACTGAACAGTCTGATTTGAGATAACCATTTGAATACAGGGAAGAACAGGTTGGAGGGACCCAACCGGATCCCTCAAATGTATTATTTATTTTCATATGATCATATATGAACTGATCTGTTTGTGTGATTGATTTGATGGTTGATTATTGACTGGATATTCAACATCTGTTTGGTTTAAACCAATGGGCGATATTGGTTAAGTGTTTGGCAGAGTATGGCCTTTAAAAATCAATCGGGTTACAGATATTGATTCACCGTCAGGTGAATCGATAGAGATGCAGTTATAAAATTTATTTTTTAATTAGAAATAGAATTTTGGAATATACTATTTTGAATAAAAGTTATATAAAGAGAAATAAATGAATAGTTTACTTATTTAAGACTTTGATTTATTATTAAGTGATTTTAGAAAGTTAATCAGATTGATAAGTACGGAAATAAGAAATAAGCCGAATGGTTTAGCTTGGGTAATTATTTGATCAAGCGAAATGAGGAGTTCATGAATAGGTTTTATTTTAAACCTAAGTTTTATAACGAAGTTATAAAAGGAATTTTAAGCGAGAATGAGAGCTCGAATTAAATATTACTTAATCATTTGAATTAAGTCGAAGGAGATTTCGATAAAAGGGTTTAAGATAAACCAAAACATATAAATAAGTTTCAAAGTGTTAAGACGTTAATTTTACATTAACGTTATTTGAAAACGAGATCTAGTAAAAAGGAGAAGTTTAAATGAGATTTCAAAATGGGAAATTGAATATAGTTATTCGAGATAGAATTAGCCAAACATAGTTATTCGGCTAAGTTGCCATTTCGTACGACTACTAGCGAAATTCGCAGGGCTGCAGATAGCCTACGGCGGTCGGATGTTTCCTGAGGGAATCAGGCGTAACCATTGTGATCGCCGCGATCTAGAGTCAAGCGAATGGAGTTAAGTAAAATAGTAGTAAATCGATAGGGTTAAAGAAGTCGAGTTAATTAGTGAAAGTTAACCACGTTGAGTTAATCAATTGGAGTTAATCGATTAGAGTTAAATCAAATTGGAGTTATTCAATTATCGTATTTTCAAAGATTGAAATTAGAAGTTTTTTTAAAGTAAATCAGTTTTGTTAAAGGCCAAGTGATGCTGAATACTGGACCAGTGAACTCATTGGAGTGTCATGTTTGAAAACACTGTATATTTTGATAGTTAAAACACCGACTATCAAATCTGGCCAATACGATTGTTGGTATGGAAATACCGGGATCGAATTTATATTCGAAAACCATTCCGACCAACAAATACGTGAAGATATCAGAAGATGATCGAGATGGAGCATTGAAGACCGTGGATTTTCATAAACGGAAGAACCACTAATATTCTCTGCCTGGCAAGTAGAGATAAGCTGTGATTCTGTCGTGGTTGGAATCTACGGGTTGCAAGGACTTCTCGCTACTGATCCATGGGGTGATTCCTATATTGGATGCAGTAGGAGAGTGCCTTCGGTTCATCCTGTTCCTGGGTGACGTGTATGGACGAATGTCTGACAGAGTATTTCCAAAGGATCACGTACGTTGATTTCTTCAAACGTACGATAGTTGTTGGCGGGGAGTTGTCGTTCTCTTAGCTTCCAGCTAGAGTATTTTTTTGTGGACGTCAATTAGTGATATCTGACGGATCTGACGATGTGGCATTCAAAGTGAATGGTGACCAGATGATCAGAAGTTAATTCTGGCCTCAAGCCTCATCAACCGGGAAATGACAAAAATCGGGCAGGCAGCATGGCTATGTGGGTCGCTCCCATTAGGGTGTATGATCACCTATCTAGAGAAAATCCTATTTGCTTCTTAAATCTATGTTTCGATGCTGTCCCTTTTCGGGAGACGGTTGCTGATCCCAACCGTCGGTGATATACATTCGATACTCTCAAGTGAAATGAGGGGTCGGTCATGTGAGGGCCGGGTTGCAAGAAGTTCTTGTTGAACCCAGTGTATTCGTCTCTAGAGATACACTATCGGAAGGTGGACCCATACCTTGTCAAGTTGGAATCCAATCTCCAATAAGCGCCCGCGGTTTTTTTGATTTTATACTATATATGTGGAGCGTGAGATGCAAGCGTTCCACTAGATTGTTATTTACTTGTACTTAGACATTATTATAATATCAGAAAAGATATTGGTTTCAAACTGTTTTGGGTTATCGTAAGGTAAAAACCGTCCGTATTTATGTGTGGATTTTGTCTTACGATTATCCTTTTCTTTTGAAAAGGTTTTGAACTTTAAAATCATGATTGGATGGTTCACCCTTATTACTGTGCGAGTTTATCTCACTCTGGTTCACCAGACTGACCCGGTGTTTTGTAAATGCTCGGGTTAGACCGGGTTGTACAGGTTTAGGTTATCGACTGCTGTGAAGAGACGAGCTGGAAGAGCCCAGACGTATGATATTATATAGCTACTATTCCGCTGTGTGTTATATGAGGACAGCTTAGTATCACTGTCCAGATGTGTACTCTGATATTGTAATTATTTCAAAAGCTTTCAATAAAGATTATTTCTGCATTATATTTTGTTCCGCTGCGATGTGAGACTCTGTGTGGTGTTTCTCCTTCTTCTTCTATTCTAATATTTTTATCTTATCTATTCTCACCCTCTAACTTCTTTCTATTAATGATCTGGAATGTTCGATGTCTGAATGGTCAACATGGTAGTTTGATTTTGATTTTCGGAGTCGAAAATCCCGGTTCGTTACAGTGGTATCAGAGCTATTGGTTAAGTAATTACCTTGGCTCTGTGGCGTGACTCAGTAGAGATGGGGTTAGTAATACCCTAGATTGAGTTTGAGTGTATATATATGAGCGCGTATTTGTAAATTGATATAAAAACTGTTTATATTGTGTTGATTGGTTTGTCGAGTAGTTTATGAATTTTGGTCGATACAGTAATGCAAACTGTGTCGATAAGTGTTTCTAAACTCTTGAACAGAATAATTCGACACAGTATGTTTTTGAAAGAGGGTAAATGAAATAATTTTACCCAAATGGTATTTTAATATAAAGGAATGATTAACATTTGAAATATTATAGTATATTGGATGTGTTGCTTGGTTATAATTGAGAAGGTTATATAAATAACCAATTAGAATTCGTATAATATGAAAACAGATGAATTAAATCTGGAATTAAAATCAGAATTGGAATTAAAATTCCCAAAAGTGGGAAAGGTGACTGCAAATGAACTTGGATTGAATATATGAGGAATTTAAGATCCTGGGAGATTTTAAATTTGTTTTACAAACTTTGAGGTGGGTATTTTGAAAGGATTTCAAAATGAAAGTGTTTAAATATGATTTTGAAAAGTTATATAGTATTGAACTCACTTCAATAGCTGGGGAATAACTCTGACGATGCTGGCCACATCATCAGTGTTCATTTCCGAGTTCTAAGTGACGGATTACTACCAGAAATCTTGTTTTGAATCGCTTTGAGAAAGACAAGTTGTTTGAATCCTGAAAAAGATTATTTGATTTTTGAAAGAGCTGAACTGTTTAAAAACTCCCAGGGAAATTGTTGAACAAAAACAAAATTTAATAGAAATTTGTACAAGCAAATATGAATTGAATTAAAACCAATTAACTGGAAATTGAATCAGGCTATAATATATCAAGTCGAATCAGATTTTGAATTGGGAGGCTGGAATCTGAAATGGTGTTGGACTGGTAAGTTAAGAGTTGGAATTGATAATGGATGGAAAAGGAGTTAAGAATGGGATTTGGCTTGGACGCCTAAAGGATTTGTTTGAGGATAAAATTGGAATTTTGTCTGGAAATGCATCTGTATATGCTGACAGGATAGCAGATGGAAAAGATATAATGATATGCCCGACAAAAAGGTACACGTTTATTTTTATATGGGTTTGGTGATTTATGGGCCTATTTGGCAAGCCGCTTGGCTGTTTTGTTTTCTTTTGGATTGGAGAAGGCCTAGAAAAGGCGAGTTGGAGTTGTACTGATTGAGCCGTACAGAGGAGGTGCTGGCGGAATTTTTCGGAAATTTAAGGTGTTAGAAAATTTTCGATATTTTTGAAAATATCTATTTACAGTATTGAATTGGTTTCTAATTTAATATAAAATTAGATTTGAAATTAATGAGTTTATAACGTTCTTTCTTACCTTAGCAATTTCGAGGACGAAATTATTTTAAGGGGGGAAGAATGTAACAACCCGTGTTTTCCGACCATATGAATCTGAATATTTAAATTAGTTTTAAATATTATATTGGAAATATTAATGGAATTTAATATTTAATTCGATAATAAAACGAAGTTGAACGTTATAATTTATATATATAATATAAATTCGAGCTTGAAAATGGCGTGCAGTTCGTAAATTGGAGTTTTGAACTTCAACTGAGAATACAGGATTCGATATAAGTCGGATTTCTGTAAAACAAGACACGTTGGAACCGTATTAACGATAATTTTCATATGAAAGAGAAAAATCTAGATTTCGTGTTATAGTTTGATAGTTATGGCCAAATCAAATTTTGAAATAGTCGCTATGGAAAATCGTTATTAAATTATAGGCCTTTAAAGTAGCCGTTTTGCAAACGGACTCTGTTTTCGACGAAACCAGTTCCGTTGAGTTCGTATCGTCGATTAGAGTCAGGATATGTATATAGTTTGTTATTTTTAGAGATCGAGAAATTTGGCGTTAAAAAGGGTAGGGCGGTTCGGGGTAAAAACAGCCTATCGGGCAAACAGTCTCAGAATGCGACGAAACTAGTGCCGTTGGGTTCGTATCGAAAAGTTATTTTAGGATTTCAAGGTTTCAAGTTGATTTGATATATTTGGTGATCGTAAAAAAATTTAAACGCGTGTTCATTTCTGGTTTTATAAATGAAAATTTTTCATACGACCTCGGATTTCAACGAAACTTGTCCCATTGGGTCCGGAATACCTTTTTACACCAAGATTAGCCTTTTTATCAGTAAACAGGAATTGTTCATAGTAGGTTTAACTAATTACTTCACGCTGAAGTTTTGAACAATAATATAATAGTTTTGTGTACCCTATGATTTAAACAAACTTGCAGCCGACCAAAGCAAACGTGCCAACTACCTATCTACTTCCTACTCTTGCCTTGTCAACCTTTCACATGACAACACCACACGTACAGCTATCTTTAATTAATGAATGCACATGCGTTCTAAAAATTTTCATACTCTAAGCGTACGAGACCTAGTGGCTACTACACCTAAAACTTGGCACCCACGTCTCAATTTCCACTATAAATACAATGCCTGTATTTTCTTCCTGGAAAACGAATGAAACCTCCTTAACAAACCAACGACAATTTAATCAATCCTTTCTCCTCTTTAAATCAATTGTTACAAGCGAAAATTCTTGGTTCGTTTAAAAGCTACATCGCTATACCCTTCAGGTCCTTTAAAATGGACGGCCTCAAATCACGTTATCTTCCTTCTAATTAACCTTAAATCCCTCAACTAATTTCAACACTTATAACCAAGCACCCTTGAGCTTCACGAGCTCTAAATTTTGGACGGTTATGATGTGGGTTAGGATGCCGAGCTGATCGGAGTCGGAGCTCAAAGTCGGGGTCTTTGAGAAGCTTCCTGGTGCGAAAAGGGCAGTCGAGTGGTGGGGTTTCTGGCGGCGTAGCTGGGTGGTGATGAGGGGATCGATGCAGCTGCGTCTGATTGATGGCCGACGGCCTTTTGAGGGCGCTGCTGATGGTCTTTATGAGAGCGTGGTTCGATGGGAGGGCAACGGGGTAGCCGGTTAAAGAACAAAGCAGGGTTGGACGAATAAGGTGAAGCCGAGGTGGAGCTTGGGTTTTGGGTTGTTGCGAATAAAGGATCCAAGCAGGAAACCAAAAGGGGTCGCCATATCCTGTATATCCCAACGTAATTAAACCTTATTGATTTCGGCAGTTAAATTGGTATTAGGTGATTAAATAGTAATTAAGGAACTGATTAGTTATTCCTTGTAAATCATGGTGCAGGTTGTTTGAGACCGAGTGAAAACTTTGAACAACGCAGGGAAGGGAACAAAACAATAAAGGAGGAATAGCCTTTTTCACTAAGCAAGTAATTAAGAGAGTTTTTGAGTTAGGATTATAATTAATTAAACCATATTATAAAACTATTAAATTGATGTATGGTTTTAATACACGACAGGTTTGAATAAGAAAAGCAATGTAATGGGGCAACCGAGAGGGACGAACGGAAATGAAAACAGTCGACGCAAGTTGACTGTAAAGAAGAGTAATCAAGTAATAATTATTAAATGAGGAAAATTGGTCATTAAATTAAAACATGTGTATAATATTTTATATCTCATGCATTTGTGATCAGAATTAGACCAAATAAGAGGTAATGGAATCATATCAGAGAGCAGTACATTCTGGAACTGATGTGGTCAGAGCTGGAGACTGCTGGAGATTTATGGTTAAATTAAACACTAGTTTAATTTAATAGGAGTTGAAACCGAACCGCTTCAGCGACAACGGTAAACAAGGTGAGTTAAACTCACTCAGTTCCCATTTATATTTTTATATAAATTGGGTTTTTATTTTGTGTGCTCTGCTTGCTGATGGTTGCCTGTTTGCTAGTTATACACTTGTTGTTGATTTCAAACTGATGAAATTAAACCGTGTTTAATTTCAGTGAAATACCAAATCGTTATTTTTAACGATTGGTTCCAATAAAGGTGACACACCTTGGTTGGTCATGTTTATTTATAAACGTGTTTAAATGGTTGAATTGTTTGAATTGCTTGTGGTTAAGGTTAAATGGGTGTTATTTTAGTTTATCAGTTAAACAAAACTGAACAGTCTGATTTGAGATAACCATTTGAATATAGGGAAGAACAGGTTGGAGGGACCCAACCGGATCCCTCAAATGTATTATTTATTTTCATATGATCATATATGAACTGATCTGTTTGTGTGATTGATTTGATGGTTGATTATTGACTGGATATTCAACATCTGTTTGGTTTAAACCAATGGGCGATATTGGTTAAGTGTTTGGCAGAGTATGGCCTTTAAAAATCAATCGGGTTACAGATATTGATTCACCGTCAGGTGAATCGATAGAGATGCAGTTATAAAATTTATTTTTTAACTAGAAATAGAATTTTGGAATATACTATTTTGAATAAAAGTTATATAAAGAGAAATAAATGAATAGTTTACTTATTTAAGACTTTGATTTATTATTAAGTGATTTTAGAAAGTTAATCAGATTGATAAGTACGGAAATAAGAAATAAGCCGAATGGTTTAACTTGGGTAATTATTTGATCAAGCGAAATGAGGAGTTCATGAATAGGTTTTATTTTAAACCTAAGTTTTATAACGAAGTTATAAAAGGAATTTTAAGCGAGAATGAGAGCTCGAATTAAATATTACTTAATCATTTGAATTAAGTCGAAGGAGATTTCGATAAAAGGGTTTAAGATAAACCAAAACATATAAATAAGTTTCAAAGTGTTAAGACGTTAATTTTACATTAACGTTATTTGAAAACGAGATCTAGTAAAAAAGAGAAGTTTAAATGAGATTTCAAAATGGGAAATTGAATATAGTTATTCGAGATAGAATTAGCCAAACATAGTTATTCGGCTAAGTTGCCATTTCATACGACTGCTAGTGAAATTCGCAGGGCTGCAGATAGCCTACGGCGGTCGGATGTTTCCTGAGGGAATCAGGCGTAACCATTGTGATCGCCGCGATCTAGAGTCAAGCGAATGGAGTTAAGTAAAATAGTAGTAAATCGATAGGGTTAAAGAAGTCGAGTTAATTAGTGAAAGTTAACCACGTTGAGTTAATCAATTGGAGTTAATCGATTAGAGTTAAATCAAATTGGAGTTATTCAATTATCGTATTTTCAAAGATTGAAATTAGAAGTTTTTTTAAAGTAAATCAGTTTTGTTAAAGGCCAAGTGATGCTGAATACTGGACCAGTGAACTCATTGGAGTGTCATGTTTGAAAACACTGTATATTTTGATAGTTAAAACACCGACTATCAAATCTGGCCAATACGATTGTTGGTATGGAAAGACCGGGATCGAATTTATATTCGAAAACCATTCCGACCAACAAATACGTGAAGATATCAGAAGATGATCGAGATGGAGCATTGAAGACCGTGGATTTTCATAAACGGAAGAACCACTAATATTCTCTGCCTGGCAAGTAGAGATAAGCTGTGATTCTGTCGTGGTTGGAATCTACGGGTTGCAAGGACTTCTCGCTACTGATCCATGGGGTGATTCCTATATTGGATGCAGTAGGAGAGTGCCTTCGGTTCATCCTGTTCCTGGGTGACGTGTATGGACGAATGTCTGACAGAGTATTTCCAAAGGATCACGTACGTTGATTTCTTCAAACGTACGATAGTTGTTGGCGGGGAGTTGCCGTTCTCTTAGCTTCCAGCTAGAGTATTTTTGTGTGGACGTCAATTAGTGATATCTGACGGATCTGACGATGTGGCATTCAAAGTGAATGGTGACCAGATGATCAGAAGTTAATTCTGGCCTCAAGCCTCATCAACCGGGAAATGACAAAAATCGGGCAGGCAGCATGGCTATGTGGGTCGCTCCCATTAGGGTGTATGATCACCTATCTAGAGAAAATCCTATTTGCTTCTTAAATCTATGTTTCGATGCTGTCCCTTTTCGGGAGACGGTTGCTGATCCCAACCGTCGGTGATATACATTCGATACTCTCAAGCGAAATGAGGGGTCGGTCATGTGAGGGCCGGGTTGCAAGAAGTTCTTGTTGAACCCAGTGTATTCGTCTCTAGAGATACACTATCGGAAGGTGGACCCATACCTTGTCAAGTTGGAATCCAATCTCCAATAAGCGCCCGCGGTTTTTTTGATTTTATACTATATATGTGGAGCGTGAGATGCAAGCGTTCCACTAGATTATTATTTACTTGTACTTAGACATTATTATAATATCAGAAAAGATATTGGTTTCAAACTGTTTTGGGTTATCGTAAGGTAAAAACCGTCCGTATTTATGTGTGGATTTGGTCTTACGATTATCCTTTTCTTTTGAAAAGGTTTTGAACTTTAAAATCATGATTGGATGGTTCACCCTT
Source organism: Allium sativum (assembly GCA_030737875.1). Taxonomy (NCBI): domain Eukaryota; kingdom Viridiplantae; phylum Streptophyta; class Magnoliopsida; order Asparagales; family Amaryllidaceae; genus Allium; species Allium sativum. The sequence continues at coordinate 587,852,795 of CM060913.1, read as the reverse complement.
ATTACTGTGCGAGTTTATCTCACTCTGGTTCACCAGACTGACCCGGTATTTTGTAAATGCTCGGGTTAGACCGGGTTGTATAGGTTCAGGTTATCGACTGCTGTGAAGAGACGAGCTGGAAGAGCCCAGACGTATGATATTATATAGCTACTATTCCGCTGTGTGTTATATGAGGACAGCTTAGTATCACTGTCCAGATGTGTACTCTGATATTGTAAGTATTTCAAAAGCTTTCAATAAAGATTATTTCTGCATTATATTTTGTTCCGCTGCGATGTGAGACTCTGTGTGGTGTTTCTCCTTCTTCTTCTATTCTAATATTTCTAACTTATCTATTCTCACCCTCTAACTTCTTTCTATTAATGATCTGGAATGTTCGATGTCTGAATGGTCAACATGGTAGTTTGATGTTGATTTTCGGAGTCGAAAATCCCGGTTCGTTACAATAGTTTATTCAAATAGAATTAAAGAGTTAATCGAATATAGTTTATTCGAATAGGTTAAAAGGAGTTAATAGAATATATAGTTTGTTCAAATAGAATTAAAAGAGTTATCGAATATAGTTTACTCGATAGGAGTTAAGTGAATAGAGTTAGAGTTAAATCAAAAGAGTTAAGTGAATAGAATAATTTGAATAGAGTTATCGAATATACCTTATCGAAGGAAAGAATAATCAAATAGAAAAGATTTGAAAAAAAATTACGTAAGGAAGTTTGTTAAAGAATTAGAAGGGTGAACTTTGTCTATTTCAAGGTTAGAAACGTTGTTCAGTTAAGCTCTGAGAGGTAATATACCCCAACTTGATTGACTACATTTTTAACTAAGGAATGGTTAAGGTTCGGTAGTAAAGGATGGTTAAGTGAATTTAGTAATTAAAGGAAATGGTTTGAGTTGGCATCGCGATGGTTTGTTTAAACATCTATCTAAGTCCAATGAAGAAGCTTTGGAAATGTTTTCCAAATAAGAAACCAGAAATGTTTTCTAATAAAGAAAACAAGAAATGGAAATGTTTTCCATTGTTAATAACGTATATTTTTCAAATTTAGAAAATAAGATATATTGAATATAGGGAAACGAGAGATAAGTAAATTAATGAAATAAAGGGATAAATGTTGAATTATGTTTGATCGATATAAATTTCCATTTGGAAATAATATCGTTGTTTGCACACCTGTATTTCTTCGATAGTTAAATCACAGACTATCGAAGTTTTGACCATTTTAACGTTGTTAATATGGAGAGACCGATTGGATTATTATCCAAAGAACCACTCTGTATTGGCATAAGCATTGCGAATCATATATTCCAAAGGAAATTGAAGACGGAGTTATGCAAGGGCTATCCTGTTTACACAATAGTGCCTTCAGTTCATCCTGTTCCTGGATGACTTGTATGGAAGGATGCCTGACAGAGTATTTCCAGACGATCACGTATATTGATTTCTCCAACCGTACCAAGAGTGGAAGCAGAGAAGGAAACTTCTTTTAGCTAACACATAATGTATGGTTGAGGATGTCAATCAGTGATTTGATGGATTTGACGATGTGGCATTCAAAGTGAATCTAGTGTGATGATAAAGCGTAGCTTCTAGCCTCATCAATCGGTAAATGATAGAAATCAGGCAGGCAGGATGGCTAAGTCGGTCGCACCGAAGTAGGGTGTATAATCACATGATCTAGTGTTTCATTTACCTCTAAAAATCTATTGTTGATGCTATCCCATTCGGGAAACGGTTGCTGATCCCAACCGTTGGTGATATACATTCGATACACTCAAGCGAAATGAGTGGTCGGTCATGTGTGGCCGGGTTGCAAGATGTTCTTGTTGAACCCAGTGTATTCCTCTCTAGAGGTACACAAGCGGAAGGCGGTCCCATACCTTGTCATAGTTGAAAATCCATTACCCAATACGTGCTTGCGGTTTTGATTGTATACTATATATGTAGAACGTGAGATGAAAGCGTTTCTGCTAGATGATTATTATATTGTGTTGATAGACATTATTATAATATCAAAAGGTTTTTGATATAAAGATATTTGGATTCTCATAAGGGAAAAATTCCGTTATACGGCGTGGTCTTATGAGATATCATTTACCTGCTTGAATTGTTTTAAACTATTTTACTCATACCAGTCCTATGACTGACCCGGAGTTTATTTTGTTTTGTTTCCCTAAACTCTTGGGTGCCTAAATTTTTACGGGTAGTCAAGTAGTTGGGATTTACATATATAATGGAAGAGCTTATAGAAGGAGGCTTCAGGATCATATAGCTATAGTTATTTCCGCTGTGTTGTAAGTGATGTACTTTGATAATGATATGTATATTCAAGTACAGATTTGTATTTCAAAGTTATGTTATGAAATATATTTATCTGTTTCGCTGTGAGGTTCGTGTTACTCTGATGTTGTGTTCTTCTTCTTCTATTCTAAGTTTCTATCTTATCTTTCCTCACCCTCTAATTTCTTTCATTAATGATTGGTATTTTTCGATGTTTGGTTAGTCGTCATTGAGTTTATGGCGATGACCAAAGTCGACAAAATCCCGGGTCATTACACATATTATCATTTTATACATATTACTAGTTGGTACACTAGTTAGGTGGTGCAAAGATATATAAATCAGAATAACCGGGTAGTAGCGAAGCAGAGAAAGAGTAGAAGCGCATTCAGTTTATCTTGCCTTATCATAGCTTATGCTTATCTTATGTTATCATGTTATCCCTGTTATCATGGTATTGTATTATATTCAGTTTATTCATGTCATGTTGCTTTTACCTGTTTACATGCTGAAAGTCACTGAGCTTACTAAACTTATGTCTGACCTAGTTTGTCTTCTCCTCTTTTCTTCTGTTTCCCCCGGGTTCACAGGGAGGGAATATTACCACTTTGCTCAGTTTTCTTTCCAAGCTCGAAGATAGTCGATGTACTTCTCTGTTTTTACACTGCTATGGCTAGATCATGCTTTATTGGGGAATATCATTGTCATTTTATGCTTCTTATATACTTGGAGGTTTTTGAATCAAGACAGAAGTTTTATGTATTACTTTTAAGTTTGATTGAGTCAATTGTTGTAAAATCTTGACTGAATTAAGTTGTTTATAAAATGACTTTATTATCCGCTGCTTTATTTGTCTGCCTTGCAATTTATCTGCATCTTTTACCTAAAGCGCTCCACTGAAGTTAAGGCATTCCCTTTTGTGAGTGACCTTAACGGAGGTGGGGTGTTACACTTGGTATAAGAGCTAAAGGTTACCGGATCGGATAAAAGATTTGAAAATTATTTTCAAGACGGTTTTTAAAGAAGCATTTTCTAAAGAAAAGTTTTGTTTTAAAGGCATATTCCCCAAAGCCACATGCACTATCTTTTGATCCTCTGTTTGAATCATTGTTTTCCTTCTTTACTGAGTCTCCGGGGCTCCCAGCTTTTTGGGAGGTAACCTCATCGCGACATGATTCCGTAGGCTTGATGAGACTACGACACCTATCAAAGGGTGAAGAAGTGCCCAACTTCCATATATAGCCGTAGTAGTTTCATCCATGGCTAATTTTCTTCCAAGCTTTGTAGGGTTTTCCGTGCGAAGGAGGCAGCTTTCGAGAGACTTGTCAACATGTTACACAAGGATAGTAAAGATGATAATGAGGGGGTTTGGTTAAGGAGCATAACCCAAGGATGAGAAACTCATGGATATGGACTTGGTTCACAAATGAGGCAAAAAGGAAGAGGTGTATGTGGAAGAATCACAGGACAAGAAGGGAGGAAAGAATAGTAAAACCTAAGACAAGAGGAAGAGTCTTTACAATGGTGTAAAGGGTTATATAATTAAGGATAAGGGCAAGAACAAAGAACAGGACTTTTAGGAGGGCAAGTGCATGCTCTCACCGCCAGCATACCTGAGAGAGGGGTAATAAAGTTTCTGTTGAAAAAAAGGGCTTAGCTTTTCTTTTTGATCCTCCTGTTAGTACTCTTTTATTTATTTTAGCGCTTCACATTCGATTGTATCTGCTTCCATAGTTTAGTCTCTGCACCTTAGTACTTGTATAGTAGAAGATCCATTATTGTCTCAAATCCAGTTAGTGGTTCGGCTCATTTATCTTTGGTTTGTAAGAGTTTGAGAATATATATATTAAGGATTGAGTTTAAGTATAATGCTTATGTTTTTGGTTCCATGGGCTATAGGTTGATTCTGGGCATGGGTTGGTTAGCTAGTAATTGTGAAATGAGGGTAGTTAGACTTTTTACTTGCCTCGGGAATACCCTTGAGATTTCGTGCGATCCTGAGGGGATCAGTTAGGCTTAGCTACCTAGAATCACTTGATGCATCTATCGACGATTTGCGATCCATTAGAATAGTCCATGAGTACGCAGATGTTTCTGATTAGGTTAGGGGTTTCCCCCCTAAAAATCGAGATAGACTTTCGCATATATCTAGTTGACAATGCAAAGCAAGTTATGCGATCAACGATAGTTTTGGAGCAAGATTGGCGAGGATAGCCAAAGTCGGTTAAGTGCTCGATTGTTTGGTTGTTTTGCTAGTATCATCTCACATAGATCGTCCAAATTCGGAGGAGGTATTCCTTGGGTGCTTGTATGATATTGATTTAGGACTTTGGGGCTTGTACTTGAGGGATGTCGAGTTCGACTAGGATGGTTTGCGTGAGAAATAAATAGTTGTGGTAGGCACCCTAAGTAAGACTGACCTTAAGAGAGGTAAAAAGTGTTAGAGTTTGTGCCCTAGAGGCAATCTGTTAGATGTGAATAATGATAACATTGTTATTGTTATGTTTTATTTGGAATAAAATGTTCTTTTATTTTATATTTACTCCGTAATATAAATATTAATGTAATGGAAGTCCTTAGAATAATAATACGGGATTATATAGTTCGAGTAAGACTGAACTTGAGATTATATGATATGAAAAGTATTATAATTCTTAAATGTCCCTAGTAGAGCTTTATTGTTTATATAGGAGAACAATAAAGCGTTGAGACTAGTATATTGATTGACTGATGATCACATCTCATTGATCATTAATATACGTGATATTAAAATCAAGATATAAATACGTATTAGAGAATAACGTATTGGGCCGACCCACCGTGAGATAACTACATGGAATATAATCAACAGTATCATAAGTTGTTCTCATAGTGATAGTGATATAATGGTCCTCAGACCTGAAATCATTATAATTTTATTCGAAGATATTTACGTTTTGATATCATCTAAAGTTATTTCGTAACAGAGTAATGATAACGGTGATTATTGTATGTATCAAGAATCGAATACAAATCATGAATGATCTAGATGGAATTTAACCCTATGATATATTCGTAGTTATATCCATGGGCCTCTTGATTGAGCGAGACTGTCAAATGCATGGCCGTGCTCAAATATTGATTTGTTCTGAACAGTCTACTCATTGATCAAGAAAATAGATTAAATTAAAAGAGGATGATACGATCCATGCCTTCAGTTTAATCTTGGATATAACGGTTAAAAGGATTAAATTATATTGAGACACTATTCACAAAAGGTTGTATTGAATCATTACTATTATAGCTCGGGTAATAAGGATGTGTTACTAGACGCCGCTCATTGTTTACAGTTATATGTGTTTAAACTGTTGCCAACGCTGTCATAGCCTATAGGGTCACACTCACATACATTGTAAAAGGGTGAGGATATTTAAATAGGATGGTCTATGACTAATTCTTCTATTTTAAATAAGGATGAACAGGAAATAAGGAGGTATACAAGTCGGTTATAATTATTATAAAGGGGAGGTCAGACCTTTACCTCATTATCTTATCACAGCCGAATTCCTCAAAAACCCTAGAATCCGAAATTATCTAGTACTACCTCATCCTTCCTCGATTTGATTCGAGAACAACGTCGGTGGATCTCCTATAGAGGTGTTTGATTTCAAACGTTCGTGTTGATTCAATCTGAAATTCAATTCAAAAATCTAAGTTAAGGCATCATTCGTTCTTGCTAATCAAAGATGAAAGGTACCCCTTTTTGACCTAATTCAGTTCGATTTTGTTAATTAGGATTTCTGTTTTGTTGATTCCGCTGCCAAATTGATCCTTACAACCTTTAATGGTATCGGAGCATTAGGTTTAACTCGAATCAAATATTGGTTAGGCCATAAGAATTATTATTGTAATAATTTAAAATTATGCGATGAATATTGATGAAAAGTAGATCTGGAGTACAATAAAAATCCGATTTTGAAATAAAATTATTTCAAGATAAAAAAAATCTATTTTGTTTAAAATTGGTGAAACTGAATCAGTATACGATGTTGATTCAGTTGTATATGGTTGAATCTCTAGTTCTGATATATACACGATATGGTTTAATCATATTTGTTTCTGTCATTATCATTGGGATTAAAATTGAAACTTTCAGATTGAATGATTAAAAGTCCAAATCATTTTAATTTGGATTTGTTTAAGAGGTTTGATTATAAATTGGATAATCACCTTTATTGTCATTTTCACTGTGTCTAGTTATTTTAATCAGATCGTTGATATAAGACATTGAACTATAGATCTGTGATTGAAATAATTGGATAATATTATTTCGTCAAATTCCGGTAGGATTACTCCATAAATCTATAATGGCAATCAGCTATGACATTATTAATGCACTAAGTCCTTATTGCATAAAGTTCTTACAATTCAGTCATTTGTTCATACTGGTATGCTTATAAGCCTTAAAGGTTTTAGTTTAATTTTATCATCTAAGTGATTGTTAGATGAATTTGAGGCATAACTCGACATGATAAGTGTTAAGTCTTGATTATGTGAATTGATCATCTAATATATGTGATAATAGTTGATATAGTATATTTTTTCATACGGATAACTTGGTTAGTTAAATGATGTTAAATCTGTATGCACAATTTTACCATGGTTTATTAACTTTTGGGATATATATATATATATATATATATATATATATATATATATATATATAAATCTATGTTACCATATAGCACTGTATTATATGATTAACATATATGAACACATATGATCATTAAAGATTGAAAATAGCTGTAGTTTGATCAGATCTGATCTGACCATGTAGGCCAAGCAAAACAGTTGCAAAACATCAGATTTGATCTGATTTATTTTAGTTGATATAAGAGTAATATGCATGTAAGAAAACTGATATAAACACATAAGATTTAGTCTGACTTAATCTTGTTTTATATTTCAGTTACATGTGAATGTGCAATACTCAAGTTAATGTGTCAGATTTGATCTGTTTTACCTTTTTCAATATTACAATCACATATATATGAATGAAACTAATATTAACATATCAGATATGATCTGATCTATCTTGTTTTATTCCAGATATGTATATATATGATGAATTGTAGTGAGTACATCAGATTTTGCTCTGGCTCTCAAGATTCATGCTCCAGTTAAATATTTGTAATAGATAAGTTGTGTACGTATAACATTTCTTATTATATGTAAACAATGAATTGCTTTGAACTGTTCTGGAATGATGTGTCAATATCTGATGTATATATGTATTATGGTTGTAATGATATCATCATGTAGTATCTGTTTATGCTATAGTATGTTTCCCATTAGTATTTCATGTTTTATTCTGATGCAATTAAATGAGCTGTAGCGGATTAGAATTGTTTTAGAAACAATGATATGGCATTTTGAAAGTTAATTGTTAATTTGTTTTCTTTCCTGTTGGAGATAATAGTGTAAGTCATTTCATCTGTAGTGGGATTCATACTATATTCTGACGTTGAAAGCTACTAGATTGTTATGTTGAATATTGGGTCTAAATGCCTATATGTCTGAGCCAAATACTAATGAATTATTTTAGTGGGCTGAATCAATTTGTAATTTTTGATTTGCAAAGATTATGCAGTTTTATTACTTTACATGTTTAAGCTTCTCATGCAGTAAGCTTTGTATAATTTTCATTCCATAATCAACACTGACGGTTTTAGAAATCTTTGTGTTCCTTTAATTATGTTTAGAGTGGAATTAAAAACCTTAACTTAAAACATTGTAATTTAAATATGTATAAATAACTTGTTTTACCTATTCAATTGTAAACCCCTATCAAAACTATTGTTTATATTAAATCACGAAGATGTCTTCCAGTAATATACTCATCACTGTCCAAAGTTACTAATTGTAACTAACGTCAAAGTGTTGTGCATCTTTTAACTTAGGTTATATGCGATGGAGTAAAATGTGGTGCTCCAACCTATTATTGGGTCTGATTTAACTAGACTGCATAATACAATTATGGCCTAGAGACAAACAACATGATTTATTCTATATTTTGAGCAAAAGAATAATACATAACAAAAATTGTTCGACATGTAATCCAAAAATTATATAAGCGATATAATTGACATAAGATGTCTACCTAAAATGTTGTGTTTTGAGTTTAGCCAAAGCTAGGTCAAGGCATGATTAGATGTGGATTTTGGAACACCAAAATATATATACATTTATATATTAAAATGGGGATGTTGATTTGAGTGGGAGCATATTTATTTATACATTTGTTTATTTAGCTATGATTATTGTCATTTTGACTGTCAAAATTATTTATAACTATTTATTATCTCTTGTAGATTCTAAATGGCTAGCAACACCAATAACTTGTCTTTGAGATCTGTTCTTGAAAAAGAAAAACTGAACGGAATAAATTTTCTAGACTGGCACCGAAACTTGAGGATTGTCCTCAAGCAAGTAAGGAAGCTGTATGTACTTGATGGGCCTACTCCGTAGGCTCCACCAAGTACTGCACCCCGTGCAGAGATTAATGCTCATAAGAAACATAAAGATGATGCTCTTGATGTTAGCTGCCTCATGCTAGCAACCATGAATCCTGTGCTTCAGAAGCAACACGAGTTCATGGATGCTTATGATATGATCGAACACCTTAAGAAGTTGTTCGAAGGGCTCGCTCGTCAAGAAAGGTATGACATGAGAAAGCACTATATCACTACAAGATGGGTGAAAAGGAAACCGTTGGTCCACACGTACTGAAGATGATTGGTTATATAGAGTATCTCGAGAGGTTAGGGTTTCCTTTGACACCGGAAGCCCAAACCGATCTTGTGCTCCAATCATTAAACAGTAAGTATTCTTCATTTATTATGACCTATCCCATGAATGAGATTGAGAAGCCCTTGACTGAGTTATCGAGCATGTTGAGAACTGCTGAGAATAACATGAAAAAGGCAGAACCGACTGCCATGATGATGGTACAGAAGGAGACTGCCAAAGCCAAAGGCAAGGGCAAGAACAAGAAAAAGCAGCTTAAGAAGACTGCTAATAAGACCAATTTCAAAAAGGGGTCAAAGCCTAAAGGAGGGGTTCCCAAAGAAGGTGATTGTCACCACTGTGGAAAGCCAGGTCACTGGAAACACAACTGTTATGTTTATTTGGAAGAACTAAAGAAGAAGAAGGGAAGTTTGACTTCGCCTAATTCAAGTATAAATGTTATATATGTCAACTTATCTACTTCATCATTATGGGTATTAGAAACTGGATATGGATCACATATCTGTGTCAATTTGCAGGAGATGCAAAGGAGTAGAGACTTGGCAGAAGGAGAAGTGGACTTGCGTGTGGGAAATGGAGCAAAAGTTGCCACATTAGCCAAGGGAAGCTGCCACTTGTCCTTACCAACTGGATTAGTTTTAAAATTAAAGATTGTTATTTTGTACCTTCTATTAAGACAAATATTATTTCTGTTTCTTGTTTGGACAGGTTAGGATTTTCATTTATAATAAAAGACAGATGCTGTTTATTTTATTTGAATGAGATATTTTATGGAAGTGCACAGTTAATTAATGGTCTCTATGTTCTTAATTTTGATTCGCCAGTTTATAACATTAATACCAAAAGGATTAAATCAAATGATTTAAATCCAACGTACCTTTGGCATTATCGTTTAGGCCATATAAATGAGAAACACATATCGAAACTCCATAAAGATGGAATTTTGGAGTCATTTGATTTTGAATCATATGAAGATTGCAAATCTTGTTTATTAGGCAAGATGACAAAAGCTCCTTTCACTGGACACAGTGAACGGGCTAAGGATCTATTGGCCCTTGTACATAGTGATGTATGTGGACCAAAGAGTACATCTGCTAGAGGTGGGTTCTATTACTTCATTACATTTACTGATGATTTCATTAGGTACGGATATGTGTATCTTATGAGACACAAATCAGAATCCTTTGAAAGGTTCAAAAAATTCAAGAATGAAGTTTAGAACCAACTTGGTAAGAATATAAAAACTCTTCGAACAGATCGAGGAGGAGAATATTTAAGCCAAGAGTTTAATGACTATCTGAAAGCGTATGGAATTGTTTCACAACTCACTCCACCGGGAACACCACAATGGAATGGTGTCTCTGAAAGGAGAAATCGCACCTTATTAGATATGGTATGACCAATGATGAATCATACAGATCTTCCAAAAAGTTTTTGGGGTTTTTCCCTTACAACAGCTGCATACATACTTAATAGAGTTCCCACTAAAGCGATTCAGACCACACCATATCAGATATGGACGGGAAGATGTCCTAATGTCTCTTTTATGAGGATTTGGGGATGTGAGGCTTATGTTAAGCTTCTTAACTCTGACAAGCTCCGACCCAAATCGGAAAAATGCTATTTTGTGGGATATCCAAAGGAAACAAAAGGATATTATTTCTACAAACCATATGAGCATAAAGTGTTTATTGCTCGAACTGGTTTTTTCGTTGAAAGAGATCTAGTCTCTAATAATATCAGTGGAAATAAAATAGAACTCGAAGAAATTCGAGAACCACAAAATATCACTGAACCTGAATATGAAATTGAGCAAGAACCACAAACTGTTATGGAAACTGAACCTGCTCAAATTACACAAAGCGTTCGTAGATCTGGTAGAATACGTCATGAGCCTTATAAATATTTTGGATATCTAGTAACTCAAACAAGAGACGTAACGCTCATAGATCAAGATGAGCCCACTTCTTACCAAGATGCTACGAATGGACCAGAATCTGAGAAATGGCTTGAAGCCATGAAATCTGAAATGGATTCCATGTACACCAACCAAGTGTGGACTCTGGTTGATTCACCTGATGGGGTAAAACCAATCGAGTGCAAATGGGTTTTAAAGAAGAAAACTGACATGGAAGGTAAAGTACAAACCTATAAAGGCCGATTGGTGGCAAAAGGTTTCAAACGGATTCAAGGAGTTGATTATGATGAAACTTTCTCCCCAGTGGCTATGGTTAAATCCATAAGGATTATGCTTGCAATTGCTGCCTTTTATGATTACGAAATCTGGCAGATGGATGTTAAAACTGCATTCCTTAACGGGAACCTCATCGAGGATGTGTACATGACACAACCTGAAGGTTTTATCAATCCAAAGGAAGATAGAAAAGTATGTAAACTGCATCGATCCATATATGGATTGAAGCAAGCATCTCGGAGTTGGAATCTTCGTTTTGATGAAATAGTCAAAAAGTTTAGTTTCACTAAGAACGAAGATGAACCTTGTGTACACAAGAAAATCAGTGGGAGTAACATTATATTCCTAGTATTATATGTGGATGACATATTACTTATTGGGAATAATATCGATTCATTACAAGCCGTAAAGACATGGTTGGGGAAAAGTCTCTCAATGAAATACTTAGGCGAGGCATCCTATATTTTAAGGTATTAAAATCTATAGAGATAGATCGAGAAAATTAATAGGCCTGAGTCAGAATACATGCATTGATAAAGTGCTGAAAAGGTTTGTCATGCAAGAGGCAAAGAAAGGATATGTACCCATATCACATGGTATATCACTTTCTAGATCTCAATGTCCTAAGTCATCAGATGATAAGGAACGCATGAAGATGATCCCTTATGCCTCGGCAATTGGATCAATCATGTATGCGATGTTATGTACTCGCCAGATGTCTCTTATGCTTTAAGTATGACAAGTAGATTCCAATCAGATCCAGGTGAATGTCACTGGACAACCGTCAAGAACATTCTTAAGTATCTGAAAAAGACTAAAGATTCATTCTTGATATAAGGAGGCGAAGAGGAATTAATGGTAAAAGGTTACACAAATGCTAGTTTCCAGACTGATAAAGATGACTTCAAGTCACAGTCGGGTTATGTGTTTTTTCTGAATGGTGCTGCTGTTAGCTGGAAAAGTTCAAAGCAAGAAACAGTCGCTAATTCGACCATGGAAGCTGAATACATTGCTGCTTCAGAAGCTGCTAAGGAAGCTGTTTGGATTAAGAAGTTCATCTCTGAACTTTCTATTGTTCCATCCATTGTTGATCCAATAGATCTTTATTATGACAACAATGGGGTCATTGCTCAGGCTAAGGAACCTAGATCACATCAACGATCCAAACACATACTTTGTAACAACCCGGAAAATCTGGGCCAGTTTGAAAATTTTATTTTGGCAATTTTAGCGAATTTTGATTATTTAAAATGAATTATTTTAAATAATATCGACAATAAATTTATTTTGAATATAATTCGAACGTATATATTATACGCGTCGTCGTTAGAATATAAATAATTATATATAATTATAAATAGAATTGAAAATGGCGCGGTAGTTCGATAATTCGATTTCAAACTTCAATTGAATGTACCGGGTGCAAAACAATCCGGATTTTAGTGAAACCAAAAATAATGGAATCTAATAGTGAATATCTTTCCAGCGAATCCGAAAAATCAAGATTTCATATCGGGAATCAAAAGATATGTCCAGTTGAAAATTCTGAATAGTCGCTATGGAATTCAGGCCCTTAAAAATGGACATTTTGCAAACGACCTCGGATTTCGACGAAACCAGTTTTGTTGGATCCGCAGTGCCAAGTTATTGCTAAATTCCAAATTTCATAATTTTTCGAATCAATATGTGAGCGTGGCAAAGGAAAACGCGTTTGACCTGTTTCAGTTGATTTTAATCGACTGGAAATTGGCCATTTTTCTAACGGTCTCAGAATTCGACGAAACTAGTTTTGTTAGGACCGTATCGTCAATACGAAGCTAGAAAATATTTTTCTGCAATTTTTCTAGTTAGTATGTGACCCCGGTAATTTGAAATGTACGTTTAAAATTCAATATAGTGATTTAAATGTAAATTCAAAGGAAACTGATCGAAACGGTCAAATCAGCTTGCGATACATGTCCCATTGTGTTCGGAATGGGGGTGAAACGCTATGGACGACAGGCGGTGGGCCTCGTTTCGAGTTCGTATTTAAAGGTCAACCTTTTTTCGAATAAAATAATTAAAATAATAATAATAATAATAAAAAAAAAATATATATCTTCTTTCCCTTTTATACGTTGGCCCCCCCCCTTCTGCAGATCGAATAAAAATAAATAAATAAAAAACCCCCAAAGAAAATCGCGCCTCCCTCCTCCTGTCGGCGCCACCCTTTGCCAGAGCCGACCGCCGCCTCCGCCGAGTCCACCTCCCCCTCGCGCCCATCCTCTGATGAACCCCGCTCGAGCCTCGCGACCCCTGGACCCCAACCCCAAATCGCCACGCCCAGCAAACCACCGCAAATCGAAACCCTAGCCCCCAAGCCACTGTCGCCTCGCGGCTGCCCACCGCCGACCTCCGATGCTCGCTCCCCTCTCCCTATCCTCTGTTGACCAAAGACTGTAAGTTTAGTTTTGTTTTATTTGTTTATTTTCTTTTATCTGTAAATTTTATTAATGTTTAAAAACTGTTTTATTAAAAATTGAAAAACTGATTTTAGTTAAATAGAAAAAAAAACAGTGAGCATTTTTAATATGACATTATTTATAAAATCAGTTTTCTTATATATATATATCTTTTTAGAAAAGTTTAGAAATTGATTTTGTTAACAAGCGAAAAGATTTGATTTTTGGTTAACTTTTATATATGTATATCATTATTTTTGAAATACAAGACATGAGTTGTTTTTGAAAATAAAGTTAGCGATGTTTTTAAAATATAAAGAAAGGATTTTTAAGATGTATAAAGTTGGGATTTTTAGAATTAAAAATAGGTTTTTTATTTATTAAACTTCGAACTAAAAATTCGATTTTTATCTATTAAACTTCGAACTAAAAATTCGATTTTTATCTATTAAACTTCGAACTAAAAATTCGATTTTTATCTATTGAACTTTGAAATAAAAATTCGATTTTTATCTATTGAACTTCGAACTAAAAATTCGATTTTTATCTATTGAACTTCGAACTAAAAATTCGATTTTTATCTATTAAACTTTGAAATAAAAATTCGATTTTTATATATTGAACTTTGAAATAAAAATTCGATTTTTATATATTGAACTTTGAAATAAAAATTCGATTTTTATATATTGAACTTTGAAATAAAAATTCGATTTTTATATATTGAACTTTGAAATAAAAATTCGATTTTTATATATTGAACTTTGAAATAAAAATTCGATTTTTATATATTGAACTTTGAAATAAAAATTCGATTTTTATATATTGAACTTTGAAATAAAAATTCGATTTTTATATATTGAACTTTGAAATAAAAATTCGATTTTTATATATTGAACTTTGAAATAAAAATTCGATTTTTATATATTGAACTTTGAAATAAAAATTCGATTTTTATATATTGAACTTTGAAATAAAAATTCGATTTTTATATATTGAACTTTGAAATGGAAATTCGATTTTTATATTTATTGAATAACATAGTAAAAATTCGATTTTTACATATGTAGTGAAAGCGGACAACGAAGGTGACAAAAATGGCGAAACGACGAAGACTTCTGCAAATGAAGAGCCGTGGAGCTAGGATAGCTATAAGTGAGAATTTCTCACCTTTCAATTTATTTTTCTAGTTATATATATACTAGGATGCAGACGGTGCTTAGTAGCACCCGACACCCGTCCACAGACCATGGACTTGTTTGTTTGACTGTTTGGTGATTGATTGTGATATTGGTTTGAATGTGGTTTGTGGTGTGAAAAATCGAATCGATAAATTGGTTAGGATTAGACGTGCGCCGTTATAAGGCGAAGGAGTAAGGCTAGGTTAGACCCTTACTCCAAAGTTTGTGGTTTGCATAACGAATTGATTTGATTGATGTGTGAATGGCGTGGGCCTTCACTAGACCGGGGATAAGGCTAGGCCTTGTCCCGTTTCTAGTATCGTGCCGTTATGCCGCCGAAATTTTCTAAAATAAGTTAGAAAAATAAAATTAGCATTTTATTTAACGAATGAACTGAATATAAATTCATATGTTAAAATAAAATGTGTTATCGTTAAAAATATAATTTTTAACGTGAATGTGAATAAATAAATATTCATTTACAAACCAGACGGTTTGTTTATGTACACCTATTTGAATGACGTTGATTGGGTCGATAAATTTTACACATCGCCTAACTGCACAAATAAAATATGTGTTTGATTGTTTGAAACCCCACACGGGTGTTAGGATGAAATTTGAAGTTCACTCATCCTGATTTATTAAATATGTCGATCGATTGATTGACAAGCTGCTATAAGCGTTAAATGTCTATATTTGATGCTTATACAGTGTAGTGCACTTTGGTTGATGGTTGATTATTCATCGTTGTTGATATATACATGTGTTGTAGAAAATCCATATAATTAACATTATATGGTAATTGATTGGGCCTCATTCCAGTTTCGAGAAAAATAGAAATATTTGAAATAGAAATATTTGAAATAGAAATATTTGAAATAGAAATATTTGAAATAGAAATATTTGAAATAGAAATATTTGAAATAGAATATTTGAAAATAGAAATATGTGAAGCCGTGAGGATTAGATTGACGCCATTTTGACGTGAACGATATTTATATCGATTTTATTCATTTTAAAATGAATATTGAAACGTGATTTCGAAATCGAATATTTTGAAATGAATTGAATTGAAAACGATTTCGAAATGAATTGAATTGAAAACGATTTCGAAATGAATTGAATTGAAAACGATTTCGAAATGAATTGAATTGAAAACGATTTCGAAATGAATTGAATTGAAAACGATTTCGAAATGAATTGAATTGAAAACGATTTCGAAATGAATTGAATTGAAAACGATTTCGAAATGAATTGAATTGAAAACGATTTCGAAATGAATTGAATTGAAAACGATTTCGAAATGAATTGAATTGAAAACGATTTCGAAATAAATTGAATTGAAAACGATTTCGAAATGAATTGAATTGAAAACGATTTCGAAATAAATTGAATTGAAAACGATTTCGAAATGAATTGAATTGAAAACGATTTCGAAATAAATTGAATTGAAAACGATTTCGAAATGAATTGAAAACGAATTCAAATTGAATTGAAAGCGATTTCGAAATAAATTGAATTGAAAACGATTTCGAAATGAATTGAATTGAAAACGATTTCGAAATGAATTGAATTGAAAACGATTTCGAAATGAATTGAATTGAAAACGATTTCGAAATGAATTGAATTTTAAAACGATTTCGAAATGAATTGAATTGAAAACGAATTCAAATGGAATTGAAAGCGAATTGAAATGAATTCAAATTGAATTGAAATTTGAATTGAATAGAAATGAATTTTGAAACGAATTTATAAAGAAGAATTCAATTTTGATTTGAATTGAAAAGGAAGTTGAAATTGCTTTTGAAACGAATTTAAAACCATTTATATAATTCGTTTTAAATAGTAATCGACGAAATATATATTATATATATTATATATATAATATAATGGCCTGAATAGAACGCGCCGCGCTGCGGCAGTTCGCGAATTTCGATCATTTGTTTCAAACGGACATTACGGGAGATCCGACCGTCGGATTCTCCTAAAACCGGAACCGTTGGGTTCGTATCGAAAAGAGCTTTCTAATGAATGTTAGAAATTTGAAATCTAACGGTTGGATTTGGAGATACGTCCAAATCAAATTCGAAAAAGGTCGCTGTAAGTGCAGTTCGATGGCCGTTAATGGAAATCGACCGTACGGGCCTTGATAAAATTATTAAAAATAGTAATAATTTGTGTAAAATCATAAGAAATGATTTGTGAAAGTTTGGGATGAAAAACTCCATATTTGAAAAGATAAAAATAGATTTTTATCGAAATGAACTAGTTTTGAACTAGAATTATAATTCTATTTATTTTTAAATAAATAAATTGAATTTGAAATGGTTTTGAAAATAACCAAAATTTCCAATGATTGCATTGGAGTGGATTTGAATCGAAATTGTCTTCGGAATATTTCGATGTTGGAATTCGTGATATTACAGGTGTTGTTATGGAAATTTGAAAGATATATATGTATATCGTTATTTCCAATACGACATTTGTTAATCGTAGAATTTGATATTGAATATAGGCCGATATAGTTTCTATTCAGAGCCTTGTATTGAATATCGAATGTGATTTGGGTTTGTCGTGAATGGTGTCTTCACTAACACTGTTCTTGAACCCAGTTGAGAAAAGATTAAATCTTTTTATTTAGATTTAATGAAGTGTACCAATTAAATGATATTTAATTGGAATTGAATTGATATTGATTTTTGGGTTTATCGTGAACAGTGTTTTAAATAACACTTGTTCTTTAACCCGATAATTAATGGGATGTGACTTTGGGTTTATCGTGAACCGTGTTTTAAATGACACTGATTCTTTAACCCAGTCACAGATTAAAACTAAGTGGAGTTTTAATGAATCTTTAATTAGATTGAAAAGATCGAGAATGGAGTATCACCAGTTTTGCTCCAGGCGATAGTTAAATCTTTAATTAGATTTGAATGTGAAATTTAGAAACTAACTGGCGGTTAGCCAAGCAGAATGGTTTTCTGGATATTGATCTGATGTTGGTTTCGGCCTTCGGGGTTAATATTTGGGGAATTATTCTCTTGATTAATTTACGGTTAGTGACTAATGAATTGGAATGAGGCGTATGTTGTGTTTGTGTAACACTTTTATAATATATACGCGAGTTATTCGGAAAGACCGGGTTTATCCCATTCTGAATAACTGATACGACGATAAGTCGAAGATGAAGACGATGGTCGAAGACCGGAAGTCTTCACGTCGTTTGGGTGATAACTGATGATCTTGATTGGGCTGTACACCCAAGAAGATGGAAACAGTTAGTGATCGTCCAGACGTACTTGGAGATCGATGGATATGCGGGGTACTAGGTGCCTCCGGTTTCGTTCAGACCCAGAACGGACTTGTAAATGGACTGTGTGTCTGACATCGGATTTCATTCTGTGTGACTGATATCGGTTGCATAGGATGGCTTGCCTGTGTGGCATGCTAAGATGCAAATGATCGAGGCTTCTGTTGAAAAGCAAAGTCTTGTGGTGATGATCAAAGCACGGCCTTTGTGGCGTAGCTTTGTGTAACGTTTACCTCGCGTGTTTCACACCCGGTATGAACCAAAAACGGGAGACGGACCTCAGGGAGGGCATGCGTTTCTTTCTAGCTAGAAGTGGCGTCAGTGGTTTTACACGCCCTGACGAGTTTGACTTATGTGGTTGTTGCTGTTGCGAGGCGCCTCGGTTATATCGGTTTCGGCCGAATGCATTCTGGTCGGCTGACGGACCAGACTTACACCCCATAGGGTGGGGAGACGTATTGTTCAGGCATAATAATCCACTCCGTGTGGACCGGCCCTGACGATCCAAGGCTTGCCTGCGCGCTTGCCTGAGACATGGGCTAGATTGTCTCGAATCGGTTGAGGACTATCTTTTGCCTCGGTTCATAGATGGAAACCCAATTTCCAAATACGAGACTTTGCGGTTTTGATTGTATATCCTATATATGGCGACATAGTGGGATGGGGCGCTCATGCCGCCTATGATTGATACTTATGATTTGAAGTGTTTTATATACTATGCACTTATAATAGTATCAAATGATTTGTTTTAAACGTATCAAGCATTCTTTGGCTGTTATAAGGGAAAACCCTATCCTCGACTGCGTTGCATTGTGTGATGGGACCTGGGTCTTATAACAGCTTCATTTTTCTTTATTTAGCATTGCGCTGTTGGTTTTATGCACTGGTATTCTTGGGAGGAAACCCGTTCCGTGTTATACGGCGTGGTCCCTTGATTTACCTAATGATTTGAAATAAAGATTAATAACTGTTTTAGTTCTCACACCAGTCACATGACTGACCTGGAGTTTATTGTTTTAACCTAAACTCTGGGTGCCCCTATTTTCGACACGGGCAGCTAGTAGTTTTGGTTTTGCAGATTTATATTCACAGGATCCTGGTTTACAGCTGGAACGATATCCGGAAAGCTTTGTATCCGTATATCTCATTCTAGTTGTGTATTGTATTATTTTCCGCTGCTATGTATTTAAATGTAATTTAAATCTCTGATATTTCTGTGTAATATTCATTTATACTCTGTATATCCTTGTAATCTGATGCACTGTTGTAATATTCAATGAAATGTTCTTCTGTATGCGTTCTGCTGTGGCTTGTTCTCGAACTATCCGACGCTTTCCTTTACGGGGAAGTTGCGGGTCTTTAAAGTTGGTATCAGAGCTTTGGTTTACAAAGCTCAGAGAACAAGGCACATTAGAACCATACGAAAGAATTCATCAGATATTGGATTAGTAATATCCAATTAGAATGACTCGTTAGAGATGGGATCAGTAGTATCCTAGAACGAGTGTGAAGAGTATATTTTTTTCAAGTGAAAACAAATTTTGTTTTGAAAATTTAAATCAATCATTCGTATTTGATTTTCTATTTATATTGAGTTGGACAATCCAGTATATATAGATTTTGCGTATACGTCTGATCCGCGTGTATTCGAAGTTTTAATATATTGGATAGATATAGAATCACACTCTAGTCGCCCGGAGAAGGTACTGATGATAGCACGTGCATCATCGGTATTTATGTTCGTGTCTCGAAGGTGTGATTTTCTATATATTTCCATTAGGCTGGTGTGAGAACCCAAAACTTATATATAGCTAGAATACATTGTTGTGAATTGGCATCAAAAACATGATTTTTGTATATGTATCAAAATTATGAATTTGAAACTCTAATTCACTAATTGATTGATGTTTGTGTTGTTTGTTGAATTGTTTGATAATTTTTAACCAATTAGCCTGATTGAATCATATATTGACTTATATTGAAAATTGGTCGCATTTGCTTGCATACATGTATATCTTTTGGAACAGGTCATAGCAAGGAGGCTAGAGCCAGAGAATAAAATTTGTTTGCCCGACAAATAGGTACATGTTTACTACATAATTTCCTGTTTTGTTTGGGTGATGATGATTTTGTGAGCCTATTGGCTAGCCGCTTGGCTTTTTCTTTTTCTTTTTGAGATCTGAAGGACCGGGGAAGCTATTTGAAATTCCCCGATGCTCCCATTGCAGGGGAGGTTATGGCGAAATTTTTCGAAAATTTAGGGTGTTAGCCAAATTTTTGAAATTTTAGAAGTTCTCAGAAACTGAAAAGTTGGAGAATGGAAGCCAAATCGAACGTAGAGCTGAATAATCAAACCACTTTCGACTTTGTTCCTTTTCGAGGACGAAAAGTTTTAAGTGGGGGAGATTGTAACAACCCGGAAAATCTGGGCCAGTTTGAAAATTTTATTTTGGCAATTTTAGCGAATTTTGATTATTTAAAATGAATTATTTTAAATAATATCGACAATAAATTTATTTTGAATATAATTCGAACGTATATATTATACGCGTCGTCGTTAGAATATAAATAATTATATATAATTATAAATAGAATTGAAAATGGCGCGGTAGTTCGATAATTCGATTTCAAACTTCAATTGAATGTACCGGGTGCAAAACAATCCGGATTTTAGTGAAACCAAAAATAATGGAATCTAATAGTGAATATCTTTCCAGCGAATCCGAAAAATCAAGATTTCATATCGGGAATCAAAAGATATGTCCAGTTGAAAATTCTGAATAGTCGCTATGGAATTCAGGCCCTTAAAAATGGACATTTTGCAAACGACCTCGGATTTCGACGAAACCAGTTTTGTTGGATCCGCAGTGCCAAGTTATTGCTAAATTCCAAATTTCATAATTTTTCGAATCAATATGTGAGCGTGGCAAAGGAAAACGCGTTTGACCTGTTTCAGTTGATTTTAATCGACTGGAAATTGGCCATTTTTCTAACGGTCTCAGAATTCGACGAAACTAGTTTTGTTAGGACCGTATCGTCAATACGAAGCTAGAAAATATTTTTCTGCAATTTTTCTAGTTAGTATGTGACCCCGGTAATTTGAAATGTACGTTTAAAATTCAATATAGTGATTTAAATGTAAATTCAAAGGAAACTGATCGAAACGGTCAAATCAGCTTGCGATACATGTCCCATTGTGTTCGGAATGGGGGTGAAACGCTATGGACGACAGGCGGTGGGCCTCGTTTCGAGTTCGTATTTAAAGGTCAACCTTTTTTCGAATAAAATAATTAAAATAATAATAATAATAATAAAAAAAAAATATATATCTTCTTTCCCTTTTATACGTTGGCCCCCCCCCTTCTGCAGATCGAATAAAAATAAATAAATAAAAAACCCCCAAAGAAAATCGCGCCTCCCTCCTCCTGTCGGCGCCACCCTTTGCCAGAGCCGACCGCCGCCTCCGCCGAGTCCACCTCCCCCTCGCGCCCATCCTCTGATGAACCCCGCTCGAGCCTCGCGACCCCTGGACCCCAACCCCAAATCGCCACGCCCAGCAAACCACCGCAAATCGAAACCCTAGCCCCCAAGCCACTGTCGCCTCGCGGCTGCCCACCGCCGACCTCCGATGCTCGCTCCCCTCTCCCTATCCTCTGTTGACCAAAGACTGTAAGTTTAGTTTTGTTTTATTTGTTTATTTTCTTTTATCTGTAAATTTTATTAATGTTTAAAAACTGTTTTATTAAAAATTGAAAAACTGATTTTAGTTAAATAGAAAAAAAAACAGTGAGCATTTTTAATATGACATTATTTATAAAATCAGTTTTCTTATATATATATATCTTTTTAGAAAAGTTTAGAAATTGATTTTGTTAACAAGCGAAAAGATTTGATTTTTGGTTAACTTTTATATATGTATATCATTATTTTTGAAATACAAGACATGAGTTGTTTTTGAAAATAAAGTTAGCGATGTTTTTAAAATATAAAGAAAGGATTTTTAAGATGTATAAAGTTGGGATTTTTAGAATTAAAAATAGGTTTTTTATTTATTAAACTTCGAACTAAAAATTCGATTTTTATCTATTAAACTTCGAACTAAAAATTCGATTTTTATCTATTAAACTTCGAACTAAAAATTCGATTTTTATCTATTGAACTTTGAAATAAAAATTCGATTTTTATCTATTGAACTTCGAACTAAAAATTCGATTTTTATCTATTGAACTTCGAACTAAAAATTCGATTTTTATCTATTAAACTTTGAAATAAAAATTCGATTTTTATATATTGAACTTTGAAATAAAAATTCGATTTTTATATATTGAACTTTGAAATAAAAATTCGATTTTTATATATTGAACTTTGAAATAAAAATTCGATTTTTATATATTGAACTTTGAAATAAAAATTCGATTTTTATATATTGAACTTTGAAATAAAAATTCGATTTTTATATATTGAACTTTGAAATAAAAATTCGATTTTTATATATTGAACTTTGAAATAAAAATTCGATTTTTATATATTGAACTTTGAAATAAAAATTCGATTTTTATATATTGAACTTTGAAATAAAAATTCGATTTTTATATATTGAACTTTGAAATAAAAATTCGATTTTTATATATTGAACTTTGAAATAAAAATTCGATTTTTATATATTGAACTTTGAAATGGAAATTCGATTTTTATATTTATTGAATAACATAGTAAAAATTCGATTTTTACATATGTAGTGAAAGCGGACAACGAAGGTGACAAAAATGGCGAAACGACGAAGACTTCTGCAAATGAAGAGCCGTGGAGCTAGGATAGCTATAAGTGAGAATTTCTCACCTTTCAATTTATTTTTCTAGTTATATATATACTAGGATGCAGACGGTGCTTAGTAGCACCCGACACCCGTCCACAGACCATGGACTTGTTTGTTTGACTGTTTGGTGATTGATTGTGATATTGGTTTGAATGTGGTTTGTGGTGTGAAAAATCGAATCGATAAATTGGTTAGGATTAGACGTGCGCCGTTATAAGGCGAAGGAGTAAGGCTAGGTTAGACCCTTACTCCAAAGTTTGTGGTTTGCATAACGAATTGATTTGATTGATGTGTGAATGGCGTGGGCCTTCACTAGACCGGGGATAAGGCTAGGCCTTGTCCCGTTTCTAGTATCGTGCCGTTATGCCGCCGAAATTTTCTAAAATAAGTTAGAAAAATAAAATTAGCATTTTATTTAACGAATGAACTGAATATAAATTCATATGTTAAAATAAAATGTGTTATCGTTAAAAATATAATTTTTAACGTGAATGTGAATAAATAAATATTCATTTACAAACCAGACGGTTTGTTTATGTACACCTATTTGAATGACGTTGATTGGGTCGATAAATTTTACACATCGCCTAACTGCACAAATAAAATATGTGTTTGATTGTTTGAAACCCCACACGGGTGTTAGGATGAAATTTGAAGTTCACTCATCCTGATTTATTAAATATGTCGATCGATTGATTGACAAGCTGCTATAAGCGTTAAATGTCTATATTTGATGCTTATACAGTGTAGTGCACTTTGGTTGATGGTTGATTATTCATCGTTGTTGATATATACATGTGTTGTAGAAAATCCATATAATTAACATTATATGGTAATTGATTGGGCCTCATTCCAGTTTCGAGAAAAATAGAAATATTTGAAATAGAAATATTTGAAATAGAAATATTTGAAATAGAAATATTTGAAATAGAAATATTTGAAATAGAAATATTTGAAATAGAATATTTGAAAATAGAAATATGTGAAGCCGTGAGGATTAGATTGACGCCATTTTGACGTGAACGATATTTATATCGATTTTATTCATTTTAAAATGAATATTGAAACGTGATTTCGAAATCGAATATTTTGAAATGAATTGAATTGAAAACGATTTCGAAATGAATTGAATTGAAAACGATTTCGAAATGAATTGAATTGAAAACGATTTCGAAATGAATTGAATTGAAAACGATTTCGAAATGAATTGAATTGAAAACGATTTCGAAATGAATTGAATTGAAAACGATTTCGAAATGAATTGAATTGAAAACGATTTCGAAATGAATTGAATTGAAAACGATTTCGAAATGAATTGAATTGAAAACGATTTCGAAATGAATTGAATTGAAAACGATTTCGAAATAAATTGAATTGAAAACGATTTCGAAATGAATTGAATTGAAAACGATTTCGAAATAAATTGAATTGAAAACGATTTCGAAATGAATTGAATTGAAAACGATTTCGAAATAAATTGAATTGAAAACGATTTCGAAATGAATTGAAAACGAATTCAAATTGAATTGAAAGCGATTTCGAAATAAATTGAATTGAAAACGATTTCGAAATGAATTGAATTGAAAACGATTTCGAAATGAATTGAATTGAAAACGATTTCGAAATGAATTGAATTGAAAACGATTTCGAAATGAATTGAATTTTAAAACGATTTCGAAATGAATTGAATTGAAAACGAATTCAAATGGAATTGAAAGCGAATTGAAATGAATTCAAATTGAATTGAAATTTGAATTGAATAGAAATGAATTTTGAAACGAATTTATAAAGAAGAATTCAATTTTGATTTGAATTGAAAAGGAAGTTGAAATTGCTTTTGAAACGAATTTAAAACCATTTATATAATTCGTTTTAAATAGTAATCGACGAAATATATATTATATATATTATATATATAATATAATGGCCTGAATAGAACGCGCCGCGCTGCGGCAGTTCGCGAATTTCGATCATTTGTTTCAAACGGACATTACGGGAGATCCGACCGTCGGATTCTCCTAAAACCGGAACCGTTGGGTTCGTATCGAAAAGAGCTTTCTAATGAATGTTAGAAATTTGAAATCTAACGGTTGGATTTGGAGATACGTCCAAATCAAATTCGAAAAAGGTCGCTGTAAGTGCAGTTCGATGGCCGTTAATGGAAATCGACCGTACGGGCCTTGATAAAATTATTAAAAATAGTAATAATTTGTGTAAAATCATAAGAAATGATTTGTGAAAGTTTGGGATGAAAAACTCCATATTTGAAAAGATAAAAATAGATTTTTATCGAAATGAACTAGTTTTGAACTAGAATTATAATTCTATTTATTTTTAAATAAATAAATTGAATTTGAAATGGTTTTGAAAATAACCAAAATTTCCAATGATTGCATTGGAGTGGATTTGAATCGAAATTGTCTTCGGAATATTTCGATGTTGGAATTCGTGATATTACAGGTGTTGTTATGGAAATTTGAAAGATATATATGTATATCGTTATTTCCAATACGACATTTGTTAATCGTAGAATTTGATATTGAATATAGGCCGATATAGTTTCTATTCAGAGCCTTGTATTGAATATCGAATGTGATTTGGGTTTGTCGTGAATGGTGTCTTCACTAACACTGTTCTTGAACCCAGTTGAGAAAAGATTAAATCTTTTTATTTAGATTTAATGAAGTGTACCAATTAAATGATATTTAATTGGAATTGAATTGATATTGATTTTTGGGTTTATCGTGAACAGTGTTTTAAATAACACTTGTTCTTTAACCCGATAATTAATGGGATGTGACTTTGGGTTTATCGTGAACCGTGTTTTAAATGACACTGATTCTTTAACCCAGTCACAGATTAAAACTAAGTGGAGTTTTAATGAATCTTTAATTAGATTGAAAAGATCGAGAATGGAGTATCACCAGTTTTGCTCCAGGCGATAGTTAAATCTTTAATTAGATTTGAATGTGAAATTTAGAAACTAACTGGCGGTTAGCCAAGCAGAATGGTTTTCTGGATATTGATCTGATGTTGGTTTCGGCCTTCGGGGTTAATATTTGGGGAATTATTCTCTTGATTAATTTACGGTTAGTGACTAATGAATTGGAATGAGGCGTATGTTGTGTTTGTGTAACACTTTTATAATATATACGCGAGTTATTCGGAAAGACCGGGTTTATCCCATTCTGAATAACTGATACGACGATAAGTCGAAGATGAAGACGATGGTCGAAGACCGGAAGTCTTCACGTCGTTTGGGTGATAACTGATGATCTTGATTGGGCTGTACACCCAAGAAGATGGAAACAGTTAGTGATCGTCCAGACGTACTTGGAGATCGATGGATATGCGGGGTACTAGGTGCCTCCGGTTTCGTTCAGACCCAGAACGGACTTGTAAATGGACTGTGTGTCTGACATCGGATTTCATTCTGTGTGACTGATATCGGTTGCATAGGATGGCTTGCCTGTGTGGCATGCTAAGATGCAAATGATCGAGGCTTCTGTTGAAAAGCAAAGTCTTGTGGTGATGATCAAAGCACGGCCTTTGTGGCGTAGCTTTGTGTAACGTTTACCTCGCGTGTTTCACACCCGGTATGAACCAAAAACGGGAGACGGACCTCAGGGAGGGCATGCGTTTCTTTCTAGCTAGAAGTGGCGTCAGTGGTTTTACACGCCCTGACGAGTTTGACTTATGTGGTTGTTGCTGTTGCGAGGCGCCTCGGTTATATCGGTTTCGGCCGAATGCATTCTGGTCGGCTGACGGACCAGACTTACACCCCATAGGGTGGGGAGACGTATTGTTCAGGCATAATAATCCACTCCGTGTGGACCGGCCCTGACGATCCAAGGCTTGCCTGCGCGCTTGCCTGAGACATGGGCTAGATTGTCTCGAATCGGTTGAGGACTATCTTTTGCCTCGGTTCATAGATGGAAACCCAATTTCCAAATACGAGACTTTGCGGTTTTGATTGTATATCCTATATATGGCGACATAGTGGGATGGGGCGCTCATGCCGCCTATGATTGATACTTATGATTTGAAGTGTTTTATATACTATGCACTTATAATAGTATCAAATGATTTGTTTTAAACGTATCAAGCATTCTTTGGCTGTTATAAGGGAAAACCCTATCCTCGACTGCGTTGCATTGTGTGATGGGACCTGGGTCTTATAACAGCTTCATTTTTCTTTATTTAGCATTGCGCTGTTGGTTTTATGCACTGGTATTCTTGGGAGGAAACCCGTTCCGTGTTATACGGCGTGGTCCCTTGATTTACCTAATGATTTGAAATAAAGATTAATAACTGTTTTAGTTCTCACACCAGTCACATGACTGACCTGGAGTTTATTGTTTTAACCTAAACTCTGGGTGCCCCTATTTTCGACACGGGCAGCTAGTAGTTTTGGTTTTGCAGATTTATATTCACAGGATCCTGGTTTACAGCTGGAACGATATCCGGAAAGCTTTGTATCCGTATATCTCATTCTAGTTGTGTATTGTATTATTTTCCGCTGCTATGTATTTAAATGTAATTTAAATCTCTGATATTTCTGTGTAATATTCATTTATACTCTGTATATCCTTGTAATCTGATGCACTGTTGTAATATTCAATGAAATGTTCTTCTGTATGCGTTCTGCTGTGGCTTGTTCTCGAACTATCCGACGCTTTCCTTTACGGGGAAGTTGCGGGTCTTTAAATACTTCGACGATACCATCTCATCCGTGAAATTATTGACAGAGGAGACATACATATCTGCGAAGTCCCAACGGATAATAACGTTGCAGACCCATTGAATAAAGCTTTGTCGCAGCAAAAGAATGATAGTCACACTAGTTTCATGGGTATTCAATACATGAGTGATTGGCTCTAGTGCAAGTGGGAGATTGTTAGAGTTTGTGCCCTAAAGGCAATCTGTTAGATGTGAATAATGATAACATTGTTATTGTTATGTTTTATTTGGAATAAAATGTTATGTTATTTTATATTTACTGCGTAATATAAATATTAATGTAATGGAAGTCCTTAGAATAATAATACGGGATTATATAGTTCGAGTAAGACTGAACTTGAGATTATATGATATGAAAAGTATTAAAATTCTTAAATGTCCCTAGTCGAGCTTTATTGTTTATACAGGAGAACAATAAAGCGTTGAAACTAGTATATTGATTGACTGATGATCACATCTCATTGATCATTAATATACGTGATATTAAAGTCAAGATATAAATACGTATTAGAGAATAACGTATTGGGCCGACCCACCGTGAGATAACTACATGGAATATAATCAACAGTATCATAAGTTGTTCTCATAGTGATAGTGATATAATGGTCCTTAGACCTGAAATCATTCTAATTTTATTGGAAGATATTTACGTTTTGATATCATCTAAAGTTATTTCATAACAGATTAATGATAACGGTGATTATTGGATGTATCTAGAATCGAATACAAATCATGAATGATCTAGATGGAATTTAACCCTACGATATATTCGTAGTGATATCCATGGGCCTCTTGATTTAGTGAGACTGTCAAATGCATGGCCGTGCTCAAATATTGATTTGTTCTGAACAGTCTACTCATTGATCAAGAAAACATATTAAATTAAAAGAGGATGATACGATCCATGCCTTCAGTTTAATCTTGGATATAACGGTTAAAAGGATTAAATTATATTGAGACACTATTCACAAAAGGTTGTGTTGAATCATTACTATTATAGCTTGGGTAATAATGATGTGTTACTAGATGCCACTCAATTTTTACCGTTAAATGTGTTTAAACTGTTGCCAATGCTATCATAGCCTATAGGGTCACACTCACATACGTTGTAAAAGGGTGATGATATTTAAATAGAAGGGTCTATGACTAATTCTTCTATTTTAAATAAGGATGCACGGGTAATAAGTAGGTATACAAGTCGGTTATGATTATTATAAAGGGGAGGTCAGACCTTTACCTCATTATCTTATCACAGCCGAATTCTTTAAAAACACTAGAATCCGAAATCAGCTAGTACTACCTCATCCTTCCTCGATTTGATTCGAGAAAAACGTCGGTGGATCTCCTATAGAGGTGTTTGATTTCAAGCGTTCGTGTTGATTCAATTTGAAATTCAATTCAACGATCTAAGTTAGGGAATCATTCGTTCTTGCTAATCAAAGAAGAGAGGTATCCCTTTTTGACCTAATTCAGTTCGATTTTGTTAATTAGGGTTTCTGTTTTGTTGGTTCCGCTGACAAATCGATCCTTATAACCTTCAAAAAGTACATAGCAACCTTTAGCTTTAGACCCTCAGATTTATGACATGATGGATAAGCTAAGTAGAGGCGAGACCTCTAATCATCTTAGTATATACACTTGGTATCATGGTTATCACCTGTTTATCTTGGAAAGATAGTTCGACTACATTGGATACCATCTAGCATTGTAAGTGATCGAGGTCCTATCTTTACTAGTGGGTTTTGGAAATGGAGGTAAAGAAGCATTGCAATTGTGAAGTTAAATTAGTTAAGGTCAGTGGAGTGAAGCCCAAGAAGATGCGACTTAGAAGACTGAGGACTAGATACACGCAACCTACCCTTTTCTTTTTTAGGGTACATCCTTGATCTCTCTTTCCTTAAGTTTATGCATGCTTGTATCTACCTTTTAAGTATATCTCCTCAATCTTATTCCTTATCCTTAGGTAGAAACCAATGGATGTAAACATGTGTTTGAAACATGTTATCATTGGTGGTTGCAAGTGGTTGCTAGCGGATGCTTGTGGATGCATATACACACATTAGGCACTGGATCGGCTCATTCACTTTCATATTGCATATGCATATGAATGTATTTGTATATGTATCATATGGATGTTGCATATAGATGAGTGAATACACACACATATAGTACTTACATGATTAGGGATATTTGCATACATATTGGACGCATGACACTCTCATGATTCGCATTACGGAGGTCAACTGGAACAGTAGACCGCCTGATTTTGCATTAGATAAGAAACATATACACACACTCTACATATGTCCATATGGCGTTAGAAACCTTTTTAAGAACAATGGATGCCTGTGTTTGATGGTTGAGTAGATGGACGGTTGGATGGTAGGATATACGTTCTTCCCAACTTGAAGATTTCGGGGATGAAATCCTTTAAGCAGGGGAGAATGTAACACCCCGTATTTTCTATGAATGTCGAACTAACAAATTAAAGTATACTTAATTTTTAAAAGAAGAATTAAGGGAAACAGGTTACGCCATTGCATTCATCTCAAAATTCTGCTAGGAATAGAATCCAATTTTTCGTAAATCGGACTTCGTATGAGGAAGTTATGGCCCTCAGAAGTTTCAGGAATTTAAATAAATTAAAACAGCTCAGATTTAAGTTCGAAATTCAAATCACACACCAGGTCTGGGCGGGAAATTTCCCGCCCAGGACCCAGGTCAACCAGGGGGTCGACATAGGTTGACCAAGGGGTCGAACTGGGGGTCGACCTCCTCCCTATTTCCAGATCCATGACTGGTTCGTTTTTCTGCATTTGGACGCCCATTCTGACCAGATTCATTGATCCCTATGCTATATAAACACCCTAAGCTATAGTTTACTCTACACAACTTCATTACGCCTATACTCTACCCTAATTCATATAAAAATAAATTAAAGACGTCCTTATGCTGCTCTAGTTCTTCAAGAAATCAAGTTTGGTATTCAAGTAGAGATTCAAAGGCTAATTCAACGAGTTCAACAACTATTTTCTAAGAATCAAATCTAAATTAGAGAATCGATAATCTACGTCAAGGGATAGCTTTTCAGTTTCAGAAAGCAGATCCCAGAAATACAAGAATCATTCTCTTTTTGTAAGTTCAAGTTACTTTCAGATGTGAATTCTTAATTGAAATTCTTGGCATGTAATAATCTGGATCTAAGTTATACTTGATTATGATATAATACTTTTAGATTTAGCAAATCTAATCTATTAGAATTATGCCTGCGATGTTATTCAAAACTAATCCATTAGATTTATGCCTGATGTAAGTAATCCTTTCATCTGAATCCATGCTTGTATATGCCTTCGGGAATCATTATTGACTATGGAATTAGTCTAGTCACATCTATGCTTGTTGTATATCGGAATTGTAATCCTATTTAAGTTCATGATATAACTCTTGTCAAACTTATATATTTGTGATGGTTCATAATGATATTCATATCATATCTACATGCCTGCAATGTATTCTATGCAAAACTTGTCAATTTGGTATATCAAATTTATTAGACCAATAGTTCTTATCGTCATATGCCTATTCTTATGCCTCTTATGTTCCATATTGTTTCTCTGCTTATTCCATGAATCTTGCATTGAATCTCGAAATATGTACGTTATGAATGCTGGGGTAATTGGGTATAACATGAAATTGACATTTATTTGGCATAATTCGGAACATGTATTATGGCATGACTGTTAAGAGGCAATTTGGGGTAATTTGACATGAATTATGGAATATGTAATTTGACATATTGAACCTAGAATTGGCATGAACAAAAAGTATGAAATTTGGGATGAAAAACCTAGTTTTCGGCATAAACTATAAATTGGAATATTAAATTTAGCTTGGGCTTAACTATTTATTCGGGACGACAAACATAATGCATAGTATTTTGGGCATGACTATTATTGCAAATTTAGGGAAGATTGGGTATAGCCAATTTTGATTAATAACTTGAAATTGGAGTTTTTTGGGCATAACTTGGGAATTGGAACATGAATAGTTGTGGTGAATTTGGTAAAATCTAGATTTGGGTATATATGGTAAATGGGTAAATTAAAGATGAACATGCCTAACCCGAGGTTAGATTGAGTTGTGGTGTAAAACTGCCCGGAACCTCCCGGCACATCCAGTAACCACAACAACACCTATCTAATGTGAGAGGTTAGTTCATCATGCCCAATAATAACCCGAGGTTAGATTGAGTTGTGGTGTAAAACCGCCCGGAACCGCCCGGCACATCCAGTAACCGCAACACCACATATCTAATGAGAGAGGTTGGTGCATTAATAAATCAATTAATGATAACGAACAAGATGAATGACTAGGTTTAAGTTCATAGGAACAGTTGACCAATATAACATGAACGGCTATGGTTAAGTTCATAGGAACACTTAACCAGTATAACATGAATGACTAGGGTTAAATTCATAGGAACACTTAACCAATATAACATGAATGACTCAGGTTAAGTTAATGAGAAACACTTTACCAATATTACAAGATGAATGACTAGGGTTAAGTTAATAGGAAACACTTAACCAGTATAGCATGATGAATGGGTAGGGTTATGTAATAAGAAACACTTAACCAATATAACTTGATTTGTGGTAAGGTTAAGTTAAAACAAGAGGGAAACACTTAACCAATATGACTTGATTTGTGGTAAGGTTAAGTTAAAATAAGAGGGCAACACTTAACCAAAATAATTTAATTTGTGGTAGGGTTAAGTTGACACAAGAAGGCAACACTGAACCAAAGTAACGTGACAAGTAGGTGGGTTAAGTAACTTGAATTGATTGATGACACTTAACTAATACAACATGATGAACACGCGGGGTTAAGTTAACAAGAAACACTTGACCAATATAACATGAATGGACAACACTTAACCAATATGGCATAATGTGCGGGAGGGTTAAGTACATATCAAGTTGGGTGGGTAATATTAGTAAATATAGGCCCACAAACTTAACCATTAAATAAACATGCTTGAATCAGTAGGAGGGTTAAGTACATATCGAGTTGGGTGGGTAATATTAGTAAATATAGGCCCACAAACTTAACCATTAAATAAACATGCTTGAATCAGTAGGAGGGTTAAGTACATATCGAGTTGGGTGGGTAATATTAGTAAATATAGGCCTACAAACTTAACCATTAAATAAATATGCTTGAATTAGTGGGAGGGTTAAGTACATACCAGGTTGGTGGGTAATATTAGTAAAGATAGGCCCACAAACTTAACCAGTAGGAAACCCTACTAACGGGGACCCATTTTAGCAGTAACCCACATGGATGTATCATGGTACCCTGAACTAGGCAGGGTGGGGCACAATTACTGGGCTGATTATAAGTGGTCAAAATAACGGCAAGGGGTACGTCAGTGTAGGTTCTGACGGTTTACGGGCGTGCATGTACTTTGGAGTGGTAAAAAGCAGGCACTGGGTATTAGTAGTTATACACTGTGTATCTTGAATCGTATCGGGTTGCTATCATAAGGATTGATACACTTTATGATGGGACCAACACAGGGTATCTACATGCCAGAGAGGGCCGATTGACACAGACGCAAGAGAAATTAATACAAGTAGGGAGCTGATCGATAGGGTAGTAAGGGTACATCTAACACATTCATGGAAATTAGGCAGATTGAGGTGGAATCCTCATAATAGATGTACACCTGAAGGCTACCACATTTGCAGGGACTGGGATCACGTTATCATATTATCATTTTATACAGATTACTAGTTGGGACACTAGTTAGGTGGTGCAGAGATATAGAAATCAGAATAACCGTGTAGTAGCGAAGCAGAGAAAGAGTAGAAGCACATTCAGTTTATCTTGCCTTATCGTACCTTGTGCTTATCTTATGTTATCATGTTATCCCTGTTATCACGGTATTGTCTTATATTCAGTTTATTCATGTCATGTTGCTTTTACCTGTTTACATGCTGAAAGTCACTGAGCTTACCAGACTTATGTCTGACCTAGTTTGTTTTCGCCTCTTTTCTTCTGTTTCCCCCCAGGTTCGCAGGGAGGGAATATTACCACTTAGCTCAGTTTTCTTTCCAAGCTCGAAGATAGTCGATGTACTTCTCTCTTTTTCCACTGCAATGGCTGGCTCATGCTTTATTAGGGAATATCATTGTCATTTTATGCTTTTTATATACTTGGAAGTTTTTGAATCAAGACAGAAGTTTTATGTAATACTTTTAAGTATGATTGAGTCAATTGTTGTAAAAGATTGACTGAATTAAGTTGTTTAAAAAATGACTTTATTGTCCACTGCTTTATTTGTCTATCTTGTAATTTATCTGCATCTTTTACCTAAAGCGCTCCACCGAAGTTAAGGCATTCCCTTTGTGAGTAACCTTAACGGAGGTGGGATGTTACATCCGACAATGGTATTAATAATGATTCTTTTATTCTTCTGCTGGGCGGTGGCTTTGGGAGCCACCTAACTTTGTTTGGGTTTCAAGGTCCCCTGCCCCTACCTTGCGGGGCGAGCTTGTTGTCATCTAGTTTTCCCTCTTGAATCAATTTTTCAATGATATCTTTGAGATGATGGCACTCACTCGTCGAGTGGCCATATATATTGTGAAATAAAAAATAAACTTCCCAGCT
Source organism: Allium sativum (assembly GCA_030737875.1). Lineage (NCBI taxonomy): Eukaryota > Viridiplantae > Streptophyta > Magnoliopsida > Asparagales > Amaryllidaceae > Allium > Allium sativum. Next base: position 587,818,380 of record CM060913.1, on the reverse strand, counting down.
TCATGCTTTCTCTGTGGATTCCCGCGAAGGGGGCTTCTTGTACTACATCGTATTGTAAGTATCAAGATAATTTTTTTTCAGCATGTCGTTTTATGTTGTATAACTATCAAATGTTTAAAACTCGGATCACTTTCTAGAGTCTGCTTTCTGACCACGGCTGCCATTGTCATTCTTTCATTTATTATTATTTTATTTGCCACGATTTCCAATGTTCATCTCAACCATTCCAAAACTGTCCTCGGACTGCTTCACCGCTAGATTTCTTTAAATGTCTTCATTTGGTGAGCCACTCGGCCTCCCTTCCTGTTTAGTTGTGCATCTTCTTGTCGTAGGTGCACATTGGCTTTTCATAAAACAATTCAATTGTCATGGGATGTTTTCCAATCAAATACTTCTCAAACTCTGTTCTTTTTTCGACTCCCTCAACCATCTCCATCAAGACAGTTTCAGCATTGGAATTACTAACTTCAGTAATGGCCATGTTGAATCGATTAAGATAATCCCGTACAGATTCTCCTGGAGGTTGCTCAATTGCATAAACGACTATGACATATTTCAACTTAGTGGCATGAAGACGAAACTGATTTAAGAATTTCTTGCCCTAATATTTAAAGTTCGGACTGATTTCGGGGGAAGTCGCATGAATCACGTTAGTGCTACCTTATCAAAGGTATATTGGAAAAGCCTTGCATTTAATTGCGTCTGGGGCAGCCAATGTCTCTGTATGCCATGAATATCTCATTAAGTGCTGATGAGGATCTGTCATGCCTGGATAGTGGCTTATTTGTGGCATATTGAATCTTCTTGGGAATTTCGCCTGTAGAATGTTATCGGTAAGAAGGGTGTGGCTACAATCAATCCTCCAATCTTCATTCTTGTAGCAGCTACTATCATTCATGATTTGTCGCACCATGGCAGTCAAATCATGAGTAATGAAGACATACTGCTTTGAGCTTTAAGCTTGGTGAGCTCCCCCTCCCCTTTCACCAGGCAATGTTGCCTGAGCCACCATCCGGGCAGTACTTCCTTGGCCCCGGTTATCCCGATCAATTATAGGTGTTGACATGATTTTTAGTCAAAACTGTCACACACGTAATCTTTAGTTAACAATACATTCCAGTATTGGAGATATCATCAGAAGGCAGGAAGCGATTTGGTTGAAGTCGCATCACAAACATAAAGGGGTCCAGAACTCCTAATAGATGACCCCTTTTGGGCCTAAAACTATCAATTATAGTGCTTATCACCTATAACTCTGGTAGCCCTCTGAATTAGCTTCAAGTAGAGCTTTCATTTGGTAAAAATGAACTTACGGTTCGGAAGTTACACCTGTTTCCGTGAACGTGCGCAAAACGGGAATAACTTGGATTCTTGCATTAAAGAAACCCTGGATCGGGTCGGGCTCGTTGGATCGGATCGGCCTCACAGGGCCACTTCACCACTTCAGTGCTAGATCAGATCGGCTTTAATGGATCAGGTCGGCTTCGTTGGGCCAGACGGTGGCCGAACCGAACCACTGGAGCTGCACTTGCGCAGCAGCTTTGACATTTTATCCTAGTATAACCGACTCCTACAAATGCGGATCAGACTCCACTTGGCTTAGCACGATTTTGGGATGATTTTATACTACTTACCTAGATTGCCTCCGATCGTGACGCGTGGCATCCGACCCGGAGCTCCTCTACAACTATAAATGCACCACTACATGGCATTTTGATGGGACTTTTGGCTCTTTTTCCTCATGGCTTTCACCATAGCTCCGCGCAAGGCCATTGCTCAACATGGAAGCCAAAATCCACATCATAACATGAGGATTTCGTGTATAATAATCTAATTTCGTCTCTCTTTTCATTGTAAACATGAGGATTTCGTGTGTAAACCAAGAGAATTGTACTCGTAACTTCTTAGGATTTAAGAAGAGATAAAGTGGATGTAGGCTTGGTTTGAGCAGAACCACTATAAAAACTTCATGTGTCTCCTGTTATTTTACTGTTTCTACATTATGTGTTCTGTTATTAGTGATTATGAGGTCTTCACATTGCATTTGGGTGTTGGTACCAAATTTTGGTCTAACATCCCGGCGCTCTTGGAAGGGGACACATGGTATAACTTCTTCTTCTAGCTTGAACGAAAGCGGATTAATTTCTATTGGATTAATGGCCAAATGAAAACTCCCCTATGTTGAGGATGGTGGCACAGAAGGCGCAAGGAACAAGGCGAGCCAGGCGGCTTCCTTTCAAGGAAATTCATCAGCGTACTTGACGAGAGAAGAGATGGATGGCGTTCTCGCTGAATTGAGAATCCATATGGTAAAGCAAGATGATCTCCTCCAAAATCAACAAGAGACATTGGAAGAATTCTTTGTAGGTTGAATGGAAGGCCGAGCAACAACATACAGCTTGCTATAAATGACACGGAAACTGCTCGAGCAACTGGAGTCAATCGAGTCAGTTCGGTCCTTATCTGACCCGCGCATATCACAATAAATCCGAATCCAGCTTGAATGGAATCAGGGGGCAATCCGCAAGGGGTCGGGTCGGACCCAATCCAAACCATAGAACTTGGTGGAAACCACACAGATGTGACTCACAACGCTGCACCATACCGTGTCGGGTCAGACCTGATCCGAAGCGCAGGCACAGATGAAATGAGGAGCAACCCCCTCAGCATTTTGCAGCCATAACACTTACCATTTTGGACGAAGATGTTGGCAACTCTGGTCAAGCATGACCAACATTAGCTTTGGTTCAGATAGATCCCTCGCACACGCAACAGCACGAATCATCCCGGCTTGGCACCCAGGCACCAAGTCAGATCGGGTCAGCCTATCCGCGACCCGGGGGAATCTCCGATCCGCACCCAGCAACACGCTGCCAGTCTCATCACTATCTCAGAATCAATGCTGGGGGCACCAACTCTGATCTTGGCGAAGTGCAACAACTTTTCAATGGAGTTCAGCTTGCAAATCTAATTGAACGCCTCTTGAGAGGTCACGCTTATCAGAAGGACGTGGATGACGTCAATCACAATCCATTCAAACATGAAATCTGGAATTCCAACAATCCCCGGATTTCAAACTTCCAGTTCTAGAGTCTTGTAACGGCAGGACAGATCCTAACGTGCATCAGATGTGCTACAAATGACATATGGAAGTTCAATCAGCATTGAAAAACATCATGGAAAAATGCTTCCCCCCCTTTTTGACTGATATAGCTGCTATGTGGATTCGGAGGCTAGATTCTTAATCGATCAACAACTGGAACATGGTGCTCGCCCCCTTCATTGAACAATTTTAGGTCCACATTGCACGACCTAAGAACATCATGTCACTTGCTACGATCAAGCAGAGGCCTGGAGAATCTCTGTGTTCATTTCTGGAAAGATTCAATACTGCAGCAACATCGGTTGACCGACCTGAACCCTCTATGGTATTGATGGCGGTAGTATCCGACATTGTGGATGAGTCGGAATTCAAAAATTCTTTTTACCGAAACCACCTCGAAATCTCGGTGAATTCTACCTTGAATAAGATAGATTTCTGCGGGAAGAAGATGTAACCTCCGAGAAGCACATTCTCAACGTCAACATGCTTAAAGATGAAGGACCGTCTGACTCTTGGAAAGGCAAGGGAAAAGCTTTTTCAAGAATGACCGCAACACTCAGCCCCGGAGAGGGCCCAAATATGAAAAGTACACTTAACTCAGGGCTTCGCTCATCGACATTTACATGGACACAAATGGTTCCATCTCCTATCCAAAGCCTCCCCGGAGGGAGCCATCGCAAAGAGAACGTGATTTTGGAAAACACCGCAAATTCCATGATATGGACGATCATGACACAAATGACTGCAGGCATTTGGAGATCTGATTGAGGAACGGTTTAGACGTGGAGAGCTACCCAAATATGTGAAACAACCAACAACGCCAGCATCTACGCTGCCACCACCTGCTCCCCCGAGAGGGAATGATCATGGATCAAGCTCTCGTGGGCTCATCGTCAACTAATCTGGATTGGATCACTCTGCATTTTCAGCAATTCTTAGGATTTAAGATATGCTTTTGCTTTCTTGAGGTTTTTCGGTTGGCTAAATCGATGTACACACGTACGGGTTTAGGACTTAGCCTCAAAGCATGCCCTGGACTAGATGACAAACAAATCAGGATTGGTTTGGTTTTGTATTTTGAATTGAATATGGAAGGACTCTCCGAGCATGGATTATGTTTGGAAAATTTAAGTGTCTTGTCAGATTGTGATAGGATTCTCAATCTCTGTTAAAGTATGGGTTAAGCTTATCTTGAATCCCTAGGTATTGATTATGCCTAGGGACGGACTATCATGTCAGGCTGTGGCAAGTATAGCTCTAACTTTATATGATTATTGACTGTACTTAGTTGTATTTTAAGTGTGAATTATACTCAGGAATGGAAAATGGTCTAGTCATGATTTGACAAAGGAACTCAATAAAACTCGAGTATGGTTTGTGCTCGGTTTGAACTTCCTGGTATGGCTTATGCCTAGAAGGTTAGGTCCCTCGCCCGGTCTTGGCAAGATGGTTTGAACATCCCTTGAGTATGGTTTATGCACAAATCGACACTTAAGCATGGTTAATGCTTGGAAATATTAGGCAAAGCTATCAGGATTTGACACATCATTTTGGTTTTTTTTCTTTGCGGGTATGGATTATACTTGAAGTTGGCAGGCTTGGCATGGCCTTGGATTTCTTAGATTATCCAGAACATATATTCCTTCATTCAGCAAGTTATGTTCTAAGGGGAAAAATGTTGACATGCTTTTTAGTCAAAGCTGTCACATGCGAAATCTCTAGTTAACAATACGTTCCAGTATTGGGGACGTCATCAGAAGGTAGGAAGCGATTTGGTTGGAGTCGCATCACAAACATAAAGTGGTCCGGAACTCCTAATATATGACCTATTTTGGGCATAAAATGTCGATTACGGTGTCTTGCACAGTAACTCCTGTAGCCCTCTGAATTAGCTTCAAGTAGAGCTTTCGTTTGGTCAAAACGGACTTACGGTTCGGAAGTTACGCCTGTTTCCATAAACGCGCGTAGAACGGGAATAACTTGGATTCTTGCATTGAAGAAACCTTGGATCAGGTCAGGCTCATTGGATCGGATCGGCCTCATAGGGCCCCTTCACCACTTCAGTGCCAGATCAGATCGGCTTTAACGGATCAGATCGGCTTCATTGGGCCGGATCGGTGGCCGAACCGAACCACCTGGAGCTGTTCCTACGCAGCAGCTTTAACCTTTTGTCTTGGCATAACCGACTCCTACAAATTTGGATCGGACTCCACTTGGCTTAGAATGATTTTGGGATGATTTTCTACTACTTTCTGAGATCGCTTCCGATTGTGACACGTGGCATTCGACCCGGAGCTCCTCCACAGCTATAAATACACCACTACATGGCATTTTGAATGGACTTTTGGCTCTCTTTCCTCACGACTTTCACTATAGCTCCACGCAAGGCTATTGCTCAACATAGAAGTTGAATTCCACATCATAACACGTGGATTTCATGTATAATCTTATAATTTCATACCTCTTTGCATTGTAAACACGAGAATTTCGTGTATAAACCAAGAGAATTGTACTTGTAAATCCTTAGGATTTAAGAAGAGATAAAGTGGACGTATGCTTGGTTTGAGCCGAACCACTATAAAAACTTCATGTGTCTCCTGTTATTTTACTCTTACTACATTTTGTGATCTATTATTAGTGATTGTGATGTCTTCACACTACATTTAGGTGTTAGTACCAAATTTTGGTCTAACATTTTGGCACTTTAGGAAAGGGACGCTTGTTATAATTTCTTCTTCTAGCATGAAAGGAAACGAATTAATTGGCTATTGGATTAATGGCCAAATGAAAACTCCTTCATGCTGAGGATGTTGGCAAAGAAGGCACAAGGAACGAGGCAAACCAGGAGGCTTCCTCTCATGGAAATCCATCTGCGTACTTGACGAGAGAAGAGATGGATGGCGTTCTCACTGAATTGACAACCCATATGGTAACGCAAGATGATATCCTCCAAAAGCAACAAGAGATGAAATTCTTCGCTTGGATGAATGGAAGGCCAAGCAACAACATACAACTCGCTGGAAATGACACGAAAACCTCTCGAGCAGCTGAAGTCAATCGGGTCGATGTGGTCCTTATCCGACCCTCAAACATCACAGTAAATCTGAATCCATCTCGAATGGAAACAGGGGGCAATCCTCAATGGGTCGAGTCGGACCCAATCCAAACCACAGAATTTGGTGGAAACCACACACAAGTGACTCACAACGGTGCTCCATACCGGATCGGGTCAGACCCAATCCAAACCGCTGGCAAGGATGAAATGAGGAGAAACCCCCTCAGCATTTTACATCCACAACACTTAACATTTTGGACGAAGATGTTGGCAACCCTGGTCGAGCACGACCTGCATCCGCTCCGGTTCGGATAGATCCCACGCACACGCAACAGCACGAAGCAGCCCGACTCGACACCCAAGCACCAAGTCGGATCGGGTCAGTCTATCCATGACCCGGGGGCATCTCCAATCCGCACCCTGCAGCACGCTACTAGTCTCATCACTCTCTCAGAATCAATGCTGGGGCCACCATATCTGATCTTGGCAATGTTCAACAACTTTTCAATGGAGATCAGCTTGCAAATCTGATTGAACGCCTCTCGAGAGGCCGCGCTTATCAGAAGGACGTGGATGACGTCAATCACAATCCATTCACATATGAAATCTGGAATTCCAGCAATCCTCCAGATTTCAAACTTCCAGTACTGGAGCCTTACAACGGCAGGACAGATCCTACCGTGCATCTGATGCATTATAAACGACATATGGAAGTTCAATCGGCATCCAGAAACGTAATGGCAAAATGCTTCCCCCTCTTTTTGACTGATTTAGTTGCTATGTGGATTCGACAGCTAGATTCTGAGTCGATCAAGAAATGGAACATGTTGGTCGCCCACTTCATTGAACAATTTCGGGTCCACATTGCACGACCCAAGAACGTCATGTCACTTACTACAATCAAACAGAGGTCTGGAGAAACTCTGCATTCATTTTTGGAAAGAATAAACATTGCAGTAGCATCAGTTGACTGACCTAAACCCTTTACGGTATTGATGGTGGCAGTATCCGGCATTCTGGACAAGTCGGAAATCAAAAATTCATTTGTACTGAGGTCCACCTCGAAATGTTGGAGAATTCTACCTTAAATCAGACAGATTTCAGCGGGAAGAAGATGTAGCCTCTAAGAAGCGCATTCTCGATGTCAACATGCTTAAAGACAAAGGACCGTCTGACTCTGGAAAAGGCAACGGAAAAGTTGTTGTCAAGAATGACCGTAACACTCATCCTGTGACAACCCGAATTCCGACAGACTGATTATTTTTTCAAAATTCCAATCCATCGAAACTCAAGTCGTTGTGCTCTGGTATCCTGCAGAAAAGACAGACATAAAATATGTCAGAGCTCAGAAAATATCTCACAATGGAATGGATAAAATATACAATAAATGTAACACCCTGTAATTCTGTAACACTAGGATTCACAAATCAGGGCAGAATTAAAAGTTAAAATCAAAATCAAGGGAAACGGGCTATGCCATTGCGTTCGTCTCGGAATTCTGCATGAAAATGAGTCCGAGTTTGCGTAAATCGGAGTCCGTATTAGGAAGATATGGCCTCCGGAAGATTCAGCGAAGTTCAGATTTCAAAACTGGTCGAGTTCGAAATTCAAAAACAGACCCAGATTTGGCAGGGCAGGAATTTTACTGCCCAAGGCACCCAGGTCAACTGGGTAGTCGACCCCCCCTCCCCCGTTTTTCCAGCTTTCTGAGCCTGGTTCATTCTGATGTATTTGGTCACGTTTTCTGACCAGGTTCGTCCGCCTAACACTATATAAAAGCCCTGGTCTTCTTCTCTATTCACAATTCTTTTCTATCCTTATGCTTCCTCTGAGAAAATATATAAATAAATAATATATAAAATAAATCAAGACGAGGAAATGCTGCTAAAAGATTTTCAAGAAGAGGTTCAAGTCAATCTAGGATTCAAGAGGAGGTTCAAACGACTTCAACGACTGTTTTTCTACGAATCATAGCAACGCCATCTTTCTAATCTAGTCTCTGTAAGTCAATTATTTCTAGATATTAGTTTTCTCTATTCGTGACATGAAATTAAAGGAATAAAAGAGTATGCCAATCCTTTCTATTTGAATCAGTGCCTATTTCTTTGGACCAAACTAAGAACTGTTATAATTCGAGGACAAATGAGACTGTGACTATGAAACTATGGACCTTAGAACCATATGCCTCTTTGACTATGAACATTGCCTATGACTATGAACATTGCCTATGACTATGGACATTGCCTATGACTGTGACTATGACTATGAGAATTATTTCCTTGACTAAGCCTATGCCTTTGATTAGGAAACATAAACTATTGCCTATGACATAACAAGGACATCTGTGATTTAACACCAATGATTCATGACTAGGAAAGTGTTGCTTAAGTTCTTTGATTTTGAGATTGGGTCTAAACCCGATTATTTATTCTGTCTATCCTTGGTTTTAGACTATGGGAATTTACCTATTAAGTTAGGTCTACCCATGTTCTTGAACCTGCGGCTCTATTCTGTCTATCCTTGGTTTTAGACCTTGGGAATTTACCTATTAAGTTAGGTCTACCCATGTTCTTGAACCTACGTCGTTATTCAAACCTTTTATGCCAGTTATTATGTCCATCCTTTTTCATAGCATCTTTGGTTCATTCCCTATTTTCTACGAGATTGAATCGCAATTATACGAACGGTGGGAATACGATTTGGGCATAATGTGAAATGTACTAAAAACATAGTTAAAAACTTGGAATTTGGCATAAATTGGGAACATGAATTATGGCATGTTCATAGAAATACAAAATGGATAAATTTAACATGAATTATAGGATGTGTAATTTGAATCTAGTATTGACTTGTAAATCTAGCATTTACATGAGTTATGAACTAGAATAATAAGTCTAGTTTGACGTGAACTGTAATTAGAACGTTAAATCAGGATTGGATTAGCTAAATTGGCGTAATAAGTATATTGGTATAAATTTGAGATTGGCCATAATTGGGAATAACCGTCAGGTTTAGCAAAATCATGGTTAGTGACACTTAATTGGTATAGTTTACATACCAAAAGGCATAAATACGATATAGAGGGGAAAATGGGCCATAAGAATAAATGTTGACAATTTACATTAAAAGAGTAATTGGGAAATAAGTAAATTAGGATTAATTTACTTATAGAATTTGTCCTAAATGAGGAAATGTTAATTTAGACAAATTAAAGGTTTGTTAACGACATCTCTTTTAATAATAAACCAGAAAGTTCTAGGGTGACAGAGAGGATAGTGTCTAGGCTTGGGTTTGGAAAATACAAGTTTCCTGCTCTCCCTGGCTATCCCTAACTGATCCGACGAAAAGGATGGTTACTTTCAAAACTTGATTTGAAAATAAATTGAAACCCTTTGAACTTAGAAAACACGAATATGCCTAACCCGAGGTTAGACTGAGTTGCGTTGTAAACCTGCCGGAACCAACCGGCACATCCAGTATTCGCAACAATATCTGTCTAATGTGAGTGGTCGCGGCTTTAATTTATTTAGTTAAATCCATAACAAGAAAGGTAGGGTTAAGTTAATTAAGACACTTAACCAGTTCAACATGATAACTAAACTGATGGGTGGGGTTAGGTTCAGACTGACACTTAACACAGTTAAGCTAGAATGGGAGGGTTAAGTACATAGGAACACTTAACAAACTTAACGCAGTTAAGCTAGAATGAGAGGGTTAAGTCCATAGGAACACTTAACCAACTTAACACAGTTAAGCTAGAATGGGAGGGCTAAGTCCATAGAGACACTTAACCAAACTCAAGGTAGCAAGACCAGATTTGTAGGGGTTAAGTAAAGTTAACACACTTAGCCAAATTAACATGTTAACTAGACTAGAGGTTGGGGTTAAGTAAAGTTATTACACTTAGCTAAATTAACATGTAAACTAGGCCAGAGGTTGGGGTTAAGTAAAATCTAATACACTTAGCCAATTTGATATGTTAGCTGGGCTAGACCGTAGGGTTAAGTAAACTTAAACACTTAACCATCAAATTGTGATAAGAGAATAGGGTTAAGTCTAAACATGAAGGGATAATACTTAACCATTAATAACATGTTAGTTAAGACAGACGGGCAAGGTTAAGTTAAAAAGGAACACTTAATCAATATAGGGTGAATGGGTAGGATTAAGTAATAAGAAATACTTAACCAATATAACTTGGTTTGTGGTGGGGTTAAGTCAACATGAATTACTGATAACACTTAACCAGTTTGACAGGATAAATGAAGAGGGTTAAGTTGGCTTGAATTGACTAATGACACTTAACCAATCCAAATTGACGGGAAAGGGAACTAAGTAGTAAACCTTAGTTAAGAAACAACGATTCTGGAAACTAAGTGAAAAATCTTAGTTAATTCTTAGTATAACATGGGAAGGAGCGAATGTCCGTCTGAGTAGAAAGGAGGCTCCAACGAATTGGGTTACGAAGCCCGAGGCTTCGAGGGGACGTGAGGGTACTCTTGGTATCCCTCCGTGAGGCTGCAGATGATCCTCCTGGGCTCACAGAGGTTAAGGTCTGCGTAGAAGAACCAGGGGTATGCCTTGGTTGCAATACATGGAAACCTAAAGACAAGGATGGACCGGCGTGATTCGGCGAGAAAACGGTAGCCCTGTGATAGCAACTCGTCATCTACCATCCATCTTGAGTCAATCGAAATACGTGAAGCGGAAAGGCAGAGGACTCCAAAAGACCATATACTTGCTATCTAGTTATGGGTGAGGATGGCCATAGGATAGAGGGGCACCGGGGGCCGGCGTATAGTTCTCATTTTACAAGGTGTGCCTTTGATTAGTTGAGGGAGGGGTCAAGTGGGACCATATCCACTGGAATAAAAACAGAACTTAGCATCTGCGTCGGTAGATATCTGAAAGCTCCCGACCGAGTTCTGTATTCCTTGATTTGCCCTGTCACAGGACTCGGACTGCACATTTAAGGACATGTGCATCTAGACAAGCAATAACGATTCGCGATACATGCGTGGGGAAGTATAGGAACATATACCACTCTAGGTATTGTGTCCTAGACTTGGGGGCATCGTTCGACAGGTAGCATAATCCCTAGTTGGACTAGGTGGCATAAATCCTGAATCCGAGAAGCGTTCAGCAGATAGCGTAAACTCTAGTTGAATCTAGAAAGCACTGGATAGAAAACCCTAGATTAGATCTAGGTAATAAATAACAAATGGATGCTCGAAGGCAATGGAAAATACAGGGATTGGGATCACGTTATCGTTACTAGTTGGGACACTAGTTAGGTGGTGCAGAGATATAGAAACCAGTATAACAAGGAAATAGCGAAGCGGCGAAAGTATTAGAGCATATCCAGTTTATCTTATCTTAGCATATCTTGTGGCTACCTTGTCTAATCTTGCTGACCCTATCATCTTGGTGTTATCTTGTGTTCAGTTAATTCATGTCGTTTTGTTTTTCCATGTTCACATGCTAGAAGTTACTGAACTTACTCAGGCTTTATGTTTGACCCTGTTTTTCTTTCGTCTTCTTTTCTTCCGTTCCCCCCCCCACCCAGGTAGTAAAGGAGGGAATAGTATAGCTCAGGTTAAGTTGGACTGTCACTCTTTACGAGCTTGAAGATTTGTCGAAGTTTTGCTTGGATTCTCTTTTCAGATGCTATGGCTGGTTCTTGCCACATTGGGGAATATATATGTATTTTTATTTTGTAAGACAGATGACACTCTGATATTGTAAAGAAATCTTTGTACAAACTATTTTATCAATAAAGCAAAGTTTTATTTTCCGTTGTTTAATTTCTGTCTGTTCTTGTAATTTATCGGCATCTTTTACCTTAAATGCTCCACAGAACTTAGTGCATTCCCTTTGTGAGTGACACTAATGGACGTGGGGTGTTACAATAATCAAAACATAGCCTTACCGTGTTATTAATACTGCCTAACCAGTATCCAAAGCTATCATGTCTCTGCCACAAATCTAACCTGCGAGTACGTTATGAGGAGGGGGTCAGAACACAAGTTCTGGTGACTGGAGTTAAACTATACACTTTGGATAATCCTACATATACCATCAATCATATTATCTTATTTATTAGGTTACTTGGGTTATCAGCATTCAAGGCTTACATATACGTCATACCTATATACTACCCAGTGGATTAACCTAATATGGTATGTATGTAGCTACCCCCAATATTAAAGTGCACCGCATGGTACCCCACTCGCACGGTCTCCATCATAACACTAAAAAAAAAAAAAGTAGTCCCACATCCTATGCCGTAGTAACGTACGAATCTCTATATAACAATGTTACGTTCTGCATATATTTGTCATTACTATGCTACACAAACGTACGGACTGCCACCTTTGTTCGAATCAGAATTCATACCGGAGTAATGCCCTCAAGTCTATGATACACCATCCAGAGCCGACATGCATGTATCTAGACTGTCCACCATACGTATCTTCAATTGTAGCTCGATGCCTCAATTGCACGTCCTCTAATGTTCACCGAGTTCCATGGCATGGCGATACAAGAAACACAGAACTCGGTCGGGAGCTTTTCCATATCTGTACAAGCACGTCTTTAAGAGCCTCTACAGATATTCCTAGGGTCTGTTTTCACGGTGGCTATGGCCCCACCTAGGCGCCTCCCTCAACTAGTAAAGACTACAAGAGCTAAGTGACATGCCCCTAATAACAAACAATCTAAACATCCATTTGGCGTCTCTCCTCAACCCCATACCCCGATAGTGAAGGGTCAATGGTATCTTGGGTTTAGCTCTAGTCTTTTTGCATCCAACTGGCTGTCGATGACGGGTATCCGACGATCTACTATCCTTGTTGGTCGTGACCCTCGCCTCCCCATTGAGGAAACAGCCAAATCACCCTGGTTTCACCGCGTCACAGCATTCTGACTGCATTGCTACTTCTGCAGTCAAGGCCCACCCACCTAGTAGTTACGCGCAGACCTAACCTCTGCGAGCACAGCCTAAGACATCTGTCACCACACAGAGGACTACCAGGAGCACCTTATGTACCTCAGGAAGCCGCGTGCTTCCCCTTCCAGTCCTTTGGAGCTGTCAAAACAATCAGATGATTGTGCGCTTCCATCGTTCCTTATAACACCTCGATGATCTACCCCACTGGGTTATTCACCCTCAAACGTATGGACTGGTCCAAGCGCCTCGCTTTAATACGTTGTTAGATCCTATTCTAAACATTCTTTTACACGCTTGCTTTTCCTTACCAGTTTTCCTTTTAACTTGGTTATTCCCATTATCATTGAATTCTTCTTCAGTTACCAAGTTTTTCTTGCTTATTAATTTCAGTTATAACTTAACTCATTTAAGTTCATTAATAAGCCCACAACATGTTATTCTCCAGATTGTGGCCCAAGGTCTGTAATCCACAATCTCTTTTATATTCTTGTTTGATTTCATCATTACATAACATGTTTTACTTAATATGTAATTAAGTATGTCAATTCACATGTTTTCCAATTAACATGTCACTTACCATTTACGATTAAATATAACTTATTTCATTTCATAAGGTTTCCTCATCCTTTCTCATTTAATCATAATTCCACTTTACATCGTCAATATAACTTATCGTTGTTTACTTATTAACTTAGTTCTATTAACTAAGGCCCATTAATAAGTTTCTCTACCCATTTATTATAACTTATGTTATAATTTCCCCTTATCCCCAGGACAAGTCTGAACATGTTATTTTTATCAGTGGGTTTCAGACCTCCAAGTTTACGGATTACTTAATTTATAATTAAGTACAATATATTTTCCCCCTTTTCTTAACTAGTTTCAGGTTTTCCCCTTTACTGATTACTTAATTTAAAATTAAGTGTCCCTTAACTCAATCCACCGGCTATCTCATTCCCTTACTAGTTTATTATAGCCTAAGTTATAATATTCACTTGTCCCTGGGACAAGTCTACCTATTATACAACATTTTCATTAATGTAATTAATTTATGATAGGTTATTATCATTCCCCTTTTAAACCATTTATTGATGTAAACCGTAATTGTTCATTCACCGTAATATATATTCCTTATTATATTAAGGAATATACTTCATGCACCTTATCTGTTTGATAGAAGGAATCAATGATTTATTTTTATAACGTATTCCCATCTAAATCCGTTATAGCAAGTAGTTTTTTCACTTTCTTTATTTACTGTGGCTTACTTGCAACAACGTTCTCAGAAGTAGGTCATTTAGGAAAATACATCACTTTTCCTTCTCATCACACTAACTCTGTTCATTGCATCCCTTCCTTTCTTATTTTTCTGAGTTAGACATTTAATTACCATCTTTCCATTTATTCATATCTTATTATATATATAAGCAATAGACCTCTCACATTAAGCCTACACTTGTGGACGCTGGATTTGCTGGGCGGGTCCGGGCAGACATCTACTACAAGTTGACTTAACCTCGTGTCTTAGCACCATTACATGTTTTTAATCTTGCACTTAGACCCTCACATTAGATTTACCAATTGTGAATGCTAGATCTGCAGGGCGGTTCCAGGCAGGCAGGCTTTTATCACAAGTGTAATCTAACTTCGTGTCTAAGAGTATTACAGTGTCAAATTACTGGGAATCTAAGCATGTTTGTTCTTTAACAATTATTCCCATTTCATGAAAATTTTAGGCATATTATCCTATTTACTGTAATCTAATTTACATGTCATCCAATTTTTGCCTATATTTTGTCGCATGTCCTTTTCAACATATGTTTAATTCTATTTTGACATGTAAGCATTCAATCGGGTAATTATTTAAATCAAACAAGTTAAACATGTTGTTTAATCAATTATATCCCCCAAGTGAATCATATAATTATAACAACAGTAATCATTTCCCATATTCTAACAAGTTTACTCAACATGTAATCATTCCAATACTTTAGTTGATTCAACGTATGAACTATTCATATTAACATCTCAACTTGTTATAACAAGAATTTATAATTAATCTGGAAATTTCAAAATTTCTAAAAAGGGGAATGCTAAATGATAATCATAATATTATCTAAAGGCTTTGCATAAAACTACTCACCTTTTATGCTTTCCCCAATTCTGGGCCTGATCGAGTTTTAACATCCATGGTTTTTCCCCTTTAATCGGATTCACAACCTAGCGACCATGAATTTATTATTTTCATTAAAAGAGAGAAGGGAAAGGAAGAGTAAGAATTAGAATGGATTGGATCTAGAATTTTACCTTGCTTTCATAATTCTAAACAATCTTTTTTATTAATGTCGATTCTCTCTTCCAGATCTTGAATTCATAATTTTCCTAGGCTAATATTTTAATTTTTAGAATAGATTTGAGGGGATAGAGAGAGAAATGGCAGAGCTCCAGCGTAGCCTCGGAAATATGAGGTTTAGGGTTAGGTCTAAGGTCTTATTTATAAGTGTTCAACAATATATTTAGACCAGAAAACAGTCCACGTTCACTGAATGCTCCTTTATTTGCGCGCAATCCTTAATTTAAATCATGTTTATTCGCATTCAACTCTTGAGCGTATATAAAACCTTTCTAAGCAAACAATTCTTTACCTTGTTCCATATTTAATTTTCTAAAATCAATTAATATATGACTGTTCTCTTTTTAAAGCACCCTTCCTATTAAACTCTTCCTAATTTAGCTGTTTTTGTACAAAACCTGCTTTCACATTAAACCGCTTCTAATTAAACCCCTTTCACAATAAATCTTTAAACTTCTTCTTTGATTAAATGTATTAACCTTCTTTCTATTATTTTTAACTTCCTCTAAAATTTCCTCCTTGCATGCATTATTTTAATGCAATATTTTCTTTCTATTTAATGCAATTGTTCAACTTTTTATCGCCATGTATATATATATATATATATATATATATATATATACACCTATATATACACAGCTCTTCTTATTTTCATGCAATTATATCCATTAATTGATTGCTCATTATAGTTTCTCTAATTTATCCTCCTCTTTTTATATATCATCTTTAATTTGAATTACATGTTTATGCATACGCTATCTTCATTATTAATTTATTAACAATCTTCCTCATGCACTGATATGTTACTTTATTTAACACATTACAATATAAATTATTGCACGCATTTATTAATTCATTTTTATTAATACATTTTATCTTCTTCTCAGTTTATGTAATTCATACATTTCAATTGATTCGTTAACTTTTTCTCTCTCTAAACCTTGTCTATGCATGCCTTTCTTTAATTGCAATCAATTATATTAATGTTAACCATTCCTATGCATCCAATCAATTTTAACATTAATGTATTAAATGTACATTCTCTTTAATATCCTTCTGTAACTTTGCATTGCAAATATTTCATGTAACTTTATAACTATGCATGCATCTTTTTTTCTTTTACTTCTCTCTACAATGTTCTTATGCGTGTGACTTTATTATTTTATATGCATTGATTTCTTTTATTTCTTATTGCATTTATTTGCGTGTGCGTTGCTTTCCTCTAAATTTATATATACATACATATATATATATATATATACATACATACATACATATATATATATATATATATTGTGTTAACGCTTGCATGCTAATTAATCATTTTCTTTAATTTATGTGTTGCATTAATTTGCACACACAAACTACCTCCTTTTGTTTTCAATGCATGCAACATGCAACCAATCCTTTTCTTTTAATGTATGAATCTATGTTCATGCATATATTCATACGTATATGCACATTTTTAATTTCACTAAAAATGCGGGGTGTTACATTCTCCCATCCTTAGGGAATTTCGTCCCCGAAATTCGATAAGAGTAAAATTGAATAACCTCTCGCATAATATACACCCATCATGTGTGCATCTAATTTCTGCAAACATTGTGCACATGTGCAAAGTGCAGTACATCATAGTAATACATGTATGCCTAAGCGGTATCTCCTATATGTATGTAAACTTAAAAAAAAAATCTTTTAAAACATGATGCTCACATCCTAAATATACTGGTAGGTCCACACGAATGCAATATTTTGAAAATCAAAACACTTTTTCATCCAAATTTTCCCATATCCTTATTGAACAAGAGCGTAGTTCATCCAATTGTTGCATCCAAAATCCTACCACCCATCTTTAAATTTGGAATTGTAGAAAAATCTAATTTTCTAAATTCGATTTCTTATGTTACAAAAGGTATAAAACGAAAAAATTCACGTTCTTCGTTTTTCTTTTATGTACCTTTTTCTATCTGTACTTGGTTTTTATATAACTAATATATAAATATTCCCTATTTTCCTATCCAAGTACACCTTACATAAGAAAACTTTATTTTTCTTTTTCAACTTATCTTGGAAATTTTTCATTTTTATTCATATTCTCTTAAGATTTTCATTTTCCTTTCCCTTCATGTTTATTGCTTTCTCTTTTTAGTTAGGCCATTATCTTTCTTTTAAAAGCTTTCTATAATTTCAAGTTCTTAAAAGTTAATTATTGGGTTAGACTCAAAGCGGGTTTCCAATTCTTCTAGGCTTTCCTAGACAATCCCCAAGGTCAATTCTCTCAACTATATATATTCCTAATCCTTTTTTCTCTTTTCAAATTTTTTCCAATTTATAAGGTTTTCAAACCCACTAATCCAAAATACTAATCATATGGGATTCAGTTTCCTTCCACACAAAGTACATTATACACTCTCCAACCAAATTACCTAAGGGTCTTGGATTTCTATATTCATTCCTTTAGTGTACAAAATAAACTTCCCATTTCTTACCATATTATACTCTTTCTGTTTAATGGGTTTCTCTATGGATCTAGGTATATATATATAATATTTATATTTAAAAAAAATACAAATATGTTCACTCACTATTTATATAGGAATCCTAAACCTACCTCTGATACCAGATGTAACAACCCAAATTCCGATAGGCCGAATTTTTTTTCAAAATTCCAATCCATCGAAACTCAAGTTATTATGTTCTGGTATCCTACGGAAAAGACAGGGACATAAAATATGTCAGAGCTCAAAAAATATCTCAAAGTGGAATGGATAAAATATAGTATAATCAAAACATAGCCTTACCGTATTAATATACCGCCTAACCAGTATCCAAAGCTATCATGTCTCTGCCACAAATCTAACCTGCAGTATGTTATGAGGAGGGGGTCAAAACATAAGTTCTGGTGACTGGATTTAAATTATACATTTTGGATAATCCTATATATACCGTTCAATCATATTATCTTATTTATTAGGTTACTTGGGTTATCAGCATTCAAGGCTTACATGCACGTCGTACGCATTTACTACCCAGTGGATTAACCTAATATAGCATATATGTAGCTATCCCCAATATTAAGGTACACCCCATGGTACCCCACTTGCACGGTCTCCATCGTAACACTATTGAAATATATGCAGTCCCTCATCCTACACCGTAGTGACGTATGGGTCTCTATATAACAATGTTACGTTATTCATATATCTGTCATTACTATGCCGTGCAAACGTACGGACTACCGCCTTTGCTCGAATTAGAATTCATACCAGAGTAATGCCCTCAAGTCTACGGTACACCGCCCAAAGCCGACATGCATGTATCTAGATTGCCCACCATACGTATCCTCAATTGTATCTCGGTGTCTCAATCGCACGTCCTCTAATGTGCACCGAGTTCCATGGCAGGGCAATAAAAGAAACACGGAACTCGGTCGGGAGCTTTTCCATATCTGTACAGGCCCGTCTTAAGAGCCTCTACAGATATTCCTAGGGTCTGTTTTCGTGGTGGCTATAGCCCCACCTAGGCCCCTCCCTCAACTAGTAAAGACTACAAGAGCTAAGCGACATGCCCCTAATAATAAATAATCTAAACATACATTTGGTGTCTCCCCTCAACCCCTTACGCCAATAGTGAAGGGTGAATGGTATCTTGGGTTTAGCTCTAGTCTTTTCGCATCCCACTGTTTGTCGATGACGGGTATCCGACGATCTACTATCCTTTTTGGTCATGCCCCTTTGCCTCACCATTGAGGCAATCGCCGAATCACCCTGGCGTCACCATGTCATAGCATTCTGACTGCATATCTACTTCTGCAGTCAAGGGCCACCCACCTAGTAGTTACGCGCAGACCCAACCTTTGCGAGCACAGCGTAATACCTCTGTCATCGCACAGAGGACTAGTAGGAGCACTTTACGTACCTTAGGAAGTCGCGTGCTTCCCCTTCCAGCCCTTTGGAGCCGTCAGAACAATCAGATGAATGTGCGCTCCCCTCGTGCCTTATAACACCTCGATGATCTACCTTGTTGGGTTATTCACCCTTAAACGTACGGACTGGTCCAAGCGCCTCACTTTAATATGTTGTTAGACCCTATGTCTAAACATTCTTTTACGCGCTTTCTTTTCCTTACCAGGTTTCCTTTTAACTTGGTTATTCTCAGTAACATTGAATTCATCGTCAGTTACCAAGTTCCTCTTGCTTATTAATTTCAGTTATACCTTAACTCATTTAAGTTTATTAATAAGCCCACAGCCCGTTATTCTCCAAATTGTGGCCCAAAGTCTGTAATCCACAATCTCTTTTATATTCTTGTTTGTTTTCATTATTACACTAACATGTTTTACTTAATATGTAACTAAGTATATCTCAATTCACATGTTTTCCAGTTAACATGTCACTTACCATTTATGATTAAATATAACTTATTTCATTTCATAAGTTTTCCTCATCCTTTCTCATTTAATCATAATTCCACTTTACATCGTCAATAAAACTTATCGTTGTTTACTTATTAACTTAGTTCCATTAACTAAGGCCCATTAATAAGTTTTTCTACCCATTTATTATAACTTATGTTATAATTTCCCCTTGTCCCTGAGACAAGTCCGAACATGTTATTCTTATCAGCAGGTTTCAGACCTCCAAGTTTACGGATTACTTAATTAATTAAGTACAATATATTTTCCATCTTTTCTTAACTGGTTTCAGGTTTCCCCTTTACTAATTACTTAATTTACAATTAGGTGTCCCTTAACTCAATTCACTGGTTATCTCATTCCCTTACTAGTTTATTATAGCCTAAGTTATAATATTCACTTGTCCCTGGGACAATTCTACCTATTATACAACATTTTCATTAATGTTATTAATTTATATTAGGTTATTATCATTCCCCTTTTAAACCATTTACCAATGTAAACCATTATTCTTCATTCACCATAATATATCTTCCTTATTATATTAAGGAAAACACTCCATGCACCTTATCAGTTTGATAGAAGGAATTAATGATTTATTTTCATAACATATCCCCATCTAAATCCATGGTAGCAAGTAATTTCTTTACTTTTCTTTATTTACTGTGGCTTACTTGCAACAACGTTCTCAGTAATAGGTCATTTAGGGAAATACATCACTTTTCCTTCTCATTACACTAACTCTGCTCATTACATCCCTTCCTTTCTTATTTTTCTAAGTTAGACATTTAATTACCATCTTTTCCATTTATTCATATCTTATTACACACACGCACAGACACACATATACCAGTACTCATGCACGTCTGATGGACGTGTGCATAGACAGGTCAAGCAAATAACAACCGTTTTATAAACATGTCGAAACGCAAAGTGCCGCCTGATGCAGTAGCAGACTGAGCATTAAATCAATCGCAAGGAAGCAAAAAAACAAATAAAAGAAATGAAGTAAATATGCAGAACGAAACAGCTGATAAATTGTACAGCAGGAGAATAAATAGTTGAAACATTGAGTAGTCAGATTCTGCATGTTTATGCTATGAAGTACAATAATAATCAGAGAACATAATGAACTGAAAATTATGAAGTATGGACACTGTTTATTGGAAGTACATATCAGCTAAAAAATGTTAATTTGTGTAAGTGAGTGAAAAAACATAGAACATCAAAACATGTAAAAGACAAAGAGTATGGAAAAGTGGCAAGCAGCATCAGCATCGCCATAAGTATCAGCATCAGCTTTTACACGAACGGTTTTCAAGGTCAGCAAAAATTTTATCAATTTTTGCAATCTGCATGGAAGGAAAAATTTAAATTCAAACGTCAGTTTTTAAACTGGGAACAAGGTGGATTTAAGAGTAGTATTAGACAAAAAAGCATAGCTAACCACTTCTGGGTAGGAACAAAATAAATGCCACTATAAATCATCTTCATTATTCACAATGTTCTTGTCAGATGAATAGAACCTTTAACATAAACAATTTGCAATGCCCATCTTCATCCTAAATCTCACACGTAGGGCTAATTACTTGTTTTGCATTGAAACCAATAGGGTTTAAATTGTTATAATGTCAAAATTCACATTGTATATCAGCATGTTGAAGTGCTTTAGTGCATTTATCTAGCTACAGGACTTGCATGCAAGAAAACGTCACTCTTTTTTTACTGCATATTCACATGTATAAGCATATCTTGATGTAAAAAATGGTTAAAATAGATAAAACAAAAATGTATATGCCTTATAAAAATTTGATGCACAGCTCCACATATAAAGTTGTGCACACAAATATTTGCAACAATTATTTAAGATGGATAAGTATAACTAAAAGTGATGCTTATTGATGAATTAATATGTTATTGCTATGTGTTCTAATTTAGCCTATATGTTGATAAAGAAAGTTAAGAGATAAGCCCAGCTCTGTTACTTTTCCAGCACAAAAAAAGAGAACATAATGTGTTTGTCATTCATTAACTTTTGATATTTTAATGTGATATTAGTTATGTATTGCACTACTAATATGACTTGTTATACAATGTCAACAATCACACAGTAAGTTCCATTGGAATCTGCAACCCATGTTTAATCTGAAAATAATATACATTACGAAATCAAAGTGTCTTACCATATTATAAAGTGTTCTCTATAATTTAGATCTTCATTATACAGCCAGAAAAAAGGGATGACTGTCTAATTTTATAAAATTTGTAATGCAAGTAGACTCATATTTTCACATTATTTTGCAATATTTCCTAATAAATCATGTTATTTCAAACGTAAAATATATAAGCTTGTACGGTTATGAAACTCTTGTTAACAAAATAGTATCATTCGGTTTTTAAATTACTGAACAACATGATGTCGTTAAAGAAGGAAATACCATTGAATTAACACTGAGCCTTTCTATAGGTTTGGTTAAGCATACAATCAGTTTAGTTAAATCCTATGACAGCCAGCCATATTGGTATCTATGAAAGTTAGGGTATCATCTACATATTTAAAAGTTGATGCTGTAATTAAAAACCCACGCAAGCAGAAATTCAGCAAAGAAAATAAATATGCCCCATGATCTTAATAGACCAAACCGTCACAATACAGGAATTTATTATGATCGAATGGTTTTTGAAATTCATATTAATGGTATTAGGAGTTAATCTAACCTTGACTGAAAAAAGAATAAATTTTAGTAGTAAAATATAATCGATAATAAAACTAACAAGAAAACATTTTGAGAAAAAGAATTTTATCTTTGAAGGAGTGAGAGAGAGAGACCGCTTTATCATGCTCAAATATAATAAAACCTATAGAAAATGAAGAATAGACTCATATAAGTACCTATAAATACCTTGAAGAATTTAGCCTATTTTAACCTCTTATTCTTATTATTTCTATTCATTATATTCATTTAAGGGTCTTTTTTAATATAAAAGCCCTCTTGTTTCTTGTATATACATTAATACCTTTCTTTAATACTGAACGCTTATTTTAGCCATTTAAATTCTTCAGCAAGTCCAACCATTTTTTTTCTCTTCACCAAGATTAGATTCCCTTTAAAAATAAAATCCTAAAAAATAAAATGGATCCAACAGCCGAAATGACACAACGGCAAAAAAAGGCAAGCCTTTACATCTTTGAAGAACCATATACTATTATTTCAGGGGAACGAATATTTATTTATTTATTTAATAGAAAGTATAATTATTGACTAACTGTGATAATCTCAAGAAAGATAGTGTAACAGGGTAAGTTATGCCAATATAGACAAACCAATGCATTTCTCAGTTCTTACTACCTGAGTATGGCAGTAAGTTAAAAGTACTTGCAATGATGAAGTTAGGTATGGAAAGAAATGTTTGTAGTATTTATCTTCGTAATTAATAGCATTTCTTAAGTAGCTTTGCCCAAAATAAAGAGGCTAGCAGGATCTTCATTGATAACTTGCCTTTGTAGTTTATTTTAATATCAAGAGAAATCCGATGGCAATTATTTTTTGATCCTTTAATAATTGAAAAACATGTAGATTGAAGTTAAAAACATGGCATCGTGACAAAAATAGTTAAAAATGTATATTGTAATGCATGTTCAGTGCTAAATTTTGTAATGTAAGCACTAAAAAAATAGTCAATACATGACACGATGACGATTTAAAAAACTGATACATGTTTCTATTATAATTCATCAGTTTTGTGATCTGAGCCAAAATAATAATAATAACAAGTTATGGTAAGTATAAATCAAGGAAATTTGTTCACTATATATTTAAAATCGGAAAGGCATAAAAGAGAAGTGCACAAAAGGAATTTTCTTTAGAGACTTGTGTAAAATATGGAAACTAAAAACTATTGGCAAAGGATCTAAATGACGCACTGAAAATTCAACTGACAAAAGTATAGCATGAGAAACAGTATAGTAAAGTTGGAAACATCTTTAACATATTGTTGAAAGTCAAATCACCACAATGTATGCATGTATATACATTCATACATACACATCCATAGATATATGTATATTGACATATATATCCCTATGCTCATGCAAGAACATGTGTAGCAAGAACATGTGTAGATTCAGTGTCCAATTTGCTTAAGAAAAGAGATATAAGGTCAAACAGCCTGTTATTAAAAGCTTGAATACCTTTCTTCGTTTAAAATAGAGCTTTCTTACTGTTGATAATAAGGTAAAGTTGTTTCATAATATAATCAACGGTTTTGTTACTTTCTGTACATAACACTTAATGGTTTTGAAATTAATTACATACATAAATATGGAAAATACATTAGTGAGTATACCCATTACTTCATATACTTGTTTTGTTTATTATCAAAGCAGCTTACAAATACTGAAATGATGGTGTCATTTTAACTAAAAATGTTGATTATACATTTAAAGCGAATATAACATGCTAATAAACTCAGCTGTAGGTAGAACATACATTAATTGTATCTACCAAAAAGGAAATAATGCCAACCTTGCTCAAATCCTGACTTATGTAGGTTTGATTATCAAGCAATTACTCTAAAAAGGTGAATTACACAGGTTTGATAATAAAGTAATGTTGTCTACTGCATCATTTGAAAATTTCAGATACAAAAATTATGAGAACAATAGTAGAAATGACATATAACATACCATTAAAGGCCTTAGCATAAAATTGAAGGCTTTTCATTTTCCATTCATATCCCATTTCCTGCAAATTTTTGGGATTGTTTCAATTAATTTATCACAAAATAAATATGATGTACAAAGCCAAGTAATTCAAGATTCTTGTTTATAATCCTATTCCATTGTGTATTCATAGACAGAACTGGATTGCTGTTAAAAGGGAGAAGATTATGACAACAAATTTTAAAAACATACGAAGACTTACAGATGCAATTTGTCTTTGCCAATTGTAATGTCCCGCATTTTTATCAGTTTGTATTTGAATATTTAAATCAGTTTAAATATTGAAATCGTAATATAAGTGGATTTATATATTAATTAAAACGAAGTTAAACGTATATAAAATATATATTAAATATAATTGAGCTCATAACGACACTGCAGTTCGTAATTTAACGTTCTGAACTTCAATTGAGTGTACAAGATTCGTTATAAATCGGATTTCTGTGAAACAAGAAACGTTGGAATCTGTTGAACTGTATCTTTCTAATGGAAGTGAAAAATCAAGATTTCACGTTATAGATTGCGAGTTATGTCCAAATCAAATTTTCAAATAGTCGCTATAAAATCGTTCATCGACCGTAACAGTTTATTTGAAATAACTGCATATCGGATTATAATCTGGACATGATTCTTTTGAAACGTAGTGATAATTTAATTTTTAGAATTTTATTGTAATTTTTAATTAATTAAACATGCAGCTTTTTATTTGGAGTATTTTGCACCCTATATCGATATATTAGGGTTTCAAAACATGAGTCATCCTACCGATATTATTATGTTTTTGGGATCGTGGTATATCGCTCGACACAATGATATTTTTATTTTTGTCTATAGCAATCTGTAACAGAACGGAATTTTATGTAATGAGTACCCTAAACTAAAGAAAGGAATATCATTCATAAAATGACTAGGTAGAGATTTGATACATAGGCATTAGGATTATAAACTGTGAATCAAACATTGTCCAACTTTTTGTGTGAGCAGCATACGTAAATTGCTTGGTTTAACCGTATGACATTCACCGACCATTACGGATTTGGGCGAATAAACTATAATGATACTTAACCAAATAAAAGAGTGAGTCAACTAATTTGTGTTATTGAAAAATACAGTGAATGCAATGACATTGGAACTGAACGTTATAACATATGGACCAAATAAAGTGAATGCATGGACAAAGAAAACCAACCAATATCTTTGTTAAACCAACCTAATATTCAATTGTCACCATCATTTCACCTGCTCTATCTAAAAACCCCCATGAGCCTAAGATGTGCAAAACAAGTAAAATATAAACAAATGCATACTGAGGTGTAATATCATGTATACCCTATATGTTGTACCAACAGGAAAAAAAATACACGTAGAAGTACTACAGCCAATGAAGAGAAACTTGATACCAATGTATTCTCTTATTTTGGAACAGCTATGCTACCCTAGAATCTATTGAAATGGATTGAGATGAAAATTCAGTAAAGGAAACTGATATTTTCACGTGCTAAATGTGCCCATCTCACAGACTAGCAACATGCCTAACACCTATCTTAGCTGTTGAACGGTGTGTTTTCAAATCACTGTATTGGCACAGCTACCACATCGCAGGCCTAGAAGCCGAACTATCCAAAAGCAACAGTCACCTACAAAGTTGAAATATCATGGCAGCCAGTCGTTTCAAATTTTACATAGAACTACGAGGTGATAACTCATCCTAAAGCCTAACTATTTCTATAGCTATCCAAATACCGTGCTTGCCAAACAACCTACAGCGTGCGTGCCAAGTAGCCTCGTTATATAAATACCCTGATGCCTCCACCATTTCTCACCGCAAGCTTTACCAAACAAATACTCCACTAAAAATTAAAACCGAGAGAAGGCTTCAACTAAAATCAAAACAAAACAAATCCTCATGCAAAAAGCCTCGTCCATTTTTAGTAAACAAAACCCTATGTATATTCTCAGTCCTCTCTCTATTTCTCACTGGTATCATATATTGTGGGTTCGGCGATGAACTTGTGTGGGATTTTTGGCATTTTGGTTCGTCATTTCTTCTGGGTTGTGGTGTAAAGGATAGGAACCGTGAGTGTGAGAGTTGCGTGAGTTCATGAGTTGTGAGGTTGCCAAGTGTGGGTTGATGATGTTAAAACGATGGGCGGTGATGTTGTAGAGTTTGAGGAACAGTTGGGTGCATTTTTTGAAGGTGCGAATGGCATATGGGTGGTATGAAATAGGAGCACGTGGAAGATGGAGAGATCGGCAGTGCATGCCTTAAAGTTTCTGAGGATGGAAAATGCAACTAGTTGTGGTTTGCTTGTTGGATTATGGAAAGGGATGGGCATGTCAGGTTGCATGCGTACAATGTGGTATAAGGTGAAGGGATGAGGTGAACGAGAGGGAAGGAGGCCTCGGGGTGTGTGTTTCCAGCATGGGGAGTAGTATATGTGCGTGAGACAGTTAACAAGAGGAGGAGAAATAAAAGTGAGAGTGAAATAAAAAGAGAGAATGGCACGGTCTGGGTTTGGATAAAAGTGTTGTGGGCCGATTGTATTATGAGTAAAGCCCAAGCCAAAATAAGAAGATGGCGCGACTGAATTGTTAAAAAGCAAGGGAGAAGTTCCGTTCTGTGAAATATTGGATATGGCATTGGGAATAAATAATGGAGCAGATATATGGAGGAGGATAGTTTGATGATCCTAGTTGGGATGTTGAAACCATAGAGTCGCAAGCTGCAAAATGGAATCAATCCGGAGATATTTGGAGCTCATTGAATTTTAAGCGAACTTAAACGCCTGAACAAAGCGATCGACGCAAATTGTTATTTAACGGTTAACGCGCATAAGTGAGTAAATTCTCTGGCTCTGATCTATTTTAAAATATTATAATATTGGTTGAATGCTGTGTGTGCTGTATATAACAATGTTGTATACACAATTATATGATTTTTTGTTTGATGATAACAACCAAATATTTATTATTTGAAATGTGTTTGTTACTGTACTTTTCTATATATACATCAAAGACAGGAATATATATTTATATCTAAATAGAATATGACTGTATAGAAATTCATATATTCATACAGTATTTTATTTAAATTAAATATTATATTTCAACATTCAAACAGTACAACTATTTAATACTCCACTATTTAAATACATTCACAGAATATTTGTACTTGTAAATTGACTGGATAAAATAGACAAGTTTGTTTGACATCAATAAAATAATATTTTATTTCAAACGAATTTGTTTATTACAAATAACAGTACAATTCATATATATATATATATATATATATATATATATAGCTCCTTACTGCAACACTCATACATTCACGCAGTTTACATTTCAGCATACAGACTTTTTTTATTGACACATTCATACAGACTTCTATACTTTCACCAACACTGTCCCTTCTGCCTTCTGTCTTCTTGTCCTTTGTCTTCATGGCTTTCAGTCTAGTCACTTCAGTCCAGTCTCATCTTCTAACCTGTCATATACAGAAACACGCACACAGTATCTTGAACATAAATAATATTTTAATTCTAGCGAATATATTTAAAAAAAGAAAATTTATTTGCCTCAGAATTTCGGTGTGTTTCTCATCATTTTTCTGACTTGATCTGATTTGTTAATCCGACTGTGTCTAGACAGTTTGTATAGTATAGGGACTGGAAATCTCGTCTGATGGCTGCATATACACACGTGTATAAATATACACGTGTGCACGACCTCGCCAATCAGTGTGCAACCGAGGAGTAGCCACGTGGACCAACTTGACTCAGTGCAACAAGGCAACAACTACACAAGTATAGTGATCTCAAACAACACATGCATGGCCGAGCAAAACAAAGGTCAAATTCAAAGTCAACATAGAAGTCAACACAAGACTGTGTACATGAAAGATCTTTCAGGTCAACATGTCAAGCTCAAGAATGTATGTAAACAAGTGAATGAAACATGGAAAATCAAGCTCACTTCAGGTCAGCCCTAAGGAAAGGACAAACATACACGATCAGTGCATTATTTAAAGTGTTTTTGCTTGGCAGAACATTTTTTTAAAACAGCAAAAATGGCAAATCACTTTTCTTCAAACAGCAAGTCATATGGAAGTAGCAGGCTATCAAATGGTCTAGACTGCAAGCATCCAACATGTCTAACTAACCTAAACTGTCAAAGGAGATGCAAGGATGGTGTTGCATGGTTCAACATGCTTACAAATGTTTTCATCATAAATGCACAGCAATACAGTTGTTCATAGTGCACATCACAAACATGATCAGAGAATGTGCTGCGACATAAGTCGAGCAAAAGTAAACATAGTGGACATATATAAGCTTTGCTATTATGATGGTGCAGCTACACAAGAAGCAAGACAGATTTCAAAGCAAGAGGATGCTGTTGAGTAACAACACAAATAAAGAGCAAAATTTAGTGGTGCAAGATTGATTCAAGTCTGTGTAAATGGTAGAGCAAAAGAAAGGACATGCAAGTATTCATATGGCAACAGCAGATTACAAAATAGTGTAGCAAAGTAGCATGGTGAGAGAACATATATACATCTCAAACAAGTCAATAGTTACTTGTAAAATATAGTGGTTTAAAACGGCACTTCAACACCATCATACAAGGCTCAAGAATTTGACTCAGGCAAAACAGTGATTAAGTTAAGAAATCACAATGCCCATTTGAAGCAAGAAACAAATTAATTTAAAGGCAATCATGTTGTTTCTGGCAAGTTATCTATTAGCAAAAATCACAGTGTTTGGGCAAGGAAGTCTTCGAGATTTAATTCCAGAAAATCAGCATAGTCATGCTTGGGAATTTTAATTACAAATTCGTGGCATTCAAATCCAGAAATTACAATTAATTATTTCCAAGAATCAGAAAAGCATTCAAAGAATTCCCTGAAATAAAATATATCACGAAACATGGTTGTGGCAAGGTCAATATGTGTTTCCAGATTTGGAAATCAATTTACAAATCCTAGGAGTCTGTTTCCAGTTTTGAATAATTCATTCTTGGCAATTCATCAATCATGCCAAAGGAAATCAATATCCTTTCGAAAAACATTCCAGGCTTGCTCATTTTTTTTAAGGGACAGACAATCGATTTTCTAGGGGCTACTAGCATTTCATAAATCACGCAATAATTATCAAGAGGCCACAAGTTTGATTTGTTTCCAGTTTTTATCTTGACTAATTTACAGAGAGTAAAAAAGGGGCAAGTTCATTCGAACCATATCAAAATGGGAAACCATGCAAAATCAGATCAAATCAATTTTTGAAATCAGAGGCATAAGGGTTTTTCTATTACCCTATATAATTTCATCCATCATCACTGGCATTAGCATCGAATCCCACAAAATCAATTCAAGAATTTTTCAAAGCAAGAAATATCAGAAGACTCACAGTTTCGATCGAACCAGAGAGCAATCCTAAATCGATAAAGCAAAGTCATCGAATCACAGAGAGCATCCAACGTTCGAAGACATCACTGAAGAAATTCAATCAACATACAATCAATCGCAATTTGGAGATTAAAGAATCACTAGTTTCTTGTTTTCACAAAGCCGCCATTTTTAGAGACAAAGGGATCGGGCAAAATGGAAATGAAACGGGCCGACCAACTAAACTTGGCTAACCAAAGTTTTAAGCTTTAAAGAGGAGTTTTATATTTCTTTTTAAACTAGGGTTTCTTGTTTAGTTCTTTTTTAATTAAATTTGTTTTGTTGTGATTTATTTTGAAAACCGTAAAACAGTTCTAGGTCTGTAAAATCTAGGGATCAGTCAGGGTGTTGACTGACAGTTGACAGAGTCTGTAAAATCTGGGTTACTTGTTACAGGGTTGTTATCAGGGGAAATCTGATCGAGGGAATATCGGTCAGTCTACGGTTTTGAGCGTAGGGTTAGAATAGGAGTAGGGTTTGTGAGTGTACATGGTGTTGTGTGCGGGATCTGTTCTATCACCTAGTGGAAACCTTAGAAATGCAGCAGTTGGCAGGGTTTTGCCGAAGCCGGGTATATATGTGTGTGATTTATTTTCTGCATTTCTGTTTCTGCTATATTCTGTGATCTATTTATTATTATATATCTCGTTAGATTTTTAAATCAGTTAAAAACTATGATAAACCCTATTCACCCCCTCTAGGGTTAATCTAGATCTAACATTTGGTATCAGAGCAGGTATTTTCTGTTAACTCTAGAGTCATGGGTAACCCTACTTGTCAGTTCTTAGAGAGTCAATCTAGTCGTATTCCAACTATTTTTAATGGTACAAATTTTTTTAATTGGAAATCTGAAATGGAATCCTATATGAAATCTGTCAATCTTAAATGTTGGGATGTTATTGTTAATGGATTTGATATGATAGATATATGTTTTAATAATCGTGCTACGCATATTTTATATTCACATCTTGATGATGATCGATACTACCATATCTCCAATTATTTGACTGCGCAAGAAATCTGGACAGCTCTCAATTCAAGATATGGAAATGACAACAACTTCTCAAAACCCTCAACTGCCAACTCAGATTCAGATCTGTGCTTAACTGGATCTATTCATGTTGATTCAGACGATGGGGACTTATCATATGAAGATTTGGTATCTCTTTGTAATAATTTAAAAAGAAATGTTGATCGTCTCAAACGGAAAAACAAGTCTTTGAAATCCGAAAATTCCGAGTTGACCCACAATAACAATATGTTGAAAATAAATTTTGAAAAGTCTGAGTGCAAGAATTGTTTTAATTTGAAAACTGATTTAGCTCAACTTAATGAAAATTCTAGAAAGCTTGAAAATGAATTTTTAATTTTGAAAAATAACGAAGGTTAGCTAATTCATAAAAAATAACGCTTTGCAGAAGGAGTTGGATAATGATCGACGCTAATCTATGAATTAGAAAAACGCGACATTTGTAATAAATTCTGCAAGCATACAGGTGTGTAGCATACAGGTCGAACACAGGGAGGTTTAATTAATTTTTTTTTTCTTGGGCGCGTTAGACGAAGCTGGAAGTTGATTTTGCAAAACAAAATAAAAAGTGAAACTACAATTAAAAGATGCAATTAAATTTACTGCAGATTCGAATCTAATCAGATCTGTAATAAATTCAACGATTAAAGATAAAATAGAACAATGGAAATAAAATTGCAGAACAGAATTAAACGAACAGAAAATAACAATTAGGATTACCGCTGAATCTAATCAGACGGTCAATCACTAATGAAAAGAAATGCAAAATACAAATAGTGTTCTACCGAATCTAATCGTGTAGACAACACTAATTGCTAAGAAATAGAAAATTGCATAAAATAAAAAGAAAAATGAGTTTTATTAGTGGAGAAGAGAATAGAATGAGATATATGATAGGATGGTGGCTACAATGCCATTACAAGGGTATATATAGGGTAGATAGCCAAACCCTAACCCTAACCCTAATGATAACTGGGCCTGGTCATTACTAATTAGTTTACAATGAGAAACATAAATGGGCCTTAGATAAATAAAGCAATTTTGGGCCTTTTCTCTTTTCCTCTTGCTTCCTTGACACTTCTTCATTGATTTGTGATGTGCAAAGCCTTGTTATCAATCCTTTTCTTGTCCAACAGCAACTAGATGTGATATCTTCATCTATAATTCTTCAAAATGCAAATACACAGCAAATTGAACTCTATTTTTCTACATTTCTGGTTGCATGCGGGCTGGGTTGGAATATCTGTAAAAGTAACAAAACAATACCCAAGTAATATTTATTTATATACAAAAGATAAGATATAAGAGCATAAAATAAACACATTTCTATGTCAATCAAATACCCCCACACTTATCTTTTACTCGTCCTCGAGTAAAAAGAAAATGGAAAACTAACTAGATAGGTCACACTTTCGTAGGAAACACGATTGCATTGAGCGTATGCAACAAGCCGTTAAACCTCTAGGTGTCCCTAGTAGGACGAGTGGTGTCTCGTGAGGGTTTTCAGCGGATACTACCCACAAAATCCAAATGTAGTATGCTATGATTCTAATGAAACTACATGAATGCAATGGACATATGCAAATAAAAACGAAAAATGAAAACACGACTTGTTTTCAGGAAGCGGTACAACAAATTAAGTTAATAATTTCTAACCAGTTGATTTTATTTTAGATACCTCAACTTGTCACAAATTTTCAATATAAATCAAGTTTTCAAATGTTAAATTCTAGTTTGGCCAGTTGGTTCGGTCGATAACATAGTGCAGCCATGAAATAAATTCTTAGTTTGCTTGGCACAGTTTGTAAAGTGGTATTCTAATTTTCTCATGTATGGCTAGTCAAATCAATAAGGTCAAGAAGTGTTTGGGCATCATCGCTTATTCTTTATTCTATAAAATTTTAAAATTTATGATTAAGTACATACACCTAACTAGAAAGACCAAGGTTTACCACCCATGCACTGCCTCGCGGACTAACGGAGAGTGGGTAAAGAGCTTGGCGGATTGTGCAGGCCGACTTTGACTTTGTCAACAACGTGTCGGTAATCCTTAGGTGTCCAATCTCATAAAATGAGACCAAGATATTCCAACGCTGACTTTGTCAACAATGTGTCGGATAGAGCTTGGCGGGTTTGCACACCAACGCTTGATATACAAGCAATGTTGGATACCCTTGGATTACTATTATTATTATTGAAATTATAAGCACAAAAGAGAGTTACGCGAATTCAACTTAACACAACTTAGTTTTAAAGATTTGAAAAGCCAATATAAGTATTTTAAGTACTCCACTTATTTAAACAAAGTCTACAATATAGAATAGATTTCATGGCCATCACCTAAGAATCTCCCTATGTACTGGTTACACTATTATCCCTCAAAATTAAACTTTTCATTATATTTCCTATTCGATCTAAGTTGAGAGAGAAAAATACTATCAACTGGCTAAAAATTGTAAACTTATTTTGCTGTATCAATTGAAAATGAGTCGTTTTTCAAAAAAAAAAATATGGCATGTTACTACAGTCTAAAATGCATGGTAGTCCTATTTAAATGGATGAAATTGAAAAAGAAAGAAAAATAAAGAAAAAACGAAAATGAGTGAAATGCAGACTCCCCCCCACACTAGAACTATACAGTGTCCACACTGTAAACGTTTCCTAAATTTGAAAGACCGTACCCAGAGATGGATTAAATGTAAAATTATTTGTAAAATGAAATTCAGTTTAACTATATGGAGAAATGGATCATATGTACAATTATATATGTGTTTGCGATGGATACGATGCAAAGATTTCCACCAACTTTTTCCCCCACACTTGGTTCTAGCCCTATGAGTCCCATTCCCACTGTGTCTAGACATGTTTTCTAACAAGCAAGAGTTTTTGAAAACCATCTCATCTTTATACCTCGATTTGTAGTCCAGGAGATAAATATCTAGGGTCGTCCTAACATGAAGTTTTTCTACCAAGCTAGCATTCCAAAAATAATTCGTGTTCAACGAATTTATCAGTGTAATTACTCAAAAATTTGGGATCGTATATAAATTCAGTGAAAGTTGAAATCTGAATGTTGTTCAAGACTATGTGATCACAATCCCCGGCAACGGCGCCAAAAACTTGATCGACGCTAGTCTACGAATTAGAAAAACGCGACATTTGTAATAAATTCTGCAAGCATACAGGTGTGTAGCATACAGGTCGAACACAGGGAGGTTTAATTAATTATTTTTTTCTTGGGCGCGTTAGACGAAGCTGGAGGTTGATTTTGCAAAACAAAATAAAAAGTGAAACTACAATTAAAAGATGAAATTAAATTTACTGCAGATTCAAATCTAATCAGATCTGTAATAAATTCAACGATTAAAGACAAAATAGAACAATGGAAATAAAATTGCAGAACAGAATTAAACGAACAGAAAATAACAATTAGGATTACCGCTGAATCTAATCAAACGGTCAATCACTAATGAAAAGAAATGCAAAATACAAATAGTGTTCTACCGAATCTAATCGTGTAGACAACACTAATTGCTAAGAAATAGAAAATTGCATAAAATAAAAAGAAAAATGAGTTTTATTAGTGGAGAAGAGAATAGAATGAGATATATGATAGGATGGTGGCTACAATGCCATTACAAGGGTATATATAGGGTAGATAGCCAAACCCTAACCCTAACCCTAATGATAACTGGGCCTGGTCATTACTAATTAGTTTACAATGAGAAACATAAATGGGCCTTAGATAAATAAAGCAATTTTGGGCCTTTTCTCTTTTCCTCTTGCTTCCTTGACACTTCTTCATTGATTTGTGATGTGCAAAGCCTTGTTATCAATCCTTTTCTTGTCCAACAACAACTAGATGTGATATCTTCATCTATAATTCTTCAAAATGCAAATACACAGCAAATTGAACTCTATTTTTTTACATTTCTGGTTACATGCGGGCTGGGTTGGAATATCCGTAAAAGTAACAAAACAATACCCAAGTAATATTTATTTATATACAAAAGATAAGATATAAGAGCATAAAATAAACACATTTCTATGTCAATCAGATAAGATTAATTTCAAACATGAAATTTTTGAAAAAGAAAGTTCTTTAAAAACTAAATCGATCTTGGCTGAACTTGAAAATGAAATAGCAAAATTCAAAGAGTTTGAAAAACTTGAAATTGAAAAACAGAAACATTTTGAATTTGAGATTTTGTAATCCCAAGACACAATTAAATTACTTGAATCTGAAAATTTGGTTTGGAAACAATATGATGCTGAAAGGAAGATCGCTGATGACCGTTGTTCAGATTTAATAAAAGAGAACGGTGATCTTAAATTCAAAATTCAACGATAAGAGTCAACTTTGAATAAATTTTATGATAGTGAAAAATCTTTGAATATGTTGTTGAAAAATCAATTTTATGTTAGAAATAAAAGTGGTCTTGGCTTTGGGAAAAATTGTGGTTTTGAAAAACTAAATTTAAATGGTGTTGAAAATCCTTCTAATTGTCAGGGAAAAGCTCATTTTGAAAATTTAAACTCTAAAGTGTTCGAAGGTTTTTTAAATCGAAAGCGAAATAAAAATTTGTTTTATAACAATGCAGTTGAATAATCGTGGACCCCAAAAATAAATAAAACCAATTTTGGAAAAACTAAATGGATTTGCGTTCCTAAGGGTACAAAAGTAAATTCGGAGGGATTGTTATATAAACAGGTTTGGGTACCGAAAGTCCGACACACAACTATGAGTGGAAAAACAGTCTTTGTTAGACCACTCAATCCTTTAAACGCTTAGGTACCGGATTCTGGCTAAGGAATGACCTTCTAGAAGAATCAAAGATCGTTCCACATTTTGAAGCTATCCAGCATATGTTACTTAGCCCAAACTGGTTGAGTTAGAGATTCTAACTTACACTGATCTCAGGTATGATCTTTGAACTCATCTTTGTAAATATTTTTTCCTTTGTTTATTTCTTCTTCTACCTCTTATGTTTTTTTTATTGTTTTGATTTAATTTATCAAGCTATATTTTTTCTGTGCTTCTTAACTTCCAATTACAGAATTCATGATCTTCTGGAAATTCAGTTCATCTTGAATAAAACTGTGATGTTGTTAAAGTACTTCCAGATCTTGAATTCAATTTTGTAATATTTTTGTAATTGTTTTGAAGTTCATTTTCTGTCTTTTGAATTCCTAACAGTGTTGACGTATTCTTGTTATATTTTGAACACTGTAAATTTGAATTCTAATTTTTTCTTAAGATCTGAAAATTAAATGAAAATTCACACACCTCTGCTGTTCTGAGTTTAGTATGCTCATTACAGCACTTTGTTATTTATCAGTTGTGATAATTTCATTGATTCTCAGATTGGCTTAAATTCTCAAAACATGACTTAAATCAGTGATACGTCTTAAAGCTCATGTTATTATGGTTGAAATTTGCTTGTTTGTAATCATTTTAAATTCTTGATATTTTGAATCACACACACCTCCATAATTTGAAATTATCAATCTTGTGTGACCGATTCATTATATTTCAAAACTTGACATTGTTTCAAGTGATTTCAAATAAATTATTTTGGATCATGAATATCTATCAAACCTGATGTAAATATTTTTTTTCTTTGGGCTTGTCTAGAACATTTTGGAAAAAAAATCTTTGGAAATTTGGTTCCGAAAATCCCTGTTATTTCATGATTATTTGATTTAAATATTTATTTGTTTTAAAAATCATTTGAAATTATTGATTTATTGAATCACACACATATCTTGAATCTGAAACTAATAATTTGGTGTGATTGATTCATTGAATCTAGTGTTTTTCATATTCCTCAAATGATTTTAAATAAATGGTATTTTTAATCATTGGATAATGAATCATCTTGTGTGACCAACATCCTAACAAGTCTGATTTGAAACTGTTTCTGCTGTGCTGCTCTGATACTGTTTTCAAATAACTGCCTTCTTTAATCTGACTGATGCTCTGATAATTATGCCAAATTTGTAATCTTGTCTATTTGGGCTTTGTGTTTGAAATTTCTTTAATATGAGATATCTAGGGTGTAAATAGTTTCCTTGATAAAGGAGACTACAATTGGTATCAGCTTTTTCATCCATCTGTTTTTGAATTTTCACCTTGTATAGACACCATACACATTTTTTTTCCCTGGTATAAATCTGTATAAATTCCTCTTGTAATTGATTTTCAATTTTAAAATTATTTATTGATTATTCTTTCAGTAATTGAAATCATATCCAAATTGAACTGTATTTATAATTCATCAAAATTATTATCAGATTTTGAAATTGTGATGAATTGTGACTGTAGTATATTTCACAACAAGAGGAGATTTTATTTAG
This sequence comes from Allium sativum, assembly GCA_030737875.1. NCBI lineage: Eukaryota > Viridiplantae > Streptophyta > Magnoliopsida > Asparagales > Amaryllidaceae > Allium > Allium sativum. Next base: position 587,780,950 of record CM060913.1, on the reverse strand, counting down.
AATTTCCTGATGGTTGAACATTTATTATAATATCTTTGAATTGGCAATTATTTCATGACCATCTTCTTTATCTATCATCATTCTGCCATCCATGATAATTTAGTATTAATGTGGAGAGTTAATATGTTTTAAAATCTTTTTGAATAAACAATGGAAATATTTGTGATAGAAATTGGACTATGTTATTATTCAGAATTAGTGATAATTGAAAATTTTCAATGATCCCGATACAGTCAAGCATATTTCATAATATAATTAATTTAAAAGTTTATTTCACAGACCATTTCTGTACCTACCGCATTTCCATCATCCATTTTTGGTTCTATATACTGAGGAGTTTTTTTTATTTTGAAACTGAAAATGATAAATATATAATAAATATATAAGTGTGTTTCTAACCTCATTTAAAAATCCAAGCCCTGGTCATGCATGGTTAAGAGACAACTTATGATTTAAGCTGCAACTGACCTCATTTAAAAATCCAAGCTCTGGTTATGAGTGGTCAGTGTGCTCTTAAATTAAGAAAAAGGAGGAAAAATAAAATGCTAAATAAACTTTTATATGAAATTCTCCTTGGTGTATAAAAACCAGCCTATCAATCCATATTCTATTCTATGAAATATGTTGAAAATTTATGACGTATTATGGTTTGTTGATCGATAAATATTGGGATTTGAGATTATACGTTTTTGTCACTTGAATTGAATTATTAATTATAGTCCAAATGCATCACTGTTTTTGAACTTCATTTTTATAAAATCTTTTAAAAATATTTGATATTCATATTTTTATAACTCTCCATTTAACATTCATCGTAAATCCCTCAGTTTCTACAATGTGAAGTATGCCACTAGTTCTCAGTTTATTATGATTTTTGTTTGACTGATTGAGATTTATGATGACCGTTCTTCCTCTTAAGCTGATATGGTATTTGTTAGTCATTTTTCATCTATATTTTAAATTCTGTATCCTTTTGATGATAACAAAAGGGGGAGAATGGATTGAGATTTTGATTTATGAGCGAATATTTTATAAGTATTTTTAATTTTGAAAATTCATTTCACTCATGCACAGTTATGGGGGGGTTGTCTGTTGTAGGGGGAGCTGATAAATAGGGGGAGTTCAATTTTCACTGTCATACAAATTTATTGTGCTCAGAATCTTTTATTTGTTTATCATCATCAAAATGGGGAGATTGTTGTATATAACGATATTGTATACACAATTATATGATTTTTTGTTTGATGATAACAACCAAATATTTATTATTTGAAATGTGTTTGTTACTGTACTGTTCTATATATACATCAAAGACAGGAATATAATATTTATATTTAAATAGAATACGACTGTACAGACATTCATATATTCATACAGTATTTTATTTAAATTGAATATTATATTTCAACATTCAAACAGTACAGCTATTTAATACTCCACTATTTAAATACATTCACAGAATATTTGTACTTATTGACTGGATAAAATAGACAAGTTTGTTTGACAAAAATAAAATAATATTTTATTTCAAACGAATTTGTTTATTACAAATTACAGTACAATTCATATATATATATATATATATATAGCTCCTCACTGCAACACTCATACATTCACGCAGTTTACATTTCATTATACAGACTTTTTTATTAACACATTCATACAGACTTCTATACTTTCACCAACACTGTCCCTTCTGCCTTCTGTCTTCTTGTCCTTTGTCTTCACAGCTTTCAGTCCAATCACTTCAGTCCAGTCTCGTCTTCTAACCTGTTATATACAAAAACACACACACAGTATCTGGAACAGAAATAATATTTTAATTCTAGCGAATATATTTAAAAAAAGAATTATTTGCCTCAGAATTTCAGTGTGTTTCTCATCATTTTTCTGACTTGATCTGATTTGTTAATCTGACTGTGTCTAGACAGTTTGTATAGTACAGGGACAGGAAATCTCGTCTGATGGCTGCATATACACACGTGTATAAATATACATGTGTGCACTGCCTTGCCAATCGGTGGGCAACTGAGGAGCAGCCACGTGGACCAACTCGACTCAGTGCAACAAGGCAGCAACTACACAAGTATAGTGATCTCAAACAACAAATGCATGGCCGAGCAAAACAAAGGTCAAATTCAAAGTCAACACATGACTGTGTACATGTAAGACGTTTCAGATCAACATGTCAAGCTCAAGAATGTATGTAAACAAGTGAATGAAACATGGAAAATCAAGCTCACTTCAGATCATCCCTAAGGAATGGACAAACATACAAGATCAGTACATTTTTTAAAGTGTTTTTGCTTGGCAGATCATTTTTTTAAAAAAACAGCAAAAATGGAAAATCACTTTTCTTCAAACAACAAGTCATATGGAAGTAGCAGGCTATAAAATGGTCTAGACTGCAAACATCCAGCATGTCTAACTAACCTAAACTGTCAAAGGAGATGCAAGGATGGTGTTGCATGGTTCAACATGCTTACAAATGTTTTCATCATAAATGCACAACAATACAGTTGTTCATAGTGCAGAGCACACACATGATCAGAGAATGTGGTGCGACAGTGGTTGAGCAAAAGTAAACATAGTGGACATATATAAGCATTGCTATCATGATGGTGCAGCTACATAAGAAGCAAGACAGATTTCAAAGCAAGAGGATGCTGTTGAGTAACAACACAAATAAAGAGCAAAATTTAGTGGTGCAAGATTGATTCAAGTCTGTGTAAATGGTAGAGCAAAAGAAAGGACATGCAAGTATTCATATGGCAACAACAGATTACAAAATAGTGTAGCAAAGCAGCATGGTGAGAGATTATATATATACATATCAAACAAGTCAATAGTGACTTGTAAAATATAGTGGTTTAAAATGACACTTCAACACCATCATACGAGGCTCAAGAATTTGACTCAGGCAAAACAGTGATTAAGTTAAGAAATCACAATGCCCATTTGAAGCAAGAAACAAATTAATTTAAAGGTAATCAAGTTGTTTCTGGCAAGTTATCAATTAGCAAAAATCAACAGTTTTTGGGCAAGGAAGAATTCGAGATTTAATTCCAGAAAATCAGCATAGTCATGCTTAGGATTTTTAATTACAAATTCGTGGCATTCAAATTCAGAAATTACAATTAATTATTTCCAAGAATCAGAAAAGCATTCAAAGAATTCCCTGAAATAAAATATATCACGAAACATGGTTGTGGCAAGGTCAATATGTGTTTCCAGATTTGGAAATCAATTTACAAATCCTAGGAGTCCGTTTCTAGTTTTGAATAACTCATTCTTGGCAATTCATCAATCATGCCAAAGGAAATCAATATCCTTTCAAAAAACATTCCAAGCTTGCTCATTTTTTTAAGGGACAGACAATTGATTTTCTAGGGGCTACTAGCATTTCATAAATCATGCAATAATTATCAAGGGGCCACAAGTTTGATTTGTTTCTGTAACAACTCGGAAATGCGAGCCAATTTCAAATTTTTATTTCGGCGAATTTAGCGATGTTTGAATATTTATAATAAATTATTTTAAATAATATCGACGAGAAAATTATTTTGAATAGAATCGAACGTATATATTTATATAGATCGTCGTTAGAATACAAATAATTATATATAATTATAAAAGGAATTGAAAATGGCGCAGTAGTTCGATAATTCGATTTCAAACTTCAAATGAATGTACCGGGTGCAAATAAACTGGATTTTAGTGAAACCAAAAATAATTGAATCTATTTGATAATATATTTCCAACGAATCCGAAAAATCTAAATTTCATAGCGGGGATCAAAAGATATGCCCAGTTGAAATTTTAGAATAGTCGCTATGGAATTCAGGCCCTTAAAAATAGCCATTTTGCAAACGACCTCGGATTTCGACGAAACCACTTTTGTTGGATCCGTGACGTCAAATTATTGCTAGATTCCAATTTTCATAATTTTTAGAATCAATATGTGAGCATGGCAAAGGAAAACGCGTTTGACCAGTTTTAGTTGATTTTGATCGACTGGAAAATGGCCATTTTTCAAACGGTCTCAAAATTTGACGAAATTAGTTTTGTTAGGACCGTATCGTCAATACGAAGTAGAAAATATTTTTCTGGGATTTATAGAGTTAGTATGTGGCCCCAGTAAATTGAAATGCACGTTCAAATTCAATATATAGAGTTATATGTTGATTTTGACGAAAACTGATCGAAACGATAGAATCAGCTTACGATACATATTCCATTGTGTTCGGAATGGGGGTAACTAGCTATGGACAACAGACGGTGGGCCTCGTTTAGAGGTCAAAAGAAAAAGTCAACTTTTTGAAATTAAATAATCAAATATAAAAAACTCTCTTCCCTCTCTCCCCTTATCTACTATCAGCCCCCCCACCCGATTCATTTTCAAATCAAAAAAAAAGAAGGAAAGGCGCAGCCCCCGCCCCCTGGCGATCGCCACCCCGACGCGCCGCCCTCCCGCAAACACCCTCCGCCTCTTCCTCCACCTTCCTTCTCCTCCGCGCCCCCCTTCCAAACGATCCCTCACACAAAATCGCAACGCCGCCTGGGCCCCACCACCGGCGCTGGCCATAGCGCCTCCCCCCAGTAGCGCCTCGACCTCCACGCACCCACCTTCGACGCCCCAAGTCCCCAATCGCCACCTCAGCGCAGTAAACTCTCCCCCCTTTGAAAAGAAACACTGTAAGTTTTATTTAAATGTTATTTTAGTTTGTTTTAGTTTATTTCAAACTTTTAGTTTAGTTTATTAGGATTAAAAGCTGATTTTTCTTTTATATAAAAACTGGTTTCGTCAGTTGATAAATAAATGATTTTTAATTTAGGAAAGACCAGATTTTTAATTTAGTAAAGATCGGATTTTTAATTTAGTAAAGATCGGATTTTAAATTAGTAAGATAGATTTTTTTATCATAATAAAGATAGAATTTTTATCTATATAATAGCGTTGTAAAGATAGGATTTTTGCTTGTGGAAAGATTTGATTTTTAAAGAGAAAAGTAGAGATGATTAAAAATATAATTTTTATATTATAGAAAGGTTAAAAATATAATTTTTATATAGTAGAAGTATTAAAAATATGATTTTTATATAATAGAGAATATAAAAATATTATCTTTATATATGTAGCGAAATAAAAATCTGATTTTTATTATGTATATGTTGAAATAAAAATGTGATTTTATATATGTAGTGGCTACGGGCAACGAAAGTGACAAAAGGCGAGAACGACGAATATTTCTACATAGGAAGAGCGTGGTATTGGATTAGCTAGTCGGTGAGAACTTCTCACTCTAAATTTTCCTTTCTAGTTATATATATATATATATATACTAGGATACAGACGGTGCTTAGCAGCACCCGACACCCGTCGTCCACAGACCATGGACGGCTTGTTTGTTTGATTGATGTGTTGTGAAAATTGTTTCTGATGTTGATGTGAAATTGATACTAAAATATTAATGTGTTGAAATAAATTGACTATCGTTAAAAAAATATAACTTTTAACATGAATATGAGTATAGTGAATGTGAATAAATGAATATTTATAAACAAATCGACCGATTTGTTTATATACACTGATTTGACTGATATTGATTGGGATGATAAATTTTACACATCGCCCAATTGCACAAATAATATTCAGTGTTTGTTGATTTGAAACCCCATACGGGTGTTGGGATGATATTTGGCGTACACTAATCCCAATTATTTAATTGTATGTCGACCGATTGGTCGACAGACTGTGTAAGCGTTGATTATTTATATTTGATGCATATGCTGTTGTGTGGTGCACTTTGGATGATGGTTGATTGTTTATCGTTGCTATTATATACATGTGTTGGGTGGAATCCATATAATTAACGTTATATGGTAATTGATTGGGCCTCATTCCAATCAGGAAAATAATGAATATTATAAAAGATAATCATGTGTTCAAAACTATTTATTTGTTGAGTAAAATAGTTTAACAATAAAATTTACATCTTTATCATATTTAAAATTAGAATCTACTTCACGATGGAGTCTGATTAAAAATCAAACGATAGATACCATATTTTTATAAAATATATTACATAACAAAAATAGTCGTGTGTTGACAGTACTCATGTGTTGAGATTAGTCTTGTGTTGAAAGAAATATAGATTCATGTGTTGAATAGAATAAATATTTATTTGTTGAATAGAATAACGAATTTATTGAAATATATAAGCCGTGTTGATTAGAGTTGCGCTATTTCGACGTGAACGATATTTATATCGATTATATTCGTTTTTATAATGAATATAGAAAAGGTAATGGTTTCAAAATATAACGTTTTGAAAATATTATCATTTATATAGTAATGATACGAAATATCCAATTTTGATTTGAAATTGAATATGGAGTTGAAACGGTTTTGAAAACGAATTTAAAACGATTTATAAAATACGTTTTAAAAAGAAATCAGTGAAATATATATGATATATATATATATATTATATATATAATGGCCTGAATAGAACGCGCCGCACCGCGGCAGTTCGTGAATTTCGACCATTGACTTCGAATTGACGTTGCGGGAGATCCGACCGTCGGATTCTCCTAAAACTGGAACCGTTGGGTTCGTTTCGAAAAGAGCTTTCAAATGAATATTAGAAATTTTAAATCTAATAGTTGGATTAGGAATTACGTCCAAATAAAATTTGGAAAAGGTCGATGTAAGTGCAGTTCGATGGTCGTTGATGGAAATCGACTGTACGGGCCTTGATAAAATTATTAAAAATATCTATAATTTGTGTAAAATCATAATATGTGAATTGGAAAGAACTGGGATGAAAAACTCCACATCTGAAATGATAAAGATAGTTTTTATCGATATAAACTAGTTTTGAACTAGAGTTAAAATCAATTTATTTTTGAAATAAATAAATTGAATTTGAATTGGTTTTGAAAATAACAAGAATTCCCAATATATAAAGTGGGAATGGATTTGAATCAAAATTGTTTTTGGAATATTTCGATGTTGGATTCCGTGATTATACAGATATTGTTATGGGAATTTGAAAGATATATTAATATCGTTATTTCCAATACGATATTTGTTGGTTTCAGAATTTGATATTGAATATAAGGAATATAAGCCGGTATATTTTCTATTCATAGCCTTATATTTAATATCAAATGTGATTTGGGTTTATCGTGGATCGTGTTTTAGGTGACATTGGTTCTTTAACCCAGTTAAAGACAGGTTATTGATTTTTGAGAAGATTAAAACTAAGTGGAGTTTGTATGAATCTTTAATTAGATTGAAAAGTGAATTGATAATTTAAATTATCAAATCTTAAAGGTGATCGAGAATGGAGTACCACTAGTTTTGCTCCAAAGCGATAGTTAAATCTTTAATTAGATTTGAACGGGAAATGGTAATTAACTTTACCGATAACACCGTGGTGTTAGATATGGAGTATTACTAGTTTTGCTCCATGGGATGAACAGGTTGGGATTGGGAAATAAAATAAATAATTACTTCGGTGTGGTTCGCTAATCCCGACTAGTTTGGAAAACCATGATATTGTTTGAAATGATATCCAAAGGAAGATTAAAGAATAAATTTAGAAGAATTCATCTTTGATAAAATTAACGGGAACCTATTCCCTAAGAATGTGATTTTGTGAATAAAAGAATATTCTAAATTGGAATGAGGTGTTTGTTGTGTTTGTGTAACATTTGTTTATCATATACGTGGGTTATTCAGAAAGACCGGGTTTATACCCATTCTGAATAACCGATTCGACGAGATGTCGAAGATGAAGATGGTGGTTGAAGACCGGAAGTCTTCACATCGTTTGGGTGATTACTGATGATCTTGATTGGGCTGTACATCCAAGATAAGGGAAACAGTTGGTGATCGTTCAGACTTACTTGGAGATGGATGGATATGCGAGGAAAGTGCCTCCGGTTTCGTACAGACCCAGTACGAACTTGTAAATGGATTGTGTGTCTGACATTGGATTTTATTCTATGTTGATTGATCTCTATTAAATATACATCTGTTTGGCGGTGGAGAATTTATTCTCTTGCTTAACGCCCTTCTCTGAGACGTACGAGCTCAGAGGTTGTATATCGATGGACATCAGTCGCATGGAGTGAATTGCCTGTGTTGCACGCATAAGTGGCAAATGATCAAGGCTTCTGTTGAAAAGCAAAGTCTTGTGGTTGATGATCAAAGCATAGCCTGTGTGGCATAGCTTTGTGTATAACGTGAATTCGCGAGCCTCGCACCTCGGTATGTGTCAAAAATGGGATACAGACCGTTGGGAGAACACGATGTTTCTTTCTAGCTATGGGTGATGTCAGTGACCTACCAGCCCTGACATTTATATACTTTTTACCTGTGTGGATGTTGGAATGCGAGGCGCCTCGGATATAGGTCTGTTAGGACCGGGAAACGTGTGTTCAGGAATAACTAATCCTCTAAAGTTAGGTGAGGACCGGCCCAACCGATTCCAAGGATCAAAGTGGGGTCCTGAGACATTTGCTAGAGTGTCTCGAACGGAGAGGAGCTTGCCCCATGCCTCGACTCATGACGGAAATCCAATTTCCAATACGTGATATTGCGGTTTTAATTGTCGAACCAGTATGGTGACATGATATATGGTACCCATGCCGTCTATGATTGATATTTATGATTGAAATTGTTTTGACACTATACACTTATACTAGTATCAAATGATTTGTTTTAAACGTACCAAGCATATTTGGCTATTATAAGGGAAAAGCCTATCCTCCGGCTTGCGTTGCATTGTGTGATGGGACCTGGGTCTTATAAAAGCTTCAATTTTCGAAAAAGCATTGCGTTGTTTATTCTATGCACTAGTATTCTTGGGAGGAAACTCGTTCCGTGTTATACGGCGTGGTCCCTTGAATTACTCTCTTTTAAAGTAAATTTTTAAATAACTGTTTTCGTTCTCACACCAGTCACGTGACTGACCTGGAGTTTATTGTTTTAACCTAAACTCTGGGTGCCCCTATTTTCCACACGGGCAGCTAGTAGTTTTGGTTTTGCAGATTTATATTCATAGGGTCCTGATTTACAGCTGGGACGATGCTCAGAAAGCTCTGTATCCGTGTATCACTTTCAGTTGTGTTTTGTATATTTTTTCGCTGCTATGTAATTTATTGTAATCTCTGATATTCATCGAATGTATTTCATTTATTCATACTCTGTATATTCTTGTATTCTGATGGAATTATTGTAATAAACCTTGAAATGTTCTTCTGTCTACGTTCCGATTCGTCTTGTTCTCAAGGTAATCCGGGCTTTCCTTACCGGGGAAGTTTCGGGCTATCTCAGTTGGTATCAGAGCTTTGGTTTACAGAGCTCGAGAACAAGACACATTAGAACCATACGAAAGAATTCATCAGATATTGGGTTTGTAATATCCAATTAGGATGACTCGTTAGAGATAGGATCAGTAGTATCCTAGAACGAGTGTGAAGAGTATATTTTTCAAATGAAAACGAACTTTGTTTTGAAAATTTAAATCGTTTTATACGTATTTGAGTATTTATTTATTTTGAATTTGGACAATCCAATATATAAAGATTTCGCATATACGCGTCATGAACGTATATTCGAAGTTTTAATATACTGGATAGATATAGAATCACACTCTAGTCGCCCAGAAATGATGTTGATAATGACCATGGCATCATCAATATTTATGTTTGTGTTTCGAAGGTGTGATATTTATATATTTCCATTAGACTGGTGTGAGAACCAAAACTAGATAGGTTTATTTGTTGTGATTTGGCATCAAAAACATGATTTTTTGTATATGTATCAAAATTATGAATTTGAAACGTTAATCCACTAATTGATTGATGGTTGTGTTGTTTGTTTGTTTGTTTAATAATTTTAACCATTTAGCCTAATTGAACCGAATATTGAATTGTATTGAAAATTGGTCGCATTTGCTTGCATATACATGTACTTACATTGAACAGGTCATAGCAAGGAGGCTAGAGCAGAGAAATAAAATTGTTTGCCTGACAAATAGGTACATATTGACTATAATTTACTGTTTTGTTTGGGTGATGATGATTTTATGAGCCGATTGGCTAGCCGCTTGGCTTTTTCTTTTTCTTTTTGAGATCAGAGGGCCTGTATGGCAATTTCGGGGTTTTCCCAGTGCTCCCGGTGCATGGGAGGTTATGGCGAAATTTTTCGAAATTTTAGGGTGTTAGCCAATTTTTTGAAAAATTTGAAAAGTTCTTAGAAACTGAAAAGTTGAAGAACTTAAGCCGTAACGAAAATAAAGGAAGTTGAGTTGATTAGTTAAACAACTTTCGGCTTCGTTCCTTTTCGGGGATGAAAAGTTTTAAGTGGGGGAGAATGTAACAACCCGGAAATGCGAGCCAATTTAAAATTTTTATTTCGGCGAATTTAGCGAAGTTTGAATATTTATAATAGATTATTTTAAATAATATCGACGAGAAAATTATTTTGAATAGAATCGAATGTATATATTTATATAGATCGTCGTTAGAATATAAATAATTATTTATAATTATAAAAGGAATTGGAAATGGTGCGGTAGTTCGATAATTCGATTTCAAACTTCAAATGAATGTACCGGGTGCAAAATAAACCGGATTTTAGTGAAACCAAAAATAGTTGAATCTATTTGATAATATCTTTCCAACGAATCCGAAAAATCGAAATTTCATAGCGGGGATCAAAAGATATGCCCAGTTCAAATTTTAGAATAGTCGCTATGGAATTCAGGCCCTTAAAAATAGCCATTTAGCGAACGACCTCTGTTTCGACGAAACCACTTTTGTTGGATCCGTGACGTCAAATTATTGCTAGATTCCAATTTTCATAATTTTTAGAATCAATATGTGAGCGTGGCAAAGGAAAACACATTTAACCAATTTCAATTGATTTTGATCGACTGGAAAATGGCCATTTTTCAAACGGTCTCAGAATTTGATGAAATTAGTTTTATTAGGACCGTATCGTCAATACGAAGCTAGAAAATATTTCTCTGGGATTTATAGAGTTAGTATGTGGCCCCAGTAAATTGAGATGCGCGTTCAAATTCAATATATAGAGTTATAAGTTGATTTTGACGAAAACTGATCGAAACGATCGAATCATCTTACGATACATATCCCATTGTATTCGGAATGGGGGTAATTAGCTATGGACGACAGACGGTGGACCTCGTTTAGAGGTCAAAAGAAAAAGTCAACTTTTTGAAATTAAATTATTAAATAAAAAAAAATCTCTTCCCTCTCTCCCCTTATCTCCTCTCAGCCCCCCCCCGATTCAATTTCAAATAAAAAAAAAGGAAAGGCGCAGCCGCCGCCTCCCTGGCGATCGCCACCCCGACGCGCCGCCCTCCCCCAGACACGCTCCGCCTCAGCCCCTCGAACCCGCCTCTTCCTCCACCATCCTTCTTCTCCTCCGCGCCCCCCTTCCAATCGATCCCTCACCCAAAATCGCAATGCCACCTGGGCCCCACCACCGGTGCTGGCCATCGCGCTTCCCCCAAGCAACGCCTCAACCTCTACGCACCCACCTCCAACGCCCCAAGTCCCCAATCGCCACCTCAGCGCAGTAAACTCCCCCCCCCCCTCTGTAAAGAAACTCTGTAAGTTTTATTTAAATGTTATTTTAGTTTGTTTTAGTTTATTTCAAACTTTTAGTTTAGTTTATTAGGATTAAAAACTGATTTTTCTTTTATATAAAAACTGGTTTCGTTAGATGATAAAAATTTGGTTTTTAATTTAGGAAAGACTAGATTTTTAATTTAGTAAAGATCAGATTTTAAATTAGTAAAGATAGATTTTTTTATCATAATAAAGATAGAATTTTTATCTATATAATAGCGTTGTAAAGATAGGATTTTTGCTTGTGGAAAGATTTGAGTTTTAAAGAGAAAAGTAGAGATGATTAAAAATATAATTTTTATATTATAGAAAGGTTAAAAATATAATTTTTATATAGTAGAAGTGTTAAAAATATGATTTTTATATAATAGAGAATATAAAAATATTATCTTTATATATGTAGCGAAATAAAAATCTGATTTTTATTATGTATATGTTGAAATAAAAATGTGATTTTTATATATGTAGTGGCTACAGGCAACGAAAGTGACAAAAGGCGAGAACGACGAAGATTTCTACATAGGAAGAGTCGTGGTATTGGATTAGCTAGTCGGTGAGAACTTCTCACTCTAAATTTCCTTTCTAGTTATATATATACTAGGATGTAGACGGTGCTTAGCAGCACCCGACACCCGTCGTCCGCAGACCATGGACGACTTGTTTGTTTGATTGATGTGTTGTGAAAATTGTTTCTGATGTTGATGTGAAATTGATACTAAAATATTAATGTGTTGAAATAATTTGACTATCATTAAAAATATATAATTTTTAACGTGAATATGAATATAGTGAATGTGAATAAATGAATATTTATAAACAAATCGGCCGATTTGTTTATATACACTGATTTGACTGATATTGATTAGGATGATAAATTTTACACGTCGCCCAATTGCAAAAATAATATTCAGTTTTTGTTGATTTGAAACCCCACACGGGTGTTGGGATGATATTTGGCGTACACTAATCCCAATTATTTAATTGTATGTCGACCGATTGGTCGACAGACTGTGTAAGCGTTGATTATTTATATTTGATGCTTATGCAGTTGTGTGGTGCACTTTGGATGATGGTTGATTGTTTATCGTTGCTATTATATACATGTGTTGGGTGGAATCCATATTATTAACGTTATATGGTAATTGATTGGGCCTCATTCCAATCGGGAAAATAATGAATATTATAAAAGATAATCATGTGTTGAAAACTATTTATGTGCTGAGTAAAATATTTTAACAATAAAATTTACATCTTTATCATATTTAAAATTAGAATCTACTTCACGGTGGAGTCTGATTAAAAATAAAACGATAGATACCATAGTTTTATAAAATATATTACATAACAAAAATAGTCGTGTGTTGACAGTACTCATGTATTGAGATTAGTCTTGTGTTGAAAGAAATATAGATTCATGTGTTGAATAGAATAAATATTCATTTGTTGAATAGAATAACGAATTTATTGAAATATATAAAGCCGTGTTGATTAGAGTTGCGCTATTTCGATGTGAATGATGTTTATATCGATTATATTCGTTTTTATAATGAATATAGAAAAGGTAGTGGTTTCAAAATATAACGTTTTGAAAATATTATCATTTATATAGTAATGATATGAAATATCCAATTTTGATTTGAAATTGAATATAGAGTTGAAATGGTTTTGAAAACGAATTTAAAACGATTTATAAAATATGTTTTAAATGGAAACCGATGAAATATATATAATATATATTATATATAATGGCCTGAATAGAATGCGCTGCACCGCGGTAGTTCGTGAAATTCGACCATTGACTTCGAATTGACGTTGCGGGAGATCCGACCGTCGGATTCTACTGAAACTGGAACCATTGGGTTCGTATCGAAAAGAGCTTTCCAATGAATATTAGAAATTTGAAATCTAACGGTTGGATTTATAATTATGTCCGAATCAAATTTGGAATATTTCGATGTTGGATTCCGTGATTATACAGATATTGTTATGGTAATTTGAAAGATATATTAATATCGTTATTTCCAATATGATATTTGTTGGTTTCAGAATTTGATATTGAATATAAGCCGGTGTATTTTCTATTCATAGCCTTGTATTTAATATCAAATGTGATTTGGGTTTATCGTGGATCGTGTTTTAGGTGACATTGGTTCTTTAACCCAGTTAAAGACAGGTTATTGATTTTTGAGAAGATTAAAACTAAGTGGAGTTTTAATGAATCTTTAATTAGACTGAAAAGTGAATTGATAATTTAAATTATCTAATCTGAAAGGTGATCGAGAATGGAGTACCACCAGTTTTGCTCCAAAGAGATAGTTAAATATTTAATTAGATTTGAACGGGAAATGGTAATTAACTTTACCGATAACACCGTGGTGTTAGATATGGAGTATTACTAGTTTTGCTCCATGGGATGAATAGGTTGGGATTGGGAAATAAAATAAATAATTACTTCGGTGTGGTTCGCTAATCCCGACTAGTTTGGAAAACCATGATATGGTTTGAAATGATATCCAAAGTAAGATTAAAGAATAAATTTAGAAGAATTTATCTTTGATAAAATTAATGGGAACCTATTCCCTAAGAATGTGATTTTGTGAATAAAAGAATATTCTAAATTGGAATGAGGCGTTTGTTGTGTTTGTGTAACATTTGTTTGTCATATACGTGGGTTATTCAAAAAGACCGGGTTTATATCCATTCTGAATAACCGATTCGACGAGATGTCGAAGATGAAGACGGTGGTTGAAGACTAGAAGTCTTCACATCGTTTGGTTGATTACTGGTGATCTTGATTGGGCTGTACACCCAAGATGAGGGAAACAGTTGGTGATCGTCCAGATGTACTTGGAGATGGATGGATATGCGAGGAAAGTGCCTCCGGTTTCGTTCAGATCCAGAACGAACTTGTAAATGGATTATTTGTCTGACATTGGATTTTATTTTGTGTTGATTGATCTCTATTAAATATATATCTATTTGGTGGCGGAGAATTTATTCTCTTGCTTAACTCCCTTCTCTGAGACGTACGAGCTCAGAGGTTGTATATCGATGGACATCAGTCGCATGGAGTGAATTGCCTGTGTGGCACACGTAAGTGGCAAATGATCAAGGCTTCTGTTGAAAAGCAAAGTCTTGTGGTTGATGATCAAAGCACAACCTGTGTGGCATGGCTTTGTGTATAACGTGAATTCGTGAGCCTCACACCTCGGTATGAGTCAAAAATGGGATACAGACCGTTGGGAGAACACGACGTTTATTTCTTGCTATGGGTGATGTCAGTGACCTACCAGCCCTGACATTTATATACTTTTTACCTGTGTGGATGTTGGAATGCGGGGCGCCTCGGATATAGGTCTGTTAGGACCAGGAAACGTGTGTTCAGGAATAACTAATCCTCCAAAGTTAGGTGAGGACCGGCCCAACCGATTCCAAGGATCAAAGTGGGGTCTTGAGAAATTTGCTAGAGTGTCTCGAACGGAGAGGAGCTTGCCCCTTGCCTCAACTCATAACGTAAATCCAATTTCCAATACGTGATATTGCGGTTTTAATTGTAGAACTAGTATGGCGACATGATATATGGTACCCATGCCGTCTATGATTGATATTTATGATTGAAATTGTTTTGACACTATACACTTATAATAGTATCAAATGATTTATTTTAAACGTACCAAGCATGTTTGGCTATTATAAGGGAAAACCCTATCCTCTGGCTTGCGTGCATTGTGTGATGGCACCTGGGTCTTATAATAGCTTCATTTTTCGAAAAAGCATTGCGTTGTTTATTCTATGCACTAGTATTCTTGGGAGGAAACACGTTCGGTGTTATACGGCGTGGTCCCTTGAATTACTTTCTTTTAAAGTAAAGTTTTAAATAACTGCTTTAGTTCTCACACCAGTCACGTGACTGACCTGGAGTTTATTGTTTTAACCTAAACTCTTGGTGCCCCTACTTTCCACACGGGCAGCTAGTAGTTTTGGTTTTGCAGATTTATATTCACAGGGTCCTGCTTTACATCTGGAACGATGCTCGGAAAGCTCTGTATCTGTGTATCACTTTCAGTTGTGTTTTGTATATTTTTCCGCTGCTATGTAATTTATTGTAATCTCTGATATTCATCGAATGTATTTCATTTATTCATACTCTGTATATTCTTGTATTCTGATGGAATTGTTGTAATAAATAATGAAATGTTCTTCTGTCTGCGTTCCGATTCGTCTTGTTCTCAAGGTAATCCGGGCTTTCCTTACCGAGGTAGTTACGGGCTGTCTTAGTTTCCAGTTTTTATCCCGACTAATTTACAGAGAATTAAAAAGGGGCAAGTTCATTCGAATCAAATCAAAAAGGGAAACCGTGCAAAATCAGATCAAATCAATTTTTGAAATCATAGGCATAAGGATTTTTCTATTACCCTATATAATTTCATCCATCATCGCTAGCATTAGCATCGAATCCCACAGAATCAATTCAAGGATTTTTCAAAGAAAGAAATTTCAGAAGACTCGCAGTTTCGATCGAACCAGAGAGCAATCCCAAATCGATTGAGCAAAGTCATCAAATCACTGAGAGCATCCAACGTTTGAAGACATCACTGAAGAAATTCAATCAACATACAATCAGTCGCGATTTGGAGATTCAAAGAAAGCCTAGTTTCTTGTTTTCACAGAGCTGCCATTTTTAGAGATAAAGGGATCGGGCAAAATGGAAATGAAACGGGCCGACCAACTAAACTTGGCTAAGCCAAGTTTTAAGTTTTAAAGAGGAGTTTTATATTTCTTTTTAAACTAAGGTTTCTTGTTTAGTTGTTTTTTAATTAAATTTGTTTTTTTGTAATTTTTTTTGAAAACCATCAAACAATTTCTAGGTCTATAAAATCTAGGGATCAGTCAGGGTGTTGACTAACATTTGACAGAGTCTGTAAAATCTGGGTTACTGGTTACAGGGTTGTAATTAGGGGAAATCTGATCGAGGGAATATCGGTCAGTCTACAGTTTTGAGCGTAGGGTTAGAATAGGAGTAGGGTTTGCGAGTGTACATGGTCTTGTATGCGGGATCTGTTCTATCACCTAGTAGAAACCTTAGAAATGAGCAGTAGGCAGGGTTTTGCCGAAGCTGGGTATATCTGTGTGTCATTTATTTTGTGCATTTCTGTTCCTGCTATATTCTGTGATCTGTTTATTATTATATATCTCGTTACATTTTTAATTCAGTTAAAAACTGTGATAAACCCTATTCACCCCCCCTCTAGGGTAAATCTAGATCCAACAGTGTGATGGTCGCTTCAGTAGTTTACAATTAAATTGATTGAAAAATATATATCATTGCATATGTACACATCATTTGTTTGGATACTGATTCTATCGATTAAATATTTCCTAGTATGGAATCAGTGATAATTTTTTGACTAACATCGGTGGATGCAGGAAACCGGTTGGAGAAATCCAACCGGATTCCTCAGTATTTATATGTACTATTTGTTTGTTTTATATATGCAGTGTTTGAACCGTGTTGAATGAAAATTTAACATTTATTTTGATTTAATAAATAAATGATATCGATCTAGAAAGTGGCAACAGTCGATCATAAGCACATCGTTTTTTAAGAAGTGATTGCCGTCAGGCAAATCAACGTAGTTGATTATAAAAATTAGATTTTTATAATTAAAGCAAAGCTTTAAATTATTACAGAAATTCTATTATAAACTAGTACTTTATAGTTCATTTTACAAAGTAAAATATTAGTTAATTATTTTTAATTAAATAATTGTTTCTTAAGTGGACCTCATTTAAAATGTTATTGAATTAGAGATGTCAAGATTTTTGTAACGGAAAGAGATATAAAGATTTTTGTAATGGAAAGAGAGGTCAATATTATTGTAACGGAAAGAGATGTCGAGATTTAATATAAAAGAAATATGGTAGCGTATTGCAAGTTTTGAACTATAATGATAATATAACGCTGTTAAGAAACTTAAGCGTGATATTTATATACAACACTATCTCTAGGGAATGTAAACAGTTTGGTTTGAGATCCACTTATTCTAAGGTAATAAGTAACGAATGTTAAATAAAAAGGTCGGTGATTGTATGATGTTTAGTTGTATATTTGAATGGGTGTTTGTTTCACTCCGATAGTTAAATAACCGACTATCGAAGTGTTTTGACCATCATTGTCAATACGGAGAGACAGGTTGGATATATTATCTGAAAACCACTCCGTATAGGCATAAGCGCTGCGAATTATATCATGTTGAAGAAAATTGAAGACGGAGTGAAATGCAAGGGTCGTCATGTTCCAGAATGGTGTTTTTTTGTTTGTCCAGTCCCAGGACAACTTGTATGGACGAATGTCTGACAGAGTATTCCTAACGGTCACATAAGACGATCTTTTCAAGGGATTACGTCTGGTGGCGGGGAAATTCGTTTCTCTTAGCTTTTATACACGTAATATTTTTGGGAAGAACAACCAGTGATTTGATGGGTTTGACGATGTGGCATTCAAAGTGTATGGTGGCCAGATGTTCAAAAGGTTAGACGTAGCCTCAAGCTTCACAACCGGGAAATGACAAAAGTCGGGTAGGCAGCATGGCTATGTAGGTCGCTCCCATTAGGGTGTATAATCACCTATCTAGAGAAATTCTTTTTGCTTCTTCAACCTATTGATGCTGTCCCTTTTGGGAAACGGTGGTTTGAGCCCAATAGTTGGTGACATACATTCGATACACTCAAGCGAAATGAGTGGTCGGTCATGTGTGGGCCGGGTTGCAAGATGTTCTTGTTGAACCCAGTGTATTCGTCTCTAGAGATACACTATCGGCAGGTGGCCCCATACCGTGTCATATTTGGAATCCAATCTCCAATAAGTGCCCTGCGGTTTTTTTTTGATTTTATACTATGTATGTAGAGCATGAGATGCAAGCGTTCTGCTATTTGGTTATTTACTTGATTAGACATTATTATAATATCACTGGATATTGATATCAAAATATTTTGGGTTATAGTAAGGTAAAAACCGTCCATGTTTATGTGTGGGTTGGTCTTACTATTATCCTTTTGTTTCAAAAGGATTTTCAAAGTTAAACCGTATGGTTGGAATTTACTCACACCAGTCCCATGACTGACCCAGAGTTTATTTTATTTGTTTTCCCTAAACTCTTGGGTGCCCAAATTCATACGAGAAGTCAAGTGTTTCAGGCTTTACATATACACTTGGAAGAGCTTGAAGCAGGAGTCTTCACTGATGGTTATTTAGAGTTATTTCCGCTGTATCAAATGTTATGTTTACTCTGATATGGTATGTATATACAAACAGATTTGTATTTCAGAGTTATGTTATATAATACATTTTATTCATTCCGCTGTGAGATTCGTGTTTACTCTGATTCTGCTCAGTTGTCTTCTTCTTCTTCTTCTATTCTATTAGTTCTATCTTATCTGTCTCATTCTCTTATTTATTTCTATTAATGATCTGATTTTTCGTGCACTTTGAGTTAAATGTGTAGGATATTTATCATCTCAAATTGGTACGGATTTTTGGGTCATTGCACCAATTAGCTATTTTGTTTTTACTTGGCCCCGTCAAAAAAATAGGAAACCCAATTAGTATATAAGGTCATATTTTCTATTTTAGCAAATTGAAACAGGATATAAAAGTGTTAAGCAAATCACATATATGAAACTAAAGTTCAATTAAATCATTAAAAATGATAAAACAACCCAAAACTTGTGCTTTCCCAAAAACGACATCATAAAACTCCAATTTGGAAAGTCCTAAATAAATCAGTAAAAGTTTGAAACTTTGATTTTAGTATAAGAAACAAAGAAATGGCAGCCAAACATCTGTGAAATAAGAAGAAAAATAATATTAGGAAAAAGAGTTCCAGTTTTCCTTGCCATAACAAAATTCTATTACTAACATGTAGTTGAAAATCGGTAGATTTTTGAAGTAAGTTTGAAATTTTGATTCTAGCATCATAATTTGTATAATTTGAGTAAAACATAAAAATGGCAGCCAAACATCTAAACATAAAAGCATGAAAGCTATATTGGATGGCTGTAAATGTTTAGCATACAGATGAATTTAGTTATAAAGTTTTCAAATTACCAAGTTAATGTAATATTTGCCTATATGTCCACTTTTCAATTTTGGGTTAAGCAATCTACTTTTTATACCTGTATGATTCCAATGTATGCCATGCATACAGTAGGAAAGTTAATAGTTAACCACTGCAGAAAGAAATAAAAATCCGTTTGACAACTAATAGAAAAACAACAACAAGTAATTCTATTGACACAAAAACATTAGTCATTGAAGAGAATTATACCTGAGCAAGATAAGCCCGATTGACAAAAAAACATTAATCGCATTCCTTCCCTTTTGTGTTCATCTCAAATCAATCCTCAATATCTATCAAAAACAAAACAAAAATCAAATTATATCTTAATGATTACACAACTGAAACAAATAGGACTTCGATAGTATATTGTTTACCAATTTCGAAGAACTCTACCAGAGAAAAATAAGTCGAATGATAGAAAAACCCCCAAATCACCTTCTTTCCCTTTTTTGTTTTTCTCAAATCAATCCTTCGCTTCGATTCGATTTTAGTATACAAATAAAAGACCTAGGAGACATTAGTTATAGACCGTGAGTTGTGGGGTTGCAGGAGTGATGATTTCTAGATTCCAGAGCGATGGATTGAAGATGAAGACTGAATTTCATGGAGGACTCAGGAGGGTTAGTTGGCGTATTGAAAGGGTTTACTGGAGAAGAAAAAAGTGGAGGAATAAATATAGAGAAAAAGGAAGGAGTGAGAAGAGTGGAAGAAGTGTGGACGAAATGCTGAAATGTGTTAGTGGGGTAAAGATAATGACATATAAACCCCCACGCTTTCTAGTTTGTTATCAGAGTATTATAAACAGATGTGAGGGCTATTTGGGAAGTTTAAAAAAAGCTTCACCATGCTCAGGTATTTGTACTATTAGTAAAGATATATAAGCACTAGAACTCTCATATTAAGCCTACACTTGTGGACGCTGGATTTGCCGGGCGGGTCCGGGCAGACTTCTACTACAAGTTGACTTAACCTTGTATCTTAGCACCATTACATGTTTTTAATTTTGCACTTAGACCCCTTACATTAGATTTACCACTTGTGAATGCTGGATTTGCCGGGCGGTTCCGGGCAGACTTCTATCACAAGTGCAATCTAACCTCGTGTCTAAGAGTATTACAGTGTCAAATTACTGTGAATCTAGGCATGTTCGTTCTTTAAAAATTATTCCCATTTCATGAAAATTTTAGGCATATTATCTTTTTACTGTAATCTAGTTAACAGTAATCTAATTTACATGTCATCCAATTTTTGCCTATGTTTTGTTGCATGTCCTTATCAACATATGTTTAATTCTATTTTGACATGTAAACATTCAATCGGGTAATTATTTAAATCCAACAAGTTAAACATGTCGTTCAATAAATAATATGACCCAAATGAATCATATAATTATAATAACAGTAATCATTTCCCATATTCTAACAAGTTTACTCAACGTGTTATCATTCCAATAATTTTACTGATTCAACGTATGAACTATTCATATTAACATCTCAACTTGTCACAACAATACTTTATAATTAATCTGGAAATTTCACAATTTATAAAATGGGGAATGCTAAACGATAATCATAATATTGTCTAAAGGCTATAGCTTAAACCCACTCACCTTTTATGCTCTCCCCAATTCTGGACCTGATCCAGTTTTAACATCCATGGTTTTCCCTTTTAATCGGATTCACAACCCGACGACCATGGATTTATTATTTTCATTAAAAGAGAGAAGGGAAAGGAAGAGTAAGAATTAGAATGGATTGGATCTAGAATTTTACCATGATTTCATAATTCTGAATAATCTTTTTATTAATATCGATTCTCTCTTTCAGATCTTGAATTCATAATTTTTCCTAGGCTAATATTTTAATTTTTAGAATAGATTTGAGGAAAGAGAGAGAGTAATGGCAGAGCTCCAGCGTAGCCGCCGAATTATGAGCTTTAAGGTTAGGTCTAAGGTCTTATTTATAGGTGTTCATCCACGTATTTAGACCAGAAAACAGTCCACGTTCAATGAATGCTCCTTTATTTGTGTGCAATCCTTAATTTGAATCATGTTTATTCGCATTCAGCTCTTATGTGTATATAAAACCTTTCTATGAGAACAATTCTTTACTTTGTTCCATATTTAATTTTCTCAAATCAATTAATATCCAACTTTTCTCTTTTTAAAACACCCTTCCTATTAAACTCTTCCTAATTAAGCTGCTTTAATATAAAACCTGCTTTCATACTAAACCACTTCTAATTAAACCCCTTTCACATTAAATATCTAAAATTCTTCCTTGATTTAATGAATTAACCTTCTTTCTACTATTTTTAACTTCCTCTGAAATTTACTCCTTGCATGCATTATTTTAATGCAATATTTTCTTTCTATTTAATGCATCGCATTTGTTCAACTTTTTATCGCCATGTATAAATATATATACCTATATATACACATCTCTTCTTATTTTCATGCAATTAAATCCATTAATTAATTTATCATTATGCTTTCTCTAGTTTATCCTCCTCTTTTTATATATAATCTTTAATTTGAATTGCATGTTTATGCATGCGCTATCTTCATTATTAATTTATTAATAATCTTCCTCATGCACTGATATGTTACTTTATTTAACACATTACATTCTAAATTATTGTATGCATTTATTAATCCATTTTTATTAATACAGTTTATCTTCTTCTCAATGTATGTATTTCATACATTTCAATTAATTCATTAACTTTTTCTTTTCTAAACATGATCTATGCATGCCTTTCTTTGATTGCAATCAATTATGTTAATATTAACCATTCCTATGCATGCAATCAATTTTAACATTAATGTATTAAATGTACATTCTCTTTAATATCCTTATGTAACTTTGCATTGCAAATATTTCATGCAACTTTATTACTATGCATGCATCTTTTTTTCTTTTACTTCCCTCTTCAATGCTCTTATGCGTGTGACTTTATTATTTTACATGCATTGATTTCTTTTATTTCTTATTGCATTTATTTGTGTGTGCGTTGCTTTCCTTTAAATTTATATATACATATATATATTTTTTGTTTTTACGCTTGCATGCTAATTAACCATTTTCATTAATTTATGTGTCACATTAATTCGCACACACAAACTACCTCTTTTCGTTATCAATGCATAATTAGTGCATGCAACATGCAACAAATCTTTTTCTTTTAATGTATGAATCTATGTTCATGCATATATTCGTACATATATGCACATTTTAAATTTCATTAAAAATGCAGGGTGTTACACATCCTTGGAGAGGGACCAAATATGAAAAGTACACTAAACTCAGCGCTTCGCTCATCGACATTTACATGGACACAAATGGTGCCATCCCCTATCCAAAGCCTCCCAAGAGGGAGCCATCGCAAAGAGAACATGATTCTAGAAAACACTGCATGTTCCATGCTATGGACGGTCATGACATAAATGACTGCAGGCATTTGGAGATCTGATTGAGGAACAGATTAATCATGGAGAGCTACCTGAGAATGTGAAACGACCAACAACGCCCGCATACGCGCTTCCACCACCTACTCCCAGAGAGGGAATGATCCTGGATCGAGCTCTCATGGGCTCATCATCAACTGAATTAGATTGAATCACTCTGCATTTTCAGCATTTCTTAGGATTTAAGATTTGTTTTTGCTTTCTTTAAGTTTTCCAATTGGATAAATTGGTGTACACACATACGGGATTCGGAATTAGCCCTAAAGTGTTCCCTAGACTCGATGATAAACCAATTAGGATTTGCTTTGGTTTTGTATTTTGAAATGAATAAGGAAAGACTTTCCGAGCATGGATTATGTTTGGCAAATTTAAGCGTCTTGTCAGGTTGTAACAGGATTCTCAATCTCCGTTGAAGTATGGCTTATACTTATCTTGAACCCTAGGTATTGATTATGCCTAGGGACGGACTATATTGTCAGGCTGTGGCAAGTATAGCTCTATCTTGATATGGATATGAATTTTTACTCAGTTGGATTTGAAGTGTGGATTATACTCAGGAATGGCGAATGGCCTTGTCATGATTTGGCAAAGGAACTCAATAAAACTCGAGTATGGTTTATGCTCGGTTTGAACTTCCTGGTATGGCTTATGCATGGAAGGTTAGGTCCCTCTCCAGGTCTTGGAAGGTTGGTTTGAACGTCCGAGTATGGTTTATGCTCAAACGCTTAAGCATGGTTTATGCTCAGAAAGATTAGGCAAAGCTGTCAGGATTTGACACATCATTTTGGTTTTTATTCTTTGTAGGTACGGATTATACTTGTAGTTGGCTGTCTCTGCATGGCCTTGGATTTCTTAAATTATCCAGAACACATTTTCCTTCATTTAGCAAGATATGTTCTGAGGGGCAAAATATTGACACGCTTTTTAGTCAAAGCCGTTACACGCGAAATATCTAGTTAACAATACATTCTAGTGTTCGGAACATCATCAGAAGGCAGGAAGCGATTTGGTTGATGTCACATCGCAAGCATAAAGTGGTCAGAACTCCAAATAGATGACCGCTTTGGGCCTAAAAATGTCAATTACGGTGCATAGCACAATAACTCTTGTAGCCCTCTGATTTAGTTCAAGTAGAGCTTTCGTTTGGTCAAAACAGACTTATGGTTCGGAAGTTATGTCTATTTCCGTGAACGCGCACAGAATGGGAATATCTTGGATTCTTGCATTGTAGAAACCCCGATCGGGTCTGGTTCGTCGGATCTGATTGGCCTTACAGGGCCCCTTCACTACTTTAGTGCAGGATCGGATCGGCTTTAACGGATCGGATCAACTTGATTAGGCCGGATCGGTGGTCGAACCGAACCACCTGGAGCTGCTCCTACGCAACAGCTTTGACGTTTTCTCCTGCAATAACCGACTCCTACAAATGCGGATCGGAGTCCACTTGGTTTAGCACGATTTTGGGATGATTTTCTACTACTTTCCGAGATCGCCTCCGATCGTGACACGTGGCATCCGACCCAGAGCTCCTCCACAGCTATAAATACACTACTACATGGCATTTTGAGGGGACTTTTTGGCTAACTCTTTCCTCACGACATTCACCACAGCTCCACGCAAGGCCTTTTCTCAACATAGAAGCCAAACTCCACATCATAACACGAGGATTTCGTGTATAATCTTCTAATTTCATACCTCTTTTCATTGTAAATATGAGAATTTCGTGTATAAACCAAGAGAATTGTACTTGTAACTTCTTATGATTTAAGAAGAGATAAAGTGGACGTAGGCTTGATATGAGCCAAACCACTATAAAAACTTTGTGCGTCTCTTGTTATTTTACTGTTTCTGCATTTTGTGATCCGTTTTTAGTGATTGTGAGGTCTTCACATTGCATTTGCGTGTTAGTACCAAATTTTGGTCTAATAATAGGACACATGAGAGGATCCATAGAAGCACGAGTATCATTGGAAGTGTTGCGATTAGCTAGAGAAGGAGGATTCCAGGTAGGCAAAGAATATGGTTCGGCAAGTCCCGACTTGATATGTTCCAGCTCGACAATATCAAGCGAAGCCGGGTCGGTTCTTTCAGGCTGAGATGGTAGTCTACCGGAGCATAAATCTCACACATTCTATAGCCTTTCAACAGGGTGCCGATGTTTTCGCTAGTCACTACTCCTCCTGGATGATGATGAGCTTTCTACATCCTAATTTTGCAACGAAGAAGTAGATTACTGGTTCTTGAACTCTTCTCATTGTCTCGTCGTTCAATTCATGTCCTGGCTTATTGTAGCATTCCCTTGAGCTTGAGCATTCAATTTTTTCGTTGTCTCTTAGAGTTGGTTCGTCAATACCATGAAGTCATCATGTGTAGCTAATGCCAAGGAGGGAGCTTGATCAGATGAAGAGGGAAGTGCAGGAGGGTTCGTGGTTTGCTGGTTCTAGGCTCGAGTCAATGTCAACCCAGGTATCAGCGGACCGACTTATGTTGAACCAAGGACTAGTACAGGTGTTGCGTTTGATGGTGAGACAGGATTTGGCAGTTGCGATTGTTTTCCAGAAGTGCATTTAGAAAACTTGGAAAACATTATTACTGAAGTTGGCAAAAATTAGGATTTTGTCTTGGACTTAGTGATCCAAAAGTTGACCAAAACCCTTAAACGTTGAGAACAGAGTTTTCACAGTGAAAGCACCAAAGTGTTGACACCAAAAAATGGCACAACACCCAAAAAAAGATAATGTAGAGAATAAAAATGGAGAAAAATAAATGAAAATGAGATAAAATGCAACCACATGCAAATTTATAGTGGTTCGGTGTTCACAAGCCTACATCCACCTTATAATCTCTTGATTATATACAAAATTTGAGTAAAAATGATGGTTTAATGACTAAACCTAGTTTCAATGCATTAATAATAAAAAAATGACAAGATATTGGCCAAAGTCCTTTTTAAGAATCTTTGGGGTGCTATTTATAGGTGCTATAGTTCTCGGTTTGACTTGGACACGTGGCATCCATCTAGAGAATGCAGAAATGAGGGGAGAAGCTTACTTCTTGTGTGAAAAGGCCCGACTGGTTAGATATTGGACAAGTGGCAGCTGATCTGGAGTTCTAGAGTTAGAATAAGCAGTCAAATTAGAGCATATCCAGTCAAAGCAGAGATATTTGCATAGGATATTGGGTCTGGGTCGATGATCGATCCCAGGAGTGTTAGACCCAAAGGCATTGTCGAGCCAAAGCTTTTGCTTTCGCATGTGTGCGTAGTTCTAGTTTGGGTTGACATAGTCTTAGTCTACCTGAAGATGTTTCTAACCAGTTCTGAGTGCCTAGATTTTGTCTTGCATTATGGTGGTCCTGGTCGACGGGTTGCTTGGTCGTCACGAAGGTCTTCGAGCCTGAGTTTATAGCGATACACTTCCATATTTGGTTGTGCAATGTCCCAGGTCAAATTGAATGCTAGACTAGCATAATATTGTTCGACCTAGGATGACGGACTCTCGCTAATGATTTGACTTGATTTTCTGGATTGTGTAAGGTCTTGACGGCCTTGTCAAAAAGGCTGGTAAACAGTGTAGTGTGTAGATGTTGGCTTTTGGGCCTCAGCAAGTACTGAATTTGCCTTACGGGAAGCGTGTAGGAGTCTTTTGAAGATTCTGATAATGGTAAATTCACTGATAGAGCAATGCATTTAGATTGTGATGTATCAAGTTGTTGATATATAGTAAAATACTGAATTTGCATTTGATGTGGGTACTCAATTCACTAATACATATACTAATACATATATAAGACTCTACACCATTCAATTAGTAAATAAAACCCCAACTTTCTAAAAAAATAGAGAATGCAAGGCATAAATAAAATTAGGTATTAAAAAGAAAGCGTAATAATATGAGACAGCTAGCCTTACACCACCGATGCTCAGGACTAAAAACTCGCATTGTATTAGCACCCGATCGATGTAAAGCAGTTGTAAGAGAAAAAATAGTAGAAAAGAAGAGAAAGGAGGAAAGAAAGAAGATAGAAGTGAAGAGAAAGGAGAGAACATAATTTAAACACAATCACAGAATTTGTCGTATATCTCATAGCGCATCAGATAACAGATAATAAATACAATCACATATATAAAACAGACGAGACGGTAATAAATATATAAACCAGATAATTAAAGTATATAGGCTCATGTAGAAATAGAGTTTATATACGAGATAAATAAACTCAACAGATACAATGTCTCTAACAGACATATAAGATTGTCGACGCAGTGGAATAAACAATAATGATACAAGTATAAATAGGAAAATGTCTCCTCCTGCGAATCCATCTGCGCAGCTCCGAACAATATGTGACATCCCGCCCCGCACCATCAAACATTTCCTCGAAATGTTGTACCAATGTCCAACTAGCACGGGGCAGTCGTCAAAAGAAAGGGTTCAAAACGATGAGTCACCAAAGAACCTGTAGTATATCTCACAGCGCATGGAATAAAATACAATAATAACATAACTTGACATAAAACAAGCGAGACAATGCATAAGCTGAAAATTAAACCATCACAACAGCGGAATCCAAAATACAGCTTATGATCCAAACCATGATTAAAACTTCAAAACACTGTCTCTAAAGCAAAATAGAAAAGGTACACTACTAATGCCCAAAGAAGTAACCAGTAACAACACAGGGAAAGTATATGTAATAGTACGGGGAAGCCTCCTGCTCGTATCCGGACAGCTGCTCGTGCATAGCCATCTAACCTGTCTCTAGTCTGCTCATTTAGGAGCACTCAGAGTAATAAGAAGAGACATAAAACTATGGGTCAGACGAAAATCTAGTATAAGCGATAGCAGTAAAATAAAGCAATAACATGTATAAATAAATCATACCTGAACCTGGACCTGCAACGAAAGAGTTAGCACAACAAGATGTACAGTACTCTAAGTTAACACTAACATATAGTGTAAAAATGGGAGTGTGCATGTCATGGTGATAGCAAACTTCAAACATAGCAATCATCCTTACATCCCTCACTCGGTGCGTAAAGCATACGATATCCACCGCTTTGATCACCAGAACCATTGGGGTCATTACGGAGTCCCACTCCGTACAACTATCACTACGACCACTCTACCCTTTAGAGCCCTGATGGAGTTCAATTCCATACAACCTATGACCCCACCGCATTGGCCGATAGTCAGTACCCCCTCTCTCAATAGTGAACTAAAGTTATAGATATCGATAAACCCTTTGCATACGTCCCGCAGCAAAGCCAACCTCTAGAAGTTGAACCGTCGATCCCCATCTGGGTCTTGAGCCATCACTTCTCATCTGGACTTTCTTTGCATCTCGGGTTTAGCTGAATTGGAATTGATCTTCAGAAGATTTTACGGTTATTGTCGGTCGTTCATCCTCTATGGGTCGGTCGGTCGAGCATCATTACACCACTATTGGGTCGGGTCGGTCGAACATCATTACACCACTATTAGGTCGGGTCATTCGAACACACATATATATAGGGTCGAATATTGCATATAGGGTCGGTCGAACACCCACCCCACACACATGTATATATATATAGGGTCGAACATTGCATATAGAGTCGATCGAACATCGTATAGGGTCGGGTCGGCCGTGCCCTCTCCTGGTCGGTCGCTCGACCCAAAACCTGCACCACTTTACTGCAAACCATTTTTTGCTTCTCGACGGTGTTTTCGACCATTCTAACTTTCCTGTGCAATCAAAGATCATACCAAACAATAGTAACAACATATCGGTTCAACCAAAAACATTAAAACATTAACCACGTAGGTTATTTAGGATCAAACATACCCAAATCCATAATTTTCCCCTTAATCCCCTAAAGTCCTGGATTAGCAAACTTAATCCAAATAAACCCAAATTCATATCAGTGACATAAAATATGATTCTAGAATTTATGCATATTTTCCCATATTTTTCTGAGGTATAATTTCGCTAATTATCACTAATCACCTCTAATTAGCTATACTTAGTGGACAAACAATGCAAATCACTCACCTTAGCCACAAATAAATGATAGATCTGAAAGTCTAACTAATTTGGCTCGAATTCCTATGTATTGCAGTAGCTCTGCCTCGATTTTGATGTTAATCCGCCTTGATTTGGTGTAGATTTGTCTAATATGTGATTAGAAAGTGATTAAAGAGAGGTTTGGAAGATAAAGGCCATTACTAGGGTTAGAGAAATGTTTGTGGAGGCTAGATAAATGAGAGGAGACGATTCTCCAACCCCTTTCAGCCCTCGCATAACCCTAATCCCGAAATGTGTTATGGGCCTAGCCACTAATCACCCTATTAAGCCCAATTTGGCTGTTCTTTCATCTTTAAGTCTTATTTCAGCCATATCTCCCAAACGGTAAGTACGTTTGATTAATGTGACCACCCTACGGAAAGGTAAACCATCATCTCAATCCAATGGAAGTGGTTTCAGGTCAAAACTCCTTACATCAAAAGTTATTGGCGAAATAAGATTCTCGACGGGCAAAACGGTCATTTAAAATTCGGTACAAATCGTGAATATGGGAAATGACCTCAATAGTCACTTCCCAAAGTTACATGACCATATGACTTCGCATGAAAAAAAATATTCTATGATCCTCCAATATATGGAATGCAGGTCGTTACATTATACTTGAACCTATCACCCAGTCTGCTCACCAACATCGTTAATGACCACCCAAAGTAAAAAGATGAAAATAAAACTTTGGGTTAGACAAAAGTCCGGTGTGAGCGATGAACAAATCTCAAAATATTGTAAAAGTCGTAATAGTATATGTTAACCCGCTTTGTGATCGGGCTACGCAAAGCAAAGAGATTGCTTAATAATAAGTTTGAAGGAAGAATTCATAGCAGGCATGCAGATCGATTCGGAGACCCCCAAACAAAACCCTTTCACTTCGAAGTAAGCAGTTCAGAAAATGGTAAATAGAAGGCGCAACCGGATCGGTTCAGAGCTCTCTGACCCAAACCCCTCATTTTCACTTCCGATCCGAAGTAAAGACAACTGGAAACAGTTACACTCCACGATTCTAGAAGATGTGGAGCGGTTATGCACCCACTATCTCAGGTTCATCCACGATCTAGATGTGATGTTGTGATATCCAAGCTTCCAATTCCGAACCGAACGGGATGACTACCACGTGTACCTGAATCGAAGGTCATCCAGAGGGTTTTTCTTTCTATAAATACACCAACTAACATCATTTGAAGGGATCTTTTTGGCAAAATTATTGGCTCTAATTCTCACTACCACCAAATTTCATCACTTTATTTAGATCGTTACCAACTTTGGAAGGATATTTCAGCAAAGATTGAGTGAAATTATTCATTGTATGAGTGAGGTTGAGCTAAGACAAGCATTGTATTTGTACTCTAATCATCAATCAATGAAGTATAAAGTGGACGTAGGCTCTTTAACGCCGAACCACTATAAATTGCGTGTTCTCTTTGTTTTTTCTCTTTCAATTATCATTGAATTAGGTGTTAGAATCATTTTTGGATCTATCATTTTGGTGCTTTCACTGAGAAGCCTTCGAATTCTCTACATTTTGGGCTACCATTCTACTATTTGGGTTTGTATATCCGAAGTAGATAGTCCATACAGTCAATATCTTTGAAATTTTCTCCAAACACTCTCGAAAAATTGGATATTATGACCAAAGGAAAAGGAAAAGAAGTGCAAAATGTGCGGGAAAGCGAAATGGGTAAGGATCAGCAAGCTATGGTCGTTACTAGATCGAAAGGACAAAGTTCAGAAGCTAACCGATCTGGCGAGGCGTCTCCAATCCGATCTGACCCCGAAGCCCTAACCGTACTGGTGATACCAACCAGACTGATCTGGTTCCCTGAATGCTGCTGGAAGCTCCCCTCCGATCCAAACCACAGAAATAGCCTCGGGCCAATCCAAACCGAATGCAGTTGAGGCTGGAAACTTTACTCGAGCCCCTACAAATGCTCCGATACCAGCCGTGGCAACTAATGATCAACCTACTCCCTCAGCGCTCGTCACACACGGAGAATTTCGCGCTTACTTCATATGCTTGGGAGCACTAGGGATGCTTTGGAGGATCACAAACGCGATATTGTTCTTATGAGGGAGAACATGAGAGTTATGACGAAGAAATAAGCAAACTTTATAGACAAAAAGTGTCCTCTACGATTCATCATCCTACAATGGATCGTTCATCATCTTCAGACGAAGAATGCCCGCGTGAAAGGAGGCTGTATGAAAGGCCCGAGAATCTTGATCAGTTGACATTCAGATCATTGGGATCCTGTGAAGATGTGGCCTGCGTTCTGGGACCCGACGATCCGAGTTTGAATGAACCAATGTTGTTATCGATGTGAGGATCAAACGTTCATCCCAGAGATCCAAACATCACTAATTCCACTCAGGGGCAGCTTTCCTGCCCGTTCATTCCGTGAATGATCGGGATCGCGGGGGGAAAGAAATTCAGCCACAAATCGAAACCGAAGGGCGTCGCCTAAAGTAGGCGCTATACGTGTTAGAAGAGACAGAAGCTATATATCGAATCAGCTCTAACCAACACGGAAGTAGAAGCGATGGTGCGCCAAATTAGGGCTAATAGTCGCAGCTATACCAACGAGATTGTGGTATTGAGCGTAGTCACACTCCATTCACCGACGACATTTTGGACTTCCAATTTCCCCGACAATTCAACCTGCCACATATGGACTGATATGCCGGGAGAACAGATCCGTGACAACACCTGATGAGGTACACATGGTATATGAACGCCGTAGCCACGCTTGACGATGTGAAATGTAAAGCCTTCCCGATATATCTAGAAGATGTTGCATTAATGTGGTTCACTCGACATCCCCCATGATCGGTGTCGAGCTTTAAAAAACTAAGCAAGCGTTTTATGAATCAGTTCGACTCCACGCTCGAAAAGCCAAAAGCGTTATTGAATTGTCCAGAATTAAACAGGCCCCTAGAGAGCCTCTGAAGTCTACCTGGACCACTTCAACTTAGCTGTTACCGAAATAAGCGATCCCCATGAACCAACCATTTTGATGGCCTTAATAGATGGGATCGATCCGGATACTGAATTCGTAGGATATCTAGCTGGAAAAACGCCATTGACAAAAGAGGCATTCTATGAAAAGGCAAATATTCATCTATGGTAGGAAGAAATATACGCTAGTCAAAAAAATCTGATGGAGCTTCAAGAGAAGATATCCAAAGTAATGTTGCTGTGAAACAGTCCGACGACCGTTGTAACACCTCGTGAATTCTATAATGTTAAGCTTCACAAATTAAAGTGTAATTAATTCTAAATGAAATAATTAAGGGAAATGGGTTACTCCATTGCGTTCGCCTCAGAATTCTGCTTGAGATAGAGTCCGAGTTTGCGCGAATCGGACTCCGTATGAAGGAGTTATGACCTTCGGAAGCTTCAGAATAAAATTTAAATTCAAACAGCTCAGTTTAAAATTCAAAATTCGAATTTCAGGTTCAAACTGGGCTGGGCGGGAAAATTCCCGCCCAGAGACCAGGTCGACCATAGGGTCGACCATGGTGTCGACTTGGCCTCCCCAGGTCGACCATAGTGTCGACCTGGCCACACCAGGTCGACCATAGTGTCGACCTGGGTGTCGACCTGCCAGTCGACCTACCTGGTCGACCTAACTGGTTAGGTCTAGCTCTGGCTCGAATTTCTGTGGCTCTGTGTGTCACTAGGGCTGACGTGTCACCTCTTGATTGGCCCTTTGAACTTTGTATGGCCTAGATTCCTCCTGTCTTCATCTGACGGCTCAAAACAATTTAAAAATCTATAGATACGCCCTAAGTCTCAACTGAAAATTCACACAAAAAAATAAGAAAGGAGTCGTCATGCTTCCAGGGAGGAATTGAACATAGCCGTCAAGAGAGAAAAGCCTAGAGACGAATCAAATTAAGAAGAAGATTAAAGTTTAATCAAATTAATCAACGCAACGTTAGTCTACCCAAAGGAGCGCATCTCAATTTCAGAATTCAGAATCCAGAATTCAAGATTCTGCATTCGTTGTAAGTATAGTGACCTTTCAGAATATGAATAAAAACTGTGATGTGATTCGATGTAAATGAAAATAGAATCGTGTTATTGTATAAATTCTGTGTATTGTAATGGTTCTATCATGACTTGTGTATTGATGTTTGTGGCATAAATTGATTGATGCAAGCCTGATTAACAATTGTATATGAAAACAATGGCACTTGCAAGTTTGTGGCAAAAACTAGAAATTTATCCCTTTATGTTTATGTCGATGGCATGGACTATATACAATCCCTTAGTCTAAGTTAGAATTTATCTAAACATGTTATAGACCTTTTATGCCTACATGACCCAAAATCTATGATATCATTCTTATGTTTATTTGCAAGTATAATTGGATCTTTGTTAAGTATCGTTTGGGTTACATAAACTATGCAAGTTCATGTTGAAATAGACTATATGATTAGATGTTAAAATTGGACATTTTGGTGAATATACAGCATGCTAGTTTTGTGGTTGACATTATGCCAAGTTAAACATGTTTTAATACAAGTTTGTATAAGCCTAAACTATGCCATTTCATATGTCACCTACTTAGTTATACATTGATTTGAATGCAAGTTCACATGACCCATATTATATGTTAGTTGAATCGCTAAATTGCAAGTTCATGCGCCACACACCTTTATGTATTACATGTTCTTGATTTACCTTTTTTCTCACGTTTATAAAGTTGGGCTGAAGTGTGACAAGCCCAACACATGTTATAATGTTGCGAACAAACGGGGGTAATAACGTTGGGTGTAAAACATTGAAAATATATCTTGGCATGTTTGGCACATGCCAACGACAATGACATTTAAAGCGGTATGAATTGTTATACCCAAGAATAAAAGACATGACATTTACATATATAATTGAGAAGTAATAAAATATGTAAATTTAGAAAACACGATATGCTTAACCCGAGGTTGGATTGAGTTGTGATGTAAACCTGCCTGGACCCGCCCGGCTGTCAAGTAGTCACATCAATACCTATCCAATGTGGATGGTTAAGCATTGAGCCCAATAATGACCCGAGGTTAGACTGAGCTACGGTGTAAACCAGCCCGGAACCGACCGGCATATCTAGTAACCGTAGCAATACCTGTCTAATGTGAGTGGTCAGGTGCTCCTAAGAGGCTAAGGATAGATAGTAGGGTTAAGTCAACTATAACACTTAACCAAATTCAACTTGTTAACAAGAATTGATGGGTGGGGTTAGGTAAATACAGACACTTAACCACTTAACATGTTTAACTAGAAAATCCGGGTAACGAGGGACCCGTTTCAGCAGTAACCCAAGTTATGTATCAACGACACCCTGAAACTAGGAAGGTGGGGCACGATTACTGGGCTGATTGTAAGCGGTCAAAACGACGGCGGTGGGTGCACAGTGTAGGTCTAACGGGGTGCGAGCGTGCACACACTCTGGAGCAGACAACCAGGGCACTGGGGACACTAGTAGTATAACCTATGCCTTCTAGAATTTGTGTCAGGGCCGCCACCATGGGTCTTGATACACCCCATGGTGGGACCAACATAGGTATCTATAATTCTTGGGGGCCGTATGACACATGTTAACGCGAGTAGGAGCCGATCTTTAGAAAATGGGGATCACTTCACCCTCAACATGGGGTGCCAGTTGGAATAAGCTCAAGTAGGTGCAGAGATATAGTATGGGTGCGATAGTACATTCGACACTTCCTTAGCTTGTGACTCTTTCCTATTTTAAGTATATATCTACCATGCCCTTTTCTTATTCATATACTAAAGAGTTACTAGATTTACTCAGGCTTTATGTCTGACACTAGTTTCTTTTCGTCTTCTTTTCTTTCGTCCCCCCCTAGGTCCACAGGGAGGAAACAGCTCAGCTCAGTCAGACTCTTTACAAGCTCCAAGACCGTAGATGTATGATTTGGATCTCTTTTGCTCGGACTATGGCTTTGGATATCACTATGGGGATTTTTGTCACTTTATTTATGTTTTATGCTTCTTTAATAATCAAGACAGTAATGAGGTTGTAATGTTGGAAGTATTTTGAGACAATTGTGGAATTGTTGTGTTTGAACACGTTTTGATGAAATAAAAGTCTGTTTGGTTTCCGCTGTTTAAAATATGTGTATTTATATCTGTCTTGAGTTTATTTGTGGCTTTTACTTATAAACCTCCACCAAAGTTAAGGCATTCCCTTTGTGAGTGACCTTAACGGAGGTGGGGTGTTTCACTTGGTATCAGAGCATAGGTTTACTAGATAAGATAAAAGTTTTTGAAATTGTTTTCAAAAAGAAATTTTAAAGAAGCATTTTTCAAGAAAAAAGTGTTATGTTTATAAAAAGAAAAAATCCCCCAAAGCCATGTGCCCTATCTATCTCTCTCTATCCTTCGTTTTGAATTTTTCCTTTCTGTTTCAGCATGTCTGGAGACATTAACCTCCCGGAAGTAGTGCCGATTCCCGGCTGGTTTAGGAAGTACTTAGAAGCAAGGGCCAAAGGCGCGGGCCCAGCAGACATCCCTCCTCCAGTGGCCGCGGTTCCTCCTCCTCCTCCTAGTGGAAATGCCTTCGCAAAAACATGTAGAGACTTTAAGGCTATGGGTGGAAAATACTTTTATGGAACAGAATCCTTTGTAGGAGCAAGAAACTGGCTAAAGGAGACTGAGGATCTGTTTGTCATCTTCGGATTTGATGACAGGCAAAAGATACAACTAACGGTATGGTTGCTTAAGGATGAAGCTTCCTATTGGTGGGAAATTACCAATGCTCAGAGGGAAGTGGAAACACAGGAAGACTTTAGGACAAGGTTTGAGATGAATTTTCTCTCCCAAGCTGAAAGAAGCCTGCAAATGGAGAAGTTTCTAACTCTGAAAAAGGGAAGCATGACGATCAGGGAATATGTTAATCAGTTTAATCAGCTGGCCAGATTTGGGCTAGACTTAGTAAACACCCAACACAAGAAGGCGCTTCGCTTCGTCAAAGGTTTGAATGAGCCTCTACACATGCTTGCTATGACCCATGTATTCACGGGAGTGACTTATGAAATCTTGGTGGACATGGCGTTGCTATATGAGGAAGACCACGGTAAGAAAGAAACTAAAGTGGAAGAGAAGAAAGAGGGTCTACAAGCAAAGAAAACAGACTTCAAGAAAGGAGGGAAGAACAATAAGCCCCATGAGAGGAGAAGGTGCAATTTCTGTGGCATTGTGTGACATATATCAAAAGACTACCGAAAAAGGAAGGCGAAGATGGGTGGTTGCTTCCATTGTGGAGAGACTGGGCACCAAGCTAAGGACTGCCCAAAGAAGATAGGGCAGGGACAGAAAGCCGGATCCACTTCAGGGGGTCAGGTTCATGAGCTAGTGGCACCTCAGTAGGAACGAGGTAGTAATATTTCTGTAGAAAATGTAGTCTATCTTTATGATCATCCAGTTCGTACACTTTTTGACTCTGGCGCATAACACTCTTTTATTTCATCTGCCTTAGTAGAATCTCTGCATCCAGACACTAGTATGGTAGAAGATCCCTTAGTAGTTTCAAATCCAATTGGGGGCTCCGCTTACTTGTCAATGGTTTGTTTGGGTTTGAAAATCTCTATTCTCAGCGTTGAGTTTAGTTGTAATGCCTTTGTCTTGGGCTTCTCGGGATATGGTTTGATCTTAGGCATGGACTGGTTATCCAGTAATAGTGCCAGTCTTGATTGTGAGAAAAGAGTAGTTAGACTCTTAACTCGGCTTGGTAACACTCTAGAAATTTCTTGTAATCCCTTGAATGCTGTTATGCTTAGTTATCTGGAGTCGCTTGATGCTTCTGATGAGAATTTGCAATCAGTAAGAGTAGTCCGGGAATATCCGGATGTCTTTGAGGAGGTGAAAGGCTTACCTCCGAGGCGGGAAATAGACTTCCGCATATATCTTGTGAATAACTCAAAGCCTGCAGCTTTACCTATCAGACACATGGCTCCAAGGGAGAGAAAGGAGCTCAGTAAGCAGGTTAAAGAACTTCTCGAAAAGGGGTTCATTAGACGGAGCATTTCGGAATTGGGTGCTCCAGTGGTGTTCGCAACCAAAGCGGACGGTTCGCTTCGCCTTTGCGTCGACTATAGGGAGTTAAAAAAATTGACCAAGAAAAATAGGCACACTCTTCCCCGAATCGACGATTTGTTTGATCAGCTTGTTGGTGCGACGGTCTTCTACCAACTTGATCTGGCAACTGGGTTCCATCAGCTAAGAGTAGCTGAAGACAACATTGATAAAAAGGTGTTTAGAACCCCAGATGATTTCTTTGAGTGGCTTGTCATGCCTTTCCGCTTGACAAACGCACCCGCTTATTTCGTAGACCTAATGAGCAGGGTGTTCAGAGAATTCCTCAACAAATTTGTGGTTGTCTTCGTAGTTGATATCTTAATCTTCTCAAAGAATGAGGAAGAGCATGCTCAGCATCTGAAAGAAATCATGGAAACTCTCTGTGCACATCAGTTAAAAGCCAAATTCTCCAAATGCCACTTTTGAAAAAATGAGGTAAGATTTCTGGGGCATATAGTGTCCAAGGAGGGGTTGGCCGTGGACCCCATGAAAGTGGTGGCAGTGCAAGATTGGAAGACACCAAGAAATGCAACCGAAGTTCGAAGCTTTTTTGGGCTAGCCGGTTTTTACCGAAAATTTATTAGGGATTTCGCGAAAATCTCAGCCCCACTCACAAGGCTAACAAAGAAGAATCTGGCATTCACTTGGGATTTGGACTGCGAGTTTGCTTTCCAACGATAAAAAAGGGCTCTCACAACAGCCCCAGTTTTGACTTTGCCAGATGGAAGCAAAATGTTCACAGTATACACGGATGCATATGGAACAGGACTAGGCACTGTTCTAATGCAAGAAGGAAGGGTAGTAGCTTATGGCGGAAGACAATTGAAAGTTCATGAAAAGAACTACCCAACGCATGATCTTGAGTTAGCCTCCATCGTCCTTGTGCTTAAGTCTTGGTGCCATTATCTCCTAGGTGAGAAGTTTGAATTATACACCGACCATAAATCATTGAAATATCTCTTCTCCCAGAAGGATCTTAACTTGAGGCAACAAAGATGGATGGAGTTTCTTGCCTCGTATGACTTTGAAATTTCATATACTCCCGGCAAAGGAAACGTAGTAGCAGACGCGTTGAGCCGAAAGAAACTAACCTTAAGCCCACTCTTCGTAGAAAGGCAAAACTTGGAGTATATAGTCAGTTTTAACTTTAGGCCCTCCTCGGATTTTGTACCGGGTTTGTTAGCATCTCTCGAAGTACGCCCTACTCTCTTAGACTCAATAGGGGCTGCACAACGTGAAGATCCTCAGCTCGTGGATGTGATTATAAACTTATTGGGGGTGAGACTTCTAGTCACCTCAGTAGATACGCCATCGATGATAAGGGTTGGCTGAGGCGAGATGGAAGATTATGCATCCCACAGGAAAGGGAGTTGACAAAGAAGATTCTCGAGGAATCGCATCATTCCAAGATGACTATACACCCTGGCGGTGATAAGATGTACAAGGATATAAAAAGGACTTTCTTTTGGAGCGGCATGAAGCAAGATGTGGCAGATTTCGTCTCTAAGTGCATGACCTGCCAATGGGTCAAGGGGGAACAGAAGAAACTTAAGAGACTACTTCACCCTTTAGAGGTCCCACAGTGGAAGTGGGATAGCATTTCAATGGACTTCATTGATGGACTACCCAGGTCGAGAAGAGGCAATACTAGCATTTGGGTAATAGTGGATAGGCTTACTAAGAGCGCCCACTTCACACCTATCAAGAGCAGAAGGACTGCCTCATCTCTAGCATCTCTTTATCTCAAGGAAATAGTTCGACTCCATGGGATACCCTCCAGCATTGTTAGTGACCGAGACCCTATTTTCAAAAGTGAGTTTTGGCGGAGTCTGCAAGAAGCTGTAGGCACACAATTATGTTTGAGCACGGCCTATCACCCCCAAACTGATGGCGCCAGAAGGAAAGGGTGAATAGAGTTTTAGAGGATCTTTTAAGACTTTGCGTTCTTGACTTTGGAGAGACATGGGAGGATCACCTTCCTTTAGTGGAATTTGCCTACAACAACAGCTACCAAGCTACCATCGGTATGGCGCCCTTCGAAGCCTTGTATGGAAGACCGTGCAAATCACCAACTTGTTGGTGGGAGTCTACAGATAAGCTTATACTTGGGCCAGATATGATTCGAGAGACTTCAGAGAAAGTGGACTTGATACGGAAAAGGATGAAGACAGCCCAAGACAGACAAAAATCCTACGCTGACAAAAGAAGGACCGACCTTGAGTTTGAGGTTGGGGATAGGGTTTTCCTTAAAGTATCACCTTTAAGGAACGTCGTTCGTTTTGGATCTGTAGGAAAGCTAGCACAAAGATTTGTAGGACCATTTCCTATCATCGAGAAGGTCGGGAAGATGGCCTATAGATTAGAGCTACCCGAGAGACTGGCCGGAGTTCACAACGTCTTTCATGTTTCTCACCTCCGGAAGTGTTTGCATGAGTCTACGGAAGTGGTGGAACCTAACATTCTAGAAGAAGCCGAAGTGGAACATGAAGCAACTGTGAGGAGAGTTCCAACCCACATCTTAGGAACTGAAGTGAAAAAGCTACACAACGTCGAAGTCAAACTCGTTAAAGTTAAGTGGAGCGACGCCGAGGAAGACGCGAATTGGGAAACTGAGGACAGAATAAGCGCTGCCTACCCTCTTCTTTTTGAGGGTACATCTTCGATCTCTCTTTTTCCTTAAGTTATGCTTTATCTATCTTTTTAGGTATATCTCCTCGGTCCTTTTCCTAACTCCTTAGGTAGAAAAAAATGGATGCAAACATGTATTTGAAAACATGTTATGGATGATGGCTGCAAATGGTTGCTAGTGGTTGCTCATGGATGCATATACACACACACCCTAGATTATAGATCGGCTCAGTCACTTCATATTGCATATGCATATATATGTATTCTCATTTGTATATGGTTGAAACTTGATATGTTGTCATATGGTTGTCGAATTTGTATGAATATTTGTGCACTCATGTAGAATTATGAGTAGGAAAATTTTGCATACATAATGGATTCATGACATTTACATGATTCACATTAAGGAGGTCAACTGAATCAGTAGACCGCCTGATTTCTGCATTAGATAAGGACATATACACACACTATGCATATGATCACGAAGCATTAGAAGTCTTTTAAGGACAGTGGATGCCTGTGTTTGTTGGTTGAGTAGATGGACTGTTGGATGGTAGGATATACATTCTTCCTAACTTGAAGATTTCGGGGACGAAATCCTTTTAAGGGGGGAGAATGTAACACCCCGTGAATTCTATAACATTAAGCTTCACAAATTAAAGTGTAATTAATTCTAAATGAAAGAATTACGGGAAATGGGTTACGCCATTGCGTTCTTCTCGGAATTCTGCTTGAGATAGAGTCCGAGTTTGCGCGAATCGGACTCCGTATGAAGGAGTTATGACCTTCGGAAGTTTCAGAATAAAATTTAAATTCAAACAGCTCAGTTTAAAATTCAAAATTCGAATTTTAGGTTCAAACTGGGCTGGGCGGGAAAATTCCCGCCCAGAGACCAGGTCGACCATGGTTTCGACCTAGCCTCCCCAGGTCGACCATAGTGTCGACCTGGGTGTCGACCTGCCAGTCGACCTACCTAGTCGACCTGGCTGGCTAGGTCTGGCTCTGGCTCGAATTTCTGTGGCTCTATGTGTCAGTAGGGCTGATGTGTCACCTCTTGATTGGCTCTTTGAACTTTGTGTGGCCTAGATTCCTCCTGTCTTCATCTGACGGCTCAAAACAATTTAAAAATCTATAAATACACCCTAAGTCTCAACTGAAAATTCACATAAAAAAATAAGAAAGGAGTCGTCATGCTGCCAGGGAGGAATTGAACATAGCCGTCAAGAGAGTAAAGCCTAGAGACGAATCAAATTAAGAAGAAGATTAAAGTATAATCAAATTAATCAACGCAACGTTAGTCTACCAAAAGGAGCGCATCTCAATTTCAGAATCTAGAATTCAAGATTCTGCATTCGTTGGAAGTATAGTGACGTTTCAGAATATGAATAAAAATTGTGATGTGATTCGATGTAAATGAAAATAGAATTGTGTTATTGTATAAATTCTATGTATTGTAATGGTTCTATCATGACTTGTGTATTGATATTTGTGGCATAAATTGATTGATGCAAGCCTATTGAACAATTGTATATGAAAACAATGGCACTTGCAAGTTTGTGGCAAAAACTAGAAATTTATCCCTTTATGTTTCTGTCGATGGCATGGACTATATACAATCCCTTAGTCTAAGTTAGAATTTATGTAATCATGTTATAGACCTTTTATGCCTACATGACCCAAAATGTATGATATCATTCTTATGTTTATTTGCAAGTATAATTGGATCTTTGTTAAGTATCGTTTGGGTTACATAAACTATGCAAGTTCATGTTGAAATAGGCTATATGATTAGATGTTAAAATTGGACATTTTGGTGAATATACAACATGCTAGTTTTGTGGTTAACATTATGCCAAGTTAAACATGTTTTAATACAAGTTTGTGTAAGCTTAAACTATGCCATTTCATATGTCACCTACTTAGTTATACGTTGATTTGAATGCAAGTTCATATGACCCATATTATATGTTAGTTGAATCGCTAAATTGCAAGTTCATGCGCCACACACCTTTATGTAGTACATGTTCTTGATTTCCCCTTTTTCTCACGTTTATAAAGTTGGGCTGAAGTGTGACAAGCCCAACACATGTTATAATGTTGCGAACAAACGGGGGTAATAACATTGGGTGTAAAACATTGAAAATATATCTTGGCATGTTTGGCACATGGCAACGACAATGACATTTAAAGCGGTATGAATTATTATACCCAAGAATAAAAGACATGACATTTACATATATAATTGAGAAGTAATAAAATATGTAAATTTAGAAAACACGATATGCTTAACCCGAGGTTGGATTGAGTTGTGATGTAAACGTGCCCGGACCCGCCCGGTTGTCCAGTAGTCACAACAATACCTATCCAATGTGGATGGTTAAGCATTGAGCCCAATAATGACCCGAGGTTAGACTGAGCTACGGTGTAAATCTGCCCGGAACCGACCGGCATATCCAGTAACCGTAGCAATACCTGTCTAATGTGAGTGGTCAGGTGCTCCTAAGAGGCTAAGGACAGATGGTAGGGTTAAGTCAACTATAACACTTAACCAAATTAAACATGTTAACAAAAATTGATGGGTAGGTTTAGGTAAATACAGACACTTAACCACTTAACATGTTTGACTAGAAAATCCTGGTAACGAGGGACCCGTTTCAGCAGTAACCCAAGTTAGGTATCAACGGTACCCTGAAACTAGGCAGGGTGGGGCACGATTACTGGGCTGATTGTAAGCGGTCAAAATGACGGCGGTGGTTGCACAGTGTTGGTCTAACGGGGTGCGGGCGTGCACACACTATGGAGCAGACAACCAGGGCACTGGGGACACCAATAGTATAACCTATGCCTTCTAGAATTTGTGTTGGGGCCACCACCTTGGGTCTTGATACACCCCATGGTAGGACCAGAATAGGTATCTACAATTCTTTGGGGCCGTATGACACATGTTAACGCGAGTAGGAGCCGATCTTTAGAAAATGGGGATAACTTCACCCTCAACATGGGGTGCCAGTTGGAATAAACTCAAGTAGGTGCAGAGATATAGTATGGGTGCGATAGTACATTCGACACTTCCTTAGCTTGTGACACTTTCCTATTTTCAGTATATATCTATCATTCCCTTTTCTTATTCATATACTGAAGAGTTACAAGATTTACTCAGGCTTTATGTCTGACTCTATATTCTTTTCGTCTTCTTTTCTTTCGTTTCCCCCTGTAGGTCCACAGGGAGGAAACAGCTCAGCTCAGTCAGACTCTTTACAAGCTCCAAGACCGTAGATGTATGATTTGGATCTTTTGCTCGGACTATGGCTTTGGATATTACTATGGGGATTTTTTTTCACTTTATTTATGTTTTATGCTTCTTTAATAATAAAGACAGTAATGAGGTTGTAATGTTGGAAGTATTTTGAGACAATTGTGGAAATGTTGTATTTGAACACATTTTGATGAAATAAAGTCTGTTTGGTTTCCGCT
Source organism: Allium sativum (assembly GCA_030737875.1). Classification (NCBI taxonomy): domain Eukaryota; kingdom Viridiplantae; phylum Streptophyta; class Magnoliopsida; order Asparagales; family Amaryllidaceae; genus Allium; species Allium sativum. Next base: position 587,737,440 of record CM060913.1, on the reverse strand, counting down.
GTTTAAAATATGTGTATTTATATTTGTCTTGAGTTTATCAGTGGCTTTTACTTATAAACCTCCACCAAAGTTAAGGCATTCCCTTTGTGAGTGACCTTAACGGAGGTGGGGTGTTTCAACCGTTTAGGGAAGGTCAAGGTAAATGTTGGCAACAATAACGGAGGAAACGACAACATGAACAGAAATGGCAATAAAAGAAATAGGAACCGAGGAAATAACTCTGGAAAAAGACCTTGATTCCAAACTTTTGAAAACTACACTCCGTTGAACGATACGCTGGAAAACTTCTACCTAAATACTCATAATGTCTTGCAATATAAGAAGCTTCCTCCCAGAGACTCCACTGAGAAGGAGCTAGCAACCGGAAAATTTTGTCTGTTTCATGGAACCCATGGTTAGTCTACTAATGAGTGTCGGCATTTAGGAGACATTGTTGTAAAACTGCTACGGGAAGGAAAATTAGATGAATACAAGGTTTCCCCAAGAGATAGGGGCAAGGAGGGCAAGCCCCGAATCAAAATCAGCCTGCTCCTAAACCCAAAGCGCAGCAAAAAGGTAAATGAATCATCATCAATACTATAGTAGGGGGCCCCATCCAGCTGGCCATAGCTACAGGGAAATGAACCAATATGTGAATGCGTCCAAGCACCTCGAAGTGGGGGAGTGCAGTAACTTCGAAGATATATCCCTGGTGAAGCAACAGAAAACAATGTCAGATGTCATATTTCGTGATAGAGATGATAATGGAGTTCAATCGCCCACCGAGGACCCATTGGTGATCACTACAACTATCTGTCCGGCTCTAGTCCACAAGGTATTAATGGATAATGGGATTTTAGTTAATATTCTCTTTAAGAAAGTATTCGACTAGATGAGACTCGAAGCGAAATATTTGAAGCCTTGCGAGGGATGGATACGCAGCTTCAATGGGGGCCTCTACAACTCCAATGGGATATGTAGAATTGTCAGTGATATTGGGATAAGGAGACTGCCGGAGAGTGAGAAATCTCCGTTTGTAGTTTTGGACATCGAATCACCCTATAATGCCTTTTTAGGCCGATCAGCCCTTGTAGAATTCAGGGCCTGCATCTCACCCTGGTGCCTATTGTTGAAATTCCCAACCGAAGCGGGAATGGGAGTAATGAGAGGTGATCAAGCCACCGGACATGCTTGCTACATTGTGGAATTGAAGATGTTGCTAAAAGGGTTAAACATAGAACCTAAAGACACTTCCTCTCCTGCTAAGGAGAATTCAGCATAACAGTTAAAGACTTTACCGCCTAGGGAATCGCTAGACGAATTTCCCAAAGATACCGATTCCAGGGAAGATGAAGAGCCAGGAACTATAAAGGTGACACCCAATGAGGCGACTGTTGATATCCCAATCGATAACGACGACCCAACAAATGTCTTGAAGATTGGGTCTCATTTGGATTCTTTCTGAACGAAAGAATTGACTGATTTTTTGAAAGAAAATCTCGATGTGTTTGCTTGGACTCATGCAGACATGTATGGAATTTCTCCTACGGTTATGAGCCACTTGCTAAGTTTAAACCCAAACCATCCTCCAGTCAAGCAGAATAGACGTATGTTGGGCCTGGAATGGTTGACATGCTTAAAGGAAGAAGTAGAGAAATAAAAGAATATCGGGTTTATTAGAGATTCGATATATCCTGACTAGATATCGAATCCCATCTTAGTTAAAAAAACCAAATGGAAAATAGCGAACGTGCATTGACATTTCCGATTTGAACAAAGCTTGTCCAAAATATAGCTTCCCACTTCCCAGGATTGATTAGCTGGTGGACTCAACATCCGGACATGAACTTCTCTCCTTCATGGACGTATACTCAGGATACAACCAGATCCCTATGCATGTACCGGATCAAGAGCACACAAGTTTTATTACAAACTTGGGATTTTACTGTTATGTGGTGATGCCATTCGGACTAAAAAATGCCAGAGCTACCTATCAGCGTCTGGTGAACTGAATGTTCTATAATCAGATCGAAAAAACAATGGAAGTCTATGAAGACGACATGCTTGTGAAGTCCAAGCAGTCTTCTGATCATATGAAAGATTTGGTGGAAATGTTTGACATTTTGCACTGATACAGGATGAAACTGAACATCTTAAAATGCTCATTTAGGGTTGCATCAGGAAAATTTCTTAGTTTCATCGTAAGTTCTCGAGGAATTGAAATTAATCCTTACCAAATAGCAGCAATCAGGAACATAGAAGAGCCATGGAAGATTAGAGACGTCTAAAGCCTAGCTCAGAAGGTTGCAACATTGAGCAGATTCATTTCCAAAACCACGGACAAGTGTGTCCAATTCTTTGATTTAATCAAACGAGGGAAACATCATTTTGAATGGACCCCTGATTGTGTAGAGGCCTTCCAGAATTTATTGAACTTGTTAGAGAAGCCCTGGATATTGTCGAAGCCAGTGGATCATGAAGATCTGTTCGTTTATTTTGGCGGTGCCATTTCAAGTTGTCAACACAGCTTTGGTGCGTGAAGAAGACAAGATCCAGAGGCCAGTATACTATGTAAGCAAGAAGTTAGCAGTTGCATAACGCAATTATCCAAAAATAGAAAAGCTTGCTTATAGTCTCTTGATTTGCATCCCGAAAGCTCCATCATTATTTCCAAGATCATCCGATAGTCACATACACTAGTCAGCCATTAAGACAAGTGTTACAAAGACCCGAAGCATCAGGACGATTACTTAAGTGGAATATCGGGTTGAGCCAATTTGATTTAAATTTTCAACCAAGGAGATCAATAAGGGGGCAGGCCCTAGCTGACTTCATAGTAGAATTCACAATTCCCGAGGATGATGTATTGGATGACAAGACTGCCATTTCAGAGCAAAAATTAGAACTTAGTCCATGGAAATCATATATAGATTGGGCTAAGAATGATCGAAGGTCCGGTGCCGGAGTTGTTTTAACTACTCCTAAAGGACGATCCATTTACTACGCCTTGCGGTTGGAATTCTCTACCACCAATAATGATTCCGAATACGAGGCCCTAATTACCAGGCTAAAACTAGCTAAGGAATTAGGGGTAAGGACACTAGATATATTCTGTGACTCCAAGATAGTTGTCTGCCAAGTTCGAAAGGAATTCGAAACCAGGGGACCTCGGCTTATTACTTACCTTGAAAAAGTAGAATAGTTACTAGGTAACCTGGAACATTATAGCATAACTCATATCCTGAGAACAGAAAACCAAAAAGCAGATCGACTGGCTATGTTAGCAAGTTCTGACAACCCAGAAGAAACTGAAATGGTTCCAATAGAGATATTGGAATCGCCAAGCTTTGACCAAATTGAAGTCGACATAGCCCTGGAAGCTGAACCAGAAAGGGAGTCATGGATGACACCGATTAAGAACTTTCTTAGGAGCAGAACTCTTCCATCAAAAAAGAGCGAGAGATGAGCTGTAATACGTAAAGCCGCAAGGTACGTCTTGTAGGATGACGTCCTTTATCGCCAAGGATTTTCTATGCCTCTATTCCTGCGTATAGCACACGATGACATCAAGCATGTACAGAGAGAAGTACATGAGGGTGAGTGTGGAGATCACACTGGAGGTCAAACTTTGGAAAAGAAAGTATTACGATATAGCTATTTTTGGCCTACCGTAAATAAGGATGCAGCTGATCATCCACGACTGCCATAAATGCCAAAGATGCGATAAAGTTACAAGGGCACCTCTAAGACAGCTTAAATCAGTGGTCATCCCATGGCCATTCGCTATGTGGGGATTAGACATCATCGGGACCTTGCCAATCGCCAAAGGAGGAGCTAATTATGCGATTGTGGCCATGGATTATTTCACAAAAATGGGTGGAGGCCGAACATTAACCACGATCACAACGAAATGAGTGATAAACTTCGTAGTCAGGAATATTATCTGTCGATTTGGGATACCAAAAACCATTATAACCAACAACGGAACCCAATTCTATAGCACATAATTCAGAAATTTCTTCCAGAAGTATAAAATTGACGGGAGATATATTGCCGCAGCCCACCCACAGTCAAACGAACAAGTTGAAGCGATAAATAAATTTATATAATCCATTCTTAAAAAGCGGTTGGAACGAGCAAAAACCATGTGGGTTGACGAATTACCACTAGCTTTGTGGGCCTATCAGACGACCTTAAAAATGGCGACTGGTCAGAACCCTTTTTCACTCTCCTATGGATTGGAAGCGATAATTTCAGTGGAGCTTAAAGTCCCCTCTCATAGGGTGGTGTATTATGACTCGATGACAAAAAAGCGTCCCTCCTAGAGTCCATGGGCATGATTGAAGAGAAGAGGGACGAAGCGTATGTGCCTCGAGGCACCGACGCCAAGTGGCATGATATTATGACAGAAAGGTTCACCCTCGGACCTTTGAACCCAGCTATTTAGTATTAAAACGAGTCTTCCCACCTCCAATTCATTTAGGTCCAAAATGGGAAGGACCATATACCATCCAACGGAAGCTTGACACGGGAGCTTTCAAGCTGACGACCGTTGATGGTGAAGAAATCCCTAGAGCTTGGAACTCCTAACATTTGAAGCAATACTTGACTTGATTTTGTACTGTTTTATTGTGTTTTATAAGCCATGTAAAAAGGCAAGACTTGCCTAGAAAAGTCTATTAATATAAGAAAAAGATTATAAAGTGGACATAGGTCATGACTTGGCCGGACCACTATAAAATAATGTGCGTGATTTACTTTTCCCGTTCAAATTTTGTTTTACGTATATTCTATGATTGTCATAACATAAGTCGAAAACATTAGAAATTTGAATCGATACCAGAGCAAATGGAATAACCATTTATGTAACGACATAAAAAGGACTGGAAGCCGACGTCCCAAACTCTAACTCTCATGAGTCAGGAGAGTGTATAAAGGACGGGAAGACGACGTCCTTGAGGCGTGAAGGTGCACCATAATAAAAGAATGCCTCAAATCCACTCTAACCTGATCGTACGATAGGAGAGTATAAAGGTACTAGGAATAAGTGCCAATGAAAAAGAATCTTAGTCCTGCAAAAAGAGCTGGGTGCAGTTTAATGTCGAACCTAATCAATCTCGAACAAGCCCTGGCCAAGCGTTATATTCGAGATTGATTGGGGGCATACACATAACACCACCTGTCATCGATCATTTATTCTAGCGGCAATTCCTGTGAATGATATTTTCCCTATCTGTACATTTGCAGGGGAATGTGATCATGACTTAAATTATTTATCACTTATGCTTATTAACCTCTTGACATTAACAGAGATGAATGATAAATTTACAAGCATTTGACATTGTGGGAAACAAACTACTTTATTTCATAGGTGCAGGTTTAAACGAAAGAACTAAAAAAACAAAGGCAAGGGCCGCACTCGCTACAACAACAACGGAGCAGGGGATAGGCAAAACAAAGAATAGAGCTGCCTCTCATTTGGACTTTGGAGTGGACTTCGCTTTCTTGGCAGCTTTAAGTTTTTCCTTCTCCTCTTTTTCAGCCTCGATCATGATTTTCTTTGGCTTCTTCTTCCCTGGAACTGGAGCACTAGGATCAGTAGAAGACTTTTTAGAAAGCTCTTCAGTAATCGACCTGGATGAAAGTTTGACAACTGACCTGGATCCAGGAGGGATTGTCGTGAGAGGTTTAATAACCTCGGGATCTTCCTTCTCGACTTTGGCTTTTAAGAGAATGTCCTGCTTGGCTTTCATATCAGCCAAAGTCACATCATCGACATTCACTAAATCCCCAGTAACGACAACATCGTCCTCTTCGTCATGCCCATCATCACTGTCGTTGTCTTTTAAGGAATCTATAACATCGTTGTCTTGGGGGTTTTCAGTGCTAGATGGCGTGGGGGCTTTCTCAGCAATCTCTTCCTTATCCTCAACCCTCTCCGCAGGTTTTGAGCCAGTGACTTCAGTATGTTTCTCTTGGGTCTCTTTAGCAGACTTTGTACCAGTGATCTCTTCTCATCTCTCATCGGCCTTTTCAACTGGTTGTGCACCTATAGAATGAGAATTAACTGGTATTAGCTCAGGGGAAACAATAGGTTCTTCGGTTGTTTGTCCAATAATGTAGCGAAAGGTTAAAATGGCCCTAACAAATTAAGGTGAAAAGGTAGAGATACCTTCGGATGATTTCTCGATTAGGGTAGCAAAAGTCTCTAAGGTTGCTTTAGGAATAGGAGATAAAAAGGATGTCTTAGGGATTCCTAGATTCTTTGGATCATATCCCTTCGTTCTGGTATCCCCGGGGGAAGTAGAAAAAGAACCGGTTTCAAGGACATTTTTCCCTTTAGCCTGACGTTTCTCCTCTTCCATACCCGCAACAATGAGTCTGCGCCTTTCAGCCAAGCGCACCGGTTCTTCATCGCTTAGAAATTTCTCCATAAGTTTGTTTTCATCGATGGAGTCCACCTTGAGCTCTTTCTTCTCCCATTCAATGATTTGGTCCCACAAATAGACCAAGGTTGTCGAATAATCTTCAATCAAGCGATGTCCCGATGACGGATCACTTGGGCAAAGAACTCTATCATTAGCTCACCTTAACCATCCAATTCCTTATGGGCCACAGAAACTGTGTATGGGCCTCTTCAACAGATTTAATGGCAATGACCGCATTCCCCTTGGCAAAGACCACTCTGGATTCAACTTCCATTAGTTTGGTCTCCAGTTTAGCATTCCGTTTTGCCAACTCAACATTTTTCTTCACCAGCTCAACCTTCTCCTGTTCAGGGGTAGTGCAAGCCAATTGTGCTTTAACACTCTCATACTTAGCATCCTATGCTTTCTTCTTCAGATCTAAGCATTATTGACTATGAGATTCCAATAAAGTATGATAACGCTTTTGTAGCTCCTCATGTTGTTTCTTGTAATTGTCAGCATCCCGTCGAGCAAGAACAAGCTGAGGCTGTGCATCTTCCAAATCTTTCTTTGAATTTTTCAAGATGCTTTCGTCATAATCGGCCATTTCCTTCATGTGATCGATATCATTAATTAAGTCCCGAATAATTTTAGAAAGATTGCGCGAATATCTATACATCTCCATATATTTCATGTCTACTAAATTTATCTTTGCTTTAGCATCATCCGCCCACTTCGAAGGAACATGCTCAAGTGCAAGGACAAACTGCAGATGATCAAAATAATGATTTGGAAATTGTTTCCTCAAATATGATAGTTTTTCTTTGTTCTCGGACTCAAGCGGCATGGATTTGGATATGGATAACTCAACCTTTCTTCGCTTAGTAGGTACAATGGATATTTCACCTTTGCCGGACCTTTTCTTAGAAAATTCGTGTTTATCCTGCAAATCAACACGCTTCGACATTAGCTTCTCTTGAGGATGCTTCTCTTTAGGAGGAGTCGGAGCTTTGGAATATTATTTGTCCCCTTCACGACGATCTTAGTAGCTCTTGTGCTTGTCCAGATCTGACCGACGGGGAGAACGGGAGCACGAAAAATGTAGATGACTGGAACCATAATGCCTCATGTCATCCCTGCCACGGCTCTCATAGCAATCATGTTCAGTGTCAGAATCAAATCTAGGCATGCTAGCATGAACTTTCCTGACATCACATCGGGGCGTGTTATTGTTCCTATAAAATAATATAAGTAAATTTCAGAGCCAATGTTTTTGTAAAGCACAGGTGTTGTGAGTTCTGTGCTAGTGTGTTGTGCATATCCTAAGTGATGTCCCCCAAACCAACCAGAGCTTGGAGTTAGGCCAGTAGGTGCAGTTTCCCCAGTTTTCACGGGACTAACTTCTTCTTCGGAAGTAAAGTTAAGAGGATTCATTCTAAAATCTTCTGAAGTATAAAGGGTCTCAGGCAAGGGAAGATTTACCAAACCCCAAAATATAGAATTATCTACAGTGGGATCATCTCCACGGGGAATGTCTGGAAGCAACTATTTTGGGGAGATTGGATTTTCGGGAGTGGTCGCATCCTCAGGAGTGATGTATTTATCTCTATCTTTTTCTGCTATATTTGCTAATATGTCATCTTGAGTCGAAGTAGGATAAGGACACATTTGAGGTATCTTTGGATCTTTTGAACTCTCTCCAAGCTTAGGCAAAATATTAATTGGCCCCTCGAAAGGAGAAATATACAAATAAGGGCCTTCTCCATGACCTATGCAACGAGTGATGGCCAGTAACTGGTGACGGTGACGATAATTGTCCACTAAGCAATCTTTGATGGTTAAGAATTTTTGATCGTCATTGAGTAGTTGGTTTAAACGACCAAAGCACGTCTGATGCTTCTCCTATGGAGGATTGGGAACTGAAAATTAAAACGAACAAACATCAATACCTCAACGATAGTGAAAGAGGGCAAAATGAAAGAAAAGTTAGAGTTTACTTGATTGAAGCCATCTTCTGGCACACCTAGGTTGATGTTTAATGTAAAACCATTCGAATTTGGGATCACCAACATTGCTACTAAAAGGAACGCTAATGATTCTCCTTTTTGGATTGATTCAAAATACACAAACGATGGAGAATCTTGGATTTGATGCTTGAAATTGTAGAAGAAGTGAATATCTTCAAAGGCGGGTTCAATACCTAAGATTTCCTTATGAGCAATATATAATGTATGCAGATAAGCATAGGAGTTGGGCTGGAATTGCATGGGAGCGATACGCATTCGTCTTAGAAAATCGACAACGAATGGTGAGAATGGAGGTTTCGCCCCAACGAGACACATTAATCTACTGATGGCCATAAACCCTTCGAGTGGATTATGGGCCGATCTTTTTTAGAAGGCAACTCAGTATCCCTTCAGAGGATCCTATGCTTCAAACATATTCATGCAAGTTTGTCATTGTAAACTATTGATGCTACAGAATCATTGGGTTTTTCTAGAACTACGACATTCTCAAACTCATCAAGAGCACGATTATCTCCTACTCGCCTTTCATCCAATTCATCCATGGAGACATCATCCCTGGATGACACCTCACCATCATGAGTTCCCATCTCGTAATTTGGACCCTCACTTTCCCATTTTGGATCTGAGGAGGAGGATATATCTTCAGTGATAAAACTTTCAGATGTCCCCATAGCTCCCCTTCTCTCTGCTAATTTGGACGAGCATCTCTCAGTCATAGCTGCTGTACTATTAAAGAAACAATAGCTGGAATTAGAGCAAAGTTGCCCGTGTCCCCCTATGCATGTGTTTGAGCTAAAGTGTGAAGATGTGTATGCAATGATGGAATCAAAGAATGTAAGGTACATATAAAAGACGCAATGCAGAAGGAACAGCGCAATTATGTATTCATGAATAGTCGAAAAAGTTCGGCTAAAAAGGCTTTATCCTAACTGTTCACAAAGTCACAAACCATATTTAATATTGACTAGGTTATTTATAATATGGTTGTATTGCATGATGTATAAATGCGGATCGGCTCAGAATTTTTCTTCATATTCGGATCGGTTCGGACGTTCACAACTCATGCAGATCGGTTCGGAATTTTACAGTGTAAGGTATCACAACGAAATGAGAATTCTCAAGCGAGCTCATCAGATTGGTTCAGTGACGGATGCAAATCAGGCCCGGATCGGATCGGATCTGACAAACCCAAAATGATTCGGGTTGGATGGCACCTATTCGAACTGGAGCATATCTTTAGAAGCCAATATCGTCCTTTAGAGGTTCCTTGATCTGAATCGACCCTACGCCACCAACTCTCCCTTTTGCATGTGCATTTGGACAAACTCCAGCTTCTTCCACTTACAACTGACCTGAATCGATTTCCTTTGTAGCTTGCCTAAAAGTTTGTGGACCAAATCGAAACTTCTCTTAGTTAAATCGCCATCGCTACCACCTTGAGGGCATAATGAAATCGCCAATGACAGCAGTGGCGAGATAAAGACTCACAACGTTGACGATTGATTTATGTCCAAGTAACAATGCAAAGGTAGATGAAATTAACGAGTAATACGCAAGTAAAATAAAATTATATTAAACTATTGACCCAACTATTAATTTGATTTGAAAACTGAAAGGGATTTTAAGGGTTGGGGGATTAGGGTTCATAGGAAGTCAAGAAAATGAAGGCGAAGGACAGTGAAAGAAGAGAGAAGGGCTTTTCGCAAATTTATATGAAGACATGGGACTATTTATATTCCAGTGGACCCCCAATGCCTAACCGACCCGCTCAGAAAAAGAGTCCAAAGCCCTTAGGCCCATCTATGCGATGATATGCTGAAAACACGGAAGATAGGATAGGTTCGACCCGAAATAATATACAATAACCGATCCGATAATAATAGCAAGCAAATGAAATCTGAAGGATTACCTGGGGAAATTTTTCAGCCCTTAAATGAATTTTTGGAACCAGTGAAGAATAACATAGGCAATTGTTAAACTTGTGGCATATTTATAGGTTCCATAAGTAGAAAAAGAAATGACTTCACGAAATGTCGTGACTCTATGGATAAATGAAAACAACCACTGATCAGCACTGATTTGCAAATGGATAAGTTGATCATTTCGAAGCATACTTTTTTCAATAAAAGTATACCTCGAGGGGGCAAAATGTTAGCATGCATTGTGATCGGGCTACACAAAGCAAAGAGATTGCTCAATGAATAGGTTTGAAGGGAGAATTCGCAGCAGGCATTCGGATCGGTTCGGAGACCTCCAAACAGAACCCTTTCACTTCGAAGTAAGCAGTCCAGGAAATGGTAAATAGAAGGCACAACCGGATTGGTTCAGAGCTCTCCGATCCGGATCCCTCATTTGCACTTCCGATCCGAAGCAAAGACAAATGGAACAGTAGTTACACTCCACGATTCCAGAAGATGCGGAGCGGTTATGCACCCACTATCTCATGTTCATCCACAATCTAGATGTGCTGTCATGATCTCCAAGCTTCCAATTCCGAACCGAACGAGATGACTTCCATGTGTACCCGAACCAAAGGCCCTCCAGAGAGATTTTCTGCCTATAAATGCACCACCTAGCATCATTTGAAGGGATCTTTTTGGCAAAATTATTGGCTCAAATTCTCACTACCACCAAATTTCATAACTTTAATTAGATCGTTACCAGCTTTGGAAGGATATTTCAGCAAAGATAAGTGAAATTATTCATTGTAAGAGTGAGATTGAGTGAAGACAAGCATTGTATTTGTACTCTTATCATCAATCAATGATAAATCATAGACATAGGCTCTTTAACGCCGAACAACTATAAATCATGTGTTCTCTTTGTTTTTATCTTTCAATTATCATTGAGTTGGGTGTTAGAACCATTTTTGAATCTAACAGCATATATTGTACGGAGGGCATTAAGAATAGTACATGTTCTGGCCCTGCATCCACAAAGTTAGCACATAACAGTCAATACATGCTATACTGTGATAACCATCATACAAAAAGGGTGTTCATAGATGTCAAAATACTAAATAGTGATAAATATGTAAACAACCATAACATCCATTAACCATCCTCACATTCACTCACTTGGTGTATAACAAATGATACTCAATACTTTGGTTACCAAATCCATCGGCGCCTTGGCGGGACCAACTTCCCTAGTCTCCACCTAACTCTCGCTATAACCAACTACCCTGGTCTATAGCCAGTAGACTTACCAGTCCACACTGCCTTGGCTCTGGGGTCTAGGAGAACCTGTCTACAGTGTCATGGCTCTGATTCATCTATATGCCCCCTCTAGCAAAGGTGCAACAACATTGTAAATACCGATAACTCTTTTGTACACGTTCTTTGCAGTAAAATCCATCACTAGATTATCCATAAAACTTCCATTAGAAGTCGTCTCAATGTGGGAACTATCCCTATGATCATTGTATGTCATAGGATATCATCATGTGTCTCCTATCACTCTCTCTCTATCTCTCCGATAGCCAACTCAATATGACTTAGTGTCGTCTTTTTCTGTATCTTGGAGAAAATAATCCAACACAGCAACCTCGTCTCTATCATAGTATCACCATTCTATAATAACTTTCGTCGAATGATGAATTACCTCATAGAAGCATCATATCTCATCTGAAGCTAAAGCCACTGATCAAATCGCTATAGTGTCGAAATCTCTATTGAAGGAGCCGTCATATCCTACTCCTTGAAATCGCACTGTCTTTCAAGTCACATTGACCAAAATGCTCAATAATCACAGTAATCGACATTGACTACTTCAAGTAAACGATAATGACTACTCAAACCACTTATATAACCAAAATTGGTTAAATACGCATCCAAAAGAAACATTCGGCATTTGTTGTGAAGTTTAGATCGTAGCCCAAATCCATCTCATTTCCAAGTCCATATTCCATCTCCAGATTTGCCATCAAGCTCCAGTATCGCTCCATCTTCAGAACCGTCATCGAGCTCCAATTCTGCTGAGTCATTGGATCCATCAAGGCATTATGAAGCTTCATCAAGAATTTATCTCATGCGTTCGAGTTTACCATCCTTGTCTGTTCAATCAGTACACACTCACTTGTGTGTTCGATCGATAAACACCAGACTCTTACTAACGATATTTTCCTAATACTAGATCACCTACGAATGTTGTTTTAATCTATACTAATCAAAAAAATCAACCATGCAGCCAATATTCTTCTAAATTTCTAAACTAGCATACAAGCATCCATAATAGTGACAACAAATCAAATAGGGTCGACCTATGACAGTCAAAGTGATATATATGTCCAAATAATCAATTTCAGACTATATAGTCAAAACAGTGTGCAATAGTGTGCAATCAGGTAAAAATATGACAACTTAAATCTACTTGAATCACTATCTAATCTTTTTTTTTATTTACTAGGTTCAACAATCCTAAATATTACGTTGTAGAATTATATATTAATTTATAACATCAAAATTATACTATAGGAATAACTACGATCCAGTGAGAGGTAATGTCACTCACCTTAGCCAAATCTGTCTAATTTAGCTTAGAGCGTAAAGCTCATCAATATAAGTCCAACTTGAAACTAGATCGGAATCGGATCTCATATGAGAAATTTCTATATGTTATAACTTACATGGATTAAGTCGAAAATTAAACTAACTTAATTAATCATTTAATTAACTAACTAATCACCTAACCATGGTCTAATCTCCTTTCTTCTCCAAATATGTACAGGCCGTGTACACATAATTTCCAAACCCATGAATGCAAGCTTCAATCCCGGGTTTCTCTCGATCCCCTCAGTGATTTTCAATGTTGTCTTTGCCTTTGAGTCAGTCTTCGTCCCTTCTCCACCTAGCACCACAATTGCACAACTTGCACCCTCCCTACACAGTGCGAATTTTGGTTTGAAATGCCTAAGCCATTGTCGTGCTTTGCAATTGTCGACCGGAGGAGCCAAGAATGCAGGGGTAGATGCACATTGTCGTGATGGTTCTACTCGTGGTCTCCATCCTGTCTCACGTTGACCATAGCTCATATGAAATCAAACCCTAGGTTGATAGCTTATCGCGACCATCATCAAGTTGAGGGTCGCATGTCCCAATATATAAACAGATGCGAAACTCTTGGTTACAGGAGTTCAACGTAATTGATTTTACGATTTTTAGTGGATTAAATGAACAAATTTGATTTTTGGAATGTTGGATTCTATTGGCGGCCATGTCTTTCTCCGAAGCAATGTAATAATAAGTTACACCAATAAGAAAAAAAGGTTTGGGCTGGTTATTGGTTACTGTAACATTTGAGGGGTTTTATATTAATATTATATTCAATTGTTTCAAATTGAAATATAATGTACGTTTTAACTTGCCATGAACAAACAACCCATCCAAACACTATGAAATTTAAAAGTATGCATCAGCTCGATGATACAGTTTAGATGTTTCAAGTCTCATCGTAATTTGAGACTGTTGCCCGTAGCGATAATTTTATGCATATATCGAGGACGTTATGACCACCAAACGGTCTGAACTGAAATACAACAATACTTTTTGTTAATGTTGCGAACTATACAAACTCAATAGAACTAGACTCTAGTCCCGATTCAATCGTTTGTGCAAAGTCACCTTTGGGAACCGTCAATTAAATAATTAATGATCAATATTTAAACAAAATATTCAAATATCCAATCATTAAAATGCGAGTCGTTACATTCTTCACTCCTTAAAGGATTTCATCCTCGATATCCTCAAGAACAAAATAACATAACTCAGCATTCCCAAACAGTGACAATACAAAATAAATTGTCACTTACCGCCTTCAACAACAACAATTGAAGTGACTATAACAAAGGAAATTGACTTGGAATTTTCCTAGAGCCAATGTTCTCATTCCTAGGTGCAATTACAATCAAACATGGGCAACCCAGCCAAACACCTAACATGTATACTTATTTCACCTAACAGATAAGTAATGTAGAATAAAAGTGACAACTTACTATTTGGAAGATAATTCAACCTAGCATCGCCTAATGAATTTCTTTCCAAATATGGGAAAATTCAAAGAAACTATCGGCAGAACCTCCCATGTACGACTTGATCCGGAAAAATCCAAAGTCACTATGCAAGACCCATCGCAACAAAAGAAAAAAAACAACCCTAAAGTGGCTACCCATACGTGGATAAAAATCACCAAAGTATACCAAATGGCAAAAACCACAACTCCACATTTACTGCATACCACTTTTCATGCATGCTTAGCATTTAGATGCGAATAAAAGTGAATAAACATCCAAACAAATCAGATATTGCTTCATTATTCCTGGGCATTTACTCAACAAAGAGGATTAGAAACAATACTATATATAGAAACAAAGGAATTAAACATGTTAAATAAATAAAATTGATCTAACATGAGCATGTCAAAGTCATGTATGGATTTCATCTTGAATACATAAACAATACAATTATCCTACATGCCTATTAATCATACAAATATATAGTCATGTCAAACGTCAATAATCAAACATGCATAAAGAACGATAATAAACAAAGAAAATAATGACCATACCTATCCTAGAATGCAGGATACTAACCCAACTGATACGAGGCACCCAATATTAAATTTAATCCATATATGACTCGACCACTTGGTTGCCCTTTCAAAAATTGGGAATAGTAATCTAGCTTCTCTCATCAATAAATCGAGTATGACTCAAGCACTATCATAGTATTCCTAATTTCTATGGCAGCCTAACAACGAAAACACCGACAACTGTTCCCGCAACCAATTGGAAATCTTGAGTAATTATAGAAAACTACTCAATGCATCCCATCCACCTATTGCTGGCTGGCATCGCATTCATTATGAACTAATTCATAATCAATCCCTTTTAAACATGGAACCGACAACCTTGGGTAAGTCTACATTACTTCTCTTCGAGTTATAGAATCATAACTAGTAGTAAACACAAGCGGTATTCACTAACGGAATATCATTTCCGAACTGGCACATCTTCAACTCAACACACACGAACAACATCTCCTGTACATGCCTATGGGAAATCCCAAATGTGTAAGAGGCTAAAAATTTCAACTACTGCCGCTAGAAAAGGTTGATCTACTTCCCGGGAAAGAGAAACCTCGATGATGTGACCTCATCAATGAACCTAACCCCTTGCTAGTAAATAGTGCCTCTAACTCACCAAAACAAAACTCTGTCGGCCTCGAATCAAAGTCAGGAGTTGAGTACTCTTTCTCGCACGGTTCGATAACCCTTCCTTTTGAAACACACTACTCAAACCACCTACAAAACCAAGTAAGCTCTATGAATTTTTCGTTCCCATTTAGAACAAGAAATCAATATATTCATGAGTCAGTCTCAATTCCAATCCATTAAAGCACTCGTAGAACATATATCAACATCCTACTCAAGACGATGTGACCAAAGTACCCCCAGTTTTCTCATCGAAAAGCGAATTTCCAATAAACTGACCAACATGTGGTATTTTATCAATACCTAAAACACAAACTCTTAGCTTGTGCATCCTTTCTGTTCATAGGAAAATGAAACATGATCAAATAAAACAAGTTCTACTCTTCTAAATGATATCTCGCAACACGGTCCGAGAAATCAACAAAAATATGCTGACTCACTAGTTAGCCCGAACGTCCCAACCAACCAATCAAGATCAAAACAACCTATCAAACTCTATAATAGGCATACACCAATCAACTATTCACAATCAGTAAAATCCCTTATGGACTTCTAACCTAGAGAACATCCATAACTAGATCGATACGGAACTCAACTCAAACATGGTGATGATCTGGTCATCTCATTGAATGTGTCCAAATACTCTCAAGCTATTAGCTCAGATAACAACTCAATGCTAAAGAACTATCTCAACCCATTATCGTCCAATCATAAGCGACTCTCCTATTGAAGATCTAAGTCTCAGCCCACTATCGCTAAACCAAAGACGACTCGCTACTAAGCTTTGTCCTAGCCCGATATCATCACCAACAACCTCTCACTACCACCGATATTCTATATCCTCCTAGTAAATGAGCTGCTGGACTTAAATATAAAGTCCAGTTAAGCTCAATAATTAACAACAAATAATGTAGCAAACATGCAACCATGACTCGATGAATTCAAAAGTTTGACGAACCATGTATACTGCAAAGCATAGATTAACTATGTCATAACCCTCCCCTACCTCAAGGCCCCGCATTAATAGCTATGGATGCTGCACTCATTCATAATATTAAGTTCTGGTGACCAAACATGGGATGTTATATGCATATATAATCTAATTAAGCCCTCAACATGGTATGTCATAATCAAGAAAGACAAATCAATTCACGTGTCCCAATCTCTTCCTATCCATCGAATCACATGATCGAATGAAACAATGAAATCTCAATGCTTAACTAAAACACGTTTGGAATGGAAACATGTATCGAGCGATGATGTAGATATTTACCACTTCATCGAGGAAGCATTTGACGAACAAGAATGACAATCAACCACACGTCTCCATGATTTGTCTCGACAAAGTAGCACTAACTTCTATATTGTGTGCAAGCTCAAACATTGCAAGCTTACTCGATCGATTCCTCTAATACTCATCCCTTTTGGATAAAATAATCACCCTTCAAGTCGATCACTCAACCCAACCACGAACTCCTAACTTCGAAGTGACAAAAGAAAAGATTAACCTTACTTCAATATCACATCGAATTCTGTCATACTATCCAATACAACACATATAGCATAAATCAGCGCACCCTCATTGACTCCTAAGAAGTCTGTACAAACCCTCTTCGAACCAAATCATGGAATAGCCCCAAGAAAACCAACTTCAAGAACTAGAAACAATAACGACTCTCGACCAATCCAAGCTATAACTTGGAGTTTATCAGGCGTGAAATCCTATTTTATTCAATTCTAACTCTAATAAGCCAAAGAAACCCAATGAGAACCCAAAAAGCTCTTGTACCACAACAATCGATTGCGTTACGAGAAACTGTATGCCATATGGATACATAAGCACCACATAATGTAGCATAGTCGACTCGTTGCACTTGAGCACCACAACTATTTAGAGATTAAAAGGGCATCCCAAATATTGTTATTGAAAACAAGACTATAAATCAAGGAAAATAGTTCTCGATTCTACCCGACTCTCAAATCCAAAGGCAGAGTGATTAGAAGTATTTCTCGTTTGCTCGATCATCCAAAAATAGGACGATCAATCGCTAATAGAGAAAACTATTCAATTGGCAATCATGTGCAAAGCATCCAATACTATATATATACTAATAATATATAGATTTGAAAAGCAAAGTACATAAATACATACTCTTTTGTATATATCAATTCTCGAACTTAGTACTGCTTAGGTTAAACAATACAAGCTAAGCTCTAACACCAAATGAGATGAACCTCCTCACACCACCGATGCTTAAGAATAAAAATGTGCATTATAAAAGCACCCATTTATTGCAAATTGGTCGTCAAGAGAAAGAAATAGTAGAAAAAAAGAGAAATGAGGAAGAAAAGAAGAATATAGAAGTGAAAAAAATATAAACACAATCATGGAATCTGTCGTATATCTCATAACGCATCAGATAATATACAGTAGATGTAATCATAGATAAAAAAACGAAGGACATAATATAATTGTATAAACCTGATAATCAAAGTATACAGGCTCACATAGTTATACAGAATATAAATAGAGTTTATACAAGAGATAAACAAACTCAACTGAAACACTGTCTATAACAGACATATAACATAGTTAAGGCTCTATAGTGTGACACAATTGAATAAACAATAATTATACAAGTATAAATAGCAAAATATTTCCTTCTGCGATCCACCTGCGCAGCTCCGAAGAACATCTATACCTATCACTTAATCTGCTCATTAGAATCGTAAATGACCACCCAAAATAATAAGAGGAAAATAAAAGTTTGGATCAGACAAATGTCTGGTGTGAGCGACAAACAAATCTCAATGTACTATAAAAGTCATAATAGTGTATATGGCACAGAGGATATGAAGAATCATACCAGTCCAACCCCTGCATCCAGAAAGTTAGCATATAACAGTCAATACATGCAATATTGTGACAACCATCATGTAACACCCCACGTCCATTAATGTCACTCACAAAGGGAATGCATTAACTTCCATGGAGGTTTTAAGTGAATATAGAACAGTAAAATTACAACAAGACAGATATAAAATAGTACTTAGAAATTCAAAAAACTTTATTTCATTGTAGCGGAAGTCAAAACATGTTTGATTACATAATAACACCATATTCAATGTCAAGTACAATATCTATCTTGATAAAACAAGTACATAATCCCATTACATGAATAGCCATTAAAAAGAAAGATAACAAGCTGGACTTTACTTCAGCAGTCCAAGCTTTCCAGAAGATAAGCGATCCAACTAGACTCCACTAGAACTTGGCCCAACCTGCGGACCTGAAGGGAGAAAAAGGATGGAAAAGAGGGGGTCAGACATAAAGTCTGGTGAATATGATAATTCTACAATATTATTACCAAAATAACTGGACTAAGGCATAAGCTGGAAAACAAGAAAATGTCTATGAAGAGCAGATTAAGGACATAGACAATCGCTAAAGGCAACGTTATAGGCGCTCCTAAATACTAAAGGATAAACACTATACTGCACCACACCAGTCACCCTAAAGATTCATCCCACTTAGCTTCACTTAGAAACTTTCCCAATGGCTTTACGTACCCCTAGCTGACTACATAGGTGCCGCCTGCCCCTATCTCCACTAGGTGTACCCTACTTCCCATTATTCGATCGGCTCCCTAACTCGTAGATACCCGTGCTAGCCCCACAGTGGGGTGTATCACTCCCCTAAAGTGGCAACCTGATACAACGGACATGCACGGCTTATACCTACACGATGCAACAACGTCTTACCTACCAGCCCGGGTCCACACACGCATATGAAACCCGTTGGACTTGCGTTGCCACCGCTCCCTGTTTTGGCCTCTTATAGTCAAACCCAGTATGCATGTTCCGTCCTCGACTTGGGTCGAGCCCACAAAGATACGTTTTGGGATACTGGTTGAAATGGGCCCCCACTATTTACCACAAACATTCCACCTAAGCTTGTCCCCATTAGTCCATCCCACTTAACCCACTTAGTCATGTTCATTTACATGTGTGTTTGGTTAAGTCTAATCGTATTTCAAATGCCTCTAAAGGCAACCACCAGATTCCTCATGCCACCCAAGGCACCTACTTAACCCCCATGTCCCACCTTACATGATTATCTGGTTAAGTATTTCTTAGTTCATTAAGGCCATAACCTCATAAAGACCTCTCACATTAGACCGGCATTTATGGCAGCTGGATTTGCCGGGCGGGTCCGGGCAGTCTTACACCATAAAAGAGTCTAACCTTGTGTCTTTACAACTGTTATGCTTTAGTTTGGGCCTAGGACCTCTCACATTGGGCCGACATTTGTGACTACTGGATTTGCCGGGCGGGTCCGGGCAGGTTTACATCACAAATGGGTCCAACCTCGTGTCCTAAGCATTGATTATTAATAATAATCCACTTTCCCCCAATTTTAATAATTCCCTACTTGAATTATTAATTACTTCCAATTTTTAACAATGTCCATAATTGACTCAATTATGGACATCCATTCATGGTATGCAAAATCTTACAAAATTGCACCCAATTTATTAATTCCTAATATTACCCCTACCCCACGTTTGAACGTTTATTCGCAAAATATATGTTAGACTCGAATAGCCTAACTCATAGCATAAAAGAGATTATCATAATAACAACATGTATATGTGACCAAATGAATCATAATAAGGGGTGAAACTTGCATATGTCCAACTTGCATAGATTATACATGTCATGGACCTAAAGGTGTCAACTTGTTCAAAATTCACCTAATATAATCTAAATCAATTTTCATAAACTTACATATGAACATGTGTGAATCAACATCATCTAATTTTTTAACAACATGGTTTTATATGGGTACACCTAACTCAATAGGCAAATTCCCATAATCAAGTTTTATTTAATTATTGTTTCAAGTTTATGGGTACACCTAACCTAATAGGCAAATTCCCATAAACAAGATCCATTTAAATTAAGAAAAAAAAAACATAACTTTAAGCATGATCCAACAGCATGATTTTTCAACATAATATAGCATGATTTATAACATGGCATAGTATGATAGTATAACATAGCTTGACATGATTCTCAACATAGCACGACATAGCATAAGAGAATTTACAACATAGCATGACATAGCATATATAATTTACATCATACGACAACATAATAACATAATAAGAGATCCACAATATATAGAATTTACAATTACAAATCACATCACTTTCTTGTGATCCATTCATAACTGAGTCAAATTAGTTTGTAATAGTCTTGTGAGAATCATCATACTCACCAACAAAAGAAAAGAATTAGAGAAAGAGAGATCTTTTGATTTGATTTGTGTAGATTTAGTTGTAGATGATTAGGCTTCCTCTTCTTAGTTTGTGACGGCTATGCTGAACTCCATGGCAGCAGCATGACGGTAGCTTCTCTAATTTTACAAGTGATTTAGGTCTAGGGTCTACCCACTTATTTATAGATTTTAGAATTCATTTAGGCCATTAGATTTAACCTAGAAATAACCGCAGCCGTTCATACAAGATGGGGTTTATCTTGTTGACTCAGCAATGAGTCAGAAGTGACTCAGCAAACACTCAGCAATATATATATATATATATATATATATTCTACAATGTACACATTAGATACATCACCCCCCTTTTACACACTTATTATTGTTTTTATATACATATTAGATACATCCCTTCTCTTACACACTTATTAATATTATTATATTCATATTAGATACATCCCCTCTCTTACACACTTTTATATTCATATTAGATACATCCCCTCTCTTACACACTTATTAATATTTTTATATTCATATTAGATACATCCCCCCCTTTTACACACTTATTAATATTTTTATATTCATATTAGATACATCCCCTCTCTTACACACTTATTAATATTTTAGCAACTTTAGTGTTAATAGAAAATTCGGGGTGTTACATTCTCCCCTCCTTTTAGGATTTCGTCCCCGAAATCTTCAAGTCTGGAAGAATGTATATCCTACCATCCAAACGTCCATCTACTCATCCATCATACACAGGCATCCATTGTCCTTAAAAGACTTCTAATGCTTTATGATCATATGCAAAGTGTGTGTACATGTCCTTACCTAATGCGAAATCAGGCGGTCTACTGATTCAGTTGACCTCCTTAATGCAAATTATGTAAGTGTCATGAATCCATTATGTATGCAAAAGATCCTAATTGCTTACATACTACTTCTATATGCGTGCACACCCATTCAACCGAATGCAGCATCCATATGATGGTACAACCATTATACATCCATTATACTAAATACATCCATATATATGCAATATGCAATATGAAGTGACTGAGCCGATCTAGTGCCTAAAGTGTGTGTATATATGCATCCACGAGCAACCACTAGCAAACACTTGCATCAACCATAGGATTATCCTAACTAAAGGTCAAAGATACTAATGAGAGGACATACTAAAGATAAGATAAGATAAGCTAAGCGATAAAGGAGAAATTAAAAGACATACCCTCAAAAAGAAAAGGGTACAACGAACGCATCTTCTCTTCTGTCTCCCAAGTTGCGTTGCTCTCATCATCTCCCCATTGCACTTTAACCAGTCTGACCTCTCGATTCCTCAACTTTTTGATCTCCGACCCAAGAATGCATGTAGGAGCTCGTCTAATTGTTGCATCACGCTCTATTTCCACCTCTTTAAGCAAGCTCGGCTCTAACACCTCCGCGGTCTTGTGCAAACACTTCCTCAAATGTGATACATGGAATACGTCGTGTACTCCACTAAGTTTCTCAGGCAACTCCACCCTATATGCCATCTTCCCAATCCTGTTTTTTACAGGAAACGGCCCTACAAACCTTGGTGCTAATTTCCCCACGGACCCAAAGCGAACAACATTCTGTAACGGAGATACTTTGATAAAAACCATGTCCCCAATGTCAAACTCAAGATCTGTCCTCCTCTTATCAGCATACGATTTTTGCCTATCTTGTGCTGCTTTCATCCTCCTTCGAATCAACTCAATCTTCTCCGAGGTTTCCCTAACCATATCGGGCCCAAGTAGGATTTTATCGGTAGATTCCCACCAACATGTAGGCGAACGGCAAGGCCTTCCATAAAGAGCTTAGAAAGGTGCCATGCCAATACTAGACTGAAAGCTATTATTATATGCGAATTCTACTAACGGAAGGTGCTCTTCCCATGTACCCCCAAAGTCTAGGATACAAAGCCTTAAAAGATCCTCTAGAATGCGATTCACCCTCTCGGTCTGGCCGTCTGTCCGAGGATGATATGCGGTGCTCAAACATAGCTGAGTCCCTACCACCTCTTGTAAACTCTTCCAAAATTCGCTAGTAAAGATGGGGTCACGGTCGCTTACTATACTAGAAGGAATACCATGCAAACGAACTATCTCCTTAATGTATACAGAAGCCAACCACGGAGCAGTCCTCTTACTTTTCACGGGAATAAAATGGGCGCTTTTAGTAAGTCTATCTACTATAACCCAAATCCCCGTGTTACCCTTCCTTGATCTTGGTAATCCATCCACAAAATCCATTGAGATGCTTTCCCATTTCCATAGTGGAACTTCTAATGGGTGAAGCAACCCACCGGGTTTCTTTTGTTCTGCTTTAACTCGTTGGCACACCAAGCATCTAGCGACGTACTCGGCCACATCCTTTTTCATACCGGCCCAAAAGAAAACCCGCTTCATATCTTTGTACATCTTATCCCCGCCGGGATGAATGGTCATTTTTGAGCGATGAGCATCATCAAGAATGGCCTTCCTTAAGTCTTCGTCTTGTGGTACACAAAGTCTATTATCCCTTCGTAACCAACCCTTATCGTCTAGGGTATACCTACGAAGATGGCTTGACGACTCCCCCCCTTTGAGCTTTTCTACTATCTCAACCAACCGTGGGTCGTCTCGCTGTGCCTCACCAACCCGTCCTAGAAGTGTAGGTCTAACCTCCAAGGATGCTAACAGACCGGGTACTAAGTCAACGGAGGGTCTAAAGTCAAACATAGAGATGAATTCTAAGCTTTGTCGTTCAACAAACAACGGACTCAAGGACAACCTTTTCCTACTTAAGGCGTCTGCCACCACGTTACCCTTGCCCGGGGTATATGCTATTTCAAAATCGTAGGAGGCTAAGAATTCCATCCACCGTTGCTGCCTTAAATTCAAATCCTTCTGAGAGAATAAGTATTTTAATGATTTGTGGTCAGTGAACAGTTCGAATTTCTCACCAAGAAGATAGTGACGCCAAGACTTAAGCGCGAAAACAATTGCGGCTAGCTCTAAGTCATGCGTGGGGTAATTCTTTTCATGAACCCTCAACTGCCTTCCACCATAGGCTATTACTCTTCCCTCTTGCATGAGGACCGCGCCAAGTCCCGTCCCACAAGCATCAGTATAGATGGTAAACGGTTTATTCCCGTCTGGCAGCACTAAGACTGTGGCTGAAGTTAAGGCTCTCTTTAAACGTTGGAACGCATCATCGCAATCTTTGTCCCACGTAAAAACCAGGTTCTTCTTCGTTAACCGTGTTAATGGAGCTGATATTTTTGCGAAGTCTTTGATAAACTTCCTATAATAGCCAGCCAACCCCAAGAAACTTCTTACTTCGGTTGCATTTTTAGGGACCTTCCAATCTTGGATGGCCACCACCTTTGCGGGATCCACTGCTATCCCTTCTTTGGAAACCACATGCCCTAAAAACCGTACTTCCTTCCTCCAGAAGTGACACTTAGAGAATTTTGCCTTAAGGTTATGCGCTCGAAGGGTTTCCAACACTTCCCTAAGATGTAGGGAGTGCTCTTCTTTATTCTTAGAAAAGACTAAGATGTCATCCACAAAGACTACCACGAATTTGTTAAGGTATTCCCTAAACACCCTACTCATCAAATCAACAAAATATGCAGGGGCGTTTGTCAAACCAAAGGGCATCACTAGCCATTCATAGAATCCGTCAGGAGTCCTAAAAGCAGTCTTATCTATACTATCCTCAGCCACTCTCAGTTGATGAAAGCCAGTGGCTAAGTCCAACTGCGAAAACACTGAGGCGCCAACTAACTGATCAAAGAGATCGTCAATCCTCGGCAGTGGGTGTCGGTTCTTTTTAGTAAGCTTGTTTAGTTCTCTATAGTCCATACAAAGTCTAAGAGACCCATCCGCCTTTGTGGCAAAAACTACTGGAGCACCCCACTCCGATATACTACGTCTTATGAACCCCTTCTCAAGCAACTCCTTTACTTGCTTATTGAGTTCCCTCCTTTCACGAGGAGCCATGTGGCGCACTGGCAAAGATACGGGTTTGGCATTATCCACAAGATAAATTCGAAAGTCTATCTCCCGCTTTGGAGGTAAACCCTTCACCTCCTCAAACACATCCGGATATTCCTGGACCACTTCTACCGATCGCAGGTTCTCTACAGACGCATCAAGCGATTCAAGATAACTTAGCATAACGGAATTTATGGGATTACAAAAGATGTCGAGAGCATTACCTAGGCGAGTCACAAGCCTAACTACTCTCCTTTCACAATCAAGAATGGCCCTATTTCTAGACAACCAATCCATTCCTAAAATTAGCCCATAGCCTGTGAAGCCCAATACATAAGCATCACATCTAAATTCAACGCTAAGTATAGAGATTTTCAAATCCAAACATATCATGGTCAAATGAGCCGAACCCCCAATTGGATTTGAAATGACCAAGGGATCCTCTACTAAACTGGTGTTCAAGTGCAGTGATTCAACTAATGATGCAGAGATAAACGAATGAGATGCGCCAGAATCGAATAAGGTACGGACAGGATGATCAAACAGAAAAACTAAGCTTTCAACAGAAATTGTTCTACCTCTTTCTTGCAGCGGTGGGGCCGCAATAGCCTGAACTTGCCCCCTTGCCTGCCCTGGTGCCATAAGAGCCTGCACCTGTCCTCCCGAGGTAGACCCTGCCCTCTGCCCCTTCTTTGGACAGTCCTTCACTAAATGTCCCGCATCTCCACAATGAAAACAACCAGTCTTCTTTTTCTTTCTACAATCTTTGCTGAGATGGCCAGGCGTCCCATAATTGAAGCATTTCTTCTTCCCTTTGCCATTATTGTTTTTTACCACCCTTCTTATTTTGCTGTTGGGGTTTCTTCTGATCCCCTTTCTTTTCAACTGCCTTATCCTCATGCATAAGTGCCATTTCTACTAGCTTTTCAAAGGTGGCTCCCATAGGGACGTGGGTCATAGCCAACCCTTGCAACGGTTCATTCAAGCCTCTAACGAACCTCAAAGCTTTCTTATCTGGCGTGTTCACCAACTCCAAGCCAAACCTTGCTAACTGATTAAATTTATTGACATATTCCTTTACTGATGAGCTCCCTTGCTTTAGTGCCAGGAATTTTTCCATATTTAAGTTCTCCTCTGCCCTTGAAAGAAACTTTGCCTCAAACCTTCGTCTGAAATCCGCCCATGAATCAACTGGACGTTCCCCGTTAGTGACCTCCCACCAAAACGAGGCCTCTCCCTTCATTAACCAAGCAGCTAAACGGACTTTCCTCCCATCTTCCACTTCAAAGATATCCAACAATTCCTCAGTCTCCTTAAGCCAATCTCTGGCCTCCACAAACGTCTCAGTCCCTTGAAAAGTTTTTCCTCCCATAGCCTTGAATTCCTTGCACGTCTTTGCAAAAGTGTCAACACGAGGAGGAGGAGGAGGAGGAGGAATGGGTGCAACTAGGGGTGGAGGAGTATCCGCTGGGCCTGCAGTGGTGGCCCTAGCCTCCAAGTATCTCCTAAACCACCCTGGAATCGTCACACCTTCTGGGAGATTAAGATCTTCAGCCATGCTGAAACGAACAAGGAAAGATTCAAAATGGAGAATTCGAAAGATAAAGATAAGGATGTGGCTATTTGGGATTATGTTTTTCATAAAAACTCTCTTTAAATAACATGTTTTTTTTTTTTTTTGAAAGCACTTCTTCCAAAACTACTTTAGAAAAAAAATATTTTTCTAAAATTTTTTTTTATCTGTTCTGGTAACCTTATGCTCTGATACCACGTGTAACACCCCACGTCCATTAATGTCACTCACAAAGGGAATGCATTAACTTCCATGGAGGTTTTAAGTGAATATAGAACAGTAAAATTACAACAAGACAGATATAAAATAGTACTTAGAAATTCAAAAAACTTTATTTCATTGTAGCAGAAGTCAAAACATGTTTGATTACATCATAACACCATATTCAATGTCAAGTACAATATCTATCTTGATAAAACAAGTACATAATCCCATTATATGAATAGCCATTAAAAAGAAAGATAACAAGCTGGACTTTACTTCAGCAGTCCAAGCTTTCCAGAAGATAAGCGATCCAACTAGACTCCACTAGAACTTGGCCCAACCTGCGGACCTGAAGGGAGAAAAAGGATGGAAAAGAGGGGGTCAGACATAAAGTCTGGTGAATATGATAATTCTACAATACTATTACCAAAATAACTGGACTAAGGCATAAGCTGGAAAACAAGAAAATGTCTATGAAGAGCAGATTAAGGACATAGACAATCGCTAAAGGCAACGTTATAGGCGCTCCTAAATACTAAAGGATAAACACTATACTGCACCATACCAGTCACCCTAAAGATTCATCCCACTTAGCTTCACTTAGAAACTTTCCCAATGGCTTTACGTACCCCTAGCTGACTACATAGGTGCCGCCTGCCCCTATCTCCGCTAGGTGTACCCTACTTCCCATTATTCGATCGGCTCCCTAACTCGTAGATACCCGTGCTGGCCCCACAATGGGGTGTATCACTCCCCTAAAGTGGCAACCTGATACAACGGACATGCACGGCTTATACCTACACGATGCAACAATGTCTTACCTACCAGCCCGGGTCCACACACGCATATGAAACCCGTTGGACTTGCGTTGCCACCGCTCCCTGTTTTGGCCTCTTATAGTCAAACCCAGTATGCGTGTCCCGTCCTCGACTTGGGTCGAGCCCACAAAGATACGTTTTGGGATACTGGTTGAAATGGGCCCCCACTATTTACCACAAGCATTCCACCTAAGCTTGTCCCCATTAGTCCATCCCACTTAACCCACTTAGTCATGTTCATTTACATGTGTGTTTGGTTAAGTCTAATCGTATTTCAAATGCCTCTAAAGGCAACCACCAGATTCCTCATGCCACCTAAGGCACCTACTTAACCCCCATGTCCCACCTTACATGATTATCTGGTTAAGTATTTCTTAGTTCATTAAGGCCATAACCTCATAAAGACCTCTCACATTAGACTGGCATTTATGGCAGCTGGATTTGCCGGGCGGGTCCGGGCAGTCTTACACCATAAAAGAGTCTAACCTCGTGTCTTTACAACTGTTATGCTTTAGTTTGGGCCTATGACCTCTCACATTGGGCCGACATTTGTGACTACTGGATTTGCCGGGCGGGTCCGGGCAGGTTTACATCACAAACGGGTCCAACCTCGTGTCCTAAGCATTGATTATTAATAATAATCCACTTTCCCCCAATTTTAATAATTCCCTACTTGAATTATTAATTACTTCCAATTTTTAACAAGGTCCATAATTGACTCAATTATGGACATCCATTAATGGTATGCAAAATCTTACAAAATTGCATCCAATTTATTAATTCCTAATATTACCCCTACCCCACGTTTGAACGTTTATTCGCAAAATATATGCTAGACTCGAATAGCCTAACTCATAGCATAAAAGAGATTATCATAATAACAACATGTATATGTGACCAAATGAATCATAATAAGGGGTGAAACTTGCATATGTCCAACTTGCATAGATTATACATGTCATGGACCTAAAGGTGTCAACTTGTTCAAAATTCACCTAATATAATCTCAATCAATTTTCATAAACTTACATATGAACATGTGTGAATCAACATCATCTAATTTTTTAACAACATGGTTTTATATGGGTACACCTAACTCAATAGGCAAATTCCTATAATCAAGTTTTATTTAATTATAGTTTCAAGTTTATGGGTACACCTAACCTAATAGGCAAATTCCCATAAACAAGATCCATTTAAATTAAGAAAAAAAAACCATAACTTTAAGCATGATCCAACAGCATGATTTTTCAACATAATATAGCATGATTTATAACATGGCATAGTATGATAGTATAACATAGCTTGACATGATTCTCAACATAGCTCGACATAGCATAAGAGAATTTACAACATAGCATGACATAGCATATATAATTTACATCATACGACAACATAATAACATAATAAGAGATCCACAATATATAGAATTTACAATTACAAATCACATCACTTTCTTGTGATCCATTCATAACTGAGTCAAATTAGTTTGTAATAGTCTTGTGAGAATCATCATACTCACCAACAAAAGAAAAGAATTAGAGAAAGAGAGATCTTTTGATTTGATTTGTGTAGATTTAGTTGTAGATGATTAGGCTTCCTCTTCTTAGTTTGTGACGGCTATGCTGAACTCCATGGCAGCAGCATGACGGTAGCTTCTCTAATTTTACAAGTGATTTAGGTCTAGGGTCTACCCACTTATTTATAGATTTTAGAATTCATTTAGGCCATTAGATTTAACCTAGAAATAACCGAAGCCGTTCAGACAAGATGGGGTTTATCTTGTTGACTCAGCAATGAGTCAGAAGTGACTCAGCAAACACTTAGCAATATATATATATATATATATATATATATTCTACAATGTACACATTAGATACATCCCCCCCCCTTTTACACACTTATTATTGTTTTTATATACATATTAGATACATCCCCTCTCTTACACACTTATTAATATTATTATATTCATATTAGATACATCCCCTCTCTTACACACTTTTATATTCATATTAGATACATCCCCTCTCTTACACACATATTAATATTTTTATATTCATATTAGATACATCCCCCCTTTTACACACTTATTAATATTTTTATATTCATATTAGATACATCCCCTCTCTTACACACTTATTAATATTTTAGCAACTTTAGTGTTAATAGAAAATTCGGGGTGTTACACATCATGTAAAATGGGTGCGATAGATGTCTAAATACTAAATGGTTATAAATACGTAAACAACCATATCATCCATCAACCATCCTCACATTCACTCACTCGGTGTGTAAAGCATACGATACTCAATACTTTGGTCACCAAATCCATCGGGGCCATGGTGGGACCAACTGCCCTGGTCTCCACCCAACTCTCGCTAAGACCAACTACCCGGATCTATAGCCAATAGCCATACCTAGTCAACACTGCCTTGGCTCTAGTGGCCGGGCAAACCAGTCCACACTGTCTTGGCTTTGATTCATCTACATGTCCCCTCCCTTAAACATGTACCAAAATCATGAAAATCGATAACTCCTTTGCATATGTTCTCCCAATCAAGTCCATCACTAGACCGTCGATAAGGATTCCATCAAAAGTCATCTCAATATGGCAACTATCCCCGTCGGTCATCATATGACGTAGGATATAATCCTATTCTCCCATTTCTTTCTCTTTGACAGTCAACTCAATAAAACTTAATGTCATCTTTTTCTACATCTCGAAGTCAGAAATCCATTGGAGCATCCTCGTCTCCATCATAGAATTACCACTCTGGAATTACCGTTGTTGAATGATGAATCACTACGTAGAAGCACCACATCTCATCTCAAGAAAAAGCCACTGATCGAAAAGCTGTCATGTTGAAATTTCTAGCGAATTAACCATTATATATTACTCCTGGAAATCCACCATCGTTCATGTCACATTGGCCAAAATGGTCGATAACCATAGTAATTGACATCAACTGCATCATCATAATCGGTAACGACTACTTCGATCATCTATTTATCCAAAATTGGTTAAATACGCATCCAAAGCAAACATCTGGAATCCATTGCGAAGTTCACTTCATTGCTAAATCCATCTCATCACTAAGTCCCTCTTCCGTCTCCAGATCAGCCATTGTAACACCACAGAATTTTAATACACTATAACCATGCTATAAAGACAATAAAATGAATATTATATAACTAAATATTAAAAATTTAGTATGCATTTGTCTATGAATTCTGGTTTCGATAGACCCCAAGTTTGCGAAAATCGGATAACTTATGAAGAAGTTATTAGCGTAAGAAGTTTGTATACATATAAGGGGGTTATACATATATAAATTCAAATAAGTTCAAACTGAAAATCTGCACGGGAATCAATGGACATGGGGCGACCCTTGCCCTGCCTAGGTGGACCCTTTGGTCAACCTAAGGCTAAGTGGTTTAACCCATGGGTCGAGCCAACGGGTTAATTGGTTGACCCACCCAGATGAGGGGTGGGTTCCGAATTCTGCACTTGGACTGTTTTGTTTGCTTGGTTCATTTGCGGACTCAGCGCTACGTGTATGGCTTAGACTGAAACCCTAAGATTTAAAGTTGAGAATTGGCTCTGTAAATCTATAAATAGGGTGGCTCTCTCCCACTTCAGTACACACAATTATTCTTCATATTTTCTTCCTCCGTGAAACTACTCTAAAATACATACATACATATATATATATATATATATATAATGTGGAGATGTTGTTGAAGCCTAGATCTATAGAGATAATTCAAGATTCAATATCCGCATACAACTAAAAGATAAAAAGGGGACTTTTCTATAATGACATATAGATATATTTAAAAAAGAGATATAATCACTTCTTCACCAAGACCCACTGTGAGTTTCATGTTAATTTCAGATTTTATACCTGAACTATATCATGATAGTGATTAAAAATGGACTAAGAACATACAGTACTTATAAGTTATACTTGTTCATTTACTGTTATTCATCTATGCCATTATTACAGTAATATATGTGCGTTTACTGTCAGTTGATTAATTAATTATGCGTATCTATCTTCCTTTTCCCTATTTCTGTTGTTTAATTTTTTTTCTCGTCTTGCATATATGTCTATTTTATACAGTCTGATGTGATTTTTTTCTCCTTCTATTTTCCCTTTTATTTACGATAAGCCTAGGTCATGTCCAATTTAAGATTGCGTATAATTAAATTAGGATAATAAGAAATGGCAATGAAGAAGGGGAATTTGGGCATATTATTAATTTGAGAACTGTTTGACTATAATTTAGGAAAAGAGATAACATGCATACTTGTTGTAATTAGGGAATATAATTAAAAGAGAAAATATGCATACTAGCTGTAATTTGGGAACATAATCAAAAAGGGATAATATGCATATGTGTAAACATGTTAGATTAGACTTGATACAAACGTTAAGTAAATGACATGTTATGAAATGTAGGTACTGGATGTAGGTTAGTAAACTAAATGATTATAATAATTATATACGTCTGGGCAGTTGTTGGTTTTGCGATAAGGGTTGTACACACATAATAACATGTAATATTACAACCATGCTTATTAATGAACTTGAACCTGCAAAGTTAAACTTGATTATTAATAAACTAAGAGGTCCCCGTTCTGATATTGTATCGGGTTTTGGGGACCCTTAAATCCTACTTACTTGGGGGCACAAACGTAGGGGTTTTTGCTTGTGTCAATCTTGCTATGTGGATCCCGTATCAGTTAGTATCCCTGTTGGTATCTTGCAAGAGGGCCTCACACTTGGTAGGTGCCAAGAAACGCTTTACTAAATTGGATAGTAAGAGGTTCAAACAAAGAAGATGGGTACGGGCGTGTTCCAACGGAGTCATGAGAGTGCATGGGTCCGATTAGGGAAACTAAGCCACTGCAACACTAGTAAATAGTTCTGTGTTATATAAATTGCTGGGTTAAGGAGTGATACACCCTATTGTCGGGGCTAACACAAGGTATTTACGTAGTAGGAAGCCGTTCACATGATAGCAATTAGGGTAAACCTAATTCTGTTTTTATGTAATTAGGGTAACACCTAATACTGTTATGTAATTAGGGTATACCTAATCCTGTTGTTGAATCTTGCTGTTTAATCCAAATGTTATATAACTAGGTGAACGCCTAATCCTATTATACTAGTATTGTTGTAGAAGCACCTGTTTTAAGGATATAAATGAGAAGCATTACTCGATCATTGTTTATCCAATTTATTTCTGCGGTTCATGTTTATCTTGTTACTTATTACCTTATATGCTATTATGCTTTCTCATCCAATCTTGTTTATCTTTCTTGATGTCTCTATTTCGTGCATATTTGAAATTTACTGGAACTCGCCAGGTTTTATGTCTGACCTATTTCGTTTTCGCTTCCTTCTCTTTCTCCCCTTCAGGTCCTTAGAGTGGTAGCACTCCTCAGTAATTAGGACTTTCTCTTTCTGCTTGGACCAGGACTTTCTAAAATGTACCGCTTTGACTTACTTTCTACTCTGTTATGACTTGTTATAAGGGATATGGTTTTATATTATTGCACATTATTAGTTTAAATTATGAGACATATTTGAGGTTCTTGGTTTTTAATGTAACTATTTTAGTGATGTAACCTGTTTTGAGATGATGTTTTACTTTTAAAATAAAAGTTGAATTTTCCGCTGCTTATTTATATTTGCCTTGTTAATTTCTGTTACTATTTACCTATGGCGCTTCACGAAACTTAATGCATTCTCTTATGAGTGGCATTAACGGACGTGGGGTGTCACATTTGGTACCAGAGTTGAAAGATACAAGATCAAAGAAAAGTTTTGAAAATTTGCTTTCAAAAGAAAAGTATTTTCAAATAAAAGCCTTCTTTTGAAAACAGATCCTCTCTAGCCATTTGCAATATTCTTTCGATCCTTGTTTCTTTTTTTCTTGAACATCCGGGGATCCCAACTTTCCTATGGGTGTCCCCATCGCAGCATGGTTCCGTAGGCAAGTTAATACTACGGTGCTTGCCAAAGGGAAAGGAAGTGCCCAGCCTCCGTTAGTAGCCACAGTAGTGCCACCGGTAGCTAATGTTTCCTAAGCTTTGTAAGGATTTTTGTGCGATGAGGGTAACGTTCAAAAGGCTTGTTACAAGGATATAATGCACAAGGATGGTAAGAGTGAGAAGAAAGAGGTCAAGACGGAAGGTTTACAGCCCAAGGCTAAGAAAAAAATAGTGGCCCAAAGAAGGGAACACAAAGAAAGGAGGAAAACCTGACAAGGCCCAGATCAAGAAAGATATCAAGTGTCATGGTTGCGGAGCTATGGGTCATTTTGTGAAGGATTGTAGAAAGACAAAAAAAACTTGTTTTAATAGGGGTCAAGTTGGACACATCACTAAGCAATGCCTTAGCATGCAATGTAACAACCTGCGTTCTGACGGATCGAATTTCTTTCAAAAAACCCAATCCATCGAAACCCGAGTTGTTTTGCTCTGGTATCCTGCAGAAAAGACAGAGACATAAAACATGTCAGAGTTCGGAAAACATCTCACAGCGGAAGGAACAAAATATAATATAATTAAAACATAGCTTTACCTTAATAACAATACTGCTAAACCAGTATCCAAAGCAATACAGTCTCTGTCATGAACCTAATTTGCGAATGTTATGAGGAGGGGGTCAGAACATTAGTTCTGTGTGAATGAATTTAAACTACACCTCTTGAATAATCCTATATACACCGTTCAATTACATTTTCCCATTTATTAGGTTATTTGTGTTATTAGCACTCAAGGCTTTCACACACATATCGCACCCATCTACCCTCTAGTAGATTAACCTAATATAATGTATATGTAGCTACCCCCAAACCGAGGTACACCCCGTGGTACCCCACTCGCACGGTCTCCTCCATATCGCCACAGTAATATGCGTAGTCCCTCATCCTATTCTATAGTAACGTACAATGCTACATGCACATAGAACCACAATCGCTGTGCTCCGTAAGCGTACTGACAGTTATCCTCGAACTATTCGATCGAATTTGGTTCCATCAACAAATAATGCCTCTATTCTACAATACACCACCTATAGAAGACATGGTTGTACTTAGACTTTCCCACGTACATATCATCAATCATACTTGATGTTTCTACTCCACATAACCTCTACTTGTGCACCCGGCAGGGCTACACCAGAAACACGGAACTCGGTCGGGAGCTTTCCTATATCTGTACGGGACCGCCTCTAAAAGTGTCCAATGTACAGATATTCCTCGGGTCTGGTTTTTCTATGGTGGCTACGGCCCTACCTTAGCCCCTCCCTCAACTAGTAAAGACCACATGAGCTAAGCAACCACCCCTAACAAGCAAACAATCTAAACATCCATGTGGGGTCTCCCCGCACCCGTCCCTTGATAGCAAAGGTTAACGATCTCTAGGGGTTAGCTCTTGTCTTTTCGCATTCCTTAGGCTGCTGGTGACAGGCATCCGACGATCTTGCTATCGTTTGGTCTTGACCCTCCACATCCGCCTGAGGCAATCGCTGAACCACCCTTAATGCCACCGCGTACAGCATTCTGACTACCCCCTACTTGTGCAGTCAAGGCCCACACACCTGGTAGTTCCGCGCAGACCCAACCTCTGTAATCCTAGCCCTAAGCTAAACCACCACAGAGGACTACCAACAGCACCTTTAACTTCTCAAGAAGCCGCCTGCCTCCCCTTCCAGTCCGTTGGAGCCGCCAGAATAATGAACATGCGCTACCCTCGTGCCTTATGACACCGTGATGATCTACCTCGTTTGGCTATTCATCCTATAACGTATGGACTGCTTCAAGCGCCTTAGTTTTATCTTTCATTAGACCCTACATCTAATCATTAATTATGCGCTTGTACCACCTTGTTAGTTTTCTCATTTAACTTGGTTATACACATTTACCTCCTTTTCAAGTTTACCAAGTTATCCTTGCTTATTAGTTCCACTTATAATTTATTCTATTTAAGTTCATTAATAAGCCTACGACATGTTATTCTCATAATCTAATATTTATCCCTCTTATGGTTATAATAACATGTTTACTTAATTTATAATTAAGTACATCTTAATTCACATACACATTGGTTAAGAGAATAACTCCTTAAGTATCAACCCCGAAGACCGAAATCAACATCAAATTGACACTCAGAGAATTACTCAACTCAACCAATCTTCTATTATGTTATTCATATAACTTATGTTATCTTCATTTATAGATTTATTCTTGCCTTTACAGATTACTTAATCTTCACTAAGTACAATTTTCCTTGTTACATAAGTTATTTCATCTTCCCTTATCGTTCCTTATAACTTACCTTATTTCATAAGTTATTCTGTTTTCTCTATCGTTCATTATAACTTACCTTATTCCATAAGTTATAATTCCCACTTATCCCTAGGACAAGCCTAGCTATTATCGTTTCCTTTTCTTAAGTTCATTCCTAATAGGTTATTATTATCATTCCCCATTTTGGGATTAATTAAGATTAATTTAACCCTCTCCACTTCTTTGACAAGTTTACTTAACCCCTACCCAATTCAACTGGTTCGTAACGCTGCTATAGATTTAATTGGGTTTAGTATTCTAATTTATCAAATTATCCGTGCTACCCATGTTACCCACTTAACCCTTTATTATATCCATATCAACCTTACATATGTCGTCTTTGTTAAGTGTTCATTATTATTTATGATGTTCGTAAACGCGTAACACCTCTCACATTAGATTACCGTTGCGGTTGCTGGATATGCCGGGCGGTTCCGGGCAGACTTCTACCGCATCCGAATCTAACCTTGTGTCTTGACACCATTACGGGTCCAATTTACACCCAAGACCTATCATATTAGATTACCGTTTGCGGTTGCTGGATATGTCGGGCTGTTCCGGGAAGACTTCTACCGCACACCAAATATAACCTCGTGTCTTAGGCGTTCAGTATCTTTTTCCTAATTCATGCCTAATTTCAAGTCTTGGATTATTATGATTTCCTGTTACCCATAAATTCCAATTCAAATTTATGCTTATAATTCTAATCCTATTTATACCTATAATCCTACGTATACAAGTTACGCCCAATTATGCCAAATCAATTTCAACAATTTATGCCAACTTTCATTTTATTACATATTTTCCCAAACTTTTCCAATTGCTCATATTTTATTGCAATAATGCCCCAAATCCAACCATCAGTTCTTGTCCCAAATTACGGTCTTATATTCCCAATTTGATTTATATACATAATTCTCACCATAGTTTTATTCATAATTCCAATTATAGTTATGCCCATAATCCCAATTCAACTTATAATCCCAATTTACATTCATAACTACAATTTGATTCATATACCTATAACTATATTTATGACTCCAGTCAAAGTTATTCCCAAAACCCCATTATAAGTTATGCCCCCAAACCTCCCATCACATATAATACCCAGATCAAACTTTTTCCCTTTTTTCCTCAGTATCATTCAATCACATAAATCCATAATAGGCATAGGCTCAAAGATAGCCTAGCTATATAAAAATAAAAAGGGAAGAATAAATGGAGGAAACCCAACGTAGGCAAAAAATGACTGATCATAATTAAGCATATGACAACAATATTAGGCATAGATGAACTTTATCAGATTAGATCTTTCAATAGGTTTATTACGTGTGTAAATGGGGAATGGCGAACGATAGATCCATTATTATACAAAAAATGTATTTTAAATCCACTCACTTGTATGCTTTCCCAATTCGAGATTTGATCCATGGTTTTCTCCCTTTTTGCGGAGCATTGATCCAGACATCTGAATTCTTTTCTCTTATTTTGGAGTAGAGGAATCCCAGATCTATCTTTTTATTTGAAGAACAGATTTGGAGAGGAAGAGAAGGGATTAGATCTAAGAATTGCTTGGGGAAGAAGAATAATTTAAATTATTTTAGGTTGGAGCAGCATCATGGCGTCGCTATTAGTTTAAGTCAAGAAAACGATAGGGTTAGGGTCCATTATATAGCTTCTAAGCCAACGAACCTAGTCAGAAAACATGCCTACATACAAAACGATGTATTTCGCTCGGATTTGGGAGGGGTCTAACCTTATACAGGGGGGTCGACGCTTGTGTCTTCCCCCCTATAGGGGGTCGACACCTGTGTCTTCCCCCTATAGGGGGGTCGACACCTATGTCGACACCCCTTATAGGGGGTCAACACCCTTCGAGCGGGGTTTTTCCCGCTCACCCGCTTTTTACTATTTTTGAATTTTTTTGAATTATGGAGATATTTTGTATATATGAGCCTTATATGTGTACAAATTTCTAAAGCTCATAACTTCTTCATACATTATCCGTTTTACGCAAACTTGGACTCTATCCCAAGCAGAATTCCAAGACGAACACAATGGTGATGTCCGTTTTACTTAATTTCTGATATTTAAATTAAGTATCCTTATTTTATTACCTCTTCTGTTACATATATTGTTAACGTATTAATTTTTCTGTCTCTTCCATTAATTTAAATTGCACATCACCATTATTTATATTTCCATGCATATAAACATTTCTAATTATATTAAAAATGCGGGGTGTTACATTCTCCCACCCTTAAAGAATTTCGTCCCCAAAATTCGAAGGGGTAAAATATACAATCCCTCGCATCAAACCATCACGTGTGTATCCAATTTTTGCAAACATTGTGCGCAGGTGCAAAGTGAAATACATCGTAGTAATACGTGTATGCCTAATTAGTACCACCTATATGTATGCAAACTTTTAAAAACTCTTTCAAAACATGATGCTCACATCCAAAATATACTTGCAGTTTTATATGAATGCAATATTTTTGAAAAATCAAAACATTTTTCGACCAAATTTTCCCACACTCTTACAGAATAAAAGCATAGTTCTTCCAATTGTTGCATCCAAAATCCTACCAACCATCATTATATTCAAAATTTAGAAAAATCTAATTTT
This sequence comes from Allium sativum, assembly GCA_030737875.1. Classification (NCBI taxonomy): domain Eukaryota; kingdom Viridiplantae; phylum Streptophyta; class Magnoliopsida; order Asparagales; family Amaryllidaceae; genus Allium; species Allium sativum. Next base: position 587,698,948 of record CM060913.1, on the reverse strand, counting down.
CTAAATTCGATTTCTTATGCTACAAAAAGGTATAAAACAGAAAAATTAACTTCTTCCGTTTTTCTTTTATGTACCTTTTCTAATTGTACTTGGATTTTTATGTAACTACTCTACAAAGATTTCCTATTTTCCTATCCAAGTACGACTACATAAGAAAATTTTCTCTTTTTTTTCAACTTATCTTGGAAAATTTTCATTTTTATTCATGTTTTCTTAAGATTTTCATTTTCTTTTCCCGTAACGTTTGTTGCTTTACCGAATTTGTTGTTTTCTTCTTAGTTAAGCTATTCTCTTTCTTAGCTTATTTTTTGAATTAAGCCATTCCATCTTTTGACATCCTACACAGCTACTATCAAGGTCCAAGAATCATAAGACTATTTCACTAAAGAAATGTTCAACCACAAATTCTCAACGCTTACTTGCCCTTCCACTATCTAGTAGTCACTACTAGTCCTTGTAGTGTATTACTAGCCTTGTAATGAACAGGGAATTTCTGCCCCGAAAATCAACATAAATGACATAAATACATTAACTGTATCTCATGCCGACCTTCCAAGCACCGAAAGCACTAGAACGTTATTAGAAAGAAATAAGAGGGTGAGATAAGAAAGAAAGAATATTAGAATAGAAGAATAAGAAGAAGAACCAACACAATACAGATTCTCACATCGTATCAGAATAAAATACAATATATAAATAAAACTTTATTAAGAGAACTGAAATAAGCTTATAGGCATCAGAGTACATCAATACATCTGGACAGTTACAATAGTCTGTCCTTATATATATAACACACAGTGGAAAAATAACGGAATAACATCATACGTCTGAACTCCTCCAGCTCGTCTTTAGACTTCACCGCATCCGACAACCTAAAACTATACAAGCCGGTCTAACCTAAGCATTTCAAACACGGGTCGGTCTGATGAACCAGAGTGAGAAAACTCACCAAGTTTATAATAGCATCCAACTTTATTTTAAAGTTGAAATTCCTTTTGAAAGAAAAGCATAATCGTAAGACCAAATCCACACATAAATACGGACGGTTTTTACCTTACGATAACCCAAAACATTTTTAAAACAATATTATTTTGATATTATAATAGTGTCTAAATACAAATAAATAAAATCTAGCAGAACGCTTACATCTCGTGCTCCACATATATAGTATACAACAAAAAAACCGCTGGCGCTTATTGGAGATTGGATCCCGACTATGACAAGGTATGGAACCACCTGCCGATAGTGTATCTCTAGAAGCGAATACACTGGGTTCAACAAGAATGTCTTGCAACTCGGCCCACTCATGACCGACCACTCATTTCGCTTGAGTGTATCGAATGTATATCACCAACAGTTGGGCTCAAACCACTATTTCATGAAAAGGGACAGCATCGGTAGATTAAAGAAGCAAAATGGATTTCTCTAGATAGGTGATTATACACCCTAATGGGAGCGACCCAAATAGCCATGCTGCCTGCCCGATTTCTGTCATTTCCCGGTTGTGAGGCTTGAGGTTTGAATTCACCTTTAGATCAACTAGCCACCATTTACTTTGAATGCCACATCGTTAAATCCACCAAATATCACTAATTGACGTCCACAAAAATATTTTAGTTGTTAAACTAAAGAAGTTTTCCTTCTATGCCAACAACTTAGTACATTTGAAGAAATCAACGTACATGATTCCTTTGAAAATACTAAGTCAGACATCCGTCCATACAAGTTGTCCTGGGACTGGACAAACCAAAGGCACTCTCCTACCACATCCTAGGAATCACCCTATAGATCAGTAGCTTGTAGTCCTTGCAATCCGTAGATTCCAATCACGACAGAATCATTATCAACTCTAGGGATTAGCCAGAGATACTTAACAATGGTTCTTCCGCTCATGAAGATTTATGGTCTTCAAATGCTCCATCTTCAATCAGCATCTTTCACGTATTCATATTTATTGGTCGGAATGGTTTTCGAATATAAATTCGATCCTGGTCTTTCCGTACCAACAGTGCATTGGCATGATTTTGATAGTCAGTTATTTAATTATCAAAATAAACAACCATAAAAATAAAATAGATTCATTGGTTGAGTTATACACAACATCACTTGGCCATTTAAAAATAATATATTAGTTTTGATATATTAATATTCTCAAAATCATTTAATTTATATACTTGGAAAAATATCCTAAAATCATATGCAATTCTCCTGTTAACTATCATTTCAAAACCCTTGCTACCACATTACTTACAATCTAATATTTGGGAAATGGATTCAACTTATCCCAATACAATCGTTATTATATTCCTTTGGTTTCATTATTTGAATATCATAATCGTCATTTCTGTTTTTAGAATAAACCCTTTCCTGAATCTCATTTCATCTCATTACTTTGAAAATATCGTTATATTTTCACGAATCTTCTTTTATTTCCTTTGCTATGGAAATGTCAGTTCATATTCTCGAGCGCCTTTTTAACTCCTTTTACTTGGAATCATTATAAATGTCCAAATTATTCGAATAATGTTACACTACTATTTCTCAACATAAATTACTTTTAACACCTCTATCGTTACAACTAATATCATCCTTCAATAATCCTGAAGTCGTTCAAGTTGGGGTATTTTAATTACCTCTCAGACATTGATCAACAATATTCTTATCTTAAGATAGATATGAATTGTAACTCGAAGACCCATAATCAGTTAAATGTCAATAATTACACTTCACTATTTTACTTGCAATACGGTTTTATAGAACTCTTCTTACTTTTGCAATCTCTTTTTTTAAATATACTATTATTACTAATTCCATTGATTTAGTGAATGATTGATAAACCACCAACTTTTAAACTTTATCTTCTTTAAACTATTCTATTTATTATCCGGATTTTTTATTATAAATTCTATTACTCGACTGTTTTACCAAATTAAATTACAATAGTCCTTTTTTAAAATTTCTAATCATTTCCCTTAGGTAATCTTATTTCAAAAACTCATGTACCATCATTAAATAATGATAATTTAAAATTAACGCTTTAACTTTCCATCTCTTTTTATAAACTCGTTTATACGACTCTGGTTTAATGTAAACCTTCTTGTCTCGATTTCCCTTTCTTAATTCAAACGGTTATTTTAAGCTTATCGCATTTACTTAAAAATCTCTTTTATAAATTAATTGACCCAACTCGATTTAAATATAAACCCATTCTAAACTCACTTTGAAATTCAATTATATTCCATTACTAACTTCAATTACATACTTAAATGAACTTTATTTAAGAAATAATTCCATTAAATTATTAGTAATTAAGATTATAATTTATTTCATCAATAACTGTAATTCATATTAAATCTCCATTATAAAATCTTATTAGGCTTGAACAATTGTTCGTTAAATTATCTCATTAGATAGATTGACACAAATAATTAAATTTAATAATCAGTTAAACAACTGATTTGGTAATCCCGACTCACTGGCTCACTGGGTCATCCATTTTAGTAATATAGGAATTAGCTCAATAAATCATTTAGATAATTAAGATGAAGCACGTGCTTTGCATACGGCCGATTTGGTAAAAAAAAATGGTGATTTGTGGTTAAAACAAACACTATATATATGTAGTTGGTTTATTTACCTTTTATAAACCCCAATTGAAAATAATATATTTAAAATCTATATTTTGTTATAAATAAATTTTATAGCTTCATTTCAATCGATTTGCCTAAAGGTAAATTTGTCTTTTACAAAACAATGTATATTTAGGCCATCAACTGCCAATTTCCCCACCAGTAATTTCCATTGGTTAATATCAAACTAACTGTTGAATTCAGATTCAACAATAAATCATCTAATCATATTCCGTGAACAATCCATATAATGATAATATGAAGATAAAACAATAATAATCCATTCAACTGATAATGGTCATTTAATAACAACAATTCAAACATCCAATTAAATCAAATAAGTTTATAGTGATATAAACGTAACCAACAAGGTACGTTACCTTCATTGGAAAAACACTCGTTAAAGTAACGATTTCATTTTATTTAAATTAAACAACGGTTTAATTTAAATGAGATAAAAATATTTAGCAGCCAACAAAACAATCAGTCAATAAATAGCAAATATAACATCCAAATATTAAAATCCAACTTATAAAAATTATAAGTGGGATCACTGATTGAGTTTAACTCACCTTAGTTTCCACTCATTGTTGAAATGGGTCATTATTAATTAAATTAAGCTATCGTTTAATTTAGTTAAAATTTCCAGTAGATTCCATCTCTGTCTAAACTGGCTCCAGCATGAGACGCTCGTCGACACGGTTCCAATGCCTTTGGATTTGTCCAATTCTAATAATGAACGAATCTTATAAATACATGTTCTCAATAAATAAATTAATGTTTAATTAATTATCACTTGAGTACTTGTATTAATTATTAAACTCGTTATTACCTTCCAGAAGTTTTTGTCCATGTCATCGTGCAATATTTCAGTTTGGCTGAATACACAGTGGTAATGTAGCATCCTTCCAAAAGCAGCTTCCCCATACAACATGTCCATGCACCCTTCTTTATTCCTTCACCACAGCATTCATTTCTTTCCCCATTCCTTAAAGCACATGTCCCCTTTTTCTTTGATTTCCTCTTTTCGTCCCTTTTTTTTTATATATTAAGGAAATGGGCCAAGCCCATCACCGCATGTAGCCCACGTTAGATATTGAGAACCCCACTGCAAAAGTTCTTCTTCCCCAATCCACTCTTTTTCTTTGCTGAAGCTTTCATTTCTTTATTTTTTTGAAGGCCACACCCCATACTGAATCTAACGCAAAAACAGGGTACCACCCTCACCTTCTATTCATACAACAGTTGTTTTTAAAACTGCTGCTTCATACACTGCTACTTCTTGTTGTTCCCACTTCCACCGCATGTACCCACTTTCCTTCCCCACTTCCCAGTTCGCGTATTACTTTTTTTTCTTCTGATTTTCTGCATGGGAAAGAAACCACCAACTTTCCTTTGAAAAATTATCTTTTTTTTAAGCCTTACCCCTTCACATTTTCGATGCAAGCTGTTGAAAAACAAACGAATCCTGCCTCCATCATTTACTCACTGCTGCTACCATCTAGATCCGTCACCCGAGCTGCTGGCCGGCAGCGTTCGCCACATTCGGCTCCTTGCATTGCTACCTCAAAACCAAAACCGAGTGCCTTCAAGAAATATGCCCCTTCTTCATGAATTACTTCAATCATTTGTATATATATTTTCGGGTTCAATTCATTCTTGCCGAAGGAAGGGAGGGAGTGGCGCAATGTATAATGGGAGAAAGTTTTGCTTTGGCGAAAAGAATGAACGACAAGAAGGATTTTATAGATTAGAAAAACGTGGGGTTGAAGTAAACTTGATCAGCACGGTTAGGTAGTGTGAGTGCCAAGAAAAGCATTTTGAATTGTTTAATTTTACTCTGTACTCACAGTTCCAATTGTAGCTGTTACGATAGGTGGTGAAATTAGCCACTATAAGGTGTACTCTCTCTTTCTTTCTTCTCTTGTATGTATGAGAGCAATTATAGATGGACATGTATGGTCAATTTACAGTAATAAATTTAGTGTCGTAAATGTTGAAACAGGAAAGTGTCCGTTATGCCATCTCACACTTTTAGATATATGGTAGGTTTTATTTGTTTAAGGTGTACGATTCCATGTGTTTGATTTTATACGTTCACGAAATTTAACATTGACCGTTAAAAAAACGAACAGCCACACATGAACTAAAATAACTAGAATCGATATACCGTTATGTCTTAACCTTCCGAATCCAATTAATTTTGTTGAATTACCACTCCGTTGCACAATATCATTATTTTAATTTCAATATATTTATCGGTTCATCTTTAAATTTCACGCACCGATAAAACAACTCTGATTAGCTCCAAACTGCAAAACTAGCAATATGTATTCCAATAAAATTCGTTTCATAGAAAACAGACGTTGTTTGAAAAATAACTATTTCTAACGCTTATAAAATATCGATATAACATAAATAAATTTCAAAACAATTAAATAAATTATTATCTACATATATATATCTAAGTAAAATAATACGGCAGCTTTAGATTCAGTCAATAGAGAATAATAACTCAACAGAAATATTTTCGAGTTTCAACGATATTCAAATTTATAAAGAAATCCTTTTATAAATTATTAAATAACGTTATTGTTTATAATCGAAATCCATAGCGACTATTTTAAATTTTGAACTGGACATAACCAACAATATATGAGATGAAATCTCGATTTTTCTCTTTCAATAGAAAATTATAATCAATCTGATCATAACGTTTCTTGTTTCACAGAATTTTGATTTAAAACGGATTATGTATAACCAATTGAAGTTCAAAAATCAATATTACGAACTACTGTGCCATTACGAGCTCATTTATAATAAATTTATACGTTTAATCTCCATTTAATAAATGAAATCAATATTAATATTCCAATTATAATATTTAAAATCAATTTAAATATTCGAATTTAAATAGCTGAAAAATCCGGGTCGTTACATTCTTCCCCTCTTAAAAGAATTTCGTCCTCGAAATTGCTAAGTTAAGAATAATGATCTGAACCCAATTATTTTTAAAAAATAATAATTATACTCAAACCATAAAGTTTCAGGTCGTAAAAAGCTACTGCCAAAATATTCTAAATTTACAAATTTTTCAGAAAATTTGCTAGCGCCTTCTCTGTACTGTTCGATCCAAACAACTATAACTCGCCACTCTATGCCTCACATCGGTCAAAAGAAAACAAAGCCAAGCGGCTACCCAACTCAGGGTTATAAAATCAAATGCCCAATCAATATAATTAAGGTTTACCTATTTGTTAGGCAACCAATACGCTAATCTCGAAGCAAAGCAACTATCAGTTCTTCCTCCTCCAATCCTGCACTTAATCTTGATATATAATGCAAATAACAGATACATGATTAAATTATTTCTGCTTTATTTCATATTGATTCTATTCAAATTCATTATACTGGGGTTATTTTTCTTAGCTTCTAGTTTATTCAATTTGTTGATGAATTTTATATTCAACCAATCTATAGCAGGCATCCAATAATACACAACCAAATTAATCCTTTTCCTTTCAAATTTTATTTACCTTATCTTAAGTTAAATTCATATTAAAATTTTCTTTCACGACTTATGTATTTCCTTTTGGTTTAACTAAACCATTCAAATTCACCATCTCATTTGAATTTCATTCAAATCAATCAAACACATCAATATCTAATAAAATTATTTCCTTTCTATGTGAAAATATATATTAGGCAAAATAAATTCATTTACCCGCTTTACAAAACAATATTGTATCAATTTGTCAGTTCAACTTGGACCGATCAAACCACACAATACAAAACATTTGTATATAAAATTTACAAATACGCTCTCGAATATATATACATTCAATCTCGATCTAGGGTATTACTAACCCCATTACTGAGTTATGCCACAGAGCCAAGGTTATCCCTAAACCTTTTCTCTGATACCACTATAACGAACATGGAATTTCAGCCTTGAAAATCGACATAAATGACATAAATACAATAACTGTTTCTCATGCCGACCTTCCAAGCACCGAAAACATTGGAACGTTATTAGAAAGAAATAAGAGGGTGAGATAAGAAAGAAAGAATATTAGAATAGAAGAATAATGTAACGACCCAACTTTCGAACACATCGGAAGTCGTGTCATTAATAAGAATAAGAATAGATAGAAGATAGAACTGCACAAAAACCATCAGAATCTCATAGCGGAATTTTACAAAAGATGATGCTTTATAATATTACACATCAGGACATATTACATCAGAGCATAATATATCTAGAGATACAAGCCACTTCATAACTTTAATTATACATATCATCGATGACCAAACTTGCATACTTACAACTGTACAGCAGACATGATAAGTAGAACAACACACAGAAAGTTTCCATCCAGCTTCCCAAGTTTTATCATAACCTGGTTCACTAGTCTACTCAAAACAAGTGTTATGAGTACCAAAGAGTTTAAGGAAAACACAGAAAATAAACTCCGGGTCATTCAGGGGACTGGTATGAGTAAACGATTTAAAAATAAATTAAAGAAACAAAAATATCTAATAAGACCACGCCGTGAATACGGAACGGGTTTTTATCCTATGAGAACAAAACACTTTGTATACTTGAAATCAGATATTATCATAGTGTCTAGGTATTTCACAAATAATTTAGAATCTAGAAGAATGCTTACATCTCACATTCTCCTAAACTGTAGACAAATTAAACCGCTTGGTGCTTATGGAAATTGGATTTCCGAATTTGACAAGGTATGGGACCACCTTACGATAGTGTATCTCTAGAGGCGAATACACTTGGGTTTAACAAGAACTTCTTACAACCCGGCCCACACATGAGCAGCCACTCATTTCTATCGAATGTATATCACCAATGATTGTGAACTGCAACCATTTCCCGATTCGAACAAAATCGATAGAGTAAGAACAAAAGGAATTTCTCTAGATAGGTGATGCTACACCCTAATGGGAGCAACCCACATATCCATGCTGCCTACCCGATTTTTGTCATTTCCTGGGTATGAGGCCCAAGGCTAGACTTACCTCTTTCATCACTGTTTATTTCTTTTGAATGCCATATTGTCAAAACTCGCCAATCACTAATTGACTTCCCCAAAAATATATCATAGGTATAAAGCAAGAGGAAAGAATTCCTCTACCACCATATAAATATGTTTGAAGAGATCAACGTACGTGTTCAGTTAGAATTACTTTGTCAGACATTCGTCCATACAATTTGTCCTGGGATTGGACAAACCGAAGGCACTATTCAAGAATAGCCCTTGTATATCTTCGTCTTCAATTATCTTTAATAATCTCTGACGCGCGACGTATAATCAAATCAAAGTGGAATATTTATTCCGGTCTCTTTGAAATGATTAGCAAATTATTTTCTTTTTAAATTATTAATCTAACAGGATTAAAAATATGGTTTACAGTTCTTATTGATAAAACGCAGAACATTATATGGTCATTTTCTTGTATTATGAAATTCAGGCCACAGTTTAAAAATGGACAATTTAAGCGTATGCGTCGCATATGGTTTTTCTCTTCCATTTTTGTTAACTTTAAAATTTAAATATTTTCATTAGAAAATAAATTCTAATTCTAATTATAAACTAAATTTATAATTTAATTTAATTGCCACTTCTGTACTCTATTTCCAACGTCTGACAAAAACTACGCTCAATCTTCCATTCCTGATTCACTTCCTTCTTGCCACTTAATAGTTTAAATAAAAATTCTATTTTTATTTTTCTTATTTATTTCAATTATAATTTAATCTATTATTTAATAAAACCTGGTTTTTAATTTAATTTATATTAAAAATCTTATTTCGAAGAAGTATGTGCCAAAGTACCACTTTGGACGAAAGTACCACATCAGGTTCACGCGATTTCCTTTCCGGATTAGCCCCAGCTCTCACGCGCCTAGCAACTACCACCTGGTAGTACCATCACCAAAGTACCACCCTAAAACCATAGCTGATCAACCCAAATCCATAGTATACCAGCCCAGTTCCCAAAGTACCAGTGCCAAGTACCACTTCATGAAAACACAGCCGATCCCTTCAAGTTCATGGTATCTCCCTCTCCGATCAACACGCTTGCACGTTCACGTGCATACACGCAGGGGCCCACGTCCACCTATTATGACCACCTGCACATGCCACACTTCCCTCACTGATCATTTTGCACCACTCCGATCACCTCTTCCACGTTGCCAGTGGACTTTTCTCCATCCATCGTCATTACCAGAAAAAGTGCCATCCAAAAAAAACTCCCACAGCACCTCGCTTCGACCTCTGGCCAGCGTCCCCTTCTTGTCATACCACCCTGACATCCCGATGCTGTTAACCCCTTGGACCGCACCCCCTAGCAACCACATTGAGGAGAAGTTCGGTGATGAAGACCGTACCTAAAAAGAACCCAATTAAACCTAATTCGACCATGTCCTCTAATTTTATACATTAGAAAAACTGTTTAGCATTTTTCCTGTAATCTGCAACTCCCCCTACTTCTTCTAGCCGAGCGCCAGCACTTCTAGACGAGTAGTTCGCCGGAGGTTCATCATTTTAGATTTTCCAGCCATCTCCCTTTTTCTCACGATTTCCAACCTTAAAAATCTTGATTTTACTTTTAAAAATCATCATTTCAATCCACCATTCCATTTATTAATTACAACAGGGTTTTAGAATGTTTGAAAATCTACTTTGGTTTTGAGATACAGAGAGCTGCTGTGTGTTTTTTTCTGGTTTCATATACAATGTTTTGAAATGGTTTGCTTCACTTCTAAACCATTATGTGGCTATGTGAAGGTTTAAAAACTAGTATGGCGTCTCATTCTCATCCTCTAACATAGGTTTACTGATCAGTTTGGTTATGTAGAATTTTAAACAAAAAGAACAGGATCTGGTAACATACAGGGTAATACACCTTCCTAAAACATTTGATACTTAAGGGTTTAAGTACCAACCAAAAATTTCTTTGATTAGGCAAAACTAAGAAGCTCACAACTTAAACCAACTCATCACACAGTCAAGTTCCACTTACAGTCCAAATCAGAAAAGAATAGGAAGGAATTTTCTGAAAGGTTTACTCACCAGGATAGTTTGAAGCTCTCAGTCTTCTTCACTAATTTTATTGAATGGTTTTGTGTGAGGAGAGAAATGCATGGTTGTGTCTTTATATAGGAGTAGGAAACTAATAAAATATGTGCGCATTAAATACAGGTTTGGGAAAAGGAGCAAAACAGTTTTCAGATTTTCATCTTTGACAAAAGATTGACAACATAAAATACCCTTTTCTCTCTAAATCAATACACTACTCCCTAAACTCACATGGCCTTCACCTGAATGTATATGCTCTGAAATCCCCTGCACATGTACAATCTTCCCTCCTATTGGTTTCTTAAGTACTGTCACAATTGATGCTCATGTACAACCATGTTCTTTCTCTAAATCTTTCATTTGTATAAACAAAATATAGTAGCCATCTTTTGTACTACAAATGTTCAGAAATCCTTGGGTTTCCAAACCACATTTTTCATATGACAATTTGATTTAATAAGAAAACATATAAAAAATTTACTTGGCTTCCAAGGTGTTCCAAAATCTGAAGATTTTGGTAAAAAATGATTCACGACATGTGATGAATGTGCATGGAAAATCTTGAATGATCTATATGCTTGTATATGTTCTAGTGTAGGCAACATCTTTGGTTTATATGCACAAGAGTTTGCAAAATCTTTATGCACATGTGCTATGACAATGTAAATATGTTTTGAAAATGAAAAAGGAAAGTAGTATTTTCAGAAAATTCACATGTAAGAAGAAAAAAACTAGTTTTAAAACTGAAAATATCTTGATCTAAAATGATTTGTCCATGTGAGAAATATTTCCTCCTAGATCCTAGTTGCTAGCCTATTACTAGTGTAGGTTGTACCCTTAAGTTTATATATGAAAACATGTTTGCAAGAAAGGATGGCACTTCATGTTTTTGGTTTGATGCTTATGTGAAAATGAATGGCTTTTCTCTTGAACTTGTATAGGAAATAGTAGCTTTGTATAAAATTGTTCAAATGCCCTTTCGTTTTAAAACTCGAGAAATTTGCTTTAAAAAAAATAAGGATTTGAACTCTTTGTAAAATGCAACAAGACATGTAAAAAAATGGCATTTTGAAACTTGCTATGCACATGTGTTATCATTCATACATGTGTAAAAATGAATTTAAACAAATGCTATCTCACATATGCTATTATACATACATGTAAAGGAAATGACAAATGAAACCCTTTGACATGTTTTGAATTATTTAAAGTATGGATTTCAAATCGTATAGTAAAGCTGTACTTACGATCAATCAATATTCGTGTTGGCGATATATATAAAAAAAACTGGGTCATGACAATCTACCCCCCTTATAAAAATTTCATCCTCGAAATTTGTAAACAGAAGATAAGAAAAAGATAATATATGTCATAATATGTCAAACTGACTATAGTAAAATATAAGTACTATACTAGACTAGTATCGAGTTATAGACTACTATAATATACATATCTGCCATACTACTAGTACTACAATATGTACAATACCATCCCAGTCCATCTATCCTACTCTGAGCTGATAATAATCTCGATGATATCCTCATCAACTGAAATGATAATCATCTCCTCGTCATTTGGAATGATAATCACTTCCTCGTCGTCTGGAATAATAATCAATTCCTCGCTATCCGAGATATCAACGACCTCTAATACCTCATCACTCTCCTCAGGGTCGTCATCATCTAAGAGCTCTATGATCTCAATGGGAGAAGGTGGTTATAGCATCATATCAGGGTAGGTATAATCCATAGGTATCCCTATATCCCCTCCATTTGCTAGAAACTATGCCATCTCCTGTGCAAGCTATTCCCATAGGATAGCTAACCGTCCATCCATTGGTACTGGCGGGGCCTGAACCCATGGCTCGTACTGTGGCTGAGCAGGTAGGATGTCCCCCTCAGGCTCTTCCTCTGGATCCTCCTCGGGCTCCTCCTTAGGCTCCTCCATGTCATCCCTATCATCATCATCCCTATCATCGTCATCTCCACTGCAACTATCACCACTATCCCCATCATCACCTCCCTCGCCTGCATAATACTCCTCCTGTCTGGCCTCTCCCTCATACTCAGGCTCCTGAAGGAAATCCATACTGTCCTCCTGATTAGCACAGAAATGTGTTTATTTTATGCTCTTATATCTTATCTTTTGTAAATAAATAAATTTTAGTTTGGGTATTTTCATGTGTTTTTACAGATTTCCAGTTAATGTCTCCTTCATTTCAACTAAAGGCCAATTGCAAAGAAAAGCTACTTCCTTATGTCAACACTTTATCAATCCCAAAAGAAGTCATAGCTCACTAGTAAAGGCATAGGAATTTGTATGAAGAGACCAGAGTTCGATCCTTGGCAAAGCCTTGTTTTTTACTGAAGAAGGGTGCATAAATTTATACACACACCGTTTTATTTGCTCTGGAGAACATATGGAATAGTGATATGTTATATATAGATATATATATTCTTATGTATATATATAATGTATGCACTAATAAATATTTTAAGGAATAAGCTAGCATATTCTTCTCAAATTAAACCATTCATTTTCAACTTCCATATAAAAGAAGATTTGAATGAATTATTCCAAGGATAAGATCAACCTGCCACATGTCACCAATCAAAAAAAAGAAAGCTGCATGGAATATCTCAAGCATATCTTATCTCTTTTAATTGTAAATATATTATTTCAAGAGACTCATTCATGGCCCAATTATTCTCATAGGAAGGAGATTATATCTCCTATAAATACCCTTTGTATCATTGAAAATCATTATTCTATACCATATCGTCTCTCCTCCTCATCATGCTGGGCATGTCCCATACTATCCTGAGGACCTACAATCTCATGTATGCTAATGCTTGTGTGAAACCTTAACCTCTGTAGTGGGGTCAAACGCTTCCTTGCTGTCCTTTTAAAGATAGGTGCCATCTAGAAAAGAAACAAAGAACAGATTTTAGTACAAGTGATAGTAAACTGAAAGAGTTCATAAGTCCTACGAATACTGAGTCCTCAAACATCAATAATCCACAGAGGTGAAAAACCCAAAATTCCATTTCCAGACATAAGATAACCTCCATAACAAGCCATACAATACCGTCATACATAGGATACATCCAAATCAAACATAGGATAGCTAACACCTAGTTCAAAACAAAATCCGGATAGAATTCCCTTATGTGTTTCTCCGTTTCCCAAGTACAGTCATGTGGATTCTCACTCCATTGTGTCTTGAGAAGCTTTACAATCTTGTTCTGAAGCCACTTTTCTTCTTTATCCACCACATAGACTGGATATCTAACCATAGTCAAGTTTGGTTCAATCTCAAAATCCTCCTGAACCGATGGTTCTAAAATCAAAGACGGGTCGTGAACACATTTGCGAAGATGAGACACATGGAAAACATTGTGAATACCTGCCATTCTTTCTGGTAATTCTACCCTATAAGCCAGAGATCCAACCTTCTCAAGAACACGGAAAGGTCCTACATATCATGGAGCTAACTTCCCTATTTTACCAAATTTGACTGTTCCCTTGATTAGTGAAATCTTTACAAACACAAAATCTCCAACAGAATAATTAAGATCCCTTCGTCTATTGTCTGCATAACTTTTCTGTCGATCCTGGGCCTCCTTCATTCGTCTTTTGACTAACTCAACCTTCTCAGTTTCTTCCCGGATCATATCTGGTCCGAGAACAAGTTTATTTCCTAACTCCACCCAACAAGTTGGTGATCTGCATGGTCTTCCATAGAGAGCTTCATATGGTGCCATGCCTATACTCGTTTGGTAGTTGTTGTTGTAAGAGAATTCAACTAAATGTAGGTGATCCTCCCATGATCCCCTAAAATCAAGAATATACGCTCTTAACAGGTCTTCCAATATCCTGTTTACTCTTTCTGTCTGGCCATCTGTTTGGGGATGGTACGCGGTACTTAAATTCAGCTTAGTCCCCAAAGTTGTTTGGAGTGCTTCCCAAAATTTATTAGTGAAAATGGGATATCTATCACTTATAATACTTACTGGGACTCCATGTAATCGTAGAATCTCCCTTATAAAATTTTTGGCTAACGAAGCTGCAGTCCGAGTTGGTTTCACCAGAATAAAATGCGCACTCTTCGTTAATCGATCTACTATAACCCAAACTCCTTCATATCCCCTTTTAGTCTTGGGTAAACCATTGATGAAATCCATTGATATCATTTCCCACTTCCAGTTGGGAATCTCCAAAGGTTTCAGTAATCCTGCTGCTTTCTGATGATCACCTTTTATTTGCTGGCAGCACATACACTGATTTATATAAGTCAGAATATCTCTCTTCATCCCGGGCCACCAAAATACTCGCCTCATATCTCTATACATTTTGTGCACTCTTGGATGAATACTTAGCTTTGATTAATGGAATTTTGCCAAAACTTCTTGCCTTAACCCGTCAACATCAGGAACACACAGTCTCCCATTAATTCTGAGAATACCTTGGCTATCCACTTCAAAATCTGATACACCTCCTCTTATAACTCCTTGAATTAACTTCTCCAAATTTTCATCTCTCCGTTGATTTGCCATTATTCTTCCTTGAAGTGCTGGAGTAGCTTCTAGAAGAGATAAGATTGCATTTCTTCTTAGAGCGTCTGCTATGACATTTGCTTTTCTTGGAGTATAGATAATATCCAGATCATACGATGCAAGGAATTCCAGCCACCTTTGCTGCCTCAGGTTGAGATCTTTTTGGCTTAACGGATATTTGAGTGGTTTGTGATCTGTGAAAAGCTCGAACTTCTCTCCTAACAGTTAGTGCCTCCACATTTTTAATGCAAAAACAACCGCAAATAACTCTAGATCATGTATAGCGTAATTCTTCTCGTGAATCTTTAATTGTCTACTAACATACGCAATCACACGTCCATTCTGCATTAATACCGCACCAAGTCCAACTCCACAAGCATCAGTATAAACCGCAAATCCACTTTTCCTGTCGGGCACAGCTAGAACTGGTGCTTCTGTCAACTTCTTTTTTAACTCCTTGAATGATTCTTCACATTTTGGAGTCCATATAAATTTCTCACCCTTCTTAGTCAGCTTAGTCGGATGAGAAGATATCTTAGAATAATCTTGGATAAACCTCCTGTAATATCCTGCTAATCCTAAGAAACTACGGACTTCCGTCGGTGTCTTGGGCTGCTTCCATTGTTGTACTGCTTCAACTTACCATCTCCATTTACAATGTGCCCCAAGAATCTAACTTCAGATTGCCAGAAATGACATTTAAAAAACTTCTCCTTCAATACATTCTTTCTTAGAGTCTCCAGTACCACTTCCAGATGATATCGGTGTTCTTCTTCTGTCTTTGAAAAGATTAAGATATCATCAATAAAAAATAGGACGAATTTGTTTAGAATCTTTCTAAAGACATGGTTCATCAAGTCAACAAAATATGCAGGTGCGTTGGTTAATCCGAATGGCATAACTAACCATTCATAAAAGAAATCCGGGCCTCTGAAAGCAGTTAAAGGAATACTGTCTTTGGCAATCCTTAACTGATGGAATCCTATTGCTTGGTCCATTTGAGAAAATACTGTGGCTCCATTCAACTGGTCAAAGAGATCATCAATTCGCGGTAAGGGATACTTATTCTTGATGGTCACTTTATTTAACTCTCTATAGTCAACACATAGTCTTAGTTATCCATCAGATTTAACCACAAAAACCACTGCTGAACCCCAGCTTGAAAAGCTTGGCCTAATCAATCCTCTGGCCAACAAATCTTGAGTTTGCTTTTCGAGTTCCATGACTTCCTTTGGCGCCATTCGTCTTTTTGGTTGAACTATCGGTCTAGCTCCTGGAATTAGATCGATGCGAGCTCTATCTCACGATGTAGGGGTAAACTTTTAACTTCTTCAAATACGTCAGGGAAATCTCTAACTACTTCTAATGTCTCCAAATTTTCTTGTGGTGCTTCAAAGGAATACAAGAAACTACACATATGAAGACCGGGTTTTCCACACAGTAATCCTAGCTTTGCTTCCGATGTTGGTTATTAGAGTTACGATTTCTTTATCGCATTTAATCTTAGCTTGGAATTTACTCAACCAGTCTATCCCAAGTATAAAATTAAATCCTTTAAAGTCCAAACCATAGAAATCGAAAAGGAAGGAATGCGAAAGGTACGAGAGTGCCACATCACCGCAATACGTTTTTAGTTCAGTTTTTCCGCCAATAGGATTAGATACGCAAATCGGATTCGGGGTAATCTTTGGAATAAAATGGAATTTTCCTACCATTCCATAAGAAATGAAACTATGCAAGGCGCCGGTGTCAAATAAAACATGAACATCAATTCCATTTAAATCAAAAGTACCTTCGAGAACTCCCTTTCCTTTCACATCCTGGGAAGTTGATGGTTCACCTTTAATAGCATACACTTTTGGTTGCTGCGCCTTTTTCATGAGTGGACAGTCCTTAACCAAGTGCCCAGGCTGATGGCAGTTGAAACATAGAGTCTTCATGACCATTGCATTTCTAGGGCCTTGCTGTTGTTTCTGCTGTTGTTATTGAGGTTGTTGTTGCTGCTGAGTCTATTGTGGCTTCTTTGCTACTGGCTTTGTGTAGAACTTAGCAATATGACCCTTCTGATGGCAGTTGTGGAATTCTATATTTTTGAATCGTTCCTTGGCTTTCTCCCCCATTTTTGGTTGCCCCTTGTTGTTCCAGTTTGGGTTAAATTTCCTCTTATTGGAATTCTCACCACTAGGTTCTCCCGCCTGTGCTTTTGCAACCAGCTTCTTTCCTTCCAGTGCTTCGTAATGAACTGCCATATCAACTAGATCAACAAATGGAATCTTGAGATGCCCAATCATTTGAACATGCAGGCTATCCTTCAATCCTGCTATAAACATTTCATTCTTCTTGAATGGGGTGTTGATCTATTCTGGCCCAAAACAGGAAAGTGCATTGAATTTGTTTTCATATTCGGATATTTTCATGTTCCCTTGTTTGAGATTGATGAAATCCCGATACATCCTAGTTTTTCCAGCGGCAGGAAGAAATTGCGCTTCAAATGCTTCTTTGAATTTGTCCCAAGTAAAATCTTCTTCAGGAACATTCACAATTTGAGCATCCCACCAAATTGCAGCAGCTTCTTGGAGTTGCCATGAAGCTAAGAGACGTTTCTTCTAATCATTCAATTTCAGTCCTTTGAAAATCCTTTCGCAGGATCTTAACCATGCTTGAACCTCAACGAAAGATTCAGTCCCTTTGAATATCTTCCCTTCCAGAGTGGTATACTCCTTACAGATAGTTGCAAA
Source organism: Allium sativum (assembly GCA_030737875.1). Lineage (NCBI taxonomy): Eukaryota > Viridiplantae > Streptophyta > Magnoliopsida > Asparagales > Amaryllidaceae > Allium > Allium sativum. The sequence goes on along the minus strand of CM060913.1, from coordinate 587,680,923 downwards.
GCTTTTGTCCTGCTGGACTAGTGTAACTTCCTCCATAGTTTCTCCTTGATCGTGGGGGCAGTATTACGACCAGTAGTAGTGGAAGTCCCACTAGCGCGACCTCCTCGTGCACAGGTACTCATACTTAATTACCTGAATACGACAGGTTGTCAGTCAAGACTTGATTGGATGTAGCTAACTTAGATATACCATTCAAGTTGATCTAAATTTTATTTTAAATTTTTATAAAAATATGCTCTCTCTCTCACTGCCCAAAGCCCAGGTGAATCAGTAACCTAAGCCTTGATACCAACTGTAATAACCCAACTTTCGAACACATCGGAAGTCGTGTCATTAATAAGAATAAGAATAGATAAAAGATAAAACTGCAGAAAAACCATCAGAATCTCACAGTGGAATTTTACAAAAGATGATACTTTATAATATTACACATCAGGACATATTACATCAGAGCATAATATATCTAGGGATACAAGCCACTTCATAACTTTAATTATACATATCATCGATGACCAAACTTGCATATTTACAACTGTACAGCAGACATGATAAGTAGAACAACACACAGAAAGTTTCCATCCATCTTCCCAAGTTTTATCATAACCTGTTTCACTAGTCTACTCATAACAAGTGTTATGATACCAAAGAGTTTAAGGAAAACACAGAAAAATAAACTCCGGGTCAGTCAGGGGACTGGTATGAGTAAACGATTTAAAAATAAATTAAAGAAACAAAAATATCTCATAAAACCATGCCATGAATACGGAATGGGTTTTTATCTTATGAGAACAGAAAACTTTGTATACTTGAAATCAGATATTATCATAGTGTCTAGGTGTTTCACAAATAATTTAGAATCTAGAAGAATGCTTACATCTCACATTCTCCTATATAGCATACAAATAAATCCGCTTGGCGATTATGGAAATTGGATTTCCTACTTTGACAAGGTATGGGACCACCTTTCGATAGTGTATCTCTAGAGGTGAATAAATTTGGGTTTAACAAGAACTTCTTGAAACCCGGCCCACACATGACCGACCACTCATTTCTCTTGAGTGTATCGAATGTATATCACCAATGGTTGTGTACGGCAACCATTTCCCAAATGGGACAGAATCGATAGTGTAAGAACAAAAGGAATTTCTCTAGATAGGTGATGCTACACCCTAATGGGAGTGACCCACATAGCCATGCTGCCTGCCCGATTTTTGTCATTTCCTGGGTATGAGGCCTGAGGCCAGACTTACCTTTTTCATCACTGTTTATTTCTTTTGAATGCCACATCATCAAAACTCGCCAACCACTGATTGACTTCCCCAAAAATATATTATGGGTATAAAGCAAGAGGAACGAATTCCTCTACCACCATATAAATACGTTTGAAGAGATCAATGTACGTGATCAGTTAGAATTACTTTGTCAGACATTCATTAATACAAGTTGTCCTGGGATTGGACAAAACGAAGGCACTATTCAAGAATAGCCCTTGTGTATCTCCGTCTTCAATTATCTTTAATAATCTCAGATGCGCGGCGTATAATAAAATCAAAGTGGAATATTTATTCCGATCTCTTTGAAATGATTAGCGAATTATTTTCTTTTTAAATTATTAATCTAACATGATTAAAAATATGGTTTACAGTTCTTTGTTTATAAAACATAGGGCACAGGAGGTGGATCGGAAGGTGGCACCTTGACTGGCTAGGGGCGGCGCTTCCACGCCTGGAAGGGGAAGGAACTCGGTGACGTCTAAGGGGAGGCCGACGGGTTGTTAAGGCGCGAGTTTGGGTGCTCTGTTCTCGGAGGTTGCTTCCATTCTTGGATGGCTGAGATCTTTCCTGGATCTACTGAGATGCCTTCTTTTGATACGACATGGACGAGGAATTTCACATCTTCTTGCCAGAATATGCATTTGGAGAATTTGGCTTTCAACACATTTATTCGCAAGATCTCCAAGACTTCTCTCAGATGCTATTCGTGCTCAGTAGTGGATTTAGAAAAGATGAGGATGTCATCTATGAACACCAGCATGAATTTATTTAAAACATCTCTGAGCACTCTATTCATCAAATCAACATAGTATGCTGGAGCATTATAAGCTTTTTATCAAGTCTGGTAACCTTCAGCTCTGATATCAAGTGTAACACCCCACCACTTTTAAGGTCACTCACAAAGGGAATGCCTTAACTTTAGTGGAGCATTTTAGGTAAGCAGACACAGAATCTCACAAGACAGATATAAAATTTTTGCAGCGGAAATAAACAACTTTATTAAATAACCAAAATACTTTGTTATATAATACCATGAGTCATAAAACCCTTACAACAAAACACTTCTGTATTATATTATCAGAGTACATAGGTATTTAAAAGAAAAACATCATTCCCCAGATTAAAGAGCAAGCCATATAAGAGACAGAGATTCGAGACATACTTCAGAAGTAGCTCCTAGAAGATGATATCCAAATCCTGACTAAACCTAGGTGTTTCCTCCCTGAGAACCTGAGGGGGGGGACAGAAGAAAAGAGGCGAAACAAACTAGGTTAGACATACATCTGGTGAGTCCAGTAACTTTTAGCCAATAAATAAATAAAGGTGAACATGACAGGTATACAAAGTGGATAAGAGGGTTCACTGTACAGATGGCAGGTATGACAGGACAAATAAGGTAAGGTGATATACATACTTCACTACAAACTACTCTGCACTATTACTAGTAAAATCAATATGGGATGATCCCTTCTGCTAATACTAACGATGGTGGTAGTTTCGTGCATTCCTAGCTGCTGTCATAGGTGCCGCCTGCTCCTATCTGAACTAGTCGTACCCACTACCCTCCTACTATAAACTGGTAGACTTAGGGCATACGTCCGGGTATACCCTAACCATTACCCTAATCGATCGGCTCCCTACTCTGTAGATACCCTGAGCTGGTCCCACAACTAGGGGGTATAAATTCCCTAAAGTGGCAACCCCAGGTGTGCACAGTTATCTCCTTCATACGGTATCCGTTTTACGCAAACTCGGACTCTGTCTCAACCAGAATTCCGAGACGAACGCAACGGTGTAACCCATTTCACTTAATTCTCACATTAAAATTAAGTATTCTTTAATTTGTGAACATTAATATTAACAGAAATACGGGGTGTTACAATCATTTTCTTGTATCAGGAAATTCAGGTCACAGTTTAAAAATGGACAATTTAAGCGTATGCGTCGCATATGGTTTTTCTCTTCCATTTTTGTTAACTTTAAAATTTAAATATTTTCATTAGAAAATAAATTCTAATTCTAATTATAAACTAAATTTATACTTTAATTTAATTGCCACTTCTGTACTCTAATTTCAACGTCTGACAAAAACTACACTCGATCTTCCATTCCTGATTCACTTCCTTCTTGCCACTTAATAGTTTAAATAAAAATTCTATTTGTATTTTTCTTATTGTTTCCAACTATAATTTAGTCTATTATTTAATAAAACCTGGTTTTCAATTTAATTTATATTAAAAATCTTATTTTGAAGAATTATGTGTCAGAGTACCACTTTGGACGAAAGTACCACATCAGGTTCGTGCGATTTCCTTGCCGGATCAGCCCCATCTCTCACGTGCCTAGCAACTACCACCTGTTAGTACCATCCCCAAAGTACCACCCTGAAACCATAGCTGATCAACCCAAATCCATAGTATACCAGCCCAGTACCCAATGTACCAGTGCCAAGTACCACTTCATGAAAACACAGCCGATCCCTTCAAGTTCATGGTATCTCCCTCTCCAATCAACACGCCTGCACGTGCACACACGTAGGAGCCCACGTCCACCACTTCCGACCACCTACACATGCCACACTTCCCTCATTGATTATTTTGCACCTCCCCGATCACCTCTTCGACGTCGCCAGTGGACTTTTCCCCGTCCATCGCCATTACCAGAAAAAGTGGGATCCAAGAAAAATACCACAGCACCTCGCCTTGACCTCTAACCACCGTCCCCTTCTTGTCACGCCACCCTGACATCCCGACGCTGCTAACCCCCTGGACCGCACACCCTAGCCATCACATCGAGGAGCAATTCGGTGATGAAGACTGTACCCAAAAAAACCCAATTATACCTAATTCGATCATGTTCTCTAATTTTATACATTAGAAAAATTATTTAGCATTTTTCCTGTAATCTGCAACTCCCCCTACTCCTTCTAGCTAAGCGCCACCACTTCCAAACGAGTAGTTCACCGGAGGTTCATCATTTTAGCTTTTCCGTCCATCTCCCTTTTTCTCAAGATTTCCAACCTTAAAAATCTTGATTTTACTTTTAAAAATCATCATTTCAATCCACCATTCCATTTATATAATTACAACAGGGTTTTAGAACATTTGAAAATCTACTTTGGTTTTGAGATACAGAGAGCTGCTGTGTGTTTTTTTGGCTTCATACACAGTGTTTTGAAATGGTTTGCTTCACATCTAAACCATTATGTGGCTATGTGAAGGTTTAAAAAAACTAGTATGGCATCTCATTCTCATCTTCTAACACATGTTTACTGATCAGTTTGGTTATGTATAATTCTAAACAAAAAGAACATGATCTGGTAACATACAGGATAATACACCTGCCTAAAACATTTGATATTTAGGGGTTTAAGTACCAACCAAAAATTTCTTTGATTAGGCAAAACTAAGATGTGCACAACTTAAACAAAATCATCACACAGTCAAGTTCCACTTACAGTCCAAAACAGAAATGAACAGGAAGGAATTTTCTGAAAGGTTTACTCACCAGGATGGTTTGATGCTGTTAGTCTTCTTCACTGATTTTATTAGAATGGTTTTGTGTGAGGGGAGAAATGCATGGTTGTGTCTTTATATAGGAGTAGGAAACTAATAAAATATGTGTGCATTAAATACAGGTTTGGGAAAAAGAGAAAAATATTTTTCAGATTTTCATCTTTGACAAAAGATTGACAGCATAAAATACCCTTTTCTCTCTAAATCAATACACTACTCCCTAAACTCACATGGCCTTCACCTGAATGTATATACTTTGAAATCCCCTGCACATGTACATTCTTCTCTCCTATTGGTTTCTTAAGTAATGTCACAATTAATGCTTATTTACATCCATGTTCTTTCTCTAAATCTTTCATTGGTATAAATGAAATATAGTAGCCATCTTTTGTACTACAAATGTTCAGAAATCCTTGGGTTTCCAATCCACATTTTTCACATGACCATATGATTTAACAAGAAAACATATAAAAAAATTACTTGGCTTCCAAGGTGTTCCAAAATCTTAAGGTTTTGGTACAAAATGATTCACGGCATGTGATGAACATGCATGGAAAATCTTAAATGATCTATATGTTTGTATAGGTTCTAGTTAGGCAACATCTTTGATTTATATGCACAAGAATTTGCAAAATTTTCATGCACATGTGCTATGACAATGTAAACATGTTTTGAATATGAAAAAGGAAAGTAGTATTTTCAGAAAATTCACATGTAAGAAGAAAAAAACTAGTTTTAAAACTGAAAATATCTTGATCTAAAATGATTTGGCCATGTGAGAAATATTTCCTCCTAGATCCTAGTTGCTAGCCTATTACTAGTGTAGGTTGTACCCTTAAGTTTATATATGAAAACATGTATGCAAGAAAGGATGGCACTTCATGTTTTTGGTTTGATGCTTATGTGAAAATGAATGACTTTTCTCTTAAACTTGTATAGGAAATAGTAGCTTTGTATAAAATTGTTCAAATGCCCTTTTTTTAAAACTCGAGAAATTTGCTTAAAGAAAATAAGGATTTGAACTCTTTGTAAAATGCAACAAGACATGTAAAAAATGGCATTTTGAAACTTGCTATGCACATGTGTTATATTCATACATGTGTAAAAATGAATTTAAACAAATGCTATCTCACACATGATATTATACATACATGTAAAGGAAATGACAAATGAAACCCTTTGATATGTTTTGAATTATTTAAAGTATGGATTTCAAATCACATTGTAAAGCTGTACTTACGATCAATCAATATTCGTATTGGCGATACATATATAAAAAAACCGGGTCATTACAAAAAAGAAGAAGAGCCAACACAATACAGAGTCTCACATCGCATTAGAACAAAATATAACATATAAATAAAACTTTATTGAGAGTATTGGAATAAAATTACAGACATCAGAGTACATCAATATATATGGACAGCTATAATAGTCTGTCCTCATATATATAACACACAGCGGAAAATTAACGGAATAACATCATATATTTGAACTCCTCCAGCTCGTCTTTGGACTTCACCGCATCCGACAACCTAAAACTGTACAACCCGGTCAAACCCGAGCATTTCAAACAACGGGTCAGTCTGGTGAACCAGAGTGAGAAAACTCGCTATGTTTATAATAACATCCAACTAGATTTTAAAGTTCAAATTCCTTTTGAAAGAAAAGGATAATCATAAGACTAAATCCACACATAGATGTGGACGATTTTTACCTTACGATAACCCAAAACATTTTTGAAAACAATATTTTCTTGATATTATAATAGTGTCTAAATACAAATAAATAAAATCTAGCAGAACGCTTACATATCACACTCCACATATACTGTATACAAAACAAAACCACTGGCGCTTATTGGAGATTGGATCCCGACTATGACAAGGTATGGAACCACCTGCCGGTGTATCTCTAGAGGCGAATAAACTGGGTTCAACAAGAACGTCTTGCAACTCGACCCACACATGACCGACCACTCATTTCGCTTGAGTGTATCGAATGTATATCACCAACGGTTGGGCTCAAACCACCGTTTCCCGAAAAGGGATAGCATCGGTAGATTAAAGAAGCAAAAGGGATTTCTCTAGATAGGTGATTTTACCTCCTAATGGGAGCGACCCACATAGCCATGCTGTCTGCCCGATTACTGTCATTTCCCGGTTGTGAGGCTTGAGGTTTGAATTCACCTTTAGATTATATGGCCACCATTTACTTTGAATGCAACATCGTCAAATCTATCAGATATCACTAATTGACGTCCACAAAAGGACATTAGTTGTTAAGCTAAAGAAGTTTTCCTTCTATGCCAACAACTTAGTACGTTTGAAGAAATCAACGTACGTGATTCCTTTGGAAATACTCTATCAGACATCCGTCCATACAAGTTGTCCTGGGACTGGACAAACCGAAGGCACTCTCCAACCACATCCTAGGAATCAACCTATAGATCAATAGCTAGTAGTCCTTGCAATCCGTAGATTCCAATCACGACAGAATCATTATTAATTCTAGGGATCAGCCAAAGATATTTAACAATGGTCCTTCCGCTCATGAAGATTTACGGTCTTCAAATGCTCCATCTTCAATCAGAATCTTTCACTTATTCGTAATTACTGGTCAGAATGGTTTTCGAATATAAATTCGACCACGCTCTTTCGGTACCAACAGTGCATTGGCATGATTTTGATAGTCGGTTATTTAACTATCAAAATAAACAACCATAAAAATAAAATAGATTCATTGGTTGAGTTATACACAACGTCACTTGGACTTTCAAAAATAATATATTAGTTTTGATATATTAATATTCTCAAAATCATTTAATTTATATACTTAGAAAAATATCCTAAAATAATATGCAATTCTCCTGTTAACTATCATTTCAAAACCCTTGCTACCACATTACTTACCATCTAATATTTGGGAAATGGATTCAACTTTTCCCAATAATAATCGTTATTATATTCCTTTGGTTTCATTATTTGAATATCATAATCGTCATTTCCGTTTTTAGAATAAATCCTTTTCTAAATCTCATTTCATCTCATTACTTTGAAAATATCATCATATTTTCACCATTCTTCTTTTATTTCCTTTACTATGGAAATATCAGTTTATATTCTCGAGCGCCTTTTTAACTCCTTTTACTTGGAATCATTATAAATGTCCAAATTATTCGAATAATGTTACACTACTATTTCTCAACATAAATTACTTTTAACACCTCCATCGTTACAACTAATATCATCCTTCGATAATCCTGAAGTCGTTCAAGTTGGTGTATTTTAATTACCTCCCAGACCTTGATCAACAATATTCTTATCTTAAGATAGATATGAATTGTAACTCGAAAACCCATATTCTGTTTAATGCCAATAATTACCACTTCACTATTTCACTTACAATACGGTTTTATAAACCCTTCTTACTTTTGCAGTCTCTTTTTTTAAATATACTATTATTACTAAATCCATTGATTTAGTAAATGATTGAAAAACCACCAACTTTTAATCTTTAACGTCTTTAAACTATTCTCTTTATTATCCGAATTTTTTTATTATAAATTCTATTACTCGACTTTTTTACCAAATTAAATTACAATAATCCTTTTTTAAACTTTCTAATAATTTCCCTTAGGAAATCTTATTTCAAAAACTCATTTACCATCATTAAGTAATGTTAATTTAAAATTAACTCTTTAACTTTCCATCTCTTTTTATAAACTCATTTATACGACTCTGGTTTAATGTAAACCTTTTTGTCTCAATTTCCCCTTCTTAATTCAAACGGTTATTTTAAGCTTATCGCATTTACTTAAAAATCTCTTTTATAAATTAATTGACCCAACTCGATTTAAATATAAACCCGTTCTAAACTCACTTTGAAATTCAATTATATTACATTACTAACTTCGATTACTTACATAAATGAACTTTATTTAAGAAATAATTCCATTAAATTATTAGTAATTATTATTATAATTTATTTCATCAATAACTGTAATTCATGTTAAATCTCCATTTTAAAATCTTATTAGGCTTGAACAATTGTTCATTAAATTATCTCATTAGATTGATTGACACAAATAATTAAATTTAATAATCAGTTAAACAACTGACTTGGTAATCCTGGCTTACTGGCTCATCCATTTTAGTAATATAGGAATTAGCTCTATAGATCATTTAAATAATTAAGATGAAGCACGTGCTTCGCACACGTCCGATTTGGTAAAAAAATGGTGATTTGTGGTTAAAACAAACACTATATATATGTAGTTGGTTTATTTCCCTTTTATAAACTCCCATTAAAAATAAAATATTTAAAAATCTATATTTTGTTATAAATAAATTTTATAGCTTCATTTCAATCGATTTACCTAATGGTAAGTCTGTCTTTTATAAAACAATGTATATTTTGGCCATCAACTACTAATTTCCCCACCAATAATTTCCAATGGTTAATATAAAACTAACTGTTGAATTAGAATTCAACAATAAATCATCTAATCATATTCAGTGAACAATCCATATAATGATAATATGAAGATAAAACAATAATAATCCATTAAACTGATAACGGTCAATAAATAACAACAATTCAAACATCCAATTAAATCAAATTCGTTTATAGTGATATAAACGTAACCAACAAGGTACGTTACCTTCATTGGAAAAAGACTCGTTAAAATAGCGATTTCATTTTATTTAAATTAAACAATGGTTTAATTTAAATGAGGTAAAAATATTTAGCAGCCAACCAAACAATCATCAATCAGTCAATAAAAAGCAAATATAACATCCAAATATTAAAACCCAACTTTTAAAAATTATAAGTAGGATCACTGAGTGAGTTTAACTCACTTGGTTTCCATTCGTTGATGAAATGGTTCATTTTTAATTAAATTAAAGTTTCGTTTAATTTAATTAAAATTTCCAGTAGATTCCATCTCTGTCTAAACTGGCTCCAGCATGAGACGATTGTCGACACGGTTCCAATGCCTTTGGATTTGTCCAATTCTAATAACGAACGAATCTTATAAATATACTTCTTAATAAATAAATTAATGTTTAATTAATTATCACTTGATTACTTATATTAATTATTAAACCCGTTATTACCTTCTTGAAGTTTTTGTCCATGTCATCGTGCAATATTTCAGTTTGGCCGAATACACAGTGGTAATGTAGCATCCTTCCAAAACCAGCTTCCCTATACAACATGTCCATGCACCCTTCTTTATTCCTTCACCAGAGCATCATTTTTCCCCATTCCTTAAAGCACAAATCCCCTTTTTCTTTGATTTCCTCTTTTCGTCCCTATATATATATATATATATATATATATATGTGTGTGTGTGTGTGTGTGTGTGTGTGTGTGTGTGTGTGTATGTATATTAAGGAAATGGGCCAAGCCCATCACCGCATAGCCCACGTTAGATATTGAGAACCCCACTGCAAAAGTTCTTCTTCCCCAATCCACTCTTTTTCTTTGCTGAAGCTTTCGTTTCTTTATTTTTTTGAAGGCCATACCCCATACCCATTCTAATGCAAAAACAGGGTACCACCCTCACCTTCTATTCAAACAACAGTTGTTTTTAAAACTGTTGCTTCATACACTGCTACTTCTTGTTGTTCCCACTTCCACCTCATGTACCCACTTTCCTTCCCCACTTCCCAGTTCGTGTTTTATTTTTTTCTGATTTGCTGCATTGGAAAGAAACCACCAACTTTCCTTTGTAACATTATCTTTTTTTAAGCCTTACCCCTTCACATTTCTGATGCATGCTGTTGAAAAACAAACGAAGCTTGCCTCCGTCATTTACTCACTGCTGCTACCACCCAGATCCCTCACCCGAGCTGCTAGCCGGCAGCTTTCGCCACATCCGGCTCCTTGCATTGCTACCCCAAAACCAAAATTGAGTGCCTTCAAGAAATATGCCCCTTCTTCGTGAATTACTTCAATCATTTTTATATATATTTTTGGGTTCAGTTCATTCTTGCTGAAGGCAGGGAGAGAGCGACGCAATGTACAGTGGAAGAAAGTTTTTCTTTTGCGAAAAGAATGAACGACAAGAAGGATTTTATAAATTTAGAAAAATGTAGGGTTGAAGTAAACTTGATTAGCAAAGTTAGGTAGTGTGAGTGCCAAGAAAAGTATTTTGAATTGTTTAATTTTACTCCGTACTCACAGTTCCAATTGTAGCTATTACGATAGGTGGTGAAATTAGCCACTATACGGCGTATTCTCTCTTTCTTTCTTTTCTTGTCTGTATGAGAGCAATTATAGATGGACATGCATGGTCAATTTACAGTAATAAATTTAGTGTCGTAAATGTTAAAACCGGAAAGTGTCCGTCATGCCATCTCATACTTTTAAATATATGGTAGGTTTTATTTGTTTAAGGTGTACGCTTCCATGTATTTTATTTTATATGGTCCCGAAATTTAACATCGACCGTTAAATAAATGAACTGCCATACACGAACTAAAATAACTAGAATCGATATATCGTTATCTCTTAACCTTCCGTATCCAATTAAAATCCGGGTTGTTACAAGCCTACACTCTTTTTTCTTTTCAAGCAACAAATCTAGGCTTCAAAATGCTTATGCATTCTACGAGAATTTTTCTTTTATTATTTCAAGATAGTCCTTGCTATTTACTTCCTAACCTCTTAACTTTGCCATCTTTCCTAGGTACTAATCCTTATCTACTCCATTTTTTTCAAAACATGGTTTGGCCTCTTTTTTTATTAAATTTTTCTTCCAAAAATTAAAAGTGGTAAAATTTTATTTTCTTTTCCAAAACTTACTTTCGCCAAACTATAAAAACATGTCACAACAAAAATGCAAAACATTTTTTTTTTCGAATCACAAAACAAGAGTAGATAAGGACAACTATCGGCTTACATTGTTTCTACCTACAATGTTAATTCAGCTATTTACCACAAGGTGGAAACATCTACTCTATTCTTATTCTCTACAACTTATTTTGTCTACCCACAAAATTTCCTTTTTAAAACAATAATCAAAATTTATTGTCAAAAGAATAGAGATTTCAAAACTTTTTACAAAATGCAACATTTTGTGTGCTTTACTCCTTAATCCTTTCATATATTATAATATGAAAACCAGTGAGTTATACATGCTCTATAATGTGCACCTTTTCATGAGGTAATTCTTTTTAAAACAAGAAATCATTATTTTTCAAGAACATGCCCCACTTTACTTTAAAACCCAATATGCACTAAATATGTTCTTTACATATTTTTCTCAAACATCAAAAATAGTTTTAAGATTAAAAATTGAAAACACCCCAAATTATTTTGTCAAAACTTTTACAATTTCAAGTTCTTAAAAGTTAACAAATGGGTTAGACTCAAAGTGAGTCTCCAACACAACTAGACTTTTCTAGACACTCCCACGAAGTTAATTCTCTCAACTACATATATTCCTAATCCATTTTCCACTTTTTTAATCTTTAATTTATAAGGTTTCACTTCTAAACCCACTAATCTGAAATACTAACATTTTAGCTACTAACATATGGGATACATCCTCCTATTATACCAACCATTTTGTACACTTTCCACCTAACTTACCTAAGGGTCTCAAATTTCCATATTCATTCTTTTAGTGTACAAAACTAATATCCCAATTGTTTCCATATTATACTCTTTCTATTTAGTAGGATCCTTTATGGATCTAGGTTTATATATAATATATTTGTTTTTTTTAAACTACAAATACTTTCACTCATTATCTATATAGGAATCCTAAACCTAAGCTCTGATACCAAGTGTAACAACCCGCGTTCCAACGGCCCGAATTGTTTTCAAAAAAAACCCAATCCATCGAAACCCGAGTTGTTTTGCTCTGGTATCTGCAGAAAAGACAAAGACATAAAATATGTCAGAGTTCGAAAAACATCTCACAACGGAAGGAACAAAATATAATATAATTAAAACATAGCTTTACCTTAATAACAATACTGCTAAACCAGTATCCAAAGCAATGCAGTCTCTGTCATGAACCTAACCTGCGAATGTTATGAGGAGGGGGTCAGAACATAAGTTCTGTGTGAATGAATTTAAACTACACCTCTTGAATAATCCTACATATACCGTTTAATTACATTTTCTCATTAAATAGGTTATCTGTGTTATTAGCACTCAAGGCTTTCACCCACATGTCGCACCCATATACCCCCTAGTAGATTAACCTAGTATAATGTATATGTAGCTATTCCCAAACTGAGGTACACCCTGCGGTACCACACTCGCACGGTCTCCTCCTTATCGCCATAGTAATATGCGCAGTCTCTCATCCTATGCCATAGTAGTGTACAAAGCTACATCCACATAGAACCACTATCGCTGTGCAACGTAAGCGTACCGACTGTTATCCTCGAACTATTCGATCGAATTTGGTTCCATCATCGAATAATGCCTCTAGTCCACAATACACCACCCATAGTAGACATGGTTGTACCAAGACTTTCCCACGTACGTATCATCAATCATACCCGATGTTTCTACTGCACATATCCTCTACTTGTGCACCTGAGTTCCGTAGCAGGGCTACACTAGAAACACGGAACGCAGTCGGGAGCTTTCCTATATCTGTACGGGCCCTCCTCTAAGAGTGTCCAATGTACAAATATCCCTCGGGTCAGGTTTTTCTATGGTGGCTATGGCCCTACCTCAGCCCCTCTCTCAACTAGTAAAGACCACACGAGCTAAGCTACCACCCCTAACAAGCAAACAATCTAAACATCCATGTGGGGTCTCCTCGCACCCGTCCCTTGATATTAAAGGTTAACGATCTCTAGGGGTTAGCTCTTGTCTTTTCTCATTCCTTAGGCTGCTAGTGACAGGCGTCCGACGATCTTGCTATTGTTTGGTCTTGACCCTCCACCTCCGCCTGAAGCAATCGCCGAACCACCCTTAATGCCACTGCGTACAGCATTCTGACTGCCCCCTATTTGTGCAGTCAAGTCCCACCCACCTGGTAGTTCCGCGTAGACCCAACCTCTGTAATCCTAGCCCGAAGCTAAACCACCACAGAGGACTACCACGAGCACCTTTAACGTCTCAGGAAGCCGCCTGCCTCCCCCTTCCAGTCCGTTGGAGCTACCAGTATAATGAACGTGTGCTCCCCTCGTGCCTTATGACACCGTAATGATCTACCTCGTTGGGCTATTCATCCTATAACATACGGATTACTTCAAGCGCCTTAGTTTTATCTATCATTAGACCCTACGTCTAATCATTAATTACGCGCTTGCACCACCTCGTCAGTTTTCTCATTTAACTTGGTTATTCACATTTACCTCCTTTTCAAGTTTACCAAGTTATCCTTGCGTATTAATTTCATTTATAACTTAATCCACTTAAGTTCATTAATAAGCCTATGACATGTTATTCTAAAAATCTAATGATTATCCCACTTATGGTTATAATAACATGTTTTACTTAATTTATAATTAAGTACATCTTAATTCACATATACACCGGTTAAGAGAATAAGTACTTAAGTATCAACCCTGAAGACCGAAATCAACATCAGATTGACACTCAGAGAATTACTCAACTCAAACAATCTTCTATTATGTCATTCATATAACTTATGTTATCTTCATTTGTAGATTTATTCTTGCGTTTGCAGATTACTCAATCTTCACTAAGTACAACTTTCCTTGTTACATAAGTTATTTCATCTTCCCTTATCGTTCCTTATAACTTACCTTATTCCATAAGTTATTCGGTTTTCTCCATCGTTCATTATAACTTACCTTATTCCATAAGTTATAATTCTCACTTGTCCCTAGGACAAGCCTACCTATTATCGTTTCCTTTTGTTAAGTTCATTCATAATAGGTTATTATTATCATTCCCCATTTTTGCATTAATTAAGATTAATTTAACCCTCCCCACTTCTTTAACACGTTTACTTAACCCCTACTCAATTCAACTGGTTCGTAACACCGCTACAGATTTAATTGGGTTAAGTATTCTAATTTATCAAATTATCCATGCTACCTATGTTGCCCACTTAACCCCTTTATTTTATCCATATCAACCATACATGTGTCGTCTTGGTTAAGTGTTCATTATTATTTATGATGTCCGTAAACGTGCAAGACCTCTCACATTAGATTACCGTTTGCGGTTGTTGGATATGCCGGCTGGTTCCGGGAAGACTTCTACCGCATCTGAATCTAACCTCGTGTCTTGACACCATTACGGGTCTGATTTCCACCTAAGACCTCTCACATTAGATTACCGTTTGCGGTTGCTGGATATGCCGGGCGGTTCCAGGCAGACTTCTACCGCAAACCAAATCTAACCTCGTGTCTTAGGCATTCAGTATCTTTTTCTTAATTCATGCCCAATTTCAAGTCTTGGATTATTATGATTTCCAGTTATCCATAAATTCCAATTCAAATTTATGCTTATAATTCTAATCCAATTTATACCTATAATCCTACGTATACAAGTTACGCCCAATTATGCCAAATCAATTTCAACAATTTATGCCAACTTTCATTTTATTACATATTTTCCCAAACTTTTCCAATTGCTTATATTTTATTGCAATAATGCCCCAAATTCCAACCATCAGTTCTTGCCCCAAATTATAGTCTTATATTCTCAATTTGATTTGTATACATAAATCTCACCATAGTTTTATTCATAATTCCAAGTATAGTTATTCCCATAATCCCAATTTAACTTATAATCCCTATTTACATTCATAATTACAATTTGATTCATATACCCATAGTTATATTTATAACTCCAATCAAAGTTATTCCCAAAACCCATTATAAGTTATGCCCCTAAACCTCCCAATCACATATAATAACCAAATCAACCCTTTTCCCTTTTTTTCTCAATATCGTTCAATCGCATAAGTCTATAATAGGCATAGGCTCGAAAATAGCCTAGCTATATAAAAATAAAAATGGAAGAATAAAAGGAGGAAACCCAACGTAGGCATAAAACGACTGATCATAATCATTAAGCCTATGACAACCATATTAGGCATACGTGAACTTTATCAGATTAGATCTTTCAATAGGTTTATTAAGTGTGTAAATGGGGAATGGCGAACGATAGACCCATTATTTATACAAAAAATGTATTTTAAATCCACTCACTTGCATGCTTTCCCAATTATAGATCTGATCCATGGTTTTCTCCCTTTTTGCGCAGCATAGATCCAGGCATCTGAACTCTTTTTTCTTATTTTAGAGTAGAGGAATCCTAGATCTATCTTTTTATTTTAAGAATAGATTTAGAGAGGAAGAGAGGGGATTAGATCTAAGAACTACTTGGGGAAGAAGAAGAATCTAAATTATTTTAGGTTGGAGCAATGTCATGGCGTCGCCATTAGTTTAGATCAAGAAAACAATAGGGTTAGGGTCCATTATATAGCTTCTAAGCCAACGAACCTGGTTAGAAAACGTGCGTACATACAAAACAATGTATTTCGCTCGGATCTAGGAGGGGGTCTACCCCTATACAGGGGGTCGACAACTGTGTCTTCCCCCTTATAGGGTTGTCGACACCTTTATAGGGGGGTCAACACCTATGTCGATACCCCTTAGGGGGTCGACACCTTTCGAGAAGGATTTTTCCCACCCACCCGCTTTTGACTGTTTTTGAATATTTTTGAATTCTAGAGATATTTTGTATATTCATATGAGCCTTACATGTATAAAAAGTTCTAAAGCTCATAACTTCTTCATACATTATCCATTTTACGCAAACTTGGACTCTATCCCAAGCAGAATTTTGAGAAGAACGCAATGGTGATGTCCGTTTTACTTAATTTTTGATATTTAAATTAAGCATCTTTATTTTACTACCTCTTCTGTTACATATAGTTAACGTATTAATTTTTCTGTCTCTTCTATTAATTTAAATTGCACATTACCATTATTTATATTTCCATGCATATATCCATTTCTAATTATTTTAAAAATGCAGGGTGTTACATGCAAGGATAAGGGGAATGATCTTCTAGACAAGTACACGCTCTTGAGGCTAGTGGGCCTGATCGAGGTAGGAAAGTCACAGTCGAAGGTTAGATTTCCCTTTTTGACTATCTTGTTAGAACCCTGTTTGATTCTGATGCTTCTCATTCATTTATATCCAGTTCATTGATAGTCTGCAGCTTAATATCGGTATAGTCTCTGATCCTGTAGTGGTTTCAAACCCAATAGGACGTATGACTCATTTATCCATGATATGTAGATGTTTGAGAATTTCTATCTTAGACGTTGAGTTTGAATGCGATGCATATGTGCTAGGATTTGTGGGCTACGGTTT
This sequence comes from Allium sativum, assembly GCA_030737875.1. Classification (NCBI taxonomy): domain Eukaryota; kingdom Viridiplantae; phylum Streptophyta; class Magnoliopsida; order Asparagales; family Amaryllidaceae; genus Allium; species Allium sativum. Next base: position 587,663,798 of record CM060913.1, on the reverse strand, counting down.
GGTTCTAGGAATGGATTGGCTAGCCATGTATGGTGCCATCCTCGATTGTGAAAAGAGAGTAGTTGACTTCTTACTGGTCATGGTAGAACTCTCGAAATTTCCTATGATCCACGAGGGTCGGTGATGCTTAGTTTCCTAGACTCGTTAGATGCTTCCGTTGAAGATTTGTGATCAATGCCCATAGTGAGCAGATTTCTGTATGTGTTTGAAAAGGTTAAGTGTAACCACCCACATTTTACGTATCGGAGGATCGTAAAATATTTTTATTTTATTCCCTGAGGGTTGGATCGTTCTCATATTTTAATATGTTGCTTATGGGGATGTGAGACATTTCCATAATTTTTACCAATTTTGTTTGTGATAATTTTGCCCTTGTTAGTCTTGTACATGACATAAATTTTGACTTAGGTCGAATCAGGTGGTGAGACCTATGCCATTGGAAAGGGAATGATGATTGTCTTTCCGTAGAGTTGTTACATTAAAGATTTGGATCAGCGGTTTGAGAGGAATCGTTGTTTTAAGGTTTTTCAAATGGCTGTTTAGGTTTTGGGAGCCTTAATGGGCTAATTTGTAGAGGCTCATTAGTGGGCTGGTGGAAGCTATAAATAGGGGGTGAAAGATATGGGAAATGGTTTAGTCTCTCCATTCTCTCATTTGGTGGCCTATGTTCCTCCTTCCTCTAACACCATTCCACCATTAAAATCAAAATCTAATGGAAGGAAATCGAAGATCTACACCATTGGAGGCTGAATCTACATCATTTGATTTGATAATTCATCGGATTAAGGGGTTTGGATCGAATTGCTTGCTGTTCAGAATCTTAATACATTGATTTTAGCTTGTTTTGGAGAATCGGTGTGTGATTTTCATCTCTCACATGGATTCAATGAAGTACATGAATGTCTGGTCATGTTTTCCATCAAATTTAAGTGTTTTACTACAGATATACACCTTGGTAAGTCCACTTTCATATGAATCACTTTAGGGTCTAATTTAGCTAGTTTAAACCGGTAATTCATATGCTATTTCATATATTATGCAAGTTAGATCTGCAATTTAGATCATATGTTCATTTACCATGATTTTGGCAAAACTTATATAACTTATGACAAAAATCGTCGTTTTCATGATTGCTAGTGATTTCATATCATGTTTGTGGTCATATTTGATAAGTTGGGCGAGTTGATTTTGTCGAATTTATCGTTTGGAGAAGTTTTGGTCGAAATTGGAGTTGTATTGGAGTGCTGTAGGTTTTGGGTCGGTCCTGACCTAGTCGACCATGAAGTATGGTATAGTACAAGGGTGTACAAGTGGAAGTACACATAGTCGGTCACGATATTTGAGTTTGGGTCAGGTTGGTCTCATACTGGTCGGCTTCACAAAGTGGGTCGACCCATGGGTCGATACCCCCCTTGGGGGGTCGACCCAGGGGTTGACACCCCTGGGCAGGTAAATTCCCGCTTCCCAGAATTTTTAATTTTTAATTTTGAACCGATTTTGATTTTCTGAACCACTTTTATGTATATACATATACTTCTTGCGCGTATACAAACTTCAAACCTTAATAACTTCTTCATATGGTGTCCGTTTTACGCAAACCAAGTGTCTATCTTGACCAGAATTTTGAGACAGACGTAATGGCGCAGTCCATTTCCCTTAATTCTAAATATTAAATTAATTATTCTTTAATTTGTCTCTTTGGTGTTGTTAAAATTACTAGGTGTTACATTCTCCCCTACTCAAAGGATTTCGTCCCCCAAAACTCTAAGTTAAGAAGAATGTATATCCTACCATCCATCACCGATCTACTCATCCACTAATAACAGGCATCCATTGTCCTTAAAGATTTTAATGTTTATATGAACATATGCAAAGGTGTGTGTATATGTCCCAATACTAATGCGAAGATCAGGCGGTCTACTGATTCGGTCGACCTCCTTAATGCAATATATGTAAGTGTCATGAATCCAACATGTATGCAACAATCCTATTATAACATGTAAGTCCTGTATGTGTGCACAATCATCGTCCAAATGCAACATCCATATGATGATACATTCAATTTCCATTCTAAAAAAAATGCACACACATCCATATGCAGAACGAGAGTGATTGAGCCGATCTACTGCCTAATGTGTGCGTATATGCATCCATGAGCAACCACTAGAAAACACTTGCATCCATCAATTATAACATGTCTCAAACACATGTTTACATCCATGGGATTCTTACCCAAAGGTCGAAGATTCAATCGATAGGATATAATTAATGATAGAAACAATCATAAATAAAATCTTTGGAAAGGAAGTTAAGAACAGAACATACCCTCGAAAAGAAAAGGGTATGAAGCACAAATCTTGTATTCGGTCTCCCAAATTGCATCCTCTGGGTTATCTCCCCACTGGACCTTCATTAACTTAACTTCTCTATTGCGTAGCTTCTTAACTTTTGTTCCAAGAATACGGGTAGGAACTCGTCTAACTGTCGCCTCCCATTCCACCTCTACTTCTTCCAATATACTCGGCTCAATTACTTCTACGGTATCATGCAAGAACTTTCGCAAACATCATGAATGCCAGATAGTCTCTTCGGTAGCGTTAATCTATAGGCCATTTGGCCAATCCTTTATGTCATGGGAAATGGCCCTATAAATCTTGGTGCCAATTTCCGTACATATCCAAAGCGAACCACATTCCTCAAAGGTGACACCTTAATAAAAACCTAGACTCCCACTTCAAATACAATGTCAGTCCTTCTCTTGTTTGCATAGTATTTCCACTTATCTTGAGCGGTCTTCATTCGCCATCTAATAAGATCAATCTTTTTGCGAGAACAAGTACTTGAGAGATTTATGATCGGTATATAACTCGAACTTCTCTCCAAGAAAATAATGATGCCACATCTTAAGCGCGAATTCTATGGCAGCTAGCTCTAAATCATGGGTAGGTCAGTTCTTCTCATGAACTCTTAGCTGTCTACCCTCATAACATACTACCTTTCCCTCTTGCATCAGAACCGAACCAAGCCCTGTACCACATGCATCATTGTATACTGTAAACACTTTATTCCCATCGGGCAAGTTCAAGATTGGGTTGTTGCCAGAGCCCTCTTTAATCGTTGGAAAGCAATCTCATAGTCCATATCCCATAAAAACATTAAATTCTTCTTCGTCAACCTGGTGAGTGGGGCTGATATCTTTGCAAAGTCCTTAATGAACTTCCAATAATAGCCTACCAATCCAAGAAAGCTTCTCATCCACGTTGCATTCTTAGGAACTTATCAATCTTGAACTGAAACAACCTTTGCGGGATCTACTGCTATCCCTTCTTTTAGAAACTACATGCCTCACCTCTTTTCTCCAAAAATGGCATTTGCGTAACTTTGGCCTAAGCTGATGTGCACAGAGAGTTTTCAAAACTTCTCTCAAATGTTGGGCATGCTCTTCCTTGCTCTTTGAGAAGATCAAGATATCATCAACAGAGACCACGACAAATTTATTTAGGGACTCCCAAAACACTCTACTCATCAGATCAACAAAATAGGATGGTCCATTCGTCAACCCAAAATAAATAACTAGCCATTCAAAGAAACCATCTGGAGTCCTAAAAACAGTCTTGTCTATACTGTCCTCGGCCACCCTCAGCTGAAAACCCATGGCCAAGTCTAACTGAGAGAATACTGATGCACCAACAAGCTGGTCAAACAGATCATCTATCCTTGGGAGTGGGTGCCTGTTCTTCTTTGTGAGTTTATTCAACTCCCTATAGTCCACACGTAAGCAAATCGAACCATCATCCTTAGTTGCGAATACCACCGGAACACCCCATTCAGATATGCTTCGCCTAATAAACCCTTTCTCAAATACCTCCCCTACTTGCTTGTTAAGCTCCCTCCTTTCCCTTGGAGCCATATGGCGCACAGGTAATGCAAGTGGCTTTGCATTGGCCACCAAATACATACGAAAGTCGATCTCGTGCCTCAGAGGTAAGCCCCTACCTCATCAAAAACATCAGGATAGTCACAGAATACTGGAACGGATCTCAGATCATCGAAAGATGCGTCAAAAGATTCTAGGAAACTAAGCATGAAAGACCCTTACGGGTCACAAGAAATCTCGAGGGTCTTCCTGTGGTAAGTCAAAAGTCTAACGACCCTCCTCTAACAGTCCAGAATGGCACCATATATGGTTAGCCAATCCATCCCTAGAATCAAAACATAACCCATAAAACCGAGCATATATATGTCGCACTCAAACTTGATGCCTAACATAGATTTTCTCAAACCCCGAAAAATCATGGACAAATGAGCCGAACCACCAATGGGTTTGAGACAACAACGGTATCCACTACCATACTAGTACTACGGTGCAGAGACTCAACTATATAATCTGATGTAAAAGAATGTGAAGCACCCAAATCAAAAGGGTTATAATTGGATAATTTGGAGAGGGAAATTTAAAATTCAATGGGAACTTTACTACCTCTCTCCAGTATACTGACCACGAGAACATACACCTGTCCTTTAGAAGATCCTGCCCTTTGCTCTTGTCCTTATTTCTTCGGCATTCCCTCGTATAGTGTCCGACCCCACCAAAGTGGAAGCAAGAATTATTCCTTTTGCGACAATATTTGACTAAATGATCCACGCATCCGCAATTATGACACTTCCTCTTATCCCTAGCCTTGTCATTCTCTCTGCCCTTTTGTTGTTGTTGTTGTCCTTTCTTGGGCCATACTTTCTTGATTTATGTTTCCTCAACCCCAACTTCTTTCTTTTTAGAGAAATCATCTACTCGCGACGGTAGAGGAACAACGATCGCAACAGGGGAGGGACGTCTCCTTGAGTCCCGGTTGGTGCCGTAGCCTTGAGATATCTACGGAACCAATCTGGTACTTGAACGCCCTCGGGAATATTTGGTTCCCCAGACATGCTGAAATGAAAAGGGAGAAGAAACTCAAACAGAGAATCGAAAGATATTACCTATGGCTTTGGGGAATATGCTTTACAAAACAGACTTTTCTTTTTGAAAATGCTTTCTTTTAAAATAATTTTGAAAATAATTTTCAAAAACTTTTATCTAATCCGGTAACCTTCGGCTTTAATACCAAGTGTGACACCCCACATCTGTTAATGTCACTTATTAAGAGAATGCATTAATTTTGTGAACCGTTAATGGTAAACAGAAACAGAAACATTACAAGACAGATATAAAATAGCATCGGAATTAAAAACTTTATTAATCATAAAGCATCGTGGTTCAAAACATCATATGCCTAAAACCTACATAAACCCAGTACATAAATAAAACTTCTGCCTTGCACTTATAATATCAGAGTACACAATAAAAGAAGCATAATCCCCAAATAAAACATAACCATAGTAGCAAAAATAGGAGCTTGAGTAATACATCTAAGCAGCTCCAGCAAAATGATAGCGCAATCCTGGTCAAGCCTGAGTATTCCCATCCTAAGAACCTGAGGGGGGGGGGGGACGGAAGAAAGAAGAGGAAACAAAAAGGGTCAGACATAAAGTCTAGGGAGTCCAGTTAATTTTAGCAAGTAAATAAGTAAAAAAAATCATAACAGGCATATAATGTGGATAAGAAAGATAACATCATAAAAGGTAGGTATGACGGGATAAATATGATAACTAGTGCTTCTCTGGCACTTTCCTTTCTCTGCACCAATACTAGTGTCATACGAACAAGATGGTCCCCAACAAGTATAAGATGGTAGACTTAGGCGTACTTCTAGTGAGAGGTCTAACCCCATACAATTAACAAGCATCCCAAATAAACATACCGGAGTTACCCCTAAGGGTATTAACGGGCTCCCAAACATACCAGAGTCTAAATGTGTCCTAATTTCTACCCTAATCGATTAGCTACCTAATTCCTAGATACCCTGTGTTGGACTTATAGTAGGATGTATCACTTCCTAAAGTGGCAACCCTTCGTTTTTATGATGTGCACGACCATATCTACAAGTGTCACGGTCGTCTTATCCCCCTCTTCCCAGACCATGCACGCACATAACCCCGGTCGGCGGCCCACACCGTCCTCTACGTTCGGTTATCTTATAATTAGCCTAGTAAGCGTGTCCCTACTCCAACCTAGGGCGGAGCACTCGCTTGATGTCGTTATATGGGTTACTGACTGAAATGGGTCCCACACACAAGATGATGCAAGCTCTCCCCTTTGTCTTGCATCCCCACTAGAATTTCCACAGGTAATGCTTACCTAACATTGTATTTAATTACATAACCCCAACATTTCCACTTGTTATGCTTACCTTACGGTGTCTTTAATTACATAACCCCAACATTTTCATTGGTTATGCTTACCTTACGGTGTCTTTAATTACATAACCCCAACCGGTTAAGTTTTGTGGGCCTAGATATAAATATTACTCAGATATACTTAACCCTCTCAAGTCAACCAAGTTTACTTAACCCCTATTCATGTTAACAGGTTCATACAATCCTTATGGATTCAACTAGGTTAAGTATTTGAATTCATCATCATGTCTATTTATGGTTATAATGTGCTAGACCTCCCACATTAAGCCTACCACTTGTAGATGTTGGATGTGTCGGTAGGTTCCAGGCAGACTTCTTCCATAAGTCGGGCTTAACCTCATGTCTTAGCATGTCTCATGTTTGTGCACCTAGACCCCTCACATTAGATACACCACTTGTGGTCGTTGGATATGCCGGGCGGTTCTGGGAAGACTTCCACCACAAGTTTAATCTAACCTCATGTCTAGGCGCGGTTACAGTTTCTAGTTACTGTAATCCTAGGCATTCCAATTATTAACCAATTTTACCTCTGTCGTTATAGGTTTTCATGCCCCTTTCGCAAGTTATGTTCATATTGAACCATATACCCCAAATTAGTGTCTTTTGTCACAATTTGATTGTTGCTCAAATTTATATTCCCATATTTCATTCAAGTTATGCCTAAACTTCCAATTACAAGTTATGCCCAATTTTCACTGTTTTCCCTTCATTCCCCATTTAACGTATTCGCAATTTTCAGCGTCATGCCTAGGCTCGAAAATCGCCTGATTGTATGAAAATAAAAGGGGAAAGATAGAGGGAAAAGAATAGAGATTATCATACTATCATGATAGACATATAATGGCATAAACAGGCATAAAACACATATAGGCATATAGGAATGGATCTAATGAATATGTGATAATAGAATTGATTCTAACACAATAGGGATGTCATAATAGTTATGATAAGATCCAAACAAGGGTTTAGATATCCAACTAATAACAGATCCACTTTAACCGCAAACATGATAGGTATAAGGTGATCTAAATAGTGAAACAATGGCAGATCTGACATAATAAATATGTGAAGGTTTAGGTCTAAGTCATAATCATGTCATAACATCGTAGATACACAGGTTCTAGTAGATCTGATATGATTCAAATAGTCATAGGCATAGATCTAAGATATAGTCATACCATGTTTTACTTTTTAATTATTTAGATCTAAAAGTAACTTAAACTCATAGTGTCTAGATCTAGAAAATAGAAGAAAGATGGTAGACGTTTGAATCACAGATCTCCAAACTGGAATAGCTTTAAACTTGATTAACTTGATTGCAGAAAAAGAAAAAGGTTTGATTCAGTCTGGGCAGCAGCAATATCTAGTCATCCATTATTTTTGGTGTGCAAAAGCAAGAGATATGAGGCCATATATATTGCTGAACCACAAAAATCTAAACTGCCCAGATCAGTCGAAGGGGGGTCGACCCATGGGTCGACACCTGCCTTGAGGGGTCGACACCTCTGGACGGGTAAATTCCCTCTCCCAAGAATTTTGAATTTTGAGTTGATTTTGATTTTCTGAACCGCTTTTACATATATATATACACACTTCTTGTGTGTATACAAACATCAAACCTTAATAACTTCTTCATACGCTGTTCGTTTTACGCAGACCAAGTGTCTATCTTGGCCAGAATTTTGAGATGGATGCAATGGTGTAGTCCATTTCCCTTAAGCCTGAATATCAAATTAATTATTCTTTAATTTGTCTCCTTGGTGTTGTTAAAATAACGGGGTGTTACAAAGGGTGTTGTCGTTCACAGTACTCTTTCTGTCCAAGGTGTTTCAGTTCGAGTTCTGTTTGATATTGGAGCATCGCATTCATTCATTTGCAATGAACTTGTGTGCCCTTGGGTTTGGAACCTGATATTTGTGATAGACCATTGATCGTGACTAATCCAATTGGGGGTTCGTCTAGTTTGTGCATGTTGTGTCGTGGTCTAGTGTTGTTGAGTCATGGTTGCTCTTTTGTGTATGATTGCTTTGTTTGTAACTTCGCTGGGTTTGGCATCATCTTGGTAATTGATTGGCTCAAGAAGTATGCGTCAAGAATGAATTGCGAGAAGCTAGAGGTGAGGGTTGGGGATGTGGAAGGGCGAAAGGTGTTGATTAGATGTAAGCGCGAAGACAGGGTCTTCGTGAGCTATCTGTATTCGCTTAGAATTCCACAAGAAGACTTGTCATCTGTGCCGATCGCTAATGAGTATGAGGATGTTTTTGATGAGATCAAAGGTTTACCGCTGCATTATGAGATCGAGTTTAGGATCGATTTGGTCGAGGGTGCTAGACCAATAGATATGCCTCTTAGGCGGATAGCGTCTATGGAACAACGAGGTTGGAGGTGCAAGTTCGTGGCCTTATAGGAAAGGGATTCATTCAGAGAAGTGTTTCCAAAATGGGGTGCACCGCTCGTGTTTGTAACCAAGGAAGATGACTTGTTGAGATTGTGTGTGGACTATCATGAGTTGAGTAAGGTGACTAAGAAGAACAAGTATCTATTGCCAAGGATTGATGACTTGTTCGATCAGCTTCACGAAGCCACATTATTTTCTCATATGGATCTAGCAATGGGATTTCACCAGTTGACGATGACAAAGGATAGTGTGCTAAAGACTTTTTTAGGACACCATCCGGTTTCTTCGTGATGCCATTCGGGTTGACTAATGCGACAGCATATTTCGTGGATCTTATGAATAGGGTTTTCAGAGAACAGCTGAACAAGTTCATGCTTGTGTTTGTGGATGATATTCTGGTTTACTCTCGGAATGAGGAGGAACATAAGACGCACTTGCAAATTGTGTTGGAAATCTTGCGAAAGCGCCAGCTGAAAGCTAAGTTTTCGAAATGTCAATTCTGGAAGAACGAAGTGAGCTTCTTAGGCTATGTTGTTTCTTGCAATGGGATAGTGGTTGACCGTGCTAAAGTGGCAACAATCCAGGACTGGGATAGACTTATGAATGCGATGGATGTGAGAAGTTTCCTTGGATTGTCTGGTTATTACCAACGTTTTATTAAGTATTTCTCCAAGATAGCTTCACCATTGACAGGATTGACAAAGAAGAACCAAGTGTTCACATAGGATGCAAAGTGCGAACAAGCATTTGGAATCCTGAAGGAGAGACTAATAAGTGCTCCTGTGTTGACCATTCCAGGTGCGAATGAAGAGATGATTGTATATATCGATGCATGTGGCATCTGGCTTGGAGCAGTACTAATGTAGAAGGATAAGGTTGTGGACTACGTGAGTCGACAGCTAAAGCCGCATGAGAGAAGTTACACAACTCATGGTTTAGAGTTCGCAGCGATTGTATTTGCTTTGAAGACGTGAAGACATTACCTATTGGGAGTACGATTCGAGTTGTTTACGGATCACAAGTCGTGGAAGTATATTTTCTCCTGAAAGGATTTGAATCTTCAGCAGCAACGATGGTTAGAGTTTCTGGCATCGTATGATTTTGATATAGCCTATACTCTTGATAAAGGTAACGTAGTTGCAGATGCGTTGAGTCGAAGATATGCAAGTTTGGGAGCGATGTTTTCGGAATGTAAAAGCCTCAAGTATTTGGCAAGGTTCGATTTCAGGACAAGGTGTGAGTTGGAAACTGAAATGTTGTCAAACTTGTCGTTAAGTCCTACTCTTATTGAAAGGATTGGCGAGAGCCAAAAGCAAGATGTAAAACTTGTCGAGTTTGTCTAGAAGATGAAAACAAAGAATAAAGAGTTCAAAGTCGATCGAGAAGGTTGGCTTTGAAAGCAAGGACGATTGGTTGTTCCTGATATCGATGGATTGAGAGATGAGGTTCTGAAAGAATGTCATCACCCGAAGTTGACGTGTAACACCCCACCTCCGCTAGGGTCACTATAAAGGGAATGCACTATTTTTGGAGGAGCGTTATCGAGGTAAACAAACACAGAAATATTACAAGACAGAACATAGATAAAATAGCGGAAGAATCAAAAGATAAATTTCATTACTTTCAAAAAGAGTTAAAACCTTTTACATCAAATAGCCAAGGTCATTATTTTCCATTACAACAAATTCTGTCTTGCATAGATAAAGAAGCATAAACTTAAAACATCAAAAGTAGCTTAATTCCCCAAAGGTAGCAGAAATGCAGCCATAGCATAGCTCAAGATCAAACAGTACATGAGTTGGATCGAAAGCAAGCGAAATCCAAGCTAAGTGCTAGAGTTTCCTCCCTGAGAACCTGGGGGGGGGGACGAAAGAAAAAGAGGCGAAATAAAATGGGTCAGTCATAATGACTGGTAAGTCCAAGTGACTTTTAGCATAAAAACTGGTAAATGTAACATGACATGTATAAACTGAAAGTAACCATAAGGATGTTGTCAAGATGGGCAAGGTAGACTAAGATAACATAATAAATCAAGTATAGCATCACATGTTCAAGGTTCGCTGCATCAATTGTACTAGAATCGAAAACCCATGTCTTATATTAATCATGAAATGATCCCTTGGCCCAATATCATGAAATGACCTATTTCTAGGTCCAACGAAACGATCCACTATTCGATCGGCTCCCTACAAGTTCTAGACCGTCATGTGTCTGTGTCATACGGCCCTATCACGAATGTAGTCACCTGTGCTAGGTCCACCATAGGGTGTATCAAGCCCTATGGTGCCAACCACCGACACTAATCAAGCACGCACAGATATACCTACTGATGTCCAATGCTTGCTTTTTCAACTCCGGACCACGTGCACGACCATAGCTCGCTTGAACCTACACTGGCGCACCCACATAGCCGTCGTTCTGGTCACTTACAATCGGCCCAGTAATCGTGCCCCACCCTGCCTAGTTCCAGGGTACCATGATACATCTAGTGGATTACTACTAAAACGGACCGCGTTACTAGGGTTTCCATCCAATATGTTAAGTGTTGTCATTTAAATTCGTGACTTAACCCTTATCAGTCTAGCATGTCAAGTTGGTTAAGTGTTGTCATTCAAGTTCGTGACCTAACCCTACGAATCATGTGTCAAGTTGGTCAAGTGTTGTCTTTCATGTTCATGAGTTAACCCTATCATGTGGCATTAATTCATTAATGCACCCCAACCTCTCACATCAGACCTGTTGTTGTGGTCACTGGATATGTCGGGCGGATCCGGGCAGAATTACACCACAACTCAGTCTGACCTCGGGTTTTCAAGTGCGATATGACCAACTACCCACATTGGATCCTATTGTTTGCAGTAACTGGATTTATCGGGCGGTTCCGAGCATATTTACACTGCAAACTCAACCCAACCTCGAGTTGGCCATTTTCAAGTTCATTGTAGTGTCATGTCCATGTTTAAGATTCATGTCAAGTTCATGTCAAGTTTCAAGGATAAGTTCCATGCCAAGTCTCCTATAATTACCAATTTTTCCTAACGTTACCCCATCTAAATATTAGGCTAACAATCTTAGCCTAATTTTCCGTCCACATGGTTTTTGACATATAATGTTAGGCTAAAAACTTAGCCTAATTTAACGTGCATAAAATTTGCAAAAAGAAATTCATCATGACATTGGTGTAAACTTGGCATTGTCGGCATAGTCAATATGAACACCAAAGATGTGTACTTGCAAAGTAATCAACATGAATATCATAGGCGCGAACTGGCAACGTAGACTAATTCAACATACATATATGTGAATTTGTAACATAGACTAAATTAACTTACATATATGTGAACTTGCAAATCAATCACGAACATATGGATAAGTGTGAACTTGAAATATGACATAGGTTTAACATATACACATAAACTTGTAGATCTAACAATTGGTCACATATGTGATATGATTTTACAACCTAAAAGTTGCATAACATGATAAACTACACAACTTGTCATAATAGGTTATACTTCAAGTTCATATACATATGAATAGACTTATTCATTAATTCCCAAAAATAGAACCACAGGCATAGATCAATATCATTCAATAACATAATAAACATTGTTCTATTATTAATTTATTTCCAAGGCATGACATAACTGAATAAATTGATTAGACATCGTAGGCATATATATCTAATAATATTATGAACATGAAAAGTTTTGAATAATAATCTAGATTCAAGAACATAGATAGATCTAACTTAAATAGAAAAATCCCCAAAATCAAGATCCAAGGATAAAGAAAGAAAATAGGTCTAAATAGAAAATCAAACTTAGATCCAATTTCATAGTCATAATCCTTAGGCAATAACCTCATGGTCATAAATTATAGGTGATTAGCCACAATTGTCCTTGTAATAGTCATAGGCAATTGTCTTATGTTCACAGTCATAGGCATAGGCATAGTCTTATGTTCATGGTCGTAGGCATAGGCATAGTCTTGTGTTCATAGTCATAGGCATAGACATAGTCTCATGCCATTAACAATAGTTTCAAAGTTATAGGCAATATTCCTAATAGTCAAGATCCAAGAAGAAACAAGAATAGATACGAATCATACATACATCAATTCCAATTTATAACATGCCCATATTAAGTTTATAGTTTTTATCTAAAAGTAACTGGAACTTACAGATCATGGTCTAAGAAATTTAGATGCAGAAGTCAAGTCTAGAATTTTATCGTTGAATTGTTGAATCGTTGAATCCAGATTTGATTGCAGAAGCAAATCCCCAATTCCTAGCCGTAGTCTTCAAGAAATAATCTTCACGTTTTAATTTAATTTATCTTAATTTAATTTAGAGGAAGAAGAAGAAGCCATGATCATCAAGAGTTTGAGCAGCATAAGGTTAGAGAAGAATGGTGTAAAGAGATTGAGGCTAGGAGGCTGTTTAAATAGGATTAGGTAGACGAATCTGGACGGAAAACGAGGCCAAATACATTAGGATGCATCTGGTTCAAAAAGCGGGTTCAGGAGGCAGGTCTACCCCCAAGTCGACCCTATGGTCGACCTGGTCTGGCCAGGTCGACCCCCATGTCGACCCTATGATCGACCTGGTCTGGTCAGGTCGACCCTATGGTCGATCTGGGCTCTGGACGAGAATTTTCCCGCCCAGCCCGCTTTTGGGTCTTGAATTCGAAAATCTGAGCTGTTTTTGATTCCGAAAATTCGTGAAACTTCTAGAGGTCATAACTCAATCATGCGGACTCCGGTTTTCGAAAATTCGGACTCGTTTCCAAGCAGAATTTCGAGACGAATGCAGTGGCGCAATCCGTTTCCCTTGATTCTTATTTTAAAAATTAATTCTGCCTTGATTTATGGTTTTAAACGTTATTAAAAATTCGGGTTGTTACATTCTTCACTCCTTAGAGGATTTCGTCCCCGAAATCTTCAAGTTAGGAAGAATGCATCCTATCATCCAATCAATCCTCTACTCAACCATCATCCACAAGCAACCATTGTCCTTAAAAGATTTCTAATGCTATATTAACATATGCAGAAAGTGTGTGTATATGTTCCTTATCTAATGCAAATGATCAGGCTTGATTGATCTTCTTAATGTAAAAATGTGTTTAGTGCCATGAATCCAACATGTATGCAAATAGTCCTAGTCACATAAACACTATATGTGTGCACAAACATCCATCCATATGCAACATTCATATGATAACACATTCAATTTCATCCATAAACAAGTATAAACACTCATGCATATGCAATATGAAAATGTGTCTGAGCCGATCTAGTGCCTAATGTGTGTTATGCAACCACGAGCAACCACTTGCGACCACTTGCAGCCATTTGCAAACATCAACCATAACATGTTTTCAAGAACATGTTTACATCCAAAAGGGTTCTACCTAAGGTTCTCAAGATAGGATTGAGAAGATAAGCAAGATAAAACAAAGCATCTAGGAGAAGAAGTTAAAGATGTACCACCAGAAGGTCCTGCTTGCGAGCCTTGCCCTTGCTTCTTAGGGCAGTTCTTGCTGATATGTCCAGTTTCATCACACTGGAAACATGCTCCCATCTTCATCTTCTTCTTTCTACAATCCTGGGCTATATGCCCCTCAATACCGCAGAAGTGGCATTTTCTTTTCTCACGTGTCTTGTTATCATTATTGTTGTTGTTTTTCTTGCCTCCTTTCTCAGAGTCTACCTTCTTGTTTTGAGACTCATTCGCCTTGACCTCCTTCTTGCCATTCTTATTTTCTTCATTTAAGAGCGTCATGTCTACTAGCTGTTCGTAAGTAGCCCCCATAGGTACGTGGGTCATAGCCAAGCTGTGAAGTGGCTCATTCAATCCTTTGACAAAATAGAGAGCCTTCTTATGAGGGGTATTTACTAATTCTAGTCCGAACCGAGCCAGCTGATTGAATTGATTGACGTACTCCTTGATCGTCATACTTCCATGCTTAAGAGATAAGAATTTTTCCAACTGTAGACTTCGTTCAGCTTGTGAGAGGAATTTCATCTCAAACCTTGTCCGGAAATCCATCCATGTGTCAACGGGTCTTTCAGCGTTAGTGACTTCCCACCAATACGAAGCTTCGTCTTTGAGCAACCATATCGCCAACTGTACCTTCTGCCTATCGTCCACCCCGAAGATAACAAACAAATCCTCAGTTTCTTTGAGCCAGTTCCTCGCTTCTATGAATGATTCAGTACCCTTGAAATCCTTTCCACCCATGGCCCTAAAATCTTTACAGATCTTTGAGAAAGCAATAGCACGAGGAAGGGGCGGCGGAGGAAGAATCGTTGCAGCTGGAGGAGGAATATCTGCTGGGCCTGCATCATTGGCCCTAGCCTCTAAGTACCTCCTAAACCATCCAGGTATTGGCACGCCCTCTGGAAAGTTAAAATTCCCCAACATGCTGAAATGAAAAAGAAGAGATTCAAACGAGGAAACAAAGGACAATGCTAATGGCTTTTGGGGAATAGCCTTTAAATAAAACAAGACTTTTCTTGAAAAATGCTTCTTTGTAAATGGTTTTGAAGATAATTTTAGAAGGTTTTCTAAAAGTTTTTGCCCAGTCTGGTAACCTTCTGCTCTGATACCAAATGTAACACCCCACCTCCGCTAGGGTCACTCACAAAGGGAATGCACTAGTTTTGGAGGAGCGTTATCGAGGTTAACAAACACAGAAATATTACAAGACAGAACATAGATAAAACAACTGAAGAATCAAAAGATAAATTTCATTACTTTCAAAAAGAGTCAAAACCTTTTACATCAAATAGCCAAGGTCATCATTTTCCATTACAACAAATTTTGTCTTGCATAAATAAAGAACCATAAACTTAAAACATCAAAAGTAGCTTAATTCCCCAAAGGTAGCAGAAATGCAGCCATAACATAGCTCAAGATCAAATCGTATATGAGCTGAATCGAAAGCAAGCGAAATCCAAGCTTAGTGCTAGAGTCTCCTCACTGAGAACCTGGGGGAGAAATGAAAGAAAAATAGGCAAAAGAAAATGGGTCAGTCATAAAGACTGGTAAGTCCAAGTGACTTTCATCATAAAAACTGGTAAAGGTAACATGACATGTATAAACTGAAAGTAACCATAAGGATGTTGTCAAGATGGGAAAGATACACTAAGATAACATAATAAATCAAGTATAGCATCACATGTTCAAGGTTCGTTGCATCAACTGTACTAGAATCCCAAACTCATGTCTTATATTAATCATGAAATGATCCCTTGGCCCAATATCATGAAATGACCCATTTCTAGGTCCAACGAAACGATCCACTAGTCGATCGGCTCCCTACAAGTTCTAGCCCGTCATGTATTTGTGTCATACGGCCCTATCACGAATGTAGTCACCTGTGTTAGGTCCACCATAGTGTGTATCAAGCCCTATGGTGCCAACCACCGACACGAATCAAGCATGCACAAATAAACCTACTGATGCCCAATGCCTGCTTTTTCAATTCCGGACCACGTGCACGACCATAGCTCGCCAGAACCTACACTGGCTCACCCACACAGCCGTCGTTCTAGTCACTTACAATCAGCCCAGTAATTGTGCCTCACCCTGCCTAGTTCCAGGGTACCATGATACATCTAGTGGGTTAGTGCTAAAACGGACCGCGTAACTAGGGTTTCCATCCAATAGGTTAAGTGTTGTCATTTAAATTCGTGACTTAACCCTTATCAGTCTAGCATGTCAAGTTGGTTAAGTGTTGTCATTCAATTTCCTGACTTAACCCTACGAATCATGTGTCAAGTTGGTCAAGTGTTGTTTTTCATGTTCATGATTTAACCCTATCATGTGGTATTAATTCATTAATGCACCCCAACCTCTCACATCAGACCTGTTGTTGTGGTCACTGGATATGCCGGGCGGTTCCGGGCAGAATTACACCACAACTCAGTCTGACCTCGGGTTTTCAAGTGCGATATGACCAACTACCCACAATGGATCCTATTGTTTGCAGTAACTGGATTTATCGGGCGGTTCCGGGCATATTTACAGTGCAAACTCAACCCAACCTCGAGTTGGCCATTTTCAAGTTCATTCTAGTGTCATGTCCATGTTTAAGATTCATGTCAAGTTTTAAGGATAAGTTTCATGCCAAGTCTCCTATAATTACCAATTTTTCCTAACGTTACCCCGTTTAAATATTTGGCTAACAATCTTAGCCTAATTTTCCATCCGCATGGTTTTTGACATATAATATTAAGCTAAAAACTTAGCCTAATTTAACGTGCACAAAATTTGCATAAAGAGATTCATCATGACATTGGTGTAAACTTGGCATTGTCGGCATAGTCAATATGAACACCATTGATGTGTACTTGCAAAGTAATCAACATGAATATCATAGGCGCGAACTTGCAACGTAGACTAATTCAACATACATATATGTGAATTTGCAACATAGACTAAATCAACTTACACATATGTGAACTTGCAAATCAATCACAAACATATGAATAAGTGTGAACTTGAAATATGACATAGGTTTAACATATACACATAAACATGTACATCTAACATTTGGTCACATATGTGATATGATTTTACAACCTAAAACTTGCATAACATGATAAACTACACAACTTGTCATAATAGGTTATACTTCAAGTTCATATACATATGAATAGACTTATTCATTAATTCCCAAAAATAGAACCACATGCATAGATCAATATCATTCAATAACATAATAAACATTGTTCTATTATTAATTTATTTCCAAGGCATGACATAACTGAATAAATTTATTAAACATCGCAGGCATATAGATCTGATAACATTATGAACATGAAAAGGTTTGAATAATAATCTAGGTTCAAGAACATAGATAGATCTAACTTAAATAGAAAAATCCCCAAAATCAAGATCCAAGGATAAAGAAAGAAAGTAGGTCTAAATAGAAAATCAAACTTAGATCCAATTTCATAGTCATAATCCTTAGGCAATAACCTCATGGTCATGAATCATAGGTGATTAGCCACAATTGTCCTTGTCATAGTCATAGGCAATAGTCTTTTGTTCACAATCATAGGCATAGGCATAGTCTTATGTTCATGGTCGTAGGCATATGCATAGTCTTATGTTCATAGTCATAGGCATAGGCATAGGCATATGTTCATAGTCATAGGCATAGGCATAGTCTCATGCCATTAACAATAGTTTCAACGTCATAGGCAATATTCCTAATAGTCAAGATCCAAGAAGAAAACAAGAATAGATACGAATCATACATACATCAATTCCAATGTATAACATGCCCATATTAAGTTTATAATTTTTATCTAAAAGTAACTGGAACTTACAGATCGTGGTCTAAGAAATTTAGATGCAAAAGTCAAGTCTAGAATTTTGTCGTTGAAATGTTGAATCGTTGAATCCAGATTTGATTGCAGAAGAAAATCCCCAATTCCTAGCCGTAGTCTTCAAGAAATAATCTTCATGTTTTAATTTAATTTATCTTAATTTAATTTAGAGGAAGAAGAAGAAGCCATGATCGTCAAGATTTTGAGCAGCATAAGGTTAGAGAAGAATGGTGTAAAGAGAATGAGGCTAGGAGGTTGTTTAAATATGATTAGGCAGACGAATCTGGACAGAAAATGAGGCAAGATACATTAGGATGCATCTGGTTCAAAAAGTGGGTTCGGGAGGAAGGTCGACCCCCAGGTCGACCCTATGGTCGACCTAGTCTGGCCAGGTCGACCCCCAGGTCGACCCTATGGTCAACCTGGGCTCTGGGCGGGAATTTTCCTGCCCAGCCTACTTCTGGGTCTTGAATTCGAATTTGAATTCGAAATTCTGAGCTGTTTTTTATTCCGAAAATTCGTGAAACTTCTAGAGGTTATAACTCAGTCATACAGACTCCGGTTTTCGAAAACTTGGACTCATTTCCAAGCAGAATATCGAGACGAACGCAATGGCGCAACCCCTTTCCCTTGATTCTTATTTTAAAAATTAATTATGCCTTGATTTATGGTTTTAAATGTTATTAAAAATTCGGGTTGTTACATGACGTTTCATCCTGGTAGTAATAAGATGTATCAGGACATGAAACGAGTCTACTATTGGGAGGGGATGAAGCGAGATATTGGAAAGTTCATTTCCACGTGCTTGAACTATCTGTTAGTGAAAACTGAACAGAAGAAGCCAAGTGGTTTGCTTCATCCATTGGAAGTTCCTATGTGGAAGTGGGAGCAGATATCGATGGATTTTATTGACGGAATACCTAGAACCAGGCAGGTAATGAAGTGATTTGGGTCATCGCGGATCGTTTGATCAAAAGTGCAAGGTTAATTCCTGTCAGATCAACTAGGACGACATTGAAATTAGTTGAACTTTATGTGAAATGGATAGTTTGATTCCATGGTATCCCGAAGAGCATACTAAGCGATCGAGATTCGTTGTTCACAAGTGGATTTTGGAAGAGTTTGCAAGAAGCTTTGGGAACTGAGTTATGTTTAAGTACGGCTTATCATCCCCAAACCGATAGTCAAACTGAGAGGGTTAACCAAGGTTTGGAAGATCTTATAAGAGCTTATGCGTTGGATTTTGGGGGATCATGATAAAACCATCTGCATCTAGGGTAGTTTGCACGTAATAAGAACTACCAGTCTAGCATTAGGATGGCATGATACGTGGCGTTGTATGGGAAGCCATGTAATTCTCCAGCATATTGGCTAGAAACTGGAGATAAGTTGATATGGGACTGAGATGATTAGAGAGACCTCGGATTGTATCGAGATCGTTCGGTAACGAATGAAGGTAGCCCAAGATAGTCAGAAGAGCTATGCTGATAAGCGTCGAAAAAATTTAGAATTCTATGTTGGCGACATGGTTTTTGTAAAGATTTCGCAATTAAAGCATGTCGTTCGATTTGGAAATAAAGGAAAATTATCTCCTAGGTTTGTTGGACCATTTCCGACATTTCCGATAGTCGAGCGAATTGGAAAGCTCGCGTATAGATTGGAGTTACCCGAGAAGATGTCCAGTGTGCATAATGTTTTCCATATGTCATTTATACAGAAGTCCGTGCATGATTCGAATGTAGTGGTATCTCAAGAGCAGTACGAAGACCTAGAAGTAGAAACCGTAGCTACGAGACCTCGTAAGCTGCTTCGTGTTGTGGGGAATGACATAAAACAACTTAGGAGGAAGACATAAGAGATAATAAAAGAATACTTAATTTGGGAGGTATAACACCCCGAAAATTTAAAACATGACATAAGAGATAATTAAAGAATACTTAATTTTTAGAAGAAGAATTAAGGGAAACGAGTTATGCCAATGCGTTCGTCTCGGAATTCTACTTGGAATAGAGTCTGAATTTGCGTAAATCGCACATCGTATGAAGAAGTTATGAAGCTTAAAAGATTTCAGTTTAAAGCAGAATTTAAATTAAAATAATAAACAAAAAACAAAATCAAAAATCAAAATCAGCCAAATCTAGGTGAGCGGGAAATCTCCCGCTTTATGGTGTCCACCCTCTTAGGGGAGTCGACATAGGTGTCGACCCCTCTATAAGGATGCCGACAGGGGTTTCAACCCCCCTATAGGGGTGTTGACCCCCATAGGCCCAGATCTGTCCTGACGAGTTTTGTTGTCTAGACTGATACGTAGTCTTCTGGAATTGGCTGGATGACGTGTTTTTCTAGTTTGGATGGTTCAGATGGATCCTAATCTAATCTAAGGGTCCTAATTCACCTAGAGCATCTATAAAATACCCCTAAACCTAACCCTAATCTCATTGTTATTCATCTATGGCGCCTCCATGCTGCTCTAATCTAAATTAACCTAGTCTTTCTTTTCCAACCAAAATCAAAGTAGAGATTCATAGATAGTTCTTCTTCAACAATCAAATTAGAAGATCAGATCTGCATCATTCAAATAGAGATTATTCAAGATCCGAATTGCTACGACAACGCCTAATTTTCTAAGAATCCTATCACTGTGAGTCTCTATCAGTTTCACATATAATTAAATTAAAAAGTAATTGTGATAAGATTGTAAATTGGATCTAATGTATATGCCTGTGACAGAGATGAATCTTATCAAGTTTGTAAATCATTATCTTTTAAATTCATATCCATAAATCATTATTTTTTAAGTATCATTTTATATACCTGTCTTATGATATTCAGTTTTATACTCTTAAAATACTCCATGAAAGTTAATGCATTCCCTTAATGAGTGACAGTAATGGACGTGGTATCAGAGCTGAAGGTTACCAGAACAGATAAAAGATTTTGAAAACCGTTTTCAAAATCATTTTTAGAAAGAAGTATTTTCAAAAACATGTTTTAAAGAGGGTACTTTCAAAAGAAAGGTTTATTATGAAAAACATATTCCCCAAAAGCCATATATCTATCTTTCGATTCTCTGTTTTGAACCTCTTCCTTGTTCCTTCCAGCATGTCTGGGGAACCCGTTATACTCGAGGGCGTACAGATACCAGGTTGGTTCAGAAGGTATTTGGAGGCTAGGGCTACTGCCGCATGCCCAGCAGACGTTCCTCCTCCCCTAGCTGGAGCCGCTCCTCCTCCTCCTCCCCATGTAGATGCTTTTTCTAATATATACAAAGACTTACGTGCGATGGACAGAAAGTTATTTTATGGAACTAAGACGTTTGTTGAGGCTCTGAATTGACTCAAGGAAGTGGAGGACTTGTTTGGTATCTTTGAGATAGACGATGGAAGGAAGGTTCGGCTAGTTTATTGGTTGATGAAGGACGAAGCCTCATTTTGGTGGGAAGTATCTAATGGAGGACGTGCAATGGAGATGTGGATGGATTTTAGACAAAGGTTCGAGTTGAAATTTCTTTCACAAGCAGAGGAGAGTTTATATATGGAGAGGTTTTTGGCTTTGAAACAAGGGAGTTTGTCTATGAAGGAGTACGTTAACAAGTTTAACCAGTTAGCAAGATTTGGTGGAATTAGTTAGTACACCACATAAGAAGGCCTTGAGATTCGCCAAGGGTCTGAATGAACCATTACACGGGTTGGCTATCTCCCACATTCCTATGGGGGCTACTTTCGAGAATCTTGTTGATATGGCGCTGATACATGAAAAGGAGAAAGGTGCTAATGTAGTTAAGGCATAGGATAAGAAAGTGGATCCAAAGAAAGCACAGCAACAACAAAAGAAAGGTGGAAAGGATAACAAGGGCCAAGGGAAGGAAAGGTGTTTTAATTGTGGAACACCAGGCCACTTAAGCAAGGACTATAGGAAAAAGAAGAAGACGGGTTGTTTCCAATGTGGTAAGGCAGGACATATGATTAAATACTAGCTGAGGAGGCAAGGGCAAGGGAAAAGGACAGGACCTACTTCTGGAGGACAGGTTCATGCTCTCATGGCACCAGGACATGACAGAGGTAGAAACATTTATGTTAAAAGTTTGATTTTCCTTTTTGATCATCCGGTTCGAACTTTGTTTGATTCTAGCGCTTCACATTCATTTATATTTGCTTTGTTAGTTGAAACACTACACCTAAATGCTTGTCTAGTTATGGATCCTGTTGTTGTCTCAAATCCTATTGGGGGTACGACTCATCTTTCTATGTTATGTCGGGATTTGAGAATATATGTGTATGGCATTGAGTTCGAATGCAACGCTTATGTTCTTGGCTTCACGGGCTATGGGTTGATTCTAGGAATGGATTTGCTAACTAGGTATGGTGCCATTCTCGATGGTGAAAAGATGGTAGTTGGACTATTGACTAGTTTGGGTAATACTCTCGATATCTCATGCGATCCTAAGGGTTCTGTTATGCTTAGCTACCTAGAATCTCTTGACACATCTATTGATGATTTACAATCTGTTCGAGTAGTCCGTGAGTATGCAGATGTCTTTGAGGAGGTTAGGGGCTTACCTCCAAAATGCGAGATAGATTTCTGTATATACTTGGTGGACAATTCAAAGCCAGTTGCATTACCTGTGCGCCACATGGCTCCTAGAGAAAGGAGGGAGCTTAGTAAAAAAGTGGGTGCTCCAGTTGTTTTTGCCACAAAGGCTGATGGTTCGCTTAGATTGTATGTGGACTATAGGGAGCTGAATAAGCTCAGAAAGAAGAACAGACACCCATTACCGAGGATAGATGACTTGTTCGATCAGGTGGTTGGTGCTTCGGATTTCTCGCAGTTGGACTTAGCTACAGGATTTCATCAGTTGAGGGTAGCTGAGGATAGTATAGAGAAGATTGCTATTAGGACTCCTGACGATTTCTTCGAGTTGCTTGTCATGCCTTTTGGTTTGACAAATGCACCCGTGTATTTTGTAGACTTGATGAGTAGGGTGTTTAGGGAGTTTCTAAACAAGTTCGTGGTAGTCTTTGTGGACGATATCTTGATATTCTCTAGAAGCGAGGAAGAACATGCCCTACATCTTAGGGAAGTCTTAGAGACCCTTCGAGCACATCAACTCAAAGCTAAGTTCTCCAAATGCCATTTTCGGAGAAAGGAAGTGAGCTTCTTAGGGCATGTGGTCTCTAGGGAAGGGATAGCAGTGGATCCCGTGAAGGTCGTAGAAATCCAAGATTGGAAGGTTCCTAGAAACGCAGCGGAAGTAAGAAGTTTACTAGGGTTGGCGGGCTATTATAGAAAGTTCATTAAGGACTTTGCAAAGATATCATCCCCACTCACACGATTGACGAAAAATAATTTGACCTTTTCTTGGGATGTTGACTGTGACGATGCTTTCCAACATTTAAAGAGAGCATTGACAACAGCTCCAGTTTTAGTTTTGTCGGATGGAAGTAAACCGTTCACAGTGTATATCGGTGCTTGCGGGATAGGTCTTGGCACAGTTTTGATGCAAGAGGGAAGGGCAATATGTTATGGTGTATGTAACGACCCGCCCTATACTAGCCGACATTTCCTCCGAAAGTGCGCTGTACACATGTCTAACTAGCACGGAACGGTCGTCGGAAGGAAAGAAAGAAGGTAAAGAACTAACACAGAACCTGTAGAATGTCTCACAGCGCATAGAATAAAATATAATAATCACATAACTTTGACATAAAACAGGCGAGACAGTGCATAAGCTGAAAAACTAAATCATGTCTAACATGGCAGCGGAAATCCAAAATACAGCTTATGGTCATACATCCTTATTACAACTTCAAAAATACTGTCTCTAAACAAAAGAAAGGAAAAGGTACACTACTAATGCCCAAGCAGTGACCATCGAAAACATAGGGAGATAATACATAAATATCATACGTGGAAGCCTCCTGCTCGTCTCCAGTACAGCTACCCGTGCATCCACCTAACCTGTCTCTAGTCTGCTCGTGTGAGCACCCAGAGTAATAAGAAGAGACATAAAACTCTGGGTCAGACATAAAGTCTGGTATGAGCGATAAGCATCTAAACAGAATAATAACAGGTATAATCCAATCATACCTGAACCTGGACCTGCAACCAAAGAGTTAGCACTACATACTGTACAACACTCTAAGGTGCCCTTTCAAATGGTGTAAAGATAACGGGGGTGGGGGTGTGCATGTCATAGTGATGTCAAACAATCAAGCATAGCAATCATCCTCACATCCTTCACTCAGTGCGTAAAGCATACGATATCCACTACTTTGGTCACCTAATACTTTGGGCCATGGCGGAATCCAATCCCGTGTAACTATCACTACAAGCCCACTATCCATCTCTCAGTGGTGAACCAAAGTTATGAATACCGATAACTCCTTAGCACACGTCCCGCAGCAAAGCCCAACTATGAAGTGAACTCATTGGTTCCCAACTGGATCCTAAGCTCTAACTTCTCATATTGGACTACCTTTGCATCTCGGGTTATTGGTCAATACTGGGTCGGGTCGGGTTCCTTCTCAAGCCATCGGTTCGGGTCGGGTGTCCTTCATTTGTTCGGGTCGGGTCTTCTCCTGGTGCGGTTCGGGTCGGTTGTCCTCCATCGGTTCGGTTCGGGTGCTTTACCTCAGGTCGGGTCGGGTGTCATCTCCCCTCCAGCTCGTGCCTCCGTTCCGATCCGTGCCCTCGTCCTTCACATGCTCCTATCTGATCCATCCTCATGCCTTCACTCCGATCCGTCCTCCTCAATCCGATTCGTCCTCCTCGATCTGATCTGTCCTCCTCGATCCGATCTGATCCCAGTTCAGCTAGCGTGGCCTTCCTTTTTGCCATTTTCCCCCAAGTGTTGGATTCCGATCCGATCGGATTTTTTGCTCAGTTCATCATATCCGATCCGAGCCCTATTTCCGATCCGATCCGAACCCTGCACTGTTTTCTGAGACTGTTCCAGCAAGTGTTTACGCCATTCGACGACGTTTTCGACCATTCTAACTATTGAAATCAATCACAAAGCATTTCATACAGTCATAGCAACATGCATAATCAACCACAAACACCAAAACAACAATATGATAGGTTAAAACGGATCAAACATACCCAAAAATCCATATTTTCCCCTTAAGCATGTTTAAGAACAACTAATGATAGGATTAGTAAAACTTAACCAAATTAGCCAAATTTTCTAACAGAGGTCTAAAACAATATTTATGAATTTATGAATATTTTTCCAGAATTTTATCACGCTTAATTTCGCTAATTAACACTAATCACCCCTTAATCCCCTAAATTCCGGGATTAACAAAATTAGTCCAAATTAACCCAAATTCATATCAAAGGCATAAAATGATGTTTTAGAATTTTGGGAATTTTTCTAGATTTTTCTGAGTCATAATTTCGCTAATCTTCGCTAATTACCCTAATTAGCCGTAATTAGTGAAAAAACTAAGCAAATCACTCACCTTTGGCACAATTAAACTTTCAGAACTGAAACTCCTCTGATATAGATCCAATCTCTATGTGTTCCAGCAACTCTCTCTCTGATTTGGTGCTAATCCCCTTTGGTTTGATGTAGTTTTGCTTAATCTTTGATTAGAAAGTGATTAGAGGTGATTTGGAGTGAAATTAGAAGGTGGAGGCCATGGCTATACTTGAAGAAATGTCGTAGGCGGCTGGAAAATGAAGTAAAAACCGAAATCATAACCCTAGCAGCCCCTAAGTACCACTAATCCCGAAATCCCCCTTTGGGCCTAGCTGCTAATTACCCGGTTAAGCCCAATTAGCTGAAAATAACCCTTTAAACCTTAATTTAGTCATATCTCCCAAATGGTAAGTCCGTTTGGCTATTGTGACCACTCTACGGAAAGAGAAATCATCATCCGGAGCTAATGGAAGTAATTTCAGATCAAAATTCCTTTCCAGTCAAAAGTTATGGACGAAACAAGATCAACTAGGGGCAAAACGGTCATTTAAAAATTGGCAAAAATCATGAACATGGGAAATGACCCCACTAGTCGTTTCCCAAAAGTACACGACCATACGACTTACCTAGAAAAATAAATAAATATTCTACGATCCTAGATGCGTAGAATGTGGGTTGTTACATTCTCCCCCCCCTTAAGAAATTTCGCCCCCGAAATTCCTTAACTAAGAAACAACAATGGGTCCCGCATGCCTATCAACCAATTTCAAACAATCAAACATACATGATAGTACAACAAGCATATCCTAGCATGCAGTTTTCTAACAAAGGAAGAATCATCGCCGCTAAGATCTTACCAGACAAAGAGCTTCAAATACGACCTTCTTATGTCATCCTCTACTTCCCAAGTACAGTCGTCCTCTCGCCATCGATTCCCATCTTTATCCTAGAGGCGATTTCCAATAGGTTAGGATCGTTCCTCTGACTGGAACTGTTCCACCCAATCCAGATCGATCTAATCGTCAAGCTTACTAGCGTTTCTGAATCCAATTCACACTTAGGTCTGAAGTCATGCCCCATGATATACTCTAGTAGCTTCCATTCCAGAAACATAGCCTCTAAACTGGCATGTCTCCTACCCAATGCATCAGCTACCGCACCTAGTCCGGTACCACGGCATCCGTCCGTACTGTCATCTTCTTAGGTAATCCAACCATATACGTCAAATTACCAACTACATTCCAAATGTCCTTTCAAGTCTAACCCGAATCTTGCCTACATCCATACTGCACATCCAACGTATATTCACCTCTTAGAGGCAAACTAGATCCATCCAATGACCCTAGGCACTACATCTATATCCGTACTGTATGTCTAACGTACATTCACCTTCTAAAGGTGAACTAGACTCATCTAATGAATCTAGGTACCTTACCCATATCTGTACTGCACGTCCAATGTGCATTCACCTTCTAAAGGTGAACTAGACTCATCCAATGAATCTAGGTACCCTACCTATGAGTCCAAGTCCAACTTGAATCTCCTATATCCGCGGAATCTCCAAGACCAACGGACGCTCCACAATGCCCAAACATACTTCAAGTCTAACGTAAAGTATCATACACCCATCATCTCGCTATGATCAACAAACCTATCCTATTTCCATTTAACAGGATCCTTACAGGTGATAGTCTAATCAAGAGAAGAAAGGTAGGAACAAACATAGCATCCATCAAACAAATCCTATCTATCACCTGCTAAATCCTTGAATACATCAACACCTATATGTCTGGTCCAACCAACATCAATAACTAATGGAAGCCCAGCCTCCAAACGGACTACCGTACGTCCAACGCACGTTTATCCTCCAAGGATAACTAGATCACGTCCAACGGATCCAAGGTAATGGGCGTCCCCAGATACACCTGCTTTTAGTCCGCCTGAAACACTCGAGTCCCACCCAAGCCTATCCATTATCCTGCTGCCCTCTCGAGTCTAACTCGAGCCAATCCAATTCCTTGCAGCCTCCTCGAGTCCAACTCGAGTCAATCTATTACCCATAACTCAGACCCAGTCTTGAGTATCCATTACCTACAAACTCTAGTCCAACGTGAGTCGTCTCCCTATTCGTTGCATCTCTAAGATCAATCGAATATCTATTTTATTTTACGAGTTCAAGTCCAACTTGAATCGTCCTAACCTTCGTTGCACCTTCCTGGACCAACGAACACATCCTATTCTTTCAAAAAGAACATTAACATATGGTCCTAAATGATTCATTACTTTGCATCTTTCTTGAGTCCCACTCGAGTCATCTCATAACCCTATCGAGTCTAACTCGGGGCAGTCCATACCATCGAATAGTCTTATCCTGTCACAACTGTCCATCACTCTTCGAGTAAACCAAGATATCATCCAATGAAAATCGCAACAACTACCTATCTCTCATGCAGACCATCCTAGTCGACCTCGACATTCCCCGAGCACAAGTCCCAAAGGCCTAAACCAATATCAGACAAGCACCCAAGGAACATCTCCTCCGAGTTCAGACGATCTACGTGAGATGACATGAGCAAAACATCCAAACACTCAAGCATCCATAACTGACTTTGGCTATCCTTGCCAATCTTACTTGAAATTATCATCGACCGCATGACCAAGTCCTGACCAACTACTGTACATCCAATGTACATTTGCTTCTCTAACTCCCGTTATCATTTTCATCATAAGGTAGGCGATCCAATACCACCCTTCATCTACCATCCACTCTAACGGTCATCAAAGGCTCTTCACAATCTACTCTCACTCTATACTTTTGGAGTTAATCAGCTCCCAAAATCAAGCCAAACCTAGTAAAGCTCAAAATAAAGCAATCACAACAAACATACATCCATGACTCGATCAGACCCAATTACGACAAATCCTACAAAGGCTAGTCAAACCACCTATCGGGTTTGTCACTACTAAAGGTCTATCGACTATCTCGGGTTCCAATTCCAACCTATCTACCAGGTCACTAGGTACGAAGGAATGGGAAACCTTGTTATTAAAAAAAAAACTCGAACAGAAACATCTTAAATGGAAAGCATACCTCGAATAACGACACCTTTTTCCTTCTGCGCCGCAGTTGGGGCATTCGACGAAGAAGGAATAGCGTTGATAGCATATGCTTTCACGATCTGCTTCTCCCTAGGAGATTGTGGACATTCATTCTTGTGATGTCCCGCTTGGCCGCAATTAAAGCACTTCCTTTCCCCAGGCTTTTCTCGACAATCTCTGGCATAGTGGCCCTTCTTGCCACAGCTAAAGCACTCGCCATCTTTCTTATTCTTCTTACTCTGACCATCCATGGTTTGGTCTTGTTTCCTCTTAGTCTGTGAATTATTCTTGCCTCCGCCGCCTGCTTGCGGCTTTGGCTCCTTTGCAGATGCATTAGCGACCTCAGTCTTAGGCTTAGGGTAAAGACTTTCTGACCTTAATGCCTTTCCTACAATCGATTCAAACGTCTCATCGATGTGGTTTATAAGCCTTTCCCCCAAGTACCCATCTAAACCAGTTATGAACTTCTCGTTCTTCTTCTCAGCAGTGTCGATAAGAGATAACCCATATTTCGATAAAGTATCAAACTCAGCAACATACTCTGAAACTGCCCTTCCGTTCTGCTTAAGCTCCAGAAACGTTCTAAACAATTCTGACTTCTGAGCAGCTGGTATGAACTTATCGCAAAAACGAGCCTTAAACCGATCCCATGTAATCTGATCCTCTGGAGTTGTTGCCTTAATAGCATTCCACCAATTCATTGCTCGTCCTTGAAGCTGACGGGATGCTAGCTTCCTCTTCATGGCATCTTCAATACCCAAGTCTTCGAAGATACGCTCACAGCTATCCAACCAATCCTGAACAACCGTAGCCGACTCTGTTCCGTGGAACGGCTTCCCACCAAGACTAGTATAATCCTTGTTAAGCTTGGCGAAATCGGCCCTAGGCGCCTGCACTGCTGCACCACCACCGTTAGCAACATTAGGAGCTGCCCTATAAACATCCCTAAGCATCTCTCTCATGAGGTCAGTAAACATCGTCCTCATCTCAGCAGCATTCCCATTATTGGCTCCTCTACCAGTACCCCTCACGTATCGGCTCATCGTTCAATCTGTACAGAGAAAACGATTAACTATCTTCTTTGTGGTGTCAGTGCAGTGCGACTTCATCCTTAGATATACTAATAGTATATATATATATATCTATATAGCTTTGAAAACCAGTTTTGAAAAATCAAAATAATCACAAATACGCTCTCTCATATACGTATAATATCTCTCCCTGATGACTTTCCCCAGGTTAACTACGCAACCTAGAGCTCTGATACCAAATGTAACGACCCGCCCTATACTAGCCGACATTTCCTCCGAAAGTGCGCTGTACACATGTCTAACTAGCACGGAACGGTCGTCGGAAGGAAAGAAAGAAGGTGAAGAACTAACACAGAACCTGTAGAATGTCTCACAGCGCATGGAATAAAATATAATAATCACATAACTTTGACATAAAACAGGCGAGACAGTGCATAAGCTGAAAAACTAAATCATGTCTAACATGGCAGCGGAAATCCAAAATACAGCTTATGATCCAACATCCTTATTACAACTTCAAAAATACTGTCTCTAAACAAAAGAAAGGAAAAGGTACACTACTAATGCCCAAGCAGTGACCATCGATAACATAGGGAGATAATACATAAATATCATACGTGGAAGCCTCCTGCTCGTCTCCAGTACAGCTACCCGGGCATCCACATAACCTGTCTCTAGTCTGCTCGTGTGAGCACCCAGAGTAATAAGAAGAGACATAAAACTCTGGGTCAGACATAAAGTCTGGTATGAGCGATAAGCATCAAAACAGAATAATAACAGGTATAATCCAATCGTACCTGAACCTGGACCTGCAACCAAAGAGTTAGCACTACATACTGTACAACACTCTAAGGTGCCCTTTCAAATGGTGTAAAGATAACGGGGGTGGGGGTGTGCATGTCATAGTGATGTCAAACAATCAAGCATAGCAATCATCCTCACATCCTTCACTCAGTGCGTAAAGCATACGATATCCACTACTTTGGTCACCTAATACTTTGGGCCATGGCGGAATCCAATCCCGTGTAACTATCACTACAAGCCCACTATCCATCTCTCAGTGGTGAACCAAAGTTATGAATACCGACAACTCCTTAGCACACGTCCCGCAGCAAAGCCCAACTATGAAGTGAACTCATTGGTTCCCAACTGGATCCTAAGCTCTAACTTCTCATATTGGACTACCTTTACATCTCGGGTTATTGGTCAATACTGGGTCGGGTCGGGTTCCTTCTCAAGCCATCGGTTCGGGTCGAGTGTCCTTCATTTGTTCGGGTCGGGTCTTCTCCTGGTGCGGTTCGGGTCGGTTGTCCTCCATCAGTTCGGTTCGGGTGCTTTACCTCAGGTCGGGTCGGGTGTCATCTCCCCTCCAGCTCGTGCTTCCGTTCCGATCCGTGCCCTCGTCCTTCACATGCTCCTATCCGATCCATCCTCATGCCTTCACTCCGATCCGTCCTCCTCAATCCGATTCGTCCTCCTCGATCCGATCTGTCCTCCTCGATCCGATCCGATCCCAGTTCAGCTAGCGTGGCCTTCCTTTTTGCCATTTTCCCCCAAGTGTTGGGTTCCGATCCGATCGGATTCTTTGCTCAGTTCATCATATCCGATCCGAGCCCTATGTCCGATCCGATCCGAACCCTGCACTGTTTTCTGAGACTGTTCCAGCAAGTGTTTACGCCATTCGACGACGTTTTCGACCATTCTAACTATTGAAATCAATCACAAAGCATTTCATACAGTCATAGCAACATGCATAATCAACCACAAACACCAAAACAACAATATGATAGGTTAAAACGGATCAAACATACCCAAAAATCCATATTTTCCCCTTAAGCATGTTTAAGAACAACTAATGATAGGATTAGTAAAACTTAACCAAATTAGCCAAATTTTCTAATAGAGTTCTAAAACAATATTTATGAATTTCTGAATATTTTTCCAGAATTTTATCATGCTTAATTTCGCTAATTAACACTAATCACCCCTTAATCCCCTAAATTCCGGGATTAACAAAATTAGTCCAAATTAATCCAAATTCATATTAGAGGCATAAAATGATGTTTTAGAATTTTGGGAATTTTTCTAGATTTTTCTGAGCCATAATTTCGCTAATCTTCGCTAATTACCCTAATTAGCCGTAATTAGTGAAAAAACTAAGCAAATCACTCACCTTTGGCACAATTAAACTTTCAGAACTGAAACTCCTCTGATATAGATCCAATCTCTATGTGTTCCAGCAACTCTCTCTGATTTGGTGCTAATCCCCTTTGGTTTGATGTAGTTTTGCTTAATCTTTGATTAGAAAGTGATTACAGGTGATTTGGAGTGAAATTAGATGGTGGAGGCCATGGCTATACTTGAAGAAATGTCGTAGGCGGCTGGAAAATGAATTAAAAACCGAAATCATAACCCTAGCAGCCCCTAAGTACCACTAATCCCGAAATCCCCCTTTGGGCCTAGCTGCTAATTACCCGGTTAAGCCCAATTAGCTGAAAATAACCCTTTAAACCTTAATTTAGTCATATCTCCCAAACGGTAAGTCCGTTTGGCTATTGTGACCACTCTACGGAAAGAGAAACAATCATCCGGAGCTAATGGAAGTCGTTTCAGGTCAAAATTCCTTTCCAGTCAAAAGTTATGGACGAAACAAGATCAAATAGGGGCAAAACGGTCATTTAAAAATTGGCAAAAATCATGAACATGGGAAATGACCCCACTAGTCGTTTCCCAAAAGTACACGACCATACGACTTACCTAGAAAAAGAAATAAATATTCTACGATCCTAGATGCGTAGAATGTGGGTTGTTACAGTGTAAGGCAGTTAAAGGCCCATGAGAAGAATTACCCTACCCACGACTTAGAGTTAGCTGCCATAGTTTTTACGCTTAAGTCTTGGCGTCACTATTTGCTTGGAGAAGGGTTTGAGTAGTATACAGACCATAAGTCACTCAAATACTTGTTCTCCAAAAAAGATCTAAACTTAAGGCAATAGAGGTGGATGGAGTTCTTAGCATCCTACGATTTTGAGATTGCATATACCCCTGGCAATGGTAACGTTGTAGCTGACGCTTTGAGTAGATAGAAGTTGACTTTAAGTCCTTTATTTGTCGAGCAGCAGAGTTTAGAGTATATCTCTACCTTTGACTTTGGACCCTCTATCAATTATGTATCTAGTTTGTTGGCATCGTTAGAGGTGCGACCTACGCTTTTGGGACAGGTAGGCGTGACAACGAGATGACCCACGGTTGATAGAGATAGTAGACAAGCTCATAAGAAAGGAGTCTTTGAGCCATCTTAGTAGGTATACTATAGATGATAAAGGTTGATTACATAGAGATGGGAGACTTTGCGTATCACGAGACGAGGGTTTGAGGAGGACAATCCTTGAAGAAGCACATCGTTCTAAGATGACCATACATCCCGGTGGTTACAAGATGTATAAGGACATGAAGCGAGATTTCTTTTAGGTCGGAATACAGAAGGATGTGGCTGAGTTCGTTTCTATATGCTTAGTGTGCTAGTAAGTCAAGGCTGAGCAAAAGAAGCCTGGTGGTTTGCTTCACCCTTTAGAGGTTCCACAGTGGAAATGGGAAAGTGTTTCCATGGATTTCGTCGACGGGTTGCCGAGGTCAAGGAAGGGTAATACGGGGATTTGGGTAGTAGTAGATAGACTTACCAAAAGCGCTCATTTCATTCCCGTTAAGAGTAAAAGGACAACAGCATGGTTAGCATCTATTTATCTCCGAGAGATAGTTCGTCTATACGACGTACCTTCTAGTATCGTAAGCGATCGAGATCCCATTTTCACTAGTGAGTTTTGGAAGAGCTTGCAAGAGGCGGTAGGAACACAATTATGTTTGAGCACCACTTATCACCCTCAGACGGATGGCCAAACAGAAAGAGAGAATCAGATTCTAGAAGATCTTTTGAGGTTATGTATCTTGGACTTTGGAGGGACATGAGAGGAACATCCTCCATTAGTAGAGTTCGCCTACAAACAACTATTAGACTAGTATTGGCATGACACCTTTTGAAGCTCTATATGGATGACCTTGCCGATCACCAACTTGTTGGTGGGAATCTACGGATAAGATTTTGCTTGGGCCCGAGATGGTTAGGGAAACTTCGGAGAAGATAGACCTGATTCAAAGACGCATGAAGATGGCACAAGACTGGAAAAAGTCATACGCTGATAAGAGACAAACCGATCTTGAGTTCGATGTTGGAGACATGGTTTTTATTAAAGTGTCACCATTGAGGAATGTAGTTCGTTTTGGATCTATAGGGAAATTGGCACCATGGTTCGTATGGCCATTCCCCATTACAAAAAGAATTGGACAAATGGCCTACAGAGTGAAGTTTTCCAGGAAGCTTAGTGGTGTTCATGACGTATTTCATGTGTCGCATTTGAGGAAGTGTTTACACGATACTGCGGAAGTAATAGAGCTAAGCGTGCTTGGAGAAGTGGAAGTGGAGTGAGATGCCACGGTTAGATGTATTCCTACATGCATCCTTGGATCGGAGGTCAAGAAATTATGCAACCGAGAGGTCAAATTGGTTAAAGTCCAATGGGGAGATGATCAAGGAGACGCGACTTGGGAGACTGAAGACGAGATATGCACATCATACCCTTTCCTTTTTGAGGGTATGTTCTTAACTTCTCCTTTTTCTACCGCTTTGTTTATGCTTGTTCTATCGTTTAGTGTATCCTCTCGATTATATCTTCGACCTTTAGCTAGAAAATTCTATGGTTGTAAATATATGTTTGAGACATGTTATGTTTGGTGGATGCAAGTTGATGTAAGTGTTTGCTAGTGGTTTCTCATGGATGCATTTACACACACATTAGGCACTAGATCGGCTCAATCACTTTCATAGTGCATATGAATGAGTGTGCATATTTAAATTAATGGATGTATACTGAATGTGTTATCATACGGATGCTGCATTTGAATGAATGATTGTGCACTCATATAGAAATGATATGTATCATTAGGATTCTTTTGCATGCATAATGGACGCATGGCACTATCATGTTTTGCATTAAGGTCAACTGAATCAGTAGACTGCATGATCTTTGCATTAGATAAGGAACATATATACACACTCTTGCATATGTTCGTATAGCATTAGAAATCTTTTAAGGACAATGGATGCTTATGGATGATGGATGAGTAGATGGATGATTGGATGGTAGGATACATTCTTCTTAACTTGAAGATTTCAGGGACGAAATCCTTTAAGGAGGGGAGAATGTAACACCCTGTAATTTTAAAACATGACATAAGAGATAATTAAAGAATACTTAATTTTTAGAAGAAGAATTAAGGGAAGCGATTTATGCCATTGCGTTCGTCTCGGAATTCTGCTAGGAATAGAGTCCGAATTTGCGTAAATCGGATATCGTATGAAGTTATGAACCTTAGAAGATTTCAGTTTAAAGCAGAATTTAAATTAAAACAATAAATAATAAATCAAAAACGAATTCAAAAATCAAAATCAGCCAAATCTGGGTGAGCGGGAAATCTCCCGTTCTAGGGTGTCGACCCCCCTAGGGGACTCGACAGATGTGTCGACCCACCTATAGGGGTGTCGATAGGGGTTTCGACCCCCCTATAGGGGTGTCGACCCTATCGGCCCAGATTTGGCCTAACAAATTTTGTGGTCTGGACTGGTACGTGGTCTTCTGGGATTTGCTGGATGACTTTTTTTGGTTCGGATGGTTCAGATGAATCCTAATCTAATCTAAGGGTCCTAATTCACCTAGAGCATCTATAAAATACCCCTAAACCTAACCATAATCTCATTGTTATTCATCCATGGCGCTTCCATGCTGCTCTAATCTAAATTAACCTAGCCTTTCTTCTCCAACCAAAATCAAAGTAAAGATTTAGAGATAGTTTTTCTTCAACAATCAAATTAGAAGTTCAGATCTACATCCATCAAATAGAGATTATTCAAGATCCGAAGTGCTACAACAACGCCTAATTTTCTAAGAATCTTATCGCTGTGAGTCTATGTCACTTTCACATATAATTAAATTAAAAAGTAATTGTGATAGTATTATAAATTGGATCTAATGTATATGCATGTGACTGAGATGAATCTTATCAAGTTTGTAAATCATTATCTTTTAAATTCATACCCATAAATCTGCCATATGCCTTTCTGATCCAGTTTATTGTTATATGCCTATTTATGTTTCATATGCCTGCTCTTAGTTTACACCAATTTTGATGTTGGTTCTCTTCTCCTCTTCTTTTCCTTTTTTTATGAGATTAGGCTAATTTTGAGCCTAACATATTGCATTGAGATTTACGTACGAATAACGTTTGAACAATTAGGAAAAAGTTCGGGGAAATATATAATAAAATGAGATTATTGGCATAAATCAATTTAGGCATAATTGTGTATAAATTGTATACATGAGATTTAGCATAAGTTGGATTGGGCATAATTGGATATAATTTTATACAGGAGGTTTGGCATAAATTTTTAATAACAATGAACGCAAATTAGTTTGGGCGTAATTTGGCATAGCATGTATACATAAGATTATTGGCCTAATTTGGATTAAAATTATAAACATAATTTAGATTGGAAATTATGGGTAATTGGAATATATTTTAATCCAAGATTTAAAATTGGGACTTGAATTAAGAATGCGATAATGAATGCCTAAGACACGAGGTTAGATTCGAATTGAGGTATAAGACTGCCCGAATCCACCCTACACATCCAGCAACCGCAATTTGGTCAAAGGCGGAAATTAGATACGTAATAATGCAAAGACACAAGGTTATATTCAGATTGCGGTATAAGATTGCCCGGAACCGTCCGGTATATCCAGCAACTGCAAAACGACAATCTAATGTGGGAGGTCTTGCAAGATTACGATTATATTGAATTAATGGACACTTAACCAAGATATGACATGTGGTAAGACATGGGAATGATAAAAGGGTTAAGTGGGTAACATGGGTAGCATGTGAAACATAATTAAAACACTCAACCAAGATGAGACATGTGATTAGACATGGGGATAAAGAGGGGTTAAGTGGGAATTCCTAGTGGGGACCAAGCTTAGGATGGAAGCTTGTGTCAAGGGGGTGGACCCTTTTCAACCAGTAACCCATTTTAGTATCTATATGAGCTCGAACTAGGTCAAGGACAAGGACATGCTTCCTGCGGTTGATTGTAAGAGGTCAATAAAGAGTTAGCGATGGCAGTGGTCCGGGCTGGTAGGTAAGACACTATTGCATCATGTAGGTATAAGCCGTGCATTTTAGTAGTATCGGGTTGCCACTTTAGGAAGTGATAGACCCTACTGTGGGACATGCACGGGTATCTACGAGTTAGGGAGCCGATAGAATGAGGAGAGTAGTGGGTACAACTAGTGGAGATAGGAGCAGGCAGCACCTATGACAGCAGCTAGGAGTACACGAAACTACCATTATTATTATTATTATTATTATTATTGTTGTTGTTGTTGTTATGATGTTTAGTAAGAGGGATCAACTTTCAGTATTGGTGCGGTGTAGGAATTATCTTATAGTGATTAGAAGCGCAATCAACGTTATATCTTGTTCATCTTGTTTACCTTGTCATATCTGCTAATGTCACAGTCATTTCTTATATCAAGTTTATGTTCTTACCCTGTTACTTTATTGAATATATTATTAAAGTCACTAGACTCTCCAGACTTATGTCTGACCCTTTTGTTTCACTACTTTTCTTTCTCTCTTCCCCCCCCCCCCCCCCAAGGTCCTCAAGGTGGCATTAGTGAAGCTTGACTTGGATCTCTTTCTTCTTGAAGTGCTGAAAGGAATGCTCTGCTCTATCTCTTTTTCATTATGGCTATTTGGAGTGGGATTACTGTTTTGCTTTATATACTCTGGTAATAAATCTTGTTCAAGATGGATATTTGTGTACTTGGCTTTAGTGTGTGGTTTTGATGTTGTAACCAAACATGTTTCCGCTGCAATGAATAAATTTTGAATTTTCGTAAGTACCATTTTATATATTTGTCTTGTGATATTCTATTCTATACTCTTATAATACTCCATGAAAGATAATGCATTCCCTTAGTGAGTGTATAACACCCCTTGTCCATTAATGTCACTCACAAAGGGAATGCATCAATGTCCATGAAGCATTATTGTTGTATAGAACAGATAAATTACAAGAATAAATATATAAAACAACACAGCGGAAGATAAAACTTATTTCATAGCATCATAACTCAAAACAAGCTTACATAAGTAGTTTCCAAAACCATTACAATAGTATCAATAGTCTTTTCCAAAATCTTCAAAGTACATAAAGAAGCAAATACTTAAATAACATAAATGCATAAATCCCCACTGAGCATAAGCAAAGCCATAAAGATGAGAGAGTCCAAAGCGATACATCTACTCTTTCCAAGCAACTGAAAGAAATCGGCACTAAGCTGTAGTATTCCCTCCTTGCAAACTTGAGGGGGGGGGAGGGAGAAAGGAAAGAAAAGAGGTGGAAACAAACGGGTCAGACATAATGTATGGAAAGTCCAGTAATTTTAACAAATAATAGGTAAGGTAAATGATCAAGACATAAATAGGCATCATGATATGACTGTAACTTAGATAAGGTAGATAAAAAGGATGGACAAGATGATTTCATTCCTAAGTACAAAGACAATCCAACACCTTGGCTAAGCGAACAACCCTCCAAGTACTAACCCCGAAGACCGAAGTCAACATCAGACTAGCACCCAAAGGACTATCCAACTCAACCAACATGTATTTCGTTACACCGCACTTTTGCTAAGTTACACCACATTACTTAATTACACCGCACATATACTAGTCTCCTTTACTTAAGGTTGATCCCTTCCCACTAACTGCACCCACATGACAAACTTGGTAGTTACTTGTACCTAGCTGCTATCGTAGGTGCCGGCTTTCTCCTACCACCACTAAGGTACCCTTACTCTACCCATTCGATCGGCTCCCTAAACCCCGTAGGCACCCGTGCTGGCCCCATGGTGGGGTGTATCACTCCCCAAAGTGGCAACCCTGATACCAACATGAAATGCACGGCCATACCTACACAATGCAACAATGTCTTACCTACCAGCCCAGACCCATGCACGTACATGAACCCGTTGGACTTGCGTTGCCAACACTATTCACGTTTTGACCTCTTATATTCAAGCCCAGTAAGCGTGCCCCAACCCCGGCCTAGTACCGGGCCCAATTAGATACTCAAACGTTGAAACGGGTCTACATCAGACACAAACCTCCCACCTATGCTTGGCCCCTACTAGGTTTTTCCCCCACTTAACCATTTTAATTTAAATGTCCATGTAACAACCCGAAAAATCTGAACCAATTTAAAATTTTTAATTTGGCTATTTTAGTGGATTTTAGATATTTAAAATAAATTATTTTAAATAATAACGACGAAAAGTATGTTTGAATCGACATTTGAAAATAAATATAATTATTTTAATTATAAAAAAGGCCTGAAAATGTGCGACAGTTTCAAAATTGGAATTCAAACTTTGACTGACTGTACCGGGTGCAAAATAAAACGGATTTTTGTGAAACCAAAAATATTTAAATCTGTTAGTGAAAATCTTTCTAACGAATCTGAAAAATTGAAGTTTCATAGCGGGAATCAAAATTTGTGGCCAAATGAATTTTCCGAAAGGTCGCTATAGAGAATATATAGCCCTTGAAAATAGACATTTTGCAAACGACCTCATAATTCGACGAAACCACATTTGTTGGATCCGGGATGTCAAATTATTGCTAGGTTTCAATTCCATAATTTTTGAAGTTAATATGTGAGCGTGGCGAAGGAAAATGTGTTTGGTTAATTTCTGTTAAATTGGATCGACCAGAAAATGGCCATTTTTCAAACGGTCTTAGAATTTGACGAAACTAGTTTTGTTGGGACCGTATTATCAAAACATAGCTGGATTTATTTTTCTGGAATTTTTGGGATCAGTATGTGGCCCGGCAAATTAAAATGTACGTTCAAATCAGAATTTGAATAGTTTATACTTTAATTTGAAGAATAAAAGACTGTAACAATCGAAATGGCTTACGAAACATATCCCATTGTGTTCGGAATGGAGGTATTTAGCTAGGGGCAACAATCGTTGGGTTTGGATTGGAGTTTGTATGTGACAAGGGGTATTTTCAGATTTTAAATAAATTATAAATTAAAATAAAACCCCGGCCAATCACGTTCAAGCGCCACAATTCTCTCCCCGACAACTCCTGAAGCGACGACGGAAAACCATCCCTTGCTTCTCTCCTCAAATCCGATCAATCCGTGCAATAAAATCATAGGCCGCTTTGGAACTTTTTGAAGATCTCCTCAAGAGCTTCAGATCCATATAAGGAGCACCCTCCATCCCTTCGTGTATCTCGAGATCGGACGCTCCAAACTCGACGTCTTCAAACCGTCGTCGTCCATTCATCTGATCACCGAACTGGCCATCGTGGGTGGCGCCTGCGCGCCCTTCCTAGCCCGTCGTGGTGGCGTAGCCTGATCGTCTAATCGCTGCTCGGATTTCACGCACATCCGTGGCCTAGTTTTGAAGCAAACAGTGAAGGTATACGGCTTGTTTATTTAAAATGAATATAACACTTTTTAGTGTTGCAAAATTGTAAAAATCATATCTTTTTGCTATGTGGTTGAAATCCTGTAAAACAAGAGACAGTGGACCCGTGAGGAAGTCTTCTACATTTTAGAAGAGACCGGATATTTTTCTGAGCCTTCTGGGATTTTTGGTGGAATGGAACCCAATGTGAGATTTATGAATTATAAACGATATGGAAACAAGGATGTATAAATTATATAGTCGAAGTATGAGTTATATAAGTGTTGTACACCTCATGTATAAGCGTTGGATAAGTTGTATGTTCGATGTATAAGTTATATATGCGTTGTAAAAATGATATATGTGTTGAAATAAATAGAAATGATGTTGAAATGAAATCGAAATATAGTTATATACGTATATCTATATATATATATATACACACACACTCCCCTCGTCCACAGACCATGGACAATATATATTGATTGTGATATTGTTTGGATTATTGGTTGATGTGACAATTTGGTGAATATCATGAATGGTTGATTTGAAAAGATTGATTGTGGTTGAAATCCCAATAGGAATAGTATATGGGAAAATTCATCTGCGTACGAACTAGATATTGAAAAATCCCTATTGTCAAAAGCTGCGAGGCTTTAAGGTAGAGTGAGGAGCCGTACTAGGGACGGTGCCGGTTTTAACTACCTGCCGTTATGCTGCCGAAATTTTCTGAAATACTTCTGTGTTTGAAATAAAATTCATGTATTGAAAGAAAATC
Organism: Allium sativum; assembly: GCA_030737875.1. Lineage (NCBI taxonomy): Eukaryota > Viridiplantae > Streptophyta > Magnoliopsida > Asparagales > Amaryllidaceae > Allium > Allium sativum. The sequence continues at coordinate 587,622,838 of CM060913.1, read as the reverse complement.
ATGTGTTGAATAAAAATTCATGTGTTGAAATAAAATTCATGTGTTGAAATAAAATTCGTGTGTTGAAAAAAAATTCATGTGTCGAATAGAAATTCATGTATTGAAATAAAATTCATGTGTTGAAATAAAATTCATGTGTCGAAATAAAATTCATGTGTTGAATAAAAATTCATGTGTCGAAATAAAATTCATGTGTTGAAATAAAATTCACATGTTGAAAGAAAATTCATGTGTTGGATAGAAATTCATGTATCGAATAAAATTCATGTGTTGAATGGAGTTCATGTATTGAATAAATTATTTGAAAAATAAAAATAATATTTTTATCATATATATAGACTATGTAAAATATTAGTGTTTTAAATAAATTGTTTTAACACCAAAAATAACATTTTTACCTTATGTATAAACTATATAAAATAATCGTGTTTTGAAATAAATTGTTTTGTAATAAAAATCACATTTTTATCATATATATAGACTATATAAAATAATCGTGTTCTGAAATAAATTGTTTTACGATAAAAATCACATTTTTTATGATATATATTAATTGTTAAAAATAGTGATCTGTTGAAATAAATAGCTGTTAGATAAAAATATCGTTTTTATCAAATGTGTGAAATAAATACGGTTTTAAAATCGAAGAATGAATTATATTTTTATATAAATATAAATATAATTAAAATAAATCGAATAACGAAGCTGTAGTTCGTGTTTTGAAATCATGATTTCAAACGATTAGTGCTGGAGATCCGACCATCGGATTTTCCCAAAACTGAAACCATTGGGTTCGCTTTGGAAATATCTTTCCGACGACACCAACTCTGTGAAGATCCAACGGTTGGATTGTCTGGAATGTTTAATTCAAATCTGAAGAAAAACAGCGCCAAAATCGATTATATATATATATATATAAGTATAATTAAATTAAATCGAATAACGACGCTGCATTTCGTATTTTGAAATAATAACTTCAAACGATTGTACCGAGAGATCCGACCGTCGAATTTTCCCAAAACTGAAACTGTTGGATTCGTTTTGAAAAGATCTTTCTAATGATATAAAATTTGTGAAGATCCAACGGTTAGATTTTCATATATGTGTAAATCAAATCTAAAGAAAAACAACGCCACGGCCGCGTTATGGCCTGAAGCGTCCTTTGAATGAATTAATTATTTTTAAATGAATAAAAATAGCGATAAATCGTTATAAAATATTATAAACGATATGGAATGGAAATAAACTGAATTTACCCGGTTTGTTGGATATTTGATGGTTGAATGTGTTTGGCGTGAAAATTACAATTAAGAACAGAATTATTGATGTCGAATAATTTAACCATTGAAAGTAATTGATTTAAATTCTAAATATACGTGAATTAATTGAAAAGGCCGAGTTAAATATCATTTCAAATAATTGATCGGCGATAAGAATTCGATGATGAAGACGGTGGTTGAAGACCGGAGATCTTCACCTCGAGTGGGTTGATTACTGATGTCTTAATTGAGAGGCATCCCGAAATATAGACAATAAGTGGTGATCGTCCGTACGTACTTGGAGATCGATGTATATGCAAGGTATATAGTGCCTCTGGTTTCGTTCAGACCCAGAACGAACTTGTAAATGGACTGTGTGTCTGACATTGGATTTTGTTCTGTGCTGATGGATCTCTATTAAATATATATCTGTTTGGTGGCGGAGAATTTATTCTCCTGCTTAACGCCCTTCTCTGAGACGTACGAGCTCAGATGTTATATATCGATAGAAATCGGTCGCATAGAGTGAATTTCCTGTGTGGCATGCCTAAGTGGCAGATGATCAAGGCTTCTGTTGAAAACCAAAGTCTAGTGGTTGATGATCAAAGCACGACCTATGTGGCATAACTTTGTGTATAACGTTGATTCGCGAGCCTCACACCCCGGTATGAACCAGAAACGGGAGAGGACATCAAGGAGGGAACGCATTTCCTTCTAGCTAGGGTGGTGTCAGTGACCTATCAGCCCTGACATTTATATTATTTTCACCTGTGTGGTTGTTGCTGTTGCGAGGCGCCTCTGATATATCTATGACTATGTGGAGCCGATAGAGTCATTAGACTCATTTACACCCCAAAGGGTGGGGAAATGTAGTGTTCAGGCATTTTAATCCACATCGGTGGACCAGCCCTGACGATCTAAAGGCTTGACTGAGTACTTGCCTGAGACTCGGGCTAGACAATCTCGAATTCGGTAAGGACTATATTTTGCCTTGGTTCATGACGAAAATCGAATTTTCAAATATGACACCGTGCGGTTTTGATTGTATACCTATATATGGTGACATGATATATGGTACCCATGCCGTATATGATTGATAGTTATGATTGGAATTGTTTTTGAAACATATAAACACTAGTAATAATATCAAGTGCTTTTATTTTATTCGTATCAAGCATATTTTGGCCATTATAAGGTAAAACTCTATCCTCCGGTTTGCGTTGCATTGTGTGATAGGAACTAAGTCTTATAATGGCTTCATATTTATAAAAATCATTGTGATGTTTAAAAGGTTTACTTGTTTTAAAGCACTGGCAATCACCGGAGTAAAACCGTTCTGCGAAAGTGGCGTGGTCCTATGATTTGCCTTGTTATTATTGATTAACCAGTTAAGTAGATTTCTCATACCAGTCCCATGACTGACTCGTAGTTTATTTCACTTGCAAACTCGGGTGCCCCTTTTTCTACACGGGCAGCCTTGTATTCAAGTTTTAGCAGGCTCTTTCTGGATAGCTGGAGCTGAAGATGAATTTTATCATTTATCTCTTTTTATGCTGTTCAGCTCCTGTTGTACATATTATGTTTTGTTTTCCGCTGTAGACATTTATGTATAACTGAACTATATTTTGTACTAAGTATAATCCTGTATACTGTGTAACTATGATGATTATGTTTATCCAGTGTATTCTATTGTACATTATCTGGTGTATTTATTTATCTCTGTTCTGCTGTTATCTATTTATGTGTTATATTCCAAAGATTACCCTTGCACCGTCGTACGGGGTTTTGGGGTCGTCACATCGTTGTATCAGAGCTTTGGTTAAGCTTAGTTCTGGAATATAACATATTAACGAACTCGTCAGAAATAGAACCAGTAGTGTTCTAGGACGAGTAACTCATTACAGATAGGATCAGTAATATCCTAGTATGAGTATAGCAGAATGAAATACACCCCGATAGACACATTTATATTCAAGTATATGTTTCTATGCTTTATAATATCTTTTCTGTTGACCTGACACTTGGTCTGCTATTTGCAGAAGTACTAGAAAATGAGTGGCAGAAGTAGAAGAGGTAGGGCAAAACTAGAAATTGAGGCTCTATTAATTAAGTATCGAAATATGGGTGGAGTACCGTTCTCGGGCAATGAATCTATTATTCAAACTCAAGCCTGGATACGCTCTATTGAGAAAAATTTTGAAGGTTCAAAGTTGAGAGATGATCAGAAAATATTACTGGCATCTTGGGCACTCAAAGACGAAGCTTTGTTCTGGTGGGATTCAATTATTAAGGAAATCCAGAAGGTAATATTACTTGGGATAGATTTAAAGATATTTTCAGTAAAAGATTTGTTCCTCCAGAAGCAACTGAGCGGTTATGTGATGAATTCTATTATTTGATACAAGGAGATATGACCATTCCAGAATATCATAAGAAATTCAATAGACTTTCTCATTTTTCCTCTCATCTAATTCAAAATCCGAAGTGGAAGAATATGAGGTTTATTAACGGGCTTCAAAGAAAGTACCAAAGTAGAGTAATAGGGCATGTGAAGATTCCTTTTTCTGAAATGATATACATGGCTTATCAGTATGAAGATCTCCATAAGAAAGGTCTTTTAAACAACGAAGAGGAAGTCAGTTCAAGTAACAAAGGGGAGTCTGAGACTGATAGTCCTGAGGCCAGTACGATGCCTGAGGTCAATAAGAAGCCAAGAGCCAAGCGGAAAAGGGTTAAATCTGAGAAAGAACCCGTAACGACTGCTGTATGCTTTAACTGCAATAAGCAAGGGCATTTGACCAGGAATTGTAATCCCTCGAAGAAGCAAAAGAAGAATGAATTTAAATCTAAGAATCCACGTGGTGAAAGGAAATGCCATAAGTGCCACCAAGCAGGTCATGTTGCACGGGAGTGCTAGCTATCAAAGAAAAGGTCTGAAGCAGTACATGTGAATGAAGTAGCAGAAACTTCTGAGCCCTCAGCTAGTCAGGGAAGGTCTGATGTTTTGGAAGGCACGCTTACTTGCAAAAACATTTCAGTTAAAGTACTGTTTGATACAGGCGCATCACAAAGCTTTATTGCAAAGAATGCAGTTAAGAATTTGGATTTGAAATTGAAAAAGCTTAAAGAACTCATCAGTTTCCATAATCCGGCTGGGGGTTCCCTCAATCTTAGTTGGGTTTGTGGGGTGCCTATCTCTTTTTCCTATTATAAATTCCCTACCATCTCTATCGTCATGAATTTTACTGAATTCGATCTTATTTTAGGATTGGATTGGTTAACCAAATATGAAGCAGAGGTTAAATGCGCAGAGAGAGTGGTTAAGGCAAAGATTAAATCAGGGAATTATATAACCATACCATGTGAAGGTCCGAATTCTGATAGAAAAGACTTTTGGGCAGCTCTTGATGTTTCTCCTGCTCAAAGAGAAAATATCCTTGTAGTCACAGAGAATATTCCGAACATCATAAAAGATATTCCTCTCATCAAAAATTATGCAGATGTGTTCGAAGAAGTTGTTAGCTTACTACCGAAGAGAGAAATTGATTTCAAGATCGCTTTAATTTCGAACGCAAAGCTAGTAGTGCACGCTATTCGGAGAATGACTCTAAAGGAGAAAGAATAATTAGATAATCAAACTCGACAGCTTGTATGGAAGGGTCTGATTAGGCCTAGTTTCTCTAATTGGGGAGCAGCAGTGGTATTTGTCCCAAAGTCAGACGATACTCTCAGACTATGTGTGGATTATCGTGACTTGAATAAACATACATTAAAGAATAAACACCCATTTCCGCGGATTGTTGATTTGTTAGACGATTGAATGGCGCATAAGTATTTTCAAAAATGGACCTAGCTACAGGCTTCCATCACCTTTGTATTGCCGAAGAGTGTGTTTTATGACAGCATTCAGAGGTCCAGACTTATTCTATGAGTGGTTAGTAATGTCGTTCGGCTTATGTAAAGCTCCAGCTTATTTTGTCGAACTAATGAATAGAGTGTTCAAAGAAGATTTGAATAAATTTGTTTTGGTTTTCATTGATGACATATTGATCTTCTCTAAGTCAGAGAGCGAGCACATGAAACATTTCGAACAAGTATCGGAAATTCTCAGAAAGAATGTCTTGAAGGCCAAACTTTCCAAATGTATATTCTGGCAAGAAGAAGTCAAGTTTCTTGGCCATGTTGTATCAAAAGAAGGAATTTCTGTGGATCCCGGTAAAATCACCGCTATTCAAAATTGGAAGCAACCTAGTACTCCCACAGAAGTTCGAAGTTTTCTTGGATTAGCTAGTTATTATCAGAAGATCGTTAAAGATTTTATGAAGATATCTAGTTCCTTAACAAAGCTTACCAAGAAGCACGCAAGATTCAAGTAGACTCCCGAATGTGAGGAGGCTTTTCAGAAGCTAAAACTAAGATTAACAACTGCTCCAGTGTTAACAATTATTGATGGCAATCAAGACTTGAAAGTTTGGACAGATGCCTTTAGAGAAGGCCTAGGTACAGTATTAATGCAAAGAGGTCAAGTGGTTGCTTATGCTAGCCGTCAGCTGAAACCGCATGAGAAAAATTACGTTACTCATGATCTTGAGTTGTTAGCCATTGTATTTGCTTTAAAATTCTGGAGGCACTATCTTATGGGTGAGAAATTCGAACTGTATACATATCATCAGTCGCTAAAGTATCTGTTCACCCAGAAAGACTTGAATCTGAGGCAGCAACATTGGCCAGAATTTCTTGCAGCATACGATTTTGAGATTTTGTACACTACAGGGAAAGCCAATGTTGTGGCCGACGCGCTAAGTAGAAAGAATGTAATGATCGCACGTTTTATTATTACGACTTCATTGATTGATGAAATATCTGCTCTTCAGAAGGACAATCACTTCCTTCAGAGGATCAGAGAAAGAATACAGAAAGGCGAACCCTTGAGTTTCCAGATTGATAGCCAAGGGGTTTTAAGGCTAAAGGGTCGAATTTGTGTTCCTAACATTTCTGAGCTCCGGAAGGAAGTACTGGATGAATGCAAGTCAAAGCTTAGTATCCATCCAGGAGTGAGCAAAATGTATAATGATATTAAGCGTACATTCTGGTGGAGGTCGATGAAGAGAGACATTTCCTTATATGTTAGCAGGTGCTCTACTTGTCAACTAGTCAAAAGCGACCAACAGAAACCTGCTAGATTTTTGCAACCGCTGGACGTTCCAGGTTGGAAGTGGGAACATATTTCCATGGACTTGATAGATGGTTTTCCCAGGACCAAGAAAGGAAATGACAGTATTTAGGTGATCGTAGATCGCTTCACGTAGACCGCCCATTTTATAACTGTCAGATCCAATAGAACCGCCCAAAGTCTAGCACGGATTTATTTCAAAGAGATTGTTAGGCTACATGGAGTGCCGATCAATATAGTTAGTGATAGAGATCCAATTTTTACTAGCAAATTCTGGGAGGCATTTCAAGTAGAACCGGGAACGAAGCTGAATCTAAGCACCGCCTATCATCCTCAGACAAATAGTCAGACTGAGAGGGTGAATCGTGTACTAGAAGATTTATTGTGGGTTTGTGTTCTTGATTTTGGTGGATCATGGGATGACCATTTGCATTTGGCTGAGTTCTCATACAACAACAGCTACCAAGCGAGTCTAACAATGTCACCATTCAAAGCATTATATGGTAGACCGTGCCGATCTCCTACTTGTTGGGTTGAACCTGGTAATAGGCTTGTATTGGGACCAGATATGATTCGCAAAGCTGCGGATAAAATCGATTTCATTAAGAAACGATTGCTAGCAGCTCAAAGCCGACAGAAGAGCTATGCAGACTCGAGAAGGAGGGATTTAGCATTTGCTGTTGGTGACTATGTGTATCTTAAGGTTTCTCCGATGAGAGGAGCAATTCGATTTGGCAAGACTGGGAAGTTGGCGCCCAAATTTATTAGTCCATTCCCTATACTTGAACGGATTGGAACTCTCGCATATAAAGTTCAATTGCCCGATTGGTTGCCTGGAGTACATAATGTGTTTCACGTATCTCAACTTTGAAAGCATGTTCATGATCCAGACTTGATCGTGGAAGAAGCAGCGCAATGGGATATAGAAATTACTCCAGAATTGGCTGTGAGAAGAGAGCCGCTAAATATTATTAGCAAAGAAACCAAAGAACTGAGGAACAAGAAGGTTCACTTAGTCAAAGTTGTGGAGATCCGCGAGATTGTACTTGGGAAACTGAAGAGAGCATTAAGAAAGCCTATCCTAAGTGCAGGGTGGATATCTCTGATTGACTCCGGTGCATGGTACATTTACCATATCTTTGCATTACCATTTGGTTCTCTACTTTGCTGTTGTTCTCTTTTCATGGATGTATAACTTTTTAATTGTATAGTCTGAATGGTTTTAAAAGAGTATATGAATCAATTAGTATATTTTTGAAAGTTAACCAACAAATTGATTGCTGGTTGTGTTGTTTGATTTTTGGTTGATTAATTAGAATTTTGAACCATTTAGCCGAATTGAACAAATATTGAACTAAATTGGAAATAGATAGAAATATATACATGTGCATTATATATGTGTGAACAGGTTATGGATAAACAGCTAAGCAGAGGAATAAAATTGTTTGCCCAACAAATAGGTACATGTTTATTGTATTTCTTGGAGATTTGATGATTGTATGAGCCGATTGGCCAGCCGCTTGGCTTTTCCTTTTTCTTTTGGATTAGTGAGGGCCATCGGAGGCTATTTGAAATATCCCAAAGTTCCCTGTACAAAGAAGGTTATGGCGAAATTTTTCGAAAATTTAGGGTGTTAGCCAAATTTTTGAAGAATTTGAGAATTCTTAGAAACTGAAAAGTTGAAGAATAGAAACCAGAATGAAAAATGAGTTGGTTAATTAAACAACTTTCGACTTCGTTCCTTTTCGAGGACGAAAAGTTTTAAGTGGGGGAGATTGTAACAACCCGGAAAATCTGAACCAATTTAAAAATTTTAATTTGGCTATTTTAGTGGATTTTAGATATTTAAAATAAATTATTTTAAATAATAACGATGAAAAGTATGTTTGAATCAACATTTGAAAATAAATATAATTATTTTTAATTATAAACAAGGCTTGAAAAGGCGCGACAGTTTCAAAATTGGAATTCAAACTTTGACTGACTGTACCGGGTGCAAAATAAAATGGATTTTAGTGAAACCAAAAGTATTTAAATTTGTTAGTGATGATCTTTCTAATGAATCTGAAAAATCGAAGTTTCATAGCGGGAATCAAAAGTTGTGGCCAAATGAATTTTCAGAAAGGTCGCTATAGAGAATATATAGCCCTTGAAAATAGACATTTTGCAAACGACCTCAGAATTCGACGAAACCACTTTTGTTGGATTCGGGATGTCAAATTATTGCTAGGTTTTTCCATAATTTTTGAAGTTAATATGTGAGTGTGGCGAAGGAAAATGTGTTTGGTTAATTTCTGTTAAATTGGATCAACCAGAAAATGGCCGTTTTTTAAACGGTCTCAGAATTCGACGAAATTAGTTTTGCTGGGACCGTATCGTCAAAACATAGCTGGATTTATTTTTCTGGAATTTTTGGGATCAGTATGTGGCCCCGGAAAATTAAAATGTACGTTCAAATCAGAATTTGAATGTTTTATACTTTAATTTGAAGAATAACTGACTGTAATAGTTGAAATGGCTTACGAAACATATCCCATTGTGTTCAGAATAGGGGTATTTAGCAAGGGGAAACAATCGTTGGGTTTGGATAGGAGTTCGTATGTAATAAGAGGTATTTTCGGATTTTAAATAAATTATAAATTAAAATAAAACCCCAGCCAGTCACGTTCAAGCGCCACAATTCTCTCTCCCCGACAACTCTTGAAGCGACAACGGAAAACCCTCCCTTGCTTCTCTCCTCAAATCCGATCAATCCGTGCAATAAAATCATAGGCCCCTTTGGAACTTTTTGAAGATCTCCTCAAGAGCTTCAGATCCATATAAGGAGCACCCTCCATCGCTTCGTGTATCTCGAGATCGGACGCTCCAAACTCGACGTCTTCAAACCGCCGCCGTCCGTTCATCTGACCACCGAACTGGCAATCGTGGGTGGCGCCTGCGCGCCCTTCCTAGCCCGTCGTGGTGGCGTAGCCTGATCGTCCAATCACTGCTCGGATTTCACGCAAATCCGTGACCTAGTTTTGAAGTAAACAGTGAAGGTATACGGCTTGTTTTATTTAATGGATATAACACTTTTTAGTGTTGCAAACTTAAAAAAATCATATCTTTTTGCTATGTGGTCGAAATCCAGTGAAATGAGAGACAGTGGACCCATGAGGACATCTTCTACATTTTAGAAGAGACCGGATATTTTTCTGAGCCTTCTGCAGTTTTTGGTGGAGTGGAACCCAATGTGAGATTTCTGAATTATAAACGATATGGAAACAACGATGTATAAATTATATAGTCGAAGTATGAGTTACATAAGCGTTGTACACCTCATGTATAAGCGTTGTATATTCGATGTATAAGTTATATATGCGTTGTAAAAATGATATATGCATTGAAATAAATTGAAATTATGTTGAAATGAATTTGAAATATAGTTATATACGTGTATATATATATATATATATACTCCCCTCGTCCACAGACCATGGACGATATAAATTGGTTGTGATATTGTTTGGATTATTGGTTGATGTGAAAATTTGGTGAATATCATGAATGGTTGATTTGAAAAGATTGATTGTGGTTGAAATCCCAATGGGATTAGTATATGGGAAAATTCATCTGCGTACGAACTAGATATTGAAAAATCCTCATTGTCAAAAGCTACGAGGCTTTAAGGTAGAGTGAGGAGCCGTACTAGGGATGGTGCCGGTTTTAACTACCCTGTCGTTATGCTGCCGAAATTTTCTAAAATATTTCTTTGTTTGAAATAAAATTCATGTGTTGAAAGAAAATTCATGTGTTGAAATAAAATTCATGTGTCGAAAGAAAATTCATGTGTTGAATAGAAATTCATGTGTTGAAATAAAATTCATGTGTTGAAATAAAATTCATGTGCTGAAAGAAAATTCGTGTGTTGAATAGAAATTCATGTGTTGAAATAAAATTCATGTGTTGAAATAAAATTCATGTATTGAAATAAAATTCATGTATTGAAATAAAATTCATGTGTTGAAAGAAAATTCATGTGTTGGATATAATTCATGTGTTGTAAAAAATTCATGTGTTGAATGGACTTCATGTGTTGAATAAATTCTTTGAAAAAAAAAACATTTTTATCATATATATAGACTATGTAAAATATTAGTGTTTTAAATAAATTGTTTTAACACAAAAAATAACATTTTTACCTTATGTATAAACTATATAAAATAATCGTGTTTTGAAATAAATTGTTTTAAAATAAAAATCATATTTTTATCACATATACAGACTATATAAAATAATCGTGTTCTGAAATAAATTGTTTTACAATAAAAATCACATTTTTTATGATATATATTAACTGTTAAAAATAGTGATGTGTTGAAATAAATAGCTGTTAGATAAAAATATCGTTTTTATCAAATGTGTGAAATGAATATGGTTTTAAAATCGATGAATGAATTATATATATATATATATATATATATATATATAATTAAAATAAATCGAATAACAAAGCTGCAGTTTATGTTTTGAAACCGTGATTTCAAACGATTAGTGTGGGAGATCCGACCATCGGATTTTCCCAAAACCGAAACCGTTGGGCTCGCTATGGAAATATCTTTCCAACGACACCAACTCTGTGAAGATCCAATGGTTGGATTGTCTAGAATGTTTAATTCAAATCTAAAGAAAAACAGCGCCAGAATTGATTATATTTGCATATATAAGTATAATTAAATTAAATCGAATAACGACGCTGCAGTTCGTATTTTGAAATTGTAACTTCAAACGATTGTACCGGGAGATCCGACCGTCGGATTTTCCCAAAACTGAAACCGTTGGATTCGTTTTGAAAAGATCTTTCTAACGATATAAAATTTGTGAAGATCCAACGGTTAGAATTTCAGATATGTGTAAATCAAATCTGAAGAAAAACAGCGCCACGGCCGCGTTATGGCCTGAAGCGTCGTTTGAATGAATTAGCTATTTTTAAATGAATAAAAATAGCAATAAATCGTTATAAAATATTATAAACGATATGGAATGGAAATAAACCGAATTTACCCGATTTGTTGGATATTTGATGGTTGAATGTGTTTGGCGTGAAAAATAAAATTAAGAACAGAATTATTGATGTCGAATAATTTAACCATAAAAACGAATTGATTTAAATTCTAAATATACGTGAATTATTTGAAAAGGCCGAGTTAAATCTCATTTCAAATAATTGATCGGCGATAAGAAGTTGATGATGAAGACGGTGGTTGAAGACCGGAGATCTTCACCTCGGGTGGGTTGATTATTGATGTCATGATTGGGAGGCATCCCGAAATATAGATAAAAAGTGGTGATCGTCCAGACGTACGTGGAGATCGATGGATATGTGAGGTGCATAGTGCCTCCGGTTTCGTACAGACCCAGAACGAACTCGTAAATGGACTGTGTGTCTGACATTGGATTTTGCTCTGTGCTGATTGATCTCTATTAAATATATATCTGTTTGGCGGTGAAGAATTTAATATCTTGCTTAACGCCCTTCTCTGAGACGTACAAGCACAGAGGTTATATATCGATAGAAATCAGTCGCATTGAGTGAATTGCCTATGTGGCAGATGATCAAGGCTTTTGTTGAAAAGCAAAGTCTTGTGGTTGATGATTAAAGCACGGCCTGTGTGGCATAGCTTTGTGTATAATGTTGATTCACGAGCCGCACACCCCTGTATGAACCAGAAATGGGAGAGGACATCAGGAGGGCATGCGTTTCCTTCTAGCTAGGGTGGTGTCAGTGACCAACTAGCCCTGACATTTATATTATTTTCACCTGTGTGGTTGTTGCTGTTGCGAGGAGCCTTGGATATATCGGTGACTATGTGGAGCCGATGGAGTCACTGGACTCATTTACGCCCCAAAGGGCAGGGAAACGCAGTGTTTAGGCATTTTAATCCACATCGGTGACCGGCCCTGACGATCCAAAGGCTTGACTGAGTACTTGCTTGAAACTCGATGTAACACCCCGTATTTTCTGTGAACTTAAGAATTACAAATCTGAGTATAATTAAAATATAAAATCAGAATCAAGGGAAACGGGCTGTTCCACTGCGTTCGTCTCGGAAAAATACGCGAAATAGAGTCCGAAATTTCGTAAATCGGAGTCCATATGACCAAGTTATGGCCTTCCAAAGTTCAGAAAAAAATTAAACAGCACAGACCAGGTGTAACAACCCGAAAATCTGGGCCAGTTTAAAATTTATATTTTGGCAATTTTAGCGAATTTTGAATATTTAAAATGAATTATTTTAAATAATATCGACGAAATATTTAGTTTGAATAGAATTCGACGTATATATTATATACGTCGTCGTTAGAATATAAATTATTATATATAATTATAAATAAAATTGAAAATGGCGCGGTAGTTCGATAATTCGATTTCAAGCTTCAATTGAACATACCAGGTGCAAAACAATCCGGATTTTAGTGAAACTAAAAACATTAGGATCTAATTGATGATATCTTTCCAACGAATCCAAAAAATTGAAATTTCATAGCGGGAATCGAAAGATATGTGCAGTTGAAAATTCTGAATAGTCGTTATGGAATTCATGCCCTTAAAAGTGGAAATTTTGCAAACGACCTCGGATTTCGACGAAACCACTTTTGTTGGATTCGGAATGTAAAGTTATTGCTAGATTCCAATTTTCATAATTTTTCGAGTCAATATGTGAGCGTGGGAAAGGAAAACGCATTTTACCAGTTTCAGCTGATTTTAATCGACTAGAAGATGGCCATTTTTCAAACGGTGTCAGAATTCGATGAAACTAGTTTTGTTAGGACCGTATCATCAATACGAAGCTAGAAAATATTTTTCTGGAATTTTTAGGGTTAGTATGTGACCCCGGTAAATTGAAATGTACGTTTAAAATTCAATATATAGAGTTATACGTTGATTTTGACGAAAACTGATCGAAACAATGGAATCAGCTTACGATACATATCCCATTGTGTTCGGAATGGGGGTAATATGCTATGGACGTCAGGCGGTGGGCCTCGTTTCGAGGTCGAAATAAAAAGTTACTTTTTGAAATTAAATAGAGAAAAATATATATAATAAAAAAACCCTCCTCCCTTTTATCATTGCTCAGCCCCCCCCCCCCCCGTTCAAAACACTTTCCGATCGAATAGAATAAGAAAAAAATAACCCTAACCTACGAGGACGCAGCCGCCACAGGAGGAGACCGCCGACCTCCCCCAGATCACCTCCTCGCGGGCCACCGAGCTCTGGCGAAGCTCCCCCAGCTGACCGCCCCTCCTCATCTTCTCCTCCCCTATGCTAACGAGACCCGTTGCCCCTTTATAGCTGACCAGCGCCGCCGCCCTGTCCATCCATCATCGACGATTCTGAAACCCCTTCCAACGGTGAGTCCTTCTGATTTTTATAGGTTTAAAAACTGAGTTTTTATAGGTTTAAAAACTGATTTTTATAGTGTTTAAAAACTGAGTTTTTATAGGTTTAAGAACTGATTTTTATAGTGTTTAAAAACTGAGTTTTTATAGGTTTAAAAACTGATTTTTATAGTGTTTAAAAACTGAGTTTTTATAGGTTTAAAAACTGATTTTAGTTATATATAAAAAAACTGATTTTAGTTATATATAAAAAACTGATTTTATTTTAAGATATAAATGGAAAGTTATATTTTTAGAACATTAAATTTATAATATAGAGATATTAAAAATATGACCTTTATATAGTAAAAGATATGAAAATACTATTTTCAAAAAAATAGTGTATTGAAAATAAAATTTCTATATAATAAAGAATATAAAAGTAAAATCTTTTTATTTGAAAAAGCGAAATCTTTATTTTTGAAGAGGCGAGATTTTTATATATTGAATAGCATAGTAAAAATTCGATTTTTATATATCGAATATCATAGTAAAAATTCGATTTTTATATATTGAATAGCATAGTAAAAATTCGATTTTTATATATTGAATAGCGAAGTAAAAATGTGATTTTTATATATGTAGTGAATACGGGCAACGAAATAGACAAAAGAAAAGCACGGTGAAGATTTCCTACCCATGAAGAATTGCGTCATTCAGTTTAGCGAAAGGGTGAGAATTTCTCACCTTTCAATTTCTTTTTCTAGTTATATATATATATACTAGGATGCAGACGGTGTTTAGTAGCACCCGACACCCGTCATCCACAGACCATGGATGGCTTGTTTGTTAAATTGTTTGGTTGTGTAGTTGGTTAGATTATTTGGTTTGAATTGAATTGTTTGGTAAAATGAAATTGATTTGATTGATGTGTGAATGGCGTGGGCCTTCACTAGACCGGGGATAAGGCTAGGCCTTGTCCCGTTTCTAGTATCGTGTCGTTATGCCGTCGAAATTTTCTAAAAATAAGTTAGAAAAATAAAAATATCACTTTATTTAAAGAATGAACTTAATAGAAATTCATATGTTAAAATAAAATGTTTTATCGTTAAAAATATAATTTTTAATGTGAATATGAATATAGTGAATGTGAATAAATAAATATTCATTTACAAACCGGACGGTTTGTTTATGTACACCGATTTGGCTGTCATTGATTGGGACGATAAATTTTACACATCGCCCAACTACACAAATAAAATCTGTGTTTGATTTTTTGAAACACCACACGGGTGTTGGGATGAAATATGAAGTTCACTCATCCTGATTGATCAAATATGTCGATCGATTGATTGACAGGCTGTTATAAGCATTAGATATCTATATTTGATGCTTATACAGTGTAGTGCACTTTGGGTGATGGTTGATTATTTTTCAATGCTATTATATACATGTGTTGTATGAAAATCCATATAATTAATTTTATATGGTGATTGATTGGGCCTCATTCCAATTTAGAGAATAAAGAATATTATAAAGTAAAGGTTCATGTGTTGACTGTACTCATTCGTGAGATTAGTCATGTGTTGAACGTAATATTTTAACAATAAATTTTATATCTTTATCACTATTAAATAAAGGTTCATGTGTTGACTGTACTCATCCGTTGAGATTAGTCATGTGTTGAACGAAATAATTTAACAAAAATAGTCACACGTGGACAGTACTCATTCGTTGAAATTAGTCGTGTGTTGACAAAAATAAATATTCATTTGTTGAATAGAATAAAGGAATATATGAAGCCGTGTTGATTAGATCGACGCCATTTTGACGTGAACGATATTTATATCGATTTTATTCATTTTAAAATGAATATTGAAAAGTGATTTCGAAATCGAATATTTTGAAATGGAATTTGATTTCAATTGAATATATAACGAATTTGATTTGATAGAAAATGAATTGAATTTGATTTGAATAGAAAATGAATTGAATTTGATTTGAATAGAAAACGAATTTGATTTCAATTGAATATATAACGAATTTGATTTGATTAGAAAATGAATTGAATTTGA
Source organism: Allium sativum (assembly GCA_030737875.1). NCBI lineage: Eukaryota > Viridiplantae > Streptophyta > Magnoliopsida > Asparagales > Amaryllidaceae > Allium > Allium sativum. The sequence goes on along the minus strand of CM060913.1, from coordinate 587,606,969 downwards.
TTTGATTAGAAAATGCATTGAATTTGAATTGAATAGGAAAACAATTTCGAATTGAATTGAAAAAGAAAACGAATTCGAATTGAATTGAATTGAAAAGAAAATGAATTCGAATCGAATTAAAATCGATTTGAATTAATATCAAATAGAAATGAAACTAAAAAGGATTTATAATAGAAAATTCAATTTCGATTTGAATTTGAAATAAAGGTTGAAATTGTTTTTGAAACGAATTCAAAACTATTTATAAAATTCATTTTAAATAGTAATCGACGAAATATATATTATATATATAATATAATGGTCTGAATAGAACGCGCCGCGCCGCGGCAGTTCTCGAATTTCGACCATTGATTTTGTAACAACCCGAAAATCTGGGCCAGTTTAAAATTTTTATTTTGGCAATTTTAGCGAATTTTGATTATTTAAAATGAATTATTTTAAATAATATCGACGAGAAATTTATTTTGAATATAATTCGACGTATATATTATACGCGTCGTCGTTAAAATATAAATAATTATATATAATTATAAATAGAATTGAAAATGGCGCGGTAGTTCGATAATTCAATTTCAAACTTCAATTGAATGTACCGGATGCAAAACAATCCGGATTTTAGTGAAACCAAAAACATTGGGATCTAATTGTGAATATCTTTCCAACGAATCCGAAAAATCAAGATTTCATATCGGGAATCAAAAGATATGTCCAGTTGAAAATTCTGAATAGTCGCTATGGAATTCAGGCCCTTAAAAATGGACATTTTGCAAATGACCTCGGATTTCGACGAAACCACTTTTGTTGGGTCCGTGGTGCCAAGTTATTGCTAGGTTTCAAATTTCATAATTTTTCGATTCAGTATGTGAGCGTGGCAAAGGAAAACGTGTTTTGACCATTTCAGTTGATTTTAATCGACTGGAAATTGGCCATTTTTCTAACGATCTCAGAATTCGACGAAACTAGTTTTGTTAGGACCGTATCGTCAATACGAAGCTAGAAAATATTTTTCTGGAATTTTTCTAGTTAGTATGTGACTCCGGTAATTTGAAATGTACGTTTAAAATTCAATATAGTGATTTAAATGTAAATTTAACGAAAACTGATTCAAATGGTCAAATCAGCTTGCGATACATATCCCATTGTGTTCGGAATGGGGGTAATTAGCTAGGGACGACAGGTGGTGGGTCTCGTTTCGAGGTCAAAATAAAAAGGCACCTTTTTTAAAAATAATTAATATATATATATATATATATATAATTTTCTATATCCCCCCATCTCCCGTTCATATCTTAAAATCAAAATAAAGGGAAAAAAAAAATGAAACCGCATGTTGACCTAGCCGTCGCCCCTCTCCCTGGCGATCGCCACCTCGCCGCAGCCCACCACACCGCGTCGCCCCCTCTCTTCTCCTTCCACCATACTCCGAAACCCCCCCCCCCTTAATCGAATCCGCGTTGACCCCTCCTCCGTGACCGCGAGCTACCCGACCCCAATTGCCATCGCGAGAAACAAGGCCACCCTTTCTCAGCTCCGCCGAAGTCAAAGTGAAGCAACCAGAAGCGCACACCAGCAAGCGTTCGTCACCCCGGATCCCTCGAGCACCGACCAGCATCCAAGCTCCTCCCTTCGACGAAGACCACTGCCAAACCCCCCCCTCTGTAAGTCGTTTTAATCGATTTATTTTATTTTTATTTTATTTAAATAATGTTAAGACTGATTTTTTTCGTGTGATAAAATGCTGATTTTTGTTACTTTAAATTACTGATTTTTTTCGTGTAAATAAAAACTGATTTTTAGTAAAAGATTTGATTTTTTTTAAGTTAGTAAAAGATTTGATTTTTTTTAAGTTAGTAAAAGATTTGATTTTTTAAGTTAGTAAAAGATTTGATTTTTTAAGTTAGTAAAAGATTTGATTTTTTAACTTCGAAAGAAAAATATGATTTGTATATATAGAACTTCGAATTAAAAATAGAATTTTTATATATTGAACTTTGAAATAAAAATTCGATTTTTATATATTGAACTTTGAAATAAAAATTCGATTTTTATATATAAAGTAAAACTGATTTTTATATAATGATTAACTGATTTATATATAATGTTAAAACTGATTTATATATAATGTTAAAACTGAAAATTTATTTTAAAAGCTAAGATGGGAATTTTATATATGAAAAGGCAATATTTAAAGGGATAAAAATTCGATTTTTATATATTGAATATCGAAATAAAAATATGATTTTTATATATTGAACTTCATAGGAAAAATATGATTTTTATATATTGAACTTCATAGGAAAAATATGATTTTTATATATTGAACTTCATAGGAAAAATATGATTTTTATATATTGAACTTCATAGGAAAAATATGATTTTTATATATTGAACTTCATAGGAAAAATATGATTTTTATATATTGAACTTCATAGGAAAAATATGATTTTTATATATTGAACTTCGAAATAAAAATATAATTTTTATCTATATAACATAGAAATAAAAATATGATTTTTATTTATTGAACTTCGAACTAAAAATACGATTTTTATGTATTGAATAGCGAAGTAAAAATTCGATTTTTACGTATGTAGTGAAAGCAGCAACGAGGGTGACAAAAAGGCGAAGACTTCTGCAAATAAAGTGCCGTGGAGCTTGGATAGCTATCGGTGAGAATTTCTCACCTTTCAATTTTATTTCTAGTTATGTATATATATACTAGGATGCAGACGGTGCTTAGTAGCACCCGACACAATCGTCCACAGACCATGGACTTGTTTGTTTGATTGTTTGGTGATTGATTGCGATATTGGTTTGAATGTGGTTTGTGATGTGAAAAATCGAATCGATAAATTGGTTAGGATTAGACGTGCGCCGTTATAAGGCGAAGGAGTAAGGCTAGGTTAGACTCTTACTCCAAATTTTGTGGTTTGCATAACGAAATTGATTTGATTGATGTGTGAATGGCGTGGGCCTTCACTAGACCGGGGATAAGGCTAGGCCTCGTCCCGTTTCTAGTATCATGCCGTTATGCCGCCGAAATTTTCTAAAACGTGTTAGAAAAATAAAAATATCATTTTATTTAAAGAATGAACTTAATAGAAATTCATATGTTGGAATAAAATGTTTTATCGTTAAAAATATAATTTTTAACGTGAATGTGAATAAATAAATATTCATTTACAAACCGAACGGTTTGTTTATGTACACCTATTTGAATGACATTGATTGGGACGATAAATTTTACACATCGCCCAACTGCACGAATAAAATCTGTGTTTGATTGTTTGAAACCCCACACGGGTGTTGGGATGAAATTTGAAGTTCACTCATCCTGATTGATGAAATATGTCGATCGATTGATTGACAGGCTGTTATAAGCGTTGAATATATACATTTGATGCTTATACAGTGTAGTGCACTTTGGTTGATGGTTGATTATTTTCAATGCTATTATATACATGTGTTGTATGCAAATCCATATAATTAATTTTATATGGTAATTGATTGGGCCTCATTCCAGTTTTGAAAAAGAAATATTTGAAAAAGAAATATTTGAAATAGAATATTTGAAAATAGAAATTTATGAAGCCGTGTTGATTAGATTGACGCCATTTTGACGTGAACGATATTTATATCAATTTTAAGTGATTTCGAAATGAATTGAATTGAAAACGATTTCGAAATGAATTGAATTGAAAACGATTTCGAAATGAATTGAATTGAAAACGATTTCGAAATGAATTGAATTGAAAACGATTTCGAAATGAATTGAATTGAAAACGATTTCGAATTGAATTGAAAACAAATTGAAATGAATCCAAATTGAATTGAAATTTGAATTGAATAGAAATGAATTTTAAAACGAATTTATAAAGAAGAATTCAATTTTGATTTGAATTGAAAAGGAAGTTGAAATTGTTTTTGAAACGAATTCGAAACTATTTATATAATTCGTTTTAAATAGAAATCGATGAAATATATATTATATATATTATATATATAATATAATGGCCTGAATAGAACGCGCCGCGCCGCGGCAGTTCGCGAATTTCGACCATTTATTTCAAACGGACATTACGGGAGATCCGACCGTCGGATTCTCCTAAAACCGGAACCGTTGGGTTCGTATCGAAAAGAGATTTATAATGAATGTTAGAAATTTGAAATCTAACGGTTGGATTTGGAGATACGTCCAAATCAAATTCGAAAAAGGTCGATGTAAGTGCAGTTCGATGGCCGTTGTTGGAAATCGACTGTACGGGCCTTGATAAAATTATTAAAAATAGTAATAATTTGTGTAAAATCATAAGAAATGATTTGTGAAAGTTTGGGATGAAAAACTCCATATTTGAAAAGATAAAAATAGATTTTTATCGAAATGAACTAGTTTTGAACTAGAATTATAATTCTATTTATTTTTAAATAAATAAATTGAATTTGAAATGGTTTTGAAAATAACCAAAATTTCCAATGATTGCATTGGAGTGGATTTGAATCGAAATTGTCTTCGGAATATTTCGATGTTGGAATTCGTGATTATACAGGTGTTGTTATGGAAATTTGAAAGATATATATTTATATCGTTATTTCCAATACGACATTTGTTAGTCGTAGAATTCGATATTGAATATAAGCCGATATATTTTCTATTCAGAGCCTTGTATTGAATATCGAATGTGATTTGGGTTTGTCGTGAATGGTGTCTTCACTAACACTGTTCTTGAACCCAGTTGAGAAAAGATTAAATCTTTTTTATTTAGATTTAATGAAGTGTACCAATTAAATGATATTTAATTGGAATTGAATTGGTATTGATTTTTTGGGTTTATCGTGAACAGTGTTTTAAATAACACTTGTTCTTTAACCCGATAATTAATCGAATGTGATTTGGGTTTGTCGTGAATGGTGTCTTCACTAACACTGTTCTTGAACCCAGTTGAGAAAAGATTAAATCTTTTTATTTAGATTTAATGAAGTGTACCAATTAAATAATATTTAATTGGAATTGAATGGATATTGATTTTTGGGTTTATCGTGAACAGTGTTTTAAATAACACTTGTTCTTTAACCCGATAATTAATGGGATGTGACTTTGGGTTTATCGTGAACCGTGTTTTAAATGACACTGATTCTTTAACCCAGTCACAGATTAAAACTAAGTGGAGTTTTAATGAATCTTTAATTAGATTGAAAAGATCGAGAATGGAGTATCACCAGTTTTGCTCCAGGCGATAGTTAAATCTTTAATTAGATTTGAACGTGAAATTTAGAAACTAACTGTCGGTTAGCTAAGTAGAATGGTTTTCTGGATATTGATCTGATGTTGGTTTCGGCCTTCGGGGTTAATATTTGGGGAATTATTCTCTTGATTAATTTACGGTTAATGACTAATGAGTTGGAATGAGGCGTATGTTGTGTTTGTGTAACACTTTTATAATATATACGCGAGTTATTCGGAAAGACCGGGTTTATCCCATTCTGAATAACTGATACGACGATAAGTCGAAGATGAAGACGATGGTCGAAGACCGGAGGTCTTCACGTCGTTTGGGTGATAACTGATGATCTTGATTGGGCTGTACACCCAAGAAGATGGAAACAGTTAGTGATCGTCCAGACGTGCTTGGAGATCGATGGATATGCGGGGTACTAGGTGCCTCCGGTTTCGTTCAGACCCAGAACGGACTTGTAAATGGACTGTGTGTCTGACATCGGATTTCATTCTGTGTGACTGATATCGGTTGCATAGGATGGCTTGCCTGTGTGGCATGCTAAGATGCAAATGATCAAGGCTTCTGTTGAAAAGCAAAGTCTTGTGGTTGATGACCAAAGCACGGCCTTTGTGGCGTAGCTTTGTGTAACGTTTACCTCGCGGGTTTCACACCCGGTATGAACCAAAAACGGGAGGGAACATCAGGGAGGACTTGCGTTTCTTTCTAGCTAGAAGTGGCGTCAGTGGTTTTACACGCCCTGACGAGTTTGACTTATGTGGTTGTTGCTGTTGCGAGGCGCCTCGGATTGATCGGTCGTTCTCGAACCGATGGAGTCATTTGTTGGCTCGTTTACGCCCCATAGGGCGGAGAGACGTATTGTTCAGGCATAATAATCCACATCGGTGGACCGGCCCTGACGATCTAAAGGGTTGATGCGTTCTGATCCTGAGACATGGGCTAGATTGTCTCGAATCGGTTGAGGACTATCTTTTGCCTCGGTTCATAGATGGAAATCCAATTTCCAAATACGTGACATCTGCGGTTTTATTTGTAATCCTATATATGGCGACATAGTGGGATGGGGCGCTTATGCCGCCTATGATTGATACTTATGATTTGAAGTGGTTTTATACACTATGCACTTATTATAGTATCAAATGATTTGTTTCAAACGTATCAAGCATTCTTTGGCTGTTATAAGGGAAAACCCTATCCCCCGGCTTGCGTTGCATTGTGTGATAGGACCTGGGTCTTATAACAGCTTCATTTTTCTTTATTTAGCATTGCGCTGTTTGTTTTATACACTGGTATTCTTGGGAGGAAACCCGTTCCGTGTTATACGGCGTGGTCCCTTGATTTACCTAATGATTTAAAATAAAGATTAAATAACTGTTTTAGTTCTCACACCAGTCACATGACTGACCTGGAGTTTATTGTTTTAACCTAAACTCTGGGTGCCCCTATTTTCGACACGGGCAGCTAGTAGTTTTGGTTTTGCAGATTTATATTCACAGGATCCTGGTTTACAGCTGGAATGATATCCGGAAAGCTTTGTATCCGTATATCTCTTCTAGTTGTGTATTGTATTATTTTCCGCTGCTATGTATTTAAATGTAATTTAAATCTCTGATATTTCTGTGTAATATTCATTTATACTCTGTATATTCTTGTAATCTGATGCATTGTTGTAATATACAATGAAACGTTCTTCTGTATGCGTTCTGTTTTGTCATGTTCTCAAACGATAGGGCGTTTCGAACGGCCTGGATCGGTTTAACGACTGGTTCGGACCGAGCGAAATTCGTAGCCGTCACAGTTGGTATCAGAGCTTTGGTTTACAAAGCTCAGAGAACAAGACACATTAGAACCCTACGAAAGAATTCATCAGATATTGGATTAGTAATATCCAATTAGAATGACTCGTTAGAGATAGGATCAGTAGTATCCTAGAACGAGTGTGAAGAGTATATTTTTTTTCTTTTTCTTTTTTCAAATGAAAACAATTTTGTTTTGAAAATCTAAATCACTTAATCGTATTTGATTATCTATTTATATTGATGTGGACAATTCAGTATATAAAGAATTTGCATATACGCCTTGCAAACGTATATTCAAAGTTTTAATATATTGGATAGATATAGCATCACACTCTAGTCGCCCGGGGATGATGCTGATAATTGTGATCACATTATCAGTATTTAAATTCGAGTGACGAAAGTGAGATTTCTATATATTTCCATTAGACTGGTGTGAGAACCAAAATTAGATAGGGCCTATTGTTGTGATTTGGCATCAAAAATCTGATTTTTGACTATGTATCAAAGTTATCAATTTGAAACTTTAATCCACTAATTGATTGATGTTTGTGGTGTTTGTTTATTTGTTTGCTAATTTTGAACCATTATGCCTAATTTGATCAAATATTGAACTGTATTGAAAATTGGTTGCATTTGCTTGCATATACATATATATCATTGAACAGGTCATAGCAAGGAGGCTAGAGCCAGAGAATAAAATTTGTTTGCCCGACACATAATTTCCTGTTTTGTTTGGGTGATGATGATTTTGTGAGCCTATTGGCTAGCCGCTTGGCTTTTTCTTTTTCTTTTTGAGATCTGAAGGACCGGGGAAGCTATTTGAAATTCCACGATGCTCCCGGTGCAGGGGAGGTTATGGCGAAATTTTTCAAAAATTTAGGGTGTTAGCCAAATTTTTGAAATTTTAGAAAATTCTCAGAAACTGAAAGGTTAGAGAATGGAAGCCTGATCGAGCGTAGAGTTGATTAATCAAACCACTTTCGACTTTGTTCCTTTTCGGGGACGAAAAGTTTTAAGTGGGGGAGATTGTAACAACCCGAAAATCTGGGCCAGTTTAAAATTTTTATTTTGGCAATTTTAGCGAATTTTGATTATTTAAAATGAATTATTTTAAATAATATCGACGAGAAATTTATTTTGAATATAATTCGACGTATATATTATACGCGTCGTCGTTAAAATATAAATAATTATATATAATTATAAATAGAATTGAAAATGGCGCGGTAGTTCGATAATTCGATTTCAAACTTCAATTGAATGTACCGGATGCAAAACAATCCGGATTTTAGTGAAACCAAAAACATTGGGATCTAATTGTGAATATCTTTCCAACGAATCCGAAAAATCAAGATTTCATATCGGGAATCAAAAGATATGTCCAGTTGAAAATTCTGAATAGTCGCTATGGAATTCAGGCCCTTAAAAATGGACATTTTGCAAATGACCTCGGATTTCGACGAAACCACTTTTGTTGGGTCCGTGGTGCCAAGTTATTGCTAGGTTTCAAATTTCATAATTTTTCGATTCAGTATGTGAGCGTGGCAAAGGAAAACGTGTTTTGACCATTTCAGTTGATTTTAATCGACTGGAAATTGGCCATTTTTCTAACGATCTCAGAATTCGACGAAACTAGTTTTGTTAGGACCGTATCGTCAATACGAAGCTAGAAAATATTTTTCTGGAATTTTTCTAGTTAGTATGTGACTCCGGTAATTTGAAATGTACGTTTAAAATTCAATATAGTGATTTAAATGTAAATTTAACGAAAACTGATTCAAATGGTCAAATCAGCTTGCGATACATATCCCATTGTGTTCGGAATGGGGGTAATTAGCTAGGGACGACAGGTGGTGGGTCTCGTTTCGAGGTCAAAATAAAAAGGCACCTTTTTTAAAAATAATTAATATATATATATATATATAAAATTTTCTATATCCCCCCATCTCCCGTTCATATCTTAAAATCAAAATAAAGGAAAAAAAAAAAATGAAACCGCATGTTGACCTAGCCGTCGCCCCTCTCCCTGGCGATCGCCACCTCGCCGCAGCCCACCACACCGCGTCGCCCCCTCTCTTCTCCTTCCACCATACTCCGAAACCCCCCCCCCTTAATCGAATCCGCGTTGACCCCTCCTCCGTGACCGCGAGCTACCCGACCCCAATTGCCATCGCGAGAAACAAGGCCACCCTTTCTCAGCTCCGCCGAAGTCAAAGTGAAGCAACCAGAAGCGCACACCAGCAAGCGTTCGTCACCCCGGATCCCTCGAGCACCGACCAGCATCCAAGCTCCTCCCTTCGACGAAGACCACTGCCAAACCCCCCCCTCTGTAAGTCGTTTTAATCGATTTATTTTATTTTTATTTTATTTAAATAATGTTAAGACTGATTTTTTTCGTGTGATAAAATGCTGATTTTTGTTACTTTAAATTACTGATTTTTTTCGTGTAAATAAAAACTGATTTTTAGTAAAAGATTTGATTTTTTTTAAGTTAGTAAAAGATTTGATTTTTTTTTAAGTTAGTAAAAGATTTGATTTTTTAAGTTAGTAAAAGATTTGATTTTTTAAGTTAGTAAAAGATTTGATATTTTAACTTCGAAAGAAAAATATGATTTGTATATATAGAACTTCGAATTAAAAATAGAATTTTTATATATTGAACTTTGAAATAAAAATTCGATTTTTATATATTGAACTTTGAAATAAAAATTCGATTTTTATATATAAAGTAAAACTGATTTTTATATAATGATTAACTGATTTATATATAATGTTAAAACTGATTTATATATAATGTTAAAACTGAAAATTTATTTTAAAAGCTAAGATGGGAATTTTATATATGAAAAGGCAATATTTAAAGGGATAAAAATTCGATTTTTATATATTGAATATCGAAATAAAAATATGATTTTTATATATTGAACTTCATAGGAAAAATATGATTTTTATATATTGAACTTCATAGGAAAAATATGATTTTTATATATTGAACTTCATAGGAAAAATATGATTTTTATATATTGAACTTCATAGGAAAAATATGATTTTTATATATTGAACTTCATAGGAAAAATATGATTTTTATATATTGAACTTCATAGGAAAAATATGATTTTTATATATTGAACTTCGAAATAAAAATATAATTTTTATCTATATAACATAGAAATAAAAATATAATTTTTATTTATTGAACTTCGAACTAAAAATACGATTTTTATGTATTGAATAGCGAAGTAAAAATTCGATTTTTACGTATGTAGTGAAAGCAGCAACGAGGGTGACAAAAAGGCGAAGACTTCTGCAAATAAAGTGCCGTGGAGCTTGGATAGCTATCGGTGAGAATTTCTCACCTTTCAATTTTATTTCTAGTTATGTATATATATACTAGGATGCAGACGGTGCTTAGTAGCACCCGACACAATCGTCCACAGACCATGGACTTGTTTGTTTGATTGTTTGGTGATTGATTGCGATATTGGTTTGAATGTGGTTTGTGATGTGAAAAATCGAATCGATAAATTGGTTAGGATTAGACGTGCGCCGTTATAAGGCGAAGGAGTAAGGCTAGGTTAGACTCTTACTCCAAATTTTGTGGTTTGCATAACGAAATTGATTTGATTGATGTGTGAATGGCGTGGGCCTTCACTAGACCGGGGATAAGGCTAGGCCTCGTCCCGTTTCTAGTATCGTGCCGTTATGCCGCCGAAATTTTCTAAAACGTGTTAGAAAAATAAAAATATCATTTTATTTAAAGAATGAACTTAATAGAAATTCATATGTTGGAATAAAATGTTTTATCGTTAAAAATATAATTTTTAACGTGAATGTGAATAAATAAATATTCATTTACAAACCGAACGGTTTGTTTATGTACACCTATTTGAATGACATTGATTGGGACGATAAATTTTACACATCGCCCAACTGCACGAATAAAATCTGTGTTTGATTGTTTGAAACCCCACACGGGTGTTGGGATGAAATTTGAAGTTCACTCATCCTGATTGATGAAATATGTCGATCGATTGATTGACAGGCTGTTATAAGCGTTGAATATATACATTTGATGCTTATACAGTGTAGTGCACTTTGGTTGATGGTTGATTATTTTCAATGCTATTATATACATGTGTTGTATGCAAATCCATATAATTAATTTTATATGGTAATTGATTGGGCCTCATTCCAGTTTTGAAAAAGAAATATTTGAAAAAGAAATATTTGAAATAGAATATTTGAAAATAGAAATTTATGAAGCCGTGTTGATTAGATTGACGCCATTTTGACGTGAACGATATTTATATCAATTTTAAGTGATTTCGAAATGAATTGAATTGAAAACGATTTCGAAATGAATTGAATTGAAAACGATTTCGAAATGAATTGAATTGAAAACGATTTCGAAATGAATTGAATTGAAAACGATTTCGAAATGAATTGAATTGAAAACGATTTCGAATTGAATTGAAAACAAATTGAAATGAATCCAAATTGAATTGAAATTTGAATTGAATAGAAATGAATTTTAAAACGAATTTATAAAGAAGAATTCAATTTTGATTTGAATTGAAAAGGAAGTTGAAATTGTTTTTGAAACGAATTCGAAACTATTTATATAATTCGTTTTAAATAGAAATCGATGAAATATATATTATATATATTATATATATAATATAATGGCCTGAATAGAACGCGCCGCGCCGCGGCAGTTCGCGAATTTCGACCATTTATTTCAAACGGACATTACGGGAGATCCGACCGTCGGATTCTCCTAAAACCGGAACCGTTGGGTTCGTATCGAAAAGAGATTTCTAATGAATGTTAGAAATTTGAAATCTAACGGTTGGATTTGGAGATACGTCCAAATCAAATTCGAAAAAGGTCGATGTAAGTGCAGTTCGATGGCCGTTGTTGGAAATCGACTGTACGGGCCTTGATAAAATTATTAAAAATAGTAATAATTTGTGTAAAATCATAAGAAATGATTTGTGAAAGTTTGGGATGAAAAACTCCATATTTGAAAAGATAAAAATAGATTTTTATCGAAATGAACTAGTTTTGAACTAGAATTATAATTCTATTTATTTTTAAATAAATAAATTGAATTTGAAATGGTTTTGAAAATAACCAAAATTTCCAATGATTGCATTGGAGTGGATTTGAATCGAAATTGTCTTCGGAATATTTCGATGTTGGAATTCGTGATTATACAGGTGTTGTTATGGAAATTTGAAAGATATATATTTATATCGTTATTTCCAATACGACATTTGTTAGTCGTAGAATTCGATATTGAATATAAGCCGATATATTTTCTATTCAGAGCCTTGTATTGAATATCGAATGTGATTTGGGTTTGTCGTGAATGGTGTCTTCACTAACACTGTTCTTGAACCCAGTTGAGAAAAGATTAAATCTTTTTTATTTAGATTTAATGAAGTGTACCAATTAAATGATATTTAATTGGAATTGAATTGGTATTGATTTTTTGGGTTTATCGTGAACAGTGTTTTAAATAACACTTGTTCTTTAACCCGATAATTAATCGAATGTGATTTGGGTTTGTCGTGAATGGTGTCTTCACTAACACTGTTCTTGAACCCAGTTGAGAAAAGATTAAATCTTTTTATTTAGATTTAATGAAGTGTACCAATTAAATAATATTTAATTGGAATTGAATGGATATTGATTTTTGGGTTTATCGTGAACAGTGTTTTAAATAACACTTGTTCTTTAACCCGATAATTAATGGGATGTGACTTTGGGTTTATCGTGAACCGTGTTTTAAATGACACTGATTCTTTAACCCAGTCACAGATTAAAACTAAGTGGAGTTTTAATGAATCTTTAATTAGATTGAAAAGATCGAGAATGGAGTATCACCAGTTTTGCTCCAGGCGATAGTTAAATCTTTAATTAGATTTGAACGTGAAATTTAGAAACTAACTGTCGGTTAGCTAAGTAGAATGGTTTTCTGGATATTGATCTGATGTTGGTTTCGGCCTTCGGGGTTAATATTTGGGGAATTATTCTCTTGATTAATTTACGGTTAATGACTAATGAGTTGGAATGAGGCGTATGTTGTGTTTGTGTAACACTTTTATAATATATACGCGAGTTATTCGGAAAGACCGGGTTTATCCCATTCTGAATAACTGATACGACGATAAGTCGAAGATGAAGACGATGGTCGAAGACCGGAGGTCTTCACGTCGTTTGGGTGATAACTGATGATCTTGATTGGGCTGTACACCCAAGAAGATGGAAACAGTTAGTGATCGTCCAGACGTGCTTGGAGATCGATGGATATGCGGGGTACTAGGTGCCTCCGGTTTCGTTCAGACCCAGAACGGACTTGTAAATGGACTGTGTGTCTGACATCGGATTTCATTCTGTGTGACTGATATCGGTTGCATAGGATGGCTTGCCTGTGTGGCATGCTAAGATGCAAATGATCAAGGCTTCTGTTGAAAAGCAAAGTCTTGTGGTTGATGACCAAAGCACGGCCTTTGTGGCGTAGCTTTGTGTAACGTTTACCTCGCGGGTTTCACACCCGGTATGAACCAAAAACGGGAGGGGGCATCAGGGAGGACTTGCGTTTCTTTCTAGCTAGAAGTGGCGTCAGTGGTTTTACACGCCCTGACGAGTTTGACTTATGTGGTTGTTGCTGTTGCGAGGCGCCTCGGATTGATCGGTCGTTCTCGAACCGATGGAGTCATTTGTTGGCTCGTTTACGCCCCATAGGGCGGAGAGACGTATTGTTCAGGCATAATAATCCACATCGGTGGACCGGCCCTGACGATCTAAAGGGTTGATGCGTTCTGATCCCGAGACATGGGCTAGATTGTCTCGAATCGGTTGAGGACTATCTTTTGCCTCGGTTCATAGATGGAAATCCAATTTCCAAATACGTGACATCTGCGGTTTTATTTGTAATCCTATATATGGCGACATAGTGGGATGGGGCGCTTATGCCGCCTATGATTGATACTTATGATTTGAAGTGGTTTTATACACTATGCACTTATTATAGTATCAAATGATTTGTTTCAAACGTATCAAGCATTCTTTGGCTGTTATAAGGGAAAACCCTATCCCCCGGCTTGCGTTGCATTGTGTGATAGGACCTGGGCCTTATAACAGCTTCATTTTTCTTTATTTAGCATTGCGCTGTTTGTTTTATACACTGGTATTCTTGGGAGGAAACCCGTTCCGTGTTATACGGCGTGGTCCCTTGATTTACCTAATGATTTAAAATAAAGATTAAATAACTGTTTTAGTTCTCACACCAGTCACATGACTGACCTGGAGTTTATTATTTTAACCTAAACTCTGGGTGCCCCTATTTTCGACACGGGCAGCTAGTAGTTTTGGTTTTGCAGATTTATATTCACAGGATCCTGGTTTACAGCTGGAATGATATCCGGAAAGCTTTGTATCCGTATATCTCTTCTAGTTGTGTATTGTATTATTTTCCGCTGCTATGTATTTAAATGTAATTTAAATCTCTGATATTTCTGTGTAATATTCATTTATACTCTGTATATTCTTGTAATCTGATGCATTGTTGTAATATACAATGAAACGTTCTTCTGTATGCGTTCTGTTTTGTCATGTTCTCAAACGATAGGGCGTTTCGAACGGCCTGGATCGGTTTAACGACTGGTTCGGACCGAGCGAAATTCGTAGCCGTCACAGATTTCAAACGGACATTACGGGAGAGCCAACCGTCGGATTCTCCTAAAACCGGAACCGTTGGGTTCGTATCGAAAAGAGCTTTCTAACGAATATTAGAAATTTGAAATCTAACGATTGGATTTGGAGTTATGTCCAAATCAAATTCGAAAAAGGTCGATGTAAGTGCAGTTCGATGGCCGTTGATGGAAATCGACTGTACGGGCCTTGATAAAATTATTAAAAATGTCAATAATTTGTGTAAAATCATAAGAAATGATTTGGGAAAATTTGGGATGAAAAACTCCATATTTGAAAAGATAAAAATAGATTTCTATCGAAATGAACTAGTTTGAACTAAATTTAAAACCCAATTATTTTTAAATAAATAAATTAGATTTAAAAAGGGGTTTTAAATAATCGGAATTCCTAATATATTTGATTTGAATTGAATTAGAATTGATTTGTGGGTTTATCGTGAACGGTGTTTTAAATAACACTAGTTCTTTAACCCGACAATAAATAGAATGTGATTTGGGCTTATCGTGAACTGTGTTTTAAATGACACAAGTTCTTTAACCCAGTAAAAAGAGTTTTGATGAATCTTCAATTAAATTGATAATTTAAATTATCAACTTTATAAAATAAGCGAGAATGGAGTATCACCAGTTTTGCTCCAAAGCGATAGTTAAATCTTTAATCAGATTTGAACGTGAAATGGTAATTAATTTTACCGAACACTATGATGTTAAATATGGAGTATCACTAGTTTTGCTCCAAAGCGATAGTTAAATCTTTAATCAGATTTGAACGTGAAATGGTAATTAATTTTACCGAACACTATGATGTTAAATATGGAGTATTACCAGTTTTGCTTCATGGGATGAATAGGTTGGGATTGGGAAATAAAATAAATAATTACTTCGGTGTGGTTCGCTAATCTCGACTAGTTTAGAAAACCATAATTTGGTTTGAAATGACATCCAAAGGAAGATTAAAGGATAAATTTTAATGAATTTATCTTGGATAAAATTAATGGGAACCTTTCCCTAAGACTATTCTGAATTGGAATGAGGCGTTCGTTGTGTTTGTACAACATTTGTTTTTAATATACGCGGGTTGTTCGGAAAGGTCGGGTTTATTCCCATTCTGAATAACCGATTCGACGATATGTCGAAGATGAAGACGGTGGTTGAAGGCCGGAAGTCTTCACATCGTTTGGATAATTATTGACGATCCTGATTGGGCTGTACACCCAAAAGGATGGAAATAGTTGGTGGTCATCCAGACGTACTTGGAGATGAATGGATATGCGAGAAAAGTGCCTCCGGTTTCGTTCAGACCTAGAACGGACTTGTAAATGGATGGTGTGTCTGACATTGTATTCCTTTATATTGTATTTTTTGATCTCTGCTAAATATATATATATGTTTGGCGGCGGAGAATTTATTCTCTTGCTTAACGCCCTTCTCTGAGACACATGAGCTCAGAGGTTATATATTGGCAGAAATCAGTGGTACGATATGGATTGATAGTGTGGCATGCTGAGATGCAGTAATCCAGACTTTTGTTGAAAAGCAAAGTTTGGTGGTTGATGATCAAAGCGCAGCTGATATAGCATGGCTTTGTGTATAGCGTTGATCCACGAGCCTCACACCCCGGTATGGTGGTAAACTGGTGGTTTGATCAGTATGCTTTTTAGTGGATGGGCACCTTAGTGGTGTCGTGGATTCGGTCAACCGAGATGAGCCTAGTGCTCAGGGATATATAGAGTAGGCGGTGTTTTCTCTCGCTGGTACGTAAGCCGCGGTGGTACTCTGGTCCCAAATGTGCGGATGTGCAGACGGTGTTCTCTTGTTGGGACGTAAGCCGTGGTGAATTGCATTACGCGATCGATCTTTCGAATCAGGAGCCACCATGATGGAAATCCAATTTCCGATACGTGTATTTCGGTTTTATTTGTAGAGCCTAGTATGGCGACATAGTGGGATGGGGCACTTATGCCGTCTATGATTGATACTTATGATTTGAAGATATTTTATACAATATGCACTTATAATAGTATCAAATGATTTGTTTTAAACGTATCAAGCATTCTTGGCTATTATAAGGTAAAAACCCTATCCTACGGCTTGCGTTGCATTGTGTGATGGGACCTGGGTCTTATAATAGCTTCATTTTTCTTTATTTAGCATTGCGCTGTTGTTTTATGCACTGGTGTTCTTGGGAGGAAACCCGTTCCGTGTTATGCGGCGTGGTCCCTTGATTTACCTAACTTTAAAAATAAAGATTAATAACTGTTTTAGTTCTCACACCAGTCACATGACTGACCTGGAGTTTATTGTTTTAACCTAAACTCTGGGTGCCCCTATTTTCGACACGGGCAGCTAGTAGTTTTGGTTTTGCAGATTTATATTCACAGGATCCTGGTTTTCAGCTGGAATGATATCCGGAAAGCTTTGTATCCGTATATCTCTTCTAGTTGTGTATTGTATTATTTTTCCGCTGCGATGTATTTAAATGTAATTTAAATCTCTGATATTTCTGTGTAATATTCATTAATACTCTGTATATTCTTGTATCTGATGGAATTGTTGTAATAACAATGAAAATGTTCTTTTGTCTGCGTTCTGATTTGTCTTGTCCTCACAATAATTCGTTCTTTCTCATCTCTTCGGAGACCGGGGAAGTTTTGGGTCGCTTCTTTTGGTATCAGAGCTTTGGTTTACAAAGCTCAGAGAACAAGACACATTAGAACCAAACGAAAGAATTCATCAGAGATTGGATTGGTAATATCCAATAAGAATGACTCGTTAGAGATGGGATCAGTAGTATCCTAGGATGAGTCAAAAGAGTGTTATTTTTAAAATAAACATTTAAACAAACTTTGTTTTGAAAGTTTAAACCATTTTATACGTATTTGAATATTTGTTTTATATTGAATTTGGACAATCCAATATATAAAGATTCTGCATATACGCCTTGCAAACGTGTATTCGAAGTTTTAATATATTGAATAGATATAGAATCACACTCTAGTCGCCCGGAGATGATACTGATGATTGAGATCTCATCATCAGTGTTTATGTTCGAGTTTCGAAAGTGAGATATTGATATATTTCCACTCGACTGGTGTGAGAACCAAACTAGATAGGCTTATTGTTGTGATTTGGCATCAGAAACATGATTTTTAGTATATATATATAGAAAAATTATACCTTTGAAAGTTAACCAACACATTGATTGCTAGCTGTGATGATTATTAATTCAACTAATAGAAATACTGGAATGATATATAAAGCATAAATCAAGATAATTGTCAATGAAAAGTAATGCAAACTCTCTTGATAAAATCCTCAAATATAATGTAGGAGATGGTTCTCTATGGCTTATCTAATGTTGACTTCAGTATGACTCCGAAATAAACAAGGAGGGCCCAGCAGAAAGCAGAAAAAGAAAGGAAGTTGAACTTAGGAACATACGTAGGTGTTTATTGTCGTATATGCAGAGAAGAAGGGCATTATGCGGTTCGGTGCCCTGAGAGAAAGAAAATCAGGGAGAAAGAGATAAGAATGGACATAGTTTGTTTTAAGTGCAAAGAAACGAGACATTTTGTGGATAAGTGTCCAAACGTTAAGAAAAAATCCAGAAAATTAGGAAAAGAAAAGAAGTGCTTCCGATGCAAAGAAGTAGGGCATCTAGCCCGAAATTGCCCGTTAAAGAAGGGTGATAAGAAATCCAAAGGAAAGGAGATATCTACTTTGGAAATTATGCAAGAAGGAGGCACGACTTCCTAGAAAGTTGGGTTTTAATGTAATGAACTAGCATTTTGGATATATGTACGGATGTGTATGATACTTGTATGAACTTAAATATGCTTTTGTTTTAAAAATGTATCGATATTGTATAATATAGCTAGTGTAAGAAGAATGATTGAACTAAGGTGAATTTAGCACCGCATATTAGAATGTTTTGGAATTTGATTGAAATTGCATGCATATACTTGTACTTACATTGAACAGGTCATAGCAAGGAGGCTAGAGCAGAGAATAAAATTTTTTTGCCCGACAAATAGGTACATGTTTACTATAATTTACTGCTTTGTTTGGGTGATGATGATTTTATGAGCCGATTGGCTAGCCGCTTGGCTTTTTCTTTTTCTTTTTGAGATCAGAAGGCTTTTATGGAAATTTCGGGATTTTCCCGTGGCTCCCGGTGCAGGGGAGGTTATGGAGAAATTTTTCGAAAATTTAGGGTGTTAGCCAAATTTTTGAAATTTTTGAAAAGTTCTTAGAAACTGAAAAGTTGAAGAACTTAAGCCGTAATCAAAACAATGGAAGTTGAGTTGAATTGTTAAACAACTTTCGGCTTTGTTCCTTTTCGGGGACGAAAAGTTTTAAGTGGGGGAGATTGTAACAACCCGAAAATCTGGGCCAGTTTAAAATTTTTATTTTGGCAATTTTAGCGAATTTTGAATATTTAAAATGAATTATTTTAAATAATATCGACGAAAATTTTAGTTTGAATAGAATTCGACGTATATATTATATACGTTGTCGTTAGAATATAAATAATTATATATAATTATAAATAAAATTGAAAATGGCGTGGTAGTTTGATAATTCGATTTCAAGCTTCAATTGAACATACCGGGTGCAAAACAATCCGGATTTTAGTGAAACCAAAAACATTAGGATCTAATTGATGATATCTTTCCAACGAATCCAAAAAATTGAAATTTCATAGCGGGAATCAAAAGATATGTCCAGTTGAAAATTCTGAATAGTCGCTATGGAATTCAGGCCCTTAAAAGTGGAAATTTTGCAAACGACCTCGGATTTCGACGAAACCACTTTTGTTGGATCCGGAATGTAAAGTTATTGCTAGATTCCAATTTTCATAATTTTTCGAATCAATATGGGAGCGTGGGAAAGGAAAACACATTTGACCAGTTTCAGTTGATTTTAATCGACTAGAAGATGGCCATTTTTCAAACGGTGTCAGAATTCGACGAAACTAGTTTTGTTAGGACCGTATCATCAATACGAAGCTAGAAAATATTTTTCTGGAATTTTTAGGGTTAGTATGTGACCCCGGTAAATTGAAATGTACGTTTAAAATTCAATATATAGAGTTATACGTTGATTTTGACGAAAACAGATCGAAACAATCGAATCAGCTTACGATACATATCCCATTGTGTTCGGAATGGTGGTAATACGCTATGGACGTCAGGCGGTGGGCCTCGTTTCGAGGTCGAAATAAAAAGTTACTTTTTGAAATTAAATAGAGAAATATATATATATATATATAAACCCTCCTCCCTTTTATCATTGCTCAGGCCCCCCCCCCCCCCGTTCAAAACACTTTCCGATCGAATAGAATAAGAAAAAAAAACCTAACCTAAGAGGACGCAGCCGCCACAGGAGGAGGCCGCCGACTTCCCCTAGATCACCTCCTCGTGCGCCACCGAGCTCTGGCGAAGCTCCCCCAGCCGACCGCCCCTCCTCATCTTCTCCTCCCCTCTGCTAATGAGACCCGTTGCCCCTTTATAGCTGACCAGCGCCGCCGCCCTGTCCATCCATCGCCGACGATTCTGAAACCCCTTCTAACGATGAGTCCTTCTGATTTTTATAGGTTTAAAAACTGGGTTTTTATAGGTTTAAAAACTGATTTTTATAGTGTTTAAAAACTGAGTTTTTATAGGTTTAAAAACTGATTTTTATAGTGTTTAAAAACTGAGTTTTTATAGGTTTAAAAACTGATTTTTATAGTGTTTAAAAACTGAGTTTTTATAGGTTTAAAAACTGATTTTAGTTATATATAAAAAAACTGATTTTAGTTATATATAAAAAACTGATTTTATTTTAAGATATAAAAGGAAAGTTATATTTTTAGAATATTAAATTTATAATATAGAGATATTAAAAATATGACCTTTATATAGTAAAAGATATGAAAATACTATTTTCAAAAAAATAGTGTATTGAAAATAAAATTTCTATATAATAAAGAATATAAAAGTAAAATCTTTTTATTTGAAAAAGCGAAATCTTTATATTTGAAGAGGCGAGATTTTTATATATTGAATAGCATAGTAAAAATTCAATTTTAATATATTGAATATCATAGTAAAAATTCGATTTTTATATATTGAATAGCATAGTAAAAATTCGATTTTTATATATTGAATAGCGAAGTAAAAATGTGATTTTTATATATGTAGTGAATACGGGCAACGAAATAGACAAAAGAAAAGCACGGTGAAGATTTCCTACCCATGAAGAATTGCGTCATTCAGTTTAGCGAAAGGGTGAGAATTTCTCACCTTTCAATTTCTTTTTCTAGTTATATATATATACTAGGATGCAGACGGTATTTAGTAGCACCCGACACCCGTCATCCACAGACCATGGATGGCTTGTTTGTTAAATTGTTTGGTTGTGTAGTTGGTTAGATTATTTGGTTTGAATTGAATTGTTTGGTAAAATGAAATTGATTTGATTGATGTGTGAATGGCGTGGGCCTTCACTAGACTGGGGATAAGGCTAGGCCTTGTCCCGTTTCTAGTATCGTGTCGTTATGCCGCCGAAATTTTCTAAAAATAAGTTAGAAAAATAAAAATATCACTTTATTTAAAGAATGAACTGAATAGAAATTCATATGTTAAAATAAAATGTTTTATCGTTAAAAATATAATTTTTAACGTGAATGTGAATAAATAAATATTCATTTACAAACCGGACGGTTTGTTTATGTACACCGATTTGACTGACATTGATTGGGACGATAAATTTTACACATCGCCCAACTGCATAAATAAAATCTGTGTTTGATTGTTTGAAACCCCACACGGGTGTTGGGATGAAATTTGAAGTTCACTCATCCTGATTGATTAAATATGTCGATCGATTGATTGACAGGCTGTTATAAGCGTTAGATATCTATATTTGATGCTTATACAGTGTAGTGCACTTTGGGTGATGGTTGATTATTTTTCAATGCTATTATAAACATGTGTTGTATGAAAATCCATATCATTAATTTTATATGGTGATTGATTGGGCCTCATTCCAATTTAGAGAATAAAGAATATTATAAAGTAAAGGTTCATGTGTTGACTATACTCATTCGTGAGATTAGTCATGTGTTGAACGTAATATTTTAACAATAAATTTTATATCTTTATCACTATTAAATAAAGGTTCATGTGTTGACTGTACTCATCCGTTGAGATTAGTCATGTGTTGAACGAAATAATTTAACAAAAATAGTCACACGTGGACAATACTCATTCGTTGAGATTAGTCATGTGTTGACAAAAATAAATATTCATTTGTTGAATAGAATAAAGGAATATATGAAGCCGTGTTGATTAGATCGACGCCATTTTGACGTGAACGATATTTATATCGATTTTATTCATTTTAAAATGAATATTGAAAAGTGATTTTGAAATCGAATATCTTGAAATGGAATTTGATTTCAATTGAATATATAACGAATTTGATTTGATAGAAAATGAATTGAATTTGATTTGAATAGAAAATGAATTGAATTTGATTTGAATAGAAAACGAATTTGATTTCAATTGAATATATAACGAATTTGATTTGATTAGAAAATGAATTGAATTTGATTTGATTAGAAAATGAATTGAATTTGAATTGAATAGGAAAACGATTTCGAATTGAATTGAAAAGAAAACGAATTCGAATTGAATTGAATTGAAAAGAAAATGAATTCGAATCAAATTAAAATCGATTTGAATTAAAATCAAATAGAAATGAAACTAAAAAGGATTTATAATAGAAAATTCTATTTTGATTTGAATTTGAAATAAATGTTGAAATTGTTTTTGAAACGAATTCAAAACTATTTATAAAATTCGTTTTAAATAGTAATCGACGAAATATATATTATATATATAATATAATGGCCTGAATAGAACGCGCCGCGGCAGTTCGCGAATTTCGACCATTGATTTCAAACGGACATTATGGGAGATCCGACCGTCGGATTCTCCTAAAACCGGAACCGTTGGGTTCGTATCGAAAAGAGATTTCTAACGAATATTAGAAATTTGAAATCTAACGGTTGGATTTGGAGTTATGTCCAAATCAAATTCGAAAAAGGTTGCTGTAAGTGCAGTTTGATGGCCGTTGATGGAAATCGACTGTACGGACCTTGATAAAATTATTAAAAATATCAATAATTTGTGTAAAATCATAAGAAATGATTTGGGAAAAATTGGGATGAAAAACTCCATATTTGAAAAGATAAAAATAGATTTCTATCGAAATGAACTAGTTTGAACTAAATTTAAAACCCAATTATTTTTAAATAAATAAATTAGATTTAAAAAGGGGTTTTAAATAATCGGAATTCCTAATATATTTGATTTGAATTGAATTAGAATTGATTTGTGGGTTTATCGTGAACGGTGTTTTAAATAACACTAGTTCTTTAACCCGACAATAAATAGAATGTGATTTGGGCTTATCGTGAATTGTGTTTTAAATGACACAAGTTCTTTAACCCAGTAAAAAGAGTTTTGATGAATCTTCAATTAAATTGATAATTAAATTATCAACTTTAGAAAATAAGCGAGAATGGAGTATCACCAGTTTTGCTCCAAAGCGATAGTTAAATCTTTAATCAGATTTGAACGTGAAATGGTAATTAATTTTACCGAACACTATGATGTTAAATATGGAGTATCACCAGTTTTGCTCCAAAGCGATAGTTAAATCTTTAATCAGATTTGAACGTGAAATGGTAATTAATTTTACCGAACACTATGATGTTAAATATGGAGTATTACTAGTTTTGCTTCATGGGATGAATAGGTTGGGATTGGGAAATAAAATAAATAATTACTTCGGTGTGGTTCGCTAATCTCGACTAGTTTAGAAAACCATAATTTGGTTTGAAATGACATCCAAAGGAAGATTAAAGGATAAATTTTAAAGAATTTATCTTGGACAAAATTAATGCGAACCTTTCCCTAAGACTATTCTGAATTGGAATGAGGCGTTCGTTGTGTTTGTGCAACATTTGTTTTTAATATACGCGGGTTGTTCGGAAAGGCCGGGTTTATTCCCATTCTGAATAACCGATTCAACGATATGTCGAAGATGAAGACGGTGGTTGAAGGCCGGAAGTCTTCACATCGTTTGGATAATTACTGACGATCCTGATTGGGCTGTACACCCAAGAGGATGGAAATAGTTGGTGGTCGTCCAGACGTACTTGGAGATGAATGGATATGCGAGGAAAGTGCCTCCGGTTTCGTTCAGACCTAGAACGGACTTGTAAATGGATGGTGTTTCTGACATTGTATTCCTTTATATTGTATTTGTTGATCTCTGCTAAATATATATCTGTTTGGCGGCGGAGAATTTATTCTCTTGCTTAACGCCCTTCTTTGAGACACATGAGCTCAGAGGTTATATATTGGCAGAAATCAGTGGTACGATATGGATTGATAGTGTGGCATGCTGAGATGCAGTAATCCAAACTTTTGTTGAAAAGCAAAGTTTGGTGGTTGATGATCAAAGCGCAGCTGATATAGCATGGCTTTGTGTATAGCGTTGATCCGCGAGCCTCACACCCCGGTATGGTGGTAAACTGGTGGTTTGATCAGTATGCTTTTTAGTGGATGGGCACCTTAGTGGTGTCGTGTATTCGGTCGACCGAGATGAGCCTAGTGCTCAGGGATATATAGAGCAGGCGGTGTTTCTCTCGCTGGGACGTAAGCCGCGGTGGTACTCTGGTCCCAAATGTGCGGATGTGCAGACGGTGTTCTCTTGTTGGGACGTAAGGCGTGGTGAATTGCATTACGCGATCGATCTTTCGAATCAGGAGCCACCATGATGGAAATCCAATTTTCGATACGTGTATTTCGGTTTTATTTGTAGAGCCTAGTATGGCGACATAGTAGGATGGGGCACTTATGCCGTCTATGATTGATACTTATGATTTGAAGATATTTATACAATATGCACTTATAATAGTATCAAATGATTTGTTTTAAACGTATCAAGCATTCTTGGCTATTATAAGGTAAAAACCCTATCCTCCGGCTTGCGTTGCATTGTGTGATGGGACCTGGGTCTTATAATAGCTTCATTTTTCTTTATTTAGCATTGCGGTGTTGTTTTATGCACTGGTGTTCTTGGGAGGAAACCCGTTCCGTGTTATGCAGCGTGGTCCCTTGATTTACCTAACTTTAAAAATAAAGATTAATAACTGTTTTAGTTCTCACACCAGTCACATGACTGACCTGGAGTTTATTGTTTTAACCTAAACTCTGGGTGCCCCTATTTTCGACACGGGCAGCTAGTAGTTTTGGTTTTGCAGATTTATATTCACAGGATCCTGGTTTTCAGCTGGAATGATATCCGGAAAGCTTTGTATCCGTATATCTCTTCTAGTTGTGTATTGTATTATTTTTCCGCTGCGATGTATTTAAATGTAATTTAAATCTCTGATATTTCTGTGTAATATTCATTAATACTCTGTATATTCTTGTATCTGATGGAATTGTTGTAATAACAATGAAAATGTTCTTTTGTCTGCATTCTGATTTGTCTTGTCCTCACAGTAATTCGTTCTTTCTCATCTCTTCGGCGACCGGGGAAGTTTCGGGTCGCTTCACCAGGTCGACTGGGGAGTCGACCCTAGAGTCGACCTGCCCCCAGGGGGTCGACCCTAGAGTCAACCTTCCCCCAGGGGGTCGACCCTAGAGTCGACCTGGGGGTCGACCTGCCTCCCGAATCTGCTTTTCTGCCTGGGTGCGTTCTGATGTATCTGGTCTCGTTTTCTATCTAGATTCGTCTGCCTAAACCTATTTAAACAGCCCCAAACCCAGCCTTCTCTGCACACAATTCTATTCTGCTTCTACTCTGCCTCTGTTCTAAATTAAAAATAAAAATGGCGTTGCTACTCTACTAGAATCAAAACTAGAAGACAATCAACATCAACCTAAACTCAATTAGAGATTAGAGCTTCTGCAACGGTTCTACAACAACTAGAGTTATTTCTTTAATCCATTTAAGGCAAGTACAGTTATTCTCCGCTATAAACATTAATTTTGATTGTGACATGAATTCTAAATCTGAATTTGAGGTTATATTTGTTCTGTTCTGATTTGATTTATCTTATTCTGTACCTCTTTCCTCTTTCTATTCTATACCCAGGCTACCACGAGCCTGAGCCAATCTCATAAGAGATTAACATACGCTAAAATGTTTGGGACAGTAAAATGAATGATGCATGAATTTTGCATGGCCAATAGGTGACTGATTTGAGGAAAGAACATGGACTGTAGCTAGAACATAAATCTGAGATGATTTGACATGTTATGTTTATAACATAAAAAGGTATTGAACATATGATTTGTGGACACAACATAAAAAGGTATATAATTGGACATAAATGTAGACTGTATTTAACATATAATTTGAGATAAAGGGAATATGGCTTAGGTATAAAGACTTACATGGAAGTAGGATATCTATTATGTAAATAAACACCTAAGTAGGGGATCTTTGGGATATATAACATGCATAGTAATCTATGGCTATATTTGGTATAATCTATATATGGATCTTCTGTACTATGCAAGTGGAACTAAATTGGGACATGTAAATTATGACCATAATATGTGACATGCAAATTCAATGCAAACGTAGGGTATATGATCCTAGTGTGAATCATGACCACTATTTTAGGCATGCAAATTTAGGCCAAATTTATAATTAGGCAAGATATGTGAAACTTTAAGGAATGATGAAAATCACTTATAATTGCCTAATTTGCTAGTTCTGCTATATTTGCCTAATCTGTTAGTTTTATTATATCGCCTAATCTGCTAGTTCTGTTATATTGTTTAATCTGCTAGTTCTGCTCTACTGCCTAGTTTACTAGATCTATTCATCTGCTAGATCTGTCATCCGCTAAGTCTGTTGAAAATGCCTAAATCTGTTAAATTTATTTGTTTAAATGCCTAACCTGTTATATGCCAAAATCTGCTAAGTTTCTAAATCTGTTAAATCCGTTAAGTCATATAATCTGGAAAATCTGTTATCTTCTAAAATCTGTTATCTACTGGGTTGATATAATCATCCTGTTATTGATATAATCTGAATTAGCATATATATTGGGCGTGCGCATAAACGGTAAATTATTAATTAATTGGCCGCAAAGATAAACGTGACTAACTCGAGGTTTGAATGAGTTTGCGGCGTAATTCTGCCCGGAACCGCCCGGCACATCCAGTGGCCGCAAACAATAGGTTCTAATGTGAGAAGTTAGTCGTAACCTGCTTAAGACACGAGGTTAGGTCTGGCTTGTGGCAGAAGTCTTCCCGGAACCACCCGGCCCATCCAGCGGCCACAAGCTAGCGACCTAATGTGAGAGGTTTGGGCATTAATAATTAATTAATGCAAATCTAAGATAAGAAGGACGTCTAAAACGTATTGGTGGAAATAGGGTTAAACCAACTGGATTAATAGGTGTAGTAAACCCGTCCATGAATCTGTAGGCCCAATACAAAGTTAGACAAATCTGAAAAATCTGTACATCTGATCTGTTAGTCTGAAAACTTGTTAACTTAATCTGTGAACTAGTAAATCTGAATTATGTATGTCTGAACTTGTAAACAAGTTAATCTGAGATCTGTTAGTCTGGGGACACAAGGTTAGGAGGGGAATTACTTGTGTCATCTGTTGTTTGGGACCCATATTAGTTAGTAACCCTTTCTGGTATCAAAACTTTGACCCAACAGTAGGTAGGGTCCGGGCACGCTTACTGAACTAATTATAAGTGGTTCATTCTGATAATGGCGAGGGGTGTTGATGGTGCGTTCCAACTGGGTCATGTGCGTGCATGGATCCCGGTCTACCTCCGAGGATGTAAGACGCCGTGACATCTGTAAATAGGTCTGTGCCGATTGGTTGTCACTTTAGGGAGTGATACACCCTACTGTAGGGCCGACACAAGATATTTATGTATTAGGGAGCCGATCGCTTGGGGTAGGGTTTTAAGGTACACTTAGTTTTGTCTGTTTCTGTTGGTACCGTCTGTTTCTGTTGGGTGGTAACACCTGTCTGTTTCTGCGTGGTACCGTCTGTTCGGGTGGTAAAGGCCCATTACTAGTGTACACCTAATTCTACATTCTGTTTCCGTAGGGATTAATCTGTTTCTGCTTCTGTCTGTTTCTGATCGGGTAGTAAAGGCCCATTATTAGCATTCTATTTCTGTTAAATTATTCTGTACCCGTTCCTGTTTCAGTTTAGACATTAGAGTGGCACCTAATTCTGTTATACTAGTATTAGTGCAGAGAAGTGTAAAGCAATAGTTTATGTCATTTTGTTCTTCTGTTATATCTGCTACACCTGTTACAGTTATCTCTCATCCAGTTTTATGTTCATGTCATATTATTGTTATATGTTCATATGCTGAAAGTCACTGGACTTGCCAGACTTTTTGTCTGACCCTTGTTGTTTCGCCTCCTTTCTTCCGTTTCCCCCCAGGTTATCCAAGGAGGGAATACTTTAGCTTGATCCAGATTTCTCTTTGCTTGAAGTGCTTAAAGTATGGCTTGGCTCTGCATAGCTTCCGTTCTATGGGGATTATGATTTTAAACCGTGCATTTTGAAGGCTTTTGTACAAGACTGATATTTTGTACTTGAATTCTGAGATTTGAAAGGATGTAACCATATTGATTTCTGTTTCCGCTGTAATAAAGTTAAAAAATTTCAAGTACTGTTTTATCTGTCTTGTAAATTTCTGTTCTGTTTACTAAAATGCTCCACCAAAGTTAAGGCATTCCCTTTGTGAGTGACCTTAACGGAGGTGGGGTGTTACACTTGGTATCAGAGCTGAAGGTTATCGGATTTGATAAAGAATTTTTGAAAACTATTTTCAAAAAGGTTTTGAAAATGAAGTGTTTTCAAAAGTAAAGCTTATTTTGAAAAACATAGTCCCCTAAGCCATATATCTATCTTTTGATCCTCTGCTTGAATCCTTGTTTCCTTCTTTCTTGAGTCTCTGGGGCTCCCGGTTTTCTGGGAGGTAACCTCGTCGAAGGGCAAAGTAGTGCCCGACTTCCATCGATAGCTGTAGTAGTTTCACCTACGGCTAGTTTTCTTTAGAGCTTTGAAGGATTTTTCCGGGCGATGGAGGCAGCTTTCGAGGGATTGGTCAACATGTTACACAAGGATAGTAAAGACGAGAATGATGAGGTTTGGCTAAGGAGCACAACCCAAAGGTGAGAAACTCATATAGACTTAGTTCACAATGGAGGCAAAAGAGAAACACAAAAGAAGGAAGGAAAGTTTGAAGATAACGAGGAGATAAGTGTTTTACTTACGGAAGCTCGACTCATCTGAATAAGGATTACCGAAAGAGGAAGGGGAGGGTGCTTGCTTCAACTGTGGTGAGATGGGGCACTTTACTAGGGACTGCCCGAAGAAACGAAGGCAAGGACAGAGGACAGGACCAACTTCTGGAGGGTAGGCAAACACTCTCAAGGCTAGTGGATAGGATAGAAATAGGGAAAATTTCTGTAGAAGGTTTAATTTTCTTATCTGGTTATGGAGTTAAGACTCTTTCTGATTCTGTACTTGATACTCTGCACTTGAATACTAGTATTGTTTCTGATTCTGCTGTAGACTCAGACCCATAAAGGGTATGACTCATCTATTTTAAGTTAAGGTTTGAGGGATATCTGTGTTAGGCGTCAAATATGACGCATATATTCTGAGTTTTTGTGGGATATGATTTTATCATGCTTAGCTTTCGAAGAATCATTAGGGAACCTGATCTGTACCAGTAGTCTGTAAATATCTGAATACTTCTGATAAGATTTCCAGTTTTGACATTGTCTAAAGAGGGTAACCCTCTGGGTGTCAATCTGATGTTGATTTCGGTCTTCGGGGTTGACCCTTAGGGGAATTATTTTCTCAACCAATGTCTGATAGGAATCAAGTTTTTGTTTTACCTATACTCGCTTCCATCACTCGACTGTATCCTATCGATCGAGTGTTCAACTTATAGATAGGAATCCTAATGGGTGTAAACATGTGTTTGAGACATGTTATGTTTGATGGTTGCAAGTGGATGCAAGTGGTTGCTCGTGGACGCATATACACACACTAGGCACTAGATCGGCTCGAAAACACTCTCATACTGCATATGGATGTGTGAGCATTTTAAATTTTTAGGGATGCAAAATGGTTGAATCAGCACATGGATGTTGCATATGAGTGAATGGTTGTGCACTCATATAGAAATGATATGTATCAAATAGGAAAATTGCATACATATTGGACTCATGGCACTGACATAATTCACATTAAGGAGGTCAACTGATTCAGTAGACCGCCTGATTTTTGCATTAGATAAGGAACATATACACACACTTTTGCAAATGTTCATACATCACTAGAAATTTCTAAGGATAATGGATGCTTGTGGATGATGACTGAGTAGATGAGTGATTGGATGGTAGGACACATTCTTCTTAACTTGAAGATTTCGGGGACGAAATCCTTTATGGAGGGGAGAATGTAACACCCCGTATTTTCTGTGAACTTAAGAATTACAAATCTGAGTATAATTAAAATATAAAATCAGAATCAAGGGAAACGGGCTGTGCCACTGCGTTCGTCTCGGAAAAATACGCGAAATAGAGTCCGAAATTTCGTAAATCGGAGTCCATATGACCAAGTTATGGCCTTCCAAAGTTCAGAAAAAATTAAACAGCACAGACCAGGTCGACTGGGGAGTCGACCCTAGAGTCGACCTACCCCCAGGGGGTCGACCCTAGAGTCGACCTGCCCCCAGGGGGTCGACCCTAGAGTCGACCTGGGGGTCGACCTGCCTCCCGAATCTGCTTTTCTGCCTGGGTGCGTTCTGATGTACCTGGTCTCGTTTTCTGTCTAGATTCGTCTGCCTAAACCTATTTAAACAGCCCCAATCCCAGCCTTCTCTGCACACAATTCTATTCTGCTTCTACTCTGCCTCTGTTCTAAATTAAAAATAAAAATGGCGTTGCTACTCTGCTGGAATCAAAACTAGAAGACAATCAACATCAACGTAAATTCAATTAGAGATTAGAGCTTCTGCAACGGTTCTACAACAACTAGAGTTCTTTCTTTAATCCAATTAAGGCAAGTACAGTTATTCTCCGCTATAAACATTAATTTTGATTGTGACATGAATTCTAAATCTGAATCTGAGGTTATATTTGTTCTGTTCTGATTTGATTTATCTTATTCTGTACCTCTTTCCTCTTTCTATTCTATAGCCAGGCTACCACGAGCCTGAGCCAATCTCATAAGAGATTAACATACGCTAAAATGTTTGGGACAGTAAAATGAATGATGCATGAATTTTGCATGGCCAATAGGTGACTGATTTGAGGAAAGAACATGGACTGTAGCTAGAACATAAATTTGAGATGATTTGACATGTTATGTTTATAACATAAAAAGGTATTGAACATATGATTTGTGGACACAACATAAAAAGGTATATAATTGGACATAAATGTAGACTGTATTGAACATATAATTTGAGATAAAGGGAATATGGCTTAGGAATAAAGACTTACATGGAAGTAGGATATCTATTATGTAAATAAACACCTAAGTAGGGGATCTTTGGGATATATAACATGCATAGTAATCTATGGCTATATTTGGTATAATCTATATATGGATCTTCTGTACTATGCAAGTGGAACTAAATTGGGACATGTAAATTATGACCATAATCTGTGACATGCAAATTCAATGCAAACGTAGGGTATATGATCCTAGTGTGAATCATGACCACTATTGTAGGCATGCAAATTTAGGCCAAATTTATAATTAGGCAAGATATGTGAAACTTTAAGGAATGATGAAAATCACTTATAATTGCCTAATTTGCTAGTTCTGCTATATTTGCCTAATCTGTTAGTTTTATTATATCGCCTAGTCTGCTAGTTCTGTTATATTGTTTAATCTGCTAGTTCTGCTCTACTGCCTAGTTTACTAGATCTATTCATCTGCTAGATCTGTCATCCGCTAAGTCTGTTGAAAATGCCTAAATCTGTTAAATTTATTTGTTTAAATGCCTAACCTGTTATATGCCAAAATCTGCTAAGTTTCTAAATCTGTTAAATCCGTTAAGTCATATAATCTGGAAAATCTGTTATCTGCTAAAATTGGTTATCTGCTGGGTTGATATAATCATCCTGTTATTGATATAATTTGAATTGGCATATATATTGGGCATGCGCATAAACGGTAAATTATTAATTAATTGGCCGCAAAGATAAACGTGACTAACTCGAGGTTTGAATGAGTTTGCGGCGTAATTCTGCCCGGAACCGCCCGGCACATCCAGTGGCCGCAAACAATAGGTTCTAATGTGAGAAGTTAGTCGTAACCTGCTTAAGACACGAGGTTAGGTCTAGCTTGTGGCAGAAGTCTGCCCGGAACCGCCCGACCCATCCAGCGGCCACAAACTACCGACCTAATGTGAGAGGTCTGGGCATTAATAATTAATTAATGCAAATCTAAGATAAGAAGGACGTCTAAAACGTATTAGGGGAAATAGGATTAAACCAACTGGATTAATAGGTGTATTAAACCCGTCCATGAATCTGTAGGCCCAATACAAAGTTAGACAAATCTGAAAAATCTGTACATCTGATCTGTTAGTCTGAAAACTTGTTAACTTAATCTGTGAACTAGTAAATCTGAATTCTGTATGTCTGAACTTGTAAACAAGTTAATCTGAGATCTGTTAGTCTGGGGACACAAGGTTAGGAGGGAATTACTTGTGTCATCTGTTGTTTGGGACTCATATTAGTCAGTAACCCTTTCTGGTATCAAAACTTTGACCCAACAGTAGGTAGGGTCCGGGCACGCTTACTGAACTAATTATAAGTGGTTCATTCTGATAATGGGGAGGGGTGTTGATGGTGCGTTCCAACTGGGTCATGTGCGTGCATGGATCCCGGTCTGCCTCTGAGGATGTAAGACGCCGTGACATCTGTAAATAGGTCTGTGCCGATTGGTTGTCACTTTAGGGAGTGATACACCCTACTGTGGGGCCGACACAGGATATTTATGTATTAGGGAGCTGATCGCTTGGGGTAGGGTTTTAGGGTACACTTAGTTCTGTCTGTTTCTGTTGGTACCGTCTGTTTCTGTTGGGTGGTAACACCTGTCTGTTTCTACGTGGTACCGTCTGTTCGGGTGGTAAAGGCCCATTACTAGTGTACACCTAATTCTACATTCTGTTTCCGTAGGGATTAATCTGTTTTTGCTTCTGTCTGTTTCTGATCGGGTAGTAAAGGCCCATTATTAGCATTCTATTTCTGTTAAATTATTCTGTACCCGTTCCTGTTTCAGTTTAGACATTAGAGTGGCACCTAATTCTGTTATACTAGTATTAGTGCAGAGAAGTGTAAAGCAATAGTTTATGTCATTCTGTTCTTCTGTTATATCTGCTACACCTATTACAGTTATCTCTCATCCAGTTTTATGTTCATGTCATATTATTGTTATCTGTTCATATGCTGAAAGTCACTGGACTTGCCAGACTTTTTGTCTGACCCTTGTTGTTTTGCCTCCTTTCTTCCGTTTCCCCCCCAGGTTATCCAAGGAGGGAATACTTTAGCTTGATCTGGATATCTCTTTGCTTGAAGTGCTTAAAGTATGGCTTGGCTCTGCATAGCTTCCGTTCTATGGGGATTATGATCTTAAACCATGCATTTTGAAGGCTTTTGTACAAGACTGATATTTTGTACTTGAATTCTAAGATTTGAAAGGATGTAACCATATTGATTTATGTTTCCACTGTAATAAAGTTAAAAATTTTCAAGTTCTGTTTTATCTGTCTTGTAAATTTCTGTTCTGTTTACTAAAATGCTCCACCAAAGTTAAGGCATTCCCTTTGTGAGTGACCTTAACGGAGGTGGGGTGTTACACTCGGGCTAGACAGTCTCGAATTCGGTAAGGACTATCTTTTGTCTTGGTTCATGACGGAAATCCAATTTCCAAATACGACACCGTGCGGTTTTGGTTGTATACCTGTATATGGCGACATAATATATGGTACCCATGTCGTTTATGATTGATAGTTATGATTGAAATTGTTTTTGAAACATATAAACACTAGTAATAATATCAAATGCTTTTGTTTTATTCGTATCAAGCATATTTTGGCCATTATAAGGTAAAACTCTATCCTCCGGTTTGCGTTGCATTGTGTGATGGGAACTGAGTCTTATAATGGCTTTATTTTTATAAAAAGCATTGCGATGTTTAAAAGGTTTACTTGTTTTGAAGCACTGACAATCACTGGAGTAAACCCGTTCCACGAAAGTGGCGTGGTCCTATGATTTGCCTTGTTATTATTGATTAACCAGTTAAGTAGATTTCTCATACCAGTCCCATGACTGACTCGTAGTTTGTTTCACTTGCAAAATCGGGTGCCCCTTTTTCTACATGGGCAGCCTTGTATTCAGGTTTTAGCAGGCTCTTTCTGAATAGCTGGAGCTGAAGATGGATTCTATCATTTATCTCTTTTTATGCTGTTCAGCTCCTGTTGTACATAATATGTTTTGTTTTCCGCTGTAGCTATTTATGTATAGCCGAACTGTATTTTGTACTAAGTATGATCCTGTATACTGTGTAACTCTGATGATTATGTTTATCCAGTGCATTCTATTGTACATTATCTGGTGTATTTATTTATCTCTATTCTGCTGTTATCTGTTTATGTGTTATATTCCAATGATTACCCTTGCCACTGTCGTACGGGGTTTTGGGGTCGTCACAGTCCTGTCTTACACATGCTACGGTTAAGTCCATACTTACATGTCATAATTTACGTGCCTTATCTTATTCCGGTTAAGTCCATATTTACATGTCATAATTTACATGTCACCCCACTTAACCCTCTAACCATACCCATGTCTTATTATGGTTAGTATTCCTTAATTCATTCCTTATGACGAACGGTGCATGACCTCCCACATTAGACCGAACACTTTGTGGCCGCTGGATTTGCCGGGTGGTTCCGAGCAGTCTTACGCCACAAACTGGGTCTAACCTCGTGTCACCCATCATTATGCCTACAATTCATGCTTTTGACCTCTCACATTAGACGTCCAATTGTGGCAG
Source organism: Allium sativum (assembly GCA_030737875.1). Taxonomy (NCBI): domain Eukaryota; kingdom Viridiplantae; phylum Streptophyta; class Magnoliopsida; order Asparagales; family Amaryllidaceae; genus Allium; species Allium sativum. The sequence goes on along the minus strand of CM060913.1, from coordinate 587,572,067 downwards.
CTGGATTTGCCGGGCGGTTCCGGGCAGCCTTACACCACAATTGCGCCTAACCTCATGTCAAAGGTTTATTAATAATCGTGTTTCACCCAAACCCCAATTTTCATGTCATGTGTTTCCAATTCAACATATAATCATGTTTACACTTTTTGCCTATTCCAACTTTTCACTAATTTCACTAATTACATATTAATTAGCCTCAATTACAAATTTTCAATTATAGGCAATTTCATCAATTCCATGTTATTCATACCCAAATATGCTAATTTCACATATTATCCAATTATCCATAATATCCCATTTTCCATATTTCACATATCCCCATTGTTCCCACGTATTCGCATTCGCGCGTATTTTTAACATAGGCTCGAAGGTAGCCTAGATCCAAAAATAAAAGGAATAGGGATAAGAAGAGAGAATCAAATCACAGAAAATTGGAATTAACATCACGAAATAAAAGGGCATATAAACTGACTAGAGGCATAATGACAGATTCAACATGAATAAACTGATAAAAGGTATGAATTTTACATAGAAGCATAGGCATATGATGGCATGAATCCAAATTGTGAAGACTTGGTGAGATTTTCATTAAAAACATATATGAATCCTTTTTACAACTTTTTCATGTTACTTTAATCGCATTAAATTTATGAAAATAATTGTACTCACCTTTTGTGGCTTAAGAAAAGGATTAACGAATTGAAATTAGTGTAGAAACATTGCGGTGATGTTGATTGATCTTCTTTAATTGTTGTTGAAGCTCTAAACTTTGATTTGAATTGTGTGAACACTTGAGATTTGATTAGAGGCGGCGGCTAGGGTTTAGGACAGAGTTTGACAGCATAATGGTGTCTTAGAAATTATTTTATGAATCAGGGTTAGGTCTTAGGGTGTATATATAAGTGTAGAGAACCATTTAGGGCCTTAGATTTTAACCTAGTACCCATCCGGACCATCAGAATTCAGAAATCGACGTCACAAAGCAGATTTTCAGATCCGGAAAAACATACGGAGGTCGACCCCCAGGTCGACCTGTATGAGGGGAGGTCGACCCCCAGGTCGACCCTATTGTCGACCTATCCGATCAGGTCGACCTGGGTCCTGGGCGGGAATTTTCCCGCCCAGCCCGGGTACGTGCGATTTCAAATTTCGTATTTAATTTGAACTTTTGACTAGGTTTAACTTTAATTAATTCTGCTTAATTACTCAAACTTCCGAGTCCCATAACTTCCTCATACGAAGTCCGATTTACGCAAACTCGGACTCTATCTCAAGCAGAATTCCGAGATGATCGCAATGGCGCAATCCATTTCCCTTCATTCCTCTTTTAAAAATTTAGTGTTCTTAAATTTAGTTAATTCAATCATTCAAAATTCGGGGTGTTACATTCAATCATTCAAAATTCGGGGTGTTACATTCTCCCTGAAATCTCTAAGTCAAGAAGAATGTCTCCTACCATCCAATCATCCATCTACTCAACCATCAACCACAAGCAACCATGGTCCTTAAAAGATTTCTAATGCTTTTCATGTACATATGCATAGTGTGTGTATTTGTTCGTATACTAATGCAAAATCAGGCGGTCCACTGATTCATTCGACCTCCTTAATGCAAATAATGATAGTGCCATGTATCCATCATTTATGCAAAGAACCCTATACATATCATTACTACATGTGTGCACAACCATTCATTTAAATGCAACATCCATATGGTACACACATTCAATGTACATTCATTTTACTAAATACATCCATTTGTATGCAATATGCAATATGAAAGTGACTGAGCCGATCTAGTGCCTAAAGTGTGTGTATATGCATCCACGAGCAACCACTAGCAAACACTCGCATCCACCTGCATACACCATACATAACATGTCTCAAACACATGTTTCAACCATAGGACTACCGTATCTAAAGGTCAAAGACACTAGCAAGAGGACATACTAAAGATAGAACAAGTACAAGCTAAGCGATAAAGGAGAAATTAAAAGACATACCCTCGAAAAGAAAACGGTACAATGAACGCATATTCTCTTCCGTCTCCCAATTAGCGTCGCTCTCATCATCTCCCCATTGCACTTTGACTAGCTTAACCTCTCGATTCCTCAACTTCTTAATCTTCGACCCAAGAATGCATGTAGGAGCTCGTCGAATCGTTGCATCACGCTCTACCTCCACCTCTCTAAGCAAGCTCGGCTCTACCACTTTCGCGGTCTCATGCAAGCACTTCCTCAAATGTGATACATGGAATACATCGTGTACACCACTAAGTCTCTCGGGCAACTCTACTCTATACACCATCTGTCCAATCCTCTCCTTAATAGGAAACGGCCCTACGAACCTTGGTGCTAACTTCCCAATGGACCCAAAGCGAACAACATTCTGTAATGGAGACACCTTGATAAATACCATGTCCCCAATATAAAATTCATGATCTTTCCTCCTCTTGTCCTCATACGATTTCTTCCTATCTTGCGCCGTCTTCATCCTCCTTCGAATAAAATCGATCTTTTCCGAAGTGTCTCTAATCATATCAGGCCCAAATAAGATCTTATCTGTAGATTCCCACCAACATGTAGGTGAACGACAAGGCCTTCCATAAAGAGCCTCGAAAGGTGCCATGCCAATGTAGACTGAAAACTATTATTATACGCGAACTCCACCAAAGGAAGATGCTCCTCCCATGTACCTCCAAAGTCTAAACCACATAGCATCAAAAGGTCCTCTAGAATACGATTCACCCTCTCGGTCTGGCCGTCCGTCTGAGGATGATATGTGGTGCTCAAACATAACTGAGCCCCTACTGCCTCTTGCAAGCTCTTCCAAAACTCACTAGTAAAAATAGGATCGCGATCGCTCACTATGCTAGAAGGAACACCATGCAAATGAACTATCTCTCGAATGTATACGGAGGCTAACCATGGAGCAGTCCTCTTACTCTTCACGGGAATGAAATGGGCGCTCTTAGTAAGTCTGTCTACCATGACTCAAATCCCCGTATTACCCTTCCTCGATCTCGGAAACCCATCAACAAAGTCCATCGAGACACTCTCCCACTTCCATTGCGGGACCTCCAATGGGTGAAGCAACCCACCGGGCTTCTTTTGCTCTGCTTTTACTTGTTGGCACACCAAGCATCTAGCGACAAACTCGGCCACATCCCTCTCATACCGGCCCAAATGTAAACTCCTCTCATGTCCATGTACATCTTGTCCCCGCCGGGATGAATGGTCATTTTCGAACGATGCGCATCATCAAGAATGGTCTTCCTCAAGTTCTCGTCTTGTGGTACACAAAGTCTACCGTCCCTACGTAACCAACCCTTATCATCTAGGGTATACCTACTGAGATGGCTTGATGACTCCCCCCCTTACGAGCTTCTCTACCAACTCAACCAACTGTGGGTCATCTCGCTGTGACTCACCAATCCGTCCCAAAAGCGTAGGTTTGACCTCTAAGGATGCTAGCAAACCAGGTACAAAGTCAATGGAAGGTCTAAAGTCAAACGTAGAGATGAACTCTAAGCTTTGTCACTCAACAAGCAACGGACTCAAGGACAAATTTTCCTACTTAAAGCGTCTGCCACCACGTTACCTTTGCCAGGGGTATATGCTATCTTGAAATCGTAGGACGCTAAGAATTCCATCCACCTTTTCTGCCTTAAGTTCAAGTCCTTCTTAGAGAACAAGTATTTTAGCGATTTATGGTCTGTGAACAATTCGAATTTCTCGCCAAGAAGATAATGGCGCCAAGACTTAAGCGTGAACACAATAGCGGCCAAATCTAGGTCATGTGTAGGGTAATTTCTCTCATGCACTCACAACTGCCTTCCTCCATAGGTTATTACCCTCCTCTCTTGCATTAAGACTGCACCTAATCCTGTCCTACAAGCATCAGTATAAACGGTAAATGGCTTACTCCCATCTGGCAACACTAAGACTAGGGCTGTGGTCAAAGCTCTCTTTAAACGTTGGAACGCGTCATCACAATCTACGTCCAACGTGAAAACTAGGTTCTTCTTCGTCAAGCATGTCAATGGGGCTGATATCTTTGCAAAGTCCTTGATAAACCTCCTATAGTAGCCTGCCAACCCTAAGAAACTCCTCACCTCAGTAGCGTTTTTAGGGACCATCCAATCTTGGATGGCCACCACCTTCGCGGGATCCACAGCTATCCCTTCTTTGGAAACCACGTGCCCTAAGAATCGCACTTCTTTCCTCCAAAAGGGACATTTAGAAAATTTAGCTTTAAGGTTATGCGCTCGAAGGGTCTCCAAACTTCCCTAAGATGTAGGCCATGCTCTTCCTCGCTCCTAGAAAAGATCAAGATGTCATCCACAAAGACCACCATGCATTTATTAAGGTACTCCCTAAACACCCTACTCATCAAGTCAACAAAGTATGCGGGAGCGTTTGTCAAACCGAAGGGCATTACAAGCCATTCATAGAAACCATTCGGAGTCCTAATGGCAGTCTTGTCTATGCTATCCTCAGCCACACTCAACTGATGGAAACCAGTGGCTAAGTCCAACTGCAAAAACACTGAGGCGCCAACTAACTGATCGAAGAGATTGTCAATCCTCGGCAGTGGGTACCTATTCTTCTTAATAAGCTTATTAAGTTCTCTATAGTCCACACAAAGTATAAGGAACCCATCCGCCTTCGTGGAAAATACTTCTGGAGCACCCCACTCCGATATACTACGTCTTATGAATCCTTTCTCAAGCAACTCGCCTACCTGCTTATTGAGCTCCCTCCTCTCACGAGGATCCGTGTGGCGTACTGGCAGAGATACTGGTTTTGCATTGTCTACAAGATAAATACGAAAGTTTATTTCACGTTTTGGGGGTAGACCCCTCACCTCATCGAAGACGTCAACATATTCACGGACTATACGAACAGAATGTAAATCATAATTGGACGTGTCAAGTGACTCAAGATAACTAAACATCACCAATACTCTAGGGCCACAAGAAATATCAAGGGTCTTTCCACTACGAGTCAACAATTTTACTACCCTTCGTTCGCAATCTAGGATGGCACCATATCTGGCTAGCCAATCCATCCCTGGAATCAAGCCATAGCCCATGAAACCAAGCACAAAAGCATTACATTCAAAACCAACGCCTAAGATAGACAATCTCAAATCCCTAGAAACCATGGATAAATGAGCCGACCCACCAATAGGATTTGAGACTACAATGGGATCCACAACGAGACTAGCATTTAAGCGCAGTGTTTCAACTAATGATGTAGAGATAAACGAATGTGATGCGCCAGAATCGAATAAAGTACGGATAGGACGATCAAACAAGAAAATCAAACTTTCGACAGAAATTTTTCTACCTTCTTCCTGTCCCAGAACCATGAGAGCATGAACCTGCCCTCCCGAAGTAGAACCTTCCCTCTGTCCTTGCTTCTTATGACATTCCTTCACAGCATGACCCGCATCACCACAATGATAACAAGCGAACTTCTTCTTCTTCCTATAGTCTTTCTTCAAATGGCCGGGTATCCCACAGTTCTGACACTTCCTATTTTCTTTACCACCTTTCTTTTTTTGTTGGGATTTCATTGGATTCTCCTTCTTATCTCACGGCCTAAAAGTACTTACACCCTTCTCTTCTTCATCCATGTATGCCATATCAACAAGCTTTTCATACGTAGCCCCCATTGGAATGTGGGACATAGCCAAACTGTGAAGCGGTTCATTTAGGCCCTTTGCAAACCTCAAGGCCTTCTTGTGAGGCGTATTCACCAACTCTAGCCCAAATCTCGCCAAATTATTAAATTCGGTCACATACTCCTTCACGGTCAAGTTTTTCTTCTTTAATGTCAAGAACCTCTCCATGTACATACTCTCCTCAGCTTGAGAAAGGAATTTCAACTCAAACCTTCCCCTAAATTCTGCCCAGTGTCTACAGCATGCTCTCCATTAGTAACCTCCCACCAAAACGAAGCTTCGTCCTTCATCAACCAAGCAGCCAATTGGACCTTCCTACAATCGTCCAAATCGAAAATGCCAAACAGATCCTTCACTTCTTTCAACCAATTTCTAGCTTCAACGAACATTTCAGACCCACTAAAAGGTTTTCCACCCATCGAACGGAAGTCTTTACATATCTTGGAGAAAGCATCTCTACGTGGAAGAATTACTGGAGCTGGGGGAGGAGGAGGAGAAACGTCGGCCGGACCCGCGGCAGCGGCCCTAGCCTCGAGATATTGACGAAACCAATCGGGTACATGAACACCCTCTGGTATCTCAGATGCTCCATACATGCTGAAAAGAAAAAGGAAGAGTTTCAAAACAAGGGAAGTGAAAGAGAGATGTATGGCTTGCAGGGATTATGCTCTTTAAAGTAAACTTTCCTTGAAAATAGCTTCTTTAAAATAGGTTTTTGAAAATACTTTCTAGGAAAATAATGCTTTTGAAAACACTTTTCAAAACTTTTTATCTGTTCTTGTAACCATGGCTCTGATACCACGTGTAACACCCCATGTCCATTAATGTCACTCACAAAGGGAATGCATCGATGTCCATGAAGCGTTATTGTTGTATAGAACAGATAAATTACAATAATAAATAAATAAAAAACAGCAGAAGATAAAACTTATTTCATAGCATCATAACTCAAAACAAGCTTACATAAGTAGTTTCCAAAACCATTACAACAAGATCAATGGTCTTTTCCAAAAACTTCAAAGTACATAAAGAAGCAAATACTTAAATAACATAAATGCATAAATCCCCACTGAGCATAAGCAAAGCCATAAAGATGAGAGAGTCCAAAGCGATAAATCAACTCTTTTCAAGCAACTGAAAGAAATCGGCACTAAGCTGTAGTATTCCCTCCTTGCAAACCTGAGGGGGGGAGAAAGGAAAGAAAAGAGGTGGAAACAAACGGGTCAGACATAATGTCTGGCGAGTCCAGTAATTTTAACAAATAATAGGTAAGGTAAATGATCAAGACATAAATAGGCATCATGATATGGCTGTAACTTAGATAAGGTAGATAAAAAGGATGGACAAGATGATTTTGTTCCTAAGTACTAAGACAATCCTACACCTTGTTTAAGCAAACAACCCTCCAAGTACTAACCCTGAAGACCGAAGTCAACATCAGACTAGCACCCAAAGGATTATCCAATTCAACCAACATGTATTTCGTTACACCGCACTTTTGCTAAGTTACACCATATTACTTAATTACACCGCACATCTACTAGTCTCTTTTACTCAAGGTTGATCCCTTCCCACTAACTGTACCCACATGACAAACTTGGTAGTTACTTGTACTTAGCTGCAATCGTAGGTGCCGGCTTGAACCTACCACCGCTAAGGTACCCTTACTCTACCCATTCGATCGGCTCCCTAAACCCCGTAGGCACCCGTGCTGGCCATACAGTGGGGTGTATCACTCCCCAAAGTGGAAACCCCGATACCAACATGAAATGCACGGCCATACCTACATGATGCAACAACGTCTTACCTACCAGCCCGGACCCATGCACGCGGATGAACCCGTTGGACTTGCGTTGCCACCGCTATTCACGTTTTGACCTCTTATATTCAAGCCCAGTAAGCGTGCCCCAACCCCGGCCTAGTATCGGGCCCAATTAGATACTCAAATGTGTTACTGGTTGAAACGGGTCCCCATCCGACACAATCCTCCCACCTATGCTTGGCCCCCACTAGGTTTTTCCCCACTTAACCATTTTAATTTAAATGTCCATGTCTTACACATGCTACGATTAAGTCCATACTTACATGTCATAATTTACATGCCTTATCTTATTCCGGTTAAGTCCATATTTACATGTCATAATTTACATGTCACCCCACTTAACCCTCTAACCATACCCATGTATTATTATGGTTAGTATTCCTTAATTCATTCCTTATGACGAACGGTGCATGACCTCCCACATTAGACCGAACACTTTTCGGCCGTTGGATTTGCCGGGTGGTTCCCGGCAGTCTTACGCCACAAACCGGGTCTAACCTCGTGTCACCCATCGTTACGTCTACAATTCATGCCTTTGACCTCTCACATTAGACGTCCAATTGTGGCAGCTGGATTTGCCGGGCGGTTCCGGGAAGTCTTAAACCACAATTGCGCCTAACCTCGTGCCAATGGTTTATTAATAATTGTATTTCACCCAAACCCCAATTTTCATGTCATGTGTTTCCACTTCAACATATAATCATGTTTACACTTTTTGCCTATTACAACTTGTCACTAATTTCACTAATTACATATTAATTAGCCTCAATTACAAATGTTCAATTATAGGCAATTTCATCAATTCCATGTAATTCATACCCAATATGCCAATTTCACATATTATCCAATTATCCAAAATATCCCATAATATCCAATTTTCCATTTTTCACATATCCCATCGTTCCTACGTATTCGCATTCGCGCGTATTTTTAACATAGGCTCGAAGGTAGCCTAGATCCAAAAATAAAAGGAATAGGATAAGACGAGAGAATCAAATCACAGAAAATTGGAATTAACATCAAGAAATAAAGGGGCATATAAACTGGCATAGAGGCATTGTAACACGCCACCACCGCTAGGGTCACTCACAAAGGGAATGCACTAGTTTTGGTTGAGTATTATCTAGGTAAACATACACAGAGATATCACAAGGCAGAACATAAATAAAGCAGCGGTAAAAATTAAAAACCAAATATTTATTACTTTCAAGAAAAGAGTCAAAACCCCATATATCCAAGGTACAAATTATTCCATTACATCAAGTTCCAAATAAAGAAGCATAAACTTAAGATAACAAAAGTAAATTATCCCCCATAAATAGCAGAAGCAGCCATAGCATAGCTCAAGACCAAACTGTACATGAGCTGTCAGAAAGCAAGCTAGATCCAAGCTAAGAGCTAGTGTTTCCTCCCTGAGAACCTGGGGGGGGGGGGGGAAACGAAAGAAAAAGAGGTGAAAGGAAAAGGGCCAGTCATAAGACTGGTAAGCCCTAGTGACTTTCAGTATATAAACTAGTAAAGGTAACATGACATGTGAAAACTGGAATTAAACATAAGGATGATAACAAGACTAGTATGACAATTAAGAGAACAAGATAAGTCAAGTCTAGCATCGCATATTCAAGATTCGCTGCACCAACTGTACTAGTATTCTAACCCATGTCAAGTATTAATCATGAAATGATCCCTTGGCCCAGTATCATGAAGTGACCCATTACGGGGTCCTATGGTACAATTTACTAATCGATCGGCTCCCTACAAGTTCTAGCTCGTCGTGTGTCTTTGTCATACGGCCCTATCCTGAAATGTACTTACCTATGCTAGGTCCACCATAGGGTGTATCAAGCCCTATGGTTCCATCCACCGACACGAATCAAGCACGCATAGTGTAAACCTACAGGTGCCCAATGCCTGCTTTTTCAACTCCGGACTACGTGCACGACCATAGTCCGCCTGAACCTACAATGGCGCACCTACTCAGCCGTCGTTTTGGTCGCTTACAATCATCCCAGTAATCATGCCCCACCCTGCCTAGTCCCACGGTATCGTGATACATTTAAGTGGGTTACTGCTGAAAAGGACCGCGTAACTAGGATTTCTAATGGGTTAAGTGTTGTCATTCAAATTCGTGACTTAACCCTATCCAGATCATGTATCAAGTTGGTTAAGTGTGTTCAAGCGGTTCATGACTTAACCCTATCAAATCATCGTGTCAAGTTGGTTAAGTATATTCAAGTGGTTCATGACTTAACCCTATCATGTGGCATTAATTCATTGATGCACCCCAACCTCTCACATTAGACTAACTATTGTGGTCACTGGATTTGTCGGGTGGTTCCGGGAAGATTTACACCACAACATAGTCTAACCTCGGGTTTTACGTGCGATATGACCAACTACCCACATTGGATCCTATTGTTTGCAGTCACTGGATTTGCCGGGCGGTTTCGGGCAGATTTAGACTGCAAACTCAACCCAACCTCGAGTTGGCCATTTTCAAGTTTATCTAAGTGTCATGTCCATATTCAAGTTTTCGAGTCTAAATTCATGTCAAGTTTTCAGGTCATGTTTCATGTCAAATCGTGTCAAGTTCATGTCCATATCCAGGTTCAAGTTATAATAACATTCATGTTCAAGTTCAAAGCCAATTCATGTTTTACCTAATCTACCCAAATCGTATTCCCATTGCACATAAACTCGAATCGATACAAATAAATCTAATTAGGGAATAACATAAAAAGGGATGTGTATAAGGTGGCAAAAGTGATTACTAGCATAGCATGGTATGACTTGAGATAAATGATTATAACATTACTGGCATATGGAATATTGGCCTCAAACATAAAGATCCCAAATCTAGCAAAATAAGGTACTAGTCAAGATAACAGTTGTCATAAGGTGATAGTATAGTCATGGTAATGATTGACATAAGGTGATAGTATAGTCATGGTAACGATTGACATAAGGTGATAGTCATAAACTTGTGACTAATAGCAGATTCAACATGATAATATGAGGGTTTTTCTTTTTGATTTACAACATGAATAGGCCCCAAATCAATGTCATAGTAATATACCCAAAAGTCAAGATCCAAGATGAACAAGAATGGATGTAAAACAGTCATCATACACAGGTCCAATTTCAATTTACAACATATTCATATTACATTTATAGTTTAAATCTAAAAGTAACTGGGGCTTACAGATCGTGGTTCGAGAATTAGAAAAAGAGAGTCGATGTTGAATCTTTATATGCTTAGTCAAGTCCTAACAGAAATCCCCAAATCAGCAATTCCCTTAACGCAGTTTCGACGTAGAAGAAGTAGTCCCCTTCTCTAATTTTTCAACCAGAATCAGAGTAGCATAAGGTCAGAAGAATTTTGTGTAGAGAGACTAGTGTTATGGGCTGTTTATATAGGGTCAGGTCAACGAATGTGGACAGAAACGAGGCCAGAAACATCAGAGTGAATCCAGCTTCGAAAGTAGGCTCGGCCACCAGGTCGACACCCAGATCGACACTATGGTCGACCTGGTCCTGGGCAGGTCGAATACATAGTCAACCCCCAGGTCGACCTGGTCCTGGGCGGGAAATTTCCCGCCCATTCCATTCTGAGGTTTGAAATTCGAAATTTGAACTCGAATTCTGAGCTGTTTTGAACTTGAAAACTTCGAAAACTTCGAAAGGTCATAACTTGGTCATATGGACTCCGATTTTCGAAAACTTGGACTCGTTTCCAAGCAGAATTTCGAGACGAACGCAATGGCATAACCTGTTTCCCTTGATTCTTATTTTAAAAATTAATTTTGCCTTGATTTATGGTTATTACACGTTATAAAAATACGGGTTGTTACATTCTCCCCCCTTAAAGGATTTCGTCCCCGAAATCTCTAAGTTAGGGAGGATGTGTCCTACCATCCATCATCCATCTACTCAAAGAATCATCCACAAGCAACCATTGTCCTTAAAAGGTTTCTAATGCTGTATGAACATATGCAGAAAGTGTGTGTATATGTACTTATCTAATGCAGAAGATCAGGCAGTTACTGATTCAGTAAACCTCCTTAATGCAAAATATGTTAGTGTAATGAATCCAACATGTAAGCAAATTCCTAACATAGTTTATAATCTCTACATGAGTGCACAAACATTCATTCATATGCAACATCCAAGTGATAACATAACAAGTTCCATCCATGTACAAGTATAAGCACTCATGCATATGCAACATGAAAATGTGACTGAGCCGATCTAGTGCCTAATGTGTGTCATGCATCCACTAGCAACCACTTGCAAACACTTGCAAACATCAACCAAAACATGTTTCAATCACATGTTTACATCCATATGGTTCTACCTAAGGTTCTCAAGATAAGATCGAGAAGATTACAAGACAAACGTATGTAGTAGAAGCATGATACGAAAAAGGTTTTCAAGTTTATAGGAAAAAGAGATCGAGAATGTACCCTCAAAAAGAAATGGGTAAAGCGCGCGTATCTTCTCTTCGGTTTCCCAAGTTGCATCTTCTTATGCTTCACTCAACTGAACTTTAATTAGCTTGACTTATTGATTCCTTAGCTTCTTAATCTCCGTCCCCAAGATATGAATCGGAACTCGCCTCAATGTAGCTTCTTTTTCCACTTCTACGTCTTCAAGGATGCTTGGATCAACCACTTTGGCCGACTCATGCAAGCACTTTCGGAGATGCGAGACATGAAAGACATTGTGTACTCCAGTCAGCTTCTCGGGTAAGTTTACCTTATAGGCCATCCGTCCAATCCTCTCAGTGATAGGGAATGGTCCTACGAACCTTGGTGCTAGCTTTCCAACTGCTCCAAAACGAACTACATTGCGTAACGGAGAAACTTTTACAAAGACCATATCTTCGACTTCGAACTCTAGGTCTGTCCTTCTCTTGTCCGCATAAGATTTCTGTCTATCTTGGGCCGTTTTCATTCGTCTTCGTATCAACTCAATCTTCTCAGAAGTGTCCCTTATCATGTCGGGCCCAAGTATAAGTTTGTCTGTCGTCTCCCACCAACAAGTTGGCGATTTGCACGGTCTTCCATACAGGGCTTCGAACGGTGCCATTCCAATGCTAGCTTGGTAACTATTGTTATATGCAAACTCCACGAGAGGAAGATGGTCTTCCCAAGTACCACCAAAGTCAAGGATGCATTGTCTTAAAAGATCCTCTAGTACCATATTTACCCTTTCGGTTTGTCCATCCATCTGCTGGTGATAGGCCGTGTTTAAACTCAGCCGTGTACCCATGGCTTCCTACAGACTATTCCAAAACTGGCTTGTGAAAATCGGGTCACGATCACTAACTATACTAGAAGGAACCCCGTGCAACCGTACTACCTCTCGAAGGTAAATAGACGCTAGCTGTAACACCCTGTGTATTCTATAACAGTGAGATTCACAAATTAAAGTATAATTAATTTCAAATCAAAGAATTAAGGGAAACGGGTTACGCCATTGCATTCGCCTCGAAATTCTGCTTGAAATAGAGTCCGAGTTTACGCAAAACGGATAACGTGTGAAGAAGATATCTTTAATTTAAATATCGCAGCAAAACATGAAAAAAGAAGAAGAATGGGAAACGAATAATGTTTAGCATTGTTCTAGGGTTTGTAAGCAAAAGACTTAGTAGCTCATTTGGTTGGAACACATGACTTGCATACAAGAGGTACAGAGTTCGATCCCCGCCAGCGCCCTATTTTTTTTGTTTTAGGGGAATGACTTAAAATAGCCTAGTGTGAACGCAGTTCAAAAAGTGGTTTAGTGTGAAAATGGGTAATTGGGAAGGTAGAGAAAAAAATGAATATATATATATAATATATACATATACGCATATATATATATATATGACGTGTACGCATCATGTAGCGTACGTTGCGCATTTTTGGTTGTCAAGGATGGTTTTTTTTGGCCTTCTCCAATTTTTAATTACGACAAATTAAAGGTAAGAAAATATTTATTCATATATATAAATATTTATATATGGGTAATTAATACGGTAAAGGGGAAAATGTATCTATTAAATACGTATTTACGTTTGAATTGGTGAACATTTAATACGCTGAGTCATTTCTGACTCATCGCTGAGTCAATGCTGAGTCATTTCTGACTCATGGCTGAGTCAATAGGATAACTCTATCCTGACTGAACGGTTGTGGTCATTTCTAGGATTAATCAAACGGCCTAAATTAATCCTAAAATTCTATATATACAACTCAAACCTAACCTAAACTCACACAAATAATAGAATACAATGGCCATCATGCTGCTGAGGAACGACTAGGAGTAGCCACCAATTTGAGAGACAATTAGGAGACAAACTCTAAAGCATAAAGCAACTTAAACAAATCAAATCAACGCCTACGTCAAAAAGGAATCGCATCTCCAATTGGAGAATTCGCCACACGATTGTAAGTAGAGTATTATTTTGGTATGAATAAATAACTGTGTTGGTTTGTACACTTGATTTGTGGTGATAAGTAATTCATATTTGTGCGTTACTATGATTCTTATCGATTTGGAATATTGTATAACGATTGGATATTCGCAAAGTATGTTATTCATTATAAAAACTACATGTTTGCGGTAGTTTTATGCAAATATACGTTTGGATATTCGCAAAGTTTGTAATTCATGTTGAAGCTACATGTATGTAGTTCTTTAATTGAAATTCATGCAAGTTTGTGGTTTTGCTACTATGCCATCATAATGTATATTTTTGTACAAAAATCATTTTGTGTGTAATTGGAACAAATTTGGGTTATTATAATTCATATGAAATTATGTTGAAAAATTTGGCATCAAGATCTATGTATAAGACCATACTTTTGTATTAGAAACAAAAGTAAGCCTCTTTGCGAACTTACGAATATTGACTAGGCTATGTTTGATATTTTGCATAATTGAAAAACATGTTATGTCTATATTGTTAACAAGAATTATATGATGACATATGTTGTACATAGCTAGGTTAGATTTAAAATCCCATTTGCAAGTTTGCATGACTAAAGTAAAAAATCATGATTTCATGTTTAGAAATATTTATGCCATAGGTATATGTGTGCCATGGTTATGTGAATAGATTTAAAATCATGATTAAGTTGGAATAATTCTAGTTGAACTATACTTTTGTATTAGTAACAAAAGTAAGCACCTTTGTAAACATGTAGTAATCTTATGAACATGATTTGCTTATGTTTGACATTATGCCTAAATAAAAATATAGGTTTATGTTGTAGTTAAGACTATGTGTCAATGATGATATCCAATTTAGATTCTTAACTTAACTACAAGTTTACATGCTTTGATTCATGTCACTTATGCTTTATGACCAAAGTACACGTTACTACTATGAAAGTACACCAGTTTCTATTTTGTAGTTCCAACGTTATGTTGCAAGTTCATGCGTTCACATTCCCCTTTTTGTGTATGTAATCACGCTTTAAGCCTCCCTTTTTTTTTCACATGGCTAAGTTGGGCTTGAAAAGGCTAAGCCCAACATATATATATAATAAACGAACGTATTAAACGGGGGAAAATTGCGTTGGGCCAAATTAATTAATAAATGTAAATATAAAGTAAAGGGGCCCAAATTCAAGTATGGGTTGGGCCCATGATTGGTGTAACCTTCACACCATTGATTTTTAATAATGGGCCGCAAATATTTACATATAAGAAAATAAAGAAGAAAGACAAAATATGTAAACGTAGAAAATACGATGTGTTTAACCCGAGGTTGGATTGAGTTGTGATGTAAACCTGCCCGGAACCGCCCGCCTGTCCAGTAGTCACAACAATACCTATCCAATGTGGGTGGTTAAACATGGAGCCCAATAAGGACCCGAGGTTAGACTGAGTTGTGGCGTAAGACTGCCCGGAACCAACCGGCAACAGGCAGCCACAACAATACCTGTCTAATGTGAGAGGTCAAGGCTTTAATAAGACAATTAAGGCTGAGTCAGGACTGATAGGATTAAGTAAACTAAAGACTTAATCAAAAATGGGACATGCTAAACTAAACAGACTGATTGGGGGTTAGGTTCATAAAACACTTAACCAACTTAGCATGTTGGCTAGAAGTAGAAAACCTAGTAGCGGGGGACCCTTTTCAGCAGTAACCCTATAAGGTGTATCATGATACCCTGAAACTAGGCAGGGTAGGGCACGATTACTGGGCTGAATGTAAGAGGTCAAATCGACGGCGGTGGTGCAGCAGTGTAGGTTCTAACGGGGTGTGGGCGTGCACTCACTCCAGCGCAGAAAAATAAGGCACTGGGCACCAGTAGCATACCTGTGCATTCTAGGGTTGTGTCGGGTCGCCGCCATGGGACTTGATACACCCCATGGTGGGACCAGCATAGGTAACTACAACATCGGGGGCCGTAAGACACATGTAACTATGCGAGTAGGAGCCGATCATCGTAAAATGGATCACTTCACCCTGGTTATGGGGTGCCTATTGGGAACTAGTTTATATGGGTACAGAGATTAATATGGGGGACGATAGTATATTCGACCCTAGACAACTTAACCAAGTTTATAGTGCTTTCCCCATTTCTAGTTTATACTTATCATACCCAGTTCTTTATTCATAGACAGAGTAGTCCTCGACTTACTCAGGCTTTATGTCTGACTCTACTTTTCTTTCGTCTTCTTTTCTTCCGTTTCCCCCCCCCCCCCCCCCCCCAGGTCCACAGGGAGGGAATACTGCAGCTTGACCAGCCTTCATATCCAGCTTGAAGAGAAAGAATGTATTGCTTGGACCTTTCCGTTTTGAACTATGGCTTTGGACAACAACTATGGGGCTTTTGCAGTTTATTTATGTTTTCTTTATGCTTCTTTAAATAATGTAATCAAGACAGTTATGAAGGTGTTATGTTTTTTTTTTGAAAGGATGTAAGACAATCAAGGTGATGTTGCTGTAACACGTATTTACTTTTATGAAATAAAAGTTGCTGCTTTTCTGCTATTTACAAATATGTGTTCTTATATATGTCTTGTATATCTGTGACTTATACTTATAAACCTCCACCAAAATTAGGGCATTCCCTTTGAGAGTGACCCTAACGGAGGTGGGGTGTTTCACTTGGTATCAGAGCATAGGTTTACCAGATAAGATAAAAAGTTTTGAAAATTTATTTTCAAAAAAGAAATTTAAAGAAGCATTTTTAAAAGAAAAATATTATTTTATTTTTTTAAAAAAAAAGGCAAAGTCCCCCCCAAAGCCATAGGTACTATCTCTTATCCTTCGTTTTGAATCTATCCTTTTTGTTTCAGCATGTCCGAAGAACTTAACTTGCCAGAGGGTGTACCAATACCTGGTTGGTTTAGACGGTTCTTAGAAGCAAGGGCCACTCAGCCAGGTCCTACCGTTCCTCCTCCCCTAGCTGCATGAAATCATCCAGCTGCAGCAGCACCTCTTCCTCCACCTCCTCCACGGGGAAACACGTTTGCTAAGATATGTAAAGATTTTAAAGCTATGGGAGGAAAGGATTTTCATGGAACTGAGTCCTTCGTGGCAGCTAGAAATTGGCTGAAAGAAACCGAGGACTTATTCATCATCTTTGAGGTAGAAGATAGACAGAAAGTACAACTGGCAGTATGGCTACTAAAGGGTGAGGCTTCCTACTGGTGGGAAGTCACTAATGCAGAAAGACCGGTGGAAACATGGGAGGACTTTAGGGCAAGGTTTGAGGCTAAATTTCTCTTGGAAGCTGAAAGGAGTCTTCAGTTGGAAAAATTCTTATTTCTTAAGCAAGGGAATATGACAGTCTAAGAGTATGTTAATCAATTCGATGAGCTGGCTAGGTTTGGGCTGGACCTAGTCAACACCCCTCACAAGAAGGCTCTCCGCTTTGTCAAAGGGTTGAATGAGCCATTACACAGTTTGGCCATGACCCATATACCCATGGGAGCTACGTACGAAAGGTTGGTGCAGATGGCATTGCTGAACGAGGAAGATAAGGACAAGAAGGGAACAGAGGCAGAAAACTCTCAAGGGAAGAAAGAGGTCAAGCCCAACGATTCTAAGAATAAGAAGGAAGACCCCGAGAAAGGAGGCAAGAACAACAACTCACGTGATAAAAGGAAATGCAATTACTGTGGTACGGAAGGGCACATAGCCAAGGATTGTAGAAAGAGGAAGAGAAAGCAAGGTGAATGTTTTCATTGTGGGAAGACTGGACACATCAGCAAAGACTGCCCTGAGAAGCAGACCGGACCTTCTGGCAGTACATCGTTAACTTATTCTAGATGCTTTGTTTTATCCTATTTCTCTCCTCGATCCTATCTTGAGAACCATAGGTAGAATCTTTTTGGATGTAAACATGTAGTTGAAACATGTTATGGATGATGGTTGCAAGTGGTTGCAAGTGATTGCTATTGGTTGATCGTGGTTGCATATACACGCACAATCTAGGTTTTAGATCGGCTCAGTCACTTCATATTGCATATGCATATATGTTTGCATTCGTATATGGTTGAACTTTAATGTGTTGCCATATGGATGTTGCATTTGTATGAATGATTGTGCACTCATGTAGAATCATGAATAGGAAAAATTTGCATACATAATGGATTCATGGCACTCACATAATTCGCATTAAGGAGGTCAACTGAATCAGTAGACCGCCTGATTTTGCATTAGATAAGTACATGTACACACACACTTCGCATATGATCATGAAGCATTAGAAGTCTTTTAAGGACAATGGATACTCGTGTTTGATGGATGAGTAGATGGATGTTTGGATGTTAGGATATACATTCCTCCTAACTTGAAGATTTCGGGGACGAAATCCTTTTAAGTGGGGGAGAATGTAACACCCCGTGTATTCTATAACAGTGAGATTCACAAATTAAAGTATAATTAATTTCAAATCAAAGAATTAAGGGAAACGGGTTACGCCATTGCATTCGCCTCGAAATTCTGCTTGAAATAGAGTCCGAGTTTACGCAAAACGGATAACGTGTGAAGAAGATATCTTTAATTTAAATATCGCAGCAAAACATGAAAAAAAATAGAATGGGAAACGAATAATGTTTAGCATTGTTCTAGGGTTTGTAAGCAAAAGACTTAGTAGCTCATTTGGTTGGAACACATGACTTGCATACAAGAGGTACAGAGTTCGATCCCCGCCAGCGCCCTATTTTTTTTTGTTTTAGGGGAATGGCTTAAAATAGCCTAGTGTGAACGCAGTTCAAAAAGTGGTTTAGTGTGAAAATGGGTAATTGGGAAGGTAGAGAAAAAAATGAATATATATATAATATATATACATATACGCATGCATATATATATATATATATATATATATATATATATATATGACGTGTACGCATCATGTAGCGTACGTTGCGCATTTTTGGTTGTCAAGGATGGTTTTTTTTTTGCCTTCTCCAATTTTTAATTATGACAAATTAAAGGTAAGAAAATATTTATTCATATATATAAATATTTATATATGGGTAATTAATACGGTAAAGGGGAAAATGTATCTATTAAATACGTATTTACGTTTGAATTGGTGAACATTTAATACGCTGAGTCATTTCTGACTCATCGCTGAGTCAATGCTGAGTAATTTCTGACTCATGGCTGAGTCAATAGGATAACTCTATCCTGACTGAACGGTTGTGGTCATTTCTAGGATTAATCAAACGGCCTAAATTAATCCTAAAATTCTATATATACAACTCAAACCTAACCTAAACTCACACAAATAATAGAATACAATGGCCATCATGCTGCTGAGGAACGACTAGGAGTAGCCACCAATTTGAGAGACAATTAGGAGACAAACTCTAAAGCATAAAACAACTTAAACAAATCAAATCAACGCCTACATCAAAAAGGAGTCGCATCTCCAATTGGAGAATTCGCCACACGATTGTAAGTAGAGTATTATTTTGGTATGAATAAATAACTGTGTTGGTTTGTACACTTGATTTGTGGTGATAAGTAATTCATATTTGTGCGTTACTATGATTCTTATCGATTTGGAATATTGTATAACGATTGGATATTCGCAAAGTATGTTATTCATTATAAAAACTACATGTTTGCAGTAGTTTTATGCAAATATACGTTTGGATATTCGCAAAGTTTGTAATTCATGTTGAAGCTACATGTATGTAGTTCTTTAATTGAAATTCATGCAAGTTTGTGGTTTTGCTACTATGCCATCATAATGTATATTTTTGTACAAAAATCATTTTGTGTGTAATTGGAACAAATTTGGGTTATTATAATTCATATGAAATTATGTTGAAAAATTTGGCATCATGATCTATGTATAAGACCATACTTTTGTATTAGAAACAAAAGTAAGCCTCTTTGCGAACTTACGAATATTGACTAGGCTATGTTAGATATTTTGCATAATTGAAAAACATGTTAGGTCTATATTGTTAACAAGAATTATATGATGACATATGTTGTACATAGCTAGGTTAGATTTAAAATCCCATTTGCAAGTTTGCATGACTAAAGTAAAAATCATGATTTCATGTTTAGAAATATTTATGCCATAGGTATATGTGTGCCATGGTTATGTGAATAGATTTAAAATCATGATTAAGTTGGAATAATTCTAGTTGAACTATACTTTTGTATTAGTAACAAAAGTAAGCACCTTTGTAAACATGTAGTAATCTTATGAACATGATTTGCTTATGTTTGACATTATGCCTAAATAAAAATATAGGTTTATGTTGTAGTTAAGACTATGTGTCAATGATGATATCCAATTTAGATTCTTAACTTAACTACAAGTTTACATGCTTTGATTCATGTCACTTATGCTTTATGACCAAAGTATACGTTACTACTATGAAAGTACACCAGTTTCTATTTTGTAGTTCCAACGTTATGTTGCAAGTTCATGCGTTCACATTCCCCTTTTTGTGTATGTAATCACGCTTTAAGCCTCCCTTTTTTTTCACATGGCTAAGTTGGGCTTGAAAAGGCTAAGCCCAACATATATATATATAATAAACGAACGTATTAAACGGGGGAAAATAGCGTTGGGCCAAATTAATTAATAAATGAAAATATAAAGTAAAGGGGCCCAAATTCAAGTATGGGTTGGGCCCATGATTGGTGTAACCTTCACACCATTGATTTTTAATAATGGGCCGCAAATATTTACATATAAGAAAATAAAGAAGAAAGACAAAATATGTAAACGTAGAAAATACGATGTGTTTAACCCGAGGTTGGATTGAGTTGTGATGTAAACCTGCCCGGAACCGCCCGGCTGTCCAGTAGTCACAACAATACCTATCCAATGTGGGTGGTTAAACATGGAGCCCAATAAGGACCCGAGGTTAGACTGAGTTGTGGCGTAAGACTGCCTGGAACCAACCGGCAACAGGCAGCCACAACAATATCTGTCTAATGTGAGAGGTCAAGGCTTTAATAAGACAATTAAGGCTGAGTCAGGACTGATAGGATTAAGTAAACTAAAGACTTAATCAAAAATGGGACATGCTAAACTAAACAGACTGATTGGGGGTTAGGTTCATAAAACACTTAACCAACTTAGCATGTTGGCTAGAAGTAGAAAACCTAGTAGCGGGGGACCCTTTTCAGCAGTAACCCTATAAGGTGTATCATGATACCCTGAAACTAGGCAGGGTGGGGCACGATTACTGGGCTGAATGTAAGAGGTCAAATCGACGGCGGTGGTGCAGCAGTGTAGGTTCTAACGGGGTGTGGGCGTGCACTCACTCCGGCGCAGAAAAATAAGGCACTGGGCACCAGTAGCATACCTGTGCATTCTAGGGTTGTGTCGGGTCGCCGCCATGGGACTTGATACACCCCATGGTGGGACCAGCATAGGTAACTACAACATCGGGGGCCGTAAGACACATGTAACTATGCGAGTAGGAGCCGATCATCGTAAAATGGATCACTTCACCCTGGTTATGGGGTGCCTATTGGGAACTAGTTTATATGGGTACAGAGATTAATATGGGGGACGATAGTATATTCGACCCTAGACAACTTAACCAAGTTTATAGTGCTTTCCCCATTTCTAGTTTATACTTATCATACCCAGTTCTTTATTCATAGACAGAGTAGTCCTCGACTTACTCAGGCTTTATGTTTGACTCTACTTTTCTTTCGTCTTCTTTTCTTCCGTTTCCCCCCCCCCCCAGGTCCACAGGGAGGGAATACTGCAGCTTGACCAGCCTTCATATCCAGCTTGAAGAGAAAGAATGTATTGCTTGGACCTTTCCATTTTGAACTATGGCTTTGGACAACAACTACGGGGCTTTTGCAGTTTATTTATGTTTTCTTTATGCTTCTTTAAATAATGTAATCAAGACAGTTACGAAGGTGTTATGTTTTTTTTTTTGAAAGGATGTAAGACAATCATGGTGATGTTGCTGTAACACGTATTTACTTTTATGAAATAAAAGTTGCTGCTTTTCTACTATTTACAAATATGTGTTCTTATATCTGTTTTGTATATCTGTGACTTATACTTATAAACCTCCACCAAAATTAGGGCATTCCCTTTGAGAGTGACACTAACGGAGGTGGGGTGTTTCACTAGCCATGATGCGGTCCTCTTGCTTTTCACCGGAATGAAGTGAGCACTTTTCGTGAGTCTATCAACTATGACCCATACGCTAGTATTTCCCTTCCTTGACCTAGGCAGTCCATCCACAAAATCCATCGAGATATGCTCCCATTTCCATTGCGGAACCTCCAAAGGATGTAATAGCCCATCGGGCTTCTTCGACTCGGCCTTTACTTGTTGGCACACCATGCACTTCGAAACGAACTCTGCCACGTCCTTTTTCATTCCGGCCCAAAAGAAAATGCATTTCATATCCCTGTACATCTTATCCCCTCCGGGATGTATAGTCATCTTCGAGTGATGCGCCTCTTCGAGAACTTTCCTTACTAGGTCTCCCACTTGTGGGACACATAGCCTTCCATCGCGCCTTAGCCATCCCTTGTCATCTATGGCATACCTACTGAGGTGACTTGACATCTCACCACTAATCAGCTTGTCCATGATTTCGACTATCTGTGGGTCTTCCTTCTGGGAAGTCCCTACTTGATCTAGAAGTGTAGGTCTTAACTCAAGAGATGCTAACGTAGCAGTCAATGACTCAACAGCAAGTGTAAAATCAAAGGTTGCTATAAACTCAAGGCTTTTCCTTTCAACAAACAAGGGGCTCAAAGTCAACCTTTTTCTACTTAGCGCGTCCGCCACCGCGTTACCCTTGCTAGGGGTATAAGCTATATCGAAGTCATATTATGCCAAGAACTCCATCCACCACTGTGGTCTCAAATTCAAATCTTTCTATGAGAAGAGGTACTTAAGCGATTTGTGGTCGGTATACAACTCGAACCTCTCCCCTAGAAGATAATGGCCCCAAGCTTTAAGTGCAAAAACAATCTCGGCCAACTCCAAGTCATGCGTGGGATAGTTCTTCTCATGAACTTTAAGTTGTCTGCCCCCGTAGCATATTACTCTTCCCTCTTGCATTAGGACAACGCCTAATCCCATGCCGCACGCATCTGTGTACACGGTAAACATCTTACCTCCATCGGATAATGCCAAAACTGGAGCTATGGTGAGGGCTCTCTTAAGTCTCTGAAAATCAGCGTCACACTCTATGTCCCATGCAAAAGCTAGGTTCTTCTTTGTTAACTTAGTAAGAGGGGCTGAAATCTTAGCGAAGTCCTTAATGAACTTTCTGTAGTAGCCCGCCAAACCGAGAAAGCTCCTCACCTCCGTTGCATTCTTAGGAATTTTCCAGTCCTGTACCGCAACTACCTTTGCGGGGTCCACGGCTATGCCTTGTTTAGAAACTACATGTCCATGGAACCGAACTTCCTTCCTCCAAAAATGGCATTTGGAGAACTTAGCCTTTAACTGGTGTGCTCTAAGTGTTTCCATGACTTCCTTGAGATGTCTAGCATTCTCTTCTTCATCTTTTGAGAATATCAAAATATCATCCATGAAAACTACCACAAACTTGTTAAGGAACTCCCGAAACACCCTATTCATCAAATCTACAAAGTATGCGGGTGCATTCGTTAACCCAAACGGCATGACGAACCATTCGAAGAACCCATCTAGAGTCCTAAACACAGTTTTGTCAATGCTATCTTCAGCCATTCTAAGCTGATGGAATCCTGTGGCTAGATCGAGTTGAGAGAAAACATATGCTCCCATAAGCTAGTCAAACAAATCGTCGATTCTTGGTAGTGGGTGCCTATTCTTCTTTGTCAGCTTGTTTAACTCACGATAATCTACACACAGACGAAGCGATCCATCCGCCTTGGTAGCGAATACCACTGGAGCACCCCATTCAGAAATGCTTCATCTTATGAAATATTTCTCAAGCAACTCATTAACTTGTTTACTGAGCTCTCTCCTTTCTCGCGGGGCCATGTGCCTAACGGGCAATGAAACTGGCTTGGCATTATCAACAAGATAAATTCGGAAGTCTATCTCGTGTTTAGGAGGTAACCCCCTCACTTCATCAAAGACATCTGGATATTCTCGGACCACTATTACAGATTGCAAATTATCGTCTGACGAGTCAAGGGATTCAAGATAACCCAACATGACCAGACCCTTAGGGTTACAAGAAATTTTAAGGGTATTACCAAGGCAAGTCATGAGCCGCACCACCCTTTGTTCACAATCGAGAATGGCTCCATAATCGGACAGCCAATCCATACCTAAGATCAAACCGTATCCCATAAATCCGAGAACATAAGCATTACACGTGAATTCTACGCTTAAGATAGAGATCCTCAAATCCATACACATCATAGATAAATGGGCGGAGCCCCCAATTGGATTTGAAACTATAACGGGATCCTCAACCAGACTAGTACTTAGGTGCAGATTTTCAACAATATCAGAAGAAATAAAAGTATGCGATGCGCCAAAGTCAAATAAGGTTCGAACAGGAAAGTCAGAAATGTAAACAAGGTTTTCTACGGAAATATTACTACCTCGGTCAAGAGCTGGAGTGGTTTTGAGAGCATGCAACTGCCCTCTAGAAGTTCCTGCTCGCTGGGTCTACCCTTGCCCCTGTCCTTGCTTCTTAGGGCAATCCTTACCGATGTGTCCAGTATCTCCATAATGAAAGCATTCACCCAACTTCCTTTTCTTCTTTCTACAGTCTTTAGCTAGATGTCCAGTAATACCACAGAAGTTGCACTTCCTCGTCTCACGTGGTTTGTTGTTGCTCTTGTTATTCTTGTTATTTTTGTTTCCCCCTTCATGAAGTCAGCTTTCTTATTCTGAGTCTCATTAGGTTTAACCTCCTTGTTGCTATTCTTGTCTTCCTCATGAAGTAGAGCCATATCCACCAAGCTTTCAATGGTCGCCCCCATGGGTATATGAGTTATGACCAAACTGTGTAGTGGCTCGTTAAATCCTCGAGCAAAGCGTACAGCCTTTTTCTGGGCTGTGTTGACCAAATCCAAACCGAACCGAGCAAGCTGATTAAACTTATTCATGTACTCCCTAACAGACATGTCCGCTTGCTTGAGTGCTAGGAACCTCTCCATCTGAAGGTTCTCTTCTGCTGACGATAAGAATTTAAGCCCAAACCTCTCTCTAAAGTCTGCCCAAGTCTCAACTGGCCTGGTAGCGTTGGTGACTTCCCACCAAAATGCAGCTTCTTCTTTCAACAACCATGCTGCCAACTGAACTTTCCTATGGTCCTCCATATCAAAGATAATAAACAAGTCTTCAGTCTCCTTTAGCCAGTTTCGTGCCTCAACAAAGGTTTTAGTTCCAACGAAGTTCTTACTGCCCATTGCTTTAAAGTCTTTGCATATTTTGGCAAAGGCGATATCAGGAGGAGGAGGAACCGCGACCACTGGGGGAGGAGGAGGAGGGATGTCTGTCAGGCCCGCGCCGTTGGCCCTAGCTTCTAAGTACCTTCGGAACCATCTAGGCATGGGTATTCTCTCAGGCAGGTTAAGATCAGCCATGCTAAAAAACGAAAAGAAAAAGATTCAAACGAGGAAACAAAGGAAAGTGCTAATGGCTTTTTGGGGAATAGCCTTTTTCTAAACATAAAACTTTTCTTGAAAAATAATTCTTTATAAATGTTTTTGAAAATAGTTTCAGAAGGTTTTTAAAACTTTTGCCCAGCCTGGTAACCTTCTGTTCTGATACGAAATGTAACATCCCACCTCCGCTAGGGTCACTCAAAAAGGGAATGCACTAGTGTTGGTGGAGTATTATCTAGGTAAACATACACAGAGATATCACAAGGCAGAACATAAATAAAGCAGCGGTAAAAATTAAAAACCAAATTTTTATTACTTTCAAGAAAAGAATCAAAACCCCATATATCCAAGGTAAAAATTATTCCATTAAATCAAGTTCCAAATAAAGAAGCATAAACTTAAGATAACAGAAGTAAATTATTCCCCATAAATAGCAGAAGCAGCCATAGCATAGCTCAAGACCAAACTGTACATGAGCTGTCAGAAAGCAAGCTAGATCCAAGCTAAGAGCTAGTGTTTCCTCCCTGAGAACCTGGGGGGAAAACGAAAGAAAAAGAGGCGAAAGGAAAAGGATCAGTCATAAGACTGGTAAGCCCTAGTGACTTTCAGTATAAAAACTAGTAAAGGTAACATGACATGTGAAAACTGGAATTAAACATAAGGATGATAATAGGACTAGTATGAAAATTATGATAACAAGATAAGTCAAGTATAGCATCGCATACTCAAGATTCGCTGCACCAACTGTACTAGTATTCTAACCCATGTCAAGTATTAATCATGAAATGATCCCTTGGCCCGGTATCATGAAGTGACCCATTACGGGGTCCTACGGTACGATTTACTAATCGATCGGCTCCCTACAAGTTCTAGCTCGTCGTGTGTTTGTGTCATACGGCCCTATCCTGAAATGTACTTACCTATGCTAGGTCCAACATAGGGTGTATCAAGCCCTATGGTGCCAACCACCGACACGAATCAAGCACGCACAGTGTAAACCTACGGGTGCCTAATGCCTTCTTTTTCAACTCCGGACTACGTGCACGACCGTAGTCCGCCTGAACCTACAATGGCGCACCTACTCAGCCATCGATCTGGTCGCTTACAATCAGCCCAGTAATCGTGCCCCACCCTGCCTAGTCCCAGGGTATCGTGATACATCTAAGTGGGTTACTGCTGAAAAGGACCGCGTAACTAGGGTTTCTAATGGGTTAAGTGTTGTCATTCAAATTTGTGACTTAACCCTATCCAGATCATGTATCAAGTTGGTTAAGTGTGTTCAAGCGGTTCATGACTTAACCCTATCAAATCATCGTGTCAAGTTGGTTAAGTATATTCAAGTGGTTCATGACTTAACCCTATCATGTGTCATTAATTCATTGATGCACCCCAACCTCTCACATTAGACTAACTGTTGTGGTCACTGGATTTGTCAGGCGGTTCCGGGCAGATTTACACCACAACATAGTCTAATCTCGAGTTTTATGTGCGATATGACCAACTACCCACATTAGATCCTATTGTTTACAGTCACTGGATTTGCCGGGCGGTTCCGGGCAGATTTAGACTGCAAACTCAACCCAACCTCGAGTTGGCCATTTTCAAATTTATCTAATTGTCATGTCCAGATTCAGGTTTTCGAGTCTAAATTCATGTCAAGTTTTCAGGTCATGTTCTATGTCAAATCGTGTCAAGTTCATGTCCATATCCAGGTTCAAGTTATAATAACATTCATGTTCAAGTTCAAAGCCAATTCATGTTTTACCTAATCTACCCAAATCGTATTCCCATCGCACATAAACTCGAATCGATACAAATAAATCTAATTAGGGAATAACATAAAAATGGATGGGTACAAGGTGGCAAAAGTGATTACTAGCATAGCATGGTATGACTTGAGATAAATTATTATAACATTACTAGCATATGGAATATTGGCCTCAAACATAAAGATCCCAAATATAACAAAATAAGGTACTAGTCAAGATAACAGTTGTCATACGGTGATAGTATAGTCATGGTAATGATTGACATAAGGTGATAGTATAGTCATGGTAAAGATTGACATAAGGTGATAGTCATAAACTTGTGACTAATAGCAGATTCAACATGATAATATGAGGGTTTTCCTTTTTGATTTACAACATGAATAGGCCCCAAATCAATGTCATAGTAATATACCCAAAAGTAAAGATCCAAGATGAACAAGAATGGATGTAAAACAGTCATCATACACAGGTCCAATTTCAGTTTACAACATATTCATATTACATTTACAGTTTAAATCTAAAAGTAATTGGGGCTTACAGATCGTGGTTCGAGAATTAGAAAAAGAGAGTCAATGTTGAATCTTTATATGCTTAGTCAAGTCCTAACAGAAATCCCCAAATCAGCAATTCCCTTAACGCAGTTTCGACGTAGAAGAAGTAGTCCCCTTCTCTAACATTTCAACCAAAATCAGAGCATCATAAGGTCAGAGAGAATTTTGTGTAGAGAGACTAGTGTTAGGAGCTGTTTATATAAGGTCAGGTCAACGAATATGGACAGAAACGAGGCCAGAAAAATCAGAGTGAATCCAGCTTCAAAAGTGGGCTCGGCCACCAGGTCGACACCCAGGTCGACACTATGGTCGACCTGGTCCTGGGCAGGTCGAATACATAGTCGACCCCAGGTCGACGTGGTCCTGGGCGGGAAATTTCCCGCCCAGTCAATTCTGAGGTTTGAAATTCGAAATTTGAATTCAAATTCTGAGCTGTTTTGAACTTGAAAACTTCTGAAAACTTCGAAAGGTCATAACTAGGTCATACAGACTCCGATTTTCGAAAACTAGGACTCGTTTCCAAGCAGAATTTCGAGACGAATGCAATGGCGTAATCCGTTTCCCTTGATTCTTATTTTAAAAATTAATTCTGCCTTGATTTATGGTTATTACACGTTATAAAAATGCGGGTTGTTACAGGCATAATGATAGATTCAACATGAATAAACTGATAAAAGGTATGAACTTTACATAGAAGCATAGGCATATGATGACATGAATCAAAAAGGAGAAATCTTGGTAAGATTTTCATTACAAACATATATGAATCCTTTTTACAACTTTTTCATGTTACTTTAATCCCATTAAATTTGTGAAAATAACTGTACTCACCTTTCGTGGCTTAAGAAAAGGATTAACGAATTGAAATTTTTGTAGAAACGTTGCGGTGATATTGATTGATCTTCTTTAATTGTTGTTGAAGCTCTAAACTTTGATTTGAATTGTGTATGAACACTTGAGATTTGATTAGACGCGGC
Organism: Allium sativum; assembly: GCA_030737875.1. Taxonomy (NCBI): domain Eukaryota; kingdom Viridiplantae; phylum Streptophyta; class Magnoliopsida; order Asparagales; family Amaryllidaceae; genus Allium; species Allium sativum. The sequence goes on along the minus strand of CM060913.1, from coordinate 587,543,242 downwards.
GGCTAGGGTTTAGGAGAGAGTTTGACAGCATAATGGTGTCTTAGAAATTATTTTATGAATTAGGGCCTGGTCTTAGGGTGTATATATAAGTGTAGAAAACCATTTAGGGCCTTAGATTTTAACCTAGAACCCATCTAGACCATCAGAATTCAGAAATCGACGTTACAAAGAAGATTTTTGGATCTGGAAAAACATGGGGGGTCGACTCCCAGGTCGACCTGTATGAGGGGGGGTCGACCCCCAGGTCGACCCTATGGTCGACCTATCCGATCAGGTCGACCCCCTGGTCGACCTGGGTCTTGGTCGGGAATTTTCCCGCCTAGCCCGGGTACGTGCGATTTCAAATTTCGAATTTAATTTGAATTTTTGGCTGGGTTTAACTTTAATTAATTCTGCTTAATTACTCAAACTTTCGAGGCCCATAACTTCCTTATACGAAGTCTGATTTACGCAAACTCGGACTCTATCTCAAGCAAAATTCCGAGTCGATCGTAATGGCGCAACCCATTTCCCTTCATTCCTCTTTTAAAAATTTAGTGTTCTTAAATTTAGTTAATTCAATCATTCAAAATTCAGGGTGTTACAGAGTGACATTAATAGACGTGGGGTATCAAAGGAGGAATTGATGTTTTAAGGATTTTTAGTTGGCTGTTTAGGTTTTGGAAGCCTTAATGGGCTGATTTGTAGAGAGACATTAGTGGGCAGGTGGAAGCTATAAATTGGGGGTGAGAGATATGGGAAATGGTTTAGTCTCTCCATTCTCTCATTCGGTGGCCTATGTTCCTCCTCCCTCTAACACCTTTCCACCGTTAAAATCAAAATCAAAAGGAAGGAAATCGAAGATCTACACCATTAGAGGCTAGATCAATATCATTTGAAGTGAGAATTCATCGGATATAAGGGTTTGGATCGAATTGCTTGCTGTCTGGAATCTTATTACATTGATTTTAGCTTGTTTTAGAGAATCGGTTAGTGATTTGCATCTCTCACATGGATTCAATGAAGTATATGAATGTTTGCCATGTTTTCCATCAAATTCAAGTGTTTTACCTTAGATCATCAAATTCAAGTGTTTTACCATAGATCAACACCTTGGTAAGTCCATTTTCATATGAATCACTTTAGGGTCTAATTTAGCAAGTTTAAACCGGTAGTTCATATGCTATTTCATATATTATGCAAGTTAGATCCATAATTTAGATCATATGTTCATTTATCATGATTTTGGCGAAACTTATATAACTTGTGATGAAAATAGTTGTTTCCATGATTGCTAGTGATTTCATATAATGTTTGTGGTCATATTTGATGAGTTGGGCGAGTTGGTTTTGTTGAATTTATCGTTTGGAGAAGTTTTGGTCGAAATTGGAGTTGCATTGGAGTGGTGCATGTTTTCGGTCGGTCCTGACCTAGTCGGAAATGAAGTAAGGTGTAGTACGAGGGTAGTACAAGTGGAAGTACACACAGTAGGTCACAATATTTGAATTTGGGTCAGTTCAGTCCCATACTCATCGGTCGGGTTCACAAAGTGGGTCGGTTGAGAAGGAGTCGGTTGGTCGAGCAAGTGGGAAAGGTAGTCGGTCAGATATGTTTTGGTGTGAGCGGATCTGTTCGGTCATACTCTGAAGAGTTGGGTCGGTCGAGTAGCCTGGAAGTCTGATCGGTCTGGTTTGGTGTTGGTCGGTCGAAGCAAGTCAGGCCAAGTTCAAACAAAGGATCGTTCTCACATTGCGGGTTCGATCAGCAAGAGGGGAGACATGGTCGGTCGGTCGTGTTTTGGTGAAAGGGACTGGTCGGTCGGTCTGAAGCATTGGGGTCGGTCGGTCCAATGGTGGAGCCAGAGGGTCAGCCAGTTGCACTTAAGTGGATCAGATGGCTAGCTTATGAATGGGTTGGTCGGTCCTGTGATGAATGGGTCGGCTGGTTATGATGATTTGGGTCGGTTAATGATGATTTGACCATTGATATTCAACCTTATATTGATCGTTGTTCGATTCAATGATGTTATGACTTCGATGGATATTCGAATGGGAATGTTCGAAGTGATGTGATGAGTTCTTTGATCGGTGTAAAGCAACGAATGAGAAGATGACTCAAGGGTGTTTTGTGTTCGTGGATAATGGATACTCAGGGGGGACCCGAGTTAATGAATGGTCGTCGGAGTTAATGTCTAGAGATGCGAACGCCGAGAGATTATCGTTATCGTAAGTTCTAGCAGACTCAAAGCAGGGGTACTTTGGGCAGTAGTGAAGGGACTATTTGTCAAGATTTGAGAAGACAAACATACGAGTCGTAAAGACGTACGGTGTTATGCTAGAACTGGGGCTACCATTAGCCCTTGACATATGGCAGTCATGATGGGTCGTCATACGATTAACGATGGTTTTGAAGCAGGATTGGCGGTGATATCCACAGTCAGTCATGGATGTTTGATTATTTGGTTGCTCTGTTTGTACCGTCACATGTAGATTGTCCAATGTCGGAGGAGATGTTCCTTGGGTGCTTGTCTGACACTGGTTTAGGCCTCTTGGGCTTGTGCTTGAGGGAAGTTGAATTCGATTAGGATGGTTTACATGAGATATATATAATCTGGATGTCATATTGAATGGGTGTTCTGGTTACCATGGATGAATAGTTGAATTGTTTTATTTAAAGGCTATCGCTGCCCGATGTGGGGAAGGCAGGAGTTGAGTTCTTCTCTGGTGTTTGGGAGATTGGCTTGTTAATCTACCTATTCTCATATACTTTATTGATGAAGTTCGTTAGATATTTTATCGCTCACTAAAATTGTTGTCTGACTCAAGGTTTTATGTTTCCCTCTTATTACCTTAGGCTATTCATCTGGTTGTGGATGGGCAGACTAGGTGGCAGGTGATTGCTTAGTGTGGACAATGTAGCTGTTCAGAGGCGAGCAGGAGGCTGACGTACTATCTTTTTACTATATAGTATTTGGATTTCCACTTTTTGTTATTCTCTAAGTGTTGTAGTGAGGCAATTTGTACAAATACTATTTTTGTAACTCAAGTCTATGGATATTACTTTCTAGTCGTTATGAAAGTCTAGTGTTTTCTGCTTCACTATTAAACCTATTGTATATACTCTATTATATTTTATCCTTGCGCTGTGAGTTTTATGACAGGTTCCGATGTTGTTTACCTACTCTGATGATCGTCCATAGATACCTGGCAGACCTTTCAGCGTAGTATTCCTCTTGTTTAGTATAGGGGCTTTGGGCGGTTGTCACATTAAGAGATTACTTCCGAAGCGTGCAATAGACTTCCAAATTTATTTGATAGAGAAGGCGAATCCAGTCGCATTGCCAGTGCGCCACAAAGCTCCTAGGGAAGGGAGGGAGCTCAGTAAGAAAGTAGGGGAACTATTCGAGAAAGGGTTTATAAGACAGAGTATATTAGAGTAGGGATATACGCGTAGACTTATACATGTTGTAATTTGGGGGTTGCGGTGGACCTTGCTAAAATCGTCGCGGTTCAAGATTGAAAGGCTCCGAATAATGTGACTAAGATGAGAATTTTTCTTCAGTTGGCGGGCTATTATAGAAAGTTTGTCAAGGACTTTGTATGGATATCAGCCCCACTCAACCAATTGACAAAGAAGAACTTGGCTTTTTCATGGAGCATTGATTGCGAGGTTACCTTTCAGAGGTTGAAAAGGGCTTTGACAATAGCCCTGGTTTTGACTCTACTTGATGGAAGCAAGATGTTAACGATCTACATAGATGATTGTGGCACAGGACTCAGTGTCGTTCTAATGCAAAAGTGAAGGTAGTGTACTATGGTACAGTTGAAAGTTCACGGGAAGAACTAACCTACCCATGATTTAGAGTTGGCGGCTACAATATAAGCATTGAAGTCTCTGCGACATTATTTTCTTGGAGAGAGATCTGAGCCATTTACGGATCATAGGTCACCCAAATATTTGTTCTCACACAAGGATCTCAACCTAAGGCAACAACGGTGGGTGGAGTTCCTAACGTCCTATGACTTTGAGATAGCCTATACCCCCATGCAAGGGTAATGCGATGGCGGACGCATTGAGTAGGAAGAGGATAACTTTGAGTCCTCTATTCATATAAAGGCAGTGCTTGGAGTTTAAATTGACCTTCGATTTTAAGTCATCTATGGATTTCACATTGGGATTACTAGCATCATTGGAGGTTCGACCTACTCTAATGGGGTGAATTGGATCTATGCAGTGAGAGGACCCGGAGACAGCTGACAACATGGACAGGCTTGGTAGAGGAGAGACTTCTAGTCACCTAGCTAGATATACTATGGACGAGAAAGGGTGGCTAAGAAGAGATAGAAGGCTATGTACCCCTAGGATTGGGAAATTGCTACAGGCAGTGCTCGAGGAAGCTCATCATTCTCGTATGACTATCCATCTTTGCAGTGACAAGATGTATCGAGACATGAAGAGAGTTTTCTTTTAGACTGGCATGAAGGACGTGGCAGAATTTGTGGCCGATGTTTAGTTTTCCAGCAAGTAAATGCTGAACAAAAGAAACCAGGAAGATTGCTTCAGTCCTTGCATGTCCCACAATGGAAGTGGGAGAGCGTCTCTATGGATTTCGCCAGTGGATTGCCCCGATCAAGGAAGGGCAACACGAGCATTTGGGTGATAGAAAACAGAATTATGAAGAGCACTCACTTTGATCTTGTTAAGAGAAAGAGGATAGTAGCTTGGTTGGCATCGATATACCTTCGAGAGATAGTCCGACTTCACTGGGTACCTTCCTACATAATAAGTGACTAAGACCCCATCTTAACTAGTGATTTCTGGAAGAGCTTATAAGAGGCGTTAGGTACACAGCTACGTTTGAGCACAACATATCACCTCAGACCGATAGGCAGAATGAGAGGGTAAATAGTGTTCTTGAGGTTCTTCGTAGATTGTGTATCCTATATTTCGGAGGGACTTGGGAGGAGCATCTCTCATTGGTTGAGTTTGCCCACAACAACAGTTATCAATCTAGCAAAGGTATGGCACCCTTCGAAGCATTATATGACAACCTTGCAGATCATCAACTTTTTGGTAGGAGTCTACGAATAGAATTCTACTTGGACGTGAGATGATTCGAGATACTTCCGAGAAGATTGACCTTATCCATCGAAGAATGAAAGCAGCTCAGGACTGACAGAAATCATACGCCGATAAAAGGAGGACCAACTTGGAATTCGAAGTAGGAGACATGGTCTTCATTAAAGTATCACCACCGAGGAATGTAGTTATTTTTGGCTTAGTTAATTGACACCAGGATTTATAGGGCAATTCCCTATACTGGAAGGGTAAGCCAGATGGCCTATAGGGTTAAGCTATCGGACCGACTAGCAGGCGTACATGATGTGCCTCATATTTCCCATTTGAGGAAATGTCTACATGATGCGGCAGAGATAATGGACCCGAGCACACTTGAAGATGTGGAAGTTGAGAAGAAAGCATCGGTGAGAAGAATTCCTACTCATAATCTTGGATCGGAGGTTAAGAAGGTACGCAACAAAGAAATCATGATTGGTGAAGGTACAATGCTGAGAAGACAGCGAGGATGCCACATGGGAACCCAAAGACAAGATTCGCGCTTCTTAAACTTTTCTTTTTGAGAGTACATTCTTCACTTCTTTTCCATGCTTTTACTTCGCATTTTCTCCTACCATTCGAGTATATTTATCCTATCGGTCAAACCTTCAATCCTTAGGTAGAATCCAATGATTGGAAACATGTGTTTGAAGCATGTTTTGGTTGATGGTTGCAAATGTAAGCATGTGTCTTCTTGTGTTTTCTTGTGGTAGCATATACACACACTAGGAACTAGATTGGCTCAAGCACTTACATATTGCATATGGATGTGTGTGCATTTTAATTTTCTATAGATGGAAATGGATGAATCATCATATGGATGTTGCATTTTGGTGAATGATTGTGCACACATATATAACTTATATGTTATATTAGGACACTTTTGCATACATATTGGATACATGGTACAAACATATATTGCATTAAGGAGGTCAACTGAATCATTCGACCGCTTGATTTTCGCATTAGTGTAGGGACATATTCACACAACACCTTTGCATATGTTTATCCAAGCAATAGAAACTATTAAGAACAATAGATGTCAGTGGATGATGGATGAGTAGATAGTTGCAGATGGTTGTTAGGATAATAACATTTCTTCTTAACTTACAGATTTCGGGGATGAAATACTTTAAGTAGGGAACAATGTAACACCCCAGAATTTTAATACACTATAACCACGCTATAAAGACAATAAAATGAATATTATATAATTAAATATTTAGAACTAAGTAAAACCAGCTTTTCCATTGCTTTCGTCTTGGAATTCTGGTCTAGATAGACCCCTAGTTTTTGTAAATCGGATAACGTATGAAGAGGTTATGAGCATAAGAAGTTTGTAAACATATAAGGGGGTTGTACATGTATAAATTCAAAAAGTTCAAACCGAGAAATCTACGCAGGATGCAACTGACGTAGGGTGAGCAATTCCCTACTTGGGTCGATCCTTTGGTCGACCCAAGGCTAAGTAGGTCAACCCATGAGTCGACCCATCCAGATGCAGGGAGGGTTCCGAATTCTACACTTGGACTGTTTTGTTTGCTAACTCGGCGCTATATGTATGGCTTAGATTGAAACCCTAAGATCGAAAGGTTGAGAATTAGCTCTATACATCTATAAATAGAATGGCTCCCTCCTATTTCAGTACATGTAATTATTCTTCTCATTTTCTTCCTCCATGAAACTATACTAATATATATATATAATGGGTAGATGCTGCTAAAGCATAGATCTACAGAGATAATTCAAGAATCGAGACTGCATACAACTACAAGATAAAAGTGGGCCTTTTTACAACGGCATATAGAAATATATAAAAATAGATATAATCTCTTCTTCACCAAGACCCGTTGTGAGTTTTATATTAATTTCAGATTTCATACCTAGAACTATATCATGACAGTGAATAAAAATGGATCTAGAACATACAGTGCTTATAAGTTATACCTGTTCTTTTACTGTTATTTGTCTATGTCATTGTTACAGTAATATATGTGCTTTTATTGTTAGTTTATTAATTACTTATGTGTATATATTTTCCTTTTCCCTATTTCTGTTGTTTTAATTTATTTCCAGTCTTGCCTATATTCCTACTTTATATAGTCTAATGTGATTCTATTCTTCTCGTTTTACTTTCCCATTTATTTACGCTGAGCCTAGGCCATTGTAAGCCTAGGCTATGTCTGATTTAAGAAAGCGTATAATTAAAATTGGGATAATTAAGAATGACAATGAAGAAGGAGAATTTGGCCGTATTGTTAATTTGAGAACTATTTGATTGTAATTTGGGAAAAGAGATAATACGCATATTTGCTATAATTGGGGAATATAATCGAAAGAGATAATATGCTACTTGCTGTAATTTGGGAACATAATAAAAAAGGGATAATATGCATATATGTAACCATGTTAGACTAGACTTGATAAAGACATTAAATAAATGACATGTTATTAAATGTTGGTACCAAATGTAGGTTGTAAACTGAATTACTATAATAATTATACACATGGGTAGGTGTTGGTTTTGGGATAAGGGTCATACACATATGATAACATGTAATATTACAACCATGCTTATTAACGAACTTAAATCTGCTAAGTTAAACCTGATTATTAAAAAACTAAGAGGTCCCTCATTCTGTTGTTGTATCGGGTTTTGGGGACTCTTAAATCCTAGTTACTTGGGGGAACAAGCTTAGGGGGTTTGGTTTGTGTCAATCTTGCTGTGCGGAACTCATATCAGTCAGTATCCCTGTTGGTATCTTGTTAGAGGGCCTCGCACTAGGTAGGGGCCAGGGTACGCTTTACTAAACCGGATAGTAAGAGGTCTAAACGAATAAGGTGGCTACGGGTGCGTCACGACGGGGTAATGAGCGTGCATGGGTTCGATTAGGTAAACTAAGCCGCTGTAACACTAGTAAATAGGCCATTGCAATATAAGTTGTTGGGTTAGGGAGTGATACACCCCCACTGTCGGGGCTAACACTAGGTATTTACGTAGTAGAGAGTCGATCACATGGGTAGTAATTAGGGTACACTTAATCCTGCTGTTATGTAATTATGGGAACACCTAATCCTGTTATGTAATTAGGGTATGCCTAATCATGTTGTTTAATCCTGCTGTTATGTAATTAGGTTAACGCATAATCCTGTTATACTAGTATTGGTGCAAACACACCTTTTTTAAGGTATAAGTGAGAAACTTTACTTGATCACTGTTTATCCTGTTTATTCCTGGTGTTCCTATTTATATTATTTACTTATTAGCTTATATGCTACTGTGCTTTCTCATCGAGTCTTGCTTATCCGTCTTGATATCTCTATTTCAAGAATATTTGAAATTTACTGGAACTCGCCAGATTTATGTATGACTTGTTTTGTTTTTGCTAATTTCTCTTACTCCCCCCTAAGGTCCTCAGAGTGGTAGAACTCCTCAGTTACTAGGACTTTCTCTTTCATCTTAGATCTGGAGTTTCTGAGATGTACCACTTTGACTTAATTTCTACTATGTTATGGCTTGCGATGAGGGTATATTATTGCACTTTGTTAGTTTACATTATGACATAGATTTGAGGCTCTTGGTTTTTAATGTAACTGGTTTAATGATGTAACCTGTTTTGAGATGATGGTTTTCTTTTGGAATAAAGTTGAATTTTCTACTGTTATTTATATCTATTTTGTTAATTTCTGTTACTTATTACCTATTGTGTTTCATGAAATTTAATGCATTCTCTTATGAGTGACAATAACAGGCATGGGGTGTCACAACCATCAAGGTTTAGTATCACTCCTTCTTCAGAACAATCGTCGAGCTCAGGTTCTACTGGGTAGTTAGATCCATTAAAGTGCTACGAAGCTCTATCGAGAATTTATCTCATCCGTTCGAGTTTACCATCCTTTTACGTTCAATCCATACACATCCATTTGTGCATTTGCTCGATAAACACCAAACTGTTACAAAAGAGATTTTCCTAATACTAGATTGCCTACAAATGGCGTTTTAATCTACACAACGCAAACAATTAAACTATGTAACCAATATTCACCCAAATCCATAAACTAGCATACAAGCAGCCATAATAATGATAACAAATCAAATAAGGTCTATATATGACACTCATAGTGATTTGTATGTCAAAAAAATCAATTTCTAGCTATATATCAAAGCAGTTTGCAGTACATGCACAATCAGGTAAAAATGTGAGAATCAGATTAAAACAACTTGAACCACTATCTAATCTTTTTATTTATTATTTACTAGGTTCGGAAATCCTAAATAATATGTTTTAGAATTATATATCTATTTATAATGTTAAACCTATACTATATGAACAATTACGATCCAATGTGAAGTAATATCACTTACCTTAGTCAAATCAGTCCAAATCAGCTTTAGAGCGTAGAGCTCATCTATGAGTCCAATGCACGAAACCACGTCTGAATTTGACCTTGTATGATAAAGTTATACATGTTATAAGTTTCACGGATTAAATCAAAAATTGAAGTAACTTAATTAATCATTTAATTAACTAACTAATTACCAGATTATGATCTAATCTTTTTTCTTCTCCAAGCATGTACATGTTGTGTACACATTATTTCCAAACCCGTTCTCAATACCCTCAGCGACTTTTTTTTTTTTGGAAATGCCCAAGCCATTGTTGCATTTTGCAATTCGATTGGAGGAGCCAAGAATGCTAGGGTAAATTCACATCGTTGCAGTAGTTCTACTCATAATCTCCATCCTATCTCATGTTGACAACATCTCACTCGAAATCAAACCCTAGGTTGATAGCTTAGCACAACCATCATCAAACCGAGGGTCGCATGTCCCAAGATATACATAGCTGCGAAGCTCTTGGTCACGGGAGTTCAACGTAATTAATTTTTTAAAGATTTTTAGTAGACTAAATGAAGAGATTTTGTTTTGGGAATCTTGGATTTTAGTGGTTGCCTTGTCTTTCTATAAAGCAATGTAATAGTAAGTCACACCAATTAGGAAAAAAAGGTTTGGGCTGGTTATTGGTTATGGCAGCATTTGAGGGGTTTATATTAATATTGTATTCAATTGTTTCAAATTGATATCTAATGCAAGTCTTAACATGCCACGATCAAACTACCCATTCAAATACTACAAAATTTGAAAATGTGCGTCACATCGATGATACAGGTCCGATGATACAAGTTTCGTCGTAATCCAAGATCATTGCCCGAAATGATAATTCTGTACATATATCGAGGCTGTTATGACCACTAAACGATCCGAACCCAAAATATAACAATCCTTATGCTTTTTGTTAATGTAACGATCCATACAAACTCAAAGGAACTTGTCTCTGTCCAAATTCAACTGTTTATGCGAATCACCTTTTGGAACTGTCAATTGAACAATTGATGATCAATATTTAAATATCCAATCGTTAAAATATGGGTCGTTACATAATACTTCTGTCTTGTTTAATTGATGCACATACAATGTACATGTATTATTGAATTTTCTGTAGTGATCTACATTTTTAATAGTAAACTAAACCTTTTTCTTTCAAAAGTGCTTTAACATATCTAGACAATTTTAGTTTTATCCTAGGTTTAGTGGATAAGCATAAATTATAACAAAATAATATGAATAAATTATGTAATATTTCATTATCTTTCCAGTGCTTGAGTTGTTTTGCATAAAGTGATCATAATGTTACTTTAGGTGGGTTGTAGAATTAGAAGATATGCCCAATTTACTTCTCTTGCCTGAAATTAACAGGAATCCACAAACAAAAGTCGATCTTATCATGATGCCTGAATATATGTCTGAAACTTTAGAATTAGAAGACATGCCTAATTAACTAGCTCTAACTACCACCCTCTTCAATATCACGATGACATTTTTAAATCCATCCCATGTTCAGAAGCGTGGTACAAACCCTTGAAAACAATCCACAGCTTTAGAAGAACTAGGAGCTGAAGGAACATCACTTGAAAATGGACACATCATCGAGTATGAATGAACATTCATTTACCCTCCTTAGTCCTTAAACTTTCATATGAGTTTGATGGACTGTTTCTAATTATAAATTGTCGTGAAAGTATTGGTGATTTTATTAGTTGGAGAAGACATATCACCATGGGATATATCAGTGTTATAAAGTATTATTGGGACAACCATACATGTATTATGTGCATACGTCCCCTTAAGGCAGATTGACTTTATCACGGAGGAATAACAGAGTGGCTTGGTTTTGGATTTATTTGATTGATTATTAGGAACAAAGGGTTTACATGTGTGACGACCCGTCCCGCACCAGTCAACATTTCCCCGAAATGCGCTATACCGATGTCCAACCAGCACGGGACGGTTATCAAGAGAAAAGGGATATGAAGCTATTAACTAACAAAGGAAGCTGTAGTTTATCTCATAGTGCATGGAATAGAATATAATAATAACATTATTTGACATAAAACAGGCGAGAAAGTGCATAAGCTGAAAACTAAACATCATAGCAGCAGAAAATCCAAATACAGCTTATGTTCCACATCATCATTATTACAACTTTTGAAAAATGTCTCTAAAGAAAAATAAGGAAAGTACACTACTAATGCCCAAAGTAGTGACCAGCTGCGACACAGGGAGAATATATAAGAATAATACGTGTAAGCCTCATGCTCGTCTCCGGCAGCTGCTCGTGCACAACCAGCTAAATGTCTCTAGTCTTCCCATTTAAGAGCACCTAGAGTAATAAGAAGAGACGTAAAACTCTGGGTCAGACAAAAGTCTGGTATGAGCAATAAGTAGCAAAAACAGAATAATAATAGGTATACTAAACCATACCTGAACCTGGACCTGTAACCAAAGAGTCAGCATAACAAGATGTACAATAATCTAAGGTAACACTAACATAAGGTGTCAAGATAACGGGGGAGGGGGTGTGCATGTCATAGAGATGGCAAACAATCAAGCATAGCAACTATCCTCACATCTCGCACTCAATGTGTAAAGTATACGATATCCACCGCTTTGATCACCCAAATCCTTGCTATGATCACTCTACCCCATGGAGTCGTGGCGACTCCATTGCACTGATCCATAGCCACTAGTCCTTGCTATGTCAACTTTGCCCCCATGAAGCCATGACGACTCCACTGCACTGGCTCATAGCCGTGCTACGCTCACTTTGCCCCATGGAGTAATGACTACCCCATTGCACTGACCCGTAGCCTAACAATTGTCTCTCGGTGGCAAATCAAAGTTATGGACATCGACAACTCATTAGCACACATCCCATAGTAAAGCCCAATCGTGAAGTTAACTCGTTGGTTCCCGTCTGGATCCTGAGTACAAACTTACCATTTGGACTACCTTTGCATCTCGGGTTTTGGTCATCATCCCTACTCGTGATTCTTCAATTCGGTTCGTTCGTTGTCCAGACTCAAAGATTGGATCGTGATTTCCCCCTGGCCATTGGCTTGTGGTCCCTCCTTCAGCTCGTGGCTCGTGACATCATCCTCCAGCATCGGTTCGCGGCTCGTGATCTGCCTCCTCCAGCTCGTGCAACATCTAGGTGGTTCGTCCTATTCCTCACGGTCATGGTGTAGGGTTCATGATCATCCTCAGGATCGAGGTGTGAGGCTTCGCCATCTTCCTCACGGTTGGGGTGTGAGGGTTCGTGATCATCCTCATGATCGGGGTGTGGGGTTCATGATCATCCTCACGATCGTGGTGTGGGGTTCGTGATCATCCTTACGATCGGGGTGTGAGGCTACGCTACCTTACTCACGGTCGGGGTGTGAGGGTTCGCGATCATCCTCATGATCGGGGTGTGGGGTTTGTGATCATCCTCACGATCGGGGTATGAGGTTTCGCCATCTTCCTCACGGTCTGGGTGCTTCACGAACGGGTATGACCAATTTCCTATAACTCTTTCCAGCCAGCTATATACGCTATACGATGGCGTTTTCGACCATTCTAATTGTTCTAAACAACCACAAAACATTCCAAACAGTCATTGCAACATGTATAATCATCCATAAACACCAAAACAACAAATAATCATGTCAATATGGATCAAACATACCCAAAACCCATGTTTTTCCCCTTAATCATGTTTAAGCACAACTAATGATAGGATTAGCAAAACTTATCCAAATTAACTCAAATTTATAACAGAGCCCTAAAATAATATTTTAGAATTTTACAAATTTTTTCAGAATTTAATTACGTATAATTTTGCTAATTACCGCTAATCATCCCTAGTTAGCCGTAATTAGTGAAAAAACAATGCAAATCACTCACCTTAGCCACAAACAAACTATTGATTTGAAATATTATCTATTTTGTGTCGAATTCTAATGCAACAAAGCAACTCCAACTCTGATTTGGTGTTATTTCCCCTTGATTTGACGTAGCTTGGCTTAATCTTCAATTAGAAAGCGATTAGGAGCGATTTGGGATGAAATTAGAAGGTGGAGGCCATGGCTAGGGTTAGAGAAATGTTTTAGGCGGGTGAAAAATGAAATAAAATTCGTTTCCTAACTGTTCTCAGCCTCCCATAACACTAATCCCAAATGGGTTATGGGCCCTCTCGCTAATCACCCTAATTAGGCCCGGTTAAGCTGTTTTTCACCTTCTAAACCTTGTTTCAGCCATATCTCTTAAACGGTAAGTCCGTTTGGCTAATCAACCACTCTACGGAAAGGTAAACCATCATTCGGATCCAATGGAAGTGGTTTCAAGCCAAAATTCCTTACCAATCAAAAGTTATGGCCGAAACAAGATCAGCTAGGGGCAAAATGGTCATATAAAAATCGGCAAAAATCATGAACATGGGGAATGACCCCAATAGTCGTTCCCCAAAGTTACATGACCACACAACTTCGTATGAGAAAGAAATAAATATTCTGCGATACTTCAATGCGTAGAATGCGGGTCGTAACATTCTCCACCCATTAAGAAATTTCGCCCCTGAAATTTCTTAACTAAGAAATAAGCAAAGGATCCCGCATGCCTATCAACCATTCACAACAATCAAACATACAAAAACAAACAAACAAGTCTATCCTAGCATGCGGAAAACTAAGTCGCAATTAAAATCTTACCAGGCAAAGAGTTCTGGATACATCTTCCTAATGCTCTCCTCTGTCTCCCAAGTATAGTCATTCTCATTCTCGCCCCACTGAACTTTGACTTGATTCGCCGCTTTCCTTTGAAGTTGCTTCATATCGTGCTCGACAATACGAATCGGCTTTCTGTTCCCAACCACTTCGGGTTCTACTTTGATATCATCCAATTGATCAGGTGAAATAGTCATATTGGGGTCGTGCACGAATTTCCTTAACTAGGAAACATGAAATACGTTATGAACTCCTGCCATCTTCTCTGGTAATTCAACTTTATATGCCAAATTCCCAACATGCTCGAGGATTGGGAATGGACAAGAAAAATCTTGGTGGCAGCTTTCCTCTCCTTCCACATCGAATAACATTCTTTAATGGAGAGATCTTGACAAATATTAGGTCGCCAAAGGAGAATTTCAAATCCTTTCGCCTCTTATCAGCATAACTCTTCTGCCTATCATGGGCAGCCTTCATTCACTGTTGAATGATCTTAATCTTGTCTAAAGTTTCTCTTATCACATCTGGTCCAAGCACAAACTTCTCACCGGTTTCTAACCAACATGACGGTGAGTTGCAAGGTCTTCCGTACAAAGCTTCAAATGGAGCCATACTAATACTGGATTGATAATTATTATTATATGTAAACTCTACTAGATGCAAATAGTCATCCCATGATCCACCAAAATCCGATATGCAAGCTCTCAAGAGATCTTCTAATATACGATTCACCCTCTCTGTTTGACCACCAGTTTGAGGATGATACGCGGTACTGAGATATAATTCTGACCCTAAAGCCTCTTGTAAGCTTTTCCAAAACCCACTAGTAAACAACGGGTCTCGGTCACTTACAATGCTTTTAGGTAATCCATGAAATCTCACTACCCACTTCATATACAGTTCTACTAACTTAGCTGTTGTTCTATTCGATTTGATCGGTATGAACCTTGCACTCTTGGTCAATCAGTCTACAATCACCCAAATACTATCATGGCCCGATCTAGTCCTTGGTAACCCATCAATGAAATCCATTGATACTTGCTCATGTTTCCATTCTGGAATCTCTAATGGTTGTAACAAACCACTTGGCTTCTTTTTCTCGGCTTTAACTATCTAGCAATTTATGCACTTGGATATAAACCTCTCAACGTATCTCTTTATACCTTCCCAGTAGTAAGTCTGCTTCATGTCTCGATACATCTTGTTACCACCGAGATTTATGGTCAGTTTTGAGGGATGACATTCTCTAAGCACTTCATCTCTCAAGCCATTGACATTGGGTACAACTAGTCTCCCATCCTTTCGAAGCCATCCTTCTAGATCAAGCCCATACTTGTTCATCTCCTCATCATTTCTCATCTCTAAGTTGGAGATGTTTTCTAATAAATTGGGATCGTCCTTCTGACTGGAACCAATCCGCTCAATTAAAGTGGGTCTGATCGTCAAACTTGCTAACATTTCTGGATCCAATTCGCACGTAGGCCTGAAATCATATCCCGCGATATATTATAGTTGCTTCCATTCTAGAAACATAGCCCCTAAACTGCCATGTCTTCTACTCAAGGCATCAGCTATCGCGTTGCCTTTTCCTGGCGTATATGCGATATCAAAATCATATGAAGCCAAAAATTCTAACCATTTCTACTGATGGAGATTTAAATCCTTCTGGGAGAAAAGATACTTTAGCGACTTATGATCAGTAAACAACTCGAATCTTTCACCCAAGAGATAATGTCTCTACATCTTCAATGTGAATACTATCGCTGCCAATTCCAAATCATGGGTAGGATATCTTCTCTGGTGCGGTTTCAGTTGCCGACTTGCATAAGCTACAACCCTACCTCCTTGCATCAATATAACACCTAGTCCGGTACCACAGGCATCCGTGTATACCGTCATCCCTTCATTCCCTTTAGGAATGACTAACACTGGCGCACACGCCAAATTCTCTTTTAGACCCTTGAATGCATTCTAGCACCTTTCGTCCCAGACGAAAGCTTGATTCTTCTTGGTCAACCGAGTCAACGGTGCCGCTATCTTGGAGAAGTCTTGGATAAACTTACGATAATATCCAGCTAACCCCAAGAAACTTCTTACGTCTGTTGCATTCTTGGGCATAGACCAATCTTGTACCGTAGCCACCTTCGCAGGATCCACGGCAATACCATTCTCTGAAATAACATGGCCCAAGAATCTCACTTCCCTCCTCCAGAAGTGACACTTAGAAAATTCACTTTCAATTGGTGTTTTCTCAACACCTCCATCACAGTCCTCAAATGCTCCTTGTGTTCTTCTTCTGTCCTCGAGTAAACCAAGATATTGTCCACGAACACAAGAATAGACTTATTCAATTGATCCCTAAATATCCTATTCATGAGATCCACAAAATATGCTGGTGCATTGGTCAACCCGAATGACATGACCAACCACTCACAGAATCCAGACGGTGTCCGAAAGGCCGTTTTAGCTATGCTCTTAGCTGCTACTCTGAGCTGATGAAATCCTGTCGCGAGATCCAATTGGGAGAACACCCTTGCTTCACTCAACTGATCAAACAAATCATCTATCCGTGGGAGAGGATACTTATTCTTCCTCATCACCTTATTCAACTCGCTATGGTCTACACACAATTGAAGGGAACCATCTGCCTTAGTGGTAAATAGACTGGTGCTCCCCACTTCTTCGAATAAATCCCTTCTTCAAAAGATCGCTTACGTGCACCTAGAGCTCTTGCTGCTAATTTGGCGCCATACAACGAAATTGCATCACTATAGACCTGGCATCTTTCACTAAATCAATATGAAACTCGATCTCTCGGTATGGTGGAAGTCCGGTCACTTCCCCGAAGATGTCCGGATACTCGCCAGCAATAGGAACCTCTATCAACCCATCATGCGGGATGTCGAGAGAATTTAGAAAAATAGCCATCACCCCATCACTAGGTAGGCAACCAAGCAGTACCCTCTGCCCATCGTCCGCTCTAATGTTCACCGAAGACCCCTCACAGTCCACCACCGCCCCATACCTTTGGAGCCAATCGACTCCCAAAATAATGCCATACCCAGTAAAGCCCAAAACAAAGCAATCACAAGAAAACATGCATCCATGACTCGATAAGACCAAATTACGACAAAACATACCAAGGTTAGTTGAGCCACCAATCGGGCTCGTCAAAGCTAATGGTCTATGAACTATCCCGGGTTCCAATCCCAACCTATCTACCAGGTCACTAGATATGAAGAAATGAGAAGGCCCCGTATCAAACAACACTCGAACATGAACATTATAAATGGAAAACATACCTTGAATAACGACATTCTTTCCTTTCTCCGCCACAGTAGGTGCATTCGATGAAGAAGGAACAACATTGATGGCATATGCTTCCAATATTTGCTTCTCTTTCAAAGGTTGTGGACACTTATCCTTTTGATGTCCAACTTGGCCACAGTTGAAGCACTTCCTGTCCGCGAGCTTTGCTCGACATTCTTTAGCATAATGGCCCTTCTTGCCATAGCTAAAGCACTCTACATCTTTCTTATTCTTCTTCTTCTGGCCATCCTTGGTCTGATTTTGCTTCCTTTTATTCTGAGAACCATTCTTGCCTCCACCGCTTGCTTGCGGTTTTGGCTCCTCTATAGATGCAACCTCAGTCTTCGTTTTAGGGTAAAGACTCTCTGACCTCAATGCTTTCCCCACAATCGATTCAAATGTCTCATCGATGTGGTTAATAAGCCCTTCCCCTAAGTATCCATCCAAACCAGTTATGAACTTCTCCTTCTTCTCGGCAGTATCAATAAGGGATAATCCATATTTTGATAGAGTATCGAACTCAACAATATACTCCGAGACAACTCTACCATTCTGCTTTAGCTCCAAGAACCTCTTAAACAGTACTGACTTCTGAGCAGCTGGAATAAACTTGTCGCTAAAGGGAGTCCTAAATTGATCCCAAGTAATCTGATCCTTGGGAGTAGCCGCCTTCATAGCATTCCACTAATTCATTGCCCATCCTTGCATCTGATAGGATGTTAGCTTTCTCTTCATCGCATCCTCGATACCCAAGTCCTTGAAGATACACTCACAGCTATCTAACCAATCTTGAACATCCGTAGCCGACTCCGTTCCATGGAACGACTTTCCACAAAGGCTAGTGTAATCCTTACAGAGCTTGGTGAAATCGGCCCTAGGCGCCTGCACCACTGCACCACCACCATTTGCAGCATTAGGAATTGCCCTCTGAACATCCCTAAGCATCTCTCCCATGAAGTCAGTAAACATCGTCCTTATATCATGAGCATTCCCATTATTGGCTCCTCTACCAGCATTCCTCGTGTATCGACTCATCGTTCAATCTGTAAGGAGAAACGATTAACCATCTCTTCAGTGGTGCCAGTGCAGTGCGACTTCATCCTTAGGTATACAAATAGTATATATATATATATATATATATATATCTTTTGAAAACCAAAAATATAACAAATATGCACTGTCATATATGTACTATCTCTCCCTGGTGTCTTTCCCTAGGTTGACTACGCAACCTAGAGCTCTGATACCAAATGTGATGGCCCGTCCCGCACCAGTCGACATTTCCCTGAAATGCGCTATACCGATGTCCAACCATCACGGGACAATTGTCAAGAAAAAAGGGTTATGAAGCTATTAACCAACAAAGGAAGCTATAGTATATCTCACAGCACATAGAATAAAATATAATAATAACATTATTTGACATAAAACAGGCGAGACAGTGCATAAGCTGAAAACTAAACGTCATAGCAGCGGAAAATCCAAATACAGCTTATGTTCCACATCATCATTATTACAACTTTTGAAAACTGTCTCTAAAGCAAAATAAGGAAGGTAAACTACTAATTCCTAAAGTACTGACCAGCTGTGACACAGGGAGAATATATAAGAATAATACGTGTAAGATTCCTACTCGTTTCCGGACAACTACTCGTGCACAACCATCTAACCTATCTCTAGTCTGCCCGTTTAAGGGCACCTAGAGTAATAAGAAGAGACATAAAACTCTGGGTCAGACAAAAGTCTGGTATGAGCGATACGCAGCAAAAACAAAACAATAACAAGTATGCTAAACCATACATGAACCTGGACCTATAACCAAAGAGTCATCATAACAAGATGTACAATACTCTAAGGTAACACTAACATAAGGCATCAAAATAACGGGGGAGTGGGTGTGCATGTCATAGAAACAATCAGGCATAGCAACCATCCTCACATCTCTCACTCAGTGCGTAAAGCAGACGATATCCACTGCTTTGATCACCCGAATCCTTGCTATGATCACTATGCCTCATGGAGTCATGGCGACTCCACTGCACTGATCCAATGCCACTAGTCCTTACTATGTCCACTCTACCCCCATAAAGCTATGATGACTCCACTGCACTGGCTCATAGCCCTGCTATGATCACTATACCACATGGAGTAATGACTACCCCACTGCACTGACCCATAGCCTAACAATCGTCTCTCGGTGGTGAATCAAAGCTATGGACGTCGACAACTCCTTAGCACACGTCCCGCAGCAAAGCCCAATCATGAAGTTAACTCCTTGGTTCCCGTCTGGATCCGAAGTACAAACTTTCCATTTGGACTAACTTTGCATCTCGGGTTTTGGCCATCATCTCCGTTCGTGATTCTTCAATTCGGTTCGCTCGTTGCCCAGACTCAAAGATTAGATAGTGATTTCCCCTGGCCATTTGCTTATGGTCCCTCCTTCAGCTCGTGGCTCATGACATCATGCTCCAACATCGGTTCGCGGCTCATGATCTGCCTCCTCCAGCTCGTGGTGACTGAGTCGGCTTATGCAACATCTAAGTGGTTCGTCCTATCCTTCACGGTCGAGGTGTGGGGTTCGTGATCATCCTCATGATCAGGTTGTGAGGCTTCGCCATCTCACTTACGATCGGGTTGTGAGGGTTCGTGATCATCCTCACGATTGGGGTGTGAGGCTTCGCCGTCTTCCTCACAGTCGGGGTGTGAGGGTTCGTGATCATCCTCACGATCAGGGTGTGGGGTTCTTGATCATCCACACGATCGGAGTGTGAGGCTTCGTCATCTTCCTCACGGTCGGGGTGTGAGGGTTCGTGATCATCCTCACGATCTGGGTGTGGGGTTCGTGATCGTCCTCACGATAAAGGTGTGAGGTTTCGCCATCTTCCTCACGGTCGGGGTGCTTCACGAACGGGTATGACCGATTTCCTTCAACTCTTTGTAGCCAGCTATTTACGCCATACGACGACGTTTTCAACCATTCTAATTGTTCTAAACAACCACAAAACATTCCAAACAGTCATAGCAATATGTATAATAATCCATAAACACCAAAACAACAAATAATCATGTCAATATGGATCAAACATACCCAAAACTCATGTTTTTCCCCTTAATCATGTTAAAGCACAACTAAAGATAGGATTAGCAAAACTTATCCAAATTAACCCAAATTTCTAACAGAGCCCTAAAATAATATTTTAGAATTTTACAAATTTTTATAGAATTTAATTACGTATAATTTCGCTAATTACCATTAATTAGCCGTAATTAGTGAAAAAACGATGCAAATCACTCACCTTAGCCACAAACAAACTATAGATCTGAAATATTTTTTGTTTTGGGTCGAATTCTAATGCAACACAGCAGCTCCAACTCTAATTTGGTTTTTTTCCCCTTGATTTGACGTAGCTTGGCTTAATCTTCAAATAGAAGGCGATTAGGAGCGATTTAGGTTGAAATTAGAAGGTGGAGGTCATGGCTAGGGTTAGAGAAATGTTTTAGGCGGCTGAAAAATGAAATAAAATTCGTTTACTAACTGTTCTCAACCTCCCCATAACCCTAATCCCGAAATGGGTTATGGGCCCTCTCGCTAATCACCCTAATTAGGTCCAGTTAAGCTGTTTTTCACCTTCTAAATCTTGTTTCAGCCATATCTCCCAAACGATAAGTCCGTTTGCCTAATGTGACCACTCTACGGAAAGGTAAACCGTGATTCGAATCCAATGGAAGTGGTTTCATGTCTTTCCTTACCAATCAAAAGTTATGGCCGAAACAAGATCAGCTATGGGCAAAACGGTCATATAAAAATCGGCAAAAATCATGAACAAGGGGAATAACCCCAATAGTCGTTCCCCAAAGTTACATAACCATACGACTTTGTATGAGAAAGAAATAAATATTCTACGTTCCTTCGATGCATAGAATGCGGGTCGTTACAACATATAATTTTAAGGGTGCGTTTTTTAGAGGTCCCTATTAGGTTTCAAAATATAAAAAAAAAACCGGTCATAAACTTATTGTAAATTTAGTCCCTGTTTTTCGAAAATTCATAAAAAAAATATTAAAAAAATATAAAAAAATCACGTAAATTCGTATTTAAATAAAACATGTACTCGCCCAAAAATTCAGATCATAATAAAATCAAAACATGCATCAAAATCGAAAAAATACAGAAAACAACGAAAAATGCAGTAATTTGCATCAAATCATGCACATATTTGGAATACTTGCATTCATCTGTGCAAGTATTTCTCTGTTATAATTTTACATGCAATACTTGCATACATGTGTGCAAGTATTTAAAATAGTTGCATACATGTATGCAAGTTTCTGCACATATTTTATTTTCACATGTAAATACTTGCATACATGTGTGCAAGTATTTCAAATAGTTGCACACATGTATGCAAGTTTCTGCATACATTTTCAACTAAAACAGCTTCAAAAATACTTGCATACATGTATGCAACTATTGGCAAAAGTTGCATACATGTATGCAACTATTTTGCAAGTTTTAAATTCACAATACATCCCTGTAATTAATGTTTTCTCTGTAAACCCGCCCCCTATTTTAGCTGCCGCCTGGATTCTTCCGCCTGCCACTTTCCATACCTCCGCCTCTTTCGTTTTCTGTCCAAATTTTCAGGCGCTATCACTTAAAAAAAAAAAAAAAAAAAATTCTAAAATCTGTAAATATTCTCGGAAGTCCACAGAAATTTAAAAAAAAAAAGTTGCATAAATGTATGCAACTTTTACGAATAGTTGCATACATTTATGCAACTATTCGAATACACATGCATATATTTATGCACGCCTGTTTGAAAAATTGCATACATGTATGCAGTTTTTCTATATAACAGCATACATGTGTGCATATATGTCAAAATACATGCAAACGTGAATAAGTTGCACGTAGGTATGCAGTTTTTAAACAAATGCATCAACAGATGCATGTTTTAACAATATGTGCATACATGTATGCATTTATACTGCAGTTTTGACGCAGATTTGAAATAAATGCATACAGGTATGCAACTAATCGACTTATATGCATGTTTTGATGCAATTTACTGCATTTCGTTGATTTTCTGTATTTCGTGATTTCGACGTTGTTTTTAATGTTTTTTTGATCTGATTTTTTTCACGATTAATTGTTTTAATTAAATACGAATTTACATGGTTTTTTAATATTTTTTTTATATTTTTTTATATGTTTTTGAAAATAGGGACCTAATTTACAATAAGTTTATGACCGGATGTGAGCCTAATTAAGTTTCGTTTTAGGGATGTGTGCCTAATATTCACTAATTTTAATCTTTGTTTATCTTTAAGTAAAACTTGTTTACTTAACCTAATATAAATCGAAATGATGATTTACATATATATTGTCATAAAACATTAATTTACACATTCATACTAATTTTAAATTCTTACTAGTTAAGAAGTATTTCCCAAAGGTTTTCAACTTTTATTCATGTTTTTACCCATAATTATTTTTCTTAAACTACCTTATTCTCGTAATATTCTCATTTCTTTTTAAAAGGTTTGGGCTACTCCCCTGCTTAGCTTAATGAGTAGATCCCGATTTATAATCTTCTTGTGATTATCTTTTTATCTTATTTAATTTCCAATGTCTGATTTACATTTTTTGAATATTACTTTGATAAGAAAACATTACTAAGTGTATAACGTTCTTTCTTTACTAATTTCATTAATCACTAACCTATCAAATTTCTTGAATTTAAGCTAAATAAATTTTCAAACTTCAACATAACCAAATACCCTATAGTCAAATATTGAACCTTACACTAGTATTTGTTTCAAATATTTTCATCCAGCAATTACTCAAGTTTATCAATCATTAAAAATCCCACAACTTATTGATTATCTTTACGAAACATCTTATAGTCAAAATGTGAGATTTTAATTACAAGATATTCATATTTAAATTTCACAAACCTTACTTTCTAGTTATATGGATTTTCAAAATATATATTTTATATTCAAAATATAATCCTAGGTATAATTATCCATTTACCATATTTTTCAAAACAAAACCATTTATATATACACACACATATATAATTAGCAAATATGCACTCACATAACACTCTCAAAACTAATTCTGGGTGTTGCTAACCATATCTCCAATGAGCTACTCGCCTTAGGATATTATTAGTCCTATCTCTGGTGAGTCTTTACCCAACCAAAGCCAAGGTTTTCACTTAACCCTCGCCTCTGATACAAAAATGTAACAGCTCGAAAATCCATACCCTTTAAAATGGCAATAAACCACATATGCATGTTTCAAATTATACAAATCCTTGGATCTTTAATGGGGTAGTATAAGAAAAATAAAACAAAACTGAATCTTACTTAAATGGAATAACATAAATTATTAAACAATATTCTTTACAATGGAAAAAAATTTAAATACCATTACCAGAGTCTAACCTAGATTCAGCCTAGATAGTTTGACTCTGATTCTTACAACTGCTAATAACAACAAAAGCAAGCATAGAATATACAGTGGGTAATAGAATACGTCTATACGTTTGATGAAGACCTACAGCTCCCCTCTTGAAACTCTAACCCTCTTCAACTAAACATGAAACAACTCGGGACAGACCCAAGTATCGAAAACACTCGGATAAGGGTTGGTGAACCAATATGAGAAAAAGTCAATAATAAATGATAGTGTCATATATGTATATGTATATGTGTGTGTATATATATATATGTACATACATATACATATATATATATATCATCCTCTGGAAATAAAAGCCTTTTGAAAAGAACGGGTATGTGATAAGACCACGCACATAGATAAACACGGATGGGTTTTTTCCCTTATGATAAAAAAATCCATTTTATGCGCAAAACATTTGATATTATTTATAATGGCATTCTTTAGAATCATTTGTAAATAAACTTATTCAATTATCTGAAATTGTCACCATTATTAAATTCTGAGGCTATTATGATATATAATCAAAAACCACAAGTTCTTATTGAAAAATGGATCTCCATACCAATGACCACATAAAGAATCTTCCTAATCCATGATGGGTACACCTCTAAAGGGATGTCCTTGAGAATCCCATTAGGTCCTCCACCAATACAAGACTAGCCCACCTCTATAATTAGATGGTACTGAATATGTCATCCACCAGCCGTAATCAACCTTACTGGTTACCCGATTTCCATACATGGCATAAATAAAATACTAGTGCTCCATACCATAGTATCATCATTTATATAGAAAGGAAGGGTCATACCCTACTTTGTTGTGAACCACTTAACCTTGCTGCATCTATCATGTTTAGGTCATCTTCGAGTTGTGAGGCTCAAAAGAGGTAACGCTTTACCTTTCATATATCATATCACCTTCATCATCTTTGAATGTCACATTGTCATTTCTATTGACTACTACTTTTAGTCCATAAAAAATAAAACCCTTAAGCTCATACATCTCAAGGATGGGAATTAAGATAAGAGAAGTTGTCTTATCCACCATCAAACAGACACATTTGTGAAAGTCAACGTACGAAATCTTATAAATGCAATCATCAGACAAACATCGAGGTAAGTCCATTTAGCGTCTAAATGCAATCGAAGAAACTATCTTATTACATCCCTAATTGCAGTAGCCATAGCCCTTGCATCATCTCATATTCCAACAACAAGGGATCACCGCCACATTAACCTTTTTTACGATTCAAAGTATTAATAAGGAATCCTTTTGTCATAAAGGATCTCAGGGCTTCCAGACTCAGAAATATCTTGACAAAGAAGGAACTACTGCCACAATGCATAATTATTTGATCGAAACATCCAAAAGATTATATATTAGGGACTTACTTAGTAAGTTGTCCTTTATTTATCAAGATAATCCCAGATTTCAACATATCATTTATTTCTTTGCAACACAAACTGGTTCTTAGAGGGTTTCAGATAGGTATTAGCCAAATCTAACTCCGGTTCCTTCAAAATCCAATTATCGATAAAATTTGAAATAATATGGACATACCAGATTTAACTAAACCATATTTTGTTTTAATAATTTCAAAAAGAATCCTCTTTATATTTCTTATTAACCTCATTCTATACCATTTTGGTTAATTTATCCATTTCTTATGAAAGTTCATTCTCAATCAAACTTCGAAATCAAATTTATAATTTTCTTCCTTTCCATAAATCACTATTTAATCCATTCATTCCTCTATTCGAAAATAATTCCCATTCATTCCTTTAGAATATCTTTTTGGTGGAAATACGGATCATATAAACTTCTCTAAATTTACCGAATACCAATTTTTGTATTCAATAAGTGCTATGGGCGA
The DNA here is from genome assembly GCA_030737875.1 of Allium sativum. NCBI lineage: Eukaryota > Viridiplantae > Streptophyta > Magnoliopsida > Asparagales > Amaryllidaceae > Allium > Allium sativum. Next base: position 587,517,392 of record CM060913.1, on the reverse strand, counting down.
AATAACGGTGAGCTCACCATTTAAATTCCATGAATAGGATGATTTCCCTCTATGGACTTTACTATCAAGTAAAAAAACAGATAATTTCGATGTAATCCAAATTATTTACATTTATATATTTGGATCCGAATAAATCAAATTTACAATTCCCACCGTCGGGCCGGTCCGGATAACTAAAAGAGAAGGAAATTGGTTTTCCAAACCAAGCCTAGACACTATCCCTTTGTTATTGTAAGGAGGTCAAGTTATTTGATTGTCTCTAAATCATTTAATTATATTTAAGAGCATCCGGGCTTTTCCTTCGATCGGTTCCATTCCTCGGTCAAATAAATGACTCTCACAAATGGTACCCGATGTACTAATCGTTTCTGCATACCAAATAATAACTTTTCAAATCATTCTTTAAACACTTTTTTAATAATTCAGAAACATTCTTAACTGATTCTGCAGAGAATCATTATCTTAAGATACTAATTCAAGAGTTATGGTATTTCACAGTAAAAATTGATATGCTGTAAAAGTGCGAAAACTGGTCATTTGATTTAAATTATTACCAAATTCATATTTTACAATTCCACTTTCTTTTAAATCATTGATTTATCATATTTATTCCATATTTTTATTTTTTTTAAATGCTAATTCTCAATAATTTCTAAATATAATCTCAATAGTTGTAAACTGCGATATCTTTGGATATTGCTTTACCATGTAAGCAAAACGGCACGTGCTTCCCATGTGATTTTGACACTTGCTTAAGATTTATATTAGTTTTTATAAAAAATTATGTATTAAACATATTTAAAAGAAATTATTTTCATAAACATTTACTGATGATTTTGCATCGTATTCCTATGTACGTGGTCTGCATTTTTATTTTTTGATTGCAACTATTTATTTATTAGCATAAAAATTTGTTTTTGTTACTATTTAATGCGAAAACGTATGTTAAATATATTTGTTAGATATGTTATCAAGTTTGCTAGAATATATGGAAGACCATTTTGAACTTGTAAAATAAAATAACTGCTAGATCCTAATTTTAAGCGACATTGACATTTATTCAAAATAATAAAGTTTTTCTACTTAGATGCTATTTTCTAGGATGATAATGTTTCAAGAATCATACATCAAGGGTAACTTTTGAAGTTTACAGTCAGAACAAAAATTTACATCTCTAAGCAAACTATTAATAAAGATTTTTAAAATTTATGGTCATTTCACTTAAATTTTCTATCTTACTTGGAAGTTGTGTAAGAAAAGCAAAGGTATCTGATCAAGAAGCCTGAACAGAATCCATACTAGAAAATATGGGGATCGATACTAGTTCGGAAGTAAAATTGTGAATTCGAATAATAGATTGAAAGAGATATTTCATATAAATGATCTACGTGTAACATACAAAATTAATTGTGAAATAATGTTATAGGAAAACATTTTGAGTTGATTTCGATGTAATTTCGAGGGTGAAATTCTTTTGAGTAGAAGAGAATGCAACGACGCAGGAATTCAGACATTTTGAAAATCTATATTTTTGTAAAATTTGGAATAACCACGCACAGTTCTAAAAACATACATTTAAATAGGATTTCAAAAAATATGACCAAAGACGATATTTATCTTAGTATCACCAACTTAAAATATAAAGGGATTTACCTTATAAATGTAAAAAATGTGATATTAATAATTTTTCACCAACATTGTAAATTTGGGACTTTTTGATATTATTTAAATAAAGATTTTAAATATAAGTTGACATGATATAATTAATATAATGAAGTAAAAAAATTCATATTTGCATTCGGTTTACATAAATGGACAGTTTAAATAAAAAAATCAAAATATAACAGTATTTTTTTTTGTAGAAGTCAACATTTTAACCAAAATAAATCATATGAAAATTTGGAAACTTAAATAGTAATGTGTGAACATATTAAAAAAGGGTATACTATCTCTTTTATGTTAACAGAAGATTAATCAAGCTAATGGAATAATTAACTAAGTTATGTATATAAAACAAAGATATCAAATCAAATATCTTTACAAAGATCTCACCAATACCTTATATCAAATCACCATTAATGCAAATCTTATCACATAAAGAAAAAGTCAAATCAAATCTCCTTTTAATTTCATTATCACCTAACACACCATTTCATGTGATGTTAACCCTAAGCATGGAAAAGGAGCATTTTTAAACATCATCATTATCAACTTATTAATCCCATTTAATACCCATCTCATCTCAACCGTTATTTCACAGAATAAGAGGATTTGTACAATTTGAATCGACCATGTTTGGTTTATTGCCATTTCAAAGGGTACAGATCATCGGACTTTTACATTTCCAATAACCTGTACCTTTTGAAATGGTAATGAAGCATACATGCATGATTCAAATTATACAAATCCTAGGATCTTTAAAGGTGTACTGCAAGAAAAATAGAACAGAATAGAATCTTACTTGAATGGAGTAACATATAACCTTAAACCATATTCTATATAGTAGCAAAACCTTTGAACACCAATACTAGAATTGTAAAGACCCGAAAAATTTGAACACTTAATCTTCAAATATCGTAACTATTAGGAATATTGTTAAATGTTATAAATGTGATTTTATAACTTAGTTAAACATCATTTAATTATTAATTAATGATCCCAAATAGATTTTGGAAAAGTGCTTCCAAAAATATATTTTTTGGAAAAATGTCTAAAATGTGACCGAAAACCGTTTTATCAATATATAGTTATTTTCTCAATAGAAATTGTTGAAAATTTAAATGAGTGTCTAATTAATCATTAAGAATGTAAATAGCAAATAAAAATATTTTTGATATTTATGGTTAACTAAATTTTTGATGATGTCATGCATGACATAAGCAAGATATTTAGTAAATGAGCAAATAAGGAAAATGAGCAAAAGTAGTAATACTTCATTTGTAAGATTAGGGTTTTAAGGGTTTTAGGTCTTTTCCCATTCACCTGGCTTTTCCTATACAAGAAGAGGCATACATTCTATTATCATACACAAAACTCCTAAGCAAAAGTGAAGCTTTTAATGGCTTATCTTCATCTTCTTCTTTTTCCTTACTAACTTTCTCAAACCAACACCAAATCAGCTCAAACTTTGAGTGAAGCCTTCCTACACTATTATAAGACCTTTTAACAAGTTAGAAGTTGAAAATCCAAGCCTTCCTTTATTTTCCATTAGAGGCTATGAGATTTATAAGGAAGGAAACATAGGAAAAAGTAAGGGAAAGCAAGGAAAGGAAGGAGGTTGCTAGCTTGTATCTTGGTTGTGACGGCCCACCTCGAACCAGCAGACATTTCTCCAAAATGCACTGTGCTAATGCCTGACTAGCACGGGACGGTCGTCAAAAGAAAATGGATTTGAAACTATGAATCACCAAAGAACCTGTAGTATATCTCATAGCGCATGGAATAAAATATAATAATAACATAACTTTTACATAAAACAGGCGAGACAGTGCATAAGCTGAAAACTAAATCATCATAGCAACACAATCCATAATACAACTTATGATCCAAACCATCATTATTACAACTTCAAAATACTGTCTCTAAAGAAAAATAGAAAAGGTGCACTACTAATACCCAAAGTAGTGACCAGCAACAACACAAGGAGATTATATGTAAATAGTACGTGGAAGCCTCCTGGTCGTCTCCGCACAGCTACTCGTGCATTCCATCTAACCTGTCTCTAGTTTGCTCGTTTAGGAGCACCTAGAGTAATAAGAAGAGACATAAAACTCTGGGTCATACAAAAGTCTGGTATGAGCGATAGCAACAAAATTAAACAATAACAAGTATAAATAATAATACCTGAACCTGGACCTGCAACCAAAGAGTTAGCACAAGAGGATGTACAATACTCTAAGATAACACTAACATATTGTGTAAAAATGGGAGTGTACGTGTCATGGTGATAACAAACATCAAATATAGCAATCATCCTCACATCTCTCACTCAGTGCGTGTAGCATACGATATCCACCACTTTGATCACCAGAACCATAAGGGTCATTGCGGAGTCCGACTCCGTACAACCTTCACTTTGACCACTTTGCCACTTTTGGGATCCTGATGGAGTTCAACTCCATACAAGTTTAAACCCATTGCACCAGTCCATAGCCAATGCCCATTCATCAATACTGAATCAAAATTATAAATATTGATAACCCCTTTACATACGTCCCACAGCAAAGTCCAACCCTTGAAGTTAACTCGTTGATTCCTATCTGGATCCTGAGTAATAACCTCCCATTTGGACTTCCTTTATATCTTGGGTTTTTGGTCATCATCTCGGTTCGGTCTCCATTCGGTTCAGTCCTCCTGAGGCGTTTTGGTTCGTGCTGCATGAAGCGGTTCAGGTCGTGGTGCCTCGTCGTAGTCCGGCTCGTGGTACACCTCCGGTTCATGGTGAACATCCGGGTTGGGTCGGTTCGTGGTCTCCGTTCGTGGTGCAAGTGGCTCGAGTACTCCGGTTCGGTTCACGATTATACCAGCGACTTATGAGCTCCTCCATCGGTTCGAGGTCGTGAGCTCCTACATCAATAGTGACTAGCGGATCCTTACTAGTGGTTCGGGGTCCTGGCATCAATTCGGTTGCTTCACGATTCGGTTCGTGATGCACTAAGTGGGTCGCGGTTCGGGGGTAGCGAGCCGGTTCGGTTCGAGGGTCCATGTCACGAACGGGTCGGTTCGGAGTTCATGACCTGATCTGATTTCCTACACTTCTTACAGCAAGCTGTTTACACCACATGACGGCGTTTTCAACCATTCTAACTTCCCTATGAACTCACAAATCATACCAAACAGTAATAGCAACATATAGAATCAACTATAAATATCAAAACAATGAATAATCATGTTAATATGGATCAAACATACCCAAAAGCCATGTTTTCCGCTTAACTCCCTTAACCATGTTTTAACCAAAAGATTAGCAAACTTAATCCAAATTAACCCAAATTTTTATCAGTGCCATAAAATAATATTTTAGAATTTTTACATATTTTTTCTAGATTTTTATCATGCATGATTTAGCTAGTTATAGCTAATTATAACTAATCACCCATAAATAACAATAATTATTGAAGAAAAGTGAAAATCACTCACCTTAGCTACAAATAAATTTCAGATCTGAAAAAATCTCTGATTCGGTTCGAACTCCTATGTGTTCTAGCAGCTCTATCTCGATTTTGATGCTAATCCGTCTTGATTTGATGTTGATTAGCTTAATATTGGATTAGAATTCGATTAGGAGGTAGTTTAGATAGTGGAGGCCATTTCTAGGTTTGAAGAAATGAAAGTGGAGGCTGAGAAAATGAAATGAGATGGTTTCCTAACTCATTCCAGCTTCCCCATAACCCTAATTCCGAAATGAGTTATGAGCCCGTCTACTAATTACCCTATTAAGCTCGCTTAAGCAGTTTCTCACCTTCCAAACATTGTTTCAGCCATATCTCCCAAACCGTAAGTCCGTTTGATTAATGTGACCACCCTATGGAAAGGTAAACCATCATCAAAATCCAATGGAAGTGGTTTTAGATCAACAATCCTTACCAATCAAAAGTTATAGGCGAAACAATGTTCACCAGGAGCAAAACGGTCATATAAAAGTCGGCAAAAATCATGAGCATGGGAAATGACGCCAATAGTCGTCTCCCAAAGTTACACGACCATACTTCTTCGTATGAAAATGAAATAAATATTCTATGATCCTCCGATGCGTAGAATGCGGGTCGTTACACTCCCCTCCTTAAGAAATTTCACGCTCAAAATTCCTTAATGAAGAAAACAACCAAAAGGTCCAGCATGCCTATCAACCATTTACAATCAAATAAACATACATGACAAGCACAACAAGCCTATCTTAACATGCGAAACAACTATATTGCTATTAAAACCTTACTAGGTAAAGAGTTCTGGATACGAATTCCTTATGTTCTCCTCTATTTCCCAAGTACAGTCATTCTCATTATCGTCCCCACTCAACCTTGACTAGTTCCACCGTCTTCCTTCGAAGGTGTTTCGTATCGTGTCCGACAATATGAATCGTCCTGCGGTTCTCAACTGCCTCAAATTCTTCCTCGATATCATCTAACTGATCTGGTGAAATAGCCATATCAGGGTCGTGCATGAACTCCTTAACTGGGAAACATGAAATACATCGTTGAACTCCCGCCATCTTGTCAGGCAATCCAACTTTATACGCTAAATTGCCAACTTGTTCGAGAACTATAAACGGACCAACAAACCTTGGTGCCAACTTACCTTTCCTACCAAATCAAATCACACTCTTTAACGGAGAGATCTTGATGAATACCAAGTCGCCAATGGAGAATTTCAAATCTCTTCACCTTCTATCAACATAATTCTTCTGCCTATCTTGGGCGGCCTTCATTCGCTATTGAATAACCTTGATCTTATCTGAAGTTTCCCTTATTACATCCGGCCCAAGCACAAATTTCTCACCGATTTCCAACCAGCATGATGGTGAGTTGCACGGTCTTCCATACAAAGCTTCAAATGGAGCCATACCAATACTAGACTGATAACTATTATTATAAGAGAACTCAATAGATGCAAGTGGTTATCCCATGACCCACCAAAATCCAATATACAAGCTCTCAAGAGATCCTCTAATACATGATTCACCCTCTCCGTTTGACCGTCGGTTTAAGGATGGTACGCGGTACTGAGATATAATTCTGATCCTAAAGCCTCTTGTAAGCTCTTCCAAAACCCATTAGTAAATAATGGATCTCGGTCACTCACGATACCTTTAGGTATTCCATGAAATCTAACTACCCACTTCATATACAGTTATGCTAACTTAGTTGTTGTTCTATTCGACTTGATCGGTACAAACCTTGCACTCTTGGTCAATCGGTCCACAATCACCCAAATACTATCATGATCCGATCTTGTTCTTGGTAAACCATCAATGAAATCCATTGAGACTTTTCCTATTTACATTTCGGAATTTCCAATGGTTGCAACAAACCACTAGGCTTCTTTTGCTTGGCTTTAACTAACTGACAACTCATGCACTTCGATATGAACTTCCCAACGTCTCTCTGACTTGGAAATAGGAATAAGCCCATACTTGTTCATGTCCTCACTGTCGATACACATCTCTAACTTGGAGATGATTTCCAATAGGTTAGGATCGTCCCTCTGACTGGAACAATTACCTACTCGATCAAGCCCATACTTGTTCATCTCCTCACTGTCGATACACATCTCTAACTTCGAGATGATTTCCAGTAGGTTAGGATCGTCCCTCTGACTGGAACCAATCCGCTCAATCAAAGTTGGCCTGATCTTCAAACTTCCTTACATTTCTCGATCCAATTCACACTTAGGTCTAAAATCATATCCCGCGATATATTCCAGTTGCTTCCATTCCAGAAACATAGCTCCTAAACTAGAATGTCTCCTACTCAATGCATCAGCTACTACGTTGCCATTCCCGAGTGTGTATGCAATATTGAAATCATATGAAGCCGAGAACTCTAACCATCTCTGTTGACGAAAAATTAAATCCCTCTAAGATAAAAGATACTTTAATGACTTATGATCGGTAAACAACTCGAATCTTTCTCCCAAGAGATAGTGTCTCCACATCTTCAACGCGAGCACGATCGCTGCCAATTCCAAATCTTGGGTTGTGGTTTCAGTTGCCGACCAGTATAAGCTGCAATCCAACCTCCTTGCATCAGTACATCACCTAGTCCGGTACCACAGGCATCCGTGTATACCTTCATCTCTCCATTCCCCTTCGGAATAACTAACGCTGGTGCATACGTTAACTATTCCTTTATACCCTTAAATGCATTCTCACACCTTCCGTCCTAGACGAAAGCTTGTTTTTCTTGGTCAACTGAGTTAACGATGCTGCTATCTTGGAGAAGTCTTGGATAAACTTACAATAATATCCAGCTAATCCCAAGAAACTTCTCACGTCCGTTGCATTCTTGGGTGTAGACCAATCTTGTACCATAGCCACCTTCGCAGGATCCACGGCAATACCTATCTCTGAAACAACATGGCCCAAGAATCTCACTCCTATCCTCCAGAAGTGGCACTTAGAAAATTTTGCTTTCAATTGGTGTTTTCTCAACACTTCCATTACTGTCCTTAAAATGTTCCTTGTGTTCTTCCTCTATCTTCGAGTAAACCAAGATATGGTCCACGAACACAAGAACAAACTTATTTAGTTAATCCCTGAAAACCCTATTCATAAGATCCATCGAACAAGTCTTATTCATCCCCTGCTAAAGCCATGAATACGTTGATACCCATATAACTGGTCCCACCAATGTCAAGTGCTAATGGAAGCCCTAGCTCCAAATGGACTACCGCACGCCCAACGTACGTTTATCCTCCCAAGATAACTAGATCACATCTCACGGATCCAAGGTAAAATACCCCTGCTTCGAGTCCGCCTATAACACTCCAACTATCGATGATTCCTTGGCACTCTCATCAGAAGGGCTATCCACAACTCCATCTTCAACTCGAGTCCACACATAGGCGAAGGGAACCATTGGCCTTAGTAGCAAACACAACTGGTGCTCCACACTTGGAAATACTTCTTCTGATAAATCCCTTCTTCAAAAAGTCGCTTACTTGCACCTCAAGCTCTTGCTTCACCTTTAGTGCCATACGATGAAGAAGCATAACTGTAGGCTTGGCATCTTTCATTAAATCAATCTGAAACTCGATCTCTCATGTGGTGGAAGTCCAGTCACTTCCTTAAAGATGTTCGGATACTCGCCAGCTGTAGGCACATCTGACAAATCATCATGCGGGATGTCGAGGAAATTTATAAAACTAGCTAACACCTCATCACTAGGTAGGCAACCCAATACCACCCTCCGCCCATCGTCCGCTCTAATGGTCACTGAAGACCCCTCACAGTCTATCATCACCCCATACCTTTGGAGCCAGTCGACTCCCAAAATAATGTCAAACCCAGCAAAGCCCAAAACAAAGCAATCACAACCAAACATACATCCATGACTCGATAAGACCAAACTGCGACAAATCATACTAAGGCTAGTCGAACCACTGATCGGGTTCGTCACAACTAAAGGTCTATCGACAATCTTGGGTTCCAATCCCAACCTATCTACCAGGTCACTAGATATGAAGGAATGGGAAGCACAGGTATCAAACAGTACTCGAACAGGAACATCATAAATGGAAAGCATACCTTGAATGATGACACCCTTTCCCTTCCCCGCCGCAGTTGGGCATTCGACGAAGAAGGAACAACGTTGATAACATATGCTTTCATAATCTGCTTTTCTTTAGGAGGTTGTGGACATTCTTTCTTAAGGTGTCCTACTTAGCCACAATTAAAGCATTTCCTTTCCCTTGGCTTCGCTCGACAGTATATGGCATAGTGGCCCTTTTTTCCACAGCTAAAATACTCGATATCTTTCTTATTCCTCTTTATCTGGCTAACCTTGTTTTAATTCCGCTTTCTCTTGTTCCGAATCTCCTTGTTAAGCTCAGCGAAATCATCCCTAGGCGCCTGCACTAACACACCACCACCATTAGAAGCATTAGGAACTGCTCCAAGAGCATCCTTAAGCATCTCTCACGAAGACTGTAAGTATCTCCCTTAAATCAGGGACATTCCCATTGTTGGCCCCTGAACCTGCTTCTTCTTCAACTCCTGATGTGGTGTTCTTCACCGTACCCCTCGTATTTTGGCTCATTGTTCAATTTGTAAAGAGAAAATGATTAACCATCTCCTTAATGGTTCCAGTGCAGTGCGAATTCATCCTTAGTTATACTAATAGTGTATGTATATATATATATAACTTTTGAAAACCAAAATATCACAAATATATGCTCTCACTTACGAATAATATCTCTACCTAATGTCTTCCCCTAGGTTAACTACGCAACCTAGGCTCTGATACCAAATATGACGGCCTGCCCCAGACCAGCCGACATTTCATCGAAATGCGTTGTGCTAATGCCTGACTAGCACGAGACGATCGTCAAAAGAAAAAGGATTTGAAACTATGAATCACCAAAGAACCTGTAGTATATCTCACAGCGCATGGAATAAAATATAATAAAAACATAACTTTGACATAAAACACGCAAGACAATGCATAAGCTGAAAACTAAACCATCATAGTAGCGGCATCCACATTACAGCTTATGATCCAAACCGTCATTATTACAACTTAAAATACAGTCTCTAAAGAAAAATAGAAAAAGTGCACTACTAATGCCCAAAGTAGTGACCAGCAAAAACACAAGGAGAATATATATAAATAGTACGTGGAAGCGTCCTGCTCGTCTCCGGACAGCTACTCGTGAATATGTAACACCCCACTTCCGTTAAGGTCACTCACAAAGGGAATGCCTTAACTTCGGTGGAACGTTATAAGTAAACAGAACAGAAATTTACAAGATAGATATGTAAAGTAGTACTTGGAAAATTTATAACTTTATTACAGTGAAACAGAAATAAGTTTGGTTACATCACAATACCAAAACCCAAGTACACAAATATCAGTCTTATACAAAATCCTTCAGAATGCATAATTTTAAAGCCATAATCCCCAAAAGAGAATGCCATAAATAGGTAGAATCAAAACCAAGAAATATTTCAAGCACTTCAAACCTGAATCAAGCTCCTATGTTTCCACCTTGAGAACCTTGGTATGGAACGGAAGATAAGAGGCGAAACAAACTAGGTCAGACATAAGTCCGGTGAGTCCAGTGACCTTCAGCATATAAACAGATAACAGTATCACGACATGTAAATAAAACTGGATGAGAGATAACCATAACAGGAGTAGCAGGTTAACGGAAGAGACAAAGTGATATAGGCTAAACTAAGCTTCTTACTTGGTTTTCACTCCTCTACACTAATACTAGTATAACAGAATTAGGTGTTGTCCTAATGTCTAACCAGAAAATAGAATGATCTCTTCAAAAACATGATGCTAGAAATGGGCCTTTACCACCCTAACAGAGACAGACGTTCAGAAACAGAATGCTAGTAATGGGCCTTTACCACCTGAACAAAGACAGACGGTACAGAAACAGAATGCTAGTAGTGGGCCTTTACCACCTGAACAGAGACAGAAACAGAATAACCCCTACGGAAACAGAATATTAGAATTAGGTGTACACTAGTAATAGGCCTTTACCACCCCAACATACGGTACCACATAGAAACAGACGGGTGTTACCACCCCAACAGAAACAAACATAACTAAGTGTACCCTAAATTATACCCCAAGCGATCGACTCCCTAATACATAAATACCATGTGCCGACCCCACAGAAGGGTGTATCACTCCCTAAAGTGGAAACCTATAGACAAAGACCTAATTACAGATGTTACAGTGTCTTACATTCTCAGAGCAGACCGGGTCCATACACGCACATGACCCGGTTGGAAAGCGCCATCAACACCCCTCGCCATTATCAGAGTGAACCTCTTATAATTAGTTCAGTAAGCGTGCCCTGGACCCCTACCTAGTGTTGGGTCATAATTTTGATACCAGAAAGGGTTACTGACTAATATGGGTCCCATACAATAGATGACATAAGTAATTACCCCTCCTAACCTTGTGTCCCCAGACTAACAGATTTCAGATTAACTTGCTTATAGATTTCAGATGTACAAAGTCCAGATTAACTAATTCTCAGATCAGACATACAGATTAACAAGTTTTCAGACTAATGGATCAGATATACAGATTAACAAGTTTTCAGAATAACGGATCAGATATACAGATTAACAAGTTTTCAGACTAATGGATCAGATATACAGATTAACTGACTTACAGATTGTTTCACCTAACCTTGTATTGGGCCAACAGATTTTCAAATGGGTTTATTAGATTCATCAGTCCAGTTGATTTAACCTTATCCACCCAACACATTTTAGGCATCATATTTATCCTAGATTTGCATTAAATAATTACTAATGCATAGACCTCTCACATTAGGTCGGTAGCTTGTGGCCGCTGGATGTGTCGGGCGGTTCCGGGCAGACTTCTGCCACAAGCCTGACCTAACCTCGTGTCTAAGCATCTTTATGCCTACGACCTCTCACATTAAACTGACAGTTTGCGGTTGCTGGTTAAGCCGATTGGGTCCGGGCAGGCTTCTACCGCAAACAGAGTCTAATCTCGTGTCTTAGCATTCTTATTTTTAGCTAAAGTATTCATTCACAGATTATGCCAATATCAGACTAATTATGCCAATTCAACAAATTAACTTCTTTACAAGTTACAGCAGATTTTCCAAAGTTCTATTAACATGTTTTGTTCCATTTTAGATCGAGCATACAGATTTTCATACCCTAAATTACCGTATTCAGTTTCAACAGATTTAGCAGATTAAGCAATTTAACAGATTTAATCATCCCTTCAAATTCCATTGACATACCTCGCTTAATCATAAAATTAAGCCTAATTTTACATGCCTAAATTATGGTCATAATTCACAATATAACATATGCCCCAAATTTTTAGTTAAATTTACACAGTACAGAATATTTTCCAAAAACCCTAAATCATGATATACAATACGAATTATGCCAAATTATAGCCTTTAATTTCAGCATATGCCAAATATCCAAAATTCCCATTTAGGCATATTCACAATTAATAGTTATCCTATTTTAATATAGATCTTTATGCCTAAGTCATATACAAAATAATTCTCCTTCTTCTAAATCACATACTATCATATATAGTATGCCCAGATCTAGATCTTAAATTACAACATATATTCTTTTCTCATATTAGTCACAAAATCAGTCATATCCAACTATTCATAACTTTCTCCAAATTTAGCATTCGTGCGTCGATCTCTTATGAGATTTGGCTCAGGCTCGTGGTAGCTTGGCTATAGAACAGAAGGAAGGAAGAGATACAGAATAGTTACAATAATATTAATAAGATAGATCTACACAAAAAAACAGATCTAATAAACAGGAATAAGATAGATCTACCCAGAAAACCAGATCTGATAAACAAGAATACGCATAATCTCCAATTCGGATTTATAACCATGTCAAAATCATAATTTAATTTCATATCTGAAAATAACTGTACTCACTTTGGTTGGATTCTAAAAGAAAAAGGGTTGTAGTTGTTCTCTTTTAATCCTATTCAGATTGGAAGAAAACGGAGCACTTGTTCTAGCTTAGGTTTCAGCAGAGTAACGACGCCATTGATTTATATTAATATGTATTAGGGTAGAGTATACACGTAATGAAATTTTGTGGAGAGAAAGTGAGGTTTGGGGGTGTTTAAATAGCTTAGAAATCTGGTCAGAACGGGAGTCTAAATACAGAAAAACAAATCTGTCCACGGATCTGGAAATGGGGGGAGGTCGACCTCATGGTCGACCTGCTCTACCCAGGTCGACCCCTTGGTCGACCTGGGTCCTGGGTGGGAATTTTCCCGCCCAGGCCGGGTGTGTGTTTTGAATTTCAAACTTTTAAATTTTGAATTCGGGCTGGTCTTTATTTTAAATTCCAGAAACTTCTAAGTGCCATAACTTCTCTTCATACGAAGTCCGATTTACGCAAACTCAGACTCTATCTCAAGAAGAATTCCGAGATGAACACAATGCCGTAACCCGTTTCCGTTAATTCTACTCTTACAAATTATGTATACTTTGTTTTGTTACTTTATGTTCACATTAAATCTAGGATGTTACATTCTCCCCTCCTTAAAGGATTTCGTCCCCGAAATTTTCAAGTTAAGAAGAATGTGTCCTACCATCCAATCACCCATCTACTCAACCATCATCCACAAGAAACCATTGTCCTTAGAAAACTTCTAATGTTGTATGAACATATGCAAAAGTGTGTGTATATGTCTCTTATCTAATGCAAAGATCAGGCGGTCTACTGATTCAGTTGACCTCCTCAATGCGAATTATGTTAGTGCCATGAGTCCAATTATGTATGCAAGAAATCCTATTTGATACACATTATTTCTATATGAGTGCATAACCTTTCATCTAAATGCAACATTCATGTGATGAGTCAATCATTTTGCATCCATAAAAATTGAAAAATGCACACACATCCATATGCAGTATGAGAGTGCTTTTGAGCCGATCTAGTGCATAGTGTGTGTATATGCGTCCACGAGCAACCACTAGCAACCACTGGCATCCACTTGCAACCATTAAACATAACATGTCTCAAACACATGTTTACAACCATTAGTTTCTACCTGAAGGTCAAAGAATCGATCGATAGGATACAACCGAGTGATAGAAGAAAGTACAAAAGTTCTGTTCCCATTAGACATCGGTTAAGAGAATAAATCCCTACATATCAACCCCGAAGAATGAAATCAACATCAGATTGACACACAGAGAATTACTCCCATTAAACAATGTCAAAACTGGAAATCTACTTCACGCTTCGAGAAAAAAAAAACCTATCCTTTTCAGAAATATTCAAATACTTACAGACTACTGGTACAGATCAGATTATCAAATGATCCTTAGGAAACTAAGCATGATAAAACCCCACCATATCCCACAAAACCAGAATGTATGCGTCATGGTCAACTTAACGCCTAACACAGATACCCTCAAACCCCAACTTATCTCAAAAAGATGAGTCGTAACCCCTATGGGGTTTGAGACCATAGTGGGATCAGAAACAAGACTAGTGTAGAGTCTCGATTACAGAATCAAAATGCTAGAATCAAAAAGAGTTTTATCTCAATAATCAGATAAGGAAATTAAACCTTCTACGGAAATTTTCCTATCTCTACCCTATCCACAAGTCACGAGAGAATTTGGCTTCCCTCCAGAAGTAGGTTCTACCCTCTGCCCTTGCCCACGTTTCTTCAGGCAGCCCCTAGTGAAGTGTCCCATTTCTCCATAGTTGAAGCAAGCGCCCTTCCTCTTTCTGCAATCCTTGTTCAGATGAGTCAAGCTTCCACAAGTAAAGCACTTTTTCTCCTTCTTATCTTCAGACTTTTATTTCTTCTTTTGTGTTTCCTTTTTGGGCCACTCTTTCTTGTTCTGTGGTCCTTCGGGCTTTTCTTCTTTCTTCTCACTTTTGGCTTCCTCTTCATGCATTAACGCCATGTCAACCAATTTCTCGAAGGTAGACCCCATAGGAATGTGGGTCATAGCCAACCCATGTAGCGGCTCATTCAAACCTTTAACGAATCTCAGGGCCTTCTTCTCAGGTATGTTCACCAAGTCTAAGCCGAATCTCGCCAACTGATTGAACTTGTTGACGTACTCCTTCACTGATGAATTCCCTTGCTTCAATGCTAAGAACCTCTCCATGTATAAATTCTCTTCTGCTCGTGAGAGGAATATCATCTCGAACCTATGCCTAAAATCCATCCATGCCTCTACCGGACGCTCTCCATTCGTGACCTCCTACCAAAACGAGGCTTCGTCCTTCATTAACCTAGCAGCTAATTGGACCTTCCTTCCATCTTCTATCTCGAAGATACCAAACAAATCTTCCACCTCCTTAAGCCAATTTCGAGCTTCAACAAATGTCTCTGACCCGTGAAAAGGTTTCCCACCCATTGCCCAAAAGTCCTTGCATATCTTTGTAAAAGTATCAACGCGGGGAGGAGGAGGAGGAGGAACGTCTGCTGGGCCTACGACAGTGGCCCTAGCCTCCGGATACCTTCTGAACCAAGTTGGTATCGATATGCCCTCGGGTATCTCGGGTACCCCAGACATGCTGAAAACAAAAAGGGAAGAGATTCAAAACGGAGAATCGAAAGATAGATGGCTCTTGGGGATTATATTTTTCAAAATAATCTCTACTTTTTAAAATAATTCCTTTTTAAAACAGTTTTGAAAATATTTATCAAAAACTTTTATCTAATCTGGTAATCTTCAGCTCTGAAACCAAGTGTAACACCCCACTTCCATTAAGGTCACTCACAAAGGGAATGCCTTAATTTCGATGGAACATTATAAGTAAACAGAACAGAAATTCACAAGACAGAAATGTAAAGTAGTACTTGAAAAATTTATAACTTTATTATAGGAGAAATAGAAATAAGTTTGGTTACATCACAATACCAAAATCCAAGTACACAAATGTCACTCTTATACAAAATCCTTCAGAATGCATAATTTTAAAGCCATAATCCCCAATAGAGAATGCCATAAATAGGTAGAATCAAAGCCAAGCAATATTTCAAGCACTTCTAGCACTTCAAGCAGTTGGAACCTGAATCAAGCTCCTATGTTTCCACCCTGAGAACCTTTGGGGGGATGTAAGAAAAGAGGCGAAACAAACTAGGTCAGACATAAGTCTGGTAAGTCCAGTGACTTTCAATATATAAATAAATAACAGTATCATGACATGTAAATAAAACTGGATGAGAGATAACCATAATAGGAGTAGCAGGTTAACAAAAGAGACAGAATGTTATTGGCTAAACTAAGCTTCTTACTTGGTTTTCACTCCTCTGCACTAATACTAGTATAACATAATTAGGTGTTGTCCTAATGTCTAAATAGAAAACAGAATGATCTCTTCAGAAACACGATGCTAGAAATGGGCCTTGACCGCCCTAATAGAGACATATGTTCAGAAACAGAATGGTAGTAATGGGCCTTTATCACCCGAAAAGAGACAGACGGTACAGAAACAAAATGTTAGTAATGGGCCTTTACCACCCGAACAGAGATAGAGGTACAGAAACAAAATGCTTGTAATGGGCCTTTACCACCCGAACAGAGACAGAAACAGAATAACCCCCACGGAAACAGAATATTAGAATCAGGTGCACACTAGTAATGGGCCTTTACCACCCCTAATAGATGGTTCCACATAGAAACAGACCGGTGTTACCACCCCAACAAAAACAGATGGTACCTCAACAGAAACAGACAGAATTAAGTGTACCCTAGATTCTATCCCAAGCAATCGGCTCCCTAATATATAAATACCCTGTACCGGCCCCACAGAAGGGTGTATCACTCCCTAGAGTGGCAACCTATAGACACGGACCTATTTATAGATGTCACGGTGTCTTACATCCTCAGAGTATACCGGATCCATGCACGAATATGACCCGATTGGAACGCGCCATCAACACGCCTCGCCATTATCAGAGTGAACCTCTTACAATTAGTTCAGTAAGCGTGCCCTGGACCAGTACCTAGTGTTGTGTCATAATTTTGATACCATAAAGTGTTACTGACTAATATGGGTCCCAAACAACAGATGACAAGTAATTAACCCACCTAACCTTGTGTCCCTAGACTAACATATTTCAGATTAACTTGTTTATATATTTCAGATGTGCAAAGTCTAGATTAACTAGTTCTCAGATCAGACATACAGGTTAACAAGTTTTCAGACTAATGGATCAGATATACAGATTAATAAGTTTTCAGACTAACGGATCAGATATACAGATTAACAAGTTTTCAGACTAACGGATCAGATATACAGATTAACTGACTTACAGATTGTTTCACCTAATCTTGTATTGGGCCTACAGATTTTCAAACGGGTTTATTAGATTCATCAGTCCAGTTAATTTAACCTTATCCACCCAACACATTCTAGGCATCATATTTATCCTAGATTTGCATTAAATAATTACTAATGCATAGACCTCTCACATTAGGTCGGTAGCTTATGGCCGCTGGATGTGCCGGGCAGTTCCGGGCAGACTTCTGCCACAAGCCTGACCTAACCTCGTGTCTAAGCATCTTTATGCCTACGACCTCTCATATTAGACTTACAGTTTGCGGTTGCTGGTTAAGCTGATTGGGTCCGGGCAGGCTTCTACCGCAAACAGAGTCTAACCTCATGTCTCAGCATTCTTATTTTTATCTAAAGTATTCATTCACAGATTATGCCAATATCAGACTAATTATGCCAATTCAACAAATTAACTTCTTTACAAGTTACAGCAGATTTTCCAAAGTTCTATTAACATGTTCTGTTCCATTTTAGATCGAGCATACAGATTTTCATACCTTAAATTACCGTATTCAGTTTCAACAGATTTAGCAGATTAAGCAATTTAACAGATTTAATCATCCCTTCAAATTCCATTGACATACCTCGCTTAATCATAAAATTAAGCCTAATTTTACATGCCTAAATTATGGTCATAATTCACAATATAACATATGCCCCAAATTTTTAGTTAAATTTATATAGTACAGAATATTCTCCAAAAACCCCAAATCATGATATACAATACGAATTATGCGAAATTATAGCCTTTAATTTCAGCATATGCCAAATATCCAAAATCCCCATTTAGGCATATTCACAATTAATAGTTATCCTATTTTAATATAGATCTTTATGCCTAAGTCAAATACAAAATAATTCTCCTTCTTCCAAATCACAGACTATCATATATAGTATGCCCAGATCTAGATCTTAAATTACAACATATATTCTTTTCTCATATTAGTCACAAAATCAGTCATATCCAACTATTCATAACTTTCTCCAAATTTAGCGTTCGTGCGTCGATCTCTTATGAGATTTGGCTCAGGCTCGTGGTAGCTTGGCTATAGAACAGAAGGAAGGAAAAGATACAGAATAGTTACAATAATATTAATAAGATAGATCTACACAGAAAAACAGATCTAATAAACAGAAATAAGATAGATCTACCCAGAAAACTAGATCCGATAAACAAGAATACGCATAATCTCGAATTCAGATTTATAACCATGTCAAATCATAATTAAATTTTATATCTGAAAATAACTGTACTCACCTTGATTCGATTTTAAAATAAAAAGGGTTGTAGTCTCTTTTAATCCTATTCAGATTGGAAGAAGAAGGAGCACTTGTTCTAGCTTATGTTTCAGCAGAGTAACGACGCCATTGATTTATGTTAATATGTATTAGGGTAGAGTATAGGTGTAATGAAATTGTGTGGAGAGAAAGTGAGGTTTGGGTGTGTTTAAATAGCTTAGAAGCAAGGAATCCAGTCAGAACGGGTGTCTAAATACAGAAAAACGAATCTGTCCACAGATCTAGAAATAGTGGGGAGGTCGACCCCCAGGTCGACCTCATGGTCGACATGTTCTACCCAGTTTGACCCCCAGGTCGACCCCCAGGTCGACCTGGGTCCTGGGCAGGAATTTTCCGCCCAGTCCGGGTGTGTGTTTTGATTTCGAACTTTTAAATTTTGAATTCGGGCTGGTTTTTATTTTAAATTCCTGAAACTTCTAAGTGCTATAACTTCTTCATACGAAGTCTGATTCATGCAAACTCGGACTATATCTCATGCAAAATTCCGAGACGAACGCAATGGCGTAACCCATTTCCCTTAATTCTTCTCTTAAAAATTAACTACACTTTGTTTTGTTACTTTATGTTCACAGTAAATTCGGGGTGTTACAGAATACCACCTAATCTGTCTCTAGTCTGCTCGTTTAGGAGCACCCAGAGTAATAAAAAGAGACATAAAACTCAGGGTCAGACAAAACTCTGGTTTGAGTGATAGCAGCAAAAATAAACAATAACAGGTATAAATAATCATCCCTAGACCTGGACCTGCAACCAAAGAGTTGGCACAACAGGATGTACAATACTCTAAGGTAACACTAACATATCGTGTAAAAATGGAAGTGTGTTTTCATGGTGATAACAAACATAAAACATAGCAATCATCCTCACATCTCTCACTCAGCGCGTAAAGCATACGATATCCACCACTTTGATCACCAGTACCATATGGGTCAATGTGGAGTCTGAATCCATACAACCTTCACTTTTACCACTTTGCCACTTTTGGGATACTGATGGAGTTTGACTCCATACAACTTTGACCCCACTGCACCGGTCCGTAGACAATGCCCTTCCATCAATAGTGAATCAAAGTTATAAATATCGATAAACCCTTTGCACACATCCCGCAACAAAGTCCAACACTTGAAGTTAACTCGTTGGTTCCCATCTGGATCCTGAGTAACAACCTTCCGTTTGGACTTCCTTTACATCTCGGGTTTTTGGTCATCATCTCGGTTCGGTCTCCATTTGGTTCGGTCCTCCTGAGGCGGTTCGGTTCGTGCTACCAGAAGCGGTTTGGGTCGTGGTGCCTTGTCGTAGTCCGGCTAGTGGTACACCTCCAGTTCGTGGTAAACATCCAGGTCGGGTCGGTTCCTGGTCTCTGTTCATGGTGCAAGTGGCTCGAGTACTCCGGTTCGGTTCGTGATTGTACCAACGACTTATGAGCTCCTCCATTTGTACGAGGTCGTGAGCTCCTACATCAATAGTGACTAGCGGATCGTGACTAGTGGTTTGGGTTCCTGGCATAGTTTCGGTTACTTCACGATTCGGCTCGTGATGCACTAAGTGGGTCGCAGTTTGGAGGTAGCGAGCCGGTTCGGTTCAGGGGTCCATGTCACGAACGGGTCGGTTTGGGGTTCACAACCCGATCTGATTTCCTACACTTCTTACCGCAAGCTATTTACGCCACATGACGATGTTTTCAACCATTTTGATTTTCCTATGCACTCAAAAATCATACCAAACAGTAGTAGCAACATATAGAATCAACCATAAATATCAAAACAATGAATAATCATGTAAATATGGATCAAACATACCCAAAACCCATGTTTTCCCCTTAATCCCCTTAACGATGTTTTAACCATAGGATTAGCAAACTTAAACCAAATTAACCCAAATTTTTATCAAAGCTATAAAATAATATTTTAGAATTTTTACATATTTTCTCCAGATTTTTATCATGAATAATTTTTCTACTTATTACTAATCATCCCTAATTAGGCGTATAGTGAAGAAAATTGCAAATCACTCACCTTAGCCACAAATAAATTTTAGATCCGAAAATATCTCTGATTCGATTTGAATTCCTATGTGTTCCAGCAGCTCTATCTCGATTTTGATGCTAATCCATTTTGATTTGATGTTGATTAGCTTAATATTGGATTAGAATGTGATTAGGAGGTAGTTTAGAAGGAGAAGGCCATTTCTAGGTTTGAAGAAATGAAAGTGGCGGTTTAGAAAATGAAATGAGATGGTTTTCCTAACTAATTTCAGCTTCCCAATAACCCTAATCCCAAAATAAGCTATGGGTCCATCCATTAATTACACTATTAAGCCCGATTAAGCAGTTTATTACCTTCTAAACCTTGTTTCAACCATATATCCCAAACGGTAAGTCCGTTTGATTAATGTGACCAATCTACGGAAAGGTAAACCATCATCCAAATCCAATGGAAGTGGTTTAGATCAAAACCCCTTACCAATCACAAATTATAGGCAAAACAAGGTTCGCCAGGGGAAAAACGATCATATAAAAATTGGCAAAAATCATGAACATGGGAAATCACCCCAATAGTCGTTTCCCAAAGATACACGACCATACGACTTCGTATGAAAATGAAACATATATTCTACGATCCTCCGATGAGCAGAATGCGGGTCGTCACATTGGTTCTTATTCTTCGATCTAGGATCTGTTAAGGGTTAAGGTGAGTTTACTCACTATTTTGGACATCAAAAAATAATTATTTACATGTCCTTAACTATGCTAAAAGTTGCTTGAATGTTGGTAACTTATGTTACAAATGTTAACTTGATTCTTACTTTAAAAGTAATTATAATATGTGATCCATGTTAATGGATTGGAATGGACTTTAATGGACTTGGAATTGGACTTGAATTGACTTGTATAACAAGTGGAATGGATTTGAAACAAAGCACATACGGATTAGTAGGGAATTGGCATATTGTCGACTTAAACTTGAGAGTGCATTCTTATAGAGATAGCCGCTATAGATGCGATTTGGAATTGTTATGTTTTCAACACTTTGAATGGAACTTTGTAATGACATCCTTAGTGATTTCTTATCATATTAATCTTGTATTACTTGTATGTTTACTACCTTGAAGTGATTGGATTGTAAAAAGTTAAGTAACCCATCGAAAATGACTAAAACTTCACTAGTGCAAAAGTACCCGTTTAACCTTTATTTTTGGATTTAAAAATATCTTCTTTGAAAATATCTTCTAAATATCTCCTTTCAGATATCTTCTAAATATCTTTTTTTTCAAAATATCTTCTTTTAAAATATCTTCTAAATATCTTCTTTTCAACATATCTTCTTATAAAATATCTTTCCAAATAAAACAAAGGTCAGAAATGGTTATGAATTGCTAAACCTTGTCATGAAAAAGTCACTAGACTGAAAGGTAATTGATAATGCTAAACACTAACAAGCCAACGAAGAAGGCTTATCTATTTATGAGAGTTAAGATTGATGTCGAGTAGGGATGGAGCAATAGAGCTCTAACCTACCGGCTTCCCTCTTAGATGAGGAATAGTAGGTTGGGAATGTTGGAAACGTGTTAATCATGTTGATTACTTGCCTGTTTATTAAATATCTTGGATACTATGCTTAATTCTAATAAGCCGACGAGTAGGCTTATCTACGAGTGAGTGTCAAGAATGGGGTGTCTAGGCAAGGGGTGATATGCAACTAATGCTCTAACTTACCTGGCCTCACTCTTGACTAAGGGATAGTTAAGTTGATAATGTCGGAAACGAGTTAAGTGTACGAACTGTGATTTCTATAAGCATAAAATGGTTTTGGGTTTGTTGTGATAATGTGTTAATTACATCCGTCTTTAACCCTCTCAGATTATATCATGCAAGTAAATATAATTGAAACTTTAAACAAGCGTTTAAATATAATTATAAAAATTTGTTTTGGGTTTGTTCTAAAAGGTGTTTTAGCAACACATGTTTTTAAACCCTTGGAATATGTAAAACTGGAATATACGGTTTAATGATTTTTAATATAGTTAGGTCTTTAATAACTGATTTTAAAGATAGAAACAAGTATAGAAATCTTTTAGGATAAAGAAATTAAATAAGATGTTTAACTTATAAAAGAGAAGAGGTTCTTTATTAAATAATGGTTTTAACCTCTTTGATTATATTTTAAGAAATCTTAGAAATGAATTATGGATATACTTATACCGGAGGGATAAGTATATGAATACGTTTTGAAGTATTGAAGTTATAAAGGAAATCATAGAAATGAATTGTGATTATACTTATACCGGAGAGATAAGTACATTAAAAGCCTTTTTAAGTAGTAAGGCTATAAAAGAGATAGAGAATTAGTAAAATATATACATATACACCTTTTATATGTATATGTTGAATATATACTCTAGTATATAAAGGAATATTAATTGAGTATGAGTTATTGATTAATAAATGTTGTCTTATTAAGAAGTGATGTCTTTTAGATAAGTGAAGTCTTATTTGAAAAATGAAGTTCTATTAGATAAAAGAAGTTTACTAATAAAGAAGTATTAATCAGTGAAAGATTAATGAAATGTGAAAGGGATTAAAAGATCTTTATATGAGTTAATCGTGCTTATTCTTTGTGACTTGATAGTGATTTAACTGTTATCATGCTTTGTGACTTGATAGTGATTTAACTGTTATCATGCTTTGTGACCTGACAGTTATTTGACTGTTCTCATGCTTCATGACCTTGATACTTCCTTGGATGTTTATTGTTTGTTATGGAAATTAAGCAAGGTTGTTTTCCATAGACAATTGTCTATTATGTGAATTATAGTCGGTTAATCGACTCTCGAACTTTATCTTAAATCTAGCGACTGTTTTGAGGAGACTGGGATTGGTAAGTGTTCTACTTATCAGAAACCACTTCTAAACTAGTATACGGGTTCTATGTTTTGGAAGCGGTTGTGAAGTGAAGGCCATATGACGATTCGAGATCTGTTGAGATGCTCGAACACATATAGTGATTCTAAGATCTATGAAAGAATATGTGTGTGATTCCAAAATCTGTTGATGTGTTGGAATCCATGTGTGATTGCGAGATCTGTGAAGGAATCTATGTGTGATTCCAATATCTACTGAGCTGTGGGAATCCATCTGGGAATTCTTATTATGTTCGAGTGATGAAAACTTGTGTGAAAGATGCCGAACGAAATCTCGACATCGTAAATGACAAAAAAAAGAGTAGGAGCACAATCTGGGGTCTTACTAACCCACGACATGACATATTGACTGTATATCTAGTGTACGCTTATTATCGATTCGTGCGGGAGCTCCTCGAAGTTGGGCGCGGGAGTTGGGTATATTTGATTCCACGTGGTGCACTCCAGTGTTTTCGTTCTTGGGCCAGTTGTGCTTACCTTATGGTATATTTTATCTAGAGATATATGATGCTCGGAGGTACTTTCTGACCCTTGTGCATGGAGTTCGAATTTGTATTGAGAGATCTCCGATGGGAAAATCCAATATGCGAATGTGCCCTATCGTTTTTGTTTGTACACTTAATAGTTGTTGAATGTAACCAATGTAACCATTCCTTTTATATGAATTTATTTATATTCTACACCCTAGAGATTATCTATTATACAATTATAGTAAACTTAATGAATGGTTGGTTGCTTTTGAGGGGAAAACCAGAGTGGTAATCTGCACGGTCTCCTCAGTGTTGTTACATGCAATTTGTATCATGAGTTTCTCATACCAGACTGATGTTTGACGCTTGGTTTTTATTTTCCCTAAAATCCTCATGTACTGCTTCAAGTAGGCCGAGTATGGCAGTTTTTACTTTGCAGCATCTGGAAGAGAGTTGGAGTTTAGCTTATCGCACTTTTTATATCTATTGCATTCTATGTTGTACATCAACATTATGAGGACGATTTGTTATAACTGTCCAAGTTGATGATAGGTTAGTCTTTTCTGATAGTTGTAATCATACAGTTTTATTTTGAAAAGATCATTCATTAGATTTGGTGATTCCGAAATTAGAATCAACACTAAAAATATTGAAAATACTTCTCAAAATGTGGAAAATAGAAGAAATGGAACCACAAAATAGTAGAGATGCAAGTAGAGGACACAACGTTTTATAGTGGTTCGATCAAGCGTGATCTACGTCCACTTAAAGGAATAGTTGCATTATCACATCTAGATTTACAAAGCAAAGATATCCTCTCATTACATTCATCATTAACCTCACTACCTCTCTCTTTAGATCTACTAGAAATGGCTAGGGAGAAACTTGATGAGATTCCTCAAGTTCGCAATTGATCGGACGAGTCCAGTCTTTCTCATGAACTTTGATGAATTTCCATGACTTCATAATGATTTCAAAGTTTGATCTTCAATTAGAAGTGGTTGGAGACGATCAAATCCTTTTAAAAAGGTTGAGAATTGAATTGTGCAGCCCTTCGGGGTCATGAAAAAAATTCTCCCCTTTGAATGAAGTTGAACCCCTATTTACAGAAGTGAGGGATGGCTAAAATGTAGCCTTCAGGTTTTGGGTCACCCTATAGGGTATTTACAAAAATGCCACTGCTAGCTTTTGCCAGCCAATTGCCAGTTTTCACGTACCGGACCGATCCAAACTCATCCCGACCCGATCCATACTAAGCCGGTCCACTTGATGATGTATATTCCGACCCGCTGCTTCAAGATCAATTTGATCCATTGCTTCCAGATCGTGTCGACCCAATCCGTTACATAGTGAGCTGACTGACCTGCATGATGACGAACATGCTGACCCGATCCACTTGAATGGTCCAACCCACTCTCTGTTGGACAGACCGATCTGATGCCATTAAGCTAGACCAATCCGTTGAATTTCACTGTGCTGACCCGATCCATTGCATCAGGTCGTATCGCTCCTTCCAGTTTTGTCCGACCCAATCCACTTAAATAGCCCAACCCATTGTTTTGTGAAACTAGACCAACCCATATCAGTGTGTATAATTTTTGTGGTTAACATTTTGCCCCTCGAAGTTCATGATTTTATTCATAAAAATTGTGGGCTTTGAAATACCTCAAGTTCATGGTGTTTTGATAGGGTGTATGTGTTACATTATGGGTCTTGACTTTGGATCGGCCATGTTATTAATATGATCCCGGTCGGTTTGCAGAAAGGGACCCGTGAGTTCTTCATTGGCGGCGGCACCTTTCTGAAGCTAATCCATGATTTTTCATCTCGCATCCAACTTATTTCATCAACTCGATCCATATTCTTAGTGGCGCCATGCTTCTTCCTAGATTAACATGAGCTAGCGATTCAAATCTCCCAATTCGTGCCTATCCGATTTTCCTGAGCCCAAACCAATTCCTCGACAGTCAAATCCAACCAATCGCAAGTTTTAAATTTCTAAAGCTTGTATTGTATTCGGCCATCCTTGTATTTAGGACTTGAAATGGTATGGTTTGGGGTATGTAAAACAGAGTTTTTAGGCTGTGGATTTTTGGTATTGAGGTGTTGTAAAATGGAATTAGGGTTATAATTGCTGGATTTGTGTATGTGTGGTAAGTTTGAATTGCACCAAATCCATTGAGCTTTGATTTCTTTATGATGCATATAACGTATTCGATGAAATGCTCGAACCATAAAATTGTCCAAAATTTTTAAGCTCTTGCACTTGATTTTGCTTCCGTGAGTATGCTTGTCATTTTGTTGATGTTCCTCATTTTTTATGTTGTTCACATTTGCCAAAATTTGCATCTTGAAAATGATGTTATGGATATCACTGACCCACCATAGTCCAACCATCTGACCTGTCCCGATCCATCCAAGCCGACCTAGTTTTAGGAGTTATAACCGACCCGATCAGGATCAGGTATGGCCGACCCGATCTGGGTTGGTTATGACTGACCCAATATGGGTCTGTCTTGACTGACCCGATCTGGGACAGTCAAGACCAACCCGATCTGGGTCAGTCATGACCGACCCGACCTGGGTCGATCATGACCGACCTGATCTGGGTCAGTCATGACAGACCCAGTTTGGGGTTGGTTATGACTGACTTGATCCTGGTCAGTTACTACTAGCTCTATTTGTGTCAAAAGTGATCTCCCTGTGTTTTGTGCCTTTGAACATTTTATATTCTAGTTTCTGTCATGTAATTCAAACATATGTTTTTGGGCCAATATACTCTATTATCGATTGCCCATACCGATAATAAGTTTGGTAATAGTTTAGAAAATGTGCATGCAACATTTACGACTTATATCGAAGTGCCTTATTTATGTTGGAAAACTCTACTGGTCATTATATTTGGACACTTAAATATATATTCAAAGTAAAATATGAAATTGGCCAATCATTCTGTGATGGTTCGTAAACCTCGAATCTTACTTTCATTTAGTTGCACACAACATTTTCCGTTTTAAGAAATGTATACCTATAGTCTGGTGTCAAATATAGTTATTTGTGTAGAAATGGATACTAGATAGAAATCGCGCCAACAACTTGAAGCAACATCAAAGTCTGCACAAGTTGACACTTCTAGCCCAGTTACGAATGTGACTGCGACTAGCGTTCTTAGGCTAAACACCAACCCAGAATTTCCTACACCCAAACCCCTTACAGGAGTGCCTGGTGATAGGAAACCAAGTAAAATGGGTGAGTGCGCATACAAAAGCTTATGTGCTCAATTTAGTATATTAGAAACCGAAGCCAAATTTCTAGAGGAAAATGAATTTGCAGACACTCCTCCTCTCGGATATGTTACGGTTAATCGACACATGATGACGATGGGTGGCATTCCTCCATTTAATCCCTTCATAGAGATGTTCTTGAAGCGTTTAGCCATTGCCCCATGAAACTGCATCCTAATGGTTATGCCATTATAACCGGTCTTTACATACTTTTCATGAGGACTAAGCATCGCGCTCCTACCTTTGATGAGATTTGTTTACTGTATTTTTTCAAGAAGAGGCAAGGTACTCCATCGATTATCAATTTAGAAGGAAAATACCCCAAAATTATAACTGAACTGATGGATAGTGCTAAGGGATTTTTGGAAAATTATTGCTTTATGCGCTGCTCCGACAGCTTCTACGGAAGGTGTGTGGAAGGAGGTAAGAGCACATCACCATATTCTCTCTTGTCTCAGCTATTAGCTTACAATTATTAAATCCTTTCTTTTTTTGCAGTACTTCCTTCATTTGACTTAGATGATACTGCTGACCAAGAGTTGTATGACATTTTGCAGACTATAGCTGAAGCACAAAGAAGTAGGAGATATCTGATCACAGAACAATTTCTTTACCAATATCATTTGTTGGACCCTTCCCGTACTCTGAATTTGGCTCTATTTTCTAAGAAAGAAACTGCCGACAAAGGTTCCACTAAGAAATCTCCTTTACAAAAGTGTTCTGACACTACTGGTAGTAGTAAAACACCCCCAAACCCAAATTAACTTCTATTCAAGAAGGGGATCCTGAATGGCATGAGGATAGAAGTAAGGAAATTGAGAAGGATACAGAGCAAGCTGAAAAAAGAAGGATTTAATAGAGTCTCCTTCTGATCCAATGGCCAAACATTCTAGGGAAAAGGAATCCACTTCTAAGAATGTTGCTGATAAGCCTGACAAAGTTCCTATTGTCGAGGCAGCTCAAGGTGAGAATTCCACGGACACTTATAAGAACTGAAGTGAGCTTTGTTCAGCCAGAGACATTGTCTAGGGGGAGATTGTTATTCATCCTTCCTGGCCTCAAGTCATGAGAACAGAAAACATAATTGGATCCCTCACCGCTCAGCCATCCTTAGAACAAATTATGAAAACTAGTTCGTCGCTAGATGCGTATTGACAAATGCTTACCTTTCCTATCTCTCATTTGTTCTTTGTATTTTCCTTTTTAAACTTGTCTTAGCCTTCATCGATGTGAACACTGAGTTCTTGTTACATTTTTTTCTCAGGTACAAAAACCATGCTGAAGACTTCATTCATGAAAGATTTCAATGAATAGATAAGCCATCAAGACCCGAAGCTTTTTAAAGAAATCCCATCCTCCGCAGCATTCAAAATACTTGCAATACCCGTAGCATTCCTACCAACCTCACCAGATTGGTGATCTTATTGAGACTGAGCAACAGAGGAAGTGAAGGCATGATCATTTTGAAATGCTCGAAGCTCAGGAAAGGGAAAGTAGAGAAAGCAAAATAAGCATAAGAAGAGGGGGAGGAGCAGTAAGGATGACAGTGGCCACGAGAAGCATCACAAGTCAGACAAACTTCCAATGTTGGATTAATCAATGCCAGATAACCAAGATACAGGAAATGACTCACCTCTGGCTCTACCTCCGACGACTCCTACTTCATCTGATCTTCAAGTAATCATGGACAGACCCCCGTTATCGGATAAGACCGACTAATTTAATTCTTGTCGAGCGTTTTCACGGTTGGGATTTGAGAGGAATGTACTTTATTGTGGATTTGCATCCCAATGAAAAATGAGATATCCTTGAGGAGGTAGTTGTACCAAGAGAAGTATGGTTACTCAATATGAAGTTGCCAAAAGCCAGGCTGAGGTTAAATTAGATAGACTGAAGGAACGTGTCGAAAAACAGCTTTCTGAATGGAACACATTTGCCTATGGCCGCCAAAGGCTTAATTCAATTCGCCTTGACCATATTGAAGTGTTGGAGAATGACGAGGATGCTGTATTCCATGCTCTCAAATCTCAGGGTTCCAAAAAGGATTTAGAGGATGAGGTTTCCAAGCTTAAAGAAGAACTTGTTATCGCCAAACAAAGAGAAGATACACTTGAGAAGCAAGCTCAAAAAGCTTAAATTGCTCAACAATTTGCCGAATCCCAACTAGCTGAAGAGAAAGATAATTCTGTTGCTTTACGACAAGAGAACACTACCCTTCATGAGAGGATTTCTTCCTTAAGTACAACTCTTTCCTCAACACAACAAGCCCTAGAGGGAGAAGAGCTCAAAGCTGCCGCTGATCTTGAAAACGCCTGTTTGGATTTTGACACTTCTTTGTTCAACTTTTATGTCTACAGTGTTATGAACAAAGGGAGTTTATGCTACTTAGAGGGCAAATTTGCGATCACTCTAGCTCTTGTCTGGGAGCGAATCTTGGAGATCAACGAAGGCGAGCATAGAGAAGATGATCTCCTCGAAGACCTCTTAGATCTCGTGTTTCGCGATGCATTAGTCATGGGGAAGGCTAAATTGGCAGTGGCAAGGGGTTTTCTTAATGACAAAGCCGGGTCTTTAGGAGAACACATTCAAGATACAAATGTTGAAGCCCATACAATCACTACCGATGTTGAGGCCTCTGGTTCACAGACCCCCGCTAATCTTCCTGCCCCTCAAAAAGACAAAGGCGAAGATGACAATGATGATGGTACTCTTGATGTCGACGGGTTTGAGATCGAAGCATGTAGGAATATCGAGGCAAGTCTTGGAGCTGCAGGTAAAATTGAGTTTGCTCATATTGTACCGAACTTAGACTATCTGTTCCCTTCTCCTGGGGCAACCACATACTTAGCTCACTGTTTGTCTGCCTTAGATATGATTTCACCAAAGCTTACTTCTGGAGGATTTACCGCTATGATGGTTGAAGCCATAATTACTGATTCGGCCTTGATATCGACACCTCCTACCCCAACCTATACTCCCTATCCGGGCGATGAATTTTTGCTTGATACTAAAACCCTGGGGTCACATGATACAAAGATTGGTGCAATTGCTGACTTGGATGACGATGAAGATTACCTTCCAAGTGAGGGAGATTCCGAGCAAACCGACGAGACTTCAGCACAGGACATTGAGACTCTAGGAAAGCGAGGAACATCATCGGGTTGAAAAAGCAAGAAGGTGTTTACTAAGAAGAAGAAGAAGAAGAAGAAGAAGAAGAAGAAGGGTGTTATCACTATATCCTCCTAGGAGAGTCCAAGTTGGCCATTGACCAAAGGTGAAGGCCGATCAGCTGGCCCATCTCCTCTTTATAAGGTTGACAGACTGGGTTTAAGGTCCCGGGATCCAAAGAATGGAAAGAAGAAATAGTGCTTACAACCAGTTTCCTTTATTTCTTGTCATTTTCTTTTAATGTACTACATTCAGACATGTTGTATATGCGGGTGTTAGCCCTCGCTTACTACTTTTACGCATATTGCTTTCTGCACTTTTATGCCTTGTATTTGAATTGCAACCTTGTGATCTGATTCTATGTTGCTGACAAGAAACTGTGTCTGCTTGAGCATTGTCGTACTTTGCTGCTTTGTATTCTACACTTGCTTTCTTTTCATGTTTTACAACACAATTTTTTTTACATTGCAAGTTATTTGTTATCGCAATAGTTTGTATTGAAATGATTTCGTGGCACTTTTTGAAAATTGTGTAATGTCCCGTATTTTTTACAGTCAAATATTTTATTTATTTTATTATTTAAAATATTTTATTTGGAATACTAATGGATTTTAATATTAAATTCGTTATTAAAACGAAGTTTGAACGTTATATATTTATATAATTTTAAATCAAGCTCGAAATGGCGCAGTAGTTCATAATATTGAGTTTGAACTTCAATTGAATATACATAATACACTTTCAGCTGGATTTCTATGAATCAGGAAACGTTTGAAACTAGTTGATTATAATTTTCTAATAAAAGAGAAAAATCCAGATTTCGTGTTATAGATTATTAACTATGTCCACTTCAAATTTTGAAATAGTCGCTATGGAAATCGTTATTAAATTATAACGTTTATTTAATAAATTTAAGGATTTTTAATATAATTTGGGATACCGTTTAACTCGAAATTGATGCTACTAAGTTGTATATTTTATATTGGAAGCTACAGATATATTCTGTTTGGATATTTACGATAATAATAATTTATTATTATTTAATTGGTTTAATTGGGAATTTATATAATGTTTTATTAATATTATATAAGCCTTAAAATAGCATTTTTTGCAAACGATCCCCGTTTTTAATGTAATTAGTTTCGTTGGAACCATATCGTTAAATTATTGCAAGAAATTAAAATTTCATGACAAACCGATGTCGTTTGTGACTTCGGTGGACAAAAACGTCTTTGTTTCTGTTTAATTGCTTGAATTATTTTTACAGGGGTAGCTTTTAATGAATAAACGATTGACCAAACAAACTCCAAATTTAACAAAACAAATTTCATTGGATCGATTAGGAAGAGGTCTAGTAAAATGTCAAGGTCTCAAGTTTATTGTATTTTTTCTTTAATTATAGGAATTTTAAACACTTGATTTTACATCGATATTTTTAAAGGATTTTTCACAAACGACCTCGGAATTTAACGAAACCTTTGTCCTATTGGGTCCGAAATATTTTTTATGTTAGAATTACATTTTTTCGTGTAAAACGGAAGTCGTTTGTAGTGGTCATTGAATGTTACTTCGCATTAAAGTGTTGCATAATAATATAACATTACACCTTCCAATTTATAAATACACTAAAGAAGTCAGAACCCTAAAACGTTTATTTCTCTGGTCAATACACATGGAGCTGCCACTTGAATGATGAATGGCTGCAAACTCATCTTCTATCCTGTTTGATTTCTTCGAATGTATTCATCTGCTGTAAAAAAATTCTACTACATATATAAAGAGGGTGACCAGATATCCATACTGACCGGCGATGATCATCTGTCATCAACCGTGGTTGCGTGGATTTATGCTAGAACATCGACGGTGTTGGAGGGTTTTTAGGGTGGAGTAGTTGATCAGACGACATCGCATTTAGGGCATGTGGGGAGGAGGCTCAGGCGCATTGATTTCCAGCGTCTGGTGATCTGCCGATGATCTGTGGAGGCGTGTTGAAGCTTGAAGTCGTGATCGATGCGTGGAGCATTATTTTGAATTAGAGGCATGAAGCAGTGCGTGAAGTGGGAAGGGATTGTGAAGGGGATCGTGTTTATGTGAAACATATTTTAGGTATTGCTACTGAACAAGGGGAAATAGGCTATTTCTTTTGTCAAAGAGTCATGCTTGTTTCAGTGATTAACAAGAAGGTGAGAGTGAGGATAGGAGGAACCATTCAAAGCTGCAGCGTATTGTGATTTTGGGAGTTTGAACATGAAGTAGTAGTTCAGAACAAAAGGAAGGAGCGGCAAGTGATTTTCGAAGTATGAAGTAGTAGCGAGAGCCTGAAGGATGAAGAACTGTTAGGCCATATATATCCTAAGTATAATTAAGCTATTAATTTAATAATTATTAATTTAAACTAATTGTAATTAATCGTTGGTTAATTAATTAAAATCAAATGTTACAGATAGGAACCTGCGTTAATTTCGAAGCATCTGGAAGGGGTTTGAACAAAACAACATTTTGAAACGTGAAATAGAAGACAGTAGGGACAAAGTAAAAGGTTTTGGACACGTAAGCTTGACCGATGCTTGGTATTGGATAAGAGTATTAATTAGTGTATGGTTTTAATGGAAAGCACGATGGTAGAAATGGAACAGGAGGTCGGCGAGGTTCAGTAACGCATGGGAATAGGAAAAGAAAGTTTGGACATTTTCTCAAGTGAACAAAGAGGACTATCGACCTCTTTTTGTGTTAAGCAGTGTAATTATATTTACTCAAATTTAAATAAATAAATTAATAAATAAAAATTTAACTATTTAATTAAATTATATTGATTGGAATTTTATAGGTCTGTTGTGAGATGTAAGGAGCCTAAGCGAACGCGAGGAAGGATAAGATGATCAGCCACATTTTACATCACGTAATTAGCTTAATCCTAAAAATAATTAGTAAATAATTGATATATTTTAATTGTATAATTTTTAAATATTTATGACAAATTCATATGTGGTCGGAATCAGACAAATTAGGTAACTTTGGAATCGTTGTATCAAATGCAACATTATGGAGCAGAAATGGACGTAATTGGACTGAACTGGATTTCTCAGTTAATTTAAACACTCGTTTAATTTAACTGAAACAAGCCGTTAACAAAGGAATCAAATCAAGGTGAGTTAAAACTCACTCAGATTTTTCCCCACTTATATTTTATATAAGTCGGGTATTTTATAATTGTGTGTTCTGGTTGCTAATGGTTGACTGTTTGCTAATTATATATTCATTTGTTGATTTAACCAATGAAATTAAGTTGTCGTTTAATTTCAATGAAATAACAAATCGTTATTTTAACGATTGGACCCAACGAAGGTAACTTACCTTGTTGGTGTAACGACCTGTTTTTTCTGCGATATATAGTTAACTTATTTAATTATATAAATAGTGATTTAGAATTCAAATGGTCGTGTAGTTAAATAACTTTGAATATTTAATTAAAATAATAATTAAATAATATATTTAATTCTGAAATAATCAGAATTAGCTGAAATGGCGGTATGGTGTGAATTGGACAATTCGAAATATATATATATATATACTTCAGTTTAAAATTGAATTTCGATAACGAATATATTATTTAAATGAAGTTTGAACGTATAATTATAATATAACTATAATCGAGCTCGAAATAGCAGGGCAGTTCGTAATTTGGCGATTTGAACTTCAACCGAATATACAGGGTTCGTTTTAAATCGGATTTCTGTGAAACAAGAAATGTACGGAGCTGGTGAAGTAGATTTTTCTAATGGAAGAGAAAAATCGAGATTTCGTCATGTAGATTTTGTTTTATGTCCAAATCAAATTTAGAAAAGTCGCTGTGGAATTCCTTTATAATTTATAACGATTTATTTATATTTATAAAAGGAATTTCATTATAAATCGAATATCGATTTATATCTGGATTTGAAATATCAAGTTAGAAATTCATATAAGAATATTCTGAAGCTATATGATATTCTGTTGTGAACATATACTATAATATTTATTTATAAATATTAAATTTAATTGTTTTTAAATATATTTATATTTTCAAATGGGTTATTTAGAGCTTTAAAAACAGCCAGTTTTGCCAACGACCTCGGAATTCGATGAAACTAATTTTGTTGGATCCGCAATATTAAATTATTGCTAGATTTCAATTTCTGTGATTTTTGAAGTTAGTATGTGGTTGTATGGTATTTTAATGTGAAAAACAGTCGATAAATTGACCTTTAAAAATACGCTGTCTGAGCAAACGAAGTCGGAATTCGATGAAACCAGTTTTGTTGTGTTCATAATGTCGAACTCTAGCTACATGTCTAGTTTCATGATTTTTGGGTATGTTATGTGACGGTACGGATTTTTAAATAGTAAATATAAACAACGATGAATAAAATAATCATAAATAAAACATCCTAACTAATTTTCTGATCAAAACCAAGCCACGTTCCTTTCCTCTCAGCCTCACTCTCACGTTATAAATGCAAGAAAGAAAAATAGGCCGCCGGTATGTTAAAAATGCAGCAAAAGAAATCCTCAATAAATCAAATAAAATGTTACAAATTACAACAATAATATATTCGAAACCGTTGTAGGATAGTCTTCGATCTGAGGGGCTTTCTGTGCAGCTCGACCGTCGTTCTAGAGTGCGGAAATGGTACAACGAAGCTAGGGTTTTGATTCTTTGGCAATTGAGGTTGAAAATCGAGGAGTAGTTATCGTAGTTGAGTTCAGAAGATCAACCCGCAACTATATGCAAAAATTTGGGTTATTAGGTGGCAAAAAATGATCGTCGCCTGTGCTGGAAGGCCTCATGACGCAACCAAGCTGAGGAGTATTTTGGTGTTGTTCGTTTGTTGAATTTTTAAGTATGGAGGAGGATTGGGTGGCGTATGGATGCAGTGATGGCAAAGAAAGGAGGAGTAGGTCGCGTTCATTTTTGGGGAAGATGGTATGAGCGGATCTAGTGCTAGTGAATAGGGTATGGGCTTTTTCTTCAATGGTGAGGCCCAATAGTTGAACATCTATATGTGTTTAATTAAATTCAAATAGTGTATTAACTTCTAAATTGTATAACTTCGTCATACGTAATCAGAATTCCGTGAAACAAGATCCGTCGGGATCGTATGGACGGTGGCTACACCATGGAACTGACTGGGAGTGAATCGAAGCTCGTTACAATTTATAGCGAAATAAATTGTTCGTCTGAATCGATAGACGCAAAATCATTATTTAACAGTTAACGTGAAATGTGAGTAAAACTCACCAACTCTGAATAATTATATTTTTATAACATATTCTTAGAACTAATAATTATCTGTTGATTGCTGTGTGTTAACTGTTTAGTTGAATTGCTTGTGTATTGGTCGAAATTATAGATAACGATATATATATATATATATGAATCGTTAATTAAATATTGATTTTGTTTATCAGAATATTTCATATCGAAATGAAATCAATTTTATTATATTGTTTTAACATCTGTGATGCAGGGAAACAGGTTAGAGGGACCCAACTAGGTTCCTTAATACATGTAATATTGTTTTGTTACATATATTGTGATATATGATGTAATATATAATCTGTTGTTGATTATGTGTGTTTGAATGATATCGATCATTGTTATATAGGTATTTTAAATACCGTAAGAAATACTGGAATGTAAAAAGGGGATTTTCAAAGTATATTTTGAAAATAAATTATTTATATAAAATCAATGGAATTTATATATAAAAGGAAAAAGGATTTTATATAAGGAAATAATTATAAAATCAAAAGAGTTAAAAAGGAATATATTTGTAAAACAAATATAAAGGATATATTTTTGTAAAACAAATATAAAGGAAATATATTTGTAAAACAAATACAAAGGAAGATATTTGCAAAATAAATAGAAAAGATAAAAGAAATATTTATTTGTTAAATAAATAGAAAAGATAAAAGAAATATTTATTTGTTAAATAAATAGAATTGCAAAGGGATTAGTTATTTGTTAAGTAAACAAATAGAAAAGGAATAATTCAAAGGAGATAATCCAAAGGAATAATTCAAAGGAGATAATTCAAAAGGAAATGATTCAAAGGAGTTAATTCAAAAGAGTAAATCGAAATGAGTTAATCGAATATTAGTTATTCGAATAGAGTTAAATAGAGTTATCGAATATTAGTTATTCGATTAGAGTTAATCGATTAGAGTTAAATAGAGTTATCGAATATTAGTTATTCGATTAGAGTTGATCGATTAGAGTTAGAGTTAACCAGTTAGAGTTAATCGATTAGAGTTAGAGTTATTCGATTAGAGTTAGAGTTAACTAGTTAGAGTTAATCAATTAGAGTTAGAGTTAACGAGTTATAGTTAATCAGTTAGGGTTAATCAGTTAGAGTTGACCAGTTAGAGATAACCAGTTAGAGTTATTCAAATGGAGTTAATCAAGTTGAGTTAATTAAGATGAGTTAATCAAACCGAGTTAATCCAAATGAGTTAAAAAAGGTGTTAATTGAATATTAGTTATTCGAATAGAGTTAAATAAAGTTATCGAATATTAGTTATTCGAATAAAGTTAAAATGAATTATCGAATATTAGTTATTCGAATAAAGTTAAAAGGAGTTATCGAATATTATTTATTCGAATAAAGTTAAATAGAGTTATCGAATATTAGTTATTCGAATAAAGTTAAATAGAGGTATTGAATATTAGTTATTCGAATAAAGTTAAAAGGAGTTATCGAATATTAGTTATTCGAATAAAGTTAAAAGGAGTTATCGAATCTAGTTATTCGAAAAGAGTAATCGAATATAATTTATTCAAGAAGAGTGATCGAATATAGTTCATTCGAGAAGAGTTATCGAATATAATTTATTCGAAGAAGAATTATCGAATATTGGTTATTCGTAGTGAGTTAATCGAATATTGGTTATTCGAAAGGAGTTATCGAATATAGTTATTCGAAAGGAGTTATCGAATCTAGTTATTCGAAAGGAGTTAATCGAATATAGTTTATTCGAATAGAATTAAAGGAGTTAATCGAATATACTTTATTCGAATAGAATTAAAGGAGTTATCGAATATAGTTTATTCGAAAGGAATTAAGTGAAAAGAGTTAATCCAATAGAGTTAATCAAATAGAGTTGATCGATTAGAGTTAAATCAAAAGAGTTAATCCAATAAGAGTTAATTGAATAGAGTTAATCGAATATAGTTTATTCGAAGAAAGGTTTTAGAATCTAGTTATTCGTAAGAGAGATTATCGAATATAGTTATTCGAAGGGAGGAGTTATCGAATAGAGATTATTCGAAAGAGAGTTACGTAAGGAAGATTGTTAAAGGTTTAAAAGATAAACTTTGACTATTTCGAAGTTAAAACATTGTTCAGTTAAGGTCTGAGAGGTAATTATGCCCCAACTTTATCGACTTCCTTCTTAACTAAGGAATGGTAAGGTTTGATAGTGAATGATGGTTAAGTGAATTTAGTAAATGGTTTGAGTTGGCATAGCGATGTTTTATTTAAACATCTGTTTAAATCCAATGAAGGAGCTTTGGAAATGTTTTCCTAATAAGAATCAGAAATGTTTTCTAATATAGAAAACAAGAAATGGAAATGTTTTCCATTATTAATAACGTATATTTTCTAAATTTAGAAAATAAGAAATTTTGAATATATGGAATCAGGAGATGAAAAAAATGAATAAGTTAAATAGAGAGATAAATGTTCAATGATGATTGATTGATATAATTTCCATTTTGAAATAATATCGTTGTTTGCACACGTTTTTTTCTTTGATAGTTAACTCATCGACTATCGAAGATTTCGACCATTTTAATGTTGTTAATATGGAGAGACCGGTTGGATTATTATCTGAAGAACCACTCCGTATTGGCATAAGCATTGCGAATCACATATGCCAAAGATAATTGAAAACGGAGTAAAGTGCAAGGGCTGTTGTATAAATCTTAGGTAAAGATTGCCTAAGATGGTTGTATTGAATAGTGCTTTCGGTTTGTCCAGTCCCAGGACAACTTGTATGGAAGAAGGTCTGATAGAGTATATCTAATAGATCGCATAAGTTGATCTCTTCAAACGTATTTACGTTTGGTGGCAGAGGAATTCGTTTCTCTTAGCTATATTCCCATGGTATTTTTGGGGAAATCAATTTGTGATTTGGCGGATATGATGATGTGACATTCAAAGTGAATAAACGTGTGATCTATCAGAGATAAGCGTGCCTCTAGCCTCACAACTGGGAAATGACAAAAATCGGGCAGGAAGTATGGCTATGTAGGTCGCACCTAGGGTGTATAATCACCTGATCTAGAGTTTCATTTACTTCTAAAAATCTATTGTCGATGCTGTCCCATTCGGGAAACGGCGGCTGATCGCAACCGTTGGTGATATATATTCGATACACTCAAGCAAAATGAGTGGTCTGTCATGTGTGGCCGGGTTGCAAGATGTTCTTGTTGAACCCAGTGTATTCCTCTCTAGAGGTACACTAGCGAAAGGTGGTTCCATACCTTGTCATAGTTGGAAATCCATTACCCAATACGTGCTTGCGGTTTTGATTGTATACCATATATGTAGAACGTGAGATGAAAGCATTTTTGCTAGATGATTGTTATATTGTGGTTGATAGACATTATTATAATATCAAAAGGCTTTTGATATAAAGATATTTTTGATTCTCATAAGGGAAAAACTTGTTCCGTTATACGGCGTGGTCTTATGAGATATCGTTTAATGGCTCAAACTGTTTAAACTGTTTTACTCGTACCGGTCCCATGACTGACCCGGAGTTTATTTTGTTTTCCCTAAACCCTTGGGTGCCCAATTTTATATGGGCAGTCAAGTAGTCGGGATTTACAGATACTTGAAGAGCTGGAGCAGGAGGCTTCAGGATCATATAGCTATTGTTTATTTCCGCTGTATTGTAAGTGCTGTACTTTGGAAATGATATGTATATTCAAGTCC
This sequence comes from Allium sativum, assembly GCA_030737875.1. Taxonomy (NCBI): domain Eukaryota; kingdom Viridiplantae; phylum Streptophyta; class Magnoliopsida; order Asparagales; family Amaryllidaceae; genus Allium; species Allium sativum. Next base: position 587,477,749 of record CM060913.1, on the reverse strand, counting down.
AGATTTATATTTCAAAGTTATGTTATGAAATATATTTATTCGTTCCGCTATGAGATTTGTGTTTACTCTGATATTGTGATGTTCTTCTCCTTCTATTATAAGTTTCTATCTTATCTATCCACACCCTTTAACTTCTTTCATGGACTATCCGGTATTTTTGATGCTTGATTGGTCGACATCTTGTTTGGTGTCGATAACCAGGATCGCAAAAACCTCGGGTTGTTATAGTTGGTATCAAAGCTTAAGGTTTAGTAATTACCTTGGCTCTGTGGCGTGACTCAGTAGAGATGGGGTTAGTAATGCCCTAGATTGAGTTTGAGTGTATATATACGAGTGAACGTATTTGTTATTTGATATAAAATGGTTTTATATTGTGTAGATTTATTGGTTGAGTTGTTTATGGGTTCTGATCGATCAGTTTGATCCACTGTATCGGTAGGGGTTTATAAACACTTAAATACGATGAACCGATACAGTATGTTTTGAAAAGGGGGTAAACGAAATAATTTTTCCCAGAATATATTTTGATATAAAGAAGTATATATATTGAAATTATTATCATATGTAGGATGTGTTGGTTGTTTTATAATCGAATGAGATTATAAATTAAACGGTTACGTAAATAACCAATCAAAATTCGTATAAGTATTACGAAATGAATTAAATCAGAATTGAAATGAAAACCCTGGAAATCTGAATGAGTGTTTGTAAATGAATCCAGATTAAGTATATGAGAATTTTAAAATCCTGGGAGATTTTAAATTGTTTAAAGCATTTCAAAGGATATTTTGAACTGATTTCAAAATAGAAGTGTGAAACACCCCACCTCCGTTAGGGTCACTCTCAAAGGGAATGCCCTAATTTTGGTGGAGGTTTATAAGTATAAGTCACAGATATACAAGACAGATATAAGAACACATATTTTTGAACAGCGGAAAGACAACAACTTTTATTTCATTAAAAATACGTGTTACAACAACCATACCATAATTGTCTTACAATACTTCCGAAAACATAACATCTTCATAACTGTCTTGATTACATTATTTAAAGAAGCATAAAGAAAACATAAATAAACTGCAAAAGTCCCATAGTTGTTGTCCAAAGCCATAGTCCAAAACGAAAAGATCCATGCAATACATTCTTTCTCTTCAAGCTGGATATGAAGGTTGGTCAAGCTGCGGTATTCCCTCCCTGTGGACCTTGGGGGGGGGAACGGAAGAAAAGAAGACGAAAGAAAAGTAGAGTCGGACATAAAGCCTGAGTAAGTCTAGGACTATTCAGTCTATGAATAAAGAACTGGGTATGATAAGTATAAACTAGAAATGGGAAAGCACCATATACTTAGTTAAGTTGTCTAGGGTCGAATATACTATCGTACCCCATATTAATCTCTGTACCCATATAAACTAGTTCCCAACAGGCACCCCATAATCAGGGTGAAGTGATCCATTTTATGATGATCGGCTCCTACTCGCATAGTTACATGTGTCTTATGGCCCCCGATGTTGTAGTTACCTATGCTGGTCCCACCATGGGGTGTATCAAGTCCCATGGCGGTGACCCGACACAACCCTAGAATGCACATGTATGCTACTGGTGCCCAGTGCCTTATTTTTCTGCGCTGGAGTGAGTGCACGCCCACACCCCGTTAGAACCTACACTGCTGCACCACCGCCGTCGATTTGACCTCTTACAGTCAGCCCAGTAATCGTGCCCCACACTGCCTAGTTTCAGGGTATCATGATACCTTATAGGGTTACCGCTGAAAAGGGTCCCCCGCTACTAGGTTTTTCTATTTCTAGCCAATATGCTAAGTTGGTTAAGTGTTTTATAAACCTAACTCCCAATCAGTCTGTTTAGTTTAGCATGTTCCATCTTGATTAAGTATTAATATAATTTACTTAATCCTATCAATCCTGACTCAGCCTTAATTGTCTTATTAAAGCCTTGACCTCTCACATTAGACAGGTATTGTTTGGCTGCCTGTTGCCGGTTGGGTCCGGGCAGTCTTACGCCACAACTCAGTCTAACCTCGGATCCTTATTGGGCTCCATGTTTAACCGCCCACATTGGATAGGTGTTGTTGTGACTACTGGACAGCCGGGCGGTTCCGGGCAGGTTTACATCACAACTCAATCCAACCTCGGGTTAAACACATCGTATTTTCTACATTTACATATTTTGTCTTTCTTCTTTATTTTCTTATATGTAAATATTTGCGGCCCATTATTCAAAATCAATTTAAGCTAATGGTGTAAAGGTTTACACCAATCATGGGCCCAACCCATTCTTGAATTTGGGCCCCTCTACTTTTATATTTTCATTTATTAATTAATTTGGCCCAACGCTATTTCCCCCGTTTAATACGTTCGTTTATTATAATATATGTTGGGCTTAGCCTTTTAAGCCCAACTTAGCCATGTGAAAAAGGGGAGGCTTAAAACGTGATTATATACACAAAAAGGGGAATGTGAACGCATGAACTTGCAACATAACGTTGGAACTACAAAATAGAAACTGGTGTACTTGCATTGTAGTAACATATACTTTGGTCATAAAGCATAAGTGACATGAATCAAACCATGTAAACTTGTAGTTAATTTAAGAATCTAACTAAATTAGATATCATTATTGACACATAGTCTTAACTACAACATAAACCTATATTTTTACTTAGGCATAATCTCAAACATAAGCAAATCATGTTTATAAAATTACTATATGTTTACAAAGGTGCTTACTTTTGTTACTAATACAAAAGTATAGTTCAACTAGAATTATTCCAACTTAATCATGATTTTTAATCTATTCACATAATCATGGCACAAATATACCCAAACATGAAATCATGGTTTTTGATCTATTCATGTAATCATGGCATAAATATTCCTAAACATGAAATCATGGTTTTTACTTTATTCATGCAAACTTGCAATTGGAATGTAAATCTAACTTAGCTATGTGTCACATATATTATCTTATAGTTCTTGTTAACAATATAGGCCTAACATGTTTTTCAATTAGGCATAATACCAAACATAGCCTAGTCATATTCATAAAATCAACATAAGTTCACAAAGAGGCTTACTTTTGTTTCTAATACAAAAGTATGGTTTTATACATAGATCATGATGCCAATTCCAACATAATTTCATATGAATCATAATACCCCAAATTTGATCCAATTACACAAAAAGTGATTTTGTACAAAAATATACATTATGTTGGCATAGTAGCAAAACCACATACTTGCATGAATCTCAATTAAACAACCACGAACATGTAGCTTCAACATGAATTACATACTTGCGAATATCCAATCGTATACTTGCATGAATCTCAAATAAACTACCGCAAACATGTAGTTTTTATCATGAATTACATACTTGCGAATATCCAATTGTTATATCACAACATTCCAAATCGATTAGAATCATAGCAACGCACAAATATGAATTACTATCACCACAAATCAAGTGTAATTATCATTTTACACAAATCAAACACGGTTATTTATTCACATCGGAATAGTACTCTACTTACAATCGTGTGACGAATTCTTCAATTCAGGAATCTGAATTCTGGATTTGGAGATGCTATTCCTTTGATGTAGGCGTTGATTTGATTTGTTTAAGTTTAACTTGTAGTTGCTTTATGCTTTAGAGTTTGTCTCCTAATTGTCTCTCAAATTGGTGGCTACTTCTAGTCGTTCCTCAGCAGCATGATGGCCTCATTCTTATTTTTGAATGAATAGATTAGGTAGAGTTTAGGGTCATTTTTATAGAGTTTATGAACTGATTAGGACCGTCGATGTAGCTTGGGTTAATCGTAGCCATTCATTCGAAAGAGAGACCAATCAGGAGCTGACACCTAGCCCTAGTGACAAAGCAAGCCTCAGAAATTCGGACCCAGCACAGACCAGGCCAGCCAGGCCGACCAAGCAGGTCGACCTGCAAGTCGACACCCGTGTCGACTGGGCAGTCGACACGGGGGGGAGGGGGGGTGGTGTCGACTGGCAAGTCGACACCCCTGTCGACTTGTCCTGGGCGGGAACTTTCCCGCCCAGCCTCCCTGCGTGTTTGAAATTCGAATCTTCGAGCTGTTTTCTAAATTTGAAATTTTCTGAAAACTTTGACGGGCCACAACTTGGTCATACGGACTCCGATTTTGGAAAACTCGGACTCTATTTCACGTATTTTTCCGAGACGAACACAATGGCACAGCCCGTTTCCCTTAATTCTTTGATTTGTAATTAATTATACTTTAATTTTATAATTTCACTGTTATAGAATACACGGGGTGTTACATTCTCCCCCACTTAAAAGGATTTCGTCCCCGAAATTTTCAAGTTTAGGAAAAATATATATCCTAACATCCAAACATCCATCTACTCATCCATCAAACACGAGTATCCATTGTCCTTAAAAGACTTCTAATGCTTCATGATCATATGCGAAGTGTGTGTGTACATGTACTTATCTAATGCAAAATCAGGCGGTCTACTGATTCAGTTGACCTCCTTAATGCGAATTATGTAAGTGCCATGAATCCATTATGTATGCAAATTTTCCTATTCATGATTCTACATGAGTGCACAATCATTCATACAAATGCAACATCCATATGACAACACATTAAAGTTCAACCATATACGAATGCAAACATATATGCATATGCAATATGAAGTGACTGAGCCGATATAAAACCTAGATTGTGTGTGTATATGCAACCACGAGCAACCACTAGCAATCACTTGCAACCACTTGCAACCATCATCCATAACATGTTTCAACTACATGTTTTCATCCAAAGAGTTTCTACCTAAAAGATAGGGTCGAGGAGATATACTAAAAAAAGATAGATAAAAGCGCAACTTAAGGAAAAGGAAGGATCAAAGATGTACCCTCGAAAAGAAAAGGGTAGGCAGCGCGTATTCTAGCTTCAGTCTCCCAAGTTGCATCTCCTTCGGCGTCGCTCCACTGAACTTTGACGAGCTTGACTTCGCGGTTGCGTAGCTTCTTCACTTCCGTTCCTAATATGCGGGTTGGAACTTTCCTCACGGTTGCTTCGCGCTCCACTTCAGCTTCTTCTAGGATATTTGGCTCTACCACTTCAGCAAACTCATGTAGACATTTTCGGAGATGTGAAACATGAAAAACGTTGTGAACTCCGGCCAGCTTTTCGGGTAGCTCTAGTCTATAGGCCATTTCCCCAATTTTCTCGATGATAGGGAATGGCCCTACGAACCTTGGTGCTAGCTTTCCTGTGGTTCCAAAACGAACAACGTTCCTTAGCGGAGATACCTTAAGAAAAACTCTGTCTCCAACCTCAAATTCAAGGTCGGTCCTCCTCTTGTCGGCGTAGGACTTTTGTCTGTCTTGGGCCGTCTTCATCCTTCTTCGTATTAAGTCTATTTTCTCTGAAGTCTCTCGGATCATATCTGGTCCAAGTATGAGTTTATCAGTAGACTCCCACCAACAAGTGGGCGATCGGCACGGTCTTCCATATAAAGCTTCGAAGGGTGCCATCCCGATGGTTGCTTGATAGCTGTTATTGTAGGAAAATTCCACCAAAGGAAGATGGTCTTCCCATGTCCCTCCGAAGTCAAGGACGCACAGTCTTAAAAGGTCCTCCAAAACTCTGTTCACTCTTTCTGTTTGGCCGTCGGTTTGGGGATGATAGGCTGTGCTCAAGCATAACTACGTTCCTACTGCTTCTTGCAGACTCCGCCAAAACTCACTGGTGAAGATAGGGTCTCGGTCACTAACAATGCTGGATGGTATTCCATGGAGTCGAACGATTTCCTTGAGGTAAAGAGATGCTAGGGATGAGGCAGTTCTTTTACTTTTGACAGGTAAAAAGTGGGCGCTTTTAGTAAGCCTATCCACTATTACCCAAATGCTAGTGTTGCCTCTCCTAGACCTAGGCAGCCCATCGATGAAGTCCATTGAGATGCTATCCCACTTCCACTGCGGGACCTCTAAAGGATGTAGTAGACCGCCAGGCTTTTTCTGTTCCGCCTTAACCTGTTGGCACACCATACACTTAGAAACGAATTCTGCCACGTCCTTTTTCATGTCGTTCCAGAAGAAAGTTCTTTTTATGTCCTTGTACATTTTATCTCCGCCTGGGTGTATCGTCATCTTGGAGTGATGTGCTTCCTCGAGAACCCTCTTTACTAAATCCCTTGTCTGTGGGACGCATAGTCTTCCGTCTCGCCTTAGCCAACCCTTATCGTCGATGGAGTATCTGTTGAGGTGACTTGAAGTCTCACCCCTATTTAGCCTATCAATCGTTTTCACAAGCTGAGGGTCTTCGCGTTGTGCTGTCCCTATTGAGTCCACTAAAGTCGGGCGCACTTCGAGAGATGCTAGCAAGCCTGGTACAAAATTGGAGGAAGGCCTAAAGTCGAAGCTGGCTATAAACTCTAGGCTTTGTCTTTCAACAAACAGCGGGCTTAGGGTTAATTTCTTTCGGCTCAACGCGTCTGCCACTACGTTGCCTTTGCCCGGAGTGTAGGAGATCTCGAAATCGTACGAGGCAAGGAACTCCATCCATCCCTGTTGCCTCAAGTTAAGATCTTTCTGCGAGAAAAGATATTTCAACGATTTATGGTCAGTGTAAAGTTCGAACTTCTCACCTAGGAGATAGTGTCGCCAAGACTTGAGTGCAAAGACGATGGCAGCTAACTCAAGATCGTGGGTCGGGTAGTTCTTTTCGTGAACTTTCAACTGCCTCCCGCCATAAGCTACTACCCTTCCTTCTTGCATTAAGACGGCGCCTAGCCCTGTCCCACATGCATCTGTATAAACAGTGAACATCTTGCTTCCATCTGGCAACGTCAAAACTGGGGCTGTTGTAAGAGCCCTTTTTAGTCGCTGGAAAGCAAACTCGCAATCCAAGTCCCAATTGAACACTAGATTCTTCTTGGTCAATTTCGTGAGCGGAGCTAAGATCTTCGCAAAATCCCTTATGAACTTTTGATAGAAACCTGCTAGTCCAAGAAAACTTCGGACCTCAGTTGCATTCCTTGGTGTCTTCCAATCCTGTACCGCCACTACCTTAGCAGGGTCCACTGCTAACCCTTGTTTGGATACTATGTGCCCAAGGAACCTCACTTCTTCTCTCCAAAAGTGGCATTTGGAGAATTTGGCTTTTAGCTGATGGACTCGCAGAGTTTCCATGATTGCCCTTAAGTGCTGAGCATGTTCCTCTTCACTTTTTGAGAAGATAAGGTTATCGTCTACGAAGACCACTACGAACTTATTGAGGAAATCTCTGAATACCCTACTCATCAGGTCCACGAAGTAAGCAGGTGCATTTGTCAAGCCGAAAGGCATGACAAGCCATTCAAAGAAGCCGTCTGGGGTTCTGAATGCTGTTTTATCGATACTATCTTCAGCCACCCTTAGCTGATGAAAAACGGTCACTAAATCGAGTTGGGAGAAAACAGACGCTCCTACAAGCTGATCAAACAAATCGTCAATTCTGGGGAGAGGGTGCCTATTCTTTTTCGTTAGCTTGTTGAGCTCCCTATAGTCAACACATAGACGGAGTGAACCATCCGCCTTTGTAGCGAACACCACTGGAGCGCCCCATTCTGAAATGCTCCTTCTAATGAACCCCTTCTCTGGAAGCTCTTTAATCTGTTTACTGAGCTCTTTTCTTTCCCGTGGAGCCATGTGTCTAACGGGCAATGCAACGGGCTTTGCATTATCTACAAGGTATATGCGGAAGTCTATCTCCCGCTTCGGAGGCAAGCCCTTCACCTCTTCGAAGACATCCGGATATTCCCGGACCACTCTAACTGATTGCAAATTTTCAACAGAGGCATCTAGCGATTCAAGGTAACTAAGCATAACCGCATACGAGGGATTACAAGAAATTTCCAAAGTATTACCGAGCTGGGTTAGGAGCCTAACAACCCTTTTCTCACAATCAAGGATGGCCCCATTGCTGGATAGCCAATCCATGCCCAAAATCAAACCATATCCCGAAAAGCCCAAAACAAAGGCACTACATTGAAATTCTACGCTTAGAATAGAAATTTTCAATCCCAAACAGATCATAGACAAATGAGCTGGGCCCCCAATTGGGTTTGAAACAATTAAGGGGTCCTCTACCATACTAGTTTTTAGGTGCAGAGATTCTACTAAAGCAGACGAGATAAAGGAGTGTGATGCGCCAGAATCAAATAAAGTGCGAACGGGGTGATCATAAAGATAAACTACACTTTCTACAGAAGTATTTATACCTCGCTGTTGCAGAGGTGGCGCTTCTAGCACGTGAACTTATGCCCCTGAGGTGGATCCAGCCCTCTGCCCCTGTCCTCATTTCTTTGGGAAGTCCTTAGCCCTGTGGCCTGTCTCACCGCAAGAAAAGCACCCACCATTCTCCTTGGCCTTCTTTTTCCGGCAATCTTTCACTAAGTGCCCTACTTTGCCATAGAAATTACACTTCCTCTTCTCTTTGTTGCCTTTCCCGCCCTTCTTAAAGTCTATCTTCTTAGGCTGCAAACCCTCTTTCTTCCCTTGAGAGCTTTCTGCCTTTGTCTCCTTCTTGCCCTTATCCTCTTCGTTCAACAACGCCATCTGTACCAACCTTTCATACGTAGCTCCCATGGGTATATGGGTCATGGCCAAACTGTGTAATGGCTCATTCAACCCTTTGACAAAACGGAGAGCCTTCTTGTGCGGGGTGTTGACTAGGTCCAGCCCAAACCTAGCCAGCTCATCGAACTGATTAACATACTCTTTGACTGTCTTGTTCCCTTGCTTAAGAAATAAGAATTTTTCCAACTGCAAACTCCTTTCCGCATCTGAGAGAAATTTAGCCTCAAACCTTGCCCTAAAGTCCTCCCATGTTTCCACTGGTCTTTCTGCATTAGTGACTTCCCACCATTAGGAAGCCTCACCTTTTAGCAACCACACTGCCAGTTGTACTTTCTGCCTATCTTCTACCTCAAAGATGATGAATAAGTCCTCGGTTTCTTTCAGCCAATTTCTAGCTGCCACGAAGGACTCAGTTCCATGGAAATCCTTTCCTCCCATAGCTTTAAAATCTTTACATATCTTAGCAAAAGTGTTTCCCCGTGGAGGAGGTGGAGGAAGAGTGCTGCTGCAGCTAGATGATTTCCTGCAGCTGGGGAAGGAGGAACGGTAGGACCTGGTTGAGTGGCCCTTGCTTCTAAGAACCGCCTAAACCAACCAGGTATTGGTACACCCTCTGGCAAGTTAAGTCCTTCGGACATGCTGACACAAAAAGGATAGATTCAAAACGAAGGATAAGAGATAGTACCTATGGCTTTGGGGGGACTTTGCCTTTTAAAATAAAATAATATTTTATCTTTTTTTTTAAAAAAAAATGCTTCTTTAAATTTCTTTTTTTGAAAATATTTTTTCAAAACTTTTTATCTTATCTGGTAAACCTATGCTCTGATACCAAGTGAAACACCCCACCTCCGTTAGGGTCACTCTCAAAGGGAATGCCCTAATTTTGGTGGAGGTTTATAAGTATAAGTCACAGATATACAAGACAGATATAAGAACACATATTTTTGAACAGCGGAAAGACAACAACTTTTATTTCATTAAAAATACGTGTTACAACAACCATACCATAATTGTCTTACAATACTTCCAAAAACATAACATCTTCATAACTGTCTTGATTACATTATTTAAAGAAGCATAAAGAAAACATAAATAAACTGCAAAAGTCCCATAGTTGCTGTCCAAAGCCATAGTCCAAAACGAAAAGATCCAAGCAATACATTCTTTCTCTTCAAGCTGGATATGAAGGCTGGTCAAGCTGCGGTATTCCCTCCCTGTGGACCTGGGGGGGCGGGGGAACGGAAGAAAAGAAGACGAAAGAAAAGTAGAGTCAGACATAAAGCCTGAGTAAGTCTAGGACTATTCAGTCTATGAATAAAGAACTGGGTATGATAAGTATAAACTAGAAATGGGAAAGCACCATATACTTAGTTAAGTTGTCTAGGGTCGAATATACTATCGTACCCCATATTAATCTCTGTACCCATATAAACTAGTTCCCAACAGGCACCCCATAATCAGGGTGAAGTGATCCATTTTATGATGATCGGCTCCTACTCGCATAGTTACATGTGTCTTACGGCCCCCGATGTTGTAGTTACCTATGCTGGTCCCACCATGGGGTGTATCAAGTCCAGTGGCGGCGGCCCGACACAACCCTAGAATGCATAGGTATGCTACTGGTGCCCAGTGCCTTATTTTTCTGCGCCGGAGTGAGTGCACGCCCACACCCCGTTAGAACCTACACTGATGCACCACCGCCGTCGATTTGACCTCTTACAGTCAGCCCAGTAATCGTGCCCCACCCTGCCTAGTTTCAGGGTATCATGATACCTTATAGGGTTACTGCTGAAAAGGGTCCCCCGCTACTAGGTTTTTCTATTTCTAGCCAACATGCTAAGTTGGTTAAGTGTTTTATAAACCTAACCCCCAATCAGTCTGTTTAGTTTAGCATGTTCCATCTTGATTAAGTATTAATATAATTTACTTAATCCTATCAATCCTGACTCAGCCTTAATTGTCTTATTAAAGCCTTGACCTCTCACATTAGACAGGTATTGTTGTGGCTGTCTGTTGCCGGTTGGGTCCGGGCAGTCTTACGCCACAACTCAGTCTAACCTCGCGTCCTTATTGGGCTCCATGTTTAACCACCCACATTGGATAGGTGTTGTTGTGACTACTGGACAGCCGGGCGGTTCCGGGCAGGTTTACATCACAACTCAATCCAACCTCGGGTTAAACACATCGTATTTTCTACATTTACATATTTTGTCTTTCTTCTTTATTTTCTTATATGTAAATATTTGCGGCCCATTATTCAAAATCAATTTAAGCTAATGGTGTAAAGGTTTACACCAATCATGGGCCCAACCCATTCTTGAATTTGGGCCCCTCTACTTTTATATTTTCATTTATTAATTAATTTGGCCCAACGCTATTTCCCCCGTTTAATACGTTCGTTTATTATAATATATGTTGGGCTTAGCCTTTTAAGCCCAACTTAGCCACGTGAAAAAGGGGAGGCTTAAAACGTGATTATATACACAAAAAGGGGAATGTGAACGCATGAACTTGCAACATAACGTTGGAACTACAAAATAGCAACTGGTGTACTTGCATTGTAGTAACATATACTTTGGTCATAAAGCATAAGTGACATGAATCAAACCATGTAAACTTGTAGTTAAGTTAAGAATCTAACTAAATTAGATATCATTATTGAAACATAGTCTTAACTACAACATAAACCTATATTTTTACTTAGGCATAATGTCAAACATAAGCAAATCATGTTTATAAAATTACTATATGTTTACAAAGGTGCTTACTTTTGTTACTAATACAAAAGTATAGTTCAACTAGAATTATTCCAACTTAATCATGATTTTTAATCTATTCACATAATCATGGCACAAATATACCCAAACATGAAATCATGGTTTTTGATCTATTCATGTAATCATGGCATAAATATTCCTAAACATGAAATCATGGTTTTTACTTTATTCATGCAAACTTGCAATTGGAATGTAAATCTAACTTAGCTATGTGTCACATATATTATCTTATAGTTCTTGTTAACAATATAGGCCTAACATGTTTTTCAATTAGGCATAATACCAAACATAGCCTAGTCATATTCATAAAATCAACATAAGTTCACAAAGAGGCTTACTTTTGTTTCTAATACAAAAGTATGGTTTTATACATAGATCATGATGCCAATTCCAACATAATTTCATATGAATCATAATACCCCAAATTTGATCCAATTACACAAAAAGTGATTTTGTACAAAAATATACATTATGTTGGCATAGTAGCAAAACCACATACTTGCATGAATCTCAATTAAACAACCACGAACATGTAGCTTCAACATGAATTACATACTTGCGAATATCCAATCGTATACTTGCATGAATCTCAAATAAACTACCGCAAACATGTAGTTTTTATCATGAATTACATACTTGCGAATATCCAATCGTTATATCACAACATTCCAAATCGATTAGAATCATAGCAACGCACAAATATGAATTACTATCACCACAAATCAAGTGTAATTATCATTTTACACAAATCAAACACAGTTATTTATTCACATCGGAATAGTACTCTACTTACAATCGTGTGACGAATTCTTCAATTCAGGAATCTGAATTCTGGATTTGGAGATGCTATTCCTTCGATGTAGGCGTTGATTTGATTTGTTTAAGTTTAACTTGTAGTTGCTTTATGCTTTAGAGTTTGTCTCCTAATTGTCTCTCAAATTGGTGGCTACTTCTAGTCGTTCCTCAGCAGCATGATGGCCTCATTCTTATTTTTGAATGAATAGATTAGGTAGAGTTTAGGGTCATTTTTATAGAGTTTATGAACTGATTAGGACCGTCGATGTAGCTTGGGTTAATCGTAGCCATTCATTCGAAAGAGAGACCAATCAGGAGCTGACACCTAGCCCTAGTGACAAAGCAAGCCTCAGAAATTCGGACCCAGCACAGACCAGGCCAGCCAGGCCGACCAAGCAGGTCGACCTGCAAGTCGACACCCGTGTCGACTGGCAGTCGACACGGGGGGGGGGGTCGACTGGAAAGTCGACACCCCTGTCGACTTGTCCTGGGCGGGAACTTTCCCGCCCAGCCTCCCTGCGTGTTTGAAATTCGAATCTTCGAGCTGTTTTCTGAATTTGAAATTTTCTGAAAACTTTGACGGGCCATAACTTGGTCATACGGACTCCGATTTTGGAAAACTCGGACTCTATTTCACGTATTTTTCCGAGACGAACACAATGGCACAGCCCGTTTCCCTTAATTCTTTGATTTGTAATTAATTATACTTTAATTTGTGAATTTCACTGTTATAGAATACACGGGGTGTTACAAAGTGTTTGAATATGAGTTTTGAAAGTTATATAGTATTGAACTCACTTCGGTCGCTGGAAAATTAATTCCGATGATGAAGTCGACCATCGTCGGTGTACATTTTCGAGTTTCTAAGTGATGGATTACTACCAAAGATACTGTTTTGAATTTCTCAAAACAAGTTGTTTTGAATTCCAAAAAGAGATATTTGATTTTTGAAAAGCTAAGTGATTTAAACTTCCCAGGGAAAGATTGTTTGAGTTAAAACCAAACTGAATTGAAATTTGGGAAAGCCAATTGGAATTAAAATAAAGTCAGTTAAGTGGTAACTGAAATTGAATTAGAATGATATCGAGACAAATTGGATTTATGAGATTCAAATTTGAAGTGTAATTTGATAATCAAGTTAAGAGTTGGGAATCAAGAATGAAACTCGAGTTTGAAATGATATTTAGCTTGGATATAAGCGAATAGTTGTGTTGGAGATAAAAGTGATTGGAGTTTGATTGGGATGACATTGGTATATGCTGAATTAGCAGCAGATCTAAATGATATAATGATATGCCCGACAAAAAGGTACCGGTTTATATTATATATTGGGTATGAGATTTTGATGAGCCGAATTGGCAAGCCGCATGGCTATTTGATTTTCTTTTGGGTTGGAGATGGCCCAGAGAGGCGAGTTGTAGTTTTATCGATTGACCAGCACAAAGGAGGTGCTAGCTAATTTTTTTGAAAATTTCGGGTGTTAGAAAATTTTCAAGATTTTTGGAAATTTTCGTTGATAGAAATAAATAAATATTTAATTGGAATTTATTTGGTTCAGTTGAAACTGAAATGAAGAATTGAACAAATAAGTTCTAACCAGTAAATTGGATTTGTTTTCTACCTTAGCAATTTCGAGGACGAAATTATTTTAAGTGGGGAAGAATGTAACAACCTATATTTTCTGCGATATATAATTAACTTATTTAATTATATAAATTGTGATTTAGAATTCAAATGGTCATGTAGTTAAATAACTTTGAATATTTAATTAAAATTATAATTAAATAATGAATTTAATTCTGAGATAATCAGAATTAGGTGAAATGGCGGTATGGTGTGAATTGGACAACTCAAAATATATATAATTAAGTTTAAAATTGAATTTCGATAATGAATATATTATTTAAATGAAGTTTTAACGTATAATTATAATATAATTATAATCGAGCTCGAAATGGCGCGGCAGTTCATAATTTGGCGATTTGAACTTCAACTGAATATACAGGGTTCGTTTTAAATCGGATTTCTGTGATGCAAGAAACGTACAGAGCTGGTGAAGTAGATTTTTCTAATGGAAGAGAAAAATCGAGATTTCGTCATGTAGATTTTGATTTATGCCCAAAACAAATTTAGAAAAGTCGCTGTGGAATTCCTTTATAATTTATAACAATTTATTTATATTTATAAAAGGAATTTCATTATAAATCGAATATCGATTTATATCGGGATTTGAAATATCGAGTTAGAAATTCATATAAGAATATTCTGAAGCTATATGATATTCTGTTGTGAATATATACGATAATATTTATTTATAGATATTAAATTTAATTGTTTTTAAATATATTTATATATTTAAAAAGGTTATTTAGAGCTTTAAAAATAGCCAGTTTTGCCAACGACCTCGGAATTCGACGAAACTAATTTTGTTGGATCCGCAATATTAAATTATTGCTAGATTTAAATTTTCATGATTTTTGTAGTCAGTATGTGGCCGTACAGGATTTTAAAGTGAAAAACAGTCGATAAATTGACCTTTAATAATACGCTGCGTGGGCAAACGAAGTCGGAATTCAACGAAACCAGTTTTGTTGAGTTCATAATGTCGAACTCTAGCTACATGTCCAATTTCATAATTTTTGGCTATGTTATGTGATGGTACGGTTTTTTTAAGCAGTAAATATAAACAATGGTGAATAAAATAATCATAAATAAAATATCCTAACTAATTTTCTGATCAAAACTAAGCCACGTTCCTTTCCTCTCAGCCTCACCCTCACATTATAAATGCAAGAAAGAAAAATAGGCTGCCAGTATGTTAAAAACGCAGCAAAAGAAATCCTCAATAAATCAAATAAAATGTTACAAATTACAACAATAATATGTTTGAAACCGTTGTAGGCTAGTCTTTGATCTGAGGGGTTTTCTGTGCAGCTCGATCGTCATTCTGGAGTGCGTAAATGGTACAACGAAGCTAGAGTTTTGATTCTTTGGCAATTGAGGTTGAAATTCGAGGAGTAGTTGTCGTAGTTGAGTTCGGAAGATCAACCCGCAACCATATGCAAAAATTTGGGTTATTCGGCAGTAAAAAAATGATCGCCGCCTGTGCTGGAAGGCCTCACGATGCAGCCAAGCTAAGGCCATCGAGTGTTACGTGAAAGGTATCAGATGGGAGAGAATTAGTTGAGGAGTATTTTGGTGTTGTTCGTTTGTTGAATGTTTAAGTATGGAGGAGGATTGGGCGGCGTAAGGATGCGGTGATGGCAAAGAAAGGAGGAGCAAGTCGCGTTCATTTTTGGGGAAGATGGTGTGAGCGGATCTGGTGCTAGTGATAGGGTATGGGCTTTTTCTACAATGGTGAGGCCCAAATATTGAACATCTATATGTGTTTAATTAAATTCAAATAGTGTATTAACTTCTAAATTGTATAACTTCGTCATACATAATCAGAATTCCGCGAAATAAGATCCGTCGGGATCGTATGGACGGTGGCTACACCATGGAACTGACTGGGAGTGAATCGAAGCTTGTTACAATTTATACTGAAATAAATTGTCCGTCTGAATCGACAGACGCAAATAGTTATTTAACGGTTAACGCGAAATGTGAGTATAACTCACCAACTCTGAACAGTTATATTTTTATAACGTATTCTTAGAACTGATAATTATCTGTTGATTGTTGTGTGTTAATTGTTTGGTTGAATTTCTTGTGTATTAGTTGAAATTATAGATAATGATATATATATGAATCGTTAATTAAATATTGATTCTGTTTATCAGAATATTTCATATCGAAATGAAATCGATGTTATTATATTGTTTTAACATCTGTGATTCAAGGAAATAGGTTGGAGGGATCCAACTGGGTTCCTCAATATATATAATACTGTATTGTTTCATATATTGTGATATATGATGTAATTTATAATCTGTTGTTGATTATGTGTGTTTGAATGATATCGATCATTGTTATATAGGTATTTTAAATACCGTAAGAAATACTGGAATGTAAAAAGGGGATTTTCAAGATATATTTCGAAAATAAATTATTTATATAAAATCAATGGATTTTATATATAAAAGGAAAAAGGATTTTATATAAGGAAATAATTATAAAATCAAAAGAGTTAAAAAGGAATATATTTGTAAAACAAAAAAAAGGAAATATATTTGTAAAACAAATATAAAGGAAATATATTTGTAAAACAAATACAAAGGAAGATATTTGCAAAATAAATAGAAAAGATAAAAGAAATATTTATTTGTTAAATAAATAGAAAAGATAAAAGAAATATTTATTTGTTAAATAAATAGAATTGAAAAGGGAATAGTTATTTGTTAAGTAAACAAATAGAAAAGGAATAATTCAAAGGAGATAATCCAAAGGAATAATTCAAAGGAGATAATTCAAAGGAGATAATTCAAAAGGAAATGATTCAAAGGAGTTAATTCAAAAGAGTAAATCGAAATGAGTAAATCGAAATGAGTTAATCGAATATTAGTTATTTGAATAGAGTTAAACAGAGTTATCGAATATTAGTTATTTGATTAGAGTTAATCGCTTAGAGTTAGAGTTAACTAGTTAGAGTTAATCGATTAGAGTTAGAGTTAATCGATTAGAGTTAGAGTTAACCAGTTAGAGTTAATCGATTAGAGTTAGAGTTAACGAGTTAGAGTTAATCAGTTAGAGTTAATCAGTTAGAGTTGACTAGTTAGAGTTAACTAGTTAGAGTTATTCAAATGGAGCTAATCAAGTCGAGTTAATTAAGACGAGTTAATCAAACCGAGTTAATCCAAATGAGTTAAAAAAAGGAGTTAATCGAATATTAGTTATTCGAATAGAGTTAAATAGAGTTATCCAATATTAGTTATTAGAATAAAGTTAAAAGGAGTTATCGAATATTAGTTACTCGAATAAAGTTAAATCGAGTTATCGAATATTAGTTATTCGAATAAAGTTAAAAGGAGTTATCGAATATTAGTTATTCGAATAAAGTTAAAAGGAGTTATCGAATCTAGTTATTCGAAAAGAGTAATCGAATATAATTTATTCAGGAAGAGTAATCAAATATAGTTCATTTGAGAAGAGTTATCGAATATAATTTATTCAAAGAAAAGTTATCGAATATTGGTTATTCAAAAGGAGTTATCGAATCTAGTTATTCGAAAGGAGTTATCGAATCTAGTTATTCGAAAGGAGTTAATCGAATATAGTTTATTCGAATAGAATTAAAGGAGTTAATTGAATATAGTTTATTCGAATAGAATTAAAGGAGTTATCGAATATAGTTTATTCGAAAGGAGTTAAGTGAAAAGAGTTAATCCAATAGAGTTAATCAAATAGAGTTAATCGATTAGAGTTAAATCAAAAGAGTTAATCCAATAAGAGTTAATTGATAAGAGTTAATTGAATAGAGTTAATCGAATATAGTTTATTCGAAGAAAGGTTTTCGAATCTAGTTATTCGTAAGAGAGATTATCGAATATAGTTATTCGAAGGGAGGAGTTATCGAATAGAGATTATTCGAAAGAGAGTTACGTAAGGAAGATTGTTAAAGGTTTAAAAGATAAACTTTGACTATTTCGAAGTTAAAACGTTGTTCAGTTAAGGTCTGAGAGGTAATTATGCCCCAACTTTATTGACTTCCTTCTTAACTAAGGAATGGTAAGGTTTGATAGTGAATGATGGTTAAGTGAATTTAGTAAATGATTTGAGTTGGCATAGCGATGTTTTATTTAAACATCTGTTCAAATCCAATGAAGGAGCTTTGGAAATGTTTTCCAAATAAGAATCAGAAATGTTTTCTAATATAGAAAACAAGAAATGGAAATGTTTTCCATTGTTAATAACGTATATTTTCTAAATTTAGAAAATAAGAAATGTTGAATATATGGAAACAGGAGATGAAAAAAAATGAATAAGTTAAATAGGGAGATAAATGTTCAATGATGATTGATCGATAGAATTTCCATTTGGAAATAATTTCGTTGTTTGCACACATGTTTTTCTTTGATAGTTTACTCACCGACTATCGAAGTTTTCGACCATTTTAACGTTGTTAATATGGAGAGACCGGTTGGATTATTATCCGAAGAACCACTCCGTATTGGCATAAGCGTTGCGAATCACATATGCCAAAGATAATTGAAGACAGAGTAAAGTGCAAGGGCTGTTGTATAAATCTTAGGTAAAGATTGCCTAAGATGGTTGTACTGAATAGTGCTTTCGGTTTGTCCAGTCCCATGACAACTTGTATGGAAGAAGGTCTGATAGAGTATATCTAATAGATCGCGTAAGTTGATCTCTTCAAACGTATTTACGTTTGGCGGCAGAGGAATTCGTTTCTCTTAGTTGTATACCCGTTGTATTTTTAGGGAAATCAATTTGTGATTTGGAGAATATGACGATGTGACATTCAAAGTGAATAAACGTGTGATCTGTCAGAGATAAGCGTGGCCTCTAGCCTCACAACTTGAAATGACAAAAATCGGGTAGGCAGTATGACTATGTAGGTCGCACCTATTAGGGTGTATAATCACCTGATATAGAGTTTCATTTACTTCTAAAAGTCTATTGTTGATGCTATCCCTTTCGGGAAACGGTTGCTGATCCCAATCGTTGGTGATATACATTCGATACACTCAAGCGAAATGAGTGGTCAGTCATGTGTAGCCGGCTTGCAAGATGTTCTTGTTGAACCTAGTGTATTCCTCTCTAGAGGTACACTAGCAAAAGGTGGTTCCATACCTTGTCATAGTTGGAAATCCATTACCCAATACGTGCTTGTGGTTTTGATTGTATACCATAGATGTAGAACGTGAGATGAAAGCGTTTCTGCTAGATGGTTATTATAATGTGGTTGATAGACATTATTATAATATCAAAAGGTTTTTGATATAAAGATATTTTGGATTCTCATAAGGGAAAAACCCGTTCCGTTATACGGCGTGGTCTTATGAGATATCGTTTAATGGTTCAAACTGTTTAAACTGTTTTACTCATACCAGCCCCTGACTGACCCGAAGTTTATTTTGTTTTGTTTTCCCTAAACTCTTGGGTGCCCAATTTTATACGGGCAGTCAAGTAGTCGGGTTTACAGATACTTGAAGAGCTGGAGCAGGAGGCTTCAGGATCATATAGCTATTGTTTATTTCCGCTGTGTTGTAAGTGATGTACATTGGAAATGATATGTATATTCAAGTACAGATTTATATTTCAAAGTTATGTTATGAAATATATTTATTCGTTCCGCTGTGAGATTCGTGTTTACTCTGATGTTGTGATGTTCTTCTTCTTCTATTCCAAGTTTCTATCTTATCTATCCTCACCCTTTAACTTCTTTCATGGACTATCCAGTATTTTCGATGCTTGATTAATCGACATCTTGTTTGGTGTCGATAACCAAGATCGCAAAAACCCCGGGTCGTTGTAGTTGGTTACGTTTATAAAATAAACATGCCTAATTGTTTGAATTGTTTTGTTGCTTGGTTGATGTTAAATAGTCGTTATTTACTGTTATAGAAACTATCAGTTAAATGGATTAGAATGCTCTGATTTGAGATAACAGATTTGAATACAGGGAAGAACAGATTGGAGGGATCCAACGGGATTCCTCAAATATATGAAATATTTTTCATTTTCATATTATCATTATATGAACTGTCCTGATTTGGTGATTGATTTGATTGTTGACCGTTGAACTGAAATTCAATGTTTGTTTTGTTTTAACCGACGGGCAGTATTGGTTGAGTATTTGGCAGCATATGGCCTACAAAATCAATCATTTCACAAATATTGACTTACCCAGGCAAATCGACAGGGATGAAGTTATAAAATTTATTTTATAACTGAAATTAGATTTTTAAATCTATATTTTGAGTAAAAGTCTGTTAAAAGGAAATAAATATTTATTATTTATTATTTAAGTTTATAATTAATTATTAATTAATTTTTATAAAGTAAATTCTGCTGTTAATCAGATTTATAAAAAAATAAATAGAAATTAACCTAATGGTTAAATTTGGATAGTTGTTTTGTTAAGAAACAATTAAATGGAACTATTTAAATTAATTCTGTTATTAATTTAAAGTGATAACTAATTGAAATCAGTTAACGAGATAATCGTGTTTTGAGTTAACAAATTCGACCATTTTAATTGGAATTAATTATTAAATTAGTTTGTTTGAATTAATCTACTAAAATAGTTTAACGAATATTGGTTTAAATTTTTATAAGATTTTAGAAAGGGATTTACGATTTATTTTTGTTAATAAAGAAATTAACTACTTCTAGGGTAGTTGATGATTAAAGTAAATTATTATTTTAATTAATAATAATTAGGAAATTACTTTTTAATTATAATTCATTTCAAAAGTAATCGAAGTGGAAATGAAATCTAATTGAATGCTGAAAGGAGTTTATAAACAGATTTTTATTTTAAACCTGAGTTTTATAACAAAGTTATAAAAGAAATTTTAAGCGACTACAGTAGCTTAAAATAAATGTCACTTAATTATTTGAATTAAGTAAAAAGGAAACTAAGAATAGAAGGGTTTATATTAAACCATAATTTCAAACGAGGTTTACAAAAAGTGGTGATGTGGTAAAGTGTTAAGTTTAAATTAGCATTACTTAATAATGGAACTAAATAAAAATGGGAAAAATTGAAATAAGATTTTCAAAGCGTGAATGGTTGAATGGATTAAAAAAGTATTGGGTAAAAGTGAATATGACAAAAGAAGTGAGTTATAGGATTTTGTAATCAAATCCGAATTATAAAATGAATTGATTTTAAAGAGGTAGAGGTTAAAAGTTGGTATTTTATAAGAAATTACTTAATTATTGAATTAAGAAAGAATGGCTATATTCAAGAAAGAGATTTTCAAAAGATAAGAAGGTTTTATGAAACTGTATTTTGAATAAATAGTTAGACGGAATTGTATTGATATTAGATGAAATGTCTGTTTTTGAATTACAACTCGTATCTATCTTAAGGTAATAACGTTGTTGATCAAGGTCTGAGAGGTAATTAAAATACCCCAACTTGAACGACTTCAGGATTATCCAAGGATGATATTAGTTGGTAATAGTAAAAGAGGTTAGTAATAATTTATTATTCCCATTAAACAAATAATAATGCAACGTTTAGCGTAAATTTGGAAAATATATAACGAGAAATCCAAAGTAAAAGAAAATGTGAAGTTGAGTTTCGAAATAGATTTATTCTATAAAAATAAGCATTGGTTGCTGTCAAGTAACGAAACAAAAAGATTTTGTAATGTTGTTTACAGGGGATAAGTTAAATCGATATCTGAATATTAGATAGCGAAGAATGAAGTAGAAAACGTTTGAAAAGAAAGGTAAATGGAAATTGAATGTGTTATAAGATATTTTTCTAAATATTTAAATGAAATGTTTTGCGAATATTAATAAAGAGAGAAATGACGTTTTTTATACATTGAGATATTTTAATTAACCATTCGTTAATTATTATTTTTATTTAAAAAGGCCAAGTGATGCTGAATACTAAACCAGTGAACTCAGTTATTTTCATGATTGAATAACTGTTTATTTTGATAATTAAATAACCGACTATCAAAATTTTGCCAATGTGTTGTTGGTACGGAAAGATCGGGATCGAATTTATATTCAAAAACCATTCCGACCAACAAATACATGAAGATGAGAATTGAAGATGGAGCATTGAAGACCGTAGATCTTCATAACCGAAGGACTGCTAATAATCTTTGGTCTGCAGCCCAGGATATACTGTGGTTCTGTTGTGGTTGAAATCTAAGGATTGCAAGGACTTCTCGCTACTGATCCTTGGGGTGATACCTATATAGGATATGGTAGGAGAGTACCTTCGGTTCATCCTATTCCTGAATGACTTGTATGGACGAATGTCTGACAGAGTATTTCCTAAAATCCACTTATGTTGATTTTTTATAAATATACCGAGTTGGTGGAAAAGAGGGGCACTTCTTTTATACCCAGTACATTTATGGACGTCAATTAGTGACTTGACGGATTTGACGATGTGACATTCAAAGTGAATGGTGATCAGAAGTTCTTTTAAAAATAAAAGAATTAAAG
Source organism: Allium sativum (assembly GCA_030737875.1). Lineage (NCBI taxonomy): Eukaryota > Viridiplantae > Streptophyta > Magnoliopsida > Asparagales > Amaryllidaceae > Allium > Allium sativum. Next base: position 587,455,464 of record CM060913.1, on the reverse strand, counting down.
GAAAGAAAAATAAATGAATTAATAAATTCATTAACTAATTAATTAATTTTGACCTCAAGCCTCATCAACCGGGAAATGGTATAAAATCGGGTAGGTCGCATGGCTATGTAGGTTGCACCCATCAAAAGGGTATATCATTACCTATTCTGGAGAATTCAAATTCCTTCGGTTGTCCCTTTTTATTTATATATGTATGCTATTGGTTCAGTTGGTTGGCCCCCAACCGTGGTAATGATATATTAGGTACTCTCAAGCGAAGTGAGGGACCGGTCATGTTTAGCCTGGGTTGCAAGATGTTCTTTTTGAACCCCCAATGTATTCATCTCCGAAGGTACATTGCCGGAAAGGTGGTTGCCCATAGCTTGCCATGGAAACTCATTCTCCAATAAGCGCCTGCGGTCTTGATTGAATGCTATATATATAGAGCGTGAGATGCAAGCGTTCTGCTAGATTGATATTTATTTGTATTTAGACACTATTATAATATCAGAAAAGATATTGATTTCAAAAATCGTTTTGGGCTATCATAAGGTAAAGACCATCCGTATTTATGTGTGGATTTAGTCTTACGATTTTCCTTTTCTTTCGAAAGGATTTGGAACTTTAAAATCAACTTGGATGTTATTGTAAACTTAGTGTGCTTTTCTCACACTGGTTCACCAGATTGACCCGTCGTTTGCAATGCTCGGGTTAGATTGGGTCATACAGGTTCAGGTTATCGGATATTGCGAAGTCCAAAGACAAACTGGAGGTGTTAAGACGTATGATATCTAATATTTATTCTGTTGTGTGTTGTATATGAGGACATATTAATATAACTACCCAGATGTGTTGATGTACTCTGATGATTGTAAGTTTTTATTTAATGCTCTCTATAAACATTTATTTCTATATTATATTTTGTTCCGCTGCGATGTGAGATTCAGTATTGTGTTTGGTTCTTCTTCTATTCTAATATTTCTTTATTACCTCACCCTCTAACTTCTTTCTAATAACATTCCTGTGTTTTCGATGCTTGGAAGGTTGGCATGTTATACGATAAATGTATTTATGTCGAATTTCAAGGTCGAAAATATATTGGGACGTTGATTTTTCGGTTATAGCCACGAATCATTATTGGTTCGACATAACTTGACCAATTTTTCCGAATTTCCTTGATTTTGACTATGGCAATTTTTGAGATTTATAAATAACCACCTTTATACTTGTCATAATAGCGGGGTTACCGATTTTGCCTTTGTCATTTCAAAGTTCCTTTTCGTTGGTCAAATTAGTTCTTGTAAATACTTAACCCTTAATTTTAAAGTTGTGACGAGTTTGTGGTATGTCTTAAGAAATGAGCATCATTAAATCTCTTTAATGCGTTGGTGATGCCCCCATACCAAAATTCACAATAGACTTTATAAGTTAGGTATGGCATTATGCGACCAACTTTGTTTGGAACCTTTCGATCATTTGTTTTTCCACTATTGGACTTTTTGGCATGATTCCGATCGAAGGTTTCCAATTTAGTGGCCTTACTCATGCCTTTTTACGAAGATGAAGTCTTATTTTTGTGCCCCTGCTTGAGAGGTCTTATGTTTTATATATCCAATCATATTTCTCGCTAGCCTGGTAATTCGGGCCCTTCGGAGATCAGATTTGAACATATGCCCCCGAAGAGGTCTTACATTTTGTTCTTCTGAGGAGGTATCTTGTAAACCCGTTATTCGTTGTGACTGAATGACTCAGCCACTTATAGAATTTGTATGGTGCCTTCGAAAAGGGCTTTGGGTCCGTCGGTACTGGATTTGAAAGACTCAGAATCAATAGCTAGATTCGGAAGACCCAGCATTTGATCGGATGCCCCCAAAGGGGTCTTGTAGTATCCCGAAATTCAGGTACAATTTGAGCTGACCAAACAACACAAGTCCAACCCCAATTGCACTGGAAACCAGAAAACATAGAATAGAAGAAGAAGAACACACAACATCAGAGTAACATGAATCTCACAGCGGAACGCACAACATATAATTATTAACATATCTTTGAAATAAAATCAGTATATGTATACAGTAACATTATCAGAGTACAACACTTACAACAAAGTGGAATAAACAATAGCTATATAATCCTGAAGCCTCCTGCTCCAAGCTCTCTAAGTATATCTGTAAAATCCGGACTAGTTGACTGCCCGTACAAAATTGGGCACCCAAGAGTTTAGGGAAAACAAAACAAACTCTGGGTCAGTCATGGGACTGGTGTGAGTAAAAAGTTTAAAACAGTTTGAACAATTAAACGATATCTCATAAGACCACGCCGTATAACGAAACGGGTTTTTCCCTTATGAGGATCCAAAACATTTTATTTAACTTTCAAAAATCCTTTTGAAAGAAATGATAAACTTTATATCAAAACTCTTTTGATATTACAATAATGTCTATCAACCACAACTAAATAATCATCTAGCAGAAACGCTTTCATCTCACATTCTACATATATAGTATACAATCAAACCCGCGAGCACTTATTGGGTAATGATTTCCAACTATGACAAGTTATGGAACCACCATCCGATAGTGTACCTCTAGAGAGGAATACACTGGGTTCAACAAGAACATCTTGCAACCCGGCCACACATGACCGACCACTCATTTCGCTTGAGTGTATCGAATGTATATCACCAACGGTTGGGATCAGCAACCGTTTCCCGAATGGGACAGCATCGACAATAGATTATAGAATGAAATAAATATCTCTAGATAGGTGATAATACACCCTACTTGGCAGCCAACCACTTAGCCATGCTGCCTGCCCGATTTTTGTCATTTCCCAGTTGTGAGGCTAGAGGTCACGCTCATCTCAGATAGATCACACAATTATTCACTTTGAATGTCACATTGTCATACCCGCAAAATCACAAATTGATTTTCCAAAAAATACCATGGGTATGCAGTTAAGAGAAACGAATACCTCGGCCACCAAACGTATATACGTTTGAAGAGATCAACTTATGCGATATATTAAATATACCCTGTCAGACATTCTTCCATACAGGTTGTCCTGGGACTAGACAAACCAAAGGCACTATTCTCTAAACAGGACGGCCCTTGCATAACCCCGTCTCCAATTATCTTCATCATATTTGATCTCAACGCTAACGCCCATACATAGTGGTTTTCAGATAATGAATCTGATCCCGGTCTCTCCGTATTGACGACGGAAAAATGGTCAAAAACTTTGATAGTCGATGAGTTAACTATCAAAGAAAACCACGTGTGCAAACAACGATATTATTTCCAGATGGAAATTCAATCGATCAATCATCATTCATCATTTATCTCTTAAATTAATCTATCATCAATTTATTTATTTACCCATTTCCTATTTCCATATATTCAACATTTCTTATTTTCTAAATTTAGAAAATATACGTTATTAACATTGGAAAACATTTCCAATTCTTATTTTCTATATTAGAAAACATTTCTGATTTCTTATTTAGAAAACATTTCCAAAGCTCCTACATTGGATTTAAACAGATTTTTAAATCAAACATCGCTATGCCAACACAAACCATTACACTCATTCTAAATTCACTTAACCAACCTTCACTATCGAACCTTAACCATTCCTTAGTTAAAAACGAAGTCAATCAAGTTGGGGTAAAATTACCTCTCAGAGCTTAACTGAACAACATTTCTAACTTCGAAATAGACAAAGTTTACCATCTAAATCTTTAACAACTTCCTTACGTAACTCTTGGATTCCATTTACGAATCCACTTCTTTTATCGAAATCATTTGATTATAACAATAGTGTTAAAATCCCTACTTCTGAAATATTATAACTTCAATATAACTTTTATTTACAAATTTAACTAAATAACTAAATAGGCAATTTATAAATAAATCATTAAATCTTGATTAAAAACGGAAAGTGTATTTTCCTGAATTCAATATAATCGAATTTCAACGTATAACTCTCTTTCGAATAATCTCTATTCAATAACTCCTTTTTCTTCGAATAAACTATATTCGATAATCTCCTTTCGAATAAACTATACTCGATTAACTCCTTTCGAATAAACTATATTCGATAATCTCCTTTCGAATAAACTGTATTCGATAACTAATACTCGACTAATTCTAACTCGATTAACTCTATTTGAACAACTCTAATCGATCAACTCTAACTAGTTAACTCTAACTGGTTAACTCTAACTGGTTAACTCTTACTGATTAACTCTAACTGGTTAACTCTAACAGATTAACTCTAACTAATTAACTCTAACTGGTTAACTCTATTTGAACAACTCTAATTCGATAAACTCTAACTCTAATCGATTAACTCTAATTGTAATCGATTAACTCTGTTCAATTAACTCCCTTCGAATAATCAATATTCGATTAACTCCTTTCTTCGAATAACCAATATTCGATAACTCCCTTCTCGAGTAACCAATATTCGATTAACTCCTTTCTTCAAATAACCAATATTCAATTAGCTCCTTTAACACTATTCGAATAAACTATATTTGATAATCTCTCTTAGAATGACTAATATTCGGTAACTCCTTTCGAATAACTAATATTCGATAATCCTTTCGAATAACTAATATTCAATAATCCTTTTGAATAACTAATATTTGACAATGCTTTCGAATAAACTATACTCGATTTACTCCTTTAACTTTATTTGAATAAACTATATTCGATTAACTCTATCAATTAACTCTATTTGATTAATTCTAACTCAATCGACTTTATTTGATTAACTCAAATAAATTAATCCTATTTGATTTACTCTATCTAATTTCCAAATATCCCTTTTTATAAAACCCTATTTGTTTTATAAATATTTATATTTATTTTCCAAATAATTCCTTTAATAAAACCTTATTTAATTTATAAATAATTACTTTTATTACTCTATTTATTTCTTAAATAAATATTTCCATTTATAATTTATTTGTAAATGTTTTACAAATATTTCCTTTTCAATTCTATTTGTAAATGGTTTACAAATATTTCCCTTTCAATTCTATTTATTTGACAAATAAATATTTCCTTTTCTATTTGTTTTACAAATATTTTCCTTTTATATTTTTCTTTCATTTTATAATTCTCTTTTATAAAATTCTTTTCCTATTATATAAAATCCATTGATTTTATATAAATAATTCATTTTCAAAATACACTTTGAAATTCCCCTTTTTTACATCCCAATATTTCTTACGGTATTTAAAATACTGAATAACAATGATTGATTTCATTCAAACACACATAATCAACACAGATTTTATATCACATCATATATTACAATATATGAAAACAACAATATTATAAATATTGAGGAATCCAGTTGGATCCCTCCAACCTATTTCCCTGCATCCACAGATGTTAAACAATATAATAACATCGATTTCATTTCGATATGAAATATTCTGATAAACAGAATCAATATTTGAATAACGATATATATATATCGTTATCTATAATTTCAACCAATACATAAGCAGTTCAACCAAACAGTCAACACACAACAATCAGTCATCATTTATTAGTTCTAAATATACGTTATAAAAATATAAATTGTTTAGGGTTAGTGAGATTTACTCACATTGGACGATCATCGTTAATAACGACAACCATGGCTTGATCCAGATGGACAATTTATTTTACTATAAATTGTAACAAGCTCCTATCCACTCCCAGTTAGTTCCATTGCGTAGCCACAGTCCATACGATCCCAATGGATCTCGTTTCGCGGAATTTCATTTTCGTATGACAAAGTTATGAGGTTTACCAGTTAGTGTACATTTTTAAATAATTAAAACATGAATAAACTTAATTAAATGGGCTTTACCCCTCTTAATCCCACAACCCATTTAGATAATACCCCCAAACTGCCTATCTCTTCTTCTCCGATACACGCTGCTCCATTCCAGTAAGTCGCCCAAAACTTCTTGCACCCATAACCTCCACTCTAGTCCATGAAATTCAAAACCGACCCTACCATTCAGCTCCTCTATGAACTCTTCTTGCACCCATCCCGATATGGATGAACTAGCACCCACATTCCAGAATGCGTCGTCCCTCCTGCTACTGAGCTCGAGCAGTTAGGGTGAACTGAAATTTCACGCAAATTCTTCAAACTTTGCAAGGAGGAGCTAAAACACATGCTGAATCCCAAAACAGTGTCGAATTATCGAATCAAAGCCTTATACTTCTTGAAATGATGAACCCTAACTTTACTGCTGATTTTCAAGGACCCCAAACCGGCGCCGCACAAATCAAAATGAGTATGAATGTGGAGCTTATGGCCAGAGGACGTCAACAACTCTTGTTTCACGATTTAAGAATTTTTATAGGATATGTTTGGATTTTTTGAAGTATGATTTTCCCTTTCGATGTTTTACTGAACATGAAGAACGACGGCGGAAAAATCATGTTGACTGAGGAATTAGGTTTAGGAGGAGGATTTAACTATTTTTTATTCATTATTTAATTAATATAATAAGCTAACGTTATTTTTATTCATGATTTAAAATTCCTATGGTCACACAAAATATCCAAAAATCACGAAAATGGACATGCAGCCACAGTTTAACATTACGGACCCAACGAAACTGGTTTCGTCGAATTCCGACTCCGTTTGCTCACACAACGTATTTTTAACCGTAAGAATATCGAATGGTTTTCACATTAAAAATCCGTACGGCCACACACTGACCCTAAAAATAATGTAAATTGAAATCTAGCAATAATTTAATATTGCGGATCCAACTAAATTAGTTTCGTCGAAAACGGAGGTCGTTTGCAAAATTGGCTATTTTTAAAGCTTTAAATAACCCATATAAATATATAAATATATTTAAAAATAATCAAATTAAATATTTATAAATAAATATTATCATATATATTCACATTCATATAGCTCTGAAATAACATATTTGGATTTGTATCTCCATATTTCAAATCCAGAGTTAAATCGATATTCAATTTATATTGAAAATCCATTTAAATATAAATAAATCGATATAAAATTATAAAGGAACTCCATAGCGACTTTTCAAAAATTTGATATGGACACAACTCAAGATCTACTCGACGAAATCCTGATTTTTCTCTTCCATTTGAAAAATATACTTCACCAGCTCCGAACGTTTCTTGTTTCACAGAAATCCGGCTTAAAACGGATTTTGTATATTCAGTTGAAGTTCAAATCGCCAAATAACGAACTACTGCGCCATTTCAAGCTCAATTATAATTAAAATATAATTATGCGTTCAAACTGTTGTTATTTAAATATATTCATTATCGTAATTCAATTTTAAACTGAAATATATATTTTGAATTGTCCAGCTCACACTATATCATCAATTCACTATTTCCGACTATTTCAAAATTATATATATTATTCTATTATTACTATTAAATTAAATATTTAATATTATTTAATTCTAGCCATTTTAAAATACCAAACCATTATTTTAATAATTAAATAAATTACTTATAATACCGTAAACTACGGGTCGTTACAGGTCTTATAGAACCCAGTGTTTGTATCGCTGTCCAGCCATGTATTAATGGCTTCGACGATTAACCAAGTGCCCCACAAGGACTTCTTTGGTTTTAATTCCTAGTGTTTACATTGCTATTTGGCCATGTATTAATGGCGTCGATGATTGACTGGGTGCCCCTGAGGGAGGTCTTTAGTTTCAGAGTTACGTTATTTCATGGGGCAGCGCCAGTTCATTTATCAGGTTTTACCACGATTTGTTAGAGCTGGGGCTTGGAGCCTTGCAATTAAGAAGGTGCCCTTTTTTTTGAAACTTGCAGATTTACCTGTAATTTTGAGCGCCACGCCGTTTGTCCATTCAATCCTTGGTGTCTTCTCCTTACTCTGATATGCTCTACATCTTTGGATTAGTTACGAATGATGTTTTAAGCATTGAGCAACGAATACTTGAGCTATCCCAATCGGGGTGTACTATAATGGTCGCCAAGTCTTATTAGGTCGTAGATGCGTCAACGTTCTTTTAAGAGATCTGTAATCAAAATCAAATCTTAGCGAACATTTTGCAAATCGTACTATTTAGGCAAGTGAAGCAGTTTCTTTCATCAGTATGTACAAAACTTGTAATGATGTTGCATGGTATTTATAATGCATGACATTTACAACTTTTTCAGAACATATATAAAGAAACATTAAGTGAAGTAGTGAAAAAGATGTATAGCATTCCATGCTCTTGGAACGGACTCCATCTGTCGTTTTCAACTCAAATATACCATTTAGGAATTTCCGATTAATCATATATGGACGATTCCAGTTGGGTCCGAGTACCCCGGTTCCTATCATGATTCTTTTCAGAACAAGGTCTCCAACTTGGAAGTTTCTATGCTTTACTTTAGTATTGAAATGACGAGTTATTCTTCTTTGATGTGCCATGACTCTGAGTTCTGCTTCTCTTCTTTTTTCTTCAAGAAAATCGAGTGCCTCGAGCTGCAGTTTCTCATTCTCTTCTTAGTTCAAGTGGATTCTCCTATAAGTTGGAACCTCCAGTACTACTGGAATCATAGCCTCAGATCCGAACGCAAGCGAGAATGGAGTGTGCCCTGTCACAGATTTATGAGTGGTACGGTATGACCATAGTGCAAGCGGAAGCTCGTCTACCCAAGAACCCTTAGCTTTTTCGAGTCGCTTTTTAATGATTGACTTCAAGATTTTGTTGATTGCTTCGACTTGCCTGTTGGCCTACGGTTGGGTAACGGCTGCAAAAATCTTCTTGATCTTGTACTTGGCGCAAAAATCTAGAAACTCACTGCTCTCAAATTGAGTTCCATTATCAGTGATTATTTTCTGCGGTACACCGAACCTGCAGATGACATTTTTCAATACAAATTTGATCACCTTCTTTGATGTAATAGTAGCTAGCGGTTCTACTTCATCCCATTTAGAAAAAATAATCAACTGCTACTATTGCGTACTTCATATTCGATTTGGCTGTGGGTAATGCTCCGATCAAGTCTATGCAACCAGACAGCAAATGGCCATGGGATGACCATTTGAGTCAATTCAGTGGGAGGCGCTCTTGGAATTTTTGCAAATCTTTGGCATCTATCACACTTCTTAACTTAGGCCATCGCATCTAGGTTCACATCGGGCCAGAAGTAGCCATATCGCAGAACTTTCTTGGCCAGTGTTTGACCGCCTACATGACCTCCGTAATCACCCTCATGCAATTCCACAATGATTACCTTTGATTCCTCCTTTGTTGCACATTGAAGCAGCGACATAGAGAATCCTCGTGTGTATAATACATTAAAATGAGATTATGGATTTGATTATTTAACGTTGTGTTTTGGAGTAACCTGAACTCACCAGGAATTGGTAGGTTGGCTCTCCCGCTCCAAGGGTCACATGTGTGTGATTCATGTACATCTTGCTAGAGATGATCCGAACGGTTAAGGAAGATTCTTTGCCTTAGTCATTGATGGAAATCCAACTTCAAATACGAGCCTTGTGTCATCATTTGTAAACCTATATGGCGACATAATAGGATGGGGGTATTATGCTGTTTAAGATTTAAGATTGATACATTTATTTATGAAAATGATTTCCACACTAAGAATTACTGATAATAAAAGAGAAATTTCGTGTATCAAGCATGTTTGGCTAAAATAAGGTAAAATTCTATCCTTCGGTTTGCATTGCATTGTGTGATGGGACTTGAGTCTTATAATAGCTTCATTTTTCAAAAAGCATTGCGAGTTGTTATGACCAATATACATGTGGAGAAAACACATTCCATGTTATACGGCATAGTCCTATGATTTACCGAACTTTAAAATAAAGTATAAAAACTGTTTTTGGTTCTTACACTAGTCTCATGACTGACCTGGAGTCTATTGTTTCCCACCTAAACTCTGGATGCCCATATTTTCTATGTGAGAAGCTAGTAGTTTTGGTTTTGTAGGTACTTTATAGAGCAAGATCCTGGATTATGGCTAGAGCTATACTTTGGCTACGTCCTAGTCTTCCGCTGAATGTAATTATGTTTCCGCTGTGTATTGTATTGTATTTGTTATTCTCTGATATTTGTGTTGTTCTCTGTTGTGACATTGCAATAATGTCAATGAGAAGTTTTTGTTTTTGTTATAATGTGTTGTATGCCCAAAGTTAACTCTCGAGGGTTTCTGTCATTTTGGATAGGACTTATGTGGCTTACAATCGATTCGAAAGGCGGGAATTTTTGGGACATCACACTTCAACAGTCAAAAATATCCTAAAAAAGAAGGAACTACTGCCACAATGAAGAATTATTCAATCAGAACACACAAAAGATTATATCTCAAAGACATACTCAACAAGTAGTCTTTTCTTTGTCAAGATAGTCCTAATCTTCAACATATCATTATTACTTTGCAATGCAAACTGGATTGGAGTTGTTTTTCAGATAGTTATGAGCTAAATCCAACCTTGCTTCCTTCATAATCCAACTATAGATAAAATTTGGAGTAATATTGATATACCGGATTTAATTAAACCTAATTTCCTTTTAATGATTTCAAAAGAATCCTCTTTTTATTTTCCGTTAATCTCATTTTAAGTCATCTTGGTTAGTTTATTCTTCTTAAGGAATTTGGATTTGATTATGGATTTTCTATCAACACTAGTCAAAACAAGTTATTTATATTTACAAAATATTTATAATACATTAACATCCATATTTAAACTACTTAAAAGCTATGAGATTTTTCTCACCATCAGTTTCCACTCCGCTAAACGTTACAGTTAGAAATGAGTTTTCTTTTCCTTTTCATCGCGACTAACTGTAACGACCCAGATTTTTGAACAGTTTATTTTAAATATTTAGTATGGTTTTAAATATTGAATTCAAAATATAAATGAATTTTATATTGAATTTATCGAATGAATAATCGATATGCGAATTTATATCAAATATATTGGGTATCGTAATACGAAACGATAATAATTTGCAGTTAAAAACTGATTCGAAATGATTCAGTCGATCAATATAATTCTAGTTGAATATAGACGAGTTATTTTCAATGACTTTAATCGTTTATTTGATATTGATAGTCTGTATAAGCAAACGAATTAAAGTTTCAGAATATGCTCAGTTAAGTTTAGAATAACGTAAAAATCTGGTAACATCGGTCGTTGTGTTAAGTAGCGGTTTAAAATTTAGTGTGGTGGACCACAAGATATTTTGGTGTAATATTTAATTTCAAATCAAAATAAATTAACAGTACTACAACCACCCTAAACTATATATTGGCCGACCTAAATTCATACTAGTACCATCCTAAACTTTCATTTCGCAGACATAGTTTTTCTTGAGCTAAAAATATGGTCTCTTCTCTTCGATATCCAGGAGACATCAAATTAATGGCAGTACGATTCTGTTTCCTTTCTCTCCTATAAAACCCAGGTCCATCGTGAGATCCTTTTCATTTTCCCCTTCTGTTCTTTTTCTCTGAAAATCACGAAAGGCGATTCCTCCTATATATATAAAAAAAAAAAAAAAGAAGAGAGTTGAATCGCGAGTTCCAGAAGTCGAAATCAAAGACTGCGACGAAGTCTGGAACTCGAGTAAGCGCTGAGGGCACTTGCGATTGCAGGAAATGGGGTTGTCGAGGCTATCGTGGGATTGTCAGAGAAGATGTTGATGCGGTTGTGGTGGGTAAATGGAGCGATGAGGGTACGGTAGTCTTTTTGGGTCAGAACGTGACGCTCGAAGTCGCTACATGGAAGCTGCAAAGTTGAGGAGGGATTCGCGATCAAATTGGAGACCACGAGGTCCTCGCGGTCAACGCCATAGTGAGGCGTGCAAGTCAGAGAAGTTCGAATGGGGGGGATTACGGCTGTGAGGAGCAGTTTCCGAAAGTGAAGGAGAAGTGCTCGGTGAAATACCAAGAAGAAAGAAGTAATTAAGGTAATATAAATTATTTGATTTAATTCTAAATTGCAAGTTAATAACGGTTGTTAAATTTGTTAATAACATTTTTTTTATATGTAAAGTGATTAGGATTTTTAAGTTAGTTTATATAAAGAGATTAGTTAGTTAGAAATAAAATCTGTAAAGTAATCAGTTAAGATTTTAGTTGAAATTTAATTAACCCATAAGTAATTAATTTAAAGTAAGTTAAAAATTAAATTTAGTTTACCTTTAATCCTATTAGTCGATATAATCTGTATATCTGATAAAGGAAAAATTTAAATTTATACAAGGTAATTAAATCGAGAAGCCAGTTCCTTAGAATGTAGTTGGGGAAAATACTATTGGAGGTTGGATTGGAAATTTCTAAAATCAATTGGATCAGAATGGATCGAACAATGGAAATCCTGGTGAGTAAATCTCACTCACCTTTAGAATTATTTTTATTTCGTTAAAAATAATTGTCTGTTGCTTGTGTGAATGCTTTATGGTTGATTTATTTATATATTAGTTATTTAGGCTATATATATATATATATATTGGGTTGATTGATTGGTTGGATTCCCGCAGTCTCATTAGCGGATGCCCGCAGTTTCATAGCGGATGATTACCCTATACGCCCCACGCTATGATTAGTGGATGACCTTCTATACCGCGATATTCTGCCACGAAGCAGAATTGGTATTATTTATGTGCTAACATCTGTGGATGCAGGAAAACAGGTTGGAGGAATCCAACTGGATTCCTCAAAAATATATTATCTGTTTGTTTATTTGTTTGCATATATATTGTTATATATGATGTGTTAGAAAAATAAATAATTGGTTGCTTTGTGTGTTTTATCACTGGGCTTAAGAAATGATATTTAAAAATATCGTAAAAAGGATATTGGAGATTTAAAAAGGAAATTCTATTTTTAAATAGAATTTGAGTTTTAAATGAAAATATAGACTTGTTTTGAAAAATAAAACAAGTAGTTTCTTAAACGAAGTTTATAAATAGTTCTTTTATAACGAAGTTATAAATGAAGTGAAAAGAATTATCCTTTGATAATTCAGAAATAGGAATACAAGTGCGAAATTGGAATTTGAAATGAAATTTCAAAATAGGATGTGAAAAGAAATTTTTAAATATATAACTCAATTGAAATTTGAGTATAACATTTGAATTTTTAAAAGGAGTTTAAATATTTGAATTTTAAGAGGAGATTGAATATTAGAAATTCAAATAGAAGTTCAAATAAAATTTGAATAGACGGAATTAGAATCAAAAATAGAATTTGAATTCAAGGAACTAAAATAAAATTTGAATTCAAAGGAATTCGAATAAAGAAATTCAAATAGAGATTTGAATGTAGAATTTCAAATTAGAATTTGAAAATATAGAATTTCAAAGAAAAATTGAATAGAATTTGAAATATAGTATTTCAAAGAAGAATTCAAATGTGAAATTTGAATAGAGATTTGAATGGAATTTAAATATGAAATTTGAATAGAGATTTGAAATAGAAATTCGAGTGTTGAATTTGAACATGGAATTGAATACAGAAATTCAAGTAGAAATTTGAATATGAGATTTCAAAATAAAAGTTGAAATAAACTTTGAAATAGGATTTTCAAAGTAGAATTGGAAATAGAATTTTCAAATAGGATTTCAAAATAGGAAATCCAAATGATTTTGAAATGGAATTTGAATTCAAGGGAATCCAAATGACTTTGAGTGAAAAATTCAAATGGCGTTGAAAATAAGTTTGAATATTAGAATTCAAATGGGATTGGAATAAAGGAAATTCAAAAATGGAATTTCAAATAAAAAGAAGAATGTAATTTGAAATTTTGGGAATTTCAAATAAGAGAAATGGAATCTGAAACATTTAGAATTTCAGAATAGGAATTTAAATGGTGTTTGGATATTTGAATTCAAGTACGAATTTCAAGTATGAATTTGAAATGGAATTTCAAGTATGAATTTCAAATATAGAAATTCAAAAGGAATTGAATTAAAGTGAAAATTAAATAAAGGATTTGAAATAGAATTCGAATGAATGATTTGAAATGGAATTCGAATAAAGGGTTTCAAATGGGATTTGAATACAGGATTTAAAACTATGGAATTTGAAATGTAAAGATTCAAATGGAATTTGAAATATATATGAATATATATATAAAAGTGGAGTTGAATTCATTTTAAAACGAAGTTTAAAGTTTTATATTTATAAATATAATTAAAACGAACTCGCCGCAGCGCTGCAGTTCGTAAAATAGCGACTCGAACTTCAATTGAATATATAGAACTCGATTGAAGTCGAAATTCTTTGAAACAAGAAACGTCAGGACCAGTTTGATAATAGTTTTCAAATGAAAGAGAAAAATATGAATTTCGTCGTATAGATTGTGAGTTATGTCAAAATCAAATTTTCAGGAAAACAGCGCCAGAATCGTTTTAAAACCATAATGGTCTATCTAATATTATAAAAGGATTTTAAGCGAGAAAATCCGAAGTTTCTATTTAGAAAATTTCAGAGTTGAGTTGTAAAATATATGCGAATTCAAGTTGTGTAAATGAATATGATTTTTGAAACAGAAACCAGATTTTTGATTTATTGAATAGAATTAACTAAAGTGAATAAAAATTAGTTAATGAGTTTTCAAATGGATATTGGGGTTTGAATAAGCGAATTCGATTTGAAAATTTATATTCGAAATCAAACAGGAAACTAGGATTGAAATTGAAACGAAAATTGGTTATGAGTAAGTTAAATATTTTGTTTGAACATGTTATGTTCAAAAAAGAAGTGAAATAGGCAAAAGGGCTAATTAAAGAATAATTGAGCGAAACTGAATTCAACGATTCAAAATTTGATTCAAAAGAATGGATTTAGTTGAATTGAATTGGAAACAGGTGAACATGTGTTACATAGATATGGGATGGAGTATATGGAGATTTTAAATTTATGTGCTCGACAAAAGGTACATGTTTAATTCGTATATGAGATTTTATGCGCCGTATCGGCAAGCCGCTTGGCTTTTCCTTTTTCTTTTTGATTGAGGAAGATACCGGGAAGCTATTTGAAATTTCCCGATGCTCCCGATACAGGGGAGGGTATAGCGAATTTTTCCGGGAATTTAAGGAGTTAGAATATTTTTAAGGAATTTGACAATTAGAAATCTATATATCGATATATATAGAATTCGATAAGGAAACGAAATCAAAAATAGCGTAAAGGGCCGAGATGATTATTGAAATATTTGGTTAACAAATATTGATAAGAGAATATAGAAGAGATTTAATTAATAAAATATTAATTAAAGAGCCCAGTGATTTGTTTGATATGTTGATTGAACACTTGTTTTTTTTATTCGATAGTTAAATCACAGACTATCGAAGTTTTTGACCATCGTTGTCAATATGGAGAGACCGGTTGGATTATTATCCTAAGAACCACTCCGTATCGGCATAAGCGTTGCGAACCAAGTATGCTGAATATATTGAAGACGGAGTGAAGTGCAAGGGCTTTTCTAGTAATAGAAATAGTGCCTTCGGTTTCGTTCAATCCCAGAACGAACGTAAATGGACGAATGTCTGACAGAGTATTTCCAATGATCAAATGGGTTGGTCTGTATGAATGTATATGGTTGCAACGGATTTATCCCTTAGCATAATATCCAGAATATTTGTGCAAACTCAACTAGTGATTAACGGATCTGACAATGTGGCATTCAAAATGATTGTGTTATCAATGAATGGTAAGTATGCGTAGCCTCAGGCCTCAACAACCGGGAAAGGACAAAAATCGGGCAGGCAGCATGGCTATGTGGGTCGCACCCATTAGGGTGTATAATCACCTATCTAGAGAAATTCCTTTTGTTTCTAAATCTATCGATTCTGCCCATTCGGGAAACGGTGGTTTGAGTCCAACCGTTGGTGATATACATTCGATACACTCAAGCGAAATGAGTGGTCGGTCATGTGTGGGCCGGGTTGCAAGATGTTCTTGTTGAACCCAGGTGTATTTGCCTCTAGAGATACATCATCGGAAGGTGGTTCCATACCTTGTCATGTTGGAAATCCAATCTCCAATAAGCGCCATGCGGTTTTTAATTTTATAATATATATGTGGAGCGTGAGATGCAAGCGTTCTGCTATTTGGTTATTTACTTGATGTAGACATTATTATAATATCACTGGATTTTCGTATCAAAGTGTTTTGGGTTATAGTAAGGTAAAAACCGTCCGTGTTGATGTGTGGGCTAGTCTTACTATTACCTTTTCTCTTGAAAGGGTTTTTAAAGTTAAACAAGTGGTTGGAGTTTACTCACACCAGTCCCATGACTGACCCAGAGTTTATTTTGTTTTGTTTTCCCTAAACTCTTGGGTGCCCAAATTTGTACGGGCAGTCAAGTGTTTCAGGCTTTTACAGATACACTTGGAGGAGCTTGAAGCTGGAGGCTTCAACGTTAGTTATTTAGAGTTACTTCCGCTGAGTCAAATGTTATGTGTACTCTGATGATGGTATGTATGTATGTACAAAACAGATTTGTATTTCCAAAGCTTATGTTATATAATATATTTTATTCGTTCCGCTGTGAGTTTGTGATCTTCGTTTTTCTTCTATTCTAAGTTTTCTATCTTATCTATTCTCACCCTCTAACTTCTTTCTAATAATGAGTCGTATTTCTGTGTTATTTGGGTTGGACGTGTGGTGTATTTAGTCAACTCAGATAGCCGGATTTGCGGGTCGTTTCAGTTGGTATCAGAGCTTAGGTTGAGCGAACACCTAGGCTTTGTGGAGTTGTGCTCATTAGAGATAGGGTCAGTAGTACCCTAGAATGAGTTGAGCGTATATATGAGAGAGCGTATTTGTAAGTTGATATAAAAGTTGTTTTATATTGTGTTGGCTAATCTGTTGAGTGGTTTATGAATTCTGGTCGAATCGTGGGACGCCACGACGTCGATAGGAGTTTGTAAACACTTGAACAGAAAATACGACATGATATTGTTTTAAAGAGGGTAAATGAAATAATTTTACCCAAAATTCTATTTTGATATATAACTAATAATTTTCTGAAATTATTATTATAATATATGGATGTGTTGATTGTTAGGATTATAATCAGATAAGATTATAAAAATTGAAATGGTTATTTATAACCAAACTGAATTTGTATATGGATGAAATATATACAAATGAATTAGAATTAAATTCAAACCAGAATTAAGAATTCAAAATCCTGGGAAGTTGAGAAAAATATTTTTCAAAGTATATTAAAGTAATATAGCTTTGTTTTAGAAGGATTTGAAAGAAAATCATTTTAGATGGATTTTGAAATGGATAAAGCACTGAACTCACTTCGGTGGCTGGGAAATAATTCTGATGATGATTGCAACATCATCAGTGTCCATTTCCGAGTTTCTAAGTGATGGATTGCTACCTTAGAAAAAGTTTTTGATGGAAATTTGTTTGAAAGAAAACAAGTGGTTTGAAAATTCAAATGTTTTGAATTCGAAATGAAAATAAATATATGTATATATTTATGGGATTTCAAAAGAATTTGAAAAGAAAAACCCAGGGATTTGAATTCTGTAATTAAAATTTAACTTGAACAAGTTAAATGGGTCGAAGTGAATGAATTGATTAGAATCAATTTGAATAGGTTTATTGAAATATAGATTGGATATAAATGGATTGATCGTAGACCATTCGAATCAAATGTGTGAAGACCAAAAGTTTTGGTTGAAATTAATTTATTGAAATATGAGGAGTTGAGTTTCAACATAAGTGAGATGTTGAAAAGTAATAGATTTGTACCATGTTTCCTTCCTTAGCAATTTCGAGGACGAAATTATTTTAAGGGGGGAAGAATGTAACGACCCAGATTTTTGAACAGTTTATTTTAAATATTTAGTATGGTTTTAAATATTGAATTCAAAATATAAATGAATTTTATATTGAATTTATCGAATGAATAATCGATATGCGAATTTATATCAAATATATTGGGTATCGTAATACGAAACGATAATAATTTGCAGTTAAAAACTGATTCGAAATGATTCAGTCGATCAATATAATTCTAGTTGAATATAGACGAGTTATTTTCAATGACTTTAATCGTTTATTTGATATTGATAGTCTGTATAAGCAAACGAATTAAAGTTTCAGAATATGCTCAGTTAAGTTTAGAATAACGTAAAAATCTGGTAACATCGGTCGTTGTGTTAAGTAGCGGTTTAAAATTTAGTGTGGTGGACCACAAGATATTTTGGTGTAATATTTAATTTCAAATCAAAATAAATTAACAGTACTACAACCACCCTAAACTATATATTGGCCGACCTAAATTCATACTAGTACCATCCTAAACTTTCATTTCGCAGACATAGTTTTTCTTGAGCTAAAAATATGGTCTCTTCTCTTCGATATCCAGGAGACATCAAATTAATGGCAGTACGATTCTGTTTCCTTTCTCTCCTATAAAACCCAGGTCCATCGTGAGATCCTTTTCATTTTCCCCTTCTGTTCTTTTTCTCTGAAAATCACGAAAGGCGATTCCTCCTATATATATAAAAAAAAAAAAAAGAAGAGAGTTGAATCGCGAGTTCCAGAAGTCGAAATCAAAGACTGCGACGAAGTCTGGAACTCGAGTAAGCGCTGAGGGCACTTGCGATTGCAGGAAATGGGGTTGTCGAGGCTATCGTGGGATTGTCAGAGAAGATGTTGATGCGGTTGTGGTGGGTAAATGGAGCGATGAGGGTACGGTAGTCTTTTTGGGTCAGAACGTGACGCTCGAAGTCGCTACATGGAAGCTGCAAAGTTGAGGAGGGATTCGCGATCAAATTGGAGACCACGAGGTCCTCGCGGTCAACGCCATAGTGAGGCGTGCAAGTCAGAGAAGTTCGAATGGGGGGGATTACGGCTGTGAGGAGCAGTTTCCGAAAGTGAAGGAGAAGTGCTCGGTGAAATACCAAGAAGAAAGAAGTAATTAAGGTAATATAAATTATTTGATTTAATTCTAAATTGCAAGTTAATAACGGTTGTTAAATTTGTTAATAACATTTTTTTATATGTAAAGTGATTAGGATTTTTAAGTTAGTTTATATAAAGAGATTAGTTAGTTAGAAATAAAATCTGTAAAGTAATCAGTTAAGATTTTAGTTGAAATTTAATTAACCCATAAGTAATTAATTTAAAGTAAGTTAAAAATTAAATTTAGTTTACCTTTAATCCTATTAGTCGATATAATCTGTATATCTGATAAAGGAAAAATTTAAATTTATACAAGGTAATTAAATCGAGAAGCCAGTTCCTTAGAATGTAGTTGGGGAAAATACTATTGGAGGTTGGATTGGAAATTTCTAAAATCAATTGGATCAGAATGGATCGAACAATGGAAATCCTGGTGAGTAAATCTCACTCACCTTTAGAATTATTTTTATTTCGTTAAAAATAATTGTCTGTTGCTTGTGTGAATGCTTTATGGTTGATTTATTTATATATTAGTTATTTAGGCTATATATATATATATATATTGGGTTGATTGATTGGTTGGATTCCCGCAGTCTCATTAGCGGATGCCCGCAGTTTCATAGCGGATGATTACCCTATACGCCCCACGCTATGATTAGTGGATGACCTTCTATACCGCGATATTCTGCCACGAAGCAGAATTGGTATTATTTATGTGCTAACATCTGTGGATGCAGGAAAACAGGTTGGAGGAATCCAACTGGATTCCTCAAAAATATATTATCTGTTTGTTTATTTGTTTGCATATATATTGTTATATATGATGTGTTAGAAAAATAAATAATTGGTTGCTTTGTGTGTTTTATCACTGGGCTTAAGAAATGATATTTAAAAATATCGTAAAAAGGATATTGGAGATTTAAAAAGGAAATTCTATTTTTAAATAGAATTTGAGTTTTAAATGAAAATATAGACTTGTTTTGAAAAATAAAACAAGTAGTTTCTTAAACGAAGTTTATAAATAGTTCTTTTATAACGAAGTTATAAATGAAGTGAAAAGAATTATCCTTTGATAATTCAGAAATAGGAATACAAGTGCGAAATTGGAATTTGAAATGAAATTTCAAAATAGGATGTGAAAAGAAATTTTTAAATATATAACTCAATTGAAATTTGAGTATAACATTTGAATTTTTAAAAGGAGTTTAAATATTTGAATTTTAAGAGGAGATTGAATATTAGAAATTCAAATAGAAGTTCAAATAAAATTTGAATAGACGGAATTAGAATCAAAAATAGAATTTGAATTCAAGGAACTAAAATAAAATTTGAATTCAAAGGAATTCGAATAAAGAAATTCAAATAGAGATTTGAATGTAGAATTTCAAATTAGAATTTGAAAATATAGAATTTCAAAGAAAAATTGAATAGAATTTGAAATATAGTATTTCAAAGAAGAATTCAAATGTGAAATTTGAATAGAGATTTGAATGGAATTTAAATATGAAATTTGAATAGAGATTTGAAATAGAAATTCGAGTGTTGAATTTGAACATGGAATTGAATACAGAAATTCAAGTAGAAATTTGAATATGAGATTTCAAAATAAAAGTTGAAATAAACTTTGAAATAGGATTTTCAAAGTAGAATTGGAAATAGAATTTTCAAATAGGATTTCAAAATAGGAAATCCAAATGATTTTGAAATGGAATTTGAATTCAAGGGAATCCAAATGACTTTGAGTGAAAAATTCAAATGGCGTTGAAAATAAGTTTGAATATTAGAATTCAAATGGGATTGGAATAAAGGAAATTCAAAAATGGAATTTCAAATAAAAAGAAGAATGTAATTTGAAATTTTGGGAATTTCAAATAAGAGAAATGGAATCTGAAACATTTAGAATTTCAGAATAGGAATTTAAATGGTGTTTGGATATTTGAATTCAAGTACGAATTTCAAGTATGAATTTGAAATGGAATTTCAAGTATGAATTTCAAATATAGAAATTCAAAAGGAATTGAATTAAAGTGAAAATTAAATAAAGGATTTGAAATAGAATTCGAATGAATGATTTGAAATGGAATTCGAATAAAGGGTTTCAAATGGGATTTGAATACAGGATTTAAAACTATGGAATTTGAAATGTAAAGATTCAAATGGAATTTGAAATATATATGAATATATATATAAAAGTGGAGTTGAATTCATTTTAAAACGAAGTTTAAAGTTTTATATTTATAAATATAATTAAAACGAACTCGCCGCAGCGCTGCAGTTCGTAAAATAGCGACTCGAACTTCAATTGAATATATAGAACTCGATTGAAGTCGAAATTCTTTGAAACAAGAAACGTCAGGACCAGTTTGATAATAGTTTTCAAATGAAAGAGAAAAATATGAATTTCGTCGTATAGATTGTGAGTTATGTCAAAATCAAATTTTCAGGAAAACAGCGCCAGAATCGTTTTAAAACCATAATGGTCTATCTAATATTATAAAAGGATTTTAAGCGAGAAAATCCGAAGTTTCTATTTAGAAAATTTCAGAGTTGAGTTGTAAAATATATGCGAATTCAAGTTGTGTAAATGAATATGATTTTTGAAACAGAAACCAGATTTTTGATTTATTGAATAGAATTAACTAAAGTGAATAAAAATTAGTTAATGAGTTTTCAAATGGATATTGGGGTTTGAATAAGCGAATTCGATTTGAAAATTTATATTCGAAATCAAACAGGAAACTAGGATTGAAATTGAAACGAAAATTGGTTATGAGTAAGTTAAATATTTTGTTTGAACATGTTATGTTCAAAAAAGAAGTGAAATAGGCAAAAGGGCTAATTAAAGAATAATTGAGCGAAACTGAATTCAACGATTCAAAATTTGATTCAAAAGAATGGATTTAGTTGAATTGAATTGGAAACAGGTGAACATGTGTTACATAGATATGGGATGGAGTATATGGAGATTTTAAATTTATGTGCTCGACAAAAGGTACATGTTTAATTCGTATATGAGATTTTATGCGCCGTATCGGCAAGCCGCTTGGCTTTTCCTTTTTCTTTTTGATTGAGGAAGATACCGGGAAGCTATTTGAAATTTCCCGATGCTCCCGATACAGGGGAGGGTATAGCGAATTTTTCCGGGAATTTAAGGAGTTAGAATATTTTTAAGGAATTTGACAATTAGAAATCTATATATCGATATATATAGAATTCGATAAGGAAACGAAATCAAAAATAGCGTAAAGGGCCGAGATGATTATTGAAATATTTGGTTAACAAATATTGATAAGAGAATATAGAAGAGATTTAATTAATAAAATATTAATTAAAGAGCCCAGTGATTTGTTTGATATGTTGATTGAACACTTGTTTTTTTTATTCGATAGTTAAATCACAGACTATCGAAGTTTTTGACCATCGTTGTCAATATGGAGAGACCGGTTGGATTATTATCCTAAGAACCACTCCGTATCGGCATAAGCGTTGCGAACCAAGTATGCTGAATATATTGAAGACGGAGTGAAGTGCAAGGGCTTTTCTAGTAATAGAAATAGTGCCTTCGGTTTCGTTCAATCCCAGAACGAACGTAAATGGACGAATGTCTGACAGAGTATTTCCAATGATCAAATGGGTTGGTCTGTATGAATGTATATGGTTGCAACGGATTTATCCCTTAGCATAATATCCAGAATATTTGTGCAAACTCAACTAGTGATTAACGGATCTGACAATGTGGCATTCAAAATGATTGTGTTATCAATGAATGGTAAGTATGCGTAGCCTCAGGCCTCAACAACCGGGAAAGGACAAAAATCGGGCAGGCAGCATGGCTATGTGGGTCGCACCCATTAGGGTGTATAATCACCTATCTAGAGAAATTCCTTTTGTTTCTAAATCTATCGATTCTGCCCATTCGGGAAACGGTGGTTTGAGTCCAACCGTTGGTGATATACATTCGATACACTCAAGCGAAATGAGTGGTCGGTCATGTGTGGGCCGGGTTGCAAGATGTTCTTGTTGAACCCAGGTGTATTTGCCTCTAGAGATACATCATCGGAAGGTGGTTCCATACCTTGTCATGTTGGAAATCCAATCTCCAATAAGCGCCATGCGGTTTTTAATTTTATAATATATATGTGGAGCGTGAGATGCAAGCGTTCTGCTATTTGGTTATTTACTTGATGTAGACATTATTATAATATCACTGGATTTTCGTATCAAAGTGTTTTGGGTTATAGTAAGGTAAAAACCGTCCGTGTTGATGTGTGGGCTAGTCTTACTATTACCTTTTCTCTTGAAAGGGTTTTTAAAGTTAAACAAGTGGTTGGAGTTTACTCACACCAGTCCCATGACTGACCCAGAGTTTATTTTGTTTTGTTTTCCCTAAACTCTTGGGTGCCCAAATTTGTACGGGCAGTCAAGTGTTTCAGGCTTTTACAGATACACTTGGAGGAGCTTGAAGCTGGAGGCTTCAACGTTAGTTATTTAGAGTTACTTCCGCTGAGTCAAATGTTATGTGTACTCTGATGATGGTATGTATGTATGTACAAAACAGATTTGTATTTCCAAAGCTTATGTTATATAATATATTTTATTCGTTCCGCTGTGAGTTTGTGATCTTCGTTTTTCTTCTATTCTAAGTTTTCTATCTTATCTATTCTCACCCTCTAACTTCTTTCTAATAATGAGTCGTATTTCTGTGTTATTTGGGTTGGACGTGTGGTGTATTTAGTCAACTCAGATAGCCGGATTTGCGGGTCGTTTCACTAACGTTCCAGCCGCTATCTTTTTCCTCGCTTCTCTTTTCCTTTCCTTTTCTTTTTCTCCCCTCTCTTTTATTTTGCTCACTTTTCCTTTCTAATAATTTTTTATTGAAAAGGAGTGTGTGTGTTTTGTCCATGGGGATGTGTGAGTTTTAAGTGGTAGGTATGGTCTTTTAGGAGGTGGTTAGGGGTGTACTAGGATCGGTGTGGGGTATTCAACGGGTGTAAGGCTCGGGTGGGCGGCTTAGGTGGCGTATGTAAGAAAGAATGGGTGGATGGACTTTAGGGCTCGCGTTGGTGTTTGACATGAAGGGAAGGGTAGATGTGCGTGTTAAAGGTGGTAACCATGGGTGTAAGGGAAGGAGAAGGTGGAAGAGGGTGGAGATGTCGGATGTCATTAAATAACGTGTGGAGCTTAAAAGGAGGAAAAAATTAGAAATAATATGAAAATGAAAGTGTAGATATAGAAAGCTATTTATATTTGCACATGTATGTGTAAGTTTCTCTTTTACCCTTACGTTATTTTAATCCTTTTTTATATGAAATAATGGTTGCTTTCATGGGATGAGGTGGGTATTAAATGAGGTAAAAATTTGTAATGATGAGATCTCTTTAAAGGTATATGATTTGATATCTTTGTTTTATATACTTAAATTAGTTTATCATTCCATTAGCTTAATTAATCTTTTGTTAACATAAGAGAGGTTTTATACTTTGTTAATATATTCATACATCACTATTTAAGTCGCAAAACATTCATACAACTTGTTTTAGTTGAAATGTTGATTTTACAAAAATGTTTTAAGATCATATTTTGGCGTCTGATTTAAGCTATCATATTATGAAAACCAAATTCAGAAATAAAATTCTTACTTCATTATATTAACTAAAACATGTTTACTCATATTTACATAATATCATAAAGTCCTAAATTTATAGTGTTGGTAAGAAAATATTAAATTCTCATTTTGACATTTATACGGTAAATCACTTTATACGATAAGTTGGTAAAACTAATATAACTATCCCTTTTGATAAGTATATTTTTCAGAAACATATTTAAAAATAAGCATATATATTCAGAACCATGTGCGGTTATTCTAAATTTTTATAAAAACATAGATTTCCAGAGAATCAAATTTCTAGATCGTTACATTCTCCCTTACTCAAAAGAATTTCTCCCTTGAAATTACACTGAACTTAGCTCAAAAGGGTTTGCCTAAAACATTATTTCAAAACTTAGTTTTGTATGTTACATATAGACCATCTATATGAAATATCTCTATCAATTTCTTATTCTAATTCACAATTTTACTTCCGAACTAGTATGTGCCCCCAAATTTTATAGTGCGGACTATGACCAGGCTTCTTAATCAACTACCTTTGCTTTCCTTGCACAACTCTTAACTATGATAGAAAACTTAAGTAAATAACCTCAAATCCTCATTAACATTTTCATTTAAAAATTGAGTGATAAATCCTTTTCCCACGGTGTAAACACCATTTCTAAAATGTGACAACACAAAAATCCGTAGCCTTTAAACAAATAATAAACACATATATCTGGATTAACTTGTACGAATTTTCAGGTTGTTAGATTTGGAATCAAAGCTAAGTAGTAAGTAAGTACCTTGGTTTTGTTTGGGTAAAGACTCATCAGACATAGGACTAGTAATATCCTAGGATGAGTAACTCATTAGAGATATGACCCTAGGATGAGTTCGAGAGTATTATACAAGTGCGCATTTTTTAATCTTATATATAAAGGGTTTTTGTTTTGAAAATTATGGTAAATATAATAATTTAACCTAGAATTATATTTTGAATATAAAATATATATTTTTGAAAAGCTATATCTTTAGAAATCAATATCTGTGAAATTTAAATATAAATATTTTGTGAGTACAATCTCACAATTTGACTATAAGATGTTTCATAAAGATAATTGATAAGATATGGAATTTTTAATGGATGATAATTTGGCTGACCATCAAATGAAAAAATTTAAATAACAAATACAAAGTGAATTAAGGTTTACGATTTGATTATAAGGTATTTGAATTAAGGTCAGACTCATCAAAGATAGGACTAGTAATATCCTAGGATGAGTAACTCATTAGAGATATGGCCAGTAGCACCCTAGGATGAGTTTGAGAGTATTATACAAGTTAAGAAATTTGAAAAAAAAAGTTAGAAATAAGATAAGTTACACTTTTAGTGAAGTTTCCATATAAGAGAAGTAAGTAAGGATAAATAATCTAAGTGGTTAAGGCAAAATGAAATATTGAATTTTGTTCCTTTAGGAAGAAAAGTTGGGTTTAATTTATTTTCTCACACCTAAGTGTAAAGATAAGTACTAAATAAAATTAGTTAACGAATTTGAAAAAAGTATAGATAAAAGTTAAATTAAATATATTAATTACTAGGTATTTTGAAAAAGTATAATAATTAATTTTAAGTTTCCTATTGATATAGAAAATTTACAAGGAAGAGTGTAGGGAATTGTGAAAGAAACTTAGGGAAGCATTGATAATTATACGGTTTTGGAATGCCCAAATAGAGGAGACTTCAGGTGTAGAACCAGGTTCAAAAGATCACATGACTGTGACATCGTAAAAGGAGATGGTTCCCGCCCAAGGAGATACTATAATTAGTGATGATGATACCGTGAGGATTTTTGGTCCTCATAGGGATGTGTTTCTAACAATACTGAGAGCATCGATGGTAATTGATGATTAGGAGATAGATGTTAATATAAATATTGATGCAATGATTGATGAGGGAGTTAAGGCTGATACCGAGTTCGGAAGTTCCAACGATTGGATGCTTGATTCACTTAGTGAGAAGGAGATAGAGGAGGAGCCACTTATTCCAAAGGGATACTATCCTTTGACTATAATAGATCTAGGATGGATAGATCATGATGAGCTAGTAGTATCTATACTGGTGGCACCGCAGTAGTATAGCCTATTGTGATGGAGTTAAAAGGAGAGCATTCTGGAACATGTAACGCTTGGATGGATGACATTTCTAGCAATGACGAGGAAGTTGTTTGTGATATGGGTATTTCAGTGCCTACTACTCCTGATGCAGAGGAGGTCAGACTTGAGGACAATAACAAGGACGCATATATTTCACCAGATTACTTGGAAGGAGATGATGGGGAGTTGATTATTTGGGATATAACACCAAGGGTATTATATGATGCGAGGAGGACGAGGGTGTAGTGGACACTGACATGATTGATCTTTAGATTACATCTAATGGGGAGTCTGATGAGTAGTTTTTTTTGCAGTAGTTCATATTTTTGATTTTTGAATGTATATATGTTGTTATCATATCTTAAGCAGCATAGTACGTGCTAGAATATGGATATTTGGGTTTTCAGATATGGCATGTATGATGTTTGATAGTTATGTAGATAGATGGGTATGACTATTTTGCCTTAAGTGCATATACATGCTCAGGTTGGGATGGTATGTTCTATCGCTATGTTTACATAACACTTGTTGATATGCGAATTTTGCAATATTAGTACTTATTTCTTGCATATTTTGTTGATATATATATAACTATAAAAATATTGCTAACACCTAGTAATTTGAGAAGATATGTTTATTTTGAGGATGAAATACTTTCAAGTAAGGGAGAACGTAACAATGCAAAATTTATTAACTATGGAATTTTAATAAATCAATGATTTAATATATAAGGTAAAGTAATTTTATTTTTGATAACATCTATAATCGAGAAAACTTATCTATTTTCCAATATAAAGATTTTGAATTTTTGTCCTAAATCATCAAAATCAACATTTTAATAAAGTTACGTGATTACATTTTAAATATTTAGTAAAATAATAAATTAATATTTGAAATCATTTTATAGATAAGTAAAATATAATGAAGGGTTGATGAACAAAATTGTAATTGACTTACAAAATATCAAAATTTAGTCGCACTTTGTTAATTTTACCAACACTATAAATTTGGGACTACTTATAATATTTAATACATGTTTTCAAATATAAATAGACATATTCTAATTTAATATATATAATAAGGAAATCCATTTTTAGATCAGTTTACATAAACGGGTACGTTAAATAAAGCATCAAAATAAAATGTTAAATGTTTGGTAGAAAATCAACATTTTAACCAAAATAAGTTAAGTAAACGTTTTGTGACATAAATAGTAACATATAAAACTATTGACACATGTTAAAACCTCTCTTAAATTAATGGAAAAAACTTTACTAAGTCAATGGAGAGATTGTCTTAGATTAATACATGATTTTCAATAAGCATAATTAAACAAAACCATTATTTCTACTTTCACAATCATCCATGCAACATTACATGTTTGCATGGAAACTATGCAAAAGTAGTATAATAATTTCCTAAGCCTCTTATCACCATTAATATATGTAATTAAGGCATCAAATCTTATGGGAAATAGGAATTTTCATAAGTCACCATTAGAACGTTTCTCATCTTAATTAATGTCATCTCCTCCCATAAAAGCAAGCTTCATATCATAAAGAAAAGGGGATTAAAATATAGAAGGGTAAGGAAGGTAATTGACCAAGCTAGGTCCAATAATAAATATGAGACCTTATTCTCACTTTTTTGTACCATCTCATTTCTACAAAACTCTACTTCTTCCTCCACCATCTTCTACCTCTCCTCCACCACCCCCAAGCTCTACCCACGACCTTGCACTCCTTCCCCTCATGGTAAGCTTCACCACCACTTAACACCCCTAAACCTAAGCCCACCCTCCCCCAAGTAATGACAAACCTCCTCACCCGCCACCACCAGAGCCCTCTATCTCCTCCCAAGCACACCCAAGTCCATATGCCATCATACCCTCAGCCTACACCACCTACCTGACCTCCTTCTCCCCTTTAGCTCGTGGCACATACCCAAAAAGCCCACCACCCGAGCGCCCAACCCTCATACCCTCGGCCTAAACACACAAATCCACCCTACCCTCTACACATGGTCGTACATTCCCATACCCGTTACATCAGCAAGCCGAACCCCATTTGAGAACCCCTTTCCAAAAAAAAAATAGAAAATAATAAAAAGAGAGAGAAGGGAAGAGATAAGCAAAATAAAAGCATGTCGTGTCAATTCTAAGTGCATATCTTAATCCACAAAGTTAGGAGCGAATATGAAGGTGAGAAAAGCATCAAAGCTTTTTAAGTAGTTTAAATGTGTCACCTTTATACCATATGTTTTACAAGTAATTATATCTCGTTTGGTTGTTTGTATGATTACTTATGATATTTGGTGATAGTCTGGATTAGTTGTGAATGGATAAATAGTGATTAAAATCATTATATGTTATGTTTGGATGGATGGATGTATGTTAGATATAATAATTACGTTGATCAAGTTAAACTAGTGTAATAACCATTTTTGTGATATGGTATATACATGGATTTGATTTAAACCTCCTATTAATTAGTTGCAATCAAATTGAAAAATAGAACCGAAATCAATTTTGGAATTGGAAAGTGAAAATTTGCAATTTTATAATTAAATAAATATTGAGTTCGAAAGTGAAACGAAATTTAACTTGGACCTAAAAGGAACAACTAACAAGAAATTAAAATTGGAAATGAATAGTAAAATATAATTGAAATCAATTTGAGAAATGAAATTAAGTTAGACATAAATGAAGTCTAAACCGTGTTTTGAAAGCATCAATATTTTTACCTTTTTAATTTGATTTTAGAAGAAACTGAGATTGAAAAAGTTAATAATTGAAAATATTAATAAAATACTATATTACATTATTATATTGGATATATAAAGGAAAAATGGCTTTCTACGATTTAAATAGTTAAAAAAATATTGTAATATATTATAAATATTTGGTAAAAATAAAATAATTTTTTTCAATTAGTGTTGTATGAAAAATCAAAATCAGGTCCAAACTAGGCGTGTCACACAACGATAATTGCTATTTTGCGCCGTAAAGTTCGATTGTGAATATCGGTTGAAGTATAGCTCTGATTTCAATGTGGCTTGAAAAGTATGAACTATCTTATCCATAGTTATAAATCAAAGAAAAGAAATCAATATTTAATCTTGCATATTTTAAAATATGGATAAAACATTTTTCCACGAAATCGCGGTTTTGCAGTAAAGCGACCATATTAACAAATTCTTGAAAATGGATATTTTTAAATCATTAAAAATACGGAATAAATTTGATAAATTATTTAATACAATTTAGAATGGATTATAATTAAAAAATACGAATTTGGAAATAACTTATCCTAAATAATCAGTTTTGGCACTTTTACAACACCTCCATTTCTACTATAAAATATCGTAACTTTTGAATTGGTCTCTTAAGATAAAGATTCTTTACTAAATTAATTAAGAACATTTTTGAATGAATAATGAAATGTTTAAATAATTAGTTGGAAGGCTAAATCATCATCAACAAATGAGTATGCAAAAATGACTAGTACATTTGTTCCATCTATGTTAGTCTTATAACATAAGAAAGGGACAGATCAAAAGGGAAAGCCCAGATGCTCTATTAATTAAAGTAAAGAACCTAAATGATTTAGAGTCAATCAAGTAAATTGATCGCCTTATGGGTGATGGAGAGATAGTGTCTACGCTTGAGTTTGGAAAACCAGTTTCCTGCTCTCCCTGGCTATCCGGACCGCCCGACGGAGAGAATGTGCATTTAACTTATTCAGATCAAAATGTACAAATATAAAATATTTTGGATTGCATAGAAATGTTCTTCTTGTACTTGATATTAAATTATATAGATGGAACTCGTCCTATTTATGGAATTTAAAAGGTGATCACATCGTTATTCTGTCCATATCACTTGTTGAATAAATAAATTAATATTCAGTAAAACTAGAGAAGTCTGTATGATCTATGTTTCTCCAAAAAGATAGTCTAAACGAATAAACTAGAATTATTATCTGAATAAACTAATGAATCGATAAATGGCAATTTTTGAAAAGAAAACAAGTTACAAATTTAATTTTGAACTTTGGTTGAAAACAAAGGTTCCTAAGAAACGAATAAATTAACCAATTTGGTTTAAACACAAATTAACCGAATATATAAAATTTGTTTATTAAGAAAAAAGGTTTAATCAAAACCAGATATATTCATATTCCTTTTATCTTAATCGATAATTAGATTTTGAAGGAACCGGGGTCGGATTTGGTTAATTCCTATCTGAAAACTACTTTGAACCAATTTACTGCAAAGTGGAATGAATGAAGACATATTAATAGATTTATGATGTTTATAGTAGAGGGTTACTTGTTGATTGTTTGGTTTTAAAATCCCAATATGAATCTAATAGCAGTAGTTTCTCTATTACGAATTATCTAATGCACGGATGTTTCGCTAATGTTCCTTATGGGATGTGGTAGGTTAGTGCCTTTGGTTTCGTTCAGACCCAGAATGAACTTGTATGGATGTTTTTTTGAAGATTTCATCTATAAGATTTCATCCTTGATTTTTATAAACATAACATGTTTGGTGGCGAAGAAGACGCCTTCTCTTAGTTAACACCCTTCTTGGAGATGTATGAGTTCAATAGTTGTATTTTTTGTGAAAGTAAAATAGTGACCAGCAGAACTAGCAATGTGGCATTTAAAGACAATGAAGATGATATGATATTTAAAAGGTAAATCATTACCTCTTTTGAGCCTCGGAACCCAGTAAATGATCAAAATAGGATAGATATGGCAAGGCTAAGTAGTCTGCAACCAATTAGGGTATGGCAATTCCGTTCTAGATAAAGATTATACTATGGTATAGGGCCATGGTATTCAATTATGTAATGTATGGATAAGAGCGCTCACAAAGGTCGTGAACAGCCGAGGGATGACATATTCGGTACCATCAATTGATAGAGGTGGGTGGGTCTTGTATTGGCAAGGATCCCAATAGGGATCTTGGTACATCACTCTAGAGGTGTACTGTCGGAAGCTAGTCCCTTTGCCTAGTCATTTGTATGGGAATCCAATTTTCCAATATGAACCCACGATTTTGTTTGTTTAGGCATTAGTCGTCATTATAATATTATAGGTACCTATGTTTACTATGATTTGTAACTTTATATGCAATGGTTTTAAAAGAACGTCACTAGAAATAATATCCATGAATTTTACATATTCAAAAGATTTCGGTTACCATAACGGTAAAATGAGCTCGAAGTGTATGTTCATTTGAGTGCACTGTGGTGAGCCTTATGATAACTTCATTTTTCAAAAAATCATAACAAATTTTTCATAAATATCACCAAAACTATCCTATGACATTGTCATATACGTATGGAGGCTTTCTCATACTGGTTTATCAAGCTTGATCCGAGTGTTTTCAATACTCGGGTTAGATTCGAGAAGTTTCAGGTTTAGTCGAAGACAGTTGGAGTTTCCAGAGTAGAGCTAGGGATCTTTATCAGATGTATAGGAATATTCTATTATCCACTATGGTTGTTATATTGGATTGTTGTTGTGGTGTCAGTAATTATAAGGACAGGTGCTATCACTGTCTAGGCTGAATCTTGGTTAGACTCTCATATATGTATTTTGAAATTTTCCACTGTAAAGAATGTTGTTTTATATTATATATTATTCTATTTGAGTAATTTTACTCTATTTTTCTTTGACTACCCTTGATGATCCAAGAATTCATACAATTTAACTTGAACAGATATTGTTTATTACCAGTTTAAAGGGTTCAGATTTTCAAACTGTTGCACTTCTATTCTCGCTCCTTTATCCTATATGTCTGCATCCGTTTCCTTCCACTTCACAACTTCTAATTCCTTAAGCAATCCAAATCCTTGAAGCTAAAAAGATGTAGTTGTGCCCTCCTTCTTGGCGTGTTAAAATGGTGACGCTTAATTTGGTCAATCAAACACCAACACCTAAATCCAAGTTTAATCCAGAAAACAACCAAACCAATTCAATCACATAGTACAAAAGGTAAAATGACATGTTATTTATTATGGTTTGACAAATCCTGCCTATGACTACTATAAGGTATTATCTGTTGATTATACTATATGATTACAAATACTGTTAATTTGATTGTAAGAAACGTTGAGATAAGACTATTGGCGAATGGAAATAGCAATGCCATTGCGTAAAAGTTCCAATCAAAGGGAAGAAGATTGTGACGGCCAGCCCCGCACCAACCGACATTTACTCCAAAAGTGCATTGTACACATGTCCAGTTAGCACGGGATGGATTGTCAGAAGGAAAGGGAAGAAGGAAATGAACTAACAAAGAACCTGTAGAATTCTCACAGCGCATAGAACAAAATATAATAGTAACATACTTGACATAAACATGTGAGACAGTGCATAAGCTGAAACAACAAACATAGCAGTGGAAAATCCAAGTACAGCTTATGATCCAAAGTTAACATCATTACAACTTTTCAAACTGTCTCAAAAAGGAAAAGTAAGATAAAGGAGGTACACTACTAATGCCCAAGTAGCGACCACCAACGACACAGGAAGAATATCTATATATCATACGTGGAAGCCTCCTGCTCGCCTCCGAATTAGCTACTCGCGCATCACCAGCTAACCTGTCTCTAGTCTGCTCGTGTGAGCACCCAGAGTAATAAGAAGAGACATAAAACTCTGGGTCAGACATAAAGCCTGGTATGAGCGATAAGCATCTAAACAGAACAATAACAGGTAGACTAAAACATACCTGAACCTAGACCTGCAACCAAAGAGTTAGCACTACATACTGTACAACACTCTAAGGTGTCATTTCAAATGGTGTAAAGATAACGGGGGTGGGGGTGAGCATGTCATAGTGATGGCAAACAATCAAACATAGCAACCATCCTCACATCTCTCACTCAGTACATAAAGCATACATATTCACCACTTCGATCACCCAACATACCTTGCTTAGATCACTTTGCCCCATGAAGTCATAAATGGCTTCACTGCACTGATACATAGCCACTAATCCTTTGCTATGTCCACTTTGCCCCATGGAGTCGCAATGACTCCACTGCACTGGCTCATAGCCTCACTAATCCTTTACTATGTCCACTCTGCCCCATGGAGTCGCAATGACCCCACTGCACTGGCTCATAGTGTTACTACGCATCACTTTGCCCCTCGAGTCATAATGACACTATTGCACTGATAACGTAGTCATGCTACCATCACCTTGCCCCTCGAGTCATAATGACTCTACTGCACTGATAAGTAGCCCATCATCCATTTTCAGTGGTGAATCGAAGTTATGAACGTTGACAACTCCTTAGCACACGTCCCACAGCAAAGCCCAACTATGAAGTGAACTCATTGGTTCCCAACTAGATCCTGAGCTCTAAATTCTATTTGGACTACCTTTGCATCTCGGGTTATTGGTCATCACCGGATTGGTTCGGATCCCCTCTTAGCCATCAGTTCGGTTCGGTTCGGAGTGCTCCTTTGCAGGATCGGATCAGGTCATCGTCACCTCAGCAGATCGGATCGAATCTCCACGTCCAGTCGCCATCACCGATTCGGATCAGAGTCCTCCAGTTTGCCACGGTTCGGATCGGTTTCTTCTTTCTAAGCCTCGTCGAAGTACATCGGTTCGGGTCGGGTGCCAAGGCGGATAGGGTCGGAGAACACCAGACGGGTCGGATCGGATGGTGCGTGTCACAAGAAGAGCGAATAGATCGAAGAATGAAGTATGGGAGCGGATCGGGTCCTCCCTCGGTTCCGATCCGGATCGGTCTGTTTTCCTGCACTTCTTCCAGCAAGCAATTTACACCACTCGACGGCGTTTTCGACCATTCTACATATTCTAATAAATCACAAAACATACCATATAGTCATAGCAACAAGTAGAAGTGACCTCAAACACCAAAACATCAATATGATAGGTTAAAATGGATCAAACTTACCCAAAACCCCATATTTCCCCTTAAGCATGTTTAGGTGAAACTAATGATGTGGTTAGAAAAACTTAACCAAATTAACCCAAATTCATATCAGAGGTCTAAAACATCATTTCGAATTTTATAAATATTTTTCCAGAATATTATCATGTTTAAATTCGCTAATTAACACTAATTACCCTTAATTAGCCATAATTAGTGAGGAACTATGCAAATCACTCACCTTAGCCATGAATAAAACTTAGATCTAAAGTAAATCTCTGATTCGGTGCGAATCCCGATGCTAAGCTGCAGCTCTAACGTTGATTTGGTGTAGATCTCCCTTGATTTGACGTTGCTAAGCTTAATCCTTGATTAGAAGATGATTTGGAGGTGATTTAGAGGTTGGAGGCCATTTTTAGGGTTTCTTGGAGGTAAGTGGAGGCTAGAAAACTGAAATGGAATGATTCTCTAACTCCTTTCAGCCTCCCCATAACCCTAATCCCGAAATGGGTTATGGGCCCATTCACTAATCACCCTATTTGGCCCGGTTAAGCAGTTTTTTCACCTTCCAAACCTTATTTCAGCCATATCTCCCAAACGGTAAGTCCGTTTTTCACGTATGACCACTCTACGGAAAGGTAAACCATCAAACAAATCTAATGGAGGTGGTTTCAGGTCAAAATTCCATTCCAATCAAAAGTTATGGCCAAAACAAGATCATCTAGGGGCAAAACGGTCATTTATAAATCGACAAAAATCATGAACATGGGAAATGAGTCTGATGGTTGTTTCCCAAAGTTACATGACCATACAACTTCATATGGGAAAGAAATAAATATTCTACGATCCTTCGGTGCGTAGAATGCGGGTTGTTGCATTCTCCCCCCCCCCCCCCTTTAAGAAATTTCGCCCCCGAAATTCCCTAACCAAAACACAAAAGGGTCCTGCATGTCTATCAACCATAAAACAACGATCAAACATGCAAAACAATCAAACAAGTCTATCCTAGCAAGCGGAATAACTAAATTGCAGAGTAAATCTTACCAGGCAAAGAGTTCTGGATACGTCTTCTTAATGCTCTCTTCTGTCTCCCAAGTACAGTCATTCTCGTTCTCTCCCCACCGAACCTTGACTAGCTTCACCGCCTTCCTTTGAAGTTGCTTCGTATCGTGCTCGACAATACAGATCGGCTTGCGGTTCCCAACCGCCTCGAGTTCTACTTCGAAGTCCTCTAACTGATCAGGTGAAATAGTCGTATCTGGGTCGTGAACGAACTTCCTTAGTTGGGAAACATGAAATACGTTGTGAACTCCCGCCATCTTCTCTGGTAAGCCAACTCTATATGCCAAATTCCCGACTAGTTCAAGAACAGGGAATGGGCCAACAAATCTTGGTGCCAATTTGCCTCTCCTGCCAAATCGTATCACGCTCTTCAACGGAGAAATCTTGACAAACACCAAGTCACCAACGGAGAATTTTAAGTCTCTTCTCCTCTTATCAGCATAACTCTTCTGTCTATCCTGGGCAGCCTTCATTCGTTGTTGAATGATCTTAATCTTATCTGAAGTTTCCCTCACCACATCCGGTCCAAGCATAAACTTCTCGCCAGTCTCTATCCAACATGATGGTGAGTTGCACGGTCTTCCGTACAAAGCTTCATATGGAGCCATACCGATACTGGATTGGTAGCTATTATTATATGCAAACTCTACTAGATGCAAATGGTCATCCCATGATCCACCAAAATCCAATATACATGCTCTCAAGAGATCTTCCAATATACGATTCACCCTCTCCGTCTGACCGTCGGTCTGAGGATGATATGCGGTACTGAGATGTAATTCTGACCCTAGAGCCTCTTGTAAGCTCTTCCAAAACCCACTAGTAAACAACGGGTCTCGGTCACTCACAATGCTTTTAGGTACTCCATGAAATCTCACTACCCACTTCATATACAATTCTGCTAACTTAGCTGTCGTTCTGGTCGATTTGACTGGTATAAATCTTACACTCTTAGTCAATTGATCCACAATTACCCAAATGCTATCATGTCCCGATCTAGTCCTTGGTAAACCATCGATGAAATCCATCGAGACTTGCTCCCATTTTCATTCGGGAATCTCTAATGGTTGTAACAACCCACTAGGTTTCTTTTGCTCGGCTTTAACTAGCTAGCCATTCATGCATTTGGATATAAACTTCCCAACGTCTCTTTTCATCCCTTCCCAGTAGTAAGTCTGCTTCATGTCTCGATACATCTTATTACCACCGGGATGTATAGTCAGTTTTGAGTGATGATATTCTCTAAGCACTTCATCTCTCAAACCATTCACGTTGGGCATAACTAGTCTTCCATTCTTTCTAAGCCGTCCATCTCGATCAAGCCCATACACATTCATCTCCTCAACGTCGATGTCCATCTCTAACTTGGAGATGATTTCCAATAGATTAGGATCGTTCCTCTGGCTGGAACCAATCCGCTCTATCAAAGTTGGTCTGATCGCCAAACTAGCTAGCACTTCTGGATCCAATTCGCACTTTGGTCTGAAATTAAACCCCGCGATATACTCCAGTTGCTTCCATTCAAGAAACATAGCCCCTAAACTGGCATGTCTCCTACTCAAGGCATCGGCTACCGCATTACCTTTCCCAGGTGTATATGCGATATCAAAATCATACGAAGCCAAGAATTCTAACCATCTCTACTGACGGAGATTCAGATCCTTTTGGGAGAAAAGTGTGAAAACCCTTAACTTCCCCGGTGAGGAAAGCGTCGGATAGTTTGAGAACAAGCCACAACAGGACACATACAGAAGAACATTTCATTGTTAATTAAAACAATGCATCAGATTACAAGAATATACAGAGTATAAATGAATATAACACAGAAATATCAGAGATTTAAATTACATTTAAATACATAGCAGCGGAAAATAATACAATACACAACTAGAAGAGATATACGGATACAAAGCTTTCCGGATATCATTCCAGCTGTAAATCCAGGATCCTGTGAATATAAATCTGCAAAACCAAAACTACTAGCTGCCCGTGTCAAAATAAGGGCACCCAAAGTTTAGGTTAAAACAATAAACTCCAGGTCAGTCATGTGACTGGTGTGAGAACTAAAACAGTTATTAATCTTTATTTTTAAAGTTAGGTAAATCAAGGGACCACGCCGTATAACACGGAACGGGCTTCCTCCCAAGAATACCAGTGCATATAAGTAAACAGCGCAATGCTTTTCTAAAAATGAAGCTATTATAAGACCCAGGTCCCATCACACAATGCAACGCAGCCGAGGATAGGGTTTTCCCTTATAATAGCCAAACATGCTTAATACGTTTAAAACAAATCATTTGATACTACTATAAGTGCATAGTGTATAAAACAACTTCAAATCATAAGTATCAATCATAGGCGATATAAGCGCCCCATCCCACTATGTCGCCATACTAGGCTCTACAAATAAAACCGCAGAATCACGTATTTGGAAATTGGGTTTCCATCTATGAACCGAGGCAAAAGATGGTCCTCAACCGATTCGAGACTCTCTAGCCCGAGCCTCAGGACCCAGACTCAGGTGGGCCCTTGGATCCTCAGGGCCAGTCCACCGATGTGGATTAAACTTAAACGCTGAACATGCGTTTCCCCGCCCTATGGGGCGTAGGTGAGCCAACTAAATGACTCCATCGGTTCGAGAACGACCGATCAATCCGAGGCGCCTCGCAACAGCAACAACTACATAAGTCAAACTCGTCAGGGCGTGTAAAACCACTGACGCCACTTCTAGCTAGAAAGAAACGCATGCCCTCCCTGACGTCCTCTCCCGTTTTTGGTTCATACCGGGTGTGAAACTCGCGAAGCAAACGTTACACAAAGCTACGCCACAAAGGCCGTGCTTCGATCATCAACCACAAGACTTTGCTTTTCAACAGAAGCCTTGATCATTTGCCACTTAGGCATGCCACACAGGCAATTCACTCCATGCGATTTATATCCATCAATATATAACCCCTGAGCTCGTACGTCTCAGAGAAGGGCGTTAAGCAAGAGAATAAATTCTCCGCCGCCAAACAGATATATATTTAATAGAGATCAATCACACGGACTAAAATCCAATGTCAGACACACAGTCCATTTACAAGTCCGTTCTGGGTCTGAACGAAACCGGAGGCACCTAGTACCCCGCATATCCATCGATCTCCAAGTACGTCTGGACGATCACCAACTGTTTCCATCTTCTTGGGTGTACAGCCCAATCAAGATCCTCAGTAATCACCCAAACGACGTGAAGACTTCTGGTCTTCGACCACCATCTTCATCTTCGACTTATCGTCGTATCAGTTATTCAGAATGGGATAAACCCGGTCTTTCCGAATAACTAGCGTATACTTTAAATAAGTGTTACACAAACACAACATACGCCTCATTCCAATTTATCAGTCACTAACCATAAATTAATCAAGAGAATAATTCCCCAAATATTAACCCCGAAGGCCGAAACCAACATCAGATCAATATCTAGAAAACCATTCTGCTTGGCTAACCGACAGTTAGTTTCTAAATTTCACATTCATAGGGAAAGGTTCCCATTAATTTTATCAAAGATAAATCATTAAGATTTTATCCTTTAATCTTCTTTTGAATTTCGATTCAACTAGTCGGAATTAGCGAACCTTACCGTAGTAATCATTGGTTTTAATTTCCCAATCCCAACCTATTCATCCCATGAAGTAAAACTGGTAATACTTCATATCTAACACCACGGTGTTATCGGTAAATTCAATTACCATTTCACGTTCAAATCTAATTAAAGATTTTACTATCGCCTGGAGCAAAACTGGTGATACTCCACTCTCGATCATTTCAATCTAATTAAAGATTCATTAAAACTCCACTTAGTTTTAATCATTAACTGGGTTAAAGAATCCGTGTCATTTAAAACACGGTTCACGATAAACCCAAAGTCATATTCCATTAATTATCGGGTTAAAGAACGAGTGTTGTTTAAAACACTGTTCACGATAAACCCAAAATCACATTCATTAATTATCGGGTTAAAGAACGAGTGTTATTTAAAACACTGTTCACGATAAACCCAAAAATCAATATCAATTCAATTCCAATTAAATATTATTTAATTGGTACACTTCATTAAATCTAAATAACAAGATTTAATCTTTTCTCCACAGGGTTCAAGAACAGTGTTAATGAAGACACCATTCACGACAAACCCAAATCACATTTGATATTCAATACAAGGCTCTGAATAGAAAATATATCGGCTTATATTCAATATCAAATTCTACGATTAACAAATGTCGTATTTGAAATAACGATATAAATATATATCTTTCAAATTTCCATAACAACACCTGTATAATCACGAATTCCAACATCGAAATATTCCGAAGACAATTTCGATTCAAATCCACTCCAATGCAATCATTGGATATTCTGGTTATTTTTAAAACCCTTTTTAAATTCAATTTATTTATTTAAAGATAAATAGAATTATAATTCTAGTTTAAAACTAGTTCATTTCGATAAAAATCTATTTTTATCTTTTCAAATATGGAGTTTTTCATCCCAATTCTTTCTAAATCATTTCTTATGATTTTACACAAATTATTACTATTTTTAATAATTTTAACAAGGCCCGTACAGTCGATTTCCATCAACGGCCATCGAACTGCACTTACAACGACCTTTTTCAAATTTGATTTGGACGTAACTCCAAATCCAACCGTTAGATTTCTAATTTCTAATATTCGCTAGAAAGCTCTTTTCGATACGAACCCAACGGTTCCGGTTTTAGGAGGATCCGATGGTCGGATCTCCCGTAATGTCCGTTTGAAATAAATGGTCGAAATTCACGAACTGCCGCGGCGCGGCGCGTTCTATTCAGGCCATTATATTATATATATAATATATATAATATATATTTCGCCGATTTCTATTTAAAACGAATTATATAAATAGTTTTAAAATTCGTTTCAAAAGCAACTTCAACTTCCATTTCAATTCAAATCAAAATTGAATTCTTCTTTATAAATTCGTTTTAAAATACATTTCTATTCAATTCAAATTTCAATTCAATTTGAATTCATTTCAATTCGCTTTCAATTCAATTTGAATTCGTTTTCAATTCATTTCGAAATCGTTTTCAATTCAATTCATTTCGAAATCGTTTTCAATTCAATTCATTTCGAAATCGTTATATATTCAATTCATTTCGAAATCGTTTTATATTCAATTCATTTCGAAATCGTTCTATATTCAATTCATTTCGAAATCGTTTTCAATTCAATTCATTTCGAAATCATTTTCAATTCAATTCATTTCGAAATCGTTTTCAATTCAATTCATTTCGAAATCGTTTTCAATTCAAGTCATTTCGAAATCGTTTTCAATTCAATTCATTTCGAAATCGTTATATATTCAATTCATTTCGAAATCGTTATATATTCAATTCATTTCTAAATCGTTCTATATTCAATTCATTTCGAAATCGTTCTATATTCAATTCATTTCGAAATCGTTTTCAATTCAATTCATTTCGAAATCGTTTTCAATTCAATTCATTTCAAAATGAATAAAATCGATATAAATATCGTTCACGTCAAAATGGCGTCAATCTAATCAACACGGCTTAACGTATTTCTATTTTCAAATATTCTATTTCAAATATTTCTTTTTTTCAAAATAGTTGTTATTATCAAAATATTTCGTTCAACACATGACCAATCTCAATGGATGAGTACTGTCAACACATGAACCTTTATTTTATATTGATAAAGATGTAAATTTTATTACTAAAATATTTCGTTCAACACATGACCAATCTCAATGGATGAGTACTGTCAACACATGAACTTTGATTTTATATTAATAAAGATGTAAATTTTATTACTAAAATATTTCGTTCAACACATGACCAATCTCAACGGATGAGTACTGTCAACACATGAACTTTTATTTTATATTAATAAAGATGTAAATTTTATTACTAAAATATTTCGTTCAACACATGACCAATCTCAATGGATGAGTACTGTCAACACATGAACTTTTATTTTATATTATTCTTTATTTTCTAAATTGGAATAGGGCCCAATCAATCACCATATAATATTAATTATATGGATTTTCATACATCACATGTATATAATAGCATTGAAAAATAATCAACCATCAACCAAAGTGCACTACACTGTATAAGCATCAAATATAGATATCTAACGCTTATAACAGCCTGTCAATCAATCGATCGACATATTTAATTAATCAGGATGAGTGAACTTCATATTTCATCCCAACACCCGTGTGGGGTTTCAAACAATCAAACACAGATTTTATTTGTGCAGTTGGGCGATGTGTAAAATTTATCGACCCAATCAATGTCAGTCAAATCAGTGTACATAAACAAACCGTCCGGTCTGTAAATGAATATTTTATTTACATTCACGTTAAAAATTATATTTTTAACGATAAAATATTTTATTTCAACACATGAACCTTTATTTTATATTCAGTTCGTTTACGCAATAAAAATGATATTTTTATTTTTCTAATATATTTTAGAAAATTTCGGCGGCATAACGGCACGATACTAGAAACGGGACAAGGCCTAGCCTTATCCCCGGACTAGTGAAGGCCCACGCCATTCACACATCAATCAAATCCACCAAACAACCAAATTCAAGTTAAATAATCTGACTAATCTATGCAACCAAACAAACAAGTCCATGGTCTGTGGACGATTGTGTCGGGTGCTACTAAGCACCGTCTGCATCCTAGTATATATATATATATAACTAGAAAACTAAATTAAAGGGTGAGAAATTCTCACCGATAGCTATCCAATACCACGACTCTTCATTTAGAGAAATCTTCGCCATTCTCGCCCTTCGTCACTTTCGTTGTCCGCTTTCACTACATATATAAAAATCGAATTTTTATTTTGCTATTCAATATATAAAAATCGAATTTTTATTTCGTTGTTCAATATATAAAAATCGTATTTTTCTTTCTATGAACAAACTATAAAAATCTTATCATTATCATATTCAAAATCAAATCTTTTCTGTATTAAAAATCGTATATTTCCTATATTAAAAATCGTATATTTTTATTCACTTAAAAATCAGATTTTTACCTACTTAAAAATCATAAAAACTTACATTTTTCTCCGACGAAGAACATCCAAATCGAAGCATCAGGAAGCAATAGCGGAGTCGAGCATCCGAGAGGGGAAAAAAAG
This sequence comes from Allium sativum, assembly GCA_030737875.1. NCBI lineage: Eukaryota > Viridiplantae > Streptophyta > Magnoliopsida > Asparagales > Amaryllidaceae > Allium > Allium sativum. The sequence continues at coordinate 587,412,616 of CM060913.1, read as the reverse complement.
AAAGAGGGGTGCTGGTCTGCGTCGACCGAAGAAGGGCTTTGGGATTGGAGATTCAAAGTGGAGCAAGGAAACAGGGGAGGCCGGACCGGAGTTGGGAGGTTCGAGGGTGGAGGCGCCGGCCTACAGGTGGTGGAGGGGTAGGGCACAGGCCTAGGGTTTCGGGTGGGCTCGATTTGAGGCGCTGGGGTTTTCAACGAGGAGGGAAGGAGCGAACGAGGGTAGGTCGGAGAGAGGGGGGGTCCGGCACGGGGCTGGGGGAGGTCGCGGCTGCAAGGGGGTGGCGCTCGGTGGTCGCCTGGCGTCGAGGTTCCTCCGTTGGTTTCGTTGTTTTTTTTCCTTTTCCTTTAATTGAAACTGACTGGAAGAATAGAGGGGGGGTGTGTGCGTTGACCGGGCATAGGAGAGGAGGGTAGGGTATTTTTTTATTTTATTTAATTTATTTTCCCCAAAAAAAAACAACCTTTTTATTCGAACTCGAAACGGACTCCACCGACTGTCGTCCCTAGCGTATTACCCACATTCCGAACACAATGGGATATGTATTATAAGCTGATTCGATAGTTACAATCAGTTTCCGTTGAATTTACATTTAAATCATTATATTGAATTTTAAACGTACATTTCAAATTACCGGGGTCACATTCTAACTCTAAAAATTCCATAAAAATATTTTCTAGCTTCGTATTGACGATACGGTCCTAACAAAACTAATTTCGTCGAATTCTGAGACCGTTGGAAAAATGGCCATTTTCCAGTCGATTAAAATTAACTAAAACTGGTCAAACGCGTTTTCCTTTGCCACGCTCACATATTGATTCGAAAAATTATGAAATTTGGAACCTAGCAATAATTTGACACTGCGGACCTAACAAAACTGGTTTCGTCGAAATCCGAGGTCGTTTGCAAAATGTCCATTTTTAAGGGCCTGAATTCCATAGCGACTATTCAGAATTTTCAACCGGACATATCTTTTGATTCCTGCTATGAAATCTTGATTATTCGGATTCGTTGGAAAGATATTACCAATTAGATCCTAATGTTTTTGGTTTCACTAAAATCCGGATTGTTTTGCACCCGGTACATTCAATTGAAGTTTGAAATCGAATTATCTAACTACCGCGCCATTTTCAATTCTATTTATAATTATATATAAATATTTATATTCTAACGACGACGCGTATAATATATATGTTCGAATTCTATTCAAAATTAATTCTAGTCGATATTATTTAAAATAATTCATTTTAAATAATCAAAATTCGCTAAAATTGCCAAAATAAAAATTTTAAACTGGCCCAGATTTTCGGGTTGTTACAATCTCCCCCACTTAAAACTTTTCGTCCCCGAAAAGGAACAAAGTCGAAAGTGGTTTGATTAATCAACTCTACTTTCGATCTGGCTTTCATTCTCCAACTTTTCAGTTTCTGAGAATTTTCAAAATTTCAAAAATTTGGCTAACACCCTAAATTTTCGAAAAATTTCGCCATAACCTCCCCTGCACCGGGAGCATCGGGGAATTTCAAATAGCTTCCCCGATCCTTCTAATCTCAAAAAGAAAAAGAAAAAGCCAAGCGGCTAGCCAACAGGCTCATAAAATCATCATCACCCAAACAAAACAGTAAATTATGTAGTAAACATGTACCTATTTGTCGGGCAAACAAATTTTATTCTCTGCTCTAGCCTCCTTGCTATGACCTGTTCAATGTAAGTGCAAGTATATGCAAGCAAATGCGACCAATTTTCAATACAATACATTATCCGATCAAATTAGGCATAATGGTTCAAAATTTTTAAACAAATAAACAAACAACACAAACATCAATCAATTAGTTGATTAACGTTTCAAATTCATAATTTTGATATATATAAAGAAAATCATATTTTGATGCCAAATCACAACAATGTATTCTAGCTATATTAGTTTTGGTTCTCACACCAGTCTAATGGAAATATATAGAAAATCACACCTTCGAAACTCGAACATAAATGTTGATGATGCGATCGCTATCATCAATATCATCCTCGGGCGACTAGAGTGTGATGCTATATCTATCCAATATATTAAAACTTTGAATATACGTTTGCAAGGCGTATATGCAAATTCTTTATATACTGAATTGTCCAAAATCAATATAAACAAATAATCAAATACGAATAGTTGATTTAAATTTGCAAAACAAAATTTGTTTTCATTTGAAAAATATACTCTTCACACTCGTTCTAGGATACTACTGATCCCATCTCTAACGAGTCATTCTCATTGGATATTACTAATCCAATATCTGATGAATTCTTTCGTACGGTTCTAATGTGTCTTGTTCTCTGCTTTGTAAACCAAAGCTCTGATACCAACTGTGAAAACCCTTAACTTCCCCGGTGAGGAAAGCATCGGATAGTTCGAGAACGAGCCACAATAGGACACATAGAGAAGAACATTTCATTGTTAATTAAAACAATGCATCAGATTACAAGAATATACAGAGTATAAATGAATATAACACAGAAATATCAGAGATTTAAATTACATTTAAATACATAGCAGCGGAAAATAATACAATACACAACTAGAAGAGATATACGGATACAAAGCTTTCCGGATATCATTCCAGCTGTAAATCCAGGATCCTATGAATATAAATCTGCAAAACCAAAACTACTAGCTGCCCGTGTCAAAATAGGGGCACCCAGAGTTTAGGTTAAAACAATAAACTCCAGGTCAGTCATGTGACTGGTGTGAGAACTAAAACAGTTATTAATCTTTATTTTTAAAGTTAGGTAAATCAAGGGACCACGCCGTATAACACGGAACGGGCTTCCTCCCAAGAATACCAGTGCATATAAGTAAACAGCGAATGCTTTTCTAAAAATGAAGCTATTATAAGACCCAGGTCCCATCACACAATGCAACGCAGCCGAGGATAGGGTTTTCCCTTATAATAGCCAAACATGCTTAATACGTTTAAAACAAATCATTTGATACTACTATAAGTGCATAGTGTATAAAACAACTTCAAATCATAAGTATCAATCATAGGCGGCATAAGCGCCCTATCCCACTATGTCGCCATACTAGGCTCTACAAATAAAACCACAGAATCACGTATTTGTAAATTGGGTTTCCATCTATGAACCGAGGCAAAAGATAGTCCTCAACCGATTCGAGACTCTCTAGCCCGAGCCTCAGGACCCAGACTCAGGTGGGCCTTTGGATCCTCAGGGCCAGTCCACCGATGTGGATTAAACTTAAACCCTGAACATGCGTTTCCCCGCCCTATGGGGCGTAGGTGAGCCAACTAAATGACTCCATCGGTTCGAGAACGACCGATCAATCCGAGGCGCCTCGCAACAGCAACAACCACATAAGTCAAACTCGTCAGGGCGTGTAAAACCACTGACGCCACTTCTAGCTAGAAAGAAACGCATGCCCTCCCTGACGTCCTCTCCCGTTTTTGGTTCATACCGGGTGTGAAACTCGCGAAGCAAACGTTACACAAAGCTACGCCACAAAGGCCGTGCTTCGATCATCAACCACAAGACTTTGCTTTTCAACAGAAGCCTTGATCATTTGCCACTTAGGCATGCCACACAGGCAATTCACTCCATGCGATTGATATCCATCAATATATAACCCCTGAGCTCGTACGTCTCAGAGAAGGGCGTTAAGCAAGAGAATAAATTCTCCGCCGCCAAACAGATATATATTTAATAGAGATCAATCACACGGACTAAAATCCAATGTCAGACACACAGTCCATTTACAAATCTGTTCTGGGTCTGAACGAAACCGGAGGCACCTAGTACCCCGCATATCCATCGATCTCCAAGTACGTCTGGACGATCACCAACTGTTTCCATCTTCTTGGGTGTACAGCCCAATCAAGATCCTCAGTAATCACCCAAACGACGTGAAGACTTCTGGTCTTCGACCACCGTCTTCATCTTCGACTTATCGTCGTATCAGTTATTCAGAATGGGATAAACCCGGTCTTTCCGAATAACTCGCGTATACTTTAAATAAGTGTTACACAAACACAACATACGCCTCATTCCAATTTATCAGTCACTAACCATAAATTAATCAAGAGAATAATTCCCCAAATATTAACCCTGAAGGCCGAAACCAACATCAGATCAATATCTAGAAAACCATTCTGCTTGGCTAACCGACAGTTAGTTTCTAAATTTCACATTCATAGGGAAAGGTTCCCATTAATTTTATCAAAGATAAATCATTAAGATTTTATCCTTTAATCTTCTTTTGAATTTCGATTCAACTAGTCGGAATTAGCGAACCTTACCGTAGTAATCATTGGTTTTAATTTCCCAATCCCAACCTATTCATCCCATGAAGTAAAACTGGTAATACTTCATATCTAACACCATGGTGTTATCGGTAAATTCAATTACCATTTCACGTTCAAATCTAATTAAAGATTTTACTATCGCCTGGAGCAAAACTGGTGATACTCCATTCTCGATCATTTCAATCTAATTAAAGATTCATTAAAACTCCACTTAGTTTTAATCATTAACTGGGTTAAAGAATCCGTGTCATTTAAAACACGGTTCACGATAAACCCAAAGTCACATTCCATTAATTATCGGGTTAAAGAACGAGTGTTGTTTAAAACACTATTCACGATAAACCCAAAATCACATTCATTAATTATCGGGTTAAAGAACGAGTGTTGTTTAAAACACTGTTCACGATAAACCCAAAAATCAATATCAATTCAATTCCAATTAAATATTATTTAATTGGTACACTTCATTAAATCTAAATAACAAGATTTAATCTTTTCTCCACAGGGTTCAAGAACAGTGTTAATGAAGACACCATTCACGACAAACCCAAATCACATTTGATATTCAATACAAGGCTCTGAATAGAAAATATATCGGCTTATATTCAATATCAAATTCTACGATTAACAAATGTCGTATTTGAAATAACGATATAAATATATATCTTTCAAATTTCCATAACAACACCTGTATAATCACGAATTCCAACATCGAAATATTCCGAAGACAATTTCGATTCAAATCCACTCCAATGCAATCATTGGATATTCTGGTTATTTTTAAAACCCTTTTTAAATTCAATTTATTTATTTAAAGATAAATAGAATTATAATTCTAGTTTAAAACTAGTTCATTTCGATAAAAATCTATTTTTATCTTTTCAAATATGGAGTTTTTCATCCCAATTCTTTCTAAATCATTTCTTATGATTTTACACAAATTATTACTATTTTAAATAATTTTAACAAGGCCCGTACAGTCGATTTCCATCAACGGCCATCGAACTGCACTTACAACGACCTTTTTCAAATTTGATTTGGACGTAACTCCAAATCCAACCGTTAGATTTCTAATTTCTAATATTCGCTAGAAAGCTCTTTTCGATACGAACCCAACGGTTCCGGTTTTAGGAGGATCCGATGGTCGGATCTCCCGTAATGTCCGTTTGAAATAAATGGTCGAAATTCACGAACTGCCGCGGCGCGGCGCGTTCTATTCAGGCCATTATATTATATATATAATATATATTTCGCCGATTTCTATTTAAAACGAATTATATAAATAGTTTTAAAATTCGTTTCAAAAGCAACTTCAACTTCCATTTCAATTCAAATCAAAATTGAATTCTTCTTTATAAATTCGTTTTAAAATACATTTCTATTCAATTCAAATTTCAATTCAATTTGAATTCATTTCAATTCGCTTTCAATTCAATTTGAATTCGTTTTCAATTCATTTCGAAATCGTTTTCAATTCAATTCATTTCGAAATCGTTTTCAATTCAATTCATTTCGAAATCGTTATATATTCAATTCATTTCGAAATCGTTTTATATTCAATTCATTTCGAAATCGTTTTATATTCAATTCATTTCGAAATTGTTTTCAATTCAATTCATTTCGAAATCGTTTTCAATTCATTTCGAAATCGTTTTCAATTCAATTCATTTCGAAATCGTTTTCAATTCAATTCATTTCGAAATCGTTTTCAATTCAATTCATTTCGAAATCGTTATATATTCAATTCATTTCGAAATCGTTATATATTCAATTCATTTCGAAATCGTTCTATATTCAATTCATTTCGAAATCGTTCTATATTCAATTCATTTCGAAATCGTTTTCAATTCAATTCATTTTGAAATCGTTTTCAATTCAATTCATTTCGAAATCGTTTTCAATTCAATTCATTTCAAAATGAATAAAATCGATATAAATATCGTTCACGTCAAAATGGCGTCAATCTAATCAACACGGCTTAACGTATTTCTATTTTCAAATATTCTATTTCAAATATTTCTTTTTTTCAAAATAGTTGTTATTATCAAAATATTTCGTTCAACACATGACCAATCTCAATGGATGAGTACTGTCAACACATGAACCTTTATTTTATATTGATAAAGATGTAAATTTTATTACTAAAATATTTCGTTCAACACATGACCAATCTCAATGGATGAGTACTGTCAACACATGAACTTTGATTTTATATTAATAAAGATGTAAATTTTATTACTAAAATATTTCGTTCAACACATGACCAATCTCAACGGATGAGTACTGTCAACACATGAACTTTTATTTTATATTAATAAAGATGTAAATTTTATTACTAAAATATTTCGTTCAACACATGACCAATCTCAATGGATGAGTACTGTCAACACATGAACTTTTATTTTATATTATTCTTTATTTTCTAAATTGGAATGAGGCCCAATCAATCACCATATAATATTAATTATATGGATTTTCATGCATCACATGTATATAATAGCATTGAAAAATAATCAACCATCAACCAAAGTGCACTACACTGTATAAGCATCAAATATAGATATCTAACGCTTATAATAGCCTGTCAATCAATCGATCGACATATTTAATTAATCAGGATGAGTGAACTTCATATTTCATCCCAACACCCGTGTGGGGTTTCAAACAATCAAACACAGATTTTATTTGTGCAGTTGGGCGATGTGTAAAATTTATCGACCCAATCAATGTCAGTCAAATCAGTGTACATAAACAAACCGTCCGGTCTGTAAATGAATATTTTATTTACATTCACGTTAAAAATTATATTTTTAACGATAAAATATTTTATTTCAACACATGAACCTTTATTTTATATTCAGTTCGTTTACGCAATAAAAATGATATTTTTATTTTTCTAATATATTTTAGAAAATTTCGGCGGCATAACGGCACGATACTAGAAACGGGACAAGGCCTAGCCTTATCCCCGGACTAGTGAAGGCCCACGCCATTCACACATCAATCAAATCCACCAAACAACCAAATTCAAATCAAATAATCTGACTAATCTATGCAACCAAACAAACAAGTCCATGGTCTGTGGACGATTGTGTCGGGTGCTACTAAGCACCGTCTGCATCCTAGTATATATATATAACTAGAAAACTAAATTAAAGGCTGAGAAATTCTCACCGATAGCTATCCAATACCACGACTCTTCATTTAGAGAAATCTTCGCCATTCTCGCCCTTTGTCACTTTCGTTGTCCGCTTTCACTACATATATAAAAATCGAATTTTTATTTTGCTATTCAATATATAAAAATCGAATTTTTATTTCATTGTTCAATATATAAAAATCATATTTTTCTTTCTATGAACAAACTATAAAAATCTTATCATTATCATATTCAAAATCAAATCTTTTCTGTATTAAAAATCGTATATTTCCTATATTAAAAATCGTATATTTTTATTCACTTAAAAATCAGATTTTTACCTACTTAAAAATCATAAAAACTTACATTTTTCTCCGACGAAGAACATCCAAATCGAAGCATCAGGAAGCAATAGCGAAGTCGAGCATCCGAGAGGGGAAAAAAAGAAAGAGGGGTGCTGGTCTGCGCCGATCGAAGAAGGGCTTTGGGATTGGAGATTCAAAGTGGAGCGAGGAAACAGGGGAGGCCGGACCGGAGTTGGGAGGTTCGAGGATGGAGGCGCCGGCCTATAGGTGGTGGAGGGGTAGGGCACAGGCCTAGGGTTTCGGGTGGGCTCGATTTGAGGCGCTGGGGTTTTCAATGAGGAGGGAAGGAGCGAACGAGGGTAGGTCGGAGAGAGGGGGGGTCCGGCACGGGGCTGGGGGAGGTCGCGGCTGCAAGGGGGTGGCGCTCGGTGGTCGCCTAGCGTCGAGGTTCCTCCATTGGTTTCGTTGTTTTTTTTCCTTTTCCTTTAATTGAAACTGACTGGAAGAAAAGAGGGGGGGTGTGTGCGTTGACCGGGCATAGGAGAGGAGGGTAGGGTATTTTTTTATTTAATTTAATTTATTTTCCCCCAAAAAAAACAACCTTTTTATTCGAACTCGAAACGGACTCCACCGACTGTCGTCCCTAGCGTATTACCTACATTCCGAACACAATGGGATATGTATTATAAGCTGATTCGATAGTTACAATCAGTTTCCGTTGAATTTACATTTAAATCATTATCTTGAATTTTAAACGTACATTTCAAATTACCGGGGTCACATTCTAACTCTAAAAATTCCATAAAAATATTTTCTAGCTTCGTATTGACGATACGGTCCTAACAAAACTAGTTTCGTCGAATTCTGAGAACGTTGGAAAAATGGCCATTTTCCAGTCGATTAAAATCAACTAAAACTGGTCAAACACGTTTTCCTTTGCCACGCTCACATATTAATTCGAAAAATTATGAAATTTGGAACCTAGCAATAATTTGACACTGCGGACCTAACAAAACTGGTTTCGTCGAAATCCGAGGTCGTTTGCAAAATGTCCATTTTTAAGGGCCTGAATTCCATAGCGACTATTCAGAATTTTCAACCGGACATATCTTTTGATTCCCGCTATGAAATCTTGATTATTTGGATTCGTTGGAAAGATATTACCAATTAGATCCTAATGTTTTTGGTTTCACTAAAATCCGGATTGTTTTGCACCCGATACATTCAATTGAAGTTTGAAATCGAATTATCGAACTACCGCGCCATTTTCAATTCTATTTATAATTATATATAAATATTTATATTCTAACGACGACGCGTATAATATATACGTTCGAATTCTATTCAAAATTAATTCTAGTCGATATTATTTAAAATAATTCATTTTAAATAATCAAAATTCGCTAAAATTGCCAAAATAAAAATTTTAAACTGGCCCAGATTTTCGGGTTGTTACAAAAAGATACTTTAACGATTTATTATCGGTGAACAACTCAAATATTTCCCCTAAGAGATAATGTCTCCCCATCTTCAGCGCAAACACGATCGCTGCTAGTTCCAAATCATGGGTAGGATACTTCTTCTCATGCAGCTTTAGCTGCCGACTAGCATAAGCTACAACCCTACCTCCTTGCATCAATACAGCACCTAGTCCGGTACCACAAGCATCCATGTATACCATCATTTCTTCATACCCTTTAGGAATGACTAATACTGGCGCACGCGTCAACTTTTCTTTTAGACTCTTGAATGCATTCTCACACACTCCGTCCCAGACGAAGGACTGATTCTTCTTAGTCAACTGAGCCAACGGTGCTGCTATCTTGGAGAAGTCCTGGATAAACTTACGATAATATCCAGCTAACCCCAAGAAACTTCTTACATCTGTTGCATTCTTGGGCGTAGGCCAATCCTGTACCGTAGCTACCTTCGCAGGGTCCACGACAATACCATTTTCTGAAACAACATGGCCCAAGAATCTCACTTCCCTTCTCCAAAAATGACACTTAGAGAATTTTGCTTTCAATTGGTGTTTCCTCAACACCTCCATCACTATCCTCAAGTGGCCCTTGTGTTCCTCCTCTGTCCTTGAGTAAACAAGGATATCGTCTACGAACACAAGAACAAACTTATTCAACTGATCTCTGAATACTCGATTCATAAGATCCACAAAATAGGCTGGTGCATTGGTCAACACAAATGGCATGACCAACCACTCATAGAATCCAGACGGCGTCCTAAATGCCGTTTTCGGAGCACTCCCATCCGCCACTCGGAGCTGATGAAATCTTGTCGCGAGGTCCAACTGGGAGAACACTCTTGCTCATTCCAGTTGATCAAACAAATCATCTATTCGCGGTAGAGGATACTTATTCTTCCTCGTTACCTTATTCAACTCGCGATAGTCCACACACAAACGAAGGGAACCATCTGCCTTAGTGGCAAACACAACTGGTGCTCCCCACTCGGAGACACTTCTTCTAATAAATCCCTTCTTCAAAAGATTGCTGACTTGCACCCCGAGCTCTCGCTGCTCCCTTGGTGCCATACGACGAAGTGGCATCACTATAGGTCTGGCATCTTTCACTAAATCAATACGGAACTCAATCTCTCGGTGTGGTGGAAGCCCGGTCACCTCCTCAAAGACGTCCAAATATTGGCCAACCACGGGCACATCTGACAACTCATCCTGCGGGATGTCGAAGGAATTTATAAAACTAGCCATTACCCCATCACTAGGTAGACTACCAAACACTACACTCCGCCCATCATCCGCCCTAACTATCACCAAAAAGCCCTCACAGTCTACCACCACCCCGTATCTTTGGAGCCAATCGACTCCCAATATAATGCCAGACCCAGTAAAGCCCAAAACAAAGCAATCACAAACAAACATACATCCATGACTCGATAAGACCACATTTCGGCAAATCATACTAAGGCTAGTCGAACCACCAATCGGGTTCGTCACAACCAATGGTCTATCGACTATCTCGGGTTTCAGTCCCAACCTATCTACCAGGTCACTAGATATGAAGGAACGGGAAGCCCCAGTATCAAACAAAACTCAAACTGGTACATCGTAAATAGAAAGCATACCTTGAATAACAACATTCTTTCCTTTCTCCGCCGCAGTTGGGGCATTCGACGAAGAAGGAACAGCATCAATAGCATATGCTTTCACAATCTGCTTCTCCTTAAGAGGTTGCGGACACTTGTCCTTATGATGTCCCACTTGACCACAGTTATAGCACTTCCTTTCCGCTGGCTTAGCCCGACATTCTTTAGCATAATGGCCCTTCTTACCACAGCTGAAGCACTCAACATCTTTCTTGTTCTTTTTCTGGCCATCCTTAGATTGGCTCTGCTTCCTCTTATTCTGAGAGTTATTCTTGCCTCCACCGCCTACTTGCGGCTTCAGCCCTTCTGCAGATGCAGCCTCAGTCTTTGGCTTAGGGTAAAGACTCTCTGATCTCAAAGCTTTCCACACAATCGATTCAAAGGTCTCATCGATGTGGTTGATAAGCCTTTCCCCCAAGTATCCATCCAACCCAGTAATGAACTTCTCATTCTTCTTCTCAGGAGTATCGATAAGAGATAGTCCATACTTTGACAAAGTGTCGAACTCAGCAATATAATCAGAGACTGCCCTACCATTCTGCTTGAGTTCCAAGAATCTCTTAAACAACACTGACTTCTGGGCAGCCGGAATGAACTTCTCGCTAAAGCAAGCCTTGAACTGATCCCAAGTAACCTGATCTTCTGGAGTAGCTGTTCTAATGGCATTCCACCAATTAATCGCTCGCCCTTGCAGCTGACGAGACCCTAGCCTTCTCTTCATCGCATCCTCAAGACCCAAGTCGTTGAAGATACGATCACAGCTATCCAACCAATCTTGAACATATGTGGCCGACTCTGTTCCGTGGGACGGCTTCCCACCAAGGTTAGTGTAATCATTGCACAACTTGGCGAAATCGACCCTAGGCGCCAGCACTACTGGACCATCACCAATTCCGGGATTGGGAACTGCCCCTTGCACCTCCCTAAGCATGTCTCTCATGAGGTCAGTAAACATCTCCCTCATGTCAACAGCATTCCCATTATTGGCTCCCCTACCAGCACCTCTTGCATATCGGCTCATCATCAATCTGTAAAAGGGGAAACGATTAACGACCCCATAGTGGTGCTAGTGCAGTACGACTTCATTCTTATACTACTAATAGTATATATATAGCTTTTGAAAACCAAAGTAATCACAAATACGCGCTCTCATATACGTACTATCTCTCCCTAGTGTCTTTCCCTAGGTTAACTACGCAACCTAGAGCTCTGATACCAAATGTGACGGCCCGCCCTGCACCAACCGACATTTACTCCAAAAGTGCGCTGTACACATGTCCAGTTAGCACGGGACGGATCGTCAGAAGGAAAGGGAAGAAGGATACGAACTAACAAAGAACCTGTAGAATGTCTCACAGCGCATAGAACAAAGTATAATAGTAACATACTTGACATAAACAGGTGAGACAGTGCATAAGCTGAAACAACTAACATAGCAGCGGAAAATCCAAGTACAGCTTATGATCCAAAGTTAACATTATTACAACTTTTCAAACTGTCTCAAAAAGCAAAAGTAAGATAAAGGAGGTACACTACTAATGCCCAAGTAGCGACCACCAACGACACAGGGAGAATATCTATATATCATATGTGGAAGCCTCCTGCTCGCCTCCGAATTAGCTACTCGCGCATCACCAGCTAACCTGTCTCTAGTCTGCTCGTGTGAGCACCCAGAGTAATAAGAAGAGACATAAAACTCTGGGTCGGATGTAAAGCCTGGTAAGAGCGATAAGCATCTAAACAGAACAATAACAGGTAGACTAAAACATACCTGAACCTGGACCTGTAACCAAAGAGTTAGCACTACATACTGTACAACACACTAAGGTGCCATTTCAAATGGTGTAAAGATAACGGGGGTGGGGGTGTGCATGTCATAGTGATGGCAAACAATCAAACATAGCAACCATCCTCACATCTCTCACTCAGTTCATAAAGCATACAATATTCACCACTTCGATCACCCAACATACCTTGCTATGATCACTTTGCCCCCATGAAGTCATAAATGGCTTCACTGCACTGATACATAGCCACTAATCCTTTGCTATGTCCACTTTGCCCCATGGAGTCGCAATGACTCCACTGCACTGGCTCATAGCCTCACTAATCCTTTACTATGTCCACTCTGCCCCACGGAGTCGCAATGACCCCACTGCATTGGCTCCTAGTCTTACTATGCATCACTTTGCCCCTCGAGTCATAATGACTCTACTGCACTGATAACGCAGTCTTGCTACCATCACCTTGCCCCTCGAGTCATAATGACTCTACTGCACTGATAAGTAGCCCATCATCCATTTTCAGTGGTGAATCGAAGTTATGAACGTCGACAACTCCTTAGCACACGTCCCGTAGCAAAGCCCAACTATGAAGTGAACTCATTGGTTCCCAACTAGATCCTGAGCTCTAACTTCCATTTGGACTACCTTTGCATCTCGGGTCATTGGTCATCACCGGATCAGTTCGGATCCCCTCTTAGCCATCAGTTCGGTTCGGAGTGCTCCTTCGTAGGATCGGATCGGGTCATCGTCACCTCAGCAGATCAGATTGAATCTCCACGTCCAGTCGCCATCACCGATTCAGATCGGAGTCCTCCAGTTTGCCACGGTTCGGATCGGCTTCTTCTTTCCAAGCCTCATCGAAGTACATCGGTTCGGGTCGAGTGCCATGGCGGATCAGGTCGGAGAACACCAGGCGGGTCGGATCGGATGGTGCGTGCCACAAGAAGAGCGAATAGATCGAAGAATGAAGTATGGGAGCGGATCGGGTCCTCCCTCCGTTCCGATCCGGATTGGTCTGTTTTCCTGCACTTCTTCCCGCAAGCAATTTACGCCACTCGACGGCGTTTTCGACCATTCTACCTATTCTAATTAATCACAAAACATACCATACAGTCATAGCAACAAGTAGAAGCGACCTCAAATACCAAAACATCAATATGATAGGTTAAAATGGATCAAACTTACCCAAAACCCCATATTTCCCCTTAAGCATGTTTAGGTGAAACTAATGATGTGGTTAGCAAAACTTAACCAAATTAACCCAAATTCATATCAGAGGTCTAAAACATCATTTCGAATTTTATAAATATTTTTCCATAGTTTTATCATGTTTAAATTCGCTAATTAACACTAATTACCCTTAATTAGCCATAATTAGTGAGGAACTATGCAAATCACTCACCTTAGCCACGAATAAAACTTAGATCTGAAGTAAATATCTGATTTGGTGCGAATCCCGATGCTAAGCAGCAGCTCTAACATTGATTTGGTGTAGATCTCCCTTGATTTGACGTTGCTAAGCTTAATCCTTGATTAGAAGATGATTTGGAGGTGATTTAGAAGTTGGAGGCCATTTTTAGGGTTTCTTGGAGGTAAGTGGAGGCTAGAAAACTGAAATGGAATGATTCTCTAACTCCTTTCAGTCTCCCCATAACCCTAATCCCGAAATGGGTTATGGGCCCATTCACTAATCACCCTATTTGGCCCGGTTAAGCAGTTTTTTCACCTTCCAAACTTTATTTCAGCCATATCTCCCAAACGGTAAGTCCGTTTTTCACATATGACCACTCTACGGAAAGGTAAACCATCAAACGAATCTAATGGAAGTGGTTTCAGGTCAAAATTCCTTTCCAGTCAAAAGTTATGGCCAAAACAAGATCAGCTAGGGGCAAAACGATCATTTAAAAATCGACAAAAATCATGAACATGGGAAATGAGTCCAATGGTTGTTTCCCAAAGTTACATGACCATACAAATTCATATGGGAAAGAAATAAATATTCTACGATACTTCGGTGCGTAGAATGCGGGTTGTTACAAAGATCCTTTGAAATGGAAAAGTCCTGGTCCATTTATAGGTGCTACAGTAATCAGGTTCAGCATAGGGTAGTTTTTGGAAATTCGAAGTCGAAGCTAGTGGGCTAAGCCACGTTCATAAGTAAAGAGAGTGGGGGATTCTGGATCGGTCAACCCTCTCTAGTTTGGTGCCAATTATGATTGAGGAAATTGGATAAGGGGCGAGTTCATTTACCAAATCGGCATACTCGATTCGGTTCTGATCCGAATTCGGATCGGTACCGAATTAGGTATGCCGATCAGGAGAAGGAATACCACCTTTTCAAATTTCCCCAAGTCCAAGCCTTGCTTAAGTCCATCTTAATTAAATCCAAAATTTTCACATCCAATCTATATTCTCGGGTTTTCACCGATCCATAGTAAACAATATATGCCGAATGGATGTTTCCTGATGTCGAACCAGGGTTTGTTAGAGAATATCAATATGAAGTTAAGCATTGAATGTTGAACCAAAGTTTCCTAGTGGAACCATGTCGAACTGAGGTGATGGAGCTAGGCCGAACTGGGCTCTGGGGAGTTATATTGATCCACATATAGTTATTCATGCCGAACTAGAGTTTGATGAGGCCATGCCAAACTCAATGCACTAATCTGAGTGAACTAAACCAAAATCCAAGTTTTCGTGAACTCCCAGCTCTAACCATTATCTTCCCAATTTGTCTATCTCAGTACTCAAATACTGAGCAATCCAATAGCTAGAAATCCAAAATATGTATGCCTCACCAAAAGGCAGGTCAAAACGGAGATAGAAAGATATGCCAATATACTACATATAGATTTTTAGAGTGCAATAACCACTAAGAAGAAAGGTATGCTAGCATAAAGCATAGGAGTTTGACCAAATGACTAAATTGCTAAAACAATTGACACAACATAGCACCACACAGGATGCAACATAATGCTTACGGTTACCATAAGGAAGGCACACCACACAGTGGCCAATTCAATTGCCTAAGACATACATACTATAAAACGACCTTCTCCACGTAGGGAGAGAAAGATAGCAACGACAAATCACTTAAGGGAAATCGAACTTCCATGCAACATCATCCAAAAACATCCACATACCATTACCACAAAAGATTCAATGACTTAGCCAAATACCTAAAACAACTTACTTGCATCGCAACATCTTGACATACTAATGTATGACATGAGAAAAAATAAAGGATACCACTCCAAAACATGGCAGCAATCAGAAGCATACAACAAAGTTACAAGTAGACAGATTGTAGAAGTAGGCCAAGGCTGCGAAAAACCCATACGCCTAGCACGACAACCTAAAAAGAAGTGGAACTTCGCCGTTGTAGAAAGATCACCGAGAAGACATAGCCGATAAGGTGATAAATCGTCTCGTGCTAGACAACCTTGAAACAAACCAAGCACAGCCCACTAGCACAACAAGAAGCCGAACTCCTCAACAAAATTCTACCACAAAGAAGAGAGGACAATAACATAATCATAAAATTAAACTTATCCTAGAGGAGAAAAGGTAGGTGAACATGAGCGACACACAAATCACTAGCAAATCCAATTATCCACCATATTAGAGTTATCACCGTGGAAAGTGGATGGCATGGAGGTAGATCTCCAAAAAATAGACCTAAAAAAAACCACAACCCAAACTAACACACGAACGCAGAACAAAAAATAAAAACCAACTCACCAGCATCACCCAGATTAACAGTAGGCATAAACGACCAATAATACGACTCCAACCACGCCATAAGAAGGAACAACCAACCATTACCAAAAGGGCAACTTCAACTGAAAACGGCTTTGAAAGTCGACATTAGAGGTTGACAAATCGATCAAGATAACAAAAAGAGGGATATCAAAACTCATGCATGATTCAATTGGAGTTAGAAATGAAGAGAATAAAATTCAAGTGAGCGAGAAAATATGGTATATAGATCTGGAAAAATTGACAATTTGGATTTATGCGAGGAGGAAGCAACAATGCAACAGTAATAGGGAAAGATAGGGATGAGGGAAAAGAGAGTATTGGAAAGACGAGAAGAGGCAGTGGAAAGAAATTAAAAAAGGTTGTGGTGGCAGAAGGAGAAACTAATCCCCCTTAATGAGAATTGATACTGTTAAAAAAGGATCTAACTTGGTTGTTTTATAATATTAGTCTATTTAACTTATTTAAACTTGTTTTATATAAATATTACAAAAATTGTTAAATTGTTTGATATTATTAAAGTTTGTATTATTGGAATTGTATTTATGTTATAAACTATTATTTGTTAAATTATTTTATATTATTAAATTGTTTGATTTTAGGTTATCATACAATTTAAAGTTTTTATTTTTAAATTACTATTTTTTTTTTTATATATTTGGTTAACAAGATTTAATGAGCATCCAAGTATTTATTTTATCATTGTTTAAAAGGGTATGAGATTTTTAATCATATTTCATAGAGAAAATATTTAAGTAAAGTTTTGTAAAGAAAATTTATAAAGTAATTTATAAATAGTTTTACTTAAGTATTTTTTAAAAACATCTAGCAAATAGTATTTTGAATATTAATGGATTAATCCATTTAATATGCTTTAAAAGTAAGATAGCTTTCCAGATTAATTTATGAATATACCTTTACCATTAGGATAGGTATATGAAAATTCCTAGGTATAAATATATTCATATTTTTTTATAATATACCTAGGTCAGTGAGATAGGCATATAAATATATAAATATTGCATATATAAATATATATATATATATATAATGTTTTTGCACATACTTAAGTCGTTGTGATAAGTATATGCATATATAAACATTTCTAATATTAAAAAATACTTTATGAATGTACATAGGTTCGTAGGACATGTATATGAATGTATATATGTGTTGAAAATACAATGCTACACACATGCTTAAGTTAGTGAGATATGTATGTGTATATTTATTTCGAGTATGGAAATAATGACCAATGAATATACTTACAAATTTAAGAAAGCATACGGAAATGGTTTCCAAATTATATAAATTTTTTACTAATAAAGGATTAATTAAATATGACTTAGGGAACTCAGTTAAGAAATGAATCCCTAGATGATTGTTGTTTAGGTATTTGATAGATAATTAACATAGTATCAATTTTTGGCAAGTTTTAATACATCGATTATAGTTTTGAAGAGATCGAGAGTGGATGTAGTTGTTCGAAAACCACTTCAATACGACTGAGTGATGTAATTGAAAGGTTTAGGAAATAATGAACAATTTAAAATGAAAAATGAATAATAAATTGCAATGTAGTCTCAGACCTCATCAACTAGTAATGATTGAATCAGGGGATATGCTGCAGGGTTACGTGAGTCGCCCCCATTAGGATATATTTATCACCAACCTAGAACGGTTGACGCTTTGATTACTGCATGCTTGGTAGGTTGCTAATCACGACCATGGTGGCGACATATTCGGTACCGTCAAGTTTGAGAGGCATGTTGGTTCTATATTAGCATGTGTGAAAGATGTCTTTGCTACCTTGGTACACTTATCTAGAGAGGAACTGTAATGGGCGGTACCCTAGTCCGTGGTCATTTTATGGAATCCAAACCCCAATACATACGTTTATGGTTTTAGTTGTAAACTATTATGCAATAATTTAATTAATTTAACAACTTCATCTATGATTAATATTTATTTTGATATTATAAACATTATTATTATGTCTTTGGATTTTGATATGAAGTGTTTTGGTTATTGTAAGGTTAAAATCCATCTATGTTTATGTACGGTGTGGTCTTAAGAGATACCTTTGATTTCAAAGGTTTATAACATGAAGAACAAAGTTTATTGTGACTTAAATTTTCTTATATCGGTTTACCAAACTGACTTGGGTGTTATTTTATTATAAAGATCAAGTTAGACAGAGTATATTACAGGATAATTTAGGTTTACTTGAGTTTAGAAAATGAGTTAGATCCAAAGATCTTCTATAGATTCATGTTTTCCATTGTGCTAATTCTCTTTGTTGTTATCTGAGTTTCATTAGGAAGGTTATTATAATTGTTCATGTTAGTGTTAGTTGGTTACACTAACATTGTATTTGTAAATTAGAAGATATTTTTTGTAAAGTTTTGTTATATATTATATTTTATCCCCTTCGATTGTAAGGTTTTGTTCTATCTTGTTTTTTTTTCTTTAACCCTTAGTGATTAATTTTCTCACTTGAACATACGACACGTGGATAATGTGGATGTAAGTGTCAAATCTAAGGGTCATAAAATTGGATCTTTACAATATTACTTATATTATGGATAGAATTCTGTCTTCTGTGATGCCTCGTAAAAGAAAAAACAATTTTCCGTCACTTTTTTCAGATCTAGATAGTGTTTCAGCCAATAGGTCAGGCAGGCTCTTCTATGCAACCATGCCTCTCGACAAACTCATGCCTCCTTCTTCTACCATAAGTGTGTTGTTGTTGACTGCTCTCTGACTCCCCTACGCTTCAAACTTGGGTTTGATCCAGATGGTAAACTGCCACTTGTAAAACCCGAATTTGAACTTGTGAAACCGAATTTACATAACAGGCATGGCCTTGTTGATTCCTCTCTCTATTCTTTTGGATGAAACTGCCACTCTCCTCGCCCCAACACTTGCTGATTTTGGCACGTACATGTTATTTCTTCTCACATGTCTCTTTTCCCCGCGAAGTTAAAGCACTCTCTCCCTTCCTTGCAGCTTCGACAATTGATAATCTTTGGGTTGAAACTTTAGATACCTTGGATCCTTCTGCCTATGACTTGGATATGTCTTTTCTTAAGATAGGTGTGGGTTTGAATTCTTCTATTACATTGATTTGTATACTCTTGCTTTTGGTTTAAATTCGGTTAGTTTTGATATTTTGGATTTCAATGCTGATAAGAGTGACACATTCGTTTTGAATGGTAACCCATCATCCCTGGTTAATGTATTGAATGGTGTTGTGAAATCTAAGTCTACTTCCTCGAAGCATGTTGACAAGGCTATGACCACTCCCAAATTTAGCTATATTTTATATAATAGCCTGATAAATATGGGAGTTTAAAAGACTTGATATTTTGAGTATATCAAAGAAAATGGACTGATGATCTTCTGGCTGAGGTGGTGGAGGCTGGTGTAGAATTTGTTTAGACTGCTTAATGGTTTTTTAGTCTCACTCCTTATTCGGTTGTAAAGGACCAATGTGGCAAGGTCAAGAAAATCAGAGGAAATCTCTAAGTTCATTTAGATAGATCTTGGTTTTTTCTTAAGTTTTATGTTCCTAAAGAAAGACTTTGTGTGCTTAGTTTATAGCCTACAATTATTGGGGGAAACTTTAATTATTGCTCCTTGGAGCCCTAGAGTTGATAGATCTTGGTAATATGTTTTATCTACTTTGATTTGGACCTTTTTCTCTCACATTCCTTTTGTTCTGCAATCCCTTGTATGTTTAAATTGCTATCGAAAAATATTTGGTAACTTAAGGTTTTTGATGTTATTATTGTAGCAATGGAAAAGTTGTTTTATGCTAAGGCCCAAATAGAAATATCACCTAACAAGCCTCTTTCTAAGCCTATCAAAGCTAGGATTTATGCAGATTATGTCATCATGAACCGGGCTAGATATGATTAGAAACCGGATATTTGCTCTTCTTGTCTGTCATCTCTCGGATTCTTGCACTTAGGTTCCCTCAATTGTTGTCCCGACTCCCGTACCACTTTTGGTGCATGTTCCACTTCCTCGGCCTCATATCGTGAAGTGGATCCCAAAGGTTTCCCCTATAACCACTCCACATGTTCAGTTGGTTGACTCGACTATTCCTTCCCCGATATAGTAAGTTGACGCAATATCTTATTACCATGAGGAATTTGTTTGTGGTGGTATTTTTTGGTACTCTCCCAACATTTTTTGGTCCATGAGAAACCTTGTATGAGATGCTCCCCAAGTGAAGCCATGTATTATAAGTATGTTAGTGATGATGATGATGATATAAGGAAATTGACTTACCAGGTTGTTGCAGATTGTTTTGATCCTATCTTGAAGGGTGAAATACGTAAGGTAACCAAGTCATTGTTCTTCATACTACTTAAGCTAGAGTTATAGTCCTAACTAGTGTTTTGATCCTAATCTTGTTATGCACTTCTCAGATTACATCAAAATTATTGGATCAAGTGAAGATTCTAGTTGTTTGTCCTCGGTTGGGGAATATTGTGCATATTACAACCTTTATAGTATAAAATATACCTCACATATAAGTATTTTTATTTAATAAATTAATATTTAATTAATTTACTCAATTAAATGATTTTAAGTAAATTATATTAATTTTACTTAATATATATACATATATACTTATGTTATCTTAAACATTTGGAAATAATATAACATATGTCAACATATATTATACATACCCTTCTTCAAACCATTGAATCTCAAATTCCACTTAGATTCTCTTGCATTTCTTTCAGGGATTTCATTTCTGATGAAGTTATTCTAGAAAAAATTGATCTGATTTAGATATCAAACGTGGTCCTGTTACTCAGAATGCACTATAGCGGTGTCACATGCCGGATCCAGACTTGATTGTTAATATCCTATATTTAGAGTCTAGTGCTTTTGAACTGTTGATAGAGAAGGACTTAAAACGTCACTGTAAAGAAAGCTTCTCAATGCATGGCATTTTACCTGATCAGTTCCATATCTTCTTGGAATAGGAAGGCTTCTCTCTTTTAACCGATTTGTGTTGGTTCCTTATCTTATGGGTGGATCCAGTTGTCGTTGGGCCCTAACTGAATTATATTATAGGGGTCCTCCCCTTTTCCTTTCTCTTGTTCTTTTTTTTTCATTTTTCGTTGTCTTATTACCATAACACCATGTAAAATATAACTAATTTAGACATAAGTTAGTTTAATTTAAAATAAACAACAATAATTAATAATATATTAAAAGGCTGAAAATAGAATTTTGGACAATTGGGAATTTGGCAACGAACGTATTGCAGTTGTGTTTGTGGAGAGTATCTAATCTTTTTTCATATTTTATTTGCTGAAAACGGAGTCTGCATGTAAAAGTTATTAATTAATTAATTAAGTTGTATGTATACATTAATGTACAAGTTTGATTTCGAATAAATATATATACAAGTTGGGAAAATTTTAAATTGGATAAGCATGAAAAGAATATTCCTTTTTATTTCAAACTCCTGTGTATATATTCACACACAGCAGGGACATGCATAATACAATTAAGGTAAGAAATAAACTGAATTAATTGACAAACGATCAAAAAGTAATGTTCTGGAGGAAATTCCTTCTGGGACCGACCATAAAAGGGAGTCAACCGCCCCTCTAGGAGGGGTGTCGACCACCTAGGTTAATTAGGGATGTTTTATATAGGGACTTACTTATAATTTATATCAAATGGACTGCTTAGGTTCAATTTAAACAATCTAACGGTCCATACACATGATATCAAGTATAAATAGACCCTCAAACCTTATTCAAACCTACAGCCATTTCGCTCAATGCCTCCATGATGCATTTACTCTTTCTCTAATTCCACAAAGCTTAAAGGATTTAGGTTTCTTCTACTTCTCTAAATCTAATTTATCTTCTCTATCTTATTCTTACATAGAATTCAGATTTATCTGGAATTTAGATTCACTTATATACATATAAGATTCTTATATATATATAGAGAGAGAGAGAGAGAGAGATTTGAAAGGACTGAGCATACATTCGTTCTAGAAGGCCAAATTCTGTTCTATTCAATCTTGTTATTAATCATTCTAATAGCTCTGTAAGTGGAATCCATCTTAGTTACTATTTTCTATAATTTGATAGTTATGGATTTTTATTATTATTCCTTGGAGAATCAGAGATATACAAAAAGAAAACATGACTAAACTCCTTTAATCCCCTGTTTATAATATTGTTCGTAGAAATAATCAATCTAGTTATATTTGTGGTTTGGGTTCTTGTAATAATAAAAGAAAAAAAAACGATTCTTGACTTTTCTATATTGTTTGGATTCCTTTGTTCTATTTTCATGTAAATTCATAAGTTTGATTTTGGGGCAGAAGGTTAAGTTTTGGATAGCTTTGTAAATATAATACATTTAAACCTCTATTTTTCAAAATAGAGAAATTTGAATGTATTATGTACAACATATCTAAATATCAAGGTTTTGAATAAAAACAAACATAAGAGAAGGAATCTACTCCAAATAGGAAATATAAACATATATGTATATTTCATGTTGTGTTTATCTTTTATTGTTGCAATAACCAAATCAAAACCTGGGTTGCAAGTTTATATGTTGTTATGATTGTTTTTCCCATTTATTGTCATATGTTAATATGCAAATTTATGCTATGGTTGAGGAAATATGGGAAATGACGTGTACACCTTTAAAATTGGATAAGGATTGACATTTTAAAACCGTGGCAAGGGCACTAATCTCGTTCGTTTAATTCACATCTTTGTTTATATGTATCTATAATGTAATCAACGTATATTAATACATATTAAGTGCGCAATCAATACGATTAAATTAGGAGTAGAATTTGAACGTATCCACATGAATTTGTATGTTTGTACGTGTGTGAGTTAATGGCTTAATTAATTTTAATGACATGTAGACATGAGGTTAACTGTTATTTATAGTTGAAGTCCGCCTGGAACCGACCGACATATCTAGCATCTACAACTAAATTTGGTAAATGTGAGAGGTCTAGGTGCCATGAGCTATTATAATTAGTACACTATTACGTGAGGTTAGGCCCAACTTATAGTAGAAGCCTGCCTGGAACCGCCCGATAAATCCAGCATATACAAGTGGTAGGCCTAGTGTGAGATGTCTGGTGTGCATATATATATATATATATATATATGTGTGTGTGTGTGTGTGTGTGTGTGTGTGTGTATGTGTGTGTGTATACATATATATATAATGTATAGAGTAGGCATGTCCTGGGAAAAAGGTATTAATTGGCCGACCTATCTCTTGTTGGGTATTTAACAGTTAGGAATAAGTATGTTTCTAAGGTTCACTCCTTGGTTCAGAACTCAAGTCATTGGGCCGACGCTTCGAGAATTAAACGGTTATTGGGCCCGCCTTTCTTCAAGAAGATATTAAATGGCCCTAGTAGATGATAACATGTGCAAGGTAGTTCTCCAAATAATGTCCGCTTCTTATCTAAGGCCTGGCTGTGACGACCCGAACTTCCCTGTAAAGGACAGGCCGGATTGAGTTGAGAACACGACAAATCAGAACACAAACAGAAGAACATTTCATTGCTTATTACAACACTTCCACCAGAATAAAAGAATATAACAGAGTATGAATAAATAATATACATTTGATAAATATCAGAGAATTAAATTACATTTAAATACATAGCAGCGGAAAAATAATACAAAACATAACTGAAAGAAATACAAGGATACAGAGCTTTCCGAATATCCCTTCAGCTATAAACCAGGATCCTGTGAATATAATATCTGCAAAACGCAACTACTAGCTGCCCGTGTGGAAAATAGGGGCACCCAGAGTTTAGGTTAAAACAATAAACTCCAGGTCAGTCATGTGACTGGTGTGAGAACTAAAACAGTTATTGATCTTTATTTTAAAGTTAGGTAAATCAAGGGACCACACCATTAACACGGAACGGGTTTCCTTCCAATAATACCAGTGCATAAAACAAACAACGTAATGCTAAATAAAGAGCTATTATAAGACCCAGGTCCCATCACACAATGCAATGCAAGCCGGAGGATAGGGTTTTACCTTATAATACCCAAATAATACTTAATACGCGAAATTTAATCTTTTATTATTACTATAAGTGAAGAAATCAACTTCAAATATAAATGTATCAATCATAGACGACATAAGTGCTCCATTCCACTATGTCGCCATAAACTAAAATCGAAATGTCACATATTGGAAGTTGAATTTCCATCATGAACCAAGGCAAGGGATCGTCATTACCGCTTCGAGACAATCTAGCCCATGTCTCAGTATCAGAGCTTGAGTGATTCATAGAAGCCACAGGGCCGTTCCACATGAAGTGGATTAAAATGCCTGAACAATACGTTTCCCTGCCCTATGGGGTGTAAAACTGGTCAGTATATCGACCAAACCATCTATCGGCCCCCGCGATGACCAATATAACCGAGGCGCCTCGCTATCCATCATTCACATAAGTAAAACGTCAGGGCTTGCAAAACCCTGACACCACTCCTAGCCAGAAAGAAACGCAAGTCCTCCCTGGATCCTTCTCCCATTTTTGGTCCACATCGGGGTGTGAGGCTCGCGAATCAACGCTATACACAAAGCTATGCTATATTAAAGCCATGCTTTGATCATCAACCACAAGACTCTGCTTTTCAATAGAAGCCTTGATCATTTGCATCTCAGCATGCCACACAGACAATTCACGCTATGCAGCCGATGTTTATCAATCACACAGAATGAAATCCGATGTCAGACATACATCCATTTACAAGTTCATTCTGGGTCTGAACGAAACCGATGGCACCTTATTCCTCGTCCCATATGTCCGATACAGGAGAGAAGTCCTCGCATATCCGGTCGATCTCCAAGTATGTCTAGAAGATCACCACTTATTACCTCGTCTTGGTTGTACAACCCAATCAAGACATCAGTAATCATCCAAACAATGTGAAGACCTCCGGTCTTCAACCACCGTCTTCATCATCGACTCATCGCCGATTCAGTTATTCAGAATGGGATAAACCTGGTCTTTCCAAATGACATGCGTATATAATAACTAAGTGCTATAAAAACACAACATACACCTCATTCCAATTCTGAATATTCTTTTATTTAAATATTCATATCCTTTGGGAAAGGTTCCCAATAATTTTATCAAACATAAATTCTTTAAATTTATTCTTTAATCTTCCTTCGGATATCAATCCAAACCAAATTATGGTTTATCCAAACTATTCAGGATTAGCGCAACTTACCGAAGTAATCATTTGTTATATCTCTCAATCCCAACCTATTCATCCCATGAAGCAAAACTGGTAATACTTCATATCTGACACCACGGTATTATCAGTAAAGTTAATTACCATTTCACGTTCAAATCAAATTAAAGATTTAACTATCGCTTGGAGTAAAAATGGTGCTATTCCATTCTCAATCATTTCATGAATTCGATAAATTTAATTATCTCATTCACATTCCATGTAATGACCCGGAAAATCAGAACCAGTTTAAATTTTTTATTTTAGCAATTTTAGTGAATTTTGAATATTTAAAATGATTTATTTTAAATAATAATGACTAGAAATTTATTTTGAGTTGAATTAGAACCTATATATTTATATAAATCGAAGTTAGAATATAAATATTTATTTCAATTATAAAAGAAATTGAAAATGGCGCGGTAGTTTGAAAATTCGATTTCAAATTTCAAATGAATGTATGGGATTTAAAATAAACCGGATTTTTGTAAAACCAAAAATATTAGAATTTATTTGAAAATATCTTTCGAACGAATCTGAAAAATCAAAATTTCATAGCGGGAACAAAAAGTTATGTCCATTTGAAAATTCAGAATAGTCGCTATGGAAATATAGCCCCTAAAAATAGCGATTTAGCAAACGACCTCCGTTTTTGACAAACCACTTTTGTTGAATCCAGAATGTTAAATTATTGCTAGATTCCAATTTTCAGAATTTTTGGAATTAATATGTGAGCGTGGCAAAGGAAAAACGTGCTTTTATAGTTTCAGTCAATTTGGATCAACCAGAAAATGGCCATTTTTCAAAAGGTCTTCAATTTCGATGAAATTAGATTTTTTATGACCGTATCTTCAAAACAAAGACAGATTTATTTTTCTGGAATTTTTGGAGTCAGTATGTGGCCTTGATAAAATGAATTGTACGTTTGGATTCAATATATATTGATTTATATTTTAATTTAAAGAAAAATTGATTTAAACAATAAAATTGGCTTATGAAACATATCTCACTTTGTCCGGAATGGGGGTATTTGGCTAGGGGCAACATTCGTTGGGTTGGATTTGGAGTTCGAACAGATAAACAAGTATAAAGTGAATTAAATAATAATAAAAAATATATATAAATTAAATTGGCCAAACCCTAGTCTAACCCTCTCCACAATATCAGCCGCCACTGCCTTGTAACAAACGACTGAAAATACTCCAAAATGAATCCTCAAAAATCTCCTAATCTAATTCAAATAGGTAAAAATCCAAAACAGAAATTGTAGTACAATTCATGCTCTTCTATTTGGTACCAAGAAGATGTATCTTAGTCAAGGAAATCGTTCGAATTTCTGCCTCGAAGGGCTTCATTTCGCATGCGTTTTCTGAACGCTACCGGTGATCGAATTGGCCACTATCGAGGGTGATGAAGGCTCTCATGTAGGCACATCTCGGGGGAGGTTCTGATCGACCTCCGATCATCTGTGGCGGTGCGTAGTGTCAACGATGGTGGCGTGTTTTTGTTATGTTGTGAATTCGTGAACTGGAGCGGGGAAGAAAGTGTTAGCCTTTGGATTAGGGTGGGATTTAAATAATTAATTATTAATTAGTGTTAATTAATTAATTTATGGAGTTAAATCTTTAAAATATTGTATCTTTGTCAAACGAGGTCAGGAATTCGCGAAATCAGTTGCGTTGGAATCATCTTATTGAATTCTACATTTCAGAAATGACCAGGACTGAAACTGAGCAAAGCAGAATTTGAGGCCAATTCAAATTCGAATAGAACAGAAAATTCAGAAATACTGGCGGAGTGGAAACCGACAGTGAGAATTTCTCACTAAAATTTTTTATACAGTTATTTATTGTATAACTGCATATATGAACTGCTCCCTGTCGTCCACAGACCATGGACGATTCATTTGATTGTATTGTGTGTGATGTGAAATGGAAAACATAAATATATATATGATATGGAAAATATATATATATGTGATGTGAAATGGAAAATATAATTATATATATATGATATGAAAATGAAATATATATACGATGTGAAATGAAAAAAATATATATGATGGGAATGAAATATATATACGATGTGAAATGAAAAATATATTTATGATGTGAATGAAATATATATATGATGTGAAATGAAATATATATATATATATATATGTATGTATGATGTGAATGAAATATATATACACGATGTGAACGAAATATATATACACACACAATGTGAATGAAATATATATAAGATGTGAAATGAAAAATATGTATATATGGAATGTGAAATATATATATATGAAGTGTGAATGAAATAAATATTGATTGGTAAAAAAAAATTAACATATACATGCACTGTATAAAATTGTCATGCAATGGAATATTCAATTTTGATTTAAAATTGAATACGAAGTTGAAATCATTTTTAAAACGAATTTAAAATGATTTATAAAATACGGTTATAAATGGAAATCGATGAAATATATATAATATATATATTATATATATTTAATTGCCTGAATAGAACACGTCGTGCCGCGGCAATTCGCGAATTTTGACCATTGACTTCGAACGGACATTATGGGAGATCCAACCTTTGGATTCTCCTAAAATCGGAACCGTTGGGTTCGTATCGAAAAGAGCTTTCCGATGAATATAAGGGATTTGAAATCTAATGGTTGGATTTGGAATTATGTCCAAATCAAATTTTGAAAAGGTCGTTGTAAGTGCAGTTCGATGACCGTTTATGGAAATCTACTGTACGGGCCTTGATAAAATTATTAAAAATATCAATAATTTGTGTAAAATCATAATAAATGATTTGAAAGGAATTGGGATGAAAAATTCCATATTTGAAAAGATAAAAATATATTTTCATCGAAATGAACTAGTTTATAACTAGAATAATAATCCAATGTTTTTAAATAAATAAATTGGATGGAAAATGGTTTTGAAATAACCAGAATTTTCCAATATATGAATTGGAATGGATTTAAATCGAAATTATCATCAGAATATTTCAATGTTGGATTCGGGATTATATGGATATTGTGGAGGAATTTGGAAGATATATGTATCGTTATTCCAATACGATATTTGTTGGTTTCAAAATTTGATGTTGAACATAAGACAATGCTATTTTTATTCAGAGCCTTATATTTAATATCAAATTGGATTTTGAGTTTGTCGTGAACCGTGTTTGAATGACACTGGTTCTTTAACCCAGTTAAAGCAGGATTAATTTCCAGAAAATTGAACGATCAATAAGAAATGATAATTAGGATTGAAACCAATTGGAGTTTCAATAAATCTTTAAATAGATTGTGAATGAATAAATGGTAATTAAAATTTACCAAAACATGAAATATGATTGAACCAAATACACTTGGTTGCTAATATTGATTATATTTGATTGATTGTTTGGATTGTGCTCGACTAGTTTATGAGCAAGATATGCTTTTACATTTAGCATTAGGTTGGGTAGAAATACTGGTATGCAAACATCTGGTGAAACACTTCACGATTTGACTATGAGATGTGTAGCGATGTTGTTGTGTACATTTCAAATTTAATGAATGATTTTGAAATAATATTTTTTGTAAGAGAAAAGAAATGTATTCCCGATTTTGGACAGGGAATATTTTATAAAATAATTTATAAAATAGAAAGGATTTCGAGGGCTAAAACCCGATGATTTCGAAATGATTTGAAAATGTATTATGGTTTTACATTGCAGTTCATCACATATTCGATTAGTTACTATTAATGATGTATCTGTTTGGTGTTGGAGAATTTATTCTCTTGCTTAACGCCCTTCTCTGAGATGTACGAGCTCAAAGGTTATGTGATTAATAGTGACTGATCATATGTGTGATTTACTGATGTGAAGTACTATAGTTTGAAAGTACTTGTGATTATTATGTTGTGAAATGATTTTCCCCGCTTCAGGATATAAAATGATTTAGCAAGTATGTGGTTAAAGTCGGGTGACCTGGACAACTAAAAGTATGGGCTGGATCCAGTGCCTTAGGGTGAGTGGTTAGCAGTGTAGCCTGCTCCATGCGTGGGAGGTGCACATATATATATCGAGTTGGAGGGGCGCTTACTGCCCTGTCTGAGGGAAGATTCCCGATGTTTGGTTGCATACTTGTTTGTATGCATTGTTATGTTTTGGAATTCATATTTTCAAATGATTTTGATTTGAGATCCCGAAGTGAAATCTACTTTGATATAAAAGCTAGATATGTATTTCAAATGATTTGAAATAGAAATCGAGAAACAAAGTCCAAAGGAATAATTTCTGTAAATTGAATTGGATCTGAATAATCTAAATGGGTAGACTGGGATATTGCATGTTGATTGATGCATAGTAGATCCATAACTCTATTACTGCTTGTTGTTCATACACTGGTATTCATGGGGGTAAACCCGTTCCGTGACATGCGGTGTGGTCCCGTGATTTACCTTATTTTAAAACTAAAGTTAATAATTGTTTTGAGTTCCCACACCAATTCCATGACTTATCTGGAGTTTATTGTTTTAACCTAAACTCTGGGTGCCCATATTTTCCACGCGGGCAGTCAGTAGTTTAGTTTTGCAGATATTTCATTTAGTAGGATTCTGGATCGAAGCAAAAGGCTGTGTCCAGACATTTATACTCTTCCGTTGTGCATTGTATTACATTTATTGTAAAATTATCTTTGGTTGTATTATTATATTTATTCGTACTCTGATATCTGTACCATGATGTAACATTATTATGATGTTTATAAAAGTCTTCGGTTATTTGTTCTGATGTGTTGTGTGCCCAGAGTTAGCGTATGCAGGATTCGAACGGTCTTGGTCGGTTTAGCAATTAATTAGGTCCGATCTAAATCTGTATCGTTACATTCCAATCTAATTAAAGATTCATTAAAACTCTAATTCAGTTTTAATCTCAAAAATCATTACTTAATGATTTTTCAAAGTTAAGAAATTAATCTTATCTTTAACTGGGTTAAAGAACTAATGTCATTCAAAACACGACTCACGACAAACCCAAAATCTCATTCCATTAACAATGGAATCTTCACGGAACAGATCAATATATATAATGAAATAAACTTCCATATCCAACCGATAATATAAATGGAATAACGACAAAGCCTTTTAAATTCCATATATATATTAACAATTTTCCTCTACAGATGCCCAATTCGATTATTACCTAATTGAATTCCATCCAATTCCAATTTAATATGTTAAATTGGAAAACTTTACTTTGGAAAATCTCCTTTTAAATCTTAACAAAAGAGTTATAAATTGCAAATCACATTTCATTGTAAATCGGGTTAAAGAATGAATGTCGCTAAAAACACAGTTCACAATAAACCCAATTCACATTCCATTTTATTCCGATTATTAAATATAATTGGAAACTCTAACAATCTTAATTAAAAGGTTTATTCTCTTCACATGGGGTTGAAGAACAGTGTTACTGAAGACACCATTCCATCAGCCTCTAACCGTAAATTAGTAAGAGAACAATTCCCTAAGTATTAATCCCGAAGGTCGAAACCAACATCAGATCAATACCCACGAAACCATTCAACTTAGCAAATCTCCAGTTAGTTTCTATTTTTTTTTTACTCCACTGGGTTTAAGAACAGCATTTTTAAAGATAGCATTCATGTCAAACCCAAATTCAATTCAATTCATTTTCAATTAAATATTAATTAATTGTTAAACTTCATTAAATCTTAATAAAAAGATTTAATCTTTTCTCAACTAGGTTTAAGAACAGTGTTAGTGAAGACACCATTCACAATAAACCTAAAGTCCCATTTGATACTAAATACAAGGCTCTGAATAGAAAATATATCGGCTTATATTCAATATCAAATTTTGAAATCAACAAATATCGTATTGGAATAACGATATACATATATATCTTCCAAATTCCTCCACAATGTCCATATAATCACGGAATCCAATATCGAAATATTCCGAAGATAATTTCGACTCAAATCCATTCCAATATATATATTGAAAATTCTGGTTATTTTTAAAACAGTTTCAAGTCCAATTCATTTATTTAAAAATATTAGATTATAATTCTAGTTCATAATTAGTTCATTTCAACAAAAATATAATTTTATCTTTTCAAATATGGAATTTTTTCATCCCTATTCTTTCCAAATCATTTATTATGATTTTACACCAATTATTGATATTTTTAATAATTTTATCAAGGCCCTTTTAGTCGATTTCCATAAACGGTCATCGAACTGCACTTACAGCGACCTTTTCCAAATTTGATTTGGACATAATTCCAAATCCAACCGTTAAATTTCAAATCTCTTATATTCTTTGGAAAGCTCTTTTCGATACGAACCCAACGGTTTCGATTTTAGGAGAATCCAACGGTCGGATCTCCCGTAACGTCAATTCGAAGTCAATGGTCGAAATTCGTGAATGGTCGCTGCGCGGTGCATTCTATTCAGGTCATTTAATATATATATATATATATATAATTATATATAATTATATATATTCCATCGATTTCCTTTTTAAAGCGTATTTTATAAATCGTTTTAAATTCGTTTTCAAAACGACTTCAACTTCATATTCAATTTCAAATCCAAATTGATTATTCCATATCATTAATATATAAATGATAATATTTTCAAAACATTAGATTTTGAAATCACTTCCATTTCGATATTCATTATAAAAATGAATATAATCGATATAAACATCGTTCACGTCAAAATGGCGTTAATCTAATCAACACGGTTTTATGTATTTAAATATATTCGTGTCCATCCCATATTGGACATCAAAATCAGATTTTGATCTTTTACTGAATATTATTTTAAAATATTCGTTATCTTAAAATATTTGTTATTTTAAAATATTCATTCTTTCTGAATTGGAATCGGACACAGTCAAGTACCATATAATGTTGATTGTATGGATTTTATACAATACGTGTACATAACAGCAATGATAAACAATCAACCATCATCCAGAGTGCACTACACAACTGCATAAGCATTAAATGTAAATAATTCACGCTTACACAGTCTGTTAACCAAACGATCGACGTACCACTAAACAATTGGGATTAGTGTACGTCAAATATCATCCTAACCCCCGTGTGGGGTTCCAATCAATAAGCACATATTTTATTTGTGCAGCTGGGCGATATGTAAAATTTATCGTCCCAATCAATATCAGTCAAATGGGTGTACATAAACAAATCATTCGATTTTTAAATGAATATTTATTTTATTCATATATACGTTGATAATTATATTTTTAACGATAAATTATTTTATTCAATACATGTATATTTTATTCCACATCAAAAACACCAACAATTTCGCATCCTAACATACAATCAAACAAGTCGTCCATGGTCTGTGGACGACGGGTGTCGGGTGCTGCTAAGCACCGTCTGCATCGTAGTATATATTTAACTAGAAAACAAGAATTAAAGTGAGAAGTTCTCACCTTGGGTTCCCACTCCACCGTTCTTTAATTGACGGTTTTGATTCCGTTTTGATTTCAGTCCGTTCCATCGTCATCTGTTTCACATAGTTGATATTAAAATCACATTTATTTCATTACGCTTTACATATAAAAATCACATTTTTATATTGCTGCTATGTATATAAAAATCGTATTTTTATTATCGCTACATAGCTACTTCATATATAAAAATCGAATTTTTATTCTATGTCTTTTATTTAAAAATTACATTTCTAAAACGAAGCTACATAAATAAAAATTATATTTTTAAAGCGAAGTTATCTAAATAAAAATCATATTTTTATACCATTCACATAAAAATCACATTTCTACCATTCTTTCTCCATACAAAAAATCATTTCTTTATTTTGTTCTTCACATAATAAAAATCACATCTTTATGAAGTCGTTCATACGATAAAAATCAAGTTTTATAATGTTAAAAATCTAAATTTTATTTCGCTAACTTCATAATAAAAATCATTTTTTTATTAAGTTATTTTATATATAAAAATCTTATCTTTTCTACTTCAAAGATCTAATCTTTTCTACTAAAAAATCTAATTTTTTCTACTTCAAAGATCTAATCTTTTCTACTTAAAAATATAACCTTTTCTAAATAAAAATATAATCTTTTCTAAATAAAAATATAATCTTTATAATAAATAAAAATCTAAACTTTCTTTCATATAAATAAAATAACTCAGATTTTATATAAATAAAAATCAAAACATACTTACTGTTAATCGGAGAAGGGGGTTGTCTGCGCTCTCCGGAGGAAGGGGGTTTGCTGATGCCGTCGCAGGTAGCGGGGTAGGCAATGGAGGCCGTGGCGGAGCTCGTTGGAGCTGGTGGCAGGAGGGCGTGAGGTGATTTAGGGTTAGCGGGCGCGGGTTTTTCTTGAATGGGGAGATAACGGAGGAGGAAGGAAAGAAGGGGGAATCCGCTTGAGGCACAGCGCTGGCGACAACAAGGGGGAGGGCCGACGGCCCTGAGAAAGCAGCGGTCAATCGCCATATCCATCTTGCCAGGCGCGATTTATTTCGATTGGTGAGAATTGAAAATGAACGGGGTGTTAAGGGTAAGTTATACATATGTTTATTATTATTATTATTATTATTATTATTATTTAAAACCCTAAAATTTTGATTCTCATTCGAAATCCAAATTGATTCCAATGACCGACGCCCCTAGCTAATTACCCCAATTTCGAACACAATGGCATATGTTTCGTAACTCAATTCGGCTGTTGCAATCAGTTTCCATTAAATTTAAAATATCAATCAATATATTTTAAATTCAGATACACCTTTTAATTTACCGGGGTCACATACGGACTCCAAAAATTCCAGAAAAACAAATCTAGATATGTTTTGACGATACGGTCCTAACAAAATGGATTTCATCAAATTTCGAGACCGTTTGAAAAATGGCCACTTTCTGGTCAATCCAATTCAACTGAAACTGACAAAACACGTATTCTTTTGCCACGCTCACATATTGATTCAGAAATTTATGAAAATTGGAATATAGCAACAACTTGACATCCCGGATCCAACAAAAGTGGTTTCGTCGAAAACGGAGGTTGTTTGCAAAATGGCTATTTCTAAGGGCTTTATTTCCATAGCGACTATTCTGAATTTTCAATTGGACATAACTTTTTATTCCCGTTATGAAATTTGGATTTTTCAGATTCATTGGAAAGATATTTTCAAACAGATTCAAATATTTCTAGTTTCACTAAAATCCAGTTTATTTTGAATCCTGTACATTCATTTGAAATTTGAAATCGAAATTTCAAACTACCGCGCCATTTCCAATTCCTTTTATAATTAAAATAAGTATTTATATTCTAACTTCGATTTAAATAAATATATACAATCTAATTCTATTCAAAATAAATTTCTACTCGTTATTATTTAAAATAAATCATTTTAAATATTCAAAATTCATTAAATTTGCCAAAATAAAAAAATTAAATTGGTTCTGATTTTCCAGGTTGTTACAATCTCCCCACTTAAAATCTTTTCGTCCTCGAAATAGAACGGAGCTGAAAGTTGTTTAACTAACCAACTCAACATTCATTCTGGCTTTCGTTTTTCAACTTCAGTTTCTAAGAATTTTCAAATTTTTCAAAAATTTGGCTAACACCCTATATTTTCGAAAAGTTTCGCCATAACCTCCTTTGTACGGGGAGCATCGGGAAAATCCCCAAACCGCCACACAGGCCCTCTCATCTTAAAAAGAAAAAAAAGCCAAGTGGTTAGCCAATCGGCTCATAAAATCATCCAAACCCAGTAAATTAGAAAACATGTACCTATTTGTCGGACATACAATTTTATTCCTCTTCTCTGCCCTCCTTGCTATGACCTGTTTACACACAAACACACACACACACACACACACACACACACACATATATATATATACATGCATGTATTTCCAATCAAATTTCAATTCAGTTAAATATTTGGGTAAATTTTGCTAAATTTACCTTTCATTCTTGTATTGGATTAAATGAATAATCATACTACACAAACATAAATCAATAAGTGGATCATCGTTTCAAACACATAACTTTTACATAGTAAAAATCATATTTTTAGTGCAAATCACAGCAATAAATCATATCCAGTTTTGGTTCTCATACCAGTCAGAATCATCCCCAGGCGACTAGAATGTGATTCTATATCTACCAAGTACATTTGAGGCTTCGAATACACGTTAACTACGCGTATATTCAAAATCTCCATATGCTCAATTGTCCAAAATCAATATAAAAATAATGTTTAAATACGAATAACAGATTTAAATTTTCAAAACAAAATTTGTTTTCATTTTTCTTTTAAAATAACACTCTTTCGACTCATTCTAGGACACTACTGATCTCATCTCTAACGAGTCATTCTTGTTGGATATTACTAATCCAATCTCTGATGAATTCTTTCGTTTGGTTCTAATGCATCTTGTTCTCGGGCTCTGTAAACAAAAGCTCTGGTACCAAACTGTGACGATCCGAACTTCCACGTAAAGGAAAGCCCGGATTGAGTTGAGAACACGACAAATCAGAACACAAACAAAAGAACATTTCATTGCTTACTACAACAATTCCATCAGAATACAAGAATATAACAGAGTATGAATAAATAATATACATTTGATAAATATCAGAGATTTAAATTACATTTAAATACATAGCAGCGGAAAATAATACAAAACGTAACTGAAAGAAATGCACGGATACAGAGCTTTCCGAATATCCCTTCAGCTATAAACCAGGATCCTATGAATATAATATCTGCAAAACCCAACTACTAGCTGCCCGTGTGGAAAACAGGGGCACCCAGAGTTTAGGTTAAAACAATAAACTCCAGGTCAGTCATGTTACTGGTGTGAGAATTAAAACAGCTATTGATCTTTATTTTAAGTTAGGTAAATCAAGGGACCACGCCGTACAACACGGACTGGGTTTCCTCCCAAGAATACCAGTGCATAAAACAAACAACGCAATGCTAATTAAAGAAAATGAAGCTATTATAAGACCCAGGTCCCATCACACAATGCAACGCAAGCCGGAGGATAGGGTTTTACATTATAATAGCCAAATAATGCTTGATACACGAAATTTAACCTTTTATTATTACTATAAGTGAAGAAATCAACTTCAAATATAAATGTATCAATCATAGACGGCATAAGAGCCCCATCCCACTATGTCGCCATAAGTAGGATTAGAACAAAAATTGAAATGTCACGTATTGGAAGTTGGATTTCCATCATGAACCAAGGCAAGGGATTGTCCTTACCGCTTTAAGACAATCTAGCCCATGTCTCAGGATCAGAGCTCGAGTGATCCTTAAGAACCACAGGGCCGGTCCACACGAAGTGGATTAAAATGCCTGAACAATATGTTTCCCCGCCCTATGGGGCGTAAAACTGGTCAGTATATCGACCAAACCATCTGTCGGCCCCCGCAGTGACCTATATAACTGAGGCTCCTCGCGATCCATCATCCACATAAGTAAAACATCATGGCTTGCAAAATCCTGACACCACTCCTAGCTAAAAGAAAACGCAGGTCTTCCCTGGATCCTTCTCCTGTTTCTGGTCCACATCGGGGTGTGAGGCTCGCGAATTAACGCTATACACAAAGCTATGCTATATTAAAGTCGTGCTTTGATCATCAAACCACAAGACTCTGCTTTTCAATAGAAGCCTTGATCATTTGCATCTCAGCATGCCACACAGGCAATTCACGCTATGCAACCGATGTTTATCAATCACACAGAATGAAATCCAATGTCAGACACACATCTATTTACAAGTTTGTTCTGGGTCTGAACGAAACCGGAGCCACCTTATTCCTTGTTCCATATGTCCAATACAGGAGAGAGGTCCTCACATATCCGGTCGATCTCCAAGTACGTCTGGACGATCACCACTTATTACCTCTTCTTGGGTGTACAACCTAATCAAGACATATGTAATCATCCAAATGATGTAAAGACCTCCGGTCTTCAACCACCGTCTTCATCGTCGATTCAGTTATTCGGTATGGGATAAACCCGGTCTTTCCGAATAACCCGCGTATATAATAACTAAGTGCTACAAAAACACAACACACGCCTAATTCCGATTTTGAATATTCTTTTATTTAAATATTCATATCCTTTAGAAAAGGTTCCCACTAATTTTATCAAAGATAAATTCTTTAAATTTATTCTTTAATCTCCCTTTGGATATCAATCCAAACCAAATTATGGTTTATCCAAACTAGTCGGGATTAGCGCACCTTACCAAAGTAATTATTTGTTATATCTCCCAATCCCAACCTATTCATCCCATGATGCAAAACTGGTAATACTTCATATCTAACACCACGGTGTTATCGGTAAAGTTATTTACCGTTTCACGTTCAAATCTAGTTAAAGATTTAACTATCGCTTGGAGTAAAACTGGTGCTACTCCTTCTCGATCATTTCATGAATTCATAAATTTAATTATCTCATTCACATTCCAATCTAATTAAAGATTCATTAAAACTCTAATTCAGTTTTAATCTCAAAAATCATTACTTAATGATTTTTCAAAGTTCAGAAATCATCTTATCTTTAACTAGGTTAAAGAGCTATTGTCATTTAAAACACATCTCACGATAAACCTAAAGTCTCATTCCATTAACAATGGAATCTTCACGGAAAACAGATCAATATATATAATCGATATAATCTTCCATATCCAACTGATAATATAAATGGAATAACGGCAAAGCCTTTTAAATTCTATATATATATATATATATATATTAACTCCTTTCCTCTACAGAAGCCCACTTCGATTATTACCAAATCAAATTCCATTCAATTTGAATTTAATATGTTAAGTTGGAAAACTTTACTTTGGAAAAATCTCCTTTTAAATCTTAACAAAAGATTTATAAATTCCAAATCTCATTTCACTGTAAATCGGGTTAAAGAACGAATGTCGTTAAAAACACAGTTCACGATAAACCCAATTCATATTCCATTTTATTCCGATTATTAAATATAATTGGAAACTCTAACAATCTTAATTAAAAGGTTTATTCTCTTCACATGGGGTTTAAGAACAGTGTTACTGAAGACTCCGTTCCATCAGCCTCTAACCGTAAATTAGTAAGAGAACAATTCCCTAAGTATTAATCCCAAAGGCCGAAACCAACATCAGATCAATACCTAGGAAACCATTCAACTTTGCTAATCTCCAGTTAGATTCTAATTTTTTTAATCCATTGGGTTTAAGAACAACATTTTTAAAGAGAGCATTCACGTCAAACCCATAATTCAATTCAATTTCAATTAAATATTAATTAATCGGTAAACTTCATTAAATCTTAATAAAAAGATTTAATCTTTTCTCAACTGGTTTTAAGAACAGTGTTAGTGAAGATACCGTTCACGACAAACCCAAAGTCCCATTTGATATTAAATATAAGGCTCTGAATAGAAAATATATCAGCTTATATTCAATATCAAATTCTAAAATCAACAAATATCGTATTGGAATAACGATATATATACATATATCTTCCAAATTCCTCCACAATGTCTGTATAATCACGGAATCCAATATCAAAATATTCCGAAGATGATTTCGATTCAAATCCATTCCAATTCACATATTGGAAATTCTGGTTATTTTTAAAACCATTTCAAATCCAATTATGACGGCCGGGAATTTCGCTCGATCCGAATCAGTCGTTAAACCGATCTAGACCGTTCCAAACCCCTGATGGTTTGAGAACAGGACAAATCAGAATGCAGACGGAAGAACATTTCAATGTTATTACAAATGTTCCATCAGATACAAGAATATACAGAGTATAAATGAATAAATTACATTCGATAAATTATGAGATTACAATAAATTACATAGCAGCGGAAAAACAATATAAAACACAACTGAAAGTAATGCACGGATACAGAGCTTTCCGAACATCGTTCCAGCTGTAAATCAGGACCCTGTGAATATAAATCTGCAAAACCAAAACTACTAGCTGCCCGTGCGGAAAATAGGGGCACCCAGAGTTTAGGTTAAAACAATAAACTCCAGGTCAGTCAAGTGACTGGTGTGAGAACTAAAACAGTTATTTAAAGCTTTACTTTAAAAAAGAGTAATTCAAGGGACCACGCCGTATAACACGGAACGGGTTTCCTCCCAAGAATACTAGTGCATAGAATAAACAACGCAATGCTTTTTCGAAAAATGAAGCTATTATAAGACCCAGGTC
Source organism: Allium sativum (assembly GCA_030737875.1). Taxonomy (NCBI): domain Eukaryota; kingdom Viridiplantae; phylum Streptophyta; class Magnoliopsida; order Asparagales; family Amaryllidaceae; genus Allium; species Allium sativum. The sequence goes on along the minus strand of CM060913.1, from coordinate 587,372,648 downwards.
CCATCACACAATGCAACGCAAGCCGGAGGATAGGGTTTTCCCTTATAATAGCCAAACATGCTTGATACGTTTAAAACAAATCATTTGATACTATAATAAGTGTATAGAGTCAAAACAATTTCAATCATAAATATAAATCATAGACGGCATGGGTACCATATATCATGTCGCCATACTAGTTCTACAATTAAACCCGCAATACACGTATTGGAATTTGGATTTCCGTCATGAGTCGAGGCAAGGGGCAAGCTCCTCTCCGCTTCGAGACACTCTAGCAAATGCTCAGGGCTACACACTCTGGGCAGCCACTTGGATCGGTTGGGCCGGTCCTCACTTACGTTAGAGGATTATTTATTCCTGAACACACGTTTCCCGGTCCTTACAGACCTATAATCGAGGCGCCTCATTCCAACAACCACAAAGGTGAAAAGTATATAAATGTCAGGGCTGGTAAGTCACTGACACCACCAAAGCTAGAAAGAAACGTCATGTTCTCCCAACGGTCCGTATCCCGTTTTTAACTCATACCGAGGTGTGAGGCTCGCGAATTCACGTTATACACAAAGCTATGCCACAAAGGCCGTGCTTTGATCACCAACCACAAGACTTTGCTTTTCAACAGAAGCCTTGATCCATGCAACTCAGCATGCCACACAGGCAATTCATGCCATGCGATTGATATCTATCGATATATAACCTCTAAGCTCGTACGTCTCAGAGAAGGGCGTTAAGCAAGAGAATAAATTCTCCGCCGCCAAACAGATATATATTTAACAGAAATTAATCAACACAGAATAAAATCCAATGTTAGACACACAATCCATTTACAAGTTCGTTCTGGGTCTGAACGAAACCGAAGGCACTTTCCTCGCATATCCATCGATCTCCTGGTACGTCTGGACGACCGCTAACTGATTCCCTCATCTTGGGTGTACAACCCAATCAAGATCATCAGTAATCACCCAAACGATGTGAAGACTTCCGGTCTTCAACCACCGTCTTCATCTTCGACTTATCGTCGAATCGGTTATTCAGAATGGGTATAAACCCGGCCTTTCCGAACAACCCGCGTATATTAAAAACAAATGTTACACAAACACAACATACGCCTCATTCCAATTCATTAGTCACTAACCGTAAATTAGCAAGAGAGAAATCCCCCAAATATTAACCCCGAAGGCCGAAACCAACATCAGATCAATACCCAGGAAACCATTCTTCTTAACTAACCTTCAGCTAGGTTCTAAATTTCAATTCTTAGGGAAAGGTTCCCATTAATTTTATCCAAGATAAATTCTTTAAAATTTATCCTTTAATCTTCCTTTGGATGTCATTTCAAACCAAATTATGGTTTTCCAAACTAGTCGGGATTAGCGAACCACACCAAAGTAATTATTTATTTTATTTCCCAATCCCAACCTATTCATCCCATGAAGCAAAACTGGTAATACTCCATATTTAACACCACAGTGTTGTCGGTAAAATTAATTACCATTCCACGTTCAAATCTAATTAAAGATTTAACTACCGCTTTGGAGCCAAACTGGTGATACTCCATTCTCGCTCATTTTCTATATTTGATAATTTAGATTATCAATTCACATTTCAATCTAATTGTAGATTCATTAAAACTCCTTTTACTGGGTTAAAGAACTAGGGTTATTTAAAACACAGTTCACGATAAACCCAAATCACATTCTATTTATTATCGGGTTAAAGAACTGGTGTTATTTAAAACACAGTTCACGATAAACCCATGAATCAATTCTATTTAAACCCATTTCAAATCCAATTTATTTATTTAAAAATAAATGGGTTTTAATTTCAGTTCAAAACTAGTTCATTTCGATAAAAATCTATTTTTATCTTTTCAAATATGGAGTTTTTCATCCCAATTTTTCCCAAATCATTTCTTATGATTTTACACAAATTATTACTATTTTTAATAATTTTATCAAGGCCCGTACAGTCGATTTCCATCAACGGCCATCGAACTACACTTACAGCGACCTTTTCCAAATTTGATTTGGACGTATCTCCAAATCCAACCGTTAGATTTCAAATTTCTAATATTCGTTAGAAAGCTCTTTTCGATACGAACCCAACGGTTCCGGTTTTAGGAGAATCCGACGGTCGGATCTCCCGTAATGTCCGTTCGAAGTCAATGGTCGAAATTCGCGAACTGCCGCGGCGCGTTCTATTCAGGCCATTATATTATATAAATAATATATATAATATATATTTCGTCGATTACTATTTAAAACGAATTTTATAAATAGTTTTAAATTCGTTTCAAAAACAATTTCAACTTCCATTTCAATTCAAATCAAAATTGAATTCTTCCTTATAAATTCGTTTTAAAATTCATTTCTATTCAATTCAAATTTCAATTCAATTTGAATTCATTTCAATTCGTTTTCAATTCAATTCGAATTCATTTTATATTCAATTCAATTCGTTTTCTATTCGATTCAATTCAAATTGGTTTTCAATTCAAATCAAATTCGTTTTCAATTCAATTCAAATTCGTTTTCAATTCAACTCAAATTCGTTTTCTTTTCAATTCAATTCGAATTCGTTTTCTTTTCAATTCAATTCAAATTGGTTTTCAATTCAAATCAAATTCGTTTTCAATTCAATTCAAATTCGTTTTCAATTCAATTCGAATTCGTTTTCTATTTGATTCAATTCAAATTCGTTTTCTTTTCGATTCAATTCGAATTCGTTTTCTATTCAATTCAATTCAAATTGGTTTTCAATTTGATTCGATTCAAATTTCATTTCAAAATATTCGATTTCGAAATCACTTTTCAATATTCATTTTAAAATGAATAAAATCGATATAAATATCGTTCGCGTCAAAATAGTGCATCTCTAATCAACACGGCTTTATATATTTCAATAATTCCGTTATTCTATTCAACAAATGAATAATTACTCTATTCAATATGTGAATCTATATTTTTGTCAACACATGACTAATCTCAACGAATGAGTACTGTCCACGTGTGACTATTTTTGTTATTTAAGATATTTTATAAAAATTATGGTATCTATCGTTTGATTTAAAATTAGACTCCAACCGTAAACTAGTAAGAGAACGATTCCCTAAATATTAACCCCGAAGGCCGAAACCAACATCAGATCAATATCCAGGAGACCACTCATCTTATCTATTTTCCAATTAGTTTCTAATTTTATATATGATAAAGATGTAAATTTTATTATTAAAATATTTCGTTCAACACATGACTAATCTCAACGGATGAGTACGGTCAACACATGAACCTTTATTTTATAATATTCTTTATTTTCTAAATTGGAATGAGGCCCAATCAATCACCATATAAAGTTAATTATATGGATTACATAAAACACATGCATATAATAGCAACGATAAGTAATCAACCATCATACAAAGTGCACTACACTGTATAAGCATCAAATATAGATATCTAACGCTTATAACAGCCTATCAATCAATCGATCGACATACAACTAATTATTGGGATTAGTGTATGCCGTATTTTATCCCAATACCCGTGTGGGGTTTCAAACAATCAAACACAGATTTTATTTGTGCAGTTGGGCGATGTGTAAAATTTATCGACCCAATCAATGTCATTCAAATAGGTGTACATAAACAAACCGTCCGGTTTGTAAATCAATATTTATTCACATTCACGTTAAAAATTATATTTTTAACGATAAAATATTTTATTTTAACACATGAGTTTTTATTCAGTTCATTTATCAAATAAAATGATATTTTTATTTTTCTAACTTATTTTAGAAAATTTCGACGGCATAACGACATGATACTAGAAACGGGACGAGGCCTAGCCTTATCCCCGGTCTAGTGAAGGCCCACGCCATTCACACATCAATCAAATCCATTCATTTCACCAAACAATTCAATTCAAACCAAATAAACTAACCAACTACACAACCAAACAATTTAACAAACAAGCCATCCATGGTCTGTGGATGACGGGTGTCGGGTGCTACTAAACACCGTCTGCATCCTAGTATATATATATAACTAGAAAGAGAAATTGAAGAGTGAGAAGTTCTCACCAATAGCTATCCAATACCACGACTCTTCCTTTATAGAAATCTTCATCGTTCTCGCCTTTTTGTCATCTTCGTTGCCCGTATTCTCTACATATGTAAAAATCAAATTTTTACTTTACTATTCAATATATAAAAATCGAATTTTTACTTCGCTATTCAATATACAAAAATCGAATTTTTACTTCGCTATTCAGTATATAAAAATCGAATTTTTACTTCGCTATTCAATATATAAAAATCGAATTTTTATACCGCTACTATATAGATAAAAATTCTGTTTTATCACGCTATTCTCTATATAAAGTTTCGGCCTTTTCAAAAATAAATCTTTCACCTTTTCTAAAATAAAGATTTCGCCTTTTCAAAAATAAATATTTCGCCTTTTCAAAAATAAAGATTTCGCCTTTTCAAAAATAAAGATTTCGCCTTTTCAAAAATAAAGATTTCGCCTTTTCAATATGAAAAATATCACCTTTTCAATATGAAAAATATCGCCTTGTCAATATGAAAAATATCGCCTTTTCAGTATGAAAAATATCGTCTTTTCAATATGAAAAATATCGTCTTTTCAATATGAAAAATATCGTTTTTCCATTGTTAAAAATTCGACCTTTCTATTATTAAAAATTCTAACTTTTCCTTTATGAAAATTCTAGCTTTCTAATTCAAAAATCCTATAATTTCAGTTTTTAAAATCATATATTATATAAAAAAAACATATTTTTATTCACTCTATGTCTTCTACCTAAAAATCTTAGCTTTAATATCGTATGCTCTACATAAAAACAAGATCTTTATATAAAAAAAACTTATTAAACAAAACAAAATAAATTAAAGACTCACATTTACTGTTGTAGGGAGGGGGGTGCTTGCTGCGCTGAGGTGGCGTTCATCAGAAGGCGGTGGTGGTCAGGGGGGGGGGGGGTAGCTTGCGTCGGTCGAGGCAGAGAGGGGGGGGGGCTTCAACGCGTCGATCGAGGAAGGGGGGTTCATCGCGGTGCTCGATTGCAGGAGGAAGGGGGCGTGAGGCGTCGGCGGTCAATCGGGGGGGGGGGGGGGTTCCCCCCCGTCTTTCTCTTCCTTTTTTTTATTTTGGTTTCGATTATGAATCGGGGGGGCCTGGAGGGGTTAAAGAGAGGAAGGGGAAATTTTATATTATAATCTATTTATTTAATTATTTTATTTTTCTTCAGAAAGTTGACTTTTTATATACGACCTCTAAACGAAGCCCACCGCCTGTCGTCCATAGCGTATTACCCCCATTCCGAACACAATGGGATATGTACCATAAGCTGATTCGATCGTTTCGATCAGTTTTCGTCAAAATCAACATATAACTATATATATTGAATTTGAACGCGCATTTCAATTTACCGGGGTCACATACTAACTCGAAAAATTCCAGAAAAATATTTTCTAGCTTCGTATTGACGATACGGTCCTAACAAAACTAGTTTCGTCGAACTCTGAGACCGTTAGAGAAATGGCCAATTTCCAGTCGATTAAAATCAACTTAAACTGGTCAAACGCGTTTTCCTTTGCCACGGTCACATACTGATTCGAAAAATTATGAAATTTGGAATCTAGCAATAATTTGACATCACGGATCCAACAAAAGTGGTTTCATCGAAATCCGAGGTCGTTTGCAAAATGGCTATTTTTAAGGGCCTGAATTCCATAGCGACTATTCAGAATTTTCAACTGGACATATCTTTTGATTCCCGCTATGAAATTTCGATTTTTAGGATTCGTTGGAAAGATATTCCCAATTAGATCCTAATGTTTTTGGTTTCACTAAAATCCGGATTGTTTTGCACCCGGTACATTCAATTGAAGTTTGAAATCGAATTATCCAACTACCGCGCCATTTTCAATTCTATTTATAATTATATATAATTATTTATATTCTAACGACGGCGTATATAATATATACATTCGAATTATATTCAAAATAAATTTCTCGTCGATATTATTTAAAATAATTCATTTTAAATATTCAAAATTCGCTAAAATTGACAAAATAAAATTTTTAAACTGGCTCAGAATTTCCGGGTTATTACACCAATTCATTTATTTAAAAATATTGGATTATAATTCTAGTTCATAACTAGTTCATTTCGATATAAATATATTTTTATCTTTTCAAATATGGAATTTTTCGTCCCAATTCTTTCCAAATCATTTGTTATGATTTTACACCAATTTTTGATAGTTTTAATAATTTTATCAAGGCCCTTTCAGTCGATTTCCATAAACGGCCATCGAACTGCACTTACACCGACCTTTTACAAATTTGATTTGGACATAATTACAAATCTAACCATTAGATTTCAAATCTTTTATATTCGTTGGAAAGCTCTTTTCGATATGAACCCAACGGTTTCAGTTTTAGTAGAATCCAAAGGTCGGATCTCCCTTAACGTCAATTCGAAGTCAATTGTCGAAATTCGTGAATGGCCACTGCGCGGCGCGTTCTATTCAGGTCATTTAATATATATATATATATATAATATTATTTATATTTCATCGATTTCCTTTTTAAAGCGTATTTTATAAATCATTTTAAATTTGTTTTCAAAATGACTTCAACTTCATATTCAATTTCAAATCAAAATTGAATATTCCATATCATTAATATATAAATGATAATATTTTCAAAACATTAGATTTTGAAATCACTTCCATTTTGATATTCACTATAAAAACGGATATAATCGATATAAACATCGTTCACGTCAAAATGGCGTTAATCTAATCAACACGGCTTTATATATTTAAATATATTCATGTCCATCCCAAATCGAACATCAAAATCAGATTTTGATCTTTTACTGAATATTATTTTAAAATATTCATTATTTTAAAATATTCATTCTTTCTGAACTGGAATCAAACACAGTCAAGTACCATATAATGTTGATTATATGGATTTTATACAATACATGTACATAGCAGTAATGATAAACAATCAACCTTCATCCACAGTGCACTACACAACTACATAAGCATTAAATATAAATAATTCACGCTTACACAATCTGTCAACCAAACGATCGACATACCACTAAACAATTGGGATTAGTGTACATTCTTGTGTGGTTTCAATCAACAAACACAGATTTTATTTCTGCAGCTGGGCGATGTGTAAAATTTATCGTCCCAATCAATATCGGTCAAATGGGTGTACATAAACAAATCGTTCGATTTGTAAATGAATATTTATTTTATTCATATACACGTTGAAAATTATATTTTTAACGATAAATTATATTGTAAATGTATATTTTATTCCACATCACAAACACCAACAACTTCACATCACAACATACAATCAAACAAGTCGTCCATGGTATGTGGACGACGAGTGTCGGGTGCTGCTAAGCACCGTCTGCATCCTAGTATATATTTAACTAGAAAACAAGAATTAAAGTGATAAGTTCTCACCTTGGGTTTCCACTCCGCCATTCTTTAATTGATGGTTTTGATTTCGTTTTGATTTCAGTCCGTTCCATCGTCATCTGTTTTACGCAGTTGATATTAAAATCACATTTTTATCATTAAGCTTTACATATAAAAATCACATTTTTATTTGCTGCTATGTATATAAAAATCGTATTTTTATTATCGCTATCTAGCTACTTCATATATAAAAATTGATTTTTTATTCTATGTCTTTTATTTAAAAATTACATTTCTAAAACGAAGCTACATATATGAAAATTATATTTTCAAAGCGAAGTTATCTAAATAAAAATCATATTTTTATACGATTCACATAAAAATCACATTTCTATCATTCTTTCTCCATAATAAAAATCATTTTCTTATTTTGTTCTTCATATAATAAAAATCACATCTTTATGAAGCCATTCATACGATAAAAATCAAGTCTTTATAATGTTAAAAATCTAATTTTTATTTCGCTAACTTCATAATAAAAATCATGTTTTTATTAAGTTATTACATATATAAAAATCTTATCTTTTATACTTCAAAGATCTAATCTTTTCTACTTAAAAAATCTAATTTTTTTCTACTTCAAAGATCTAATCTTTTCTACTTAAAAATATAATTTTTCTAAATAAGAATATAATCGTTTCTAAATAAAAATATAATCTTTATAATAAATAAAAATCTAAACTTGAATTCATATAAATAAAATAACTTAGATTTTATATAAATAAAATTTAAAACAAACTTACTGTTAATCTGAGAAGGGGGGTTGTCTGCGCTCACCGGGGGAAGGTGGTTGTTGATGCCATCGCAGTTAGTGGGGGAGGCAATGGAGGTGGCGGCAGAGCTCGTCGGAGCTGGTGGCAGGAGGGCGCGGGGTGTCTCGATTTAGGGTTAGAAGGCGCCGGTTTTTCTTGAACGGGGAGACATCGGAGGAGGAAGGAGAGAGGGGGGAAGTCCGCCTGAGGCGCGGAGCTGGCAACAACGAGGGGAAGAGCCGGCGGCCCTGCGATGGCGGCGGTCGATCGCCATTTCCATCTTCCCAGGCACGATTTATTTCGATTGGGGAGAATATCAGTCCCTAATCCATCAAATATAAAGACACAACTATATTCGTCGGTGTTACAACATGTTAGTTTCCCCATATCGAACCATGCACGCTCATCACTCTGCCGGAACGCGCTCGTACTTACCTCCAAGAAATTGAACCCCTTACAATTCAGATCAATAAAGCATGCCCTGACCCCTACCTAGTGCGAGGCTCTAGAGAAACTGACTACTATTGGTTCCACACAACAATAAGATTGACACAAGCCACCCCTTAGGCTTGGTTCCCAAGTAAACTAGGATTTTAAGAGTCCCAAAACCGAATATAAACAACAAGACAAGGGACCTCTTAGCTTATTAATTAACAGTTTAACTTAGCTGGCTTATGTTCATTAATAAGCATGGTTGTAAATGATATTTCCAATTAAATGTTATTCGATGTACAACACCTTCCCAAAATAGACAAAACCTACTCAAATGTATATAGATTAAGTTACATATTTTACTTGATTACACCTGATGCTCACAACATGTTCTACTTAATATTAAATTAAGTCTAAACTATTTAGATTAACATGTTTTTCATATTATCACAATTATATAGTCATTAGATTTCATTTTTCAATATGCGTAATTCTCCTTTTTACTGTCATTTCAAGTTATTTCAGTTTAACCTAATTTTACGTAATTCTAACGGAAATAGCCTAGGTACTCGATGGCCTAGGCTTGGCGCAAAATAAAAAGGAAAAGGAGAAAATATAGATCCAACTCAGAAATGCATAAACTGAATAAATAGGCATAAGACTATAAATAAAACTAAGACAGAAAAAGGGGATAATAATGATGTACATGTAATGGGTAATAACAAAAAACGAATAGAAAATTGATAGTAAAACAATAACATATAAATACTGTATAACATCATATTCAAATTATTTAATGTTAGAATACTTTTTAATTATCAGATCTAAAAATAACTAGAACTCATAGTGGTTTGAATTAGATCCAGAAAAATCCTTTTAATAGTTGTTGTAGAAGAAAATCTAGAGTTATCCCTCCAATATAAGCTTTGGCAGCACCTCGATATTTTCTTAAATTTTATTCAGAAATAGCTTGGAGGATGAAGATATGTTTATGTGTAAGAAAATATTGAAGCCACTAGTCTATTTATAGATTAACTAGGATAATTCTGAACCATTAGATATAAGGTTATCAAATGAAAATGTACACCTCAAGCTGAGTCAGCATATGTATGTAGTTTATGAAACAGTCTAGGTTCAGGCATAGGAATTTGCCCTGCATGCAGATGGGTCGATCCACCTATTACCTGGGTCAACATTAGGGTCGACCCATCTTAGACTTAGGTCAACCTCAGTGTCGACCCAGTTAAGGGGCTTGGTCGCCCACTTACCATTGCTTTTCTAAGTTAATTTATTTTGTTATATATATATATATATTATTTGCTATTTTAGTTAAACCTTCTTTTGTTCATTTCTTTATACTTAATCTGATTTACGCCAACCAACAGTCTATCTAAACCAAAATTTCGTGACGAATGCAACAGTAAAGTCCATTTTGCCTAATTCTGAATATTTATTTAGTTAATATTCATTTTATTATCTTCTATATATATTTATTTTGTATTAAAATATGGGGTGTTACATTCTTCCCTCCTTAAAGGATTTCATCTCCAAAATATCTAAGTTGAGAAGAATGTTATTAGTTAAGGCCTATACCCATCTGCTCATCCATCAACCACGAGCTTCCATTGTCCTTAAAATTTCTAATGCTTTATATTAACATATGTAAAGTTGTTGCGTATATGTCTCTAAACTAGTGCGAAAATCATGCAGTCTACTGATTCATTTGACCTCATTAATGCAATATATGTTTGTGCCGTGTATCAAAATTTGTATGCAAAAGAATCCTAATAATACATACAAGTTCTATATTTGTGCACAACCATTCACCAAAATGCGAAATCCATGTGTTTATCCAACCATTTTCATATAATGAAAATTTAAAATGCACACACATCCATAAGCAATATGTAAGTGCTTGAGCTGGTCTAGTGCCTAATGTGTGTGTATATGCATCCACTTGCATCCACAAGCAAACACTTGCATCCACTTACAACCATTTGTCATAGCATGTCTCGAACACATGTTTTCAATCAAAGGTTTCTACCTAAGGATCGAGATTTGAACGATATGGATAAACAAATTCAAAAGCTTAGAAAGGAATTAAGAACATACTCTCAAACAAAAATGGTAAGACGCGCGAATGCAGTCTTCGGGTCCCCATGTCATATTGTAATGATCTTCTCCCTATTGCACCTTCACTAGCTTGATCTCCTTATTGTGTAGCTTCTTAACTTCTGATCCAAGTATAAGGGTACTAACTTTTCTAACAGATGCCTCCTTCTTGATTTTTATATCCTCAATTATTCTTGGCTCCACTTCCTCTAGTGAATCATGTGGACAGTTCCTCAAATGGAAACATGGAAAATGCCGTAAACTCCTGTTAGCCTCTCTGGTAGTCTAACTCTGTAGGTCACCTGGCTTATCCTCTCAGCTATGGAGAATGGCCCAGCAAACCTTGGCACCAACTTCCCTACCGAGCCAAAGCAAACTACGTTCCTCAATAGTGACACTTTGATAAAGACCATATCTTCTACCTCGAATTCCAAGTCAATCCTCTACTTATCGGCATATAACTTATGCATATCCTAAGCTTCTTTCATTCGTTTGTGAGTTAGGTCTATCTTCTCAGAAGTCTCTCTAACCATCTCATGCTCACATATTAATTTGTCCATAGACTTCCACCAACATGTTAGCGATCTGCAAGGTCGTCCATAAAGAACCTCAAAGGGTGCCATACCAAATGCTCGATTGATAATTATTATTGTAGGAAAACTCAACCAATGGGAGATGCTCCTTCCAAGTCCCTCCAAGGTCTAGGATACACAGTCTAATAAATACTCGAGAACCCTATTGACCATCTCAGTCTATCCGTCGCTCTAAGGGTGATAAGCTATGCTAAGTCATAACTATGTACCTAGGGTCTCTTCCAAGTTCCTCCAAAACTCACTCGTAAATATGGGGTCAAAGTCACTTACTATACTGGAAGGTACCCCCATGAAGTCGGACGATCTCTCTAAGGTATATCGATGCTAGCCAAGTTGTCTTCCTCTTGCTCTTGACTGAAACAAAGTGAGCACTCTTAGTTAATCTTTCTACAATAACCCACATACTCGTGTTTGTCCTCATCGATTTGGGCAGTCCATAGAAAAGGTTCATAGAGGCGCTCTCCCACTTCCATTGCAGGATATCCAAGGGCTAAAGTAATCCACTAGGTTTCCTGTGCTCATCCTTCACTCACTGACAAGCCAAACATCGAGCCATAAACTTTGCCATGTCCTCCTTCATGCCTGTCTAATGAAAAACTCTTTTCATATCTCGGTACATCTGGTCACCGCAGATGGATAGTCATCCAAGAGTGATAAGCCTCCTCAAGAACTGATCTTAGCAAATCTCCAACTCTAGAACACACAATCTCTCATCTCGTCTTATCCACCCCTTCTCGTCCACAGAATATCTAGCTAGATGACTAGAGGTCTCCCCTTTACTGAGCTTATCCAAGATGTCCACTAACTGTTGATCCTCTCGCTGTGCGGATCCAATGTGCTCAATAAGAGTAGGTCTCACCTCCAATGATGTCAAAAACCAAGTGTAAAACACGTAAAGGGTATAAACTCAAATGTCCAGATAAACTCCAAGCTTCTCCTCTCTACAAATAGAGGACTCAAGGTCATCCTCTGCCTACTCAATGCGTCTGCAACCGCATTACCCCTTCCTGGGTATAAGCTATCTCAAAATCCTAGGAAGCAAGGAACTTCATCCATCGTTGCTGCCTTAAATTAAGATCCTTCAACAAGAACAAATATTTGAGTGACTTGCGATCCCTGTAGAGCTTAAATCTTTCTCCGAGTAGATAGTGTCGCAGAGACTTAAGTGCGAAAACTATTGCTACTAACTCCAAGTCGTAGGTGGGGTAGTTCTTCTCATGAACTCTTAATTGCCTACTCACATAGCAAACCACCCTACCTTCTTGCATCAACACAGCACCTAATCATGTGCCACAAGCATCTGTGTAGACCATAGACACCTTGCTAGCATCGGGAAGAGTCGGAACAAGGGCTAATGTCAGAGCCTTCTTTAACCTCTGGAATGCATCCTCATAATCAATGCTCCAAGCGAAAGTCAAATTCTTCTTCGTCAGATGGATGAGCAGATCTAATATCCTTGCAAAGTCCTTAATGAACTTTTGTAATAACCTACTAACCCCAAGAAACTCTTAACCTCTGTCGCACTCTTCGTGGATTTCCAAGCTTGAACTGCGAAAACTTTAACAGGGTCTATAGCAATTCCATCCTTGGAGACTACATGCCCTAGGAACCTTACTTCCTTTCTACAGAAATAACACTTAGAAAACTTAGCCTTAAGTTGATGCGATCTGAGAGTGTTGAGAACCTCCTTTAAGTGTTTGGCATGCTCTTTCTCATTGTCGAAGAAAATGTAACAACCTAAATTCCGACAGACCAATTTTTTTTCAAAATTCTAATCTATCGAAACTCGTGTTGGTTGCTATGGTGTCCTACAGAAAAGAGAGATATAAAATATATCAGAGCTCAAAAAATATCTCATAGCAGAATGGGTAAAGTATAATATAATCAAAGTATAACCTTACCGTATTAATAATACTACCTAACCAATATCCAAAGCTATCATATCCCTGCCACAAATCTAACCTGCGAGTATGTTATGAGGAGGGGCTTAGAACACAATTTCTGGTGACTGGATTTAAACTATACACTTTGGATAATATTACATATACCATTCAATCACATTTTCTTATTTAGTAGGTTGCTTGGGTTAGAAACACTCAAGGCTTACACACACGTCGTACCCATTTACTCCCAGTGGATTATCCCAATACAGTATATATATAGCTACCCCAATATTGAGGTACACACCATGGTACCCCACTCGCACAGTCTCCACCGTAATGTCACAAAAATTTACGCAGTCTCTCATCCTATGCCAGAGTAATGTACGGACCTCTATATAACAACGTTATGTTCTGCATATATCTGTCATTACTGTGCTACGTAAGCGTACGGACTGCCACCTTCGGCTGAATCAAAATCTATCATAGAGTAATGCCCTCAAGTCTACGAAACACCACCCAGAGCAGACATGCATGTATCTAGACTTTACCACGTATGTATCGTCAATCGTTTTTGGTGCCTTAACCGCATATAACCTCTAATGTGCACCGAGCTCCATGGCAGGGGCTACACAAGAAACACGGAACTCGGTCGGGAGCTTTTCCATATTTGTACAGGCCCGCCTTTAAGGGCCTCAAAATACAGATATCCCTAGGGTCTATTTTTCATGGTGGCTATGGCCCCACCTCGGCCCCTCCCTCAACTAGTAAAGACTATAAGAGCTAAGTAACTTGCCCCTAACAAACATTCTGAACATCCAGATAACGGTGTTGTATACACAATTATATGATTTTTGTTTGATGATAACAACCAAATATATTTCTATTATAAATGTGTTTGTTACTGTACTGTTTCATATATCACATCACGGTCAGGAATATAATATTTATATTCAAATAAAATACGACTGCACAAACATTCAAATATTCACACAGTATTTTATTTAAATGGAATATTTTATTTCAACTTTTCAAACAGTACAATTTTTATACTCCACTGTCTGTACATCTCATATACATACAATCACTAATTTTACATTTTCATATCCATTTACATTCACTGACACACATTCATTCACTGTCTTCAGTCTTCACTGCTTCTAGTCCAGTCACTTCAGTCCAGTCTCATCCTCTTACCTGTCACATGAAACAGAAACACACAGTACACAACAATAGAAATAAAACTGAATACATGTGTATATAAATTTTATTTTTAAAATTTTATTTGCCTCAGATTTCTGGTGTGTTTCTCATCATTTTTCATGACTTGATTTGATTCAACTGTGTCTAGGCAGACAGTTTGTATATATACAGGGACAGGAAATTTTCTGATCGACTGCAAATACACACGTGTATAAATATACACGTGTGCACTGCCTCGCCGATCAACATACAGCCAGCAACGGAGGAGTAGCCACGTGGACCATCTCGACTCAGTGTAACTCAAGCAATACAATGCAAACCAGATGGTCAAACAAATCAAGGAAGTGCAAAATTTCAAAAAATTACAAACACAAAAAGGTCGTGGTAGCTCAACTCAAATGAAAATACAATGGAGCACAAAGTTTAGCATAGCCATGTTCTACAAACCAGGGCAAACTTAAAGGTTCAAGAGTTCATGATTGCACAAAGAAAAGTCAACAACAAAATATGCAACAGCACAAAATACTGGCAAACATGGATAATATATAGTCGAGTCAGCGTGGTTTGTGTACTGATTCAAGATTCAAGCCCAGTTTTTCAAGTGCACAAATCAGTGAAAGTTTCTAATGTAAATAGCATGCATGAATGGCAAAGTGGTGGAGTTAAAGCATAATGGTGAAAACACGTGAGCATGGATGGTGCAGTTGTGTATATATGAACAAGCGAGACTGTAATGATGCAAGAGCATGCACATGCAATTACTTTAGCAAACATGGACAGATCAGTTCAATTTTTATCTTCTTATTTACGAAGAAGTGAAACGGCAAAATGTACATGAAGAAATACCAAAGTGTGGCACAATACAAAGTGCAGATGATAAACATTTAGGATATACATAGCTACATGACAGAATGGTTCATCACAGTGTCAAAATACACATGAATTGGTTCAGGTCAGAATAGAATGCAAACACAAAGCCAGGTGATGTACACGTGATAACAAGCAAGCTTTCTACATCATGTACACATGAGACAGCATGGTGAAATGTCAAAACAATCACAAGCTTACATGTATGAGCATCAAGTAGGGATCAAGATAACAAGGCAGCATGGTGGATCATAACAACTCAATTCAAGTCAAGAAACAATCATGAGCATGGCAGCAATTACGTAGCAGAAAAATGATAGGTGTATACAAGGGAAAGTGAAAATACAAGAAAATGGCATATAAACAAAACGAGAATGGTTTTGCAAAATTAAAGCCCAGACGAGGATAACAAGTATAAGCAGCTTTCTATTTACTAGTTTAAATGGATCATCACAAAACAGGAACAACACATACAAGACAACATGTTTTCAAGAATGAACAAAGAAAAAGCATTGAATTAAGACAGACCAAAATTTTGTCAAGCACATATGAATGGTGCAGAAAAAATAAATAGTTTTTTTTTTGCACACAAATGGACAAGCTCATTTTAAATATGGCATGGCAACATCTTTATATCAAATGCAGATAATCAGCATACAGTTGATGGGATGGAGCAAAGAAATCAAAAGCATTTAATTTTTCTTCTAGAAATAACAAATCTGTTTTTGGCAAGCATGTTTTAAGCAGTTCAGAAAATCAGGAATTGCATCAGCAAATTGAGAAATCAAGTTTTGAATCTTTTTGGGCAAGTTTTTCAAATTATCTTTTCAATTCAAATTCGAGTGTGGACAAACATATGTGGCAAGAATTCATTGCTGATTTGATTAAGGAATCAAGAATCTCTTTAGACAACAATCAAAGAAAGAATTTATTTTGTTTCCTGTTTTACTAAACAGTGAACAATATATTTTTAACAAGAATGTTTCTTTCCAGTTTTTTTTAATCATTTGCAGAAATGCATCAATCGAATTCAAGGGGCCACAAATAAATTCTTTCCAGAACTTCTCATTTCATTAGAGTAGATTCAAATTCATTCAAAGCCATGGAATCAAAAAGGGAAAGCCAAACAATCAGATCGAGCCATTATCGTGAAATCGAAGTGTAGGATTTCTATTTTTTACCCTATATAACAATCACCAATTCATCACAGGCAAGTATCGAAAATCACAACAAAACCTCGAGAGCAAAAATTCCAAATCAGTGAAAACTCACAATTTTTCAATTGTTTTCGATCGAGACAATTCCAAATTGAAGCACGAGAAAGCTACCAAGTCTTGAGCATTAGGGAAACAGATTTGATTATTGAAGCATCTCGATTTGAGGAGGATTTGAAGAAAACCCTAGCCCCAAAATTCTCAGCCGCCATTTCTATTTTCCACGAAGAACTCAAGAGGACGGGAATCATTTGACAAAGGGTGCAACATAATTCAAAAGGGGGCCGACCTATTCTTTTGGGTTAAGCTTTCTTTTTAAATTAAAAGTGGATGACCCTTTAATATTTAAAACTCTTCCTTTTAATCTTTTGAACTAGGGTTTCATATTTTGTTTTGTAATTTTTGTTGTATTATTGTTTGTAAAACGAATCAGAACAGTTTCTAAAGATCTGTAAAATTCTAGGAAATCAGTCAGGGTGTTGACTGACTGTCCACTAGAGTCTGTAAATCTAGGGTTACTGGTTACGGGGTCGTAATCAGGGGAAATCTGATTGAGGGGATATCGGCCAGTCTTGGGTTTTGAGCGCAGGGTTAGAATAGGAGCAGGGTTTGCGAGTGTACATGGTCTTGTATGCGGGATCTGTTCTATCACCTATTAGAAACCTTAGAAATGCAGCAGTAGGCAGGGTTTTGCCGAAGCTGGGTATATCTGTGTGTGATTTATTTTCTTCATTTCTGTTTCTGCTATATTCTGTTATCTGTTTATTATTATATATATCTCGTTAGATTTTCAATTCTGTTAAAAATTGTGATAAACCCTATTCACCCCCCCTCTAGGGTTAATCTAGATCCATCAGTCTTTGGTTTAGCTCTAGTCTATTCGCATCCCACTGGCTGTTGATGTCGGGTACCCGACAATCTATTATCCTTATTGGTCCTGACCTCACCTCCCGTTGAGGCAATCGCCAAATCACACTAGTGTCACCTCATCACAGCATTCTGACTGCAAAGCTACTTTTGCTGTCAAGGCCGACCTACCTGGTAGTAACGCGTAGACTCAACCTCTGTGAGCACAGCCTAAACATCTACCACCGCACAGAGGACTACCAGGAGCACCTTATGTATCTCAGGAAGCCATGTGCTTCCCCTTCCAGTCCTTCGGAGCTAACAGAATAATCAGATGGACGTGCACTCCCCTCATGCCTCATGACACCGCGATGATCTACCCCGTTGGGTGATTCACCTCAAATGTGCGGACTAGTCCAAGCGCCTTATTTTAATATGTTATTAGACCCTATGCCTAAACATTCAATTATGCACTTGTTTTACCTCATCGGGTTTCCATTAACTTGGTTATTCCCATTCGCATTGACTTCTTAATCAAGTTACCAAGTTCCTCTAGCTTATTAATTTCAGTCATGTAACTTAACCCATTTAAGTTTATTAATAAGCCCACGACATGTTATTCTCTAGATTGTGATCCAAGTTTTGTAATCCACAATCTCTTTTATATTATTCATTGTCCAATAACACATTCTACTTAATATGTAATTAAGTACAACTCAATTCACATGTTTTCTATTTATCGTGTCACTAAAACTTATTGTTGTTTACTTATTAACTTAGTTCTCTTAACTAAGGTTTACTAATAAGTTTCCTTTCCATAAATATAACTTATGTTGTCCTTATCATCATATTTCATATTCTCATTCTCGTAGATAACATAATTTACAATTAAGTACAACTTGTATTATTACATAAGTTATTCCTTATTCTTTATCGTTTATTATAACCTAAGTTATAATTTCCACTTGTGTCCCTAGCACAAGTCTACCTATTATATAACATTCTCATTAATGTAATTTATTTATAATAGGTTGTCATCATTCCCTGTTCATCCCATTTCTTTACTGTTGTAACTTTCATTCAATTTCATTCATTTCCATTAATTACAATTAATGCCATTTATTTTTATCCTTTTATATTCATATGTTTATATATATATATATATATATATATGCATATGTACTAGACCTCTCACATTAAGCCTTCCACTTCAAGATGCTAGATTTACCGAGCGGTTCCGGGAAGACTTCTTCCACAAGTTGACTTAACCTCATGTCTTAGCATTGTTACATGTTTTATTTACGCACTAGACCCCTCGCATTAAATTAACAACTTGTGGATGCTGGATTTGTCGATCGGTTCCAGGAAAAGTTCTAACACAATTGAATTTAACCTCCTGTCTAGGTGCATTACAGTTTTCTGTTTATTGTAAATTAAGGCATATTATTCTTTACACATTTTTACTACAGCCTATTTTACATATCATCATATTAATTCCATTTTATGTCATATGTTCTTCCTAACATATAATTAATTTCATCTCAAAGTAACATGTGATCATCAAATCATTCTAATTTAACATGTAACTATTCCCATTTCCACACTTAAGGGTTCAAGTACATAATTGTCACAATTTAACATGTAATTATAAAAACAGTAATCGCTACACGCATTTCTAACAAGTTTACATTTCAATAGGTGAACATTTCAGCACATTAAGTGTTTCGACATATGAATTTTCCAACATATTCATATTAATATTTCAACATGTCTTAATAGCATTTCAACACTTTTAATTATTCTAGCAAATTCACATTGCATAATAATGGGGAATGCTAAACGATAATATACCATTATCAAAAAACGATATAACTTAAATCCACTCACCTAATTTACTTTGCAATTCCTGAATCTGGTCTAGATCTAGTATTCCATGGTCCTCCTAACTGAATTTAGAACCTAACAACCATGGATCCACAACTCTTACTAAAAGAAAGAGGAAGAAAATTAAATAGACCAGATCGAAGAATTTATCTTACTTCACATATGATTCTGAACACCTTCTTATTAATATTCATTCTTTTCCTCTAGATCTTGATTAAGAATTTACCTAAACTAATTATATGTTTTTTGAAGAGATTTGAGGAGGAAGAAGAATGGCACAATATAGATGTTGTCTCAGAAATATGAGATTTAGGCTAGGCTCAACTAGCCAATTTATAGGTGTTCAGGATCTTATCGTACGCGCAGCGCTGAGTTAGCATTCGAATTTAGTTAAGAAAACAGTCCAGATTCATCGATGAAGCTGGCTGAATATGGGGGGTTGACCCCTGTGTCGACCCCCCTAGAGGGGTGTCGACCCCGTTGTCGACCTCCTACAGGGTTGTCGACCCCCCTACAGAGGTGTCGACCCCTATATGGGTCCCGCGAGCTGTTTTGGTGCAGAAATTTGATTTTCGAATGTTTGAGTTTCTGGAATTTATTTAACTGTTATATTCACACGTAATCTTCTAATGACTATTTTACGCGTATATATATACACACAACTTTTGTTTCATTTTCAAAATTCAAACGGTGTTGCATCGTTATTTAATTCTTGCCATATTTCTTTGTTTACAGCCTTATCTTGAAGTTTATCTCCTGTATATATATATATATATATATATTTCTACACATATATACACGTATATTTACATATACATGTATACATATATTTGTCTACACTTTCCTATATGTATACTTTTCCTTATATGTGCGTTTATACATATTTTCTCTTTAGAATACGTGTTATTCCAGTTGTTCCCTTAAAACAAAGATATGATAGCGACGGGGATCGAACTCTGTACCTCTTGTATGCAAGTCACATGCTCTAACTAACTAGGCTACTAAGGCTATTGTTAAGGCTTAGAATAATGGTGGTCATTGTTCTTTTCTCATTCTTCTTTTTCATATTTGTTGTAATCTTTTATTTTAAACCATTGCATGTAACTTTATTATCTTACATTCATCTTTTTCTTTTATTTTTCTTTTATTATTAATGCATAATATTTGTAAATCATGCGTGCAACCAATCCTTTCTTTCTTTTAATGCATGCATTATATTTTTATTTACATTAATCTTTTCTTCTTTTTCAGTGCATGTATTTATTACATGTAATCATATATTATCATTATTATATTTTTCTTTTAAATGTTTAGGTCTATGCATATATATATACACATATGTATTGTGTAATTGTCACAAAATGCGGGGTGTTACAGAAAACCAGAATATCATCTACGAAAACTAGAACAAATTTATTCAGGTACTCCTTAAACACCCAACTCATTAAGTCCACGAAGTATTTGAGTGCATTGGTCAGCCCAAAAGGCATGACCAAAGACTCAAAGAAACTATCCAGAGTCCTAAAAGCCGTCTTGTCAATACTATCATCTAGTACTGTCACCTGATGAAATCCCTTAGCTTGATCCAATAGTGAGAAAACCAAAGCGCCAACTAGTTTGTCAAACAAGTCATCAATATTTTGTAGTGGATGCCTACTCTTCTTGGTGAGTTTATTCAACTCCATATAATCCACGCATAGACGGAGAGAGTCGTCTGCCTTAGTTGCAAAGACGATTGGAGGTCTCTACTAAGAAATGCACCGCCTAATGAATCCCTTCTCAAATAACTCACCTACTTGTTTGCTGAGCTCCCTTCTCTCCTTAGGAGCCATGTGGCACAATGGAAATGTGAATGATGTCGCACCCTCCACCAACTAAATACAGAAATATGTCTCTCGTTTGGGAGGTAACCCTCTAACTCATCAAACACATCCAGAAAACTACTGACCATGGGTACCGATTGAAGATCATCAACAGAAGCATCAAGAGAATCTAGGAAACTGAGCATAACTTACCTCCGTGGGTCACAAGAATCTCGAGAGTTCTACCATAGCGTATTAGAAGTCTAACAAATCTCCTCTCATAGTCTAGAATGGCACCATATGGCCATCCTATTCATTTCTAGAAAAAGTCTGTAACCCATAAAGCCAAGAACATATGCATCGCATTCAAATTCAACACGCATAACAAAAATTCTTAGACTACTACATATCATAGACAAGTAAGTCATACCTCCTATAGGGTTTGAGATTACAACAGCATCAGAAAGCATACAAGCATCTAGGTGCAGACTATATACCACGGAATTGGACATGAATGAATGGGAAGCACTGAAATCAAAAAGATTCCTAATAGGAGATTCAAAAAGAGAAACCAAACCTTCCACAGTGACTTTCCTACCACGATTTAGTCATGCACTTGCCTTCCAGATGATCCAGCCTTCTATTGTTGCTTTTTAGGGCACTACATGGTAAAATGTCCAACTTGGTCGCAAGAAAAAAAGCATTCTTTGTCTTCCTACAGTCCCTAACAAAGTGCCCCAAATTTTCACAGCCATAACACTTAATCTAAGACTTGATTTGTGCCTTATCGGGTTTTAATCCATTCTTAGCTACGCCTTTCATGGGACACCACTTATTTTTATTAGTCATTCGTTGTGCCTCCTTAGTATTAACCTCTCTCTTCTCCTCTTTTCCATCCTCATGCATTAGAGCCATGTCTAAAGTCTCTCGAAAATCGGTCCTATTGGTATATATATCAATGCTAGTCCTTCGAGAAGCTAGTTCAACCCTTCTGCGAACCTCAAAGCCTTTCTATAAGGAGTGTTTACCAAATCCAAGCCGAATCCCGCCAGTTGATTAAAGCTATTTATGTATTCCTTCACCGTCATGCTTCCTTATTTCGAATTCAAGAACCTCTTCATTTTCATTCCTTCACCATACCATATATGCAAATCAGGCTGTGTTTTGGGTCTTATCTACTGCAATTAAGCATGGCTCTAAGCGATGTCAAATTATGGCTTGTTTAAATATTATATACAGCCATAAGCTATATCAAAACCACAATTTTGATATGGTTTTAAGCCGTATCTAAAGTATAAATATATATGATTGTACACTGTACCTCATTGCAAATAACATACGTCTTTAAGCCGTATCTAAATTATTACTAGATACGAATACAAATCATATCTAAATTAACTATAGATATGAATATATACTAAAGGCTGGTAAATACCATGCAAACTTTATTTGACAAATTATAATAGTAAACGAAATATTTCATACTAATCCAACAACACATATACTGATACCTGTTGTTTCATTACATTACAATAAAGAAGATACATGATGTTTCATTACATTACAATAAAGAAGACACGTGTTATTTCATTACATTACAATAAACAAGATACATACTATTTCATAATTACATTATAATAAAGAAGGTAAACTCGGTATTTTAGCAATTTCGGCGACCACTCTCCACTTTTCAACTTTAACGATCGACCACTTTGATTTGCTTTTCAACTGAACTAATCCATTCACCAAGCTGAAGGTTTTAACTTTCTGATTAAGAATTTACTGGGTGATTAACTAGGTGGATGCATTTTAGCTCATGCACCTGGTTCAAGTATTCATGCTAACTTATGCATTTAACTAAGCGTCAGGACTAACAAAGAGGATAATATAAAATGCCATATGCTGCTTCACTAAACCTTAGGAAAAAGCATTTGACCCTTGATATTATGCCCTTTGCTAGTCCTGGCACTTAGTTAAATGCTAAATGCACAAGTTAGGACAAATACATGAACCGACGACGTGAGATAAAGTGCATCCACCTGGTGAATCATCCGGTAATTCTTAGCTAGAAATTTAAATCCTTCTACTTGGTGAGGCTTCGCTAGTGGATCACCCAATAAATTTTTAACCAGAATAGAAATGCATCATCTTCATCTATACTTGCAACCTAATTTGCATTAGAACAATGAGGTAGAATATACATATACAACACATAAAGACATATACAAAACACATAGACACACACACATACGCTACATACATATACAACACACACACACACACTGCACACATACACAGACATACACATATACACAGAAACACACAGACGCACATATATTCACTGAACACATATACAACACACACAACTCATCGTACAAGACTGCAAGTACAAGACTACAAACCTTACACCAATTCGGGTATACATATTGAATTGGTACTAGTCGACTAATCATGATCGACCAAAAGTATACATATTGAATTGAATTAAGGTATACACAAATTCAAGTAAAAACTGCAAGTACAAGACTACAAGTACAAGACCGTAAGTACTAGTCGACTAATTATGATCGAGCCATCGACTTGCCTACCTCCTTTAAGGTCAAACACAAGGTATCAAAGCATAAGGAAGAAAATATTCACATGATAGCAGCAGCTATAAATTAGATAACAGGGAAAATGTGCAACATGCGCAATGACATCAGTCACTTGCAAGATGCAAGTACTAAGGATATGGCAGATCCACATAGGTGCAACATGCACATAAGTGTGTGATATAACTCAAGTGATACAAGTCACAAAGAATGGCTTAGTGGCAAGCAAGTGAACAATCAAGAAACATAACAAGCAAGTACAGTATCAGTTTCTGTCATAAGAATGCAAATACAAGACAAAGGTGCATGTACATGGAAAGAAATGCCATACACATCATAGCATACACATCCTTCAGCCATGAATTCACAAATACATAGGATCAGCAGTATATGCATTGCTAATATACAAGGAGTTCAAATAAATGAAACAAAGTCAAATTGCAACTGCAAATGCTCAAGTCGAGATGGACCAACACAAACAACAAATTACTAGTGTTACCACTAAAATTAACCCCGAAACAAGCTAACGGTGAAGGGGTATCTAGTGAACACAAGCACAAAGGAATAATCCGAGAGCTACACAAATTGATGCCTTCTCAGAGGAAAGGAGCTCAAAATCTACAAGATGCCGACACAGTCTACCCTGCAGGGAAAAACTGGCAGGGGATTCTACGTCAACAAGTCACCTGAGTCAGAAGCTAAGAAATAAAGAGGCGAGAGCTCAAATAACGGAACCCGGAAGGGTGGAAAGGTTGTCACTATTACCCTAACTTAATACCAATACACTAGGTGGTAAAGATACCGAAGGCATTAAGCCGAGTGTACATAAAGATAACCCGGAACCAGCTTCCAAAACATCTACCGTATAAACTTCGAAAGGTAATTTGATAAACAACAGGTAGATTACCTAGAGCAACCATTCGTTAGACTAAGCTATTCTCAGAGACCCCACCGAAACTCAAGTTAGAAACCCCGAAAGGATACAGGCTATCCGTACTAGTCTACTTAATACTAACACCGATAGTGATTCTGACCCGACAACTATCTACATGCATCCTGCGGACAAGCTCCTCTAAAAATTGCTAAGAAAACCGAAAGCCTACATCTAGAATCTTACAATCAAGTGCGTGCAACCGGAGGCTCAAATAACTTCTTGAAAGCTACTACATCAACAAACTCATGTCATTTTCAAGGAAACCTCGGCTGATAGCAACCTTCCCTCCGAAAGCTATAATCTGTACCACAAAAGCAGAAGGGAGCTACAACAACAGAAGCCAAGAGGAAAAGCGGCCAACAGAAATATCTACAGGCCCAACGACCCAACAGTGGTAGGGTCCCCGATTTCTCTATAAACAAGACCCCAGGGGTCATATTTGAGGGGGCCTCTCTCATTGTTTCTGATTCTTGTACTCTTCCTCTCTAGAGTAAACCCTAATATTTAGATCAATCTGAGGATTTATCCTATTCTGTTCATGTTTCCTAAATCAAAGATTAATAAAGAGTGAACTTATCCTACAACGTTTTCTTATAAGTTTTCATGCTATTTCACAATCATCATTGCTGCAATTTATTGTTTGTTTTCTACATTTGTGTGAATCCTTGCCTAAGTCCTTCCACAGATCGGATGAAGCACCCCTTCCTACATGTTTAAATCCTTCTTACACGCTTAGATCTCTAAGAGAGATTGATGCAGGATTCCTTTCTACTATCTGGCAATTCCTTTATTGAGGGTTTTGTCTAGTGATCCTTCTCCCCAAGACCTTGATACCTAGGAACGGTGAATTAACCCAAACTTGCAAAGGGCTCGACAATCCATTTTTTCCCTTAGATCCATTATCTTTAACATATCTCCGGTGTTGACGAAAAATATCGTTAACATTTTGGCGCTAGAAGGAAGGCTTGAACCTCCGATCCTTTGGTTAACTTGACCACATATCTACCTGTGTTATTTCATCCCGGATTGGACTAGGGCTTTGAAGAAGCAAAGTTATGGGTAAGAGATCCCAACAAAAGCCTTCAGGATCTCGACTAGATAATTCGAAAATCAATTACCCTAGAGTGACAAAAGAGCAAAAGTTGAGAGCAGAAGCCTTGTAGATAATAAAGCGGAAAAGAAAAGCAGAACAACATGCTTCCGACGCTTGGGATAATAGTCTCTCCCACATAGGACAAACCTTAACACCTCCTCTAAGTGGTTCTACATCAGTGGAAATTAACATTTTCTCTCACGTAAGGAGAACTCTCCGCAATCAGGTCAGAGGAGTGTTGTTTGAACGAGAAATAATGAATGATATTTATTAATTCACCAACAAATGGCCTGAAAAGATATCACCCCAACCAAGGTATATCTTGGGAAGTAAGAGCAAAGATATGGGTATAAAAACAAAACTGGGTCACAAAAGGATTAAGCGCTAGCAGCAAGGAGAGAGCTTATGCTGAGATCGCCCAAAGGATACTACCTCACCACTTCGATGGAAAACATCTACTTCCTAACCAAACATGAGCTGAATTATTAGCCGTCCGCAAAGAAAAAGCCAAAATAAGAAAGAAAATAGGAGGACCCTATTGTCATTATCACATGACGGATGGACATAAGATTAATCATTATAGAATCCTTAGGAAACGATTATCAAATTCATTAACCGAGGCCAATTACGTGAATCTATGACAAGATAAGATTAAATTCAGTACAAAATCCTTAGGAAAAAGATTATTAAACATGTCTTTGGGTATGGAAAACCCTCCCTTCGAAGCTTAAAGAAACCCGGGAGGGGTCAAACCATCAACAGATCAAATCCCTTATCATCACTAAAATTGGTCAGGGCAAGACATCCCCTAGAGGGGGATAGTGTGTTAGTCTTTCTCCATGCCCGAATCAGAGGGGGATAAAAGCATCAAAAGTGCAAGCCACCGTTTCACACCAGAAATAGTCGTGGTGGTGCATCTAAAATTAGCACGCCCTGCCTCTGCTAGAATTAAGCACGTCCTACCTCTGCTCGTAGAATAACACGTTCTACCTCTGCTTATGTTCCTCGTTACATGCAGAAGGAAACACCAACCTGTCATCAACTACGATGGTTAGGATAGGGCACCCCTCGGTGGGGGGTGGTGTGTAAGCCTCTATCAATGCCTACAATGGTTCGTATAAAGCATCAAAAGATTAAACCTTAGTTTTGTGTCTACAATGGTCTCGTCTAAGTTTCTAACACCTTGTCATCACCTACGATGGTCAGGATAAGGCTCCTGCTGGAGGGAGGTCGGGTAAGTCCTTAGCCCCTGCTTGTGGATAAGCTAGCCAAGTGCACCAGACACATAACCCAAAGAGAGGCCAACAAAGCACGTACATCCTTTGCTTTGACATATAAATCCCAAAGAGTGGCTCAAGAAGCATGTACAACATCTGCTTCACAAACTAAATCCACAGGAGATACCAAAACCTTCATACCGAAAGGGGGTTTTCGGTCTTCTATCTTAAATTACCCGGATAAGGGTTGGTTCGGGACTTCTATCAATGCCGAAAGGGGATTTTTGATCATTCAATCTCTAATTTCCTAAACAAGGGTTGGTTCAGGTCTTCTATATTAATACCCAAATTTGGGTTGGATAAGTTTCTCACAAATACCGAAAGAAAATCTACGGTCTCTTATTCTTATAACCCAAATCTGGGTTGGATCTGATCTTCACAAATACCGAAAGGGGAATCCCGGTCTTATCTCAATACCGAATCCAGGTTGATTCAATTCTCAACAAAGATAAGAAGCGGACCCTCGGTCTCATATCTTAATACCTAAATATGGGATGATCCTGGAGTAAATCACATCCTGATGTGAGGTTCCGGTCTCATCACAAATACCCGAACTTGGGTGGAGTCGGACTCTCGAATCTAAACAAGAAGGAATTGTTCGTCCCTCTCGGAAATTTGAATATGGCTCAGAAATACACTTCCTTTACTACTAAGGATAGGCTTATGATCCTCTCAGGGAAGTGTCTTTAGCCTATACATTCATTAGTTTATTTTTTAATATACTAGCTGCTTGCATAGCATGGGAAACAACATCACATCAAAACATCAGTTCATAGAAGAACTAGGTAAAAGATCCCAAACGTTTCTAATAGAATCCTAAAACTAGTACTAATCCCTTTTTCTAGGAAATCTTGTAGTGGGGGTTTCCCCAAGGATAACTGTTACATGAAGAAATTTTTACTAACACTTAGCACGAGTAGGTCTCCATTCTTTACAACACCCTATGTTATGATGACATTGTTTCTTAAAAAAGTAGTACATCAAATAAATCACACAGTGCACAAGCATGCCTATTAAAAGTCACGACATAAACCGTTACACAAACACAATTGCTGTTTGAAAAGGATTTACATTACCAACATATGAGGAAAGTCTATTATTCTGAGTCAGGGTTTCGTAAGGCGAATTCCAAGGAAGCGTAATTCTCCTTAGCTTTTTTAATTCATTCTCCAACTTGTCAATTTGTTGGTACAACCTACCTACCTCCGCGTCAGAACTCTCAGAGGATTTTGTCGCTAGCCTACATTGCAAATTACAAATAATCTCATCTTTCTCCTTTGATTGTTTTTCCAAATGGGACACCTATTCCTTGAGGTTTGCAACAACTACCTTTTGAAGGTAATACATCTTTTTATAGCCTGAAAGGGGAGCATTCTCAAAGATATCTTTGCAGCCAGTAGCGTTCGAATTTTGCTCTCTAAACTGTGAAGGAGGGGTCTGGAATGGGTCCTCCTACTCATAGATAAAATGAGATATCATAACATATAAAATGTAGGCATCAAATATACACTGATAACATCAAGCATTCCAAGGAAAGACAACCACATGACTATTATCAATTCATACACATGTACACACCATGTTCACACTGACGTATCAATACAACACCATGCACGAACGAGTCAAAAGAAAATATATGCATCATACAATAATATTCAAAACTCCTTGGTAAATTATTGTCATAGGACCAAGTTTCTGGAGAGTCCCCATGTTTTCAAAATGCATAATCTAAAGCATTATTGTAACTTACATCTTTGGGGAAGCATTGAACTGTTGTAACATGAAGAGACTGGTTATTAACAAAATTCAAGGAGAGGGAAAGTATTTCGAAATGAAAGCCATACCTGCGTAACATTGACATCAGATCGGTCGGGAGTCCCTCTCTTCTTGAAATCCGAAGAACCACTTTCCTTGGAAGGTGACTCCTTTGTTGTGGGAGAGGACGTTCCATCACCCTTTCCATGTTCACCTTGTTGGTCCGTGTCTTCTCCTATTTCACCTTCTACTGCGTTCTCCTCCACCTCTTCCTTATAATCCTCAGAAAACTCGTCAATAAACAAAAGCGACGTAGGGTTTATCTTGTTCATCAGAGGAACCTTACGCTCTCGCCTCACCCGCTTAATCTTCTCCAAAACTCTATCTCGGACGGAGGGTTCAATTGAAGAAAAGTCCAATTCCGAAAGCCTCTTATAATTGACAGAAAAATCAAGGATGAGGGCGTCTTCGTAATATTCCATGGACATGGCATTAAGATGAACATTCAAAAAATTGGAAATTTTGTCTCTAGCCTTGTAAATTATTCTTTTTGCGGTAGAAAGTTGAGTGTTCATCCGGTCCACTTCAACGGCATGATTAACCTCCAACCCTGTCTTTTCCTCCTTAAGATCTTCCACTTGCTTCACCAATACGTCTTTAGCCTTTCTCTCCTCTTTCAGCAAGGTCTCCAACTCATTGCGCTTGTTATCGCCTTCTGCCTTATCCTGCAACAAAATATTGACCCTATCCGCTAGTGCTTTGTTCTCCTCCTTTAGGGCATTGATCCATCTGGATAGATACCAAGTCTTCATCACCTAAGCAAGGGAATGGATTAAGCTTCTCACAAAAAACAATATAAATAAAAGGAATTGGTAAAGATAAATCAACACCAAAAGTTAGTCCCTGATTTGCTACTGGTGAAAATATTCTAAATCTAAGGGTGAAGAAGTCGGTATGATGTTAGCAACTTCAGGAGATGAAAGAGCAAGGCCTACAAGTCTATTGAAATTACAGACTAGCGAAAGAGGAGAAGGAGAGATAATAGGCTGAGAAGAGGAAGACACCGGCAGATTATGCCCTTCCCCGCCTGAATTGCCGAAAGTATCGGGAAGAACCGGGCTGCTTACGGACTTACCTTTTGTTGAAATATCGAGGGAAGCGTCCACATTAACCACTTGGTCATCATCAATAATAGAAGGATTAAAGGTCTTCCTTGCTTTCGAGGCGACAACAATGTCTTCTGAAAAGATAACTGACTTATCATGCGTGGGCTTCTTTGAGAGTGATTCAATGTTGGTATGGGCGAGCCTCTTTATAGCTTGGGCACTAGACCGGCTGAAAGCTGCGAGGACAGACGCATCCTGAGAAGTTGAAGATCCTAAATAAAGAGGAGTGAAATTAAGAAAGATAGCAATAAGAAGGAAATGAGAAGAAAGGATAACTAACGTTATCTAATCAAAAAAATATAATCACATCCAAATCACCTGGATGGATGGGAGAGCCTGCACTAAACGAGCTAGAATTCAGCAATAGTCCTTTGGGACTGGCAAACTGGATTGGAGGTTGTCCCAATATCTTTTTCCTAGGAGGAATCAAGCCTTATTGAAGAAGCCAGTCGGTAGTTAAGAGGAATGACCGGCACATATGCTCCACCGGCGTTTTGAAGATAGCCTCGACAACTTGGGCTTCCTCCGTTGTTAAGATCATATCCTTAGAGGGGGTTTCTGTGATAAAAGAAAGATATAGGTGAAGGCAGAAACAAGAGAGAAGAAGAATTATATGTTCAACTTTCAAGACCAATCTGAACCGTACAAGCAAAGATCAACCAACGCTTCCAATTAAGGGAGATCAAAAGACTTCGAGATGACACTTCGGAAAAGACAAAATTTTTGACTTGGAAAGTCAAAAACACCACTTCACTAAGGGGCAAATGTTACTACTAAAATTAACCCTGAAGCCAGCTAATGGTGAAGGGGTATCAAGTGAACACAAGCACAAAGGAATCATCCGAGAGCTACATAAACCAACACCTTCTCAGAGGAAAGGAGCTCAAAGTCTACAAGATGCCAACACAGTCTACCCGGCAGGGCATACTCGGCAAAGAATTCTATGGCAACAAGTCACCTGAGTCAGAAGCTAAGAAAGAAAGAGGCGAGAGCTCCACTAACGGAAACCCGGAAGGGCGGAAAGGTTGTCGTTATTACCCTACATAATACCAATACACCAGCTGGTAAAGACACCAAAGGCATTAAGCCGAGTGTAGATAAAGATAACCTGGAATCAGCTTCTGAAACATCTACTGCATAAACTCCAAAAGGTAATCTTGATAAATAATAGGCAGATTACCTGGAGCAACAATCCGGAGGATTAACATATTCTCGGAGACCCCACTGGAACTCAAGTTAGAACCCCCGGAAGGATACAGGCTATCCTTACTAGTCTACTTAATACAGACAACGATAGTGATTCCGAACTGGCAGCTATCTACATGCATCCTAAGGACAAGCTCCTCTAGGCATTCCTAAGAAAACCGAAAGCCTACATCCGGAAGCTTACAATCAAGAGCTTGCAACCAGAGGCTCAAATACCTTCTGGAAAGATACTACATCAACAAACTCATGTCATTTATAAGGAAACCTCGGCGGACCGGGACCTTCCCTCCGAAAGATATATTCCGTACCAGAAAAGTGGTCGGGAGCTAAAGCAACGGAAGCCAAGAGGAAAAGCGGCCAACGGAAGTATCTGTAGGCCCAACGGCCCAACAGTGGAAGGGTCCTCGATTTCTCTATATATAAGACCCCAGGGGTCACATTTGAGGGGGAATCTCTCATTTTTTCTGTTTCTTATACTCTTCCTCTTTGGAGTAAAACCTAATATTTAGATCAATCCGAGGATTTCTTCTATTTTGTTCATGTATTCTAAATCAAAGATTAATAAAGAGTGAACCTATCCCACAATGTTTTCTTATTAGTTTTCATGCTATTTCACAATCATCGCTGCTGCAATTTATTGTATGTTTTCCACATATGTGTGAATCCTTGCCCAAGTCCTTCCATAGATCGGATGAAGCACCCCTTCCTACATGTTTAAATCCTTCTTACACGCTTAGATCTCTAAGCGAGATTGATGTAGAATTTCTTTCTACTATCTCGTAAGGCCTTTATTAAGGGTTGTGTTTAGTGATCCTTTTCCCGAAGACTTTGATACCTAGGAATGGTGAATTAATCCAAACTCGCAAAGGGATCGACAATCCATTTTTTCCCTTGAATCCATTCCCTTTAACCTATCCCCAGTGTTGATGAAAAATATCATTAACAACTAGTGCTGTAGCAAGAGAATTTTCATGCATAAGGAAATGGCACCAATTAAGCTAAGGCAACAAGGAATGGCAATAAAGTGCACATATAAAAGCACAATGACATCAGAAAAAGCCAAGCAAGGTCAAGGTTAAAGCAAAAGTGGCATACTCGAGAACCGTGGCCAGAAATGTAAACAGAAGTAGACAATCCTCAAAGAAGTGGAGAATTCTTTCAGATTAAAGCCAACTTAAATTAAACCCAATTCAAATTCTAATTAAACACGTAAATGGCAGATTGCTTAAACACGTTTCAAATTCAAATTAAACCCAATTTAAATCAAATTCAAATTAAACCGTGAGCTAATACTCACCTTTAGTGGCGACGAGAAAGAAGAAGGCGACTGATCGGTTCGTCGGTGAGCTAAAGGCAACGCGAGTAGACGATGGGAAGTGTGTAATGGACTTCGAGTGGTGTATGGTTTATTGACAAAGCAAGATGGTGCGTCAAGTTCCAAAACCCTAATTTGGGTTTACGGTCGCCATGGAAATTAAAAAGAGGGAAGCTGAAAGTTTTGTTAAGTGTCAAAGTGAGATGGTTCCAGAAAGAAAAATAGCAGGGAAAAATTTGATATGGATTTCATATGACCCAATGCCACATCAAGTGAAATGATCCGAAGCTTTATTGATGTACGGTTAGATCTTACATGTTTGGAGAGGTGCAGATCGCTAAGAGGAAAGTTAATACGGCTATGAGAAGTATCAAATTTGATTTGGCTAAAAGCATTATCAAATCTCTGCATCCTTTTGTGCCAAACTTGTTGATTTGGTGTAGTGCTTCTTCGGATTGCGATAAGAATCTCATCTCGAATCTAGTCTTAAATTCATCCCAAGTGGCCACCATCTGTCCAGTCAAAATCACCTCCAACCAATACAATGCTTCGTCCTTAAGTTGCTAAGTGACCAACTAAATCTTTCTCCTATCTTCGAGCTCCAACAAGTTAAATGTGTTCTCCATCTCCATAAGCCATTTACGTGCCTCTACAAAACTCTCAGTACCACAAAACGGCTTGCCTCCCATAGCATAGAAATCCTTACAAATATTAGAATAGTTGACTACATGACTGGGTGGAGCTACTGCGACTACAGCTGAGGAAAGTGCATTTTCTTGCACTCCGGTGGGTGTCGTGCCTTCTATACATCTGTGCAACTATGTCTGAATGGGTATACCGTCAGAGAAATAAGGAGCCCCAGACATTCTGAAAAGGGAAGAAACAAGGATTTAGAAAGAGATCGAAGGAATATTGAAAATGACGTCAGGGGAGATATTTTTCAAAAATAGGTTTAGCTTGAAAATATTTTGCTTTGAAAACACTTTTTCAAAAACTTTTCCTCTAATCTGGTAACCTTAGGCTTTAATACCAAATGTGACACCCACGTCGCTTAATGTCACCGCATTAAGTTTCATGAAGCACAATAATAATAAAGAGACTAAATTTAACAAGACATAATATAAAATGCAGCAGAAAAACTTTTCAAAACTTTTACTTCAAACCAAATTCAACATTACATTTTCAAATGAACCATCAATGTCAAAACCATAATCATCTGTCTCATAAATCATCAAAGTACAAAACCACAAAATATTATCCCTCATATGCCATAATAATAAACATAGAAAATGAAACCGAAGAAGTACATATAAAGAGGAGTACTCCAAGTCCAGGCTGAACAGAATCACGGTCACAGCTACTATCCACCACCGCTCTGAGAACCTAAGGGGAAAGGAAGAGGGGGAAGGCAAAACAAAATAGGTCAGCCATAAAGTTTGGTGAGTTTTAGTGATTTTTAGCATAAGAAAAGATAGAAAGTATCAGGACAATTAATAATGTTGAATATGAAAATACCATAAAATAAACAAGTACAAAGTAAACAAGATAAGGTAGGATCAAGTAAGATTCTCATTTATATCCCAAGAACAAGTTTTTGCACCAATTACCCGAATAACAAGACTAGATTTTACCATAATTACTACCTACGTGATCGTCTCCCTACAAACACGAATAATCTGTACCAGCCAGGACAATAGGGGATATCAGTCCCTAACCCGTCAACTATAAAGACACAGCCTTATTTGTCGGTGTTGCAATGTCTTAGCTTTCCCTAATCAGACCCGTGCACGCTCATGACACCACTGGTATGCGCCTGTACCCACATCCAAGAAATTGAACCTTTGAAAATCCAGATCATTAAAGTGTGCCCTTACCACTACCTAGTGCGAGGCCCCGAATATGATAGTAATAGGGATACTAACTGTTACGGGTTCCACACAACAACACGATTGATACAAACCACCCCTAAACTTGGTCCCTAATTAAACTAGGATTTTAAGAGTCCAAAAACCGGATATAAACAACAAGACATGAGACCTTTTAACTTATTAATTAACGGGTTTAACTTATTAGGTTCAAGTTAATTAATAAGCATGATTGTAAATGACATTTCCTATTAAATATTATTTTGTGTACAACCCCTTCCCCAAAACAGACAAGCACTTGCTCAGATGTATATAGAATAAGTTACATGTTTTACTTAATTACATCTGATCCTCTTAACATGTTCTACTTAATATTAAATTAAGTTTAACCCATTCAGGTTAACAAGTTTTGCATATTATCCCAACTGCACAGTCATTGTATTTCATTTTTCAATATACCTAATTTTTCTTTTTACTATCATTTCAAATTATTCCAATTTGACCCAATTTTACGCAATTATAATGAAAATAGCCTAGGCACTCGATGGCCTAGGCTT
Organism: Allium sativum; assembly: GCA_030737875.1. Classification (NCBI taxonomy): domain Eukaryota; kingdom Viridiplantae; phylum Streptophyta; class Magnoliopsida; order Asparagales; family Amaryllidaceae; genus Allium; species Allium sativum. Next base: position 587,337,771 of record CM060913.1, on the reverse strand, counting down.
AACATAAAATATAAAGGAAAAGGAGAAAATATAGATCTAACTCAGAAAAACATAAACTGAATAAATAAGCATAAGATTGAAAAGAAACTAAGACAAAAAGGGGATCATAAAGATGTACATGTAACAGGTAATAACTGAAAACTGAATAGATAATTGATAGTAATACAATAACATACAAACATTATATAACATCGGGTTCAAATTATTTACTATCAGAATACTTTTTAATTATCAGATCTAAAAATACTAGAACTCACAGTGGATTTAATTAGATATAGAAAAATCCTTTTAATAGTTCTTGTAGAAGAAAATCCAGAGTTATCCCTCTAATTTAAGCTTTGGCAGCACCTCGACATTTTCTTAAATTTTATTCAAAAACATCTTAAAGGAGGAAGAAGATGAAGATATGTTTGTGTGTAAGAAAATATGGAGGCTGCTAACCTATTAATAGATTTTCTAGGATAATTATGAACCATTAGATATAAGGTTATCAAATCAAACCATACACCTCAAGCTGAGTTTGCATATGTATGTAGTGTATAAAACAGTCCAGGTTCAAGTGCAGGAATCTTCCCTGCATGTAGGTTGGCTGACCCACCTATTACCTGGGTCTACACTAGGGTGGACCCCCCTTAAACCTGGGTTGACCCCTTGGTCGACCCCTGCGTCGAGCTAGTTAAGGGGCTGGGTCGCTCTCTTACTGTTGCTTTTCAGAGTTAATTTATTTTATTATATATATATATTATATGCTATTATAGTTCAATCTTCTTTTGTTCATAACTTCTTCATACTTAATCCGATTTATGCAACAAGAGTCTATCGAAACCAAAATTTCGTAACAAACACAAGATAAAGTCCCTTTTACCTAATTCTGAATATTTTAATATTTAGTAAACATTTTATTATCTTTTATACATATTTATTATTTATTAAAATATGGGGTGCTACACACTGTCTAAGGGAAGTATTAAGTAACTAAGAGTTCACCTGTAGGGATGGTTAGATAATAACAAGAGGGTTTTCCCGGGGTTCTTTTCAAAAAAAGCTGAGTTCCTGACCTAAATCCTAGTAGTAAGCAGCCATTACTACTTCTCTCCCTATAAGGAGAGCTATCATTACAACGACTAATTTTAGAATGGGGTCCTAGGCGACTTGAGGTCCGTTATTGGGTATTAAGTGACTTGAGGGATGTATGCCCTAAATAAACTAAAATATTGTATTAGGTGACCATAGGAGTGCCCGCTCTTAAATTTGCTTTAGGGTATTAAGTGACATCTAGGATGCCTACCTCATGTGTTTGTATTGTGTGTTTGTTACGTAGACATAACTTGAAAAGTTTACAACTGCAAAATATAGGAAATAGCCTTTTTAACTTACATGTATTTCATTCACCGGAACTATATGTTCTATCCATCCTCCTTTTAACATTAACAGGACAATGGGTGAGAAGGTGATTAAAGATGGAGAACAATCTCTTAAAAGAGGGGCCTCTTGAAAATATAGTTATTATAGCTCTTGCTTTATAACTATTACTGCTGCGTACTTGGGATGAATGAGGATGTACTTTTTATTTGTGAGACATGTTGTAATTGATAATTCTGGTCTTTAATAATGGTACATCTTATGTTTATGCTATTATAATTTTCTCCTTCCATTTTAAGATTCTAATTTTTATTTTAGACTACTTTGTATATCTGTTTAAGTTAATCCTTGTACAAACCAATAATCCGTTTAAAGTGGCTCTAAGTTCGGATGGACCTTTTCTAGATTGGAATTTAGGCTCATTCCTGGGCGGGTTGTTAAAGTTACCTTAAGCTAGAAATCTCTTTTTTCTTGGTAATTTATCTAATCTTTTAGTGTATATATATAATATATGGATACAAGTATTAATTAAATATCTTATTTAGTTAATTTAATTTTTTAGTCATATTAATAAATTTTAAAATTTGAAATTAGTGTTAAAATACTATCAAACATTTTTACAGTATGATTAAATTTTCAAGCAAACATATAATATATTATAATTTTTATAATAAATATAACTTTTAAACTTAAAATATTTTCTTAATTTTCATAAATGTTTTGAAAATTATTCCAAATCTCAATGAGGGTTTGACCCATTACGGGAAATATTTGGGCTTACATACCATTTCAGGCCAAAAGGTAACCAGGTAGAATAAGGTACTTTACTCAGTTTTAGACACTACATTTCTAGATATCGTACTAAGTGAGTAAGTTTAATAAGTTATCCATTATATGAGTAATTTAGACTGCATAATCTATTGGGTTCTTATACAATTATTGGAATTGGGCTAGCCCACAGTCGAAGGAATGAGTGGTTAAAAAAATTAGCAATTCTATATCTTTAATAGGCCAATGAAGCCTAAACTATTAGGAATTTTTCTAAGTTTTTATAAAATGAAATCAATTTTTATTTTTTAATTATTTTCAAAGAAAGGAATTTTAATTTCTATTTTCAACTTATATGTATAATAATGAATGTATCGATTACATCTAACTGTGTGAAGTGTAGGTCCGATATATAAGTGGTATAAAAATTTAAAATGAGACAAAAAAAACAGAGAATGATACCTTTTGTTTCTCTCTGTGAATATATTCAATTAATAAAGAGAAATATTTCATAATATAAGATGGAAACCATTCAATTTCTATCCTGCAACGACCAGATTTTATTAAGAAATAATTAATGAATATTAAATATTTAAAATGATTTATTTTGAGAAATAATAACTTTGAATCTATTTGAATTAAAGTTCAAACGTATAATTTATAATATAATTAAAAACGAGCTCGCAGCAGTGGGTAGTTCGTAATATTACGTCTTGAACTTCAAGTGAGTGCATATGATCAAATATAAGTCAGAATTCGTTGAAACAATAAATATTAGGATCTATTGAACTATAGTTTTCGAATAAAAGTGAAAAATCAAGATTTCGTATCATAGATTGCAAGTTATGTCTAAATCAAATTTTCAGAAGGTTGTTGTGGAATTATACTTATATTTTGTCGATATTATATAAGCCTTAGAAAATAGCCATTTTGCAAATGATCTCGGATTTCGATGAAACTAATTCCATCGGATCCGAAATAGTAAACTATAGTAAGATTTCAAATTTCGCGCCAATCGGAGTTAGTATGTGACCTTGCGTAATAGGGTTTTTGAACAAACGGACTCTAATTTCGATGAAATAAGATTTATTAGGAACATATTGACAAACCAAGTTGTATACCAATTTTCACCATGAACGGAGTTTGTATGTGATCGTACGGATTTTTAAACGACGAATACAAGTAGCGATAACTAAAGAAATAATAAAATAACATTGAAGCTTCACCTATAAGCCATCCTACCTCCCTATAAATGCACCCTCTAATCCACCTTAAACTCAAACCAAAATTTCAGCCTTTTATTTTGTGAATATGTCCTCCTCCTCAATTTTAATTTTTATCTTCAAATTGGTGAAGAATCAGAGGAAGTCACCAACATGAAAGTTGGAGTACTCGGTGAGGGCTACATACTAACAAAATTTAGTGGTGTTTTGACACCCGAGTGGTTGGAAACTGCAATGACAACAAAGAATCCTAGTTTCAGTTTATCTCGATTATCATGCAAATAGTGAGGAGTTGGTCAGAGGTGCGAACTAGGAAGTTGGAGAGGGGAGGATAAGCTGCAACTTTGTAGTTGGAAGTTCAGCCTGAAAAGGAGTGTCGCGACCGTGGCACGAAGATAGACGTGGGTGATGTTTTATGAGGAGCTGCGAACTTGTTTTGGTTGTTTGCCACCGATGGCAGGAGGTGTCAACAGGTCGAAGGATGAGCGTGGAACGTCAATGACGTCGGCGGTGATGGCATCTCGATTAGTGGTCGGTGGATAGGGAAATCGAGTTCGACGTTGATTTGGGTTTCCACCAAAATTCGCGGCGACGACAAGGAGGTGGGGTCGGGCTCAAGGCGGAGGAGGCACCATCGAACGATGATGGTGCTAGTATGAGACGATAATGGTTTGTGGCCCAAGGGCGATGCGACGGTTAACGGTGGAAGGGGAGCACGTTGAAACGTGGAAGAAGATGGGTAATTAAAACATTTAATTAAATTAATGACCTCAATTAACTTATCAATGTATAAACAAGTATATCTCTCTCATATGGGCTTCGAATTGAGCAAAACAAGATCCGTTGGGATCGTATGTATGTAGGCTACACGTACAAACTGATTTGGACGAGATTGGAGCTAGTTGGAATTTTGGATTAAATTAAATCCATGCTTAATTTAACTCAAAAGTGATTGTTATGATAACAATCTAAAATCAATGTAAGAACTCCCTAAACTGATTTAAAACATTATTGTAATCTTATCTGATTATATATTGACTCTTTGTTATTGCTATGATTGTTTCGTGGATGATGGATGTTTATTATATCTATTAATTTGTTGTTTATGTACATTTAAGCGACACTTATCTTACGATTGTTGATTGATGATTAATAATTGTTGTGGTTATTCTTATTATTATTCACACAATTGACACCACAAATATGAAATTATTTGGGAATTGATTGAGTCAATTTCCATTAGAATTTTAAATGAACTATATATTCATTTAAGTGAAATAGACATGAAAAATGGAAAACTGGATTTTTGTATCTGAAATGAATTGGAAATGGAATTGATATGATTTCAAACAACTATTGAAAGGTTGTAATGGATTTAAAAGAGCATTGAATTGGAAATAGCTTAATCTAATTTAAAATAGATTTTAAATAGTAAATTCAAAATTGAATTTGAGTTAGATATATAAATGACATTTTTTACTCGAAATGATTGTTCCAGTTATCCTATTTATTTTTATAATGGATTTTAAGAAAGTTTGAATTTCAAAATATTATATTTTGAAAAATATTATTATTTTAGTCTTATAATAATATAGAGAAATTAATTTTGTGTTATAATTGAATTGGAAGTTTGAGTCGTTTTTAAATCGAGTTTATAAATGTTTTATAAAATACATTTGGATTGAATCAGATGTGTTTTATATTAAATAATAATATGGTTTGAATATGACGTGTCGCGCAGTTATTGTTCGTGAATTTTAACCATGAACTTCAAACGAGCATAACTAAAGCAATTTGAAGCGGATTTACATGACGCGAAAAAAGTTTGTTTTCTATAGATAATAACTTTCTTTTGAAAGAATAAGTTTTGAATTTTAACTCAGAGATTTCAAATAATGATTAAATCTATTTTTGAAAAGGTCCCCGTAAACATAGTTCGATGATCATAATTGTAAATCGATAGAAATAACCATATAAAAATCATTAAAAATATGGAAAAAATTATGATACATCATAATTAATGATTTCAAAGTGATTTAGAAAGAAATATGAAGTTTCGAACTACATTTTGGATATTCATGTTTTCGGCCTAATTGGTTGAAAACGGTAAAACGATACTTGGGAATCTAAGTTAAATGAACTGAAGATTTCCAAATATTAGTTTATTGGATTTGAAAGATGAGTTTTGATAAATCTTTTAATTAAGATTAATTGGAATATGGATTTGGATAGAAATGATTTTCAGATATTTGGTATTGATTACCATTGTGTAGACGTTCACTATTTGAGGAATGTGGAAGATGTTTATATCATTATTCCACTTATAGTATTCGTTGATTATGAGAAATGGTGTTGAATACAAGTAGATATAATTTTTTTTAATCTTATATTTAATATCAATTGAGTTTTGTTTTATTGTGAGTAATGTTTAAATAACATCTATTCTTTAATCCATATAAAGGAAAAGATGATTTATATATATTTGTCAAAGAGAAATCTTTATTAAATTTGAATACAAATATTTAATGAAAGAGTTTTCCCTAACAAACGATCACAGGAACAAGTTTAAGAATCGCTTAAAAGAAGATAAGTGTGGTTTTCCCGTAAGCGATAAGATAAGAAATCGTATGTACGATTCTGGGCAAGAGATAAAATTGAGGAAAGAACCCTAATCAATGATCAATGAATGGGTTGGATTTGGGATAAATATGTTTTCCCCATAAAAATATTTGAAATCTTTAACCAAAATTGAAATGAATGAGGTAATCAAACTTACCAAAATACGAGCGGTATTAGATATGGAGTACCACCAGTTTTGCTCCATGGAATGAATAGGATGGGAATGGGATAATGATTTGAGAAATTACTCTTTTCCGCGAGATTTAATAATCCCGATAAAGTTAGGAAACTCGATTTGAATTAAGATTGTGAAATGAGATTATATAATCTTTTGTAATGATTTCCATGGAAAGATTTAAACAAGAAGTTTAAAGAATGTAAATCTTTGATAAGATTTAGAGGAGTAGCTCCCCATGTATAGTATGATATAAGTAAAAGATTATTCCAAAATGGAATAAGACTCATGAAATTTTATATATCAATGTTGGTTTGTAAAGGTGTGCCACCTATTCGGAAAGACCAATTTCGACCCATTCTGAATAACTATACAACGAGTATTGAAAATACCAAAGACGTTGGTTGAAGAGCGGGGATCTTCACACCATATGGATTATTGTTGATGTCTTGATTGAGAGGTACACCAAAGATGAGGTTTTAAGTGGCAGTTGTCCGGATGTACTTGTTGATTGTCTAGGTTTGCAATGTCCTCTCTCCTTTATTGGACAAGGAATAAGGTGCCTTATGTTTCATTCACAGCCCCAAACGAACTTTTATGGATGTGTATCTGACATTGTATTTTATAGAATATTGATTGAATCTCACTAAACATATTTCTATTGGTGATGGGGAATTTATTCCTTTGGTTTAACACCCTTCATTGAGACGTACGAGCTCCAAGGTTATATGGTTAGTAATTATTAGTTTGTGTGTTGTGTATTGACAATGTAGTATGCTAAGTGTCGAGCCGATCAAAGCTTTTTGTTGATAAGCAGAGCTTTGTGGATGATGATCAAAGCATGGCTGATATAGCATACTTCGTATTGAAACATGACTTTAAAGCCTCACCGTGAATGGCCGAAAACTGGATGATGGAAAGTAGAGATAAGGACATACATTTCCTTCAAGTGAAAAAGTGATGCTATGGTATGAAGCCCTAGCAAGTTTACAAATGTAGATGATAGAACGAGGCGCCTAGGATGATGGTCGGTTATGACTAGGGAACGTTATGTTCAGGTAAGATTCCAACCAGCCTGTTAGTGCTAGCCTGCTCTACCACTCCGAAAGATCATTTGTTGAGTCCTGGGATAGCCGCTAGAGGTGTTATGAATGGTTAAGGAAGATCATTTGCCTTGGTCATTATTGGAATCCAACTTCCAATACGAGCTTTGCGTTTTCAGACGTAACCTAATAGCCAACATAATGAGATAGGGCATTATGTGAGCTAAGATTTATACATTTACTTTTGAAAGTGATTTCGACATGATGCACTAGTAATAATAAAAGAGACTTTCATGTATCAAGCATGTTTGGTCATTACAAGGTAAAACTCTCTCCTCCAGTATGTGTTGCATTGTGTGTGATGGGACTTGAGTCTTATAATAGCTTTAGTTTCAAAAAGCATTGCGAGTTGTTTATGACTGGTATTCATAAGGTGAAACCCGTTCCTTGTTATACAGGGTGGTCTTATGATTTACCTTACTTTAAAATAGAGTAAATAACTATTTTAGTTCTCACACCAATCCCATGACTGACTCAGAGTTTATTATTCTTCCACCTGAACTATCGGTGCCCTATATTTTCCACATGGGCAAATAGTAGTTTTGGTTTGCAAATATTTTATATAAAAGTGTTGGATTGAAGTTAAAGCTTTGTATAGAGCATTTCATTTCTTCCGCTGAGGGTTTATGTTTTCCGTTGTGTACATGTTATACTCTAATAATGTTAAGCATGTATTTATTATTGTACTCTGATATAAGCTGTACTCTGATGTAAAATTTACTGGAATGATAATGGAAAAGGTTGTTTCATTCAGGTCTTATAGGCCATCACATTTGGTATCAGAGCTTTAGTTTATACAAATCTTTGGGGTATGACTCGTTTGAACAGATGGAAAGCACCCAGCAGTGTTAGGATTAGTTATATCCTAGAAGAGTGACTCATTAGAGATAGGGTTAGTAATACCCTATAATGAGATTGAAGATTATTATACATAGAAGAGAACAAATTTGTGTATTCATAAAAATGAATTTGGTTTTGAAAGATTATAATAAAGGTTTGAGTATTATATTTGATGTTGAGGTTGGACTATCGAGTATAAGAAGATTTTGAATATACGCCTGGCAGAAGTACATACGAAGTCTCAGATGTACTGGATAGATATGGAATCACATTCTAGTCACTTGGGGATGATCCTGGTGATTGGTGCAACATTATCAGTGTTTATTTTCGAGTTTCGAAAGTGGGATGACTATATGATTCCGATTGAAATATCGAAGATATGCTTAAACCCAATTAAATCAATGTTTGAAAAATGATTTGAATAGCCAAGATAAAAGTAAGAACAGCATTAAGATGATTTTGAGCTTCAAATTTAACTGATACAAGTTAAATAAACTGAAAATATAAAGGTGAATCAAAAGAATTAAAATTTAACTTGAGTGAAGTTAAATAAACTGGGACTAGATTTATATCTATTGGGATGATAAAACCTATACAAGAATGGTTTGGTATTTTTGTAAAGATTGGAAATTAGTTGGAATTGGATGTATATGTATCATACAGGTTTTTGAATGGAAGCTAAGATGAGAAATAAAATTAAATGCTTGACCAAAAGGTACATATTTACTGTATTGATCAGATTTGTTGATTTTGTGAGCCTATTGGCAAGCCGCTTAGCTTTTGGATTTTCTTTTGGATTGATGAGGGCCTAGAGAGGTGAGTTGTATTCATACCGAATGAGGCATACAAAGGAGATTATGGCCAAAAAAATCAAAAATTAAGGCATTAGCTAAATTTTGAATCGGGAAATTTGAAGAAATTAGAAAGTTGAAGAGCTTAAGTTAGTTAGAATAAAGGATTGTTGGTCAAGTAAATAACCTTCAGTTCCGCCTTCGATTTCGAGGACTAAATCTTTTTAAGTATGGGAGATTGTAACAATCTAGATCTTATTAAGAAATATTTAATGAATATTAAATATTTAAAACAATTTATTTTGAGAATTAACGGCTTTGAATTTATTTAAATTATGGTTTGAATGTATAATTTATAGTATAATTAAAAAGGAGCTCGCAGCAGTGCGGTAGTTCGTAATATTACATCTTGAACTTAAAATGAATGTATAGGATCCAATATAAGTCTGAATTCATTGAAACAAGAAATATTAGGATCTATTAAACTATAATTTTTTAATGAAAGTGAAAAATCAGGATTTTGTATTATAGATTGTAATTTATGTCCAAATCAATATTTCAGAAACTCGCTATGGAATTAAATCAACATTTTATTAATATTATATAAGCCTTATAAAATATCCAATTTGCAAACGATCTCAGATTTCAACAAAACTAGTTCCATCGGATCTGGAATAGTAAATTATTGTAAGATTTCAAATTTCGCGCCAATCGGAGCTAGTATGTGACCGTGCACAATTAAGATGTAAACAAAACAATAATTCAATATCGAACTAGGGCTTTTTGAACAAATGGACTCGGATTTCGACGAAATAAGTTTCATTAGGATCGTAATGACAAACCATAGCTACTTGTATTAATTTGGAATGAACGATATATCCATTTAAGTGAAATAGACAAGAAAAATAGAAATGTTGATTTTTATATTCGAAATGATTTGGAAATTTAAATGATATGATTTCAAACAACTATTGAAAAGGTTGAAATGGATTTAAAAGAGTTTTCAATTGGAAATAGCTTAATCTAATCTAAAATAGATTTTGTATCGTAAATTCAAAAGTGATTCGAGTTAGATATATAAACGATATTTTTCCTCGAAATGTTTGTTTCAGTGATCTTATTTATTTTTATAATGGAATTCAGGAGAATTTGGATTTCAAAATATTATATTTTAAAAAAATTATTATTTTAATATCATAATAATATAGAATATTTAATTTTCAGTTATAATTGAATAAGAAGCTTGAATATTTTTTAAAATGAATGTATAAACATTTTATAAAATAAGTTTGGATTGAATCGGATGAGTATTATATTAAATAATAATATGGTTTGAATAGGACATGTTGCACAACGATAGTTCGCGAATTTCAACCATGAACTTCAAACGAGCATAACTAATGCAATTTGAATCGGATTTGCACGAAACGAAAAATGTTTGTTTTCTATAAATAATAGCTTTCAAATGGAAGAAGAATATTTGAATTTCAACTTGTAGATTTCAAGTTAAGATTAAATCTATTTTTGAAAATGTCTATGTAAACGTAGTTGATGACCGTAATTGGAAATCGATAGAAATGACCATATGAAAGTTACTAAATATATGGAAAAAGTATGATAAACAGTAATGATTGATTTCAAAGCAATTTGGAAAAGAAATATGAAGTTTCGAACTACATTTTGGATAATCGTATTTTCAGCCTAATAGACTAAAAATGGTAAAACGATGTTTTGACAATTTAAGTTAAATGAACAAAAGATTTTCAAATATTAGTTTATAGGATTTGAAAGATGAGTTTTAAAAAAATATTTTTATTAAAATTAATTGGAATATGGATTTGGACAGAAATGATTTTTGGATATTTGGTATTGATTACCATTGTGTAGATGTTTACTATTTAAGGAATTTGGAAGATGTTCATATTGTTATTCCACTTATAGTATTCATTGATTATGAGAAATTGGTGTTGAATATAAGTAGGTATAATTTGTATTTAAATCTTATATTTACTATCAATTGAGTTTGGGGTTTGTAGTGAACGATGTTTCAAATAAAATTTGTTCTTTAATCCATATAAAGGAAAAGATAATTTTCCAAGATTAGTCAAAGAGAAATATTTATTAATTTTTAATATAAAGATTTAATGAAAGAGTTTTCCTTAAAAAATGATAATCGGAACAAGTTCAAGTATTTTTCTTAAAAGATGATAAGCGTGTTGTTCGCGTAAGAGATAAGATAAGAAATCAAAAGTACGATTCTGTGTAAGAGATAGAATTGATAAATGATAAAGTTGTGAACCCTAATCAATGATCAATGAATGGGTTGGGTTTTGGGTAAATATGTTTTCCCCATAAAGATAATTGAAATCTTTAATCAGATTTGAAATGAATATTTGGGTTAATAGATATAGAGTACTACCAGTTTGGCTCCATACGATGAATAAGATGTGAATGGGATAATGATTTGAGAAATTAAGCTTTTACGCAAGATTCAATAATCTCGATAATGTGTAGAAAACTCGATTTGAGTTAAGTTTGTGAAATGAGATGTATAATCTTTTGAAATGATTTCCAGTGAAAGATTCAAACAAGAAGTTTAAAGAATGTAAATCTTTGATAAGAATTAGAGGGGTGGTTCCTAATGTAAAGAATGATATGAGAAAAGAATTTTCCGAAATGGGATGAGACTTAAGATATTTTATATATCAATTATAGTTTGTAAAGGTGCGTTAGCTATTCGAGGAGACTGGATTTCGACCCATTTTGAATAACTATACGACGAGTATTGAAAAATAATGAAGACGGAGGTTGAAGACCGGGGATCTATTCATCCTTTGGATTGCTGCTTATGTCTCGATTAGGAGGTACACCCAAGACGAGGTTTTAAGTGGCAGTTGTCCGAATGTACTTATTGATTGTCCAATTTGCAACAACCTCTCTCCTTTATTGGACGAGGAATAAGGTGCCTTCGGTTTCATTCACCACCCCGAAAGAACTTGCATGGAAGTGTATCAGACATTATATTTTATAGCATATTGGTTGACCCCCACTAAACATATTTATATTGATGGCAGGGAATTAATTTTTTTAGCTTAACACCCTTCTTTGAGATGTACGAGCTCAAATGTTATATGGATAATGATTATCAGTTTATATGTTGTGAATCGACAATGTGGCTTGTTAAGTGCTAAGCCGACGAAAGTTTTTTGTTGAAAAGTAGAGAATTTTGGATGATGATCAAAGCAAGGCTGATATAGCGTAGTTTTGTGTTGAAACGTTACTTTAAAGCCTCACTGTTAATGGCCGAAAATAGGATGATGGACAGCAGAGATAAGGACATCCGTTTCCTTCTATTATAAAAGTGATGCTATGGTTGAAGCCCTGACAAGTTTACTTATGTGGATGATACACCGAGTTGCCTCGGATGATGGTCGGTCACAACTGGGGAATGTTGTGTTCCAACAAGATTGAAACAAGCCTATTAGTGTTGTCCTCTATCGCTCCGCCTCTCCAAAAGATCATTTGTTGAGTCTTGGGACATACCGCGAGAGGTGTTTCGAATGGTTAAGGAAGATCCTTTGCCTTGGTCATTGTTGAAATGCAACTTCCAATACGAGTTTTGCATTTTTAGATGTAACCTAATGGAAAACATAACAGGATGGGGCATTATGAGAGCTGAGATTTATACATTTACTTTCGAAAGTGATTTCGACACTATGCACTAGTAATAATAAAAGAGACTTTCGTGTATCAAGCGAGTTTGGTTATTATAAGGTAAAACTTTTTCCTCCGCTATGCATTGCGTTGTATGATGGGACTTGAGTCTTATAATAGCTTCATTTTCAAAAAGCATTGCGAGTTGTTTAAGGTTGGTATTTATAAGTGGAAACATCTTGCATGTTATGCGACATGGTCTTATGATTTACCTTACTTTAAAATAGAGTAAATAACTATTTTAGTTCTTACATCAGTCCCACTACTGATTCGGAGTTTATTGTTCTTCCACCTGAATTTTGTATGCCCATATTTTCCACATAGGCAGCTAGTTGTTTTGGTTTGCAGAAATTTTATAGAGTAGGTGTTGGATTAAAGCTAAAGCTGTGTCTAGAACATTTTATTTCTTCCACTGAGAGTCTATGTTTTCTGATGTGTACATGTTATACTCTGATATTGTTATTTCAGCTATGCATGTATTTACTATTTTACTCTAATATAAGTCGTACTCTGATGTAAAAGTTACTGCAATGGAAATGAAAAAGTTGTTTTGTTCAGTTCTTATGGCTTATCACATTTGGTATCGGAGCTTTTTGGTTTATACAAAAATTTGGGGTAGGACTCGTTTGAACAGAAAGAAAGTACCCATCAGCATTATGATTATTAATATTGTGACAACTTCCTGTAACCCCTGCACTAAACAAGACGAATAATGCATTGAAAGGTGTGCCAGACAGCTATGGACGATCATCAGAGTAGGTAGACACAAGCGAAACCTGTCGTATAACTCACAACGCAAGGATAAAGTATAATAGAATATATACAACAGGCAGAAATAGTAAAGGAACATATGTCAAACTTTCAAACTTTCAAACTTTCACAACATCCTGAAAGATCATCCATATGTCAACTGTATGTAACATCAAAGTTTGTACAAGAAGCCTCACTACAAACAATCTCAACAGCGGAAACAAAGATACTATATAATTGCAAAACAATACGCCAGCCTCCTGCTCGCCACCAAACAGCAGCATCGTCTGCACTAATCTCCTGCCACCTGCCACCTAGTCTGCCCATCTGTAACATCATGGATGAACATCCCAAGATAATAAGAGGAAACATAAAACCTTTAGTCAGACAACAGTCTTAGTGAGTGGTAAAACAACTATCTAACATCGTCAACAAAGTATATGAGAATAGGTAGACTAACAAACCAATCTACAAAACCAGAGAAGAAACCAAACCTGTCATCCCCACATCTGGCAGTGATAGCCTTTACAATCCAACAATCAAGAAACAACAATTCAGTCATGACAACCTAGAGTAACTAGACAATAGCATAACAACTAACATCCAACAACAATCATAGCAATAACTTATATCTTATGTAAACCATCCTAATCGAGATCAACATCCCTCAAGCACAAGCCAATAGGACTATACCAATATCAGACAAACGCCCAAGCAACATCTCCTTCGACTTCAAACAACTTATGTAAGATGGTACAAACAAAGCAAACATAACACTCATAACCCTGGCTATCACTGGCTTTCCTACTTTGAAACCATCGTTAACCGAATGAAGGCCACCAGCCATATGTCAAGGGCTAGTGGTAAACCCCGATTCTAGCAAAAACTCCATACGCCTTCATGACTCGTATGTTTGTCTTTCCAATCTCGACAACTAGGCACTACACAACTGCCCAAGGTACGAAGCCCTTCTCGACAACTCAAAGTACCCCTACTTTGAGTCTGCTAGAACCTATGACAATCATAATCACTCAACCTTCGTATCTCTAGCCATCAACCCCAATGGTCATTCACAAGCTCAAAACCCCATCGAGCAACCATTATTCACGAACTCAAAACACCCTTGAGTCGTCTTCACATTTGTTGCTTTACACAGATCAACGAACACATCATTTCAAACATTTCTCCTCGAATTTACTTCGAAGCCACGATCTTCGTCGACCCAAAAACATACGTCGTTTGGTCGATATTCAATCCATAGCGCCTCAGCCTTTTCGCTGATAAACATACCACAACACTTCAATTTCCATCCATAACGTTTTAGAAACGCTGCCACTTTTCTGCCGGTACATCATAGAAATGCCCGATCCATGGAAATGTTCGGTCCATTAATACCGTCCAGTCCATGCTTCAAGAAAAGCTGCCCGGTCCATGCTTCGAAAAACTGCCCGGCCCATGTTTTGAAAAACTGCCCGGTCCATGCTTTGAAAAACTACCCGGTCCATGCTTCGAAAAACATCCTGGTCCATGCTTTGAAAACTTCCTGGTCCATCACCATAAAACAATTCTGATACATCCAGAAGACAAGCCTGATCCATCTAGAAACATACATGTCCGATCCATCAAACATGCATGTCTGATCCATCAAACATGCATGTCTGATCCATCAAACATACATGTCTGATCCATCCAGAAAGCATACATGTTCGATCCATACAGAAAGCATACATGTCCGATCCATCCAGAAAGCATACATGTCTGATCCATTAAACATACTTATCAGATACATCAAACTGTCTAGTCCATCACCAAAACTTCTGATCCATCATCAAAACTTCCGATCCATCCTCAAAATTTCCTATCCATACGATCTAACATTTCACGAAGAATATCTATGCAATCAACTCATCCAAATCAACCAATTTCACTCAAGCAATCAATAATCATCATACGACCATATAGAATTCACCAAATCATGATCAAACAATGAATCAACAAAATAATAGATCTAAACTTGCATAAACATATGAATTAACATAGAAATTAACGGTTTTAAGCTATTAGATTAGATCATATGGTGATTCATATGAAAGTATACTTACCATGATGTAGATCTAGGTGAAAACAACTTGAAAATGATGAAATAATGATCAAACAACTCATATACTTGATTGAATCTGTGTGAGAGATGCATATCACTCACCAAATCTTCAAAACAACACAAAACCACTTGGAAATAAATCCGAACAATGAAGAATTAGTTTCAAACTGTTCGATTTGATGAATTCTCTCTTCGGTTGATGTAGATCTAGCTTCAAACGATGTAGATCTTCGATTCTCGTATGTAGAACTAGAATTTTAATGGTGGAAAGGTGTATTTGATTGAGCAAGGAGGATCATGAGCTCAACCAAATGAGAGAATGAAGAAAGTAAGTTATTCTCCATTCCTCTAACACCCTATTTATAGCCTCCCACCATACCACTAATGAGCCTCTCCAAATCAGCCCATTAATGATTCAAAAACCTGGAAAACAAACTGTGAAACACAAAAACATAGATTTCTCCCAAACCATTGAACCAAATCTTTAATGAGACCACTCTACGGAATTGGCAACATCATTTCCATTCTAGTGAGATCAACCTCAGCTCCCGATTCGACCCCAGTCAAAAGTTATGCCATGTACAAGACTGAGAGGGTTAATATGGTCACAAATAAAATTGGTAAAAATTATGGACATGTCTCATATACCCATAACCAACATATTAAAATATGAGAATGATCCAACTCTCATGGAAAATATAAAAATATTTTATGATCCTCCAATACATAAAATGCGGGCCGTTACATTCTCCCCTTTAGGAATTTCGCCCCCAAAATCTCATGCAAACACAAGAAACCAAAACAATTCCTTATGTCTATCATCCATGAGCAGCCAATTCTATCACCCAAATTAGCAGTCATCAAGCCATGCATTCATAGCCTTATCCTAGCACGCAGAATTCCAACAACAAAAACCGTAGCACAAGTTATAATGGTATAATGATGACACAATATCAATGGATCATACCGACAAAGAGTTCTGGATGGGTCGCATTCATGCTCTCTTTCGTCTCCCACGTACAATTGTTACCATCATCACTCTATTGTACCTTGACTAGCTTAACCGTCTTCCTCCTAAGTTGTTTCATATCATTCTCCACAACACGAAGCGGCTTACGAGGTCTTGTAACTACGGTCTCTACTTCTAGGTTTTCGTAGTGTTATGGAGATACCACCACAATCAAATCATGCACGCACTTCTATAGAAACGACACATGGAAAATATTATGCACACTTGACATCTTCTCTAGTAACTCCAACCTATACGCGATTTTTCCAATCCGCTCGAATATTGGGGCCAACTTTCCTTTCCTTACGAACCAATATGTTTCAATGGCGAAATATTCGCAAATACCATATCGCCAACGTCGAATTCCAAATGTTTTCGACACTTATCGGCATAACCCTTCTGATGGTCTTGCACTACTTTCATTCATTGCCGAACGATCTCGACACAATCCATTGTCTCCCTGATCATCTCTAGCCCAAGTTTCAACTTATCTCCAGTTTCTAACCAACATGCCGGAGAATTACACGGTCTATCATACAATGCCTAATAGGTGCCATCCCAAGCTCTACTGGCAGCTATTATTATACGCAAACTTAACTAGATGTAGATGGTCTTCCCATGATCCCCCGAAGTCCAAAACACAAGATCTTAGGAGATCTTCCAAAACTCGGTTAACCCTCTTGGTTTGACCATCATTCTGGGGATGATAAGTCACACTCAAACATAACTTGGTTCCCAAATCCTCTTGAAAACTCTTCCAAAATCTTCTCGTGAACAACAGATCATGGTCACTTACTATGCTCTTTGGGATACCATGGAATCGAACTATCCACTTAATATAAAGCTCAAACAACTTCGATGTTGTCCTAGTCGATTTGACAAGAAATAAACCTTGCACTTCTGATCAAGCGATC
This sequence comes from Allium sativum, assembly GCA_030737875.1. Classification (NCBI taxonomy): domain Eukaryota; kingdom Viridiplantae; phylum Streptophyta; class Magnoliopsida; order Asparagales; family Amaryllidaceae; genus Allium; species Allium sativum. Next base: position 587,320,402 of record CM060913.1, on the reverse strand, counting down.
CACGATGACCCAAATGCCTTCGTTTCCTGCCCTGGTTCTAGGTAGCCCATCGATAAAATCGATCGATATCTCTTCCCGCTTCCACGTAGGAACTTCCAATGGCTGAAGCAACCCACTTAGCTTCTTTTGTTCGGCTATCACCAACTGACAGTTCATACACTTGGAAATGAACTTTCAAATATCTCTTTTCATCCCTTCCCAGTAGTATGATTGCTTCATGTCCTAATACATCTTATTACCATCGGGATGATTCGTCAACTTCGAGTGATGACATTCCCTCAGAACCTCATCTCTCAATCCGTCGATATCAGGAACAACCATTTGTCCTTGCTTTCGAACCCATCCCTCTCGATCGACCTCAAACTCTTTATTCTCTGGTTCCAGCTTCTGGATAAACTCGACAAGCTTTGCATCTCGCTTTTGGCTTTCGGCAATCCTTTTGATAAGGTATGTAACACCCCACCTCCGCTAGGGTCACTCACAAAGGGAATGCACTAGCTTTGGTGGAGCATTATCTAGGTAAACATACACAGAAATATTACAAGATAGAACATATAAAACAGCAGAAGAAGAACCAAATTTCATTGCTTTAAAATCTAGAAAGGTCTAAAGCTTTTTCATCAAAATGCCATTAAATACATTACATCGAAATTTGTCTTGCAATAGTAAAGAAGCATAAAACCATAGTCATAAATAATTCCCCAAGTAAAACAGTAAAGCAAGCCATAGCCAAGAGAAATCCAAGCCGTACATGAAAGAGCCTTGGAGCTTGGTAAGATCCGAACTAAGTTGTATTCCCACCCTGCGAACCTGGAGGGGGGAACGGAAGAAAAAGAGTCGAAACAAAACAGGTCAGTCATAAAGACAGAGTAAGTCCTAGTGACTTTCAGCATAAAAATAGGTAAAGATAACATGGCATGAATAAACTGAAAATAAACGTAAGCATGATGACAAGATAAGTTACAGGCACGATAACTAAGAATAACATCATATGACTTTTGTCATGCATAACATTGCGAGGTTCCCATTCAAGATGAACTAAGTATAGTTTCGCAAGATTTCTATCAAGCATCGCAAGATTTCTCTGCTTCACCATTAAAATGATATCTATTTGCTCTGCACCACCTAACTAGTGTCCCAACTAGTAATCTATATAAAATGATAAAATCATAACATGATCCCGAACCCCGAAATTAAGGTTGCTTTAACGTGTACATCTATTATTTATTACCTAGATCTAATCTAGGGTTTCCTATCGAGCGCTTCCTAGATTCAACCAGGATTTATGCCACCTAGGTCCAACCTAGGGATTATGCTACCTATTGAACGCTTCTCGGATTTAGGGTTTATGCCACCTAGGTCCAACCTAGGGATTATGCTACCTATGTGTGTCATACGGCCCCCAATGATTGTAGATACCTATGCTGGTCCCACCATGGGGTGTATCAAGACCAATGGTGGCGGTCCGATACAATTCGAGAAGGCATAGGTTATACTGTTGGTGCCCCCAGTGCCCTGTTTCTCTGCTCCGAAGTGTGTGCACGCCCGCACTCCGTTAGAACCCACACTGCTTCACCCACCGCCGTCGCTTTGACCACTTACAATCAGCCCAGTAATCGTGCCCCACCCTGCCTAGTTTCAGGGTACCATGATACCTAGTTGGGTTACTGCTGAAATGGGTCCCCGTTACTAGGGTTTCCTATTCGTCAAGTTTGTGGGCCTATATATACATATATTACCCACCTTCCCGTGATGTACTTAACCCACCGATTCAAGCATGCTTATTAATGGTTAAGTTTGTGGGCCTATATTTACTAATATTACCCACCAACCCGATATGTAATTAACCCTCTCCATCCATCACGTTAAGTTGGTTAAGTGTTTTCTCTTGTTTTACTTAACCCTACCACACATTATGTTATACCGGTAAAGTGTTGTTCCTTGTGTTACTTAACCCTACCGCAAGCCTTGTTATAATGGATAAGTGTTCTCCCTTGTGTTAACTTAACCCCACCGCATGTCATGGCATATTGGTTAACTGTACATTGACTTAGCCCACCTACTTATCATGTTGTGACGGTTAAGTGTTACCCTCTGTTGTAACTTAACCTTACCACGCACATTGTTATATTGGTTAAGCGCATGTTAACTTAACCCCATCCACCAGTCATATTATAATGGTTAAGTGTTACCCTCGTGTGTTTACTTAACCCTGCCACACATCAGGTTATATCGATTGGGTGTTATCAACCTATTCAAGTTAGCCCAACCCATCTGCTAGTCATGTTATAATGGTTAGGTGTCATTAGCCTAGCCACGTTACTTAACCCACCCATTCATATCATATTGGTTGAGCCTACATTTATAAGTTTTACATGTTCTTAACTCATACCGGTTAGGTCCACATTTACATGTCAAATTTCCATGTCATCCCACCTAACCCTCTAACCATACCCACATCTTATTATGGTTAGTATTCCTTAATTCATTCATTATGACGAACGAATCATGACCTCTCACATTAGACCGTGCACTTTGTGGCCACTGGATTTGTCGGGCGGTTCCGGGCAGATTTACACCACAAACTGAGTCTAACCTCGTGTCATAAATCGTTACGCCTACCACTGTAACAATCCGCACCTCCGTCCGCGCAAGATATTGTCCCCAACTTAGCCACTGTATAGGTGTGGGGTTTTGTTCCTCAAAAGGCCTCGGCGTTAGTAAGAGATGACCCTACTATATAAGTACCCACTTCACACAGGCTTTCACGATGTGGGACTTAGGGGTGTTACATTCTCCCCTCCTACAGAGCCCAACGTCCCCGTTGGCTCACAAACACCTCACCCAGGCGTTGTGGTCCACACAGGAGCCACAATTCCGGCTGGGTATTGGCTCTGATACCACTGTAACAACCCACACCTCCGTCCGCGCAAGATATTGTCCCCAACTTAGCCACCGTATAGGTGTGGGGTTTTGTTCCTCAAAAGGCCTTGGCGTTAGTAAGAGATGACCCTACTATATAAGTACCCACTTCACACAGGATTTCACGATGTGGGACTTAGGGGTGTTACATTAAAATATAAGTGTCTACACCACATAGCCGAGCCGGGCCGGGTCGGTCGATCACGCGCGCGCGCGTGTGGTGGTCATGATGCATAGTCTCCTTCCTCACAACAAAGCATGCATTAGGAGCCCAACCTTTGACCTCTCACATTAAACTGACACTTTGTGGCTACTGGATTTGTCGGGCGGTTCCGGGAAGATTTACACCACAAACTGAGTCTAACCTCGTGTCAGAGGTTCATTAATGGTCGTATTCCACCCAAAACCCCAATATCAGTTCATGTGTTTAACATATAGAAATGTTCGTGTTCCAACCACGTTCATATTTCCAGTTATATATGTACCCAATTCTAATCAGTTTACATATGTCCGATTCTTGCCTATTTACATGTATGCCAAGTTTATGCCAATTTACCCATATCAAGTTCTAGCCAAAATTGCATGTATCATGCCTAAATAACCCAAATCATGATTCATGATGTAGTTATCCCAAACTGTAATCTTTTTATTACAATACATGCCAGTTACCCAAGTTCATAATACATGTTTATGCCAATTATCAAGTTTATCATCGCTTTCATGTTCAAATTCCCTATTCTACTTATGCCCAATTAACATAAGCCTAACTTTTGATTTAATTTACATAGGCCCGAACTCGTGGTTTAATTTACATGCCAAATTACATATCTCATGTTACATTACATAGATCCTATTTGTGCCAAATTCCATGTATATAATATTTATGCAAATTTGTTCATAACAAGATTATACCAAAATTTACAGATCAAGCCCAAACCTGCAAATACAGTGATAATATCCAATTTCATGTTGCCAATTATTACGTCATATTCATATAGGCAATAATCCCATAATTCCCTCGTATACATATCGTACGCAAATCGCGATTTTAGGCCAAGGTCCGAAATTGTCCAAGGTTCATGAAAAGAAAATAAATTGGGGGAGATAGAAATTGAATAAAAATGAAATCAGAGGAAAACATCATCATAGGCATAAATATTACAACTTGATGATAACGTCATTACGAATCAAGAAAACTGCTGAATAGATCATAAACTTGTCATGAGCATAAAGATAGACAAGTCCCAAAATAGAAGATTCAAGAAGCAACAGAAATAGATCAGAATCAATAAACATACTTAAATCCAATTCCACTTTATTCCATGGCCACATCATAATTAAATATTTAGATTTGAAAATAATTAGAACTTACAGAGCATGGCTAATGAATTAAGAACTAAAATTGTCGTAGAACGTTGCAGAGACATTGATTTATCTTCTTGAATTGTTGTAGAATTGCTGTAGAAGCTTTAATCTCTAGTTTGAATCTTGTTTGGAGGCTAAGAGAAAAGTTTAGAGAGCGGCGGCCATGATCAAGAGGAAGTACAGCAGCATTTTGGTGTCATATGAATTATTGTATGAATTAGGTTAGGCCTTAGGATGTTTATATAGGTGTAGGAACCTAGTTTAGGCCCTAGGATAAACCCTAGAACTGATCTGAACCATCCAAATTTGTCATAGGCCCGAAAACAGACTCAGCTAGCCAACCAGACCGAACCAGGTTCAGACTCAGAAATGAGGGGGGGTCGACACTATGGTCGACACTAGGGTCGACCTGGTCTGGGGAGGTCGACTCTATGGTCGAGACTAGGGTCGACCTGGTCTGGGGAGGTCGACTCTGTGGTCGACCCTAGAGTCGACCTGGGTCTGGGCTGTTTAAATTTTCCTGGAACTTCTGAAGGCCATAACTCCTTCATCCGGACTCCGATTTTCGAAAACTCGAACTCTATTTCATGTAAAATTTCGAGATGAACGCAATGGCGTAACCCGTTTCCCTTGATTCTTATTTTAAAAATTAATTATACCCTGATTTCTAGTTTCAACAGGTTATTAAAATTTGGGTTGTTACATTCTCCCCTCCTTAAAGGATTTCGTTCCCGAAATCTTCAAGTTAAGAAGAATGTGTCCTACCATCCAATCATCCATCTACTCAATCATCAATCATAGGCATTCATTGTCCTTAAGAGATTTCTAATGTTGCATGAACATATGCAGAAAGTGTGTGTGTATGTTACTTATCTAATGCAAATGATCAGGCCTGATTGATCTTCTTAATGCAAAATATGTTTAGTGCAATGAGTCCAACATGTATGCAAATAGTCCTAGTCACATAAACACTATATGTGTGCACAAACGTCCATCCATATGCATCATACATATGATAACACATCCAATTTCATCCACAAACAAGTATAAACACTCATGCATATGCAATATGGAAATGTGTCTGAGCCGATCTAGTGCCTAATATGTGTTATGCAATCACGAGAAACCACTAGCAGCCACTTGCAACCACTTGCAACCATCAATCATAACATGTCTCAAACACATGTTTTCACCCAATTGTTCCTACCTAAAGGTATAGTCGAATGATAGAAGCAAGTAAAAACCTTGTGCCTATTAGGCAATGTCAAAACTGGAAATCTACGCCACATATATACTGATTAGGAGAAGAACTCCCTCAGCATCAGCCCCGAAGATCGAAATCAACATCAGACTAACACCCAAAGAATTACTCAACCCAACCAATATATATGTTTCTAGGAAGCTAAGCATGACAGACTCCTTTGAGGTCACAAGAAATCCCTTCCTAAAACTAACCCATATCCTATAAAACCCAAAAAGTTTAGTCAACCCAACGAACACCCTCAAACCCCAACATATATCACAACCAGATGAGTCATACTCCTTATGGGGTTTGCAACAGAAATTGGATGGGGAATAGGACCAGAGGTTATACTTAAAAGATAGCATACAGGTAAGCTTTACAGGAAAATAGGGATCAAGGATATACTCTTAAGAAGAGATATGATGCGCGTGTCTAGTCTTCAATCTTCTAAGTCGCATTTCCTTGAGCTTAACTCCATTGTGCTTTGACTGTCTTTAGCTTCACAATTTCGTAGCTTCTTAAATCCTATTTCCAAAATATGAGTTGGAACTCATTTCACTGTCGCCTCTCGTTCCTCTTTCACTTATTCTTTTTCTAGTATACTCGGCCCAAACATAACTGCATACTCATGGTTTCATGCAAGCTCTCCAAAATTCACTAGTGAATCTCGGATCTCGTTCACTTATTAGAAGGTATTCCACATAAATGAATTATCTCTTGAAAATAAACAAATGCTAACCATGTTTCCAAGTGTACTTACTAAGGTCATTTTCTATAACTCATGCATAAGCGAGATGAACCATCCGCCTTAGTGGCGAACACTACTCGAGCGGATCAATAAATATATTAAGAGATTCCAGGTAACTAAGCACGGCAGAACCCTAAGGGTTACACTAGACTTCGAGGGCATTACCGGGGCAAGTCAAGAGTCTAACTACCATCTTTTCATACTCGAGAATGGTATCATTTCTGGATAACCACTCCATCCCTAGAAACAACCCATAGCCCAAAAACATAAGCATTACTTCTAAACTCAACATTTAGCATAAACATTCTCAAATCCAAACAAGTCATGAATAAATGAGCCGATTCCCTGATAGGATTTGAGAAAAATGGGATCCTCTACTACACTAGTACTAAGGTGCAGAGACTCAACTATCGAAGCAGAATTAAAAGGATGCGATGTAAAAAAACAAAGTTCTAACGAGATGATAGAAATGAAAAGCTAAGCCTTTAACAGAAATGTTACCACCTCTCTTAGGTACGCTAGTAGTGAGAGCATACAATTGCCCTCTCGACGATCTTGTCCTTTGCCCTTGTCCTTGTCCTATAATACTTAACTACATGTCCCTTTTTACCATACTAAAGATACTTTCTCTTGTCATGGGTTTTATTATTCTTTCACTTTGGCCTCTTTCCTTTCACCTTTTCCTCCTTCGTGGATTAAGCCATATCGACAAGTTTCTCATCCTTAGGCTTGTGTTCTTTATCCTCGTTCTTACTATCCTTGTAAAGTTTGTTGACAAGTTTCTCGAAAGCTACATCCATCGCACGGCAACTCTACAAAGCTTGAAATAATATTAGACATAGATGGAACTACTGTGGCTACAGATGGAAGTTTGGCACTTCTTTGCCCTCCAACATGTGTCGCACACCTACAAAACTATGGTGAAAGAGAAAGAGAGAAGAAACTCAAGGAGAGAATCAAAAGATAGTGCATATGGCTTTGGGGAATATGCCTTTCAAATAAAACAAGACTTTTCTTGAAAAATGCTTCTTTGTAAACGTTTCGAAAACTAGTTCAGAAGGTTTTTGAAAACTTTTGCCCAATCTGGTAACCTTCTGTTCTGATACCAAATGTAACACCCCACCTCCGCTAGGGTCACTCACAAAGGCAATGCACTAGCTTTGGTGGAGCATTATCTAGGTAAACATACATAGAAATATTACAAGACAGAACATATAAAACAGCGGAAGAAGAACCAAATTTCATTGCTTTAAAATCTAGAAAGGTCTAAAGCCTTTTTCATCAAAATGCCATTAAATACATTACATCAAAATTTGTCTTGCAATAGTAAAGAAGCATAAAACCATAGTCATAAATAATTCCCCAAGTAAAACAATAAAGCAAGCCATAGCCAAGAGAAATCCAAGCTGTACATGAAAGAGCTTTGGACCTTGGTAAGATCCGAACTAAGCTGTATTCCCACCCTGCGAACCTGGAGGGGGGGGGGGAACGAAAGAAAAAGAGGCGAAACAAAACGGGTCAGTCATAAAGACTGAGTAAGTCCTAGTGACTTTCAACATAAAAATAGGTAAAGATAACATAACATGAATAAACTGAAAATAAACGTAAGCATGATGACAAGATAAGCTACAGGCACGATAACTAAGAATAACATCATATGACTTTTGCCATGCATAACATTGCGAGGTTCTCATTCAAGATGAACTAAGTATAGTTTCGCAAGATTTCTATCAAGCATCGCAAGATTTCTCTGCTTCACCATTAAAATGATATCTATTTGCTCTGCACCACCTAACTAGTGTCCCAACTAGTAATCTATATAAAATGATAAAATCATAACGTGATCCCGATCCCCGAAATTAAGGTTGCTTTCACATGTACATCTATTATTTATTACCTAGATCTAATCTAGGGTTTCCTATCGAGCGCTTCCTAGATTCAACCAGGATTTATGCCACCTAGGTCCAACCTAGGGATTATGCTACCTATTGAACGCTTCTCGGATTTAGGGTTTATGCCACCTAGGTCCAACCTAGGGATTATGCTACCTATGTTTGTCATACGGCCACCAATGATTGTAGATACCTATACTGGTCCCACCATGGGGTGTATCAAGACCTAGGGTGGCGGCCCGACACAATTCTAGAAGGCATAGGTTATACTACTGGTGCCCCCAGTGCCCTGTTTGTCTGCTTCGAAGTGTGTGCACGCCCGCACTCCGTTAGAACCCACACTGTTGCACCCACCGCGTCGCTTTGACCGCTTACAATCAGCCCAGTAATCGTGCCCTACCCTGCCTTATTTCAGGGTACCATGATACCTAATTGGATTACTGCTGAAATGGGTCCCCGTTACTATGGTTTCCTACTGGTCAAGTTTGTGGGCCTATATATACAGATATTACCCACCTTCCCGTGATGTACTTAACCCACCGATTCAAGCATGCTTATTAATGGTTAAGTTTGTGGGCCTATATTTACTAATATTACCCACCAACCCGATATGTACTTAACCCTCTCCGTCCATCACGTTAAGTTGGTTAAGTGTTTTCTCTTGTTTTACTTAACCCTACCACACATCATGTTTTACCGGTTAAGTGTTGTTCCTTGGGTTACTTAACCCTATCGCAAGCCTTGTTATACTGGCTAAGTGTTCTCCCTTGTGTTAACTTAACCCCACCGCATGTCATGTCATATTGGTTAAGTGTACATTGACTTAGCCCATCTACTTATCATGTTGTGACGGTTAAGTGTTACCCTCTGTTGTTACTCAACCTTACCACGCATCACGTTATATTGGTTAAGTGCATGTAAACTTAACCCCATCCACCAGTCATATTATAATGGTTAAGTGTTACCCTCGCGTGTTTACTTAACCCTACCAAGCATCAGGTTATATCGATTGGGTGTTATCAACCTATTCAAGTTAGCCCAACCCATCCGCTAGTCATGTTATAACGGTTATGTGTCATTAGCCTAGCCACGTTACTTAACCCACCCATTCATATCATATTGGTTGAGCCTACATTTATAAGTTTTACATGTTCTTAACTCATACCGGTTAGGTCCACATTTACATGTCAAATTTCCATGTCATCCCACCTAACCCTCTAACCATACCCACGTCTTATTATTGTTAGTATTCCTTAATTCATTCATTATGACGAACGAATCATGACCTCTCACATTAGCCGTGCACTTTGTGGCCATTGGATTTGTCGGGCGGTTCCGGGCAGATTTACACCACAAACTGAGTCTAACCTCGTGTCATAAATCAATACGCCTACAATTCGACCTTTGACCTCTCACATTAGACTGACACTTTGTGGCTACTGGATTTGCCGGGCGGTTCCGGGCAGATTTACACCACAAACTGAGTCTAACCTCGTGTCAAATGTTCATTAATGGTCGTATTCCACCCAAAACCCCAATATCAGTTCATGTGTTTAACATATAGAAATGTTCGTGTTCCAACCACGTTCATATTTCCAGTTATATATGTACCCAATTCTAGTCAGTTTACATATGTCCAATTCTTGCCTATTTACATGTATGCCAAGTTTATGCCAATTTACCCATATCAAGTTCTAGCCAAAATTGCATGTATCATGCCCAAATAAACCCAAATCATGATTCATGATGTAGTTATCCCAAACCGTAATCTTTTTATTACAATGCATGCCAGTTACCCAAGTTCATAATACATGTTTATGCCAATTATCAAGTTTATAATCGCTTTCATGTTCAAATTCCCAATTCTACTTATGCCCAATTAACATAAGCCTAATCTTTTGATTTAATTTACATAGGCTCGAACTCATGGTTTAATTTACATGCCAAATTACATACATGTTATATATATCAAATCTCATGTTACATTACTTGGATCCTATTTGTGCCAAATTCCATGTATATAATATTTATGCAAATTTGTCCATAACAAGATTATACCAAAATTTACATACCAAGCCCAAACTTGCAAATACAATGATAATATCCAATTTCATGTTGCCAATTATTACATCATATTCATATAGGCAATAATCCCATAATCCCCCCCGTATACATATCGTATGCAAATCGCGATTTTAGGCTAAGGTCCGAAATTGACCAAGGTTCATGAAAAGAAAATAAATTGGGGGAGATAGAAATTGAATAAAAATGAGATCAGAAGAAAACATCATCATAGGCATAAATATTACAACTTGATGATAATGTCATTACGAATCAAGAAAACTGCAGAATAGATCATAAACTTGTCATTAGCATAAAGATAGACAAGTCCCAAAACAGAAGATTCAAGGAGCAACAGAAATAGATCAGAATCGATAAACATACTTAAATCCAATTCCACTTTATTCCATGGCCACATCATAATTAAATATTTAGATCTGAAAATAATTAGAACTTACAGAGCATGGCTAATGAATTAAGAACTAAAATTGTCGTAGAACGTTGCAGAGACATTGATTTATCTTCTTGAATTGTTGTAGAATTGCTGTAGAAGCTTTAATCTCTAGGGTTGAATCTAGTTTGGAGGCTAAGAGAAAAGTTTAGAGAGCGGCGGCCATGATCAAGAGGAAGTCCAACAGCATTTTGGTGTCATATGAATTGTTGTATGAATTAGGTTAGGCCTTAGGATGTTTATATAGGTGTAGGAACTAGTTTAGGCCCTAGGATAAACCCTAGAACTGATCTGAACCATCCAAATTCGTCACAGGCCCGAAAACAGACTCAGCTAGCCAACCAGACCGAACCAAGTTCGGACTCAGAAATGGGGGGGTCGACACTAGGGTCGACCAGGTCTGGGGAGGTTGACTCTATGGTTGACACTAGGGTCGACCTGGTCTGGGGAGGTCGACTCTGTGGTCGACCCTTGGGTCGACCTGGGTCTGGGCTGTTTAAATTTTCCTGGAACTTCCAAAGGCCATAACTCCTTCATCTAGACTCCGATTTTCGAAAACTCGGACTCTATTTCATGTAAACTTTCGAGACGAATGCAATGGCGTGACCTGTTTCCCTTGATTCTTATTTTAAAAATTAATTATACCCTGATTTCTAGTTTCAACAGGTTATTAAAATTCGGGTTGTCACAAGGTAGGTCTTATCAACAAGTTTGCCAACATTTCAGGTTCCAACTCATCCAACTCACACCTTGGCCTGAAATCAAACCCTGCGAAAAACTCGAGGATCTCCCATTCCGAAAATATTGCTCCTAATCTTGCATGTCTTCGACTCAATGCGTCAGCAACTGCATTACCTGTTCCTGGAGTATAGGCTATACCAATATCATAAGATGCGAGAAACTCTAGCCACCGTTGCTGCCGAAGATTCAAATCCTTTGGGAGAAAAGATACCTCAACGACTTGTGATCCGTAAATAACTCGAATCGAATCCTCAACAAATAATGTCTCCACATATTCAGAGCAAACACGATCGTTGCCAACTCCAAATCATGAGTTGGATAATTCCTTTCGTGCGGTTGTCGATTCGCATATGCCACAACCTTATCCTTCTGCATCAGCACTGTTCCAAGCCCTGTACCACATGCATCGGTGCATACCAACATTTCCTCATTCCCACTTGGAATCATCAAAATAGGAGCACTCGTCAGTCTCTCTTTCATGGTTCTGAAAGCTTGCTTACACTTTGCATCCCATGTGAACACTTGGTTCTTCTTCGTCAATCTTGTTAACGGAGTAGCTATCTTGGAGAAATCCTTGATAAACCGTCGGTAATAACCTGCCAATCAAAGGAAAATTCTCGCATCCGTTGCAGTATTAGGTCTATCCCAGTCTTTGATTCGTGCCGCCTTAGCGGGGTCAACCGCTATCCCATTTCCAAAAACTATAGGTCTAAGAATATCACTTCGCTCTTCTAGAAGTGACACTTCGAAAGCTTAGCCTTCAGCTAATGCTTTCGCAAAATTTCCAAATCAACTTGCAAGTGCGTCTTATGTTCTTCCTTGGCAACGGATATTTGTTCTTCTTGTCACCTTGTTCAACTCACGGTAGTCCACACACAATCTCAAAGATCCATCAGCCTTTGTTGCAAACACCACTAGTGCACCCCACTCGGATACACTTCCCCGAAAGAATCCTTGTCACAAAAGGTCAAGAACTTGCACATCTAACTCTCGCTGTTCCTTAGGCGTCGTCCGCCTAAGAGGCATAACGATAGGTCTAACACGCTTGACCAAATCAATTATAAACTCAATCTCATGATATGACGACAAACCTTTGACTTCTTTAAAGATATCCTCAAACTCATTAGAAATCAACATGGATGACAAGTCTTCCTGTGGAATCATAAGAAAATATAAAAATCTCACGAAGACACCATCTTCGGGCTTACATCGAATCAAAACCTTTCGCCCTTCCACATCCCCATCTCTCACCTCAAGCTTCTCGCAATTAACTCTTGCCGCATACTTCCTGAGCCAATCCATACCCAAGATGATTCCAAACCCAACGAAGTTCAAAATAAAGCAATCATAGACAAAAGAGAACCCATGAATCGATATGACTAGACCACGACAAAGCATACAAAGGCTAGAGGAACCCCCCCAACTGGATTAGTCACAACCAAAGGTCTATCACATATCTCAGGTTCCAAATCCAAGCGTCATACAAGCTCATTACAAATGAAAGAATGTGATGCTCCAGTTCAAACAACACATGAATTGAAACACCTTTAACTGAAAGAGTACCTTGGACGATGACACCCTTTCCATTTTCCTCTGCAGTAGGATCTCTTAAAGAAGATGACACAACTTCCAAAGCATAAGCCTTCACTATCTGCTTTCCCTTAGTCAGTTCCGGACAGTCCTTCCTGAGATGCCCAGTCTTGCCACAGTTGTAACACTTCCTCTCAACCTTTGGATTCTTGCACTCATTAGCATAATGACCTTTTTATTGATAGTTAAAGCAAACCACCTCAGTATTTGGCTTCTTCTTGCCTTCCTTTCCTTTTTGTTGTTGTTGCTTCCTCTTCTTATTGTTATTACCACCCGACTGTGGTTTCTGTGCTTACTTGGTTGCAGCAACAGTAGTTTCTTCCTTTGGAAACAAGCTTTCTTGTCTCACGACTTTTTCCACTATCTTCTCATAAAGATCATCAAGATGATCCACCAATGGTCTCACTATGTTGGTATCCAAACCCATAACAAACTTCTCGTTCTTCTAGTAAGGAGAGTCAATGTACGAACGGGCATACCTGGAAAAGGCCTCAAAATCAGAAATATACTCAAGCACCAGTCGACTATTCTGCTTCAATTCCACAAACTTCTTGAACAGAAGACTTTTGAGCTATAGAGATAAACTTAGTCTCAAACTTGACTCAGAACTATTCCCATGTAATCTCATCTTCCAGAGTCTCTAAAGTGATAGAGTTCCACCAATCCATGGATCTACCATGCAACTGTCTTGATGTAAGCTTCTTCTATGTTGCATCATCTATACCCAAATCTCTAATAAAAATCCTAATATAAGCATCCAACCATCTCTGAACTCTTCGGTTGGCTCTATTCCCTTGAACAGTTTCCCTTTCAAAGATGTGTAGTCCTTGCAAAACTTCGTGAAATCCACACCCCTAGGTACCTGCACTTTGAACCCTACATCTACCGCAGTCATATCTAGAGCGGGAGCCCTCCTCATGATCGCTGCTACCATGGCCTCGAACATGGCTGGGTAGTCTGGTTTACCGCCATTTCCCCCTCAGAATCAGCTTCCTTCCTAGTAGCGTGCCTTACTGATCGACGACTCATTCTAAATCTATAACATATAATGACTATCCGCTACAAGAAAACTGCTAATGGAGTTCAAATGCTATTACTACACACACTAATATATATATTATTCATCCACTAGAAATCTACAAGTATGTCCCTGCACAAGTGGAACCTGTAGTATAATGTGACGACTGCCCATAAGCCTTGCACTAAACAAGATGAATAATGCACTAAAAGTGTGCCAGACAGCCATGGATGATCATCAGAGTAGGTAAACACAAGTGGAACCTGTAGTATAACTCACAGCGCAAGAATAAAGTATAATAGAACATATACAATAGGTAGAAATAATGAAGCATCATATGTCAAACTTTTAAAACATCCTGATAGATCATCCATACATCAACTGTATATAACATCAAAGTTTGTACAAGAAGCATCACTATGAACACTCTCAACGGCGGAAACAAAGGTACTATGTAATAGCAAGATAATACGCTAGCCTCATGCTCGCCACCGCACAGCAGCATCATCCTCACTAATCACCTTCCACCTAGTCTGCCCATCTGTAACATCATGAATGAACAACCCAAGGTAATAAGAGGAAACATAAAACCTTGAGTCAGACAACAGTCTTAGTGAGCGATAAAACAGTTATCTAACATCATCAACAAAGTATATGAGAATATGTAGACTAACAAACCAATCTACGAAACACCAGAGAAGAACCCAAACCTGTCTTCCCCACATCTGACAGTGATAGCCTTTATAACCCAGCAATCAAGAAACAATAGTTCAATCATGAAACCAGAAGTAACAAGACAATAGCATAACAACTAACATCCAACGGCAATCATAGCAACTAGTTATATCTCACGTAAACCATCCTAATCGGGATCAACATCCCTCAAGCACAAGTCCCAGAGGCCTAAACCAATATCAGACAAGCACCTAAGTAACATCTCCTTCGACTTCAGACAACTTACATGAGATGGAACAAGCAAAGCAAACATCACACTCATTACCCTTGCTATCAATGCCTTTCCTACTTCGAAACCATCGTTAACCGTTTGATGGTCACCTACTATGTGTCAATGGCTAATGGTAAACCCCGGTTCTAGCTAAAACTCCATATGCCTTCACGACTCGTATGCTTGTCTTTCCAATCTCAACAACTAGGCCCTTCACGAATGCCCAAGGTACGAGGCCCTTCACGACTGCCCAAAGTATCTCTACTTGGAGTCCGTTAGAAGCTACGACAATGATAATCTCTCAGCCTTCACATCTCTAGCCATCAAGCCGGATGACCATTCACAAGCTCAAGTCCCCCTTGAGAAACCATTATCCAAGAACTCAAATAACCATTGAGTCATCTTCACATTCGTTGCTTTACATCGATCAACGAACACACATCACAACACTTTAAACATTCCTACTAGAATTTACTTTGAAGCCATGATCATCATCGACCCAAAAACATATGTCGTTTGGTCAATATTCCATCCATAGAGTCTCATTGTTTTTGCTATGAGAAACATACCACAGCACTACAATTTCCATCTATAACGTTTTAGAAACGTTGTCACTTTTCTGTCCGGTCCATTATAGAATTGCTCGGTTCATGAAACGCCTGATCCATAGAAATGTCCGGTCCATCAATTCTGTCCAGTCCATGCTTCTAGAAAAACTGCCTGGTCCATGCTTCGAAAAACTGCCCGGTCCATGTTTCGAAAAACCACCCGGTCCACGCTTCGAAAAACTACCCGGTCAAAGCTTCGAAAAATTGTGCAGTCCACGCTTCGAAATACTGCCCGGTCCATCACCAGAAAACAAGTATGATCCATCCAAAAGACATGTCTGATCCATCAAACATACATGTTTGATCCATCAAACATACATGTCTGATCCATCAAACATACATGTCTGATCCATCAAACATACATGCCTGATCCATCCAGAAACATACATGTCCGATCCATCCAAAAAGCATACATGTCCGATCCATCCAAAAAGCATACATGTCCGATCCATCCAGAAAGCATACATGTCTGATCCATCAAACATACATGTTTGATCCATCAAACTATCCAGCCCATCACCAAAACTTCTGATCCATCCTCAAAACTTCTGGTCCATACGATCTAACACTTTACGAACAATATCTATGCAATCAACTCATCCTAATTGACATATTTCACTCAAGCAATCAATAATCATCACACAACCATATAGAATTCACCAAATCATGATAAAACAATGAATCAAAAAATTGTTAGATCTAAACTTGAATAAACATATGAATTAACATAGAAATTATCGTTTTTAAGTTGCTAGATTAGATCCTATGGTGATTCATATGAAAATATACTTACCATGATGCAAATCTAGATGAAAACAACTTGAAAATGATGAATAATGATCAAACAACTGATATACTTGATTGAATCTGTGTGAGAGATGCATATCACTCACCAAATCTTCAAAACAACACAAAAACACTTGAATCTTAATCCGGACATCGAAGAATTAGCTTTAAACTCTTCGATTTGATGAAATCTCTCTTCGATTGATGTAGATCTAGCTTCAAACGATGTAGATCTTCGATTCTCTTATGTAGAACTAGAATTTTAATGGTGGAAAGGTGTATTTGATTGAGAAAGAAGGATCACGAGCTCAACCAAATAAGAGAATAAAGAAAGTGAACTATTCTCCATGCCTCTAACCCCCTATTTATATCCTCCCACCAGCCCACTAATGGACTTCTCAAATCAGCCCACTAATGGTTCAAAAAATAGACAGCAAACTGTGAAACACAAAAATAGCGATTTCTCCCAAACCGCTGAACCAAATCTTTAATGTGACCACTCTACAGAATTGGTAACACCGTTTCCTTTCCAATGAGACTGACCTTAGCACCTGATTTGACCCTAGTTAAAAGTTATTCCTTAAACAAGACTGATAGGGGGGAAAAGGTCACAAACAAAATTGGCAAAAATTATGGACATGTCTCACATCCCCATAACCAACATATTAAACTATAAGAATGATCCAACCCCCACAGAATAAAATAAAAAATATTTTACGATCCTCCGATACGTAAAATGCAGGCTGTTACAAATATCCTAGAAGAGTGACTCATTAGAGATGGGGTTAGTAATACCCTAGAATGGGTTTGAAGAGTATTATATGTAGAAGAGAACGAATTTGCGTATTCAAAAAATGAATTTGGTTTTGAAAGATTATAATAAGAGTTCGAGTATTATATTTGATGTTGAGGTTGGACTATCGAGTATAAGAAGATTTTTAATATATGCCTGACCGAAGTAAATACAAAGTCTCAGATATACTGGATAGATATGGAATTACATTCAAGTCACTTGGGATGATTTGGTGATTGTTGTACCATCATCAGCGTTTATTTATAAGTTTTGAAAGTAGGATGACTATATGATTCCAATTGAAATATTGAAGATATGCTTAAACCTATTTAAAATCAATGTTTGAAAAATGATTTGAATAGCCAAGATAAAAGAAAGATTAGCCTTAAGTTGTAAACTTGGTTAAAATTTAATGTTTAAAATTTGGGAAATGATTAAGGTGGTTTGAGCTTTAAATTTAACTAGTACAAGTTAAATAAACTAAAAAGATAAAGGTGAATCAAATGAATTAAAATTTAACTTAAGTGAAGTTAAATAAAATGGGATTGGATTTAAATCGAGTGGAATTGGAATGATAAAACCTATATAAGAATGGTTTAGTATTTTGGTAAAGATTGGGAATTAGATTAAATTGGACGTATATGTATTGAACAGGTTATTGAATGGAAGCTAAGATAAGGAATAAAATTGAATGCTCGACCAAAAGTTATATACTTACTGTATTGATAGGTTTTTCGTATGATTCGATTGGCAAGTCGCTTGGCTTTTGGATTTTCTTTTTGATTCATGAGGGCCTAGACATGCGAGTTGTAGTTGTACCGATTGAGCCGTACAAAGAAAGTTATGATGATTTTTTTTTTTAATTTAAGGCATTAGCCAAAGTTTGAGAATTGGGAAACTTGATGAAATTAGAAAGATGGAGAGCTTAAGATAGTTATAATAAAGGATTGTTGGTTAAGTAAATGACCTTTAATTTTGCCTTTGATTTCGAGGACGAAATCTTTTTAAGTGGGGAGACTGTAACGACCCAGATTTTATTAAGAAATATTATTTAAAATAATTTATTTTGAGAATTAATGACTTTGAATTTATTTAAATTAAGGTTTGGGCGTATAATTTATAATATAATTATAAACAAGCTCACAGTAGCACGATAGTCATAATATTGGCTTGAACTTTAAATGAATGTATAGGATCCAATATAAGTCAGAATTCGTTGAAACAAGAAATATTATGATCTACTGATCTATAGTTTTTAATGAAATTGAAAAGTAAAGATTTCGTATAATAGGTTGTAAATTATGTCCAAATCAAATTTCGGGTCGATCGGAGTTAGTATGTGACCGTGCGCAATTAAGATGTGAACAAATCAATAATTTGTACTCCAACTAGGGCTTTTTTGCACAAAAGGGTTTGAATTTCGATGAAACAAGTTTCATTTGGACTATAATGACAAACCATAGCTATATATTAATTTTCACCATGAAGGAAGTTCTTATGTGATCATACGGATTTTTAAACAATGAATACAAGTAGCGATAACTAAAAGAATAATAAAACAACTTTGAAGCTTCACCTATAAGCTATCCTATCTCTCTATAAATACACCCCATCCTCCACCCTAAACCTGAATCAAAATTTAAGCCGTTTACTTTGCAACTATGTTCTCCTCCTCATTTTAATTTTTATCTTCAAATTGGTGAAGAATTGAAGGATAACACCATCATGAAAGTTTGAGTAATTGGTAAGGGCTACCTACTGACAAAATTTGGTGGTGTTTCGACAACCAAGGTGGCCAGAAATCACCATGACAGCGAAGACCTAGTTTTGGATTATCTCGATTATCGTGCAAATGATGAGGAGTTGGCCAGAGGTGCCAACTAGGAAGTTAGAGATAAGACGATAGGCTACAACTTTGTGGGTTGAAGTTCGGCCTGAAAATGACTGTGTGACCGTGGTATAGATATAAAAGTGGGTGACGTTTTGTGAGGAGTAGTTAACGTGTTTTGGTTGTTTGCCGTTTATGGAAGCACTGATCGTAGGAGGTGTCAACAAGTCGAAGGTGGAGGGTGGCACGATGGTGACATTGGCAGTGGTGGCATCTCGATTGGTGGTGGTGGTGGTGGAGAAATCGAGTTCGACCTCGATTTGGGTCTCATCCAAAATTCTCAGTAATGGCGAGGTGGAGGGTTTGGGCTCCAGGCGGTGGGGGCGCGCCATCGAACGACGGTGGTATGGGGTGGCAATGGTGAACGGTAGAGGAAGAGCACATTGAAACGTGGAAGCAGATGGGCAATTAAATATTTAATTAAATTAATGACCTTCATTAATTTATCAATGTGTAAACATGTATTATATATCTCTCATGAACTTATAATTGAGCGAAACAAGATTCGTTAGGATCGTATGGATGCAAGTTACGCGTACAAACTGATTTGGACGAGATTGGAGCTAGTGGGATTTTTGGTTAAATTAAACCCATGTTTAATTTGACTCAAAATCGATTGTTATTATAACGATCAAAAATCAATGTGAGAACTTTCTGAATTGATTTAAAAGGTTATTATAATCTTATCTGATTATATATTGACTGCTTTTGGTTGCTATGATTGCTTCGTGGATGATGGACATTTATTACAGTTATTTATTAACTGTTTTTGCAAATTTAAACATTAACCATTATAACATTTATCTTATGACTGTTGATTGATGGTTGAAAACTGTTGTGGTTGTTATTATTATTGTTTACACATTTGACACCACAAATATGAAATTATTTGGGAATTGATTGAGTCGAGTTCCATTGGAATTTTAAATGAACAATATATTCATTTAAGTAACATAGACATGAAAAATGGAAAATTGGATTTTTGTATCCAAAACGATTTGGAAATTGAATTGATATGATTTCAAATAACTACTAAAAAGGTTGAAATGGATTAAAAAAAGTTTTGAATTGGAAATAGCTTAATCTAATTTATAATAGTTTTTGAACAGTAAATTTAAAAGTGAATTCGAGTTAGATATATAAACACTGTTTTTTACTCACAATGATTGTTCCAATGATCTTATTTATTTTTATGATGGATTTCAGGAAAGTTTGGATTTCAAAATATTATATTTTGAAAAATATTATTATTTTAATATTATAATAATATAGAATATTCAATCTTGAGTTATAATTGAATTGGAAGTTTGAGTCGTTTTTAAAACGAGTTTATAAACGTTTTATAAAATACGTTTGGATTGAATCAGACGAGGTTTATATTAAATAACAATATGCATGTCGCGCAGTGACAGTTCGCGAATTTCAACCATGAACTTCAAACTAGCATAACTAATGCAATTTGAATTGGATTTGCACAAAATGAAAACATTTGTTTTTTATAAATAATAGCTTTCAAATGGAAGAATAATTTTTGAATTTCAAATTATAGATTTGATATTATGATTAAATCTATTTTTGTAAAGGTCGCTGTAAACGTAGTTCGATGATCGTAATTGGAAATCAATAGAAATAACCATATAAAAATTATTGAAAATATGGAAAAATTATGATAAATCACAATTAATGATTTCAAAGTGAATTGGAAAAGAAATATGAAGTTTAGAACTATATTTTGGATTTCTGTCTTTTCAGCCTAATAGACTGAAAATGGTAAAATGACATTTTGGCAACTTAAGTTGAATGATTTCCAAATATTAGCTTTTTGGATTTGAAAGATGAGTTTAAAGAAATATTTGTACTAAGATTAATTGGTATATGGATTTGGATAGAAATGATCTTCGGATATTTGGTATTGATTACCGTTTCGTAGAGGTTTACTATATGAGGAATTTGGAAGATGTTCATATCGTTATTCCACTTATAGTATTCTTTGATTAAGAGAAGTGATGTTGAATATAAGTAGATATAAATTCTGCTTAAATCTTATATTTAATATCAGTTGAGTCTGTGGATTATCATGAATAATGTTTTAAATAACATTTGTTATTTAATCCATATAAAGGAAAAGATGACTTTCCAAGATTAATCAAAGAGAAATCTTTATTGAATTTGAATAAAAAGATTTAATGAAAGAGTTTTCCTTAACAAACGATAATGGGAACAAGTTTAAGAATCACTTAAAAGAAGATAAGCGTGTTTTTTGCGTAAGCGATAAGATAAGAAATCGTAAGTATTACTTTGGGCAAGAGATAGAATTGAGGAAAGATAAAGTAGTGAACCCTCATCAATGGTCAATGAACAGGTTGGGTTTGAGATAAATATGGTTTCCTCGTAAAGATAATTGAAATCTTTGATCATATTTGAAATGAATGAGATAAAACTTACCAAAATACGAGAGGTATTAGATATGGAGTACCAGCACTTTTGCTCCATGGGATGAATAGGATAGGAATGAGATTATGATTCGAGAAATTACCCTTTTCCATGAGATTCAATAATCTCGATAAAGCGTAGAAAACTCGATTTGAGTTAGGTTTGTGAAATGAGATTATATAATCTTTTGGAATGATTTCTAAGGAAAGATTCGAACAAGAAGTTTAAAGAATGTAAATCTTTAATAAGATTTAATGGAGTAATTTCCAATGTAAGGAATGACATGAGTAAAAGAATATTCTGAAATGGAACAAGCTCTTGATATTTTATATATCAATTATGGTTTGTAAATGTAACACCCCACGTCCATTAATCTCACTCACAAAGGGAATGCATTAACTTTCATGGAGCATTACAAGTGTATAGAACAGAGTATCACAAGACAGATATATAAAATGGTACTTCAAAATTCAAAATTCATTCATTGCAGTGGAAAAGCAAAACATGTCTGATTACAATATCAAATTAAAATCAAGTACACAAATATCCATCTTGAACACGATTATTATTTGAGTACATAAAAACATAACCATAATCCCACTCCAAATAGCCATAATGGAAAAGAGATAAAGCTGAGCATTACTATCAACACTTCCAACCGCTTCAAGAAGAAAGAAATCCAAGTCAAACTTCAGTGTTTCCTCCCTGAGAACTTGGAAAGGGGAACGGAAGAAAAAGAGGTGAAAACAAAAAGGTCAGACATAAAGCCTGGCGAGTCCAGCTACTTTTAGCATGAAAATGAGTAAAGCAATATGACAGGAATAAACTGGATGAAAGATATAACCATGACATAAGGTAAAGCAGGGTAGCAGGATGAGTATAAAGGAATGTCTAGTGTGCTTCCCAGATTTCTTAATTAATTTAATTCTCTGCACCACCTACTAGTAATTCTTAACGAAATGATCCCAACCTCGTAATTGGTAGCCCTTAGGCGTAACATCTAGTAAGAGGTATCCGCCCTATACGATCCTTGACAGCCTACTTGCTCATAATAAATGCTAGATGTCCCCACACTACCCCTAATCGATCGGCTCCCTAATTTGTAGATACCTGTGCGGGCCCCAGCTTAGGGTGTTGTAATAACCCAAAAATCTGGGCCAGTTTAAAATTTTTATTTTGGCGAGTTTTGATTATTTAAAATGAATTATTTTAAATAATATCGACGAGAAAATTTATTTTGAATATAATTCTAACGTATATATTATATACGTCGTCGTTAGAATATAAATAATTATATATAATTATATAATAGAATTGAAAATGGCGCGGTAGTTCGATAATTCGATTTCAAACTTCAATTGAATGTACCGGGTGCAAAACAATCCGGATTTTAGTGAAACCAAAAATAATGGGGTCTAATTGATAATATCTTTCCAACGAATCCGAAAAATCAAAATTTCATAGCGGGAATCAAAAGATATGTCCAGTTGAAAATTCTGAATAGTCGCTATGGAATTCAGGCCCTTAAAAATGGGAATTTTGCAAATGACCTCGGAATTCGACGAAACCACTTTTGTTGGATCCGCAGTGTCGAATTATTGCTAGATTCCAAATTTCATAATTTTTCGAATCAATATGTGAGCGTGGCAAAGGAAAACGTGTTTTGACCATTTTAGTTGAATTTAATCGACTGGAAATTGGCCATTTTTCAAACGGTCTCAGAATTCGACGAAACTAGTTTTGTTAGGACCGTATCGTCAATACGAAGCTAGAAATAATTTTTCGGGAATTTTTCGAGTTAGTATGTGGCCCCGGTAAATTGAAATGTGCGTTTAAATTTAATATACATTGATTTATATTTTAATTTGAACGAAAACTGATCGTAACGATTGAATTGGCCTACGAAACATATCCCATTGTATTCGGAATGGGGGTAATTAGCTAGGGACGACAGACGTTGGGTCTCGTTTTGAGTTCGAAAGAGAAGTCAACTTTAAGTGGATAATTTAAATAATTAAATAATTAAAATAAAATAAAACCCTCTCACTCCCTCCACTCCACTCTCTCTCTCTTCCTTTACAGAAAACCGATAAAAAACAAACAAAAACAAAGCGACGATGGCGACGGACCCTTCACCGCGCTCCTCCTCTGCTCGCGCCGCCGCTGGCGGTCCCCAGCTCCACCTCCGACGATCCATAGCCCCTGAGCCGTGAAAACCCTCCCCAGTATCCCCTTGAATCCCTAAATCGCGGTTATCCCCCCCAATTCGAAACCCAAGGCCCTAGCACCTCAAGCCCGACGCCAGCCATCCCGAGCTACCCTCCGCGCCACCTGCCCCACTCCCACACCCTGACGCCGGCCTCTCCATCACCTAGCGCCGCCAATAGGCTTCCCCGCGACCAAAGATAGTTTTTTTATTCACCAAAAAGATGTGAGTCTTTACTTTCATTTATTTTCAGTTTTTATCATATTATAACAGTGAGTTAAATCAGTTTTTAATTTCATTTTATGAACATATATAAAATGCAGTTTTGAACATATATGAAATGCAGTTTTGAACATATAAAAAATGCAGTTTTGAACATATATAAAATGCAGTTTTTTAAATATATACAGTGATAAAAATATGATTTTTATATTTTAGAAAGAATAAAAATTCGATTTTTAATTTATAGAAGATATAAAAATATAATTTTTATATTATAGAAAGGATAAAAATATAATTTTTATATAATGTAGAAGTTAAAAATATAATTTTTATATAATGTAGATAATAAAAATATGATTTTTACTTAGGTAGAGTATTAAAAATATGGTTTCTATCAAAGTGGAAATAAAAAAAAATATGATTTTTATATAGTTATGATGATAAAAGTTCAATCTTTATATAAGAAGTAGAAATATAAAAATATAATTTTTATATAGGAAGAAGCGTTGTAAATATATGAAGTGAAGTAAAAATCTGAACTTTATTTAATCGTGAAGTAAAGAGAATATAAAAATGTGATTTTTATGTATGTAGTGAATACGGGCAACGAAAATGACAAAATACGGAAAGGTGAAGATTTCCTACATATGAAGAGTCGTGGCGACTGGTTTAGCTAATCGGTGAGAATTCCTCACTCTTCAATTTCTTTTCTAGATATATATATATATACTAGGATGCAGACGGTGCTTAGTAGCACCCGACACAATCGTCCACAGACCATGGACTTGTTTGTTTGATTGCAAAAACAAGTTAGATTATTTGATTGAAATTGAATTGTTTGGTGAAATGAATGGATTGATTGATGTGTGAATGGCGTGGGCCTTCACTAGACTGGGGATAAGGCTAGGCCTCATCCCGTTTCTAGTATCGTGCCGTTATGCCGCCGAAATTTTCTAAAATATGTTAGAAAAATAAAAATATCATTTTATTGAATAAATGAACCGAATAGAATATTCATAGGTTAAATAAAATGTTTTGTCGTTAAAAATATAATTTTTAACGTGAATGTGAATAAGAAAATATTCATTTACAAACCGGACGGTTTGTTTATGTACACCTATTTGAAGGACGTTAATTGGGTCGATAAATTTTACACATCGCCCAACTGCACAAATAAAATATGTGTTTGATTGTTTGAAACCCCACACGGGTGTTGGGATGAAATTTGAAGTTCACTCATCCTGATTGATTAAATATGTCGATCGATTGATTGACAGGCTATTATAAGCGTTAGATATCTATATTTGATGCTTATACAGTGTAGTGCACTTTGGTTGATGGTTGATTATTTTTCAATGCTATTATACATGTGTTGTATGAAAATCCATATAATTAACTTTATATGGTAATTGATTGGGCCTCATTCCAATTTGAAAAATAAAGAACAATATAAAATAAAGGTTCATGTGTTGACAGTACTCATCCATTGAGATTGGTCATGTGTTGAACGAAATATTTTGATAATAACAACTATTTTGAAAAAGAAATATTTGAAATAGAATATTTGAAAATAGAAATTTATGAAGCCGTGTTGATTAGATTGACGCCATTTTGACGTAAACGATTTATATCGATTCTATTCATTTCGAAATGGATTGAATATAAAACGATTTCGAAATGAATTGAATTGAAAACGATTTCGAAATGAATTGAATTGAAAACGATTTCGAAATGAATTGAATTGAAAACGATTTCGAAATGAATTGAATTGAAAACGATTTCGAAATGAATTGAAATGAATTCAAATTGAATTGAAAGCGAATTGAAATGAATTCAAATTGAATTGAAATTTGAATTGAATAGAAATGAATTTTAAAACGAATTTATAAAGAAGAATTCAATTTTGATTTGAATCGAAATGAAAGTTGAAATTGCTTTTGAAACGAATTTTAAAACTATTTATATAATTCGTTTTAAATAGAAATCGACGAAATATATAATATATATATTATGTATATAATATAATGGCCTGAATAGAACGCGCCGCGCCGCGGCAGTTCGTGAATTTTGACCATTTATTTCAAACGGACATTACGGGAGATCCGACCGTCGGATTTTCCTAAAACCGGAACCGTTGGGTTCGTATCGCAAAGAGCTTTCTAATGGATATTTGAAATTTGAAATCTAACGGTTGGATTTGGGATTGTGTCCAAATCAAATTTGAGAAAGGTCGCTGTAAGTGCAGTTCGATGGCCGTTGATGGAAATCGACTGTACAGGCCTTGATAAAATTATTAAAAATAATAATAAATTGTGTAAATCATAAGAAATGATTTGGAAAAAATTGGGATGAAAAACTCCATATTTGAAAAGATAAAAATAGATTTTTATCGAAATAAACTAGTTTTGAACTAGAATTATAATTCTATTTATCTTTAAATAAATAAATTGAATTTGAAATGGTTTTGAAAATAACTAGAATATCCAATGATTGCAATGGATTGGATTTGAATCGAAATTGTCTTCGGAATATTTCAATGTTGGAATTCGTGATTATACAGGTGTTGTTATGGAAATTTGAAAGATATATATTTATATCGTTATTTCCAATACGACATTTGTTAGTCGTAGAATTCGATATTGAATATAAGCCGATATATTTTCTATTCAGAGCCTTGTATTGAATATCGAATGTGATTTGGGTTTGTCGTGAGTGGTGTCTTCACTAACACTGTTCTTGAACCCAGTTGAGAAAAGGTTAAATCTTTTTATTTAGATTTAATGAAGTGTACC
The DNA here is from genome assembly GCA_030737875.1 of Allium sativum. Taxonomy (NCBI): domain Eukaryota; kingdom Viridiplantae; phylum Streptophyta; class Magnoliopsida; order Asparagales; family Amaryllidaceae; genus Allium; species Allium sativum. The sequence continues at coordinate 587,293,697 of CM060913.1, read as the reverse complement.
AATTAAACGATATTTAATTGGAATTGAGTTGATATTGATTTTTGGGTTTATCGTGAACAGTGTTTTAAATAACACTTGTTCTTTAACCCGATAATTAATGGAATGTGATTTTGGGTTTATCGTGAACCGTGTTTTAAATGACACTGATTCTTTAACCCAGTTAAAGATTAAAACTAAGTGGAGTTTTAATGAATCTTTAATTAGATTGAAATGATCGAAAATGGAGTATCACCAGTTTTGCTCCAGGCGATGGTTAAATCTTTAATTAGATTTGAACGTGAGATGGTAATTTAATTTACCGATAACACTGTGGTGTTAGATATGAAGTATTACCAGTTTTACTTCATGGGATGAATAGGTTGGGATTGGGAAATAAAATAAATGATTACTTCGGTGTGGTTCGCTAATCCCGACTAGTTTGAATTGATATTCAAAGGAGATTAAAGAATAAATTTAAAGAATTTATCTTGGATAAAATTAATGGGAACTTTTCCCAAAGTATAGGAATATTTGAATAAAAGAATATTCTGAATTGGAATGAGGCGTATGTTGTGTTGGTGTAACACTTTTATAATATATACGCGAGTTATTCAGAAAGACCGGGTTTATCCCATTCTGAATAACTGATTCGACGTGGTGTCGAAGATGAAGACGATGGTCGAAGACCGGAAGTCTTCACGTCGTTTGGGTAATTACTGATGATCTTGATTGGGCTGTACACCCAAGAAGATGGAAACAGTTAGTGATCGTCCAGACGTACTTGGAGATCGATGGATATGCGGGGTACTAGGTGCCTCCGGTTTCGTTCAGACCCAGAACGGACTTGTAAATGGACTGTGTGTCTGACATTGGATTTTAGTCCGTGTGATTGATCTCTATTAAATATATATCTGTTTGGCGGCAGAGAATTTATTCTCTCGCTTAACGCCCTTCTCTGAGACGTACGAGCTCAGGGGTTATATATTGATGGATATCAAACGCATGGAGTGAATTGCCTGTGTGGCATGCCTAAGTGGCAATTGATCGAGGCTTCTGTTGAAAAGCAAAGTCTTGTGGTGATGATCAAAGCAAGACCTTTGTGGCATAGCTTTGTGTAACGTTTACCTCGCGTGTTTCACACCCGGTATGAACCAAAAACGGGAGAGGACCTCAGGGAGGGCATGCGTTTCCTTCTAGCTAAAAAGTGGCGTCAGTGGTTTTACACGCCCTGACGAGTTTGACTTATGTGGTTGTTGCTGTTGCGAGGCGCCTCGGTTTGATCGGACGATCCGGGTCCGATGGAGTCATTCGTTGGCTCATTTACGCCCCAAAGGGCGGGGAAACGTAGTGTTCAGGCATAATAATCCACATCGGTGGACCGGCCCTGACGATCCAAGGCTTGCCTGCGCGCTTGCCTGAGACATGGGCTAGATTGTCTCGAATCGGTTGAGGACTATCTTTTGCCTCGGTTCATAGATGGAAATCCAATTTCCAAATACGTGACATTTGCGGTTTTATTTGTAAACCTATATATGGCGACATGATATATGGTACCCATGCCGCCTATGATTAATACTTATGATTTGAAGTTGTTTTATACACTATGCACTTATAGTCGTATCAAATGATTAGTTTTAAACGTATCAAGCATTCTTTGGCTGTTATAAGGGAAAACCCTATCCCCCGGCTTGCGTTGCATTGTGTGATAGGACCTGGGTCTTATAACAGCTTCATTTTTCTTTATTTAGCATCGCGCTGTTTGTTTTATACACTAGTATTCTTGGGAGGAAACCTGTTCCGTGTTATACGGCGTGGTCCCTTGATTTACCTAACTTTAAAAACAAAGATCAATAACTGTTTTAGTTCTCACACCAGTCACATGACTGACCTGGAGTTTATTGTTTTAACCTAAACTCTGGGTGCCCCTATTTTGACACGGGTAGCTAGTAGTTTTGGTTTTGCAGATTTATATTCACAGGATCCTGGTTTACGGCTGGAACGATATCCGAAAAGCTTTGTATCCGTATATCTCATTCTAGTTGTGTATTGTATTATTTTCCGATGCTATGTAATTTATTGTAATCTCTGATATTTCTGTGTAATATTTATTTGTTTATACTCTGTATATTCTTGTAATCTGATGCATTGTTGTAATATACAATGAAATGTTCTTCTGTTTGCGTTCTATTTTGTCGTGTTCTCAAACGATAGGGCGTTTCGAACGGTCTGGGTCGGTTTAGCGACTGGTTCGGACCGAGCGAAATTCTTTTTCGTCACAGTTGGTATCAGAGCTTTGGTTTACAAAGCTTAGAGAACAAGACACATTAGAACCATATGAAAGAATTCATCAGATATTGGATTAGTAATATCCAACGGGAATGACTCGTTAGAGATGGGATCAGTAGCATCCTAGAACGAGTGTGAAGGGTATATTATTCAAATGAAAACAATTTTTGTTTTGAAAATTTAAATCAACTATTCGTATTTGATTATTTATTTATATTGATTTTGGACAATTCAGTATATAAAGAATTTGCATATACGCCTTGCAAACGTATATTCAAAGTTTTAATATACTGGATAGATATAGATTCACACTCTAGTCGCCCGAAGGTGATTCTGATGATTGTAGCTACATCATCAGAATTAGTGTTCGAGAGTCGAAGGTGTGATATTTATATATTTCCCATTGACTGGTGTGAGAACCAAAATTAGATAGGGCCTATTGTTGTGATTTGGCATCAAAAATCTGATTTTTGACTATATATCAAAAGTATGAATTTGAAACGTTAAATTCACTAATTGATTGATGTTTGAGTTGGTTGTTTATTTGTTTGATAATTTTTAGCCATTTAGCATAATCGAAACAAATATTGAGTTGTATCGAAATTTGGTCGCATTTGCTTGCATATACAAATACTTACATTGAACAGGTCATAGCAAGGAGGCTAGAGCAGAGAATAAAATTTGTTTGCCCGACAAATAGGTACATGTTTACTACATAATTTACTGTTTTGTTTGGGTGATGATGATTTTATGAGCCTATTGGCTAGCCGCTTGGCTTTTTCTTTTTCTTTTGAGATCTGAAGGACCGGGGAAGCTATTTGAAATTCCCCGATGCTCCCATTGCAGGGGAGGTTATGGCAAAAATTTTCAAAAATTTAGGGTGTTAGCCAAATTTTTGAAATTTTGAAAATTCTCAGAAACTGAAAAGTTGGAGAATGGAAGCCAGATCGAAAGTAGAGCTTATTAATCAAACCACTTTCGACTTTGTTCCATTTCGGGGACGAAAAGTTTTAAGTGGGGGAGATTGTAATAACCCGAAAATCTGGGCCAGTTTAAAATTTTTATTTTGGCAATTTTGGCGAGTTTTGATTATTTAAAATGAATTATTTTAAATAATATCGACGAGAAAATTTATTTTGAATATAATTCTAACGTATATATTATATACGTCGTCGTTAGAATATAAATAATTATATATAATTATATAATAGAATTGAAAATGGCGCGGTAGTTCGATAATTCGATTTCAACTTCAATTGAATGTACCGGGTGCAAAACAATCCGGATTTTAGTGAAACCAAAAATAATGGGGTCTAATTGATAATATCTTTCCAACGAATTCGAAAAATCAAAATTTCATAGCGGGAATCAAAAGATATGTCCAGTTGAAAATTCTGAATAGTCGCTATGGAATTCAGGCCCTTAAAAATGGGAATTTTGCAAATGACTTCGGAATTCGACGAAACCACTTTTGTTGGATCTGCAGTGTCGAATTATTGCTAGATTCCAAATTTCATAATTTTTCGAATCAATATGTGAGCGTGGTAAAGGAAAACGTGTTTTGACCATTTCAGTTGAATTTAATCGACTGGAAATTGGCCATTTTTCAAACGATCTCAGAATTCGACGAAACTAGTTTTGTTAGGACCGTATCGTCAATACGAAGCTAGAAATAATTTTTCGGGAATTTTTCGAGTTAGTATGTGGCCCCGGTAAATTGAAATGTGCGTTTAAATTTAATATACATTGATTTATATTTTAATTTGAACGAAAACTGATCGTAACGATCGAATTGGCCTACGAAACATATCCCATTGTGTTCGGAATGGGGGTAATTAGCTAGGGACGACAGTCGTTGGGTCTCGTTTTGAGTTCGAAAGAGAAGTCAACTTTAAGTGGATAATTTAAATAATTAAATAATTAAAATAAAATAAAACCCTCTCACTCCCTCCACTCCACTCTCTCTCTCTTCCTTTACAGAAAACCGATAAAAAAAAACAAAGCGACGATGGCGACGGACCCTTCACCGCGCTCCTCCTCTGCTCGCGCCGCCGCTGGCGGTCCCCAGCTCCACCTCCGACGATCCATAGCCCCTGAGCCGTGAAAACCCTCCCCAGTATCCCCTTGAATCCCTAAATCGCGGTTATCCCCCCCAATTCGAAACCCAAGGCCCTAGCACCTCAAGCCCGACGCCAGCCATCCCAAGCTACCCTCCGCGCCACCTGCCCCACTCCCACACCCTGACGCCGGCCTCTCCATCACCTAGCGCCGCCAATAGGCTTCCCCGCGACCAAAGATAGTTTTTTTATTCACCAAAAAGATGTGAGTCTTTACTTTCATTTATTTTCAGTTTTTATCATATTATAACAGTGAGTTAAATCAGTTTTTAATTTCATTTTATGAACATATATAAAATGCAGTTTTGAACATATATGAAATGCAGTTTTGAACATATAAAAAATGCAGTTTTGAACATATATAAAATGCAGTTTTTTAAATATATACAGTGATAAAAATATGATTTTTATATTTTAGAAAGAATAAAAATTCGATTTTTAATTTATAGAAGATATAAAAATATAATTTTTATATTATAGAAAGGATAAAAATATAATTTTTATATAATGTAGAAGTTAAAAATATAATTTTTATATAATGTAGATAATAAAAATATGATTTTTACTTAGGTAGAGTATTAAAAATATGGTTTTTATCAAAGTGGAAATAAAAAAAAATATGATTTTTATATAGTTATGATGATAAAAGTTCAATCTTTATATAAGAAGTAGAAATATAAAAATATAATTTTTATATAGGAAGAAGCGTTGTAAATATATGAAGTGAAGTAAAAATCTGAACTTTATTTAATCGTGAAGTAAAGAGAATATAAAAATGTGATTTTTATGTATGTAGTGAATACGGGCAACGAAAATGACAAAAGACGGAAAGGTGAAGATTTCCTACATATGAAGAGTCGTGGCGACTGGTTTAGCTAATCGGTGAGAATTCCTCACTCTTCAATTTCTTTTCTAGATATATATATATATACTAGGATGCAGACGGTGCTTAGTAGCACCCGACACAATCGTCCACAGACCATGGACTTGTTTGTTTGATTGCAAAAACAAGTTAGATTATTTGATTGAAATTGAATTGTTTGGTGAAATGAATGGATTGATTGATGTGTGAATGGCGTGGGCCTTCACTAGACTGGGGATAAGGCTAGGCCTCATCCCGTTTCTAGTATCGTGCCGTTATGCCGCCGAAATTTTCTAAAATATGTTAGAAAAATAAAAATATCATTTTATTGAATAAATGAACCGAATACAATATTCATAGGTTAAATAAAATGTTTTGTCGTTAAAAATATAATTTTTAACGTGAATGTGAATAAGAAAATATTCATTTACAAACCGGACGGTTTGTTTATGTACACCTATTTGAAGGACGTTAATTGGGTCGATAAATTTTACACATCGCCCAACTGCACAAATAAAATCTGTGTTTGATTGTTTGAAACCCCACACGGGTGTTGGGATGAAATTTGAAGTTCACTCATCCTGATTGATTAAATATGTCGATCGATTGATTGACAGGCTGTTATAAGCGTTAGATATCTATATTTGATGCTTATACAGTGTAGTGCACTTTGGTTGATGGTTGATTATTTTTCAATGCTATTATACATGTGTTGTATGAAAATCCATATAATTAACTTTATATGGTAATTGATTGGGCCTCATTCCAATTTGAAAAATAAAGAACAATATAAAATAAAGGTTCATGTGTTGACAGTACTCATCCATTGAGATTGGTCATGTGTTGAACGAAATATTTTGATAATAACAACTATTTTGAAAAAGAAATATTTGAAATAGAATATTTGAAAATAGAAATTTATGAAGCCGTGTTGATTAGATTGACGCCATTTTTACGTAAACGATTTATATCGATTCTATTCATTTCGAAATGGATTGAATATAAAACGATTTCGAAATGAATTGAATTGAAAACGATTTCGAAATGAATTGAATTGAAAACGATTTCGAAATGAATTGAATTGAAAACGATTTCGAAATGAATTGAATTGAAAACGATTTCGAAATGAATTGAATTGAAAACGATTTCGAAATGAATTGAATTGAAAACGATTTCGAAATGAATTGAAATGAATTCAAATTGAATTGAAAGCGAATTGAAATGAATTTAAATTGAATTGAAATTTGAATTGAATAGAAATGAATTTTAAAACGAATTTATAAAGAAGAATTCAATTTTGATTTGAATCGAAATGAAAGTTGAAATTGCTTTTGAAACGAATTTTAAAACTATTTATATAATTCGTTTTAAATAGAAATCGACGAAATATATAATATATATATTATATATATAATATAATGGCCTGAATAGAACGCGCCGCGCCGCGGCAGTTCGTGAATTTTGACCATTTATTTCAAACGGACATTACGGGAGATCCGACCGTCGGATTCTCCTAAAACCGGAACCGTTGGGTTCGTATCGCAAAGAGCTTTCTAATGGATATTTGAAATTTGAAATCTAACGGTTGGATTTGGGATTGTGTCCAAATCAAATTTGAGAAAGGTCGCTGTAAGTGCAGTTCGATGGCCGTTGATGGAAATCGACTGTACAGGCCTTGATAAAATTATTAAAAATAATAATAAATTGTGTAAATCATAAGAAATGATTTGGGAAAAATTGGGATGAAAAACTCCATATTTGAAAAGATAAAAATAGATTTTTATCGAAATAAACTAGTTTTGAACTAGAATTATAATTCTATTTATCTTTAAATAAATAAATTGAATTTGAAATGGTTTTGAAAATAACCAGAATATCCAATGATTGCAATGGATTGGATTTGAATCGAAATTGTCTTCGGAATATTTCGATGTTGGAATTCGTGATTATACAGGTGTTGTTATGGAAATTTGAAAGATATATATTTATATCGTTATTTCCAATACGACATTTGTTAGTCGTAGAATTCGATATTGAATATAAGCCGATATATTTTCTATTCAGAGCCTTGTATTGAATATCGAATGTGATTTGGGTTTGTCGTGAGTGGTGTCTTCACTAACACTGTTCTTGAACCCAGTTGAGAAAAGGTTAAATCTTTTTATTTAGATTTAATGAAGTGTACCAATTAAACGATATTTAATTGGAATTGAGTTGATATTGATTTTTGGGTTTATCGTGAACAGTGTTTTAAATAACACTTGTTCTTTAACCCGATAATTAATGGAATGTGATTTTGGGTTTATCGTGAACCGTGTTTTAAATGACACTGATTCTTTAACCCAGTTAAAGATTAAAACTAAGTGGAGTTTTAATGAATCTTTAATTAGATTGAAATGATCGAAAATGGAGTATCACCAGTTTTGCTCCAGGCGATGGTTAAATCTTTAATTAGATTTGAACGTGAGATGGTAATTTAATTTACCGATAACACTGTGGTGTTAGATATGAAGTATTACCAGTTTTACTTCATGGGATGAATAGGTTGGGATTGGGAAATAAAATAAATGATTACTTCGGTGTGGTTCGCTAATCCCGACTAGTTTGAATTGATATTCAAAGGAGATTAAAGAATAAATTTAAAGAATTTATCTTGGATAAAATTAATGGGAACTTTTCCCAAAGTATAGGAATATTTGAATAAAAGAATATTCTGAATTGGAATGAGGCGTATGTTGTGTTGGTGTAACACTTTTATAATATATACGCGAGTTATTCAGAAAGACCGGGTTTATCCCATTCTGAATAACTGATTCGACGTGGTGTCGAAGATGAAGACGATGGTCGAAGACCGGAAGTCTTCACGTCGTTTGGGTAATTACTGATGATCTTGATTGGGCTGTACACCCAAGAAGATGGAAACAGTTAGTGATCGTCCAGACGTACTTGGAGATCGATGGATATGCGGGGTACTAGGTGCCTCCGGTTTCGTTCAGACCCAGAACGGACTTGTAAATGGACTGTGTGTCTGACATTGGATTTTAGTCCGTGTGATTGATCTCTATTAAATATATATCTGTTTGGCGGCAGAGAATTTATTCTCTCGCTTAACGCCCTTCTCTGAGACGTACGAGCTCAGGGGTTATATATTGATGGATATCAAACGCATGGAGTGAATTGCCTGTGTGGCATGCCTAAGTGGCAATTGATCGAGGCTTCTGTTGAAAAGCAAAGTCTTGTGGTGATGATCAAAGCAAGGCCTTTGTGGCATAGCTTTGTGTAACGTTTACCTCGCGTGTTTCACACCCGGTATGAACCAAAAACGGGAGAGGACCTCAGGGAGGGCATGCGTTTCCTTCTAGCTAAAAAGTGGCGTCAGTGGTTTTACACGCCCTGACGAGTTTGACTTATGTGGTTGTTGCTGTTGCGAGGTGCCTCGGTTTGATCGGACGATCCGGGTCCGATGGAGTCATTCGTTGGCTCATTTACGCCCCAAAGGGCGGGGAAACGTAGTGTTCAGGCATAATAATCCACATCGGTGGACCGGCCTTGACGATCCAAGGCTTGCCTGCGCGCTTGCCTGAGACATGGGCTAGATTGTCTCGAATCGGTTGAGGACTATCTTTTGCCTCGGTTCATAGATGGAAATCCAATTTCCAAATACGTGACATTTGCGGTTTTATTTGTAAACCTATATATGGCGACATGATATATGGTACCCATGCCGCCTATGATTGATACTTATGATTTGAAGTTGTTTTATACACTATGCACTTATAGTCATATCAAATGATTTGTTTTAAACGTATCAAGCATTCTTTGGCTGTTATAAGGGAAAACCCTATCCCCCGGCTTGCGTTGCATTGTGTGATAGGACCTGGGTCTTATAACAGCTTCATTTTTCTTTATTTAGCATCGTGCTGTTTGTTTTATACACTAGTATTCTTGGGAGGAAACCCGTTCCGTGTTATACGGCGTGGTCCCTTGATTTACCAAACTTTAAAAACAAAGATCAATAACTGTTTTAGTTCTCACACCAGTCACATGACTGACCTGGAGTTTATTGTTTTAACCTAAACTCTGGGTGCCCCTATTTTGACACGGGCAGCTAGTAGTTTTGGTTTTGCAGATTTATATTCACAGGATCCTGGTTTACGGCTGGAACGATATCCGGAAAGCTTTGTATCCGTATATCTCATTCTAGTTGTGTATTGTATTATTTTCCGCTGCTATGTAATTTATTGTAATCTCTGATATTTCTGTGTAATATTTATTTGTTTATACTCTGTATATTCTTGTAATCTGATGCATTGTTGTAATATACAATGAAATGTTCTTCTGTTTGCGTTCTATTTTGTCGTGTTCTCAAACGATAGGGCGTTTCGAACGGTCTGGGTCGGTTTAGCGACTGGTTCGGACCGAGCGAAATTCTTTTTCGTCACAGTTGGTATCAGAGCTTTGGTTTACAAAGCTTAGAGAACAAGACACATTAGAACCATATGAAAGAATTCATCAGATATTGGATTAGTAATATCCAACGGGAATGACTCGTTAGAGATGGGATCAGTAGCATCCTAGAACGAGTGTGAAGGGTATATTATTCAAATGAAAACAATTTTTGTTTTGAAAATTTAAATCAACTATTCGTATTTGATTATTTATTTATATTGATTTTGGACAATTCAGTATATAAAGAATTTGCATATACGCCTTGCAAACGTATATTCAAAGTTTTAATATACTGGATAGATATAGATTCACACTCTAGTCGCCCGAAGGTGATTCTGATGATTGTAGCTACATCATCAGAATTAGTGTTCGAGAGTCGAAGGTGTGATATTTATATATTTCCCATTGACTGGTGTGAGAACCAAAATTAGATAGGGCCTATTGTTGTGATTTGGCATCAAAAATCTGATTTTTGACTATATATCAAAAGTATGAATTTGAAACGTTAAATTCACTAATTGATTGATGTTTGAGTTGGTTGTTTATTTGTTTGATAATTTTTAGCCATTTAGCATAATCGAAACAAATATTGAGTTGTATCGAAATTTGGTCGCATTTGCTTGCATATACAAATACTTACATTGAACAGGTCATAGCAAGGAGGCTAGAGCAGAGAATAAAATTTGTTTGCCCGACAAATAGGTACATGTTTACTACATAATTTACTGTTTTGTTTGGGTGATGATGATTTTATGAGCCTATTGGCTAGCCGCTTGGCTTTTTCTTTTTCTTTTGAGATCTGAAGGACCGGGGAAGCTATTTGAAATTCCCCGATGCTCCCATTGCAGGGGAGGTTATGGCAAAAAATTTCAAAAATTTAGGGTGTTAGCCAAATTTTTGAAATTTTGAAAATTCTCAGAAACTGAAAAGTTGGAGAATGGAAGCCAGATCGAAAGTAGAGCTTATTAATCAAACCACTTTCGACTTTGTTCCATTTCGGGGACGAAAAGTTTTAAGTGGGGGAGATTGTAATAACCCGAAAATCTGGGCCAGTTTAAAATTTTTATTTTGGCAATTTTGGCGAGTTTTGATTATTTAAAATGAATTATTTTAAATAATATCGACGAGAAAATTTATTTTGAATATAATTCTAACGTATATATTATATACGTCGTCGTTAGAATATAAATAATTATATATAATTATATAATAGAATTGAAAATGGCGCGGTAGTTCGATAATTCGATTTCAACTTCAATTGAATGTACCGGGTGCAAAACAATCCGGATTTTAGTGAAACCAAAAATAATGGGGTCTAATTGATAATATCTTTCCAACGAATTCGAAAAATCAAAATTTCATAGCGGGAATCAAAAGATATGTCCAGTTGAAAATTCTGAATAGTCGCTATGGAATTCAGGCCCTTAAAAATGGGAATTTTGCAAATGACTTCGGAATTCGACGAAACCACTTTTGTTGGATCCGCAGTGTCGAATTATTGCTAGATTCCAAATTTCATAATTTTTCGAATCAATATGTGAGCGTGGCAAAGGAAAACGTGTTTTGACCATTTCAGTTGAATTTAATCGACTGGAAATTGGCCATTTTTCAAACGATCTCAGAATTCGACGAAACTAGTTTTGTTAGGACCGTATCGTCAATACGAAGCTAGAAATAATTTTTCGGGAATTTTTCGAGTTAGTATGTGGCCCCGGTAAATTGAAATGTGCGTTTAAATTTAATATACATTGATTTATATTTTAATTTGAACGAAAACTGATCGTAACGATCGAATTGGCCTACGAAACATATCCCATTGTGTTCGGAATGGGGGTAATTAGCTAGGGACGACAGTCGTTGGGTCTCGTTTTGAGTTCGAAAGAGAAGTCAACTTTAAGTGGATAATTTAAATAATTAAATAATTAAAATAAAATAAAACCCTCTCACTCCCTCCACTCCACTCTCTCTCTCTTCCTTTACAGAAAACCGATAAAAAAAAACAAAGCGACGATGGCGACGGACCCTTCACCGCGCTCCTCCTCTGCTCGCGCCGCCGCTGGCGGTCCCCAGCTCCACCTCCGACGATCCATAGCCCTTGAGCCGTGAAAACCCTCCCCAGTATCCCCTTGAATCCCTAAATCGCGGTTATCCCCCCCAATTCGAAACCCAAGGCCCTAGCACCTCAAGCCCGACGCCAGCCATCCCAAGCTACCCTCCGCGCCACCTGCCCCACACCCTGACGCCGGCCTCTCCATCACCTAGCGCCGCCAATAGGCTTCCCCGCGACCAAAGATAGTTTTTTTATTCACCAAAAAGATGTGAGTCTTTACTTTCATTTATTTTCAGTTTTTATCATATTATAACAGTGAGTTAAATCAGTTTTTAATTTCATTTTATGAACATATATAAAATGCAGTTTTGAACATATATGAAATGCAGTTTTGAACATATAAAAAATGCAGTTTTGAACATATATAAAATGCAGTTTTTTAAATATATACAGTGATAAAAATATGATTTTTATATTTTAGAAAGAATAAAAATTCGATTTTTAATTTATAGAAGATATAAAAATATAATTTTTATATTATAGAAAGGATAAAAATATAATTTTTATATAATGTAGAAGTTAAAAATATAATTTTTATATAATGTAGATAATAAAAATATGATTTTTACTTAGGTAGAGTATTAAAAATATGGTTTTTATCAAAGTGGAAATAAAAAAAAATATGATTTTTATATAGTTATGATGATAAAAGTTCAATCTTTATATAAGAAGTAGAAATATAAAAATATAATTTTTATATAGGAAGAAGCGTTGTAAATATATGAAGTGAAGTAAAAATCTGAACTTTATTTAATCGTGAAGTAAAGAGAATATAAAAATGTGATTTTTATGTATGTAGTGAATACGGGCAACGAAAATGACAAAAGACGGAAAGGTGAAGATTTCCTACATATGAAGAGTCGTGGCGACTGGTTTAGCTAATCGGTGAGAATTCCTCACTCTTCAATTTCTTTTCTAGATATATATATATATATATACTAGGATGCAGACGGTGCTTAGTAGCACCCGACACAATCGTCCACAGACCATGGACTTGTTTGTTTGATTGCAAAAACAAGTTAGATTATTTGATTGAAATTGAATTGTTTGGTGAAATGAATGGATTGATTGATGTGTGAATGGCGTGGGCCTTCACTAGACTGGGGATAAGGCTAGGCCTCATCCCGTTTCTAGTATCGTGCCGTTATGCCGCCGAAATTTTCTAAAATATGTTAGAAAAATAAAAATATCATTTTATTGAATAAATGAACCGAATAGAATATTCATAGGTTAAATAAAATGTTTTGTCGTTAAAAATATAATTTTTAACGTGAATGTGAATAAGAAAATATTCATTTACAAACCGGACGGTTTGTTTATGTACACCTATTTGAAGGACGTTAATTGGGTCGATAAATTTTACACATCGCCCAACTGCACAAATAAAATCTGTGTTTGATTGTTTGAAACCCCACACGGGTGTTGGGATGAAATTTGAAGTTCACTCATCCTGATTGATTAAATATGTCGATCGATTGATTGACAGGCTGTTATAAGCGTTAGATATCTATATTTGATGCTTATACAGTGTAGTGCACTTTGGTTGATGGTTGATTATTTTCAATGCTATTATACATGTGTTGTATGAAAATCCATATAATTAACTTTATATGGTAATTGATTGGGCCTCATTCCAATTTGAAAAATAAAGAACAATATAAAATAAAGGTTCATGTGTTGACAGTACTCATCCATTGAGATTGGTCATGTGTTGAACGAAATATTTTGATAATAACAACTATTTTGAAAAAGAAATATTTGAAATAGAATATTTGAAAATAGAAATTTATGAAGCCGTGTTGATTAGATTGACGCCATTTTTACGTAAACGATTTATATCGATTCTATTCATTTCGAAATGGATTGAATATAAAACGATTTCGAAATGAATTGAATTGAAAACGATTTCGAAATGAATTGAATTGAAAACGATTTCGAAATGAATTGAATTGAAAACGATTTCGAAATGAATTGAATTGAAAACGATTTCGAAATGAATTGAATTGAAAACGATTTCGAAATGAATTGAATTGAAAATGATTTCGAAATGAATTGAAATGAATTCAAATTGAATTGAAAGCGAATTGAAATGAATTCAAATTGAATTGAAAAGAAATGAATTTTAAAACGAATTTATAAAGAAGAATTCAATTTTGATTTGCATCGAAATGAAAGTTGAAATTGCTTTTGAAACGAATTTTAAAACTATTTATATAATTCGTTTTAAATAGAAATCGACGAAATATATATTATATATATTATATATATAATATAATGGCCTGAATAGAACGCGCCGCGCCGCGGCAGTTCGTGAATTTCGACCATTTATTTCAAACGGACATTACGGGAGATCCGACCGTCGGATTCTCGTAAAACCGGAACCGTTGGGTTCGTATCGAAAAGAGCTTTCTAATGGATATTTGAAATTTGAAATCTAACGGTTGGATTTGGGATTGTGTCCAAATCAAATTTGAGAAAGGTCGCTGTAAGTGCAGTTCGATGGCCGTTGATGGAAATCGACTGTACAGGCCTTGATAAAATTATTAAAAATAATAATAAATTGTGTAAATCATAAGAAATGATTTGGGAAAAATTGGTATGAAAAACTCCATATTTGAAAAGATAAAAATAGATTGTTATCGAAATAAACTAGTTTTGAACTAGAATTATAATTCTATTTATCTTTAAATAAATAAATTGAATTTGAAATGGTTTTGAAAATAACCAGAATATCCAATGATTGCATTGGAGTGGATTTGAATCGAAATTGTCTTCGGAATATTTCGATGTTGGAATTCGTGATTATACAGGTGTTGTTATGGAAATTTGAAAGATATATATTTATATCGTTATTTCCAATACGACATTTGTTAGTCGTAGAATTCGATATTGAATATAAGCTGATATATTTTCTATTCAGAGCCTTGTATTGAATATCGAATGTGATTTGGGTTTGTCGTGAGTGGTGTCTTCACTAACACTGTTCTTGAACCCAGTTGAGAAAAGGTTAAATCTTTTTATTTAGATTTAATGAAGTGTACCAATTAAACGATATTTAATTGGAATTGAGTTGATATTGATTTTTGGGTTTATCGTGAACAGTGTTTTAAATAACACTTGTTCTTTAACCCGATAATTAATGGAATGTGATTTTGGGTTTATTGTGAACCGTGTTTTAAATGACACTGATTCTTTAACCCAGTTAAAGATTAAAACTAAGTGGAGTTTTAATGAATCTTTAATTAGATTGAAATGATCGAAAATGGAGTATCACCAGTTTTGCTCCAGGCGATGGTTAAATCTTTAATTAGATTTGAACGTGAGATGGTAATTGAATTTACCGACAACACTGTGGTGTTAGATATGAAGTATTACCAGTTTTACTTCATGGGATGAATAGGTTGGGATTGGGAAATAAAATAAATGATTACTTCGGTGTGGTTCGCTAATCCCGACTAGTTTGAATTGATATTCAAAGGAGATTAAAGAATAAATTTAAAGAATTTATCTTGGATAAAATTAATGGGAACTTTTCCCAAAGTATAGGAATATTTGAATAAAAGAATATTCTGAATTGGAAAGAGGCGTATGTTGTGTTGGTGTAACACTTTTATAATATATACGCGAGTTATTCAGAAAGACCGGGTTTATCCCATTCTGAATAACTAATTCGACGTGGTGTCGAAGATGAAGACGATGGTCGAAGACCGGAAGTCTTCACGTCGTTTGGGTAATTACTGATGATCTTGATTGGTCTGTACACCCAAGAAGATGGAAACAGTTAGTGATCGTCCAGACGTACTTGGAGATCGATGGATATGCGGGGTACTAGGTGCCTCCGGTTTCGTTCAGACCCAGAACGGACTTGTAAATGGACTGTGTGTCTGACATTGGATTTTAGTCCGTGTGATTGATCTCTATTAAATATATATCTGTTTGGCGGCAGAGAATTTATTCTCTCGCTTAACGCCCTTCTCTGAGACGTACGAGCTCAGGGGTTATATATTGATGGATATCAAACGCATGGAGTGAATTGCCTGTGTGGCATGCCTAAGTGGCAATTGATCGAGGCTTCTGTTGAAAAGCAAAGTCTTGTGGTGATGATCAAAGCAAGGCCTTTGTGGCGTAGCTTTGTGTAACGTTTACCTCGCGTGTTTCACACCCGGTATGAACCAAAAACGGGAGAGGACCTCAGGGAGGGCATGCGTTTCCTTCTAGCTAAAAAGTGGCGTCAGTGGTTTTACACGCCCTGACGAGTTTGACTTATGTGGTTGTTGCTGTTGCGAGGCGCCTCGGTTTGATCGGACGATCCGGGTCCGATGGAGTCATTCGTTGGCTCATTTACGCCCCAAAGGGCGGGGAAACGTAGTGTTCAGGCATAATAATCCACATCGGTGGACCGGCCCTGACGATCCAAGGCTTGCCTGCGCGCTTGCCTGAGACATGGGCTAGATTGTCTCGAATCGGTTGAGGACTATCTTTTGCCTCGGTTCATAGATGGAAATCCAATTTCCAAATACGTGACATTTGCGGTTTTATTTGTAAACCTATATATGGCGACATGATATATGGTACCCATGCCGCCTATGATTGATACTTATGATTTGAAGTTGTTTTATACACTATGCACTTATAGTCGTATCAAATGATTTGTTTTAAACGTATCAAGCATTCTTTGGCTGTTATAAGGGAAAACCCTATCCCCCGGCTTGCGTTGCATTGTGTGATAGGACCTGGGTCTTATAACAGCTTCATTTTTCTTTATTTAGCATCGCGCTGTTTGTTTTATACACTGG
Source organism: Allium sativum (assembly GCA_030737875.1). Classification (NCBI taxonomy): domain Eukaryota; kingdom Viridiplantae; phylum Streptophyta; class Magnoliopsida; order Asparagales; family Amaryllidaceae; genus Allium; species Allium sativum. Next base: position 587,277,098 of record CM060913.1, on the reverse strand, counting down.
TATTCTTGGGAGGAAACCCGTTCCGTGTTATACGGCGTGGTCCCTTGATTTACCTAACTTTAAAAACAAAGATCAATAACTGTTTTAGTTCTCACACCAGTCACATGACTGACCTGGAGTTTATTGTTTTAACCTAAACTCTGGGTGCCCCTATTTTGACACGGGCAGCTAGTAGTTTTGGTTTTGCAGATTTATATTCACAGGATCCTGGTTTACGGCTGGAACGATATCCGGAAAGCTTTGTATCCGTATATCTCATTCTAGTTGTGTATTGTATTATTTTCCGCTGCTATGTAATTTATTGTAATCTCTGATATTTCTGTGTAATATTTATTTGTTTATACTCTGTATATTCTTGTAATCTGATGCATTATTGTAATATACAATGAAATGTTCTTCTGTTTGCGTTCTATTTTGTCGTGTTCTCAAACGATAGGGCGTTTCGAACGGTCTGGGTCGGTTTAGCGACTGGTCCGGACCGAGCGAAATTCTTTTTCGTCACAGGTGTATCACTCCCTAAGTGGCAACCCTTTGTTGTATAGCTTTATACCTACTGGTGTACAGTGGCTAAATCTTCCAAAGCCGGGAACACCGTGAGCACGGTTAACGAACCTGTCAGAATGTGGACTGCTACACCCTCGCTCTTATTTGACCGCTTATAATCAGCCCAGTAAGCGTGCCCCAACCCTGCCTAGCTTAGGGCTCCCGATACCACTAAGTGGGTTACTGTCTGAAATGGGTCCCTACCGCTACTAGGTTTTTCCCTAGGGTTTAAACTAACCCAAACTTATATTGGTTAAGTGTTGTCTATCAGCCCAGTGGACTTAACCCCATCCACTTATCAAATCAATATGCATTATTGGTTAAGCTTACCTTAACCTTATCCACTTTGTTCATGTATTATTGGTTAAGTTGTCATCTTACATAGGTTAACTTAACCCCATCTACCTAACATGTTTTAGTTATCATATTCATCTTTGATTAGCATTAATAGTTATTAATGCACAGACCTCTCACATTAAGTCGATGCTTGTGGCCGCTAGATGTGCCGGGCGGTTCCAAGCAGACTTCTTCCACAAGCCAGACTTAACCTCGTGTCTAAGAATCATTTAGTTATGCTTATGACCTCTCATGTTAGACTGGCCGTTTGCAGTTGCTGGTTAGGCCGGTTGGTTCCGGGCAGGCTTCCACCGCAAACGGAGTCTAACCTCGTGTCTCAGCATGCTTATCTTAGCCAATTTATTCATTTGTAGTTTATGCCAATTTTAGGCTAATTATGTTAATTACCCAAAATTTCCAATTTCATATCACGCCCAACAATTAACATGTATTATGCCAAATTTAACATTTGTCATGCCCAAATTAACCCAACGTATATTATGCCAAATTTCCCATCGTTCCTAAATTACTGTTCGTACGTTCATCTCTATGAGATTTGACCTAGGCTCGAAGTAGTCCGGCCATAAAAAAAACCAAAAAGGGAAGGAGGAAAGGATAGGATAAAGATCAGGTGTAATAATAATAGTAGAATAGGCATAAGTATGAACTGATCATAAAGATATGATAAAACTGATGATAATATCAACATGGGCATATAATAATCATGAATATGATGTTATAGGCTAAGATAGAATTGATGAGATTCAATCTTATTCATGTATAATTCCCAAATCCAGTTTACAACATGTCAAAATTACTTTTATTATTTAAATCTAAAAATAGTCAATGGACTCACAAAGATTGGATTAAGGAAGAGAATTAGGCGTTGTAGTTGTTGTGGATTCGATCCCCTTTACAGAATTCCTTTACCTTGATTTGTTGAAGAAGAAGGACTAGTTTAGGTTGAGGCAGCATGGAGGCGCCATGAATTGGTGTAGTGAAATAAGGTTTAGGTCTAGGTGTGTTTATATAGGTGTGTTGAGTTAATTAGGGCCTTTAAATTAGATTAGAGATCATCAGAACCACACAGCTTAAAAGACACGTCATCCAGCCAATCCCAGCAAGACACGTCATCACAGAACTCTCCAGAATTTTGTGCAGAATCAGCCTCGGCATGGGCACACGTCCCAAGTGCGCCAGTGCATTTTTATTCTGGCGCACTTCACAAGTGCACCAGTTATCCCAGCCTGCTTTCTGATTTTTTCTGCCCAACTTCTTTCGTCCATAACTTCTTCATACGGTAACCGTTTTACGCAAACTCGGACTCTATCTCAAGTAGAATTCCGAGACGAACGCAATGTCATAACCCATTTCACCTAATTATTATTTTTAAATTAATTGTTCTTTAATTATCTCTTATGTCGTGATTCAAAATAACAGGGTGTTACAGTAAATATGCGTTATGTAACACCCCGTGTATTTTATAACAGTGAAATTCACAAATTAAAGTATAATAAATTTCAAATCAAAGTATTAAGGGAAACGGGATATACCATTGCATTCGTCTCGGAAAAATACGAGAAATAGAGTCCGAGTTTTCGAAAAACGGAGCCCGTATGACCAAATTATGGCCCAATGAAGTTTCAGAAAATTCAAATTTCGAAAACAGATTTGAATTTCAGCCCAATCAGAGTAGGCGGGAAAATTCCCACCCAAACCCACCAGGTCGACCTAGGGGTCGACCCTAGGGTCGACCTGCCAGGCCAGGTCGACCTGGGAGTCGACCTAGGTGTCGACCTGCCCCAGGCAGGTCGACTCTAGAGTCGACCTGGGGGTCGAGTGGGGAGTCGACCTGGCCCCTGAGCCAGGTCGAACCCAGCCCACCCTGGCTGGCCTGGTCTGTGTTCGGTCGATTTTCTGAGCCTTGCCTTGTCACTAGGGCTAGGTGTCAGCTCCTGATTGGCCTCTCCTTTGAACGAACGGCTATTATTAAACCAAGCTCCATCGACGGTCTAAATTAACTCTCAAACTCTATAAAAAGGACCTAAGACTAACCCTAATTTACACAAACTAAAATGGAGATGAGGCCGTCATGCTGCTGAGGAGAGACTGAGGATAGCCGTCAGAAATAGAGAGACAATTAGGAGATAATTCAAAGCTTAAAGCAACGTCAAATCATTCAAAACAACACCTACAACAAAGGATAGCATCTCCAAATTCAGAATTCAGATTCCTGAATTGAAGATTCGTCATACGTTGTAAGTAGAGTGCTATTCCGATGTGAATTAAATAATTGTGTTGATTTGTGTAAAGTAAGAAATGGAATTGTGGCGATAATAATCTATATTTGTACGTTGCTTTGATGCTAAACGATTTTGGAATATTATGGTATACGATTGGATATTTGCAAATACGCGATTTGCGTTGGAAGGAATTATGGCGATAATAACTTAAATTTGTATGTTATTTTGATTCTAAACGATTTGTCAATGCTATGGTGTACGATTGGATTCATACAAGTATATGGTTTATGTTGACAACCACATGTTGTGGAATTTTAATTGGGATTCATGCAAGCATATGATTCATATTGAAAACTACATGTTTGTGGTAGTTATTTACAACATCCATTTGATAATTGCAAGTATATGATTCATGTTGAAAATAACAACTATAAGTTGTAATAGTTTATTTGAAATTCATGCAAGTATATGATTTATTGTTATGCCAACATGATGTATAATTCTAGGGTCATCTTTAGTGTAATTTGGTCCATTTGAGTATTATGATTCATATGAAGTTATGTTGGAATTGGCATTATAGTTCAAGTATAAAAATCATGCTTTTGTGATAGTGACAAAAGCAAGCATCTTTGTAAGCTTGTATTAATTTTATGAACATGACTAAACTATGTTTGTTATTATGCCTAGTTGAAAACATGTTTTTAGGCTTATGTTGTTATCATAATCATATGATAATATATGTAAGTTACATTAGAATTACACTAGAATTACATCCCACTTGCAAGTTACATAGATAGGATGAAAACCATGATTATATGAATAGTAGGATTCATGTTCAATTATGTTTATGCCATGACTATATGAATAGGAGGACTCATGTTCAATCATGATTATGCCATAATTATATGATTAGAATGGTTCATGTTTAAGTATTATTTATGCCATGACTACATGAATAGAATGATTCATGTTTTGTTTATACCATGATTATGTGAATAGAATGATTCATGTCTAAGTATTGCTTATATTATATGTTGTTACAATTGCAAGTTTACATGTGCCTACCTTATGTTAATTGAATCGTTATGTTGCAAGTTCATGCGTTCACACTCCCTTTTTATGTTACCTTATAAACACCATGTTATAAGCCTCCCCTTTTCATATGGCTAAATTGGGTTTAAGTGTTAAACCCAACACACCTTACATTGGAGCGAACGTATAAAACGGGGGTAATGACGTTTGGGCAAAAATATAGAACATATGTGTTGGCATGTTTGACGCATGCCAACAACCTTGAAAAACAATTAAGTGGCATGAATAAATCTTAATCAATAAAGATGAATTTGAATAATGGGCCGCAAATATTTACATATAAAAAGAAAAGAGACAAAATATGTAAATGTAGAAAATACGATGTGTTTAACCCGAGGTTGGATTGAGTTGTGATGTAAACCTTCCCGGAACCGCCCGGCTGTCCAGTAGTCACAACAATACCTATCCAATGTGGGTGGTTAAACACGGAGCCCAATAAGGACCCGAGGTTAGACTGAGTTGTGGCGTAAGACTGCCCAGACCCAACCGGCAACAGGCAGCCACAACAATACCTGTCTAATGTGAGAGGTCAAGGCTTTAATAAGACAATTAAGGCTGAGTCAGGATTGATAGGATTAAGTGAATTAAGACTTAATCAAAATAGAACATGCTAAACTAAACAGACTGATTGGGGGTTAGGTTTATAAAACACTTAACCAACTTAGCATGTTGGCTAGAAATAGAAAACCTAGTAGCGGGGGACCCTTTTCAGCAGTAACACTACAAGGCGTATCATGATACCCTGAAACTAGGCAGGGTGGGGCACGATTACTGGGCTGACTGTAAGAGGTCAAATCGACGGCGGTGGTGCAGCAGTGTAGATTCTAACGGGGTGCGGGCGTGCACACACTCCGGCGCAGAAAAATAAGGCACTGGGCACCAGTAGCATACCTGTGCATTCTAGGATTGTGTCGGGCCGCCACCGTGGGACTTGATACACCCCATGGTGGGACCAGCATAGGTAACTACAACATCGGGGGCCGTAAGACACATGTAACTATGCGAGTAGGAGCCGATCATCATAAAATGGATCACTTCACCCTGATTATGGGGTGCATGTTGGAAACTAGTTTATATGGGTACAGAGATTAATATGGGGTACGATAGTATATTCGATCCTAGACAACTTAACTTAGTTAATGGTGCTTTCCCATTTCTAGTTTATACTTAGCATACCCAGTTCTTTATTCATAGACTGAATAGTCCTAGACTTACTCAGGCTTTATGTCTGACTCTACTTTTCTTTCGTCTTCTTTTCTTCCGTTCCCCCCCCCCCCCCGGTCCACAGGGAGGGAATACCGCAGCTTAACCAACCTTCATATCCAGCTTGAAGAGAAAGAATGTATTGCTTGGATCTTTTCGTTTCGGACTATGGCTTTGGACAGCAATTATGGGACTTTTGCAGTTTATTTATGTTTTCTTTATGCTTCTTTAAATAATGTAATCAAGACAGTTATGATTTTGGAAGTATTGTAAAACAATTATGGCATGGTTTGTGTAACACGTATTTTGGATGAAATAAAAGATGTTGTTTTCCGCTGTTCAAAAATATGTGTTCTTATATCTGTCTTGTCTATCTGTGACTTATACTTATAAAACCTCCACCAAAATTAGGTCATTCCCTTTGAGAGTGACCCCAACGGAGGTGGGGTGTTTCACTTGGTATCAGAGCATAGGTTTACCAGATAAGATAAAAAGTTTTGAAAATTTATTGTCAAAAAGGAAATTTAAAGAAGCATTTTTAAGATAAAATATCATTTAAGTTTAAAAGGAAAAGTCCCCCCGAAAGCCATAGGAACTATCTCTTATCCTTCGTTTTGAATCTATCCTTTTTGTTTCAGCATGTCCGAAGAACTTAACTTGCCAGAGGGTGTACCAATACCAGGTTGGTTTAGACGGTTCTTAGAAGCAAGGGCCACTCAGCCAGGTCCTACCGTTCCTCCTCCCCCAGCTGCAGGAAATCATCCAGCTGCAGCAGCACCCCTTCATCCACCTCCTCCGCGGGGAAACACCTTTGCTAAGATATGTAAAGATTTTAAAGCAATGGGAGGAAAGGATTTTCATGGAACTGAGTCCTTCGTGGCAGCTAGAAATTGGCTAAAAGAAACCGAGGACTTATTCATCATCTTTGAGGTAGAAGATAGGCAGAAAGTACAACTGGCAGTGTGGCTACTAAAGGGCGAGGCTTCCTACTGGTGGGAAGTCACTAATGCAGAAAGACCAGTGGAAACATGGGAGGACTTTAGGGCAAGGTTTGAGGCTAAATTTCTCTCAGATGCGGAAAGGAGTTTGCAGTTGGAAAAATTCTTATTTCTTAAGCAAGGGAACAAGACAGTCAAAGAGTATGTTAACCAGTTCGATGAGCTGGCTAGGTTCGGACTGGACCTAGTCAACACCCCGCACAAGAAGGCTCTCCGTTTTGTCAAAGGGTTGAATGAGCCATTACACAGTTTGGCCATGACCCATATACCCATGGGAGCTACGTATGAAAGGTTGGTGCAGATGGCGTTGCTGAACGAAGAGGATAAGGGCAAGAAGGAGACAAAGGCAGAAAACTCTCAAGGGAAGAAAGAGGGTTTGCAGCCTAAGAAGACAGACTTTAAGAAGGGAGGGAAAGGCAACAAAGAGAAGAGGAAGTGTAATTTCTGTGGCAAAGTGGGGCACTTAGTAAAAGATTGCTGGAAAAAGAAGGCCAAGATGAATGGTGGGTGCTTTTCTTGCGGTGAGACAGGCCACATGGCTAAGGACTACCCAAAGAAACGAGGACAGGGGCAGAGGGCTGGATCCACCTCAGGGGCACAAGTTCATGTGCTAGAGGCGCCACCTCTGCAACAGTGAGGTATAAATACTTCTGTAGAAAGTGTAGTTTATCTTTATGATCACCCCGTTCGCACTTTATTTGATTCTGGCGCATCACACTCCTTTATCTCGTCTGCTTTAGTAGAATCTCTACACCTAAAAACTAGTATGGTAGAGGACACCTTAATTGTTTCAAACCCAATTGGGGGCCCAGCTCATTTGTCTATGATCTGTTTGGGATTGAAAATTTCTATTCTAAGCGTAGAATTTAAGTGTAGTGCCTTTGTTTTGGGCTTTTCGGGATATGGTTTGATTTTGGGCATGGATTGGCTATCCAGTAATGGGGCCATCCTTGATTGTGAGAAAAGGGTTGTTAGGCTCCTAACCCAGCTCGGTAACACTTTGGAAATTATTTGTAATCCCTCGTATGCGGTTATGCTTAGTTAACTTGAATCACTAGATGCCTCCGTTGAAAATTTGCAATCGGTTAGAGTGGTCCGGAAATATCCGGATGTCTTCGAAGAGGTGAAGGGCTTGCCTCCGAAGCGGGAGATAGACTTCCGCATATATCTTGTAGATAATGCAAAGCCCGTTGCGTTGCCCGTTAGACACATGGCTCCACGGGAAAGGAAAGAGCTCAGTAAACAGATTAAAGAGCTTCTAGAAAAGGGGTTCATTAGGAGGAGCATTTCAGAATGGGGCGCTCCAGTGGTGTTCGCTACAAAGGCGGATGGTTCACTCCGTCTATGTGTTGACTATAGGGAGCTCAACAAGCTAACGAAAAAGAATAGGCACCCTCTCCCCAGAATTGACGATTTGTTTGATCAGCTTGTAGGAGCGTCTGTTTTCTCCCAACTCGATTTAGCGACCGGTTTTCATCAGCTAAGGGTGGCTGAAGATAGTATCGATAAAACGGCATTCAGAACCCCAGACGGCTTCTTTGAATGGCTTGTCATGCCTTTCGGCTTGACAAATGCACCTGCTTACTTCGTGGACCTGATGAGTAGGGTATTCAAAGATTTCCTCAATAAGTTCGTAGTGGTCTTCGTAGACGATATCCTTATCTTCTCAAAGAGTGAAGAGGAACATGCTCAGCACTTAAGGGCAATCATGGAAACTCTGCGAGTCCATCAGCTAAAAGCCAAATTCTCCAAATGCCACTTTTGGAGAGAAGAAGTGAGGTTCCTTGGGCACATAGTATCCAAACAAGGGTTAGCAGTGGACCCTGCTAAGGTAGTGGTGGTACAGGATTGGAAGACACCAAGGAATGCAACTGAGGTCCGAAGTTTCCTAGGACTAGCAGGTTTCTATCGAAAGTTCATAAGGGATTTTGCGAAAATCTCAGCTCCGCTCACAAAGTTGACCAAGAAGAATCTAGTGTTCAATTGGGACTTGGATTGCGAGTTTGCTTTCCAGCGACTGAAAAGGGCTCTTACAACAGCCCCAATTTTGATGTTGCCAGATGGAAGCAAGATGTTCACCGTTTATACAGATGCATGTGGGACAGGGTTAGGCGCCGTCTTAATGCAAGAAGGAAGGGTAGTAGCTTATGGCGGGAGACAATTGAAAGTGCACGAAAAGAACTACCCGACCCACGATCTTGAGTTAGCTACCATAGTCTTTGCACTCAAGTCTTGGCGACACTATCTCCTAGGTGAGAAGTTTGAACTTTACACTGACCATAAATCGTTGAAATACCTTTTCTCGTAGAAGGACCTTAACTTGAGGCAACAGAGGTGGATGGAGTTTCTTGCCTCGTATGATTTCGAGATCTCCTATACTCCGGGCAAAGGCAACGTAGTGGCAGACGCGTTGAGCCGAAAGAAACTGACCCTAAGCCCGCTGTTTGTTGAAAGACAAAGCCTAGAGTTTATAGCCAGCTTCGACTTTAGGCCTTCCTCCGATTTTGTACCAGGCTTGCTAGCATCTCTTGAAGTACGCCCGACTTTAGTGGACTCGATAAGGACAACACAACGCGAGGACCCTCAGCTTGTGGAGACGATTGATAGGCTAATTAGGGGTGAGACTTCAAGTCACCTCAACAGATACTCCATCGACGATAAGGGCTGGCTAAGGCGAGACGGAAGACTATGCGTCCCACAAACAAGGGATTTAGAAAAGAAGGTTCTCGAGGAAGCACATCACTCCAAGATGACGATACACCCAGGCAGAGATAAAATGTACAAGGACATAAAAAGAACTTTCTTTTGGAACGGCATGAAGAAGGACGTGGCAGAATTCGTTTCTAAGTGTATGGTGTGCCAACAGGTTAAGGCGGAACAGAAAAAGCCTGGCGGTCTGCTACATCCTCTAGAGGTCCCACAGTGGAAGTGGGATAGCATCTCAATGGACTTCGTTGATGGGCTGCCTAGGTCTAGGAGAGGCAACACTAGCATTTGGGTAATAGTGGACAGGCTTACTAAAAGCGCCCACTTTTTACCTGTCAAAAGTAAAAGAACTGCCTCATCCCTAGCATCTCTTTACCTCAAGGAAATCGTTCGACTCCATGGAATACCATCCAGCATTGTTAACGACCGAGACCCTATCTTCACCAGTGAGTTTTGGCGGAGTCTGCAAGAAGCGGTAGGCACACAGTTATGCTTGAGCACAGCCTATCATCCCCAAACCGACGGCCAAACAGAAAGAGTGAACAGAGTTTTGGAGGACCTTTTAAGACTGTGCATCCTTGACTTCGGAGGGACGTGGGAAGACCATCTTCCTTTGGTGGAATTTGCCTACAACAACAGCTATCAAGCAACCATCGGAATGGCGCCCTTCGAAGCTTTATATGGAAGACCGTGCCGATCGCCCACTTGTTGGTGGGAGTCTACTGATAAGCTCATACTTGGACCAGATATGATCCGAGAGACTTCAGAGTAAGTAGACTTAATACAAAGAAGAATGAAGACGACCCAAGACAGACAAAAGTCCTACGCCGACAAGAGGAGGACCGACCTTGAATTTGAGGTTGGAGACAGAGTTTTTCTTAAGGTATCTCCGCTAAGGAACGTTGTTCGTTTTGGAACCACAGGAAAGCTAGCACCAAGGTTCGTAGGGCCATTCCCTATCATTGAGAAAATTGGGAAAACGGCCTATAGATTAGAGCTACCCGAAAAATTGGCCGGAGTTCACAACGTCTTTCACGTTTCACATCTCCGAAAATGTCTACATGAGTCTGTTGAAGTGGTAGAGCCAAATATCCTAGAAGAAGCAGAAGTGGAACGCGAAGCAACCATAAGGAAAGTTCCAACCCGCATATTAGGAACGGAAGTGAAGAAGCTACGCAACCGCGAAGTCCAGCTCGTCAAAGTTCAGTGGAGCGACGCCGAAGGAGATGCAACTTGGGAAACTGAAGCTAAAATACGTGCAGCCTACCCTTTTCTTTTCGAGGGTACATCTTTGATCTTTCCTTTTTCCTTAAGTTGCGCTTTTATCTATCTTTTTTAGGTATATCTCCTCGACCCTATCTTTTAGGTAGAAACCCTTTTGATGAAAACATGTAATTGAAACATGTTATGGATGATGATTGCAAGTGGTTGCAAGTGATTGCTAGTAGTTGCTCGTGGTTGCATATACACACACAATCTAGGTTTTAGATCGGCTCAATCACTTCATATTGCATATGCATATATGTTTGCATTCGTATATGGTTGAACTTTAATATGTGTCATATGGATGTTGCATTTGTATGAATGATTGTGCACTCATGTAGAATCATGAATAGGAGGATTTGCATACATAATGGATTCATAGCACTTACATAATTCGCATTAAGGAGGTCAACTGAATCAGTAGACCGCTTGATTTTGCATTAGATAAGTGCATGTACAAACACACTTCGCATATTATCATGAAGCATTAGAAGTCTTTTAAGGACAATGGATGCTCGTGTTTGATGGATGAGTAGATGGATGTTTGGATGTTAGGATGTACATTCTTCCTGAACTTGAAGATTTCGGGACGAAATCCTTTTAAGTGGGGGAGAATGTAACACCCCGTGTATTTTATAACAGTGAAATTCACAAATTAAAGTATAATAAATTTCAAATCAAAGTATTAAGGGAAACGGGATATACCATTGCGTTCGTCTCGGAAAAATACGCGAAATAGAGTCCGAGTTTTCGAAAAACGGAGCCCGTATGACCAAATTATGGCCCGATGAAGTTTCAGAAAATTCAAATTTCGAAAACAGATTTGAATTTCAGCCCAATCAGAGTAGGCGGGAAAATTCACACCCAAACCCACCAGGTCGACCTGGGGGTCGACCCTAGGGTCGACCTGCCAGGCCAGGTCGACCTGGGAGTCGACCTAGGTGTCGACCTGCCCCAGGCAGGTCGACTCTAGAGTCGACCTGGGGGTCGACTGGGGAGTCGACCTGGCCCCTGAGCCAGGTCGAACCCAGCCCACCCTGGCTGGCCTGGTCTGTGTTCGGTCGATTTTCTGAGCCTTGCCTTGCCACTAGGGCTAGGTGTCAGCTCCTGATTGGCCTCTCCTTTGAACGAACGGCTATTATTAAACCAAGCTCCATCGACGGTCTAAATCAACTCTCAAACTCTATAAAAAGGACCTAAGACTAACCCTAATTTACACAAACTAAAATGGAGATGAGACCGTCATGCTGCTGAGGAGAGACTGAGGATAGACGTCAGAAATAGAGAGACAATTAGGAGATAATTCAAAGCCTAAAGCAACGTCAAATCAATCAAAACAACGCCTACAACAAAGGATAGCATCTCCAATTTCAGAATTCAGATTCCTGAATTGAAGATTCGTCATACGTTGTAAGTAGAGTGCTATTCCGATGTGAATTAAATAATTGTGTTGATTTGTGTAAAGTAAGAAATGGAATTGTGGCGATAATAATCTATATTTGCACGTTGCTTTGATGCTAAACGATTTTGGAATATTATGGTATACGATTGGATATTTGCAAATACGCGATTTGCGTTGGAAGGAATTATGGCGATAATAACTTATATTTGTATGTTATTTTGATTCTAAACGATTTGTCAATGCTATGGTGTACGATTGGATTCATACAAGTATATGGTTTATGTTGACAACCACATGTTGTGGAATTTTAATTGGGATTCATGCAAGCATATGATTCATATTGAAAACTACATGTTTGTGGTAGTTATTTACAACATCCATTTGATAATTGCAAGTATATGATTCATGTTGAAAATAACAACTATAAGTTGTAATAGTTTATTTGAAATTCATGCAAGTATATGATTTATTGTTATGCCAACATGATGTATAATTCTAGGGTCATCTTTAGTGTAATTTGGTCCATTTGAGTATTATGATTCATATGAAGTTATGTTGGAATTGGAATTATAGTTCAAGTATAAAAATCATGCTTTTGTGATAGTGACAAAAGCAAGCATCTTTGTAAGCTTGTATTAATTTTATGAACATGACTAAACTATGTTTGTTATTATGCCTAGTTGAAAACATGTTTTTAGGCTTATGTTGTTATCATAATCATATGATAATATATGTAAGTTACATTAGAATTACACTAGAATTACATCCCACTTGCAAGTTACATAGATAGGATGAAAACCATGATTATATGAATAGTAGGATTCATGTTCAATTATGTTTATGCCATGACTATATGAATAGGAGGACTCATGTTCAATCATGATTATGCCATAATTATATGATTAGAATGGTTCATGTTTAAGTATTATTTATGCCATGACTACATGAATAGAATGATTCATGTTTTGTTTATACCATGATTATGTGAATAGAATGATTCATGTCTAAGTATTGCTTATATTATATGTTGTTACAATAACAAGTTTACATGTGCCTACCTTATGTTAATTGAATCGTTATGTTGCAAGTTCATGCGTTCACACTCCCCTTTTTATGTTACCTTATAAACACCATGTTATAAGCCTCCCCTTTTCATATGGCTAAATTGGGTTTAAGTGTTAAACCCAACACACATTACATTGGAGCGAACATATAAAACGGGGGTAATGACGTTTGGGCTAAAATATAGAACATATGTGTTGGCATGTTTGACGCATGCCAACAACCTTGAAAAACAATTAAGTGGCATGAATAAATCTTAATCAATAAAGATGAATTTGAATAATGGGCCGCAAATATTTACATATAACAAGAAAAGAGACAAAATATGTAAATGTAGAAAATACGATGTGTTTAACCCGAGGTTGGATTGAGTTGTGATGTAAACCTGCCCGGAACCGCCCGGCTGTCCAGTAGTCACAACAATACCTATCCAATGTGGGTGGTTAAACATGGAGCCCAATAAGGACCCGAGGTTAGACTGAGTTGTGGCGTAAGACTGCCCGGACCCAACCGGCAACAGGCAGCCACAACAATACCTATCTAATGTGAGAGGTCAAGGCTTTAATAAGACAATTAAGGCTGAGTCAGGATTGATAGGATTAAGTGAATTAAGACTTAATCAAAATAGAACATGCTAAACTAAACAGACTGATTGGGGGTTAGGTTTATAAAACACTTAACCAACTTAGCATGTTGGCTAGAAATAGAAAACCTAGTAGCGGGGGACCCTTTTCAGCAGTAACCCTACAAGGCGTATCATGATACCCTGAAACTAGGCAGGGTGGGGCACGATTACTGGGCTGACTGTAAGTGGTCAAATCGACGGTGGTGGTGCAGCAGTGTAGGTTCTAACGAGGTGCGGGCGTGCACACACTCCGGCGCAGAAAAATAAGGCACTGGGCACCAGTAGCATACCTGTGCATTCTAGGATTGTGTCGGGCCGCCACCATGGGACTTGATACACCCCATGGTGGGACCAGCATAGGTAACTACAACATCGGGGGCCGTAAGACACATGTAACTATGCGAGTAGGAGCCGATCATCATAAAATGGATCACTTCACCCTGATTATGGGGTGCCTGTTGGAAACTAGTTTATATGGGTACAGAGATTAATATGGGGTACGATAGTATATTCAACCCTAGACAACTCAACTTAGTTCATGGTGCTTTCCCATTTCTAGTTTATACTTATCATACCCAGTTCTTTATTCATAGACTGAATAGTCCTAGACTTACTCAGGCTTTATGTCTGACTCTACTTTTCTTTCGTCTTCTTTTCTTTCGTTCCCCCCGGTCCACAGGGAGGGAATACCGCAGCTTAACCAGCCTTCATATCCAGCTTGAAGAGAAACAATGTATTGCTTGGATCTTTTCGTTTCGGACTATGGCTTTGGACAGCAATTATGGGACTTTTGCAGTTTATTTATGTTTTCTTTATGCTTCTTTAAATAATGTAATCAAGACAATTATGATTTTGGAAGTATTGTAAGACAATTATGGCATGGTTTGTGTAACACGTATTTTGGATGAAATAAAAGATGTTGTTTTCTGCTGTTCAAAAATATGTGTTCTTATATCTGTCTTGTATATCTGTGACTTATACTTATAAAACCTCCACCAAAATTAGGGCATTCCCTTTGAGAGTGACCTTAACGGAGGTGGGGTGTTTCACGTTAGCTATTCGAAACGACCAGGTTTCGATCGATTTTGAATAATTATACAATAAGTACTGAAAATGCTGAAGACGGTGGTTGAAGACTGAAAATCTTCACATCTTTTGGATTATTATTGCTAATGTCTCGATTGGAAGTAACACCCAAGACGAGGTTTTAAGTGGAAGTTGCTTGGGTGTACTTGTTGATTGTCCGGATTTGCTAGGGCCTCTCTCTTTTATTGGATGAATAATAGGGTGCCTTCGGTTTCGTTTACAAACCCAAACGAACTTGTATGGATTTATATCTGAAATTGTATTTGATAGTATATTAGATGACTCTTACTAAATACATTTCTGTTGGTGGCAGGGAATTTATTCCTTTAGCTTTACACCCTACTTTGGGATGTACGAGCTCAAAGGTTCTATGGTTAGTGATTATCAGGTTATATATTGTGAATTGACAACGTGGCATGCTAAGTGTTAAGCCGATCAAAGCTTTTTATTGAAAAGCAAAGCTTTGTAGGTGACGATCAAAGCTCGGTTTATACAGCATAGATCTGTGTTGAAAAGTGACTTTAGAGCCTCACAACCCGTGAACAGCCAAAAACAGGATGATGGAAAGTAAAGATAAGGATATGTGTTTCCTTCTAGTTGAAAAGTGATGTTATGGTATGAAGCCTTGGCATGTTTACTTATATGGGTGATGGATCGAGACGCCTCAGATGATGGTCGATCATGACCAGAGAATGTAATGTTCAGGTAAGATTCCAACCAGCCAGTTAGTGCTAGCCGAATTAGCCGCTCCAAAAGATCATTCATTTGTTGAGTCCACGGACATCTTGCTAGAGGTGTTCCTAACAGTTAAGGAAGATCCTTTTCCTTGGTCGTTGTTGGAGTTCAACTTGAAATACGAGCTTTGTGTTTTCATATGTAACCTAATATCCAACGTAATGGGATGTGGCATTATGCGAGCATAAATTTATACATTTACTTTCAAAAATGATTTCGACACTATGCACTAGTAATAATAAAAGAGACTTTCTGGTATCAATCATGTTTGGTTATTATAAGGTAAAACACTCTCCTCCGGTATGCGTTGCATTGTGTGGTGGGACTTGTGTCTTATAATAGCTTCATTTTCAAATAACATTGTGAGTTGTTTGTGACTGGTATTCATAAGGGGAGACCCCCTCCATGTTATTCGGTGTGGTCTTATGATTTAACTTACTTTGAAATAGAGTAAATGTCTGTTTTAGTTCTCACACCAGTCTCGTAACTGACTTGGAGTTTATTGTTCTTACACCTGAACTCTAGGTGCCTATATTTCCTACAAGGCCATCTAATGGTTTTGGTTGTAGATATTCTATAGAGTAGGTGCTGGATTGAAGCTAAATCTATGTCCAAAGCATTTTATTTCTTCCGCTGAGAGTTTATGTTTTCCATTGTGTACATATTATACTCTGATATTGTTATTTCCGCTATGCTTGTATTTATTATTATACTCTGATGTATTCTTTAATCTGATGTAAAAGTTATTGCATTGATAATGAAAAAAATTGTTCATTTTTTAGGGTCATCCATATCCTATTTAAATATAAGAATTTCTATTTTTAATGACATATATTTGTAACGGCCTAAGGATTTAAGACCCTGAAAATCGACACAAAACCCCATGTCAATCATTCAACCATCGAAAATACAGTAACATTATTAGAATGTAATTAGAGGGTGAGATAAGAGAGAAAGAAATATTAGAATAGGAGAAGAAGAAGAACCAACATAACACAGAATCAGAGTCTTACATCGTAGCAGATCAAAATATAATATAGAAATAAATCACTATTGAGAGCTTTAAATAAAACTTACAATCATCAGAGTATATTAACACATCTGGACAGTTATAATAATATTCCCCATATAGAACACACAGCGGAATACACACCATATATATATATAATACGACTGAACTCCTCTAGCTCGTCTCTGGACTTCGCAGCATCCGATAACCCAGACTTGTACAACCCGGTCCGACTCGAGCATTACAAACACCGGGTCAGTCTGGTGAACCAGAGTGAGAAAAACTCGCAAGATTTAAGGGGAATCATCCAACTTGATTTTAAAGTTCAAAATCTTTTCGAAAGAAAAGGATAATCGTAAGACCAAATCCACACATAAATACGGACGGTTTTTACCGTACGATAACCCAAAACATTTTCAAATCGTATATGTGTTCTGATATTATAATAGTGTATAAATATAAGTAAATAACAATCTAGTGAAACGATTGCATCTCACGCTCCACATATATAGTATACAATCAAAACTCTGGGCACTTATTGGAGATTGGATTTCGACCATGACAAGGTATAGAACCACCTGCCGATAGTGCATCTCTAGAGGGGAATACACAGGGTTCAACAAGAACATCTTGCAACCCGGCCACACATGACCGACCACTCATTTCTCTTGAGTGTATCGAATGTATATCACCAACTGTTGGGCTCAAACCACCGTTTCCCGAAAAGGGACAACATCAAAATAGATTAAAGAAGGAAATGGATTTTCTCTAAATAGATGATTATACACCCTAATGGGAGCAACCCACATAGCCATAATGCCTGCCTGATTTTTGTCATTTCCCGGTTGATTAGGCTTGAGGTCAGGATTTACCTTTAGAACATCTGGCCACCATTTACTTTGAATGCCACATCGTCATATCCTCCAGAATCACTAATTGATGTCCATAAAAATATTCTGCATGCTAAGCAAACAAAAGGTGTACATCCTTCCCTTCCATTAACAGAAATAAGTTTGAAGAAATCAGCATTCGTGACTCCTTTGAAAATACTCTGTCAGATATTCGTCCATACAAGTCATTCAGGAACAGGATGAACCGAAGGCACTCTCCTACTACATCCAATATGGAAATCATCCCATGGATCAGTAGTGAGTAGTTCTTGCAATCCGTAGATTCCAATCACGACAGAATCACGAGTTATAATATCTTCGGCCGCTAAACCGGAGAAATTCAACAAGTAGTTCTTTCGCTCATGAAGATCAACGGTCTTCAATTGCTCCATCTTCAATCAACATCTTTCACGTATTTGCTAGATCGTAATGGTTTCGAATATAAATTCAATCCCGGTCTTTCCGTACCAACAATCGTATGGGTCAGATTTGATAGTAGGTGATTTAACTATCAAATAAATAATTATGTGAATAAAATGAGTTTACTAGTTCGGTACCAGCATTACATGGCCTTAAAATAATTTACTAATGATTAATTAAACTTATAGACCTTTCAATATGGTTAAACACATTATTTATCTCTTATTTTGATTTAAGATTACCTTGCAGAACTCTTTTAAATATGTGTATATATATATATATATATATCCACTTTGGACTCAATTAGAATTTCATGCAAAATATCGTTACGACATCTCTTTTATTTCATTTCTCGAAACAATATCCAACAATTTCTCTTTGAATAACCATATTCAAAACTCATCCCATTAATTCCTTAAATCTCAAAAATATCGTTATTTTTTCATAAAATCTCTTTTTATTTCTTCTACTTCAACGTTCTTTAGTCCTAACTGAAAACTGGTAAGAGAACAACTCCCTAAATATCAACCCCGAAGGACAAAACCAACATCAGATCGACAGTCGAAAAGTCATTCAACTCAACAACTCAACTAATCTTTGGTCAGTTTCTAATTTCCTTAACCCTATTCAAATATGCAAACCATTTGCTTCTAAACCATTTCCCGCTTTGAAAATCTCATCTCAATTCCATTTTCTTTACTTAATCTCATTCTTAAGTCATATCAACTTAAAATCAACGTTTTAGCCTCGCACCTTTTTATACACCTTATTATTAAAGCTCAGGTTTAGTATAAAACCCTTTTTATCATGATCTCTTCTTGCTTAATTCAAATATTCCATAAACATCTATTTTAAGCTATCATATTCGCTCAAAGTCTCTTTTATAGCTTTTTTATAAATGCTTGGATTCAATATAAAACTCGTTCATAACTTCTTTTCAAAACTTAACTCAATTCCATTCCAAAACCATTCACTTACTTAAATGGATTTCTTTTAAGTAGTACTTACTTAAATTAATAATTTACTTCCTCGTTCACTAAAGTAAATATTAAATTTCTTTTTTACAATCTTATTAAAATTAAACAAATTATTCGTTAAACCATCTCGTTAGATTAGTTCAAAACAAACTAATTTAATAATCAATCTCGGTTAAAACGATTGACTTAGTCGACTCTCCAAAACGCTTATCTCATTAACCGATTTCAATTAGTCCTCCCTTTAAATTAATTAATAATATAATTAATTTAAATAATTCCATTTAATTTTTTTCTAAAAACAATTATCCAAATCTTAACCGCTAGGTCAATTTCTATTCATTTGCTTATAAATCTGATTAACATTAGAATTTTCTTTTATAAAATAGTTTAATAATTAATTATAAACTTAAATAATAAATACTTATTTTCCTTTAACAAACTTTTATTAAAAATAATATATTTTAAAAACTACCTTTAGTTATAAAATAAATTTTATAACTTCACTTTTAACGATTCACCTGACATTAAATCAGTATTTGGAAAACGATTGATTTATCGGCCATACACTACCAATTACTCAACCAATATTACCCATTCATTAAAAAAAACAAATGTTGAATGCCAGGTCAGTGATCAACATCAAATTAATCATCTAATCAGAACAATTCATATAATGATAATATGAAAATAAATATCATTAAATATATATGAGGAATCCCGTTGGATTCCTCCAACCTGTTCTTCCCTATATCCAAATATGTTATCTCAATATAATCGTTCAATTCAAATAAATAATGGTTCCATAACAGTCAATAACAACAATTCAATATCAACCAATTCATTTCACACAACCATAACAATTCACACAAATTCATTAAATTAAACACGTTTATTTTATAAACGTGATCAATAAGTTAAGTTACTTTAATTGGGACCAATCATTTAAAATAACAATTTGGTGGTTCATTGAAATTAAAAAACGTATAATTTCAGAAATTAAATCAATATATGAATACATAAATAACAAACAATCAACCATTAGCAACCATAGCACACAAAATAAAAACCCAACTTATATGAAATATAAATGGGGAGAACTGAGTGAGTTTAACTCACCTTGTTTTGATTTGCGGTTAAAATAGTTCATTTCAGTTAAATTAAACAAGTGTTTAATTTAACTGAAAATCACAGTTGATTCCAATAGCGCCCAGTTCTGTTCCAGTCAGTCCCAAAATACAGAGTTCGTCAATATGGCCCCAATGTCTTTGTCCTGGTCCAATTCTGGTAATGTTTGCATGACATAAAAATATTATGATTTTATTATACTATTACTGTTCTTAATTAATTTATTAATTATTGATTAGTATAAACTAATTACATTGATGATTATTGCAGTTGAGCAGTTCCTGTTTCGAACTTCCATCTGGTTCTTGCATTCAAGAACTCAGACATTTCTCAAAGCCCTGTACAAAAATGATGATACAGTTAATTACTTAACTAATTTGTCTTAAACATTATTTACTTAGCTAAACCAAATTACAGTTAAAACTTAATTACATAAAACGCAGCCGACCTCTCTGTTTAGTTTCTTCCCAAAAATTCACTGTTCAGAAAATTGACTCCATCCCTCTTTGTAATTTCCGTCCGTTTGAAATTCGATTCCAAGAAAACCTGTAACGATTCATGTTTTAACATCATAATTTAATTAACTAAAATTGAGCCCTTAACCACTTTATTAATTAAAGCTAATTACGTTTTAAATATATAAACAGTGGCCGATTTTAATTATTCCCATAAGCCTAACTCACGCTATTTTTTGTTTCTTCGTTTACCTGACCCTATCCCTTCGAAAGCCATTCATCCCACTCCATTTTGTTCCACCGCAAGCTGCTCACTCTTCCCCTCAAACTCACTTCACCGTCGTCACTGCTTACACCTTAAACCGCGTCACAGATCTCCAGTCACCAAGGCTTGTTACGTGCTCATCCTCCTACTTGTGTGCAGCTTCTTCCCCCATCGGAAAAAATAAAACCCACTCAGCTACATTAATCACCATCAAACCTAATTGCACCTTCATTCTCAACGTCCCCGCGCCGACTTCCAAACGAACAACACCACCATCTCAGACCCCAACTGGACTGCCACCAGTAATGTTGGACGACTCTCTTTCTTTACGCATCAGCATATATACCTTGTGCAGGTTTGGACTGCACTAACCCCCTTCCTCCATGTGTTGCGCCAGGCACACGCCTCCTCTCCTTTATTCATGTTTGCTATGTATACTGGTTCTCGGTTGATATCAGTACAAATTTAAGTTGATTAAATTCTTCTATGGAGGGATTGGTTTTTCTGCATTGTAAAGCTTACGGTTGAAAGTCTCATGGCGATCTTGTTTTCGTTTCCTGAATCAAAGAAATGTGGAGCACGCCCTATCTATATATAGGAAAATGGAGGGGATAAGTGTCACGTTGTGTCAGCAGGCGTAGCATGTACGCTGACGTACAGAAGTTTGTAAGGTAGGATGAAGTTTCTTTTCTGCCGAGAGATGATATATCGCAGGTGAAAAGAAATAGCATAGGTACGTTTTATTTGCAGAAGAAGATGGGAGAAATGAAGATGGACACTATACTTACATATAAAAGAAGGAACAGCAGACAAGAACGATGTTTATAGCATAGGTTAGGTAGCACAGTGGTTTTCATTTCCCAGACCCTCTTATTTTCCTTTCATGTATCAAGTAGCTGGCTTATGCAGCGTATTGTCTCTTTTCAAAGTCTCAGAGGAAAACATACATGTGTGTTGGAAAGAAAATGGGAAGGCTGATGGAATTTCGCACATCAGTGTACGATTTTAGTTTACTTAGGGTGGATGTAATTTATATGTTATATTATTTTAAAACAGCCAATTTTATTCTACAATAAATTATCATTATCCATTATATCTGTACTACAAAACACGTACTCCAAACATAAAGAAAATAAATACACTACTAGTCTTAACGTTGCGGTCCTAACGAAATTAATTTCATTGAAAACGAAATCCATTTGTAAAACGCCGTTATTTTAATTTATCGATTCACCTTTAAAATTTCGTCTACCAATAAAACTAATCCAATTGACCCCAATCTAGAAATATAGCAATAAATAGCTATACGTAGTCCAATAAAATTCGTTTCGCAAGAAATGAAGACTGATTGAAAAACATCTATTTCTAACGCTTATGTAATATCGATATAATATTAATTAAATACCAAAACATTCCAATTTAATAATAATTAATAAATAATTATTGTCGTATGTATAAAATAATATCACTTCAAATATAAATGAATATGAAATTTATAGCTCAACAATAATATTTTCGAACTAAACAATATCCAAATTCTATCCAAATTCCTATTTAATAAATTATCCAAACGTTATAATTTATTAACGAATCCATAGCGACTATTTTAAATTTTGATCTGGCCATAACTTAAAATTTATAAGACGAATTCTCGATTTTTAACTCCCATTAGAAAACTGTAATCAAACAGATTCGGACGATTCTTGTTTCATAAAAATTCGACTTATATCGTATCCTGTATATTCAATTGAAGTCCAAATGTCAATATTACGAACTACTGCGCCGTTACAAGCTAGATTTATAATTATATATAAATTTAACGTTTAAACTTTGTTTTAATAAACAAATTAAACATTAAAATCCGTTAATATTTCAAATATAATATTTAAAATAATAAATTAAATTAAATATTTGATTACCAAAAATACGGGACATTACATTCTTCCTCCCTTAAAAGAATTTTGTCCCCGAATTTACTAAGGCAAGAAAAATGTAACAAACCCATAGATTTTCAAAATCCAATTAATTTTAAATCGAAAACTACTTCCTTATAGTAAAATAAAAAATAAAAAATAAAAAAAATCGAAAATTTTCTAACACTTTAATTTCCCAGAAAAATTTGGTAGAGTCTCCCCTGTATGGAGTGACATCTGCGATATCGCAGGAACAAATAATATTTATACATCGACCCACATGATCGGAAATCAAAAACAAAAAAATAAAGTTTATATTTTCGCGTAGGCGTACCTTTTACGAGTGTTATTGAGCATACTTGCTCAATTTACGTGCAATCTACGCAACCAACTTAATTCTCTAGCCTTATGGCACATGTACTCAACTCAGTTTAAAATATAAGTAAGAGATATATGAAATTCTTAGATAACATTTCCCTGATTAACAAGTATAGTCTTACAAATTCCAAGAATTAAACATGAATTATCCATTCAGTTTATATGATACAAGGTTATATCACCCAATTTTAATTCATATGTAGTTTTATTCCAATTTATTATTCTGGAATTCATTTCTTAATTTACAATTTATTCATCTCTATTAAATTGTCGATTATTCCTATTCAAACAATCTACCATCCAACAACAAACAATTCAAAATCAACAACCAATATACAACCAAATCAATTGAATCTACACTCAAAATTAATATTTACTTTGGGTTTACATATTTGAACATCAATCGATTAATATTCGATTGATTTCTATTTAATTATTATTTATTAATATTCCAAATTTCAAGTTTAATTTCACTTAACCAAGTTAAGTTCCAAACTCAAATTTTTATCCGATTTGAACTCCATTCAAATCAAACAAGACACAATATCTCAATAATTTGATAATTTATTTCCTTTCTATTCAAAATATATTTTGGGTAAAATTATTTCATTTACCCTCTTTATAAAAAAATATCGTGTCCATTACATTTCAACGCTTCTTAACACTTGAACTGATCGAATAACACAATACAAAACATTTGTATATAAAATTTATAAATACGCTCTCATATATATACACTCAACTCAATCTAAGGTATTACTAGCCCCATCTCTATTGAGTTATGCCACAAAGCCAAGATTATTACTAAACCAATAACTGTGATACCACTGTAACGGCCCAAGGATTTTCGACCACGAAAATCGACACAAAACCATATGTCGAGCATTCAAGAAACGAAAATACATGAACGTTATTAAAAAGAAATTAGAGGGTGAGATAAGAGTGAAAGAAATATTAGAATAGAAGAAGAAGAACCAACACAACACAGAATCAAAGTCCCATATCGCAGCAGATCAAAATATAATATAGAAATAAATCTTTATTGAGAGCTTTAAATAAAACTTACAATCATCAGAGTACATTAAAACATCTGGACAGTTATATTAATATGCCCTACATACGACACAACGAAATACACACAATATATATAATACGTCTGAACTCCTCCAGCTCATCTCTGGACTTTGCAGCATCCGATCACCTGGACTTGTACAACCCGGTCAAACCCAAGCATTACAAACATCTAGTCAGTCTGGTGAACTAGAGTGAGAAGAACTCGGAAGGTTTAAGGGGGATCATCCAACTTGATTTAAAAGTTTAAAATCTTTTTGAAAGAAAAGGATAATCGCAAGACTAAATCCACACATAAATATGAACGATTTTTAACTTACGATAATCCAAAACATTTGAAATTGTATATATATTTTGATATTATAATAGTGTCTAAATACAAGTAAATAACAATCTAACGTAATGCTTGCATCTCATGCTCCACATATATAGTATACAATCAAAACCCTGAGCACTTATTGGAGATTGGATTCCGACTATGACAAGATATGGAACCACCTACCTATAGTGTATCCCTAGAGGGGAATACACTAAATTCAACGAGAAGGTCTTGCAACCCGGCCACATATGACCGACCACTCATTTCGCTAGGGTGTATCGAATGTATATCACCAAACGGTTGGGCTCAAACCACCGTTTCCCGAAAAGGGACAGCATCGAAATAGATTAAAGAAGGAAATGGATTTTCTCTAGATAGGTAATTATACACTCTAATGGTAGCGACCCACATAGCCACGTTGACTGCCCAATTTTTGTCATTTCCTAGTTGATGAGGCTTCAGGTCAGGATTTACATTTAGAACATCTGGCCACCATTTACATTGAATGCCACATCGTGGGATCCGCCAGAATCACTAATTGACGTCCACAAAATTATTCTGCGTGTTAAGCTAAGAGAAGGTGTACATCCTTCCCGGCCATTAACATAAATACGTTTGAAGAAATCAACGTATGTGATTCCTTTAAAATACTCTGTCAGACATTCGTCCATACAAACATTCAGGAATAAGATGAACCGAAGGCACTCTCCAACTACATCCAATATAGAAATCACCCCATGGATCAGTAGAGAGTAGTCCTTGCAATCCGTAGATTCCAATCATTAAAGAATCATGAGTCATAATATCTCTGACCACTAAACTAGAGAAATTCAACAAGTAGTTCTTTCACTCATGTAGATCAACGGTCTTCAGTTGCTCCATCTTCAATCAGCATCTTTCACGTATTTGCTGGTTTAGAATGGTTTTCGAATATAAATTCGATCTCGGTCTTTCCGCACCAACAATCGCATGGGTCTGATTTGATAGTAGGTGATTTAACTATCAAATAAATAATTATGTGAATAAAATGAGTTTACTAGTTCAGTACTAGCATTACATGGCCTTAAATAATTTACTAATGATTAATTAAACTTCTAGACCTTTCAATATGGTTAAACACAATATTTATCTCTTATTTCAATTTAAAAGTATTTGCATAACTTTTTTAAATATATATATATATATATTTCCACTTTGGACTCAATTAGAATTTCACGCAAAATATCGTTACGACATCTCTTTTATTTCGTTTCTCGAAACAATATCTAACAATTTCTCTTTGAATAACCATACTCAAAACGCATCCCATTAATTCCCTAAATCTCTCGAAAATATCGTTATATTTTCATAAAATCTCTTCTTATTTCTGCTACTTCGACGTTCATTAGTCCCTAGTTGAAAACTAGTAAAGAAAAACTCCCTAAATATCGACCCCGAAGGCCGAAACCAACATCAGATCGACACTCAAAAAGTCATTCAACGCAACTAATTTTCAACCAGATTCTAATTTCCTCAACCCCGTTCAAATATGCAATCCGTTTGCTTTTAAACCATTTCCCACTTTGAAAATATCATCTCAGTTCCATTCACTTCACTTAATCTCATTCTTAAGTCATATCAATATAAAATAAACGTTTTAGCCTCGCACCTTTTTATACACCTTATTATTAAAACTCGGGTTTAGTATAAAACCCTTTTTATCTTGATGTGATGACCCCAAACCCCCATGCCACAGAATCAAGGATAATCATTGGAATATAACATATAAACAGTAGCAGCAGAACAGAAATATAGAATTACACCAGATAAAGTACATCAAAGTTACAATGGAAATAATATTAACATCAGAGTTACACAGCATAACAGGATCATACTTAGTACATAATATAGTTTCAGCTTAATATAAAATGTCTGCAGCGAAATTAAACATAATATACTAAATGAAGTCTGAACAACATAAAGAAATGATAGGATCCATCTTCAGCTCCATAGCTACCCAGAATGAGTTTGCTAAAACCTGAATACAAGGCCGCCTATGTGGAAAAGAGGGCACCCGAGTTTGCAAAGTGAAACAAACTACGAGTCAATCATGGGACTGGTATGAGAAATCTTACTTAACCTATTTAATAATAAGGATAATCACAGGACCACGCCGCTAACGCAGAACGGGTTTACTCCATTGGATTACCAGTGCATAAATAAAGTAAATCATTTATACAATGAAATGCTTTTTAGAAATATGAAGCCATTATAAGACTCAAGTCCCATCACACAATGCAACGCAAATCGGAGAATAGAGTTTTACCTTATAATGGCCAAATATGTTTAATACGTATAAATCAAATTTGATATTATTATTAGTGTCTATATATTTCAAAAAAATATCTTCAATCATAATGTATCAATCATAGATGACATAACTACCATATACTATGTCGCCATACTAGTTTTACAATCAAAACCGTAATGTCGTATTGGAAGTTGGATTTCCATCATGAACCAAGGCAAGGGATTGTCCTTGCCGAATCAAGACAATCTAGCCCATGTCTCACGAATAGAACGCATCATCCCTTGGAGCAGCAGGGCCGTTCCACAAATACTTTAGTGGATTGGCAATTCTTGAACAATATGTTTCCCCGCCCTATGGGGTGTAAATAAAGAGCCACTAGGGACTCAAATCCGAGGCACCTCATTCCATTATCCACATAAGTAAAAATGTCTGAGCTTCCATACCATGACACCACTTCTAGCTAGAAAGAAACGCATGTCCTCCCAACTATTCTCTCCCGTTTCTGGTTCATACCGGGGTGCGAGGCTTGCGAATCAACGCTATACACAAAGCTATGCTAATTAAAGCTCTGCTTTGATCATCAACTACAAGGCTCTGCTTTTCAACAAAAGTCTTGATCATTTGCATCTTGGCATGCCACACTGACAATTCACACCATGCGACTGATGTTTATCGATATATAACCTCTGAGCTCGTACGTCTCAGAGAAGAGTGTTAAACAACAGAATAAATTCTCCGCCACCAAGCAGATATATATTTAATAGAAATCAATCAGCACAGAATAAAATCCAATGTCAGACATACATCCATTTACAAGTCTGTTCTGGATATGAACGAAAACGAAGACATCTTATTCCTCGTTCCATATGTCTAATACGGAAGAGAGGCTCTCGCATATCCAGACAATCAACAAGTACATCCGGAAAACTACCACTTAACCCTTTCAAGGCAACAACTCTAATCAAAGGCATCAGTAGTCGTCATTCCGATGTGAAGATCGCCGGTCTTCAACCACCGTTTTCAATATCTTCGACTGCTAACCGTCGTATAATTATTAGAAATGAGAATTAACTCGGCCATTTCAAATAATTCGCGAATATATATAATTCAAATCCATTCTTTCCATTCCATATCGCTTATAATATTTTATAACGATTTATCGCTTTTTTAATTTATATAAAAATAGCCTATGTTAATTAAACGATGTTTCAGGTCATTATGTGGCCCTACCAGTGTTTTTATCAAAATTTGAATTACACATTTCTCAAAATCTAACCGTTGGATCTTAGCACATTTTATACCATTGGAAAGATCTTTCCAAAGCAAACCCATCGGTCCCAATTTTGGGAAATGTAACGACCCAGCGGTTTCCGGCCCCGAAAATCGACATAAAATCACCATGTCGACTATTCAAGCATCGAAAAACACTGGATTGTCATGAGAAAGAAATTAGAGGGTGAGATAAGAAAGAAAGAAATATTAGAATAGAAGAAAGAAGAAGAACACATCAGAATCTCACAGCAGAACGAATAAAATATAATATCAAATCTCTTTATACAAAACAACATTATATACATACCAATCATCAGAGTACAACATATATCAGTCACAACGGAAGAATATATGTATATAACTAACGGTGAAGCCGCCTGCTTCTAGCTCCTGAAAACTCCAAGCGAATATAACCTGTAAATACACTCGGTCTGACCCGAGCACATTTGAGGAAAAGCAAAATACACCGGGTCAGTTTGGAATACTATCAGTGATAAATTCATAGCACAAACAACTTGTTTAACTTGGGCAAATCCTTTATGAAATCAAAAGATAATAGTAAGACCAGTCCATACATAAATACGGACGGTTTTTACCTTACTATAACCCAAACCGTTTTTGAAATTATAGCTCGCTCTGATATTATCATAATGTCTAAATACAAATAATTTAGAATCTAACGGAACGCTTGCATCTCACGCTCCACATATATAGTATACAAACGAAAACCGCGGGCGCTTATTGGATACTGGATTCCAACCTTGACAAGGTATGGGACCACCTGTCGATAGTGTATCTCTAGAGGAGAATACACTGGGTTTAACAAGAACATCTTGCAACCCGGCCCTCACATGACCGACCACTCATTTCTCTTGAGTGTATCGAATGTATATCACCAACGGTTGGGATCAGCAACCGCCTCCCGAAAAGGGACAGCATCGAAACATAGATTAAAGAAGCAAATGGATTTTCTCTAGATAGGTGATCATGCATCCTAATGGGAGCGACCCACATAGCCATCCTGCCTGCCCGATTTTTGTCATTTCCCGGTTGATGAGGCTTGAGGCCAGAATTTAACTTTAAAGTATTTGGTCATCATTTACTTTGAATGCCACATCGTCAGATCCGCCAGATCAGACTTGATTGACGTCCACAGAAATACTCTAGTTTGTTTGGCTAGAGAATAACCATTTCTCCGCCATCAACCATGGTACGTTTGGAGAAATCAACTCATGTAATTCCTTTGGAAATACTCTGTCAGACATCCATCCATACAAGTCATCCAGGAACAGGATGAACCAAAGGTACTCTCCTATTGCATCTCATATAGGAATCACCCCATGGATCAGTAGCGAGAAGTCCTTGCAACCCATAAATTCTAACCACGACAGAATCACAGCTTATCTCTGCTTGCAAGGCAGAGAATATTAGTGGTCCTTCCGTTTATGAAATCCTACGGTCTTCAATGCTCCATCTCGATCATCTTTTGATCTCTTCACGTATTTGTTGGTCGGAATGGTTTTCGAATATAATTCGATCTCGGTCTTTCCGTACCAATAATCATATTGGACAGATTTGATAGTCGGTGATTTAACTATCAAAATATATAGTGTTTCAAACATGACACCCCAATGAGTTTACTGGTTCAATATTCAACATTACTTGGCCCTTTTAAAATTTAAAACAAACTAATTCAATTCTTCTTAATTAAGACTTCTAACCCTTTTAATAATTTAAAATACGATAATTGAATTCTTATTTAATATACTAATGATATAAACCAAATTTCCTCTGATTAACTCTGACTGATTTACTCTATCATGACTAACTCGAATTACTTAACTCAACTGGACTAACTTGACTTGATTACTCCTATCGACTAACTAATATTCGACTTACTCCATTCGCTTGACTCTAGATCGCAGCGATCACAATGGTTACACCTGATCCCCTTAGGAAACATCCGACCGCCGTAGGCTATCGGCAACCCTGCGAATTACGCTAGCAGTCGTACGCAATGGCAACTCTTCCCGAATAACTATGTTTGACTAACTCTACTTCAAATATTATATTCGATCAACTCTAATTGAATAACAAATGTTCAATAAATTTGAAATCAATATTCTTATTTCTTTTGAAACTAATATTTCATTATTATTTATTTCCCAAAACCTTGCATTAGAGATTGATATTTCTCGTATAGGGTAAAACCAAATTCCAACACCTTTACTCGCTCCAAACTAATACCATTCCTCGATAATATTGAAGCCAATCAAGTTGGGGTATTTTAGTTACCTCTTAGACCTTGATCGACGACGTTCTTAACTCAGAACAGATAATAGTTTGACACTTAACCACTATCTTCATTTCAAATCTGGTTTTATAAACCATTTCTTATATTTGAAATCTTCATTCGATAATCTCTTTACTTAATTCCTTTAATTAAGTAAATTTTCAATAAACGCCCCTTTGAACCTGAAACATTATTTCACTTATAATTTGGGTTTAAATGAAAAACCCACGTCCAATAATCAACTTCCATTTACAAATCTCGTTTTGAAAACTTGGATCATAAATCCTTTTATAAAACTTTTATCGCTCTTTCGACCAAACTTATTGTCATACAATCACTTCTACCTTGAATTCCAATTACAAATCATCACTTTAATTACTATTAACTAAATAATAAAAATTAACTTTACTATTAACTATGTTAAGATAGTTAACTTGTTCATTAACTAAAAATAGTATAATTATCATTTGGAAAAGCTTAACAAGTAAAAATCACTTTATTTACTCTAAACAATTCAATAATTTCCTTAACTTATAGTTAATCGAGGACTAACTAATAGTTTCATTATTCGGGATATTTAATTCAAATTTATCTCATTTGTCTATTTTACTCAAAACGACTGATTTTTCCCACCCGTACATATACGTTAGAAGTTAACTGATTTCATTAGTCATTTCCCTTTTTAAATTAATTAAATAACTTAATTAATTTAAAATCACTTGTTAGTTGTTTAACACAATTTTCTTATTAGTCCGCAGGAGAAATCTGTGGTTTTCTCTGCTTTTAAAACTGGAATAAACCATTTAAATAATTTCTCTTATAACCCAATTCAAAATACATATTTATAAATTCTAATTTAATTATTTATATAGACTAATTTCAAATCTTTAAATTCAGTTATAAAATAATTTATAATTGTAAAACAACGTCAATGTGAAAACCCGTAACTTCCCCGGTAAGGAAAGCCCGGATACTTCGAGGACAAGACATATAGGAATGCAGACGGAAGAACATTTCATTGTTAACTACAACAATTCCATCATAATACAAGATTATACAGAGTATAAATCAATATTACACATTTACCAAATATCAGATATTACAATAAATTACATAGCATCGGAAAATAATACAATATACAACTGAGGGAGATATACGGATACAAAGCTTTCCGGATATCATTCCAGCTGTAAACAAGGATCCTATGAATATAAATCTGCAAAACCAAAACTACTAGCTGCCCGTGTCAAAATAAGGGCACCTAGAGTTTAGGATAAAACAATAAACTCCAGGTCAGTCATGTGACTGGTGTGAGAACTAAAACAGTTATTAATCTTTATTTTAAAGTTAGGTAAATGAAGGAACCACGCCGTATATTACGGAACGGATTTCCTCCCAAGAGTAGTGGTGCATAAAACAACAGCGCAATGCTAAATAAAGAACAATGAAGCTATTATAAGACCCAGGTCCCATCACACAATGCAACGCAAGCCGGAGGATAGGGTTTTTACCTTATGATAGCTAAGAATGCTTGATACGTTAAAACAAATCATTTGGTACTATTATAAATGCATAGTGTAAAAAACAACTTCAAATCATAAGTATCAATCATAGACGGCATAAGCGCCTCATCCCACTATGTCGCCATGTATAGGATTACAACTAAAATCGAAACGTCACGTATTGGAAGTTGGATTTCCATCTGTGAACCGAGGCAAAAGATAGTCCTCTACCGATTCGAGATGCTCTAGTCCGTGTCACAGGTCAGAGCTCAAGTGACGTTTGGATCGTCAGGGACGGTCCTCCGATGTGGATTAAAATGCCTGAACACTGCGTCTCCCCACCCTTTGGGGTGTCAATGAGCCAACGAATGACTCATCGGCTTCACATAGTCACCAATATATCCGAGGCGCCTC
This sequence comes from Allium sativum, assembly GCA_030737875.1. Classification (NCBI taxonomy): domain Eukaryota; kingdom Viridiplantae; phylum Streptophyta; class Magnoliopsida; order Asparagales; family Amaryllidaceae; genus Allium; species Allium sativum. The sequence goes on along the minus strand of CM060913.1, from coordinate 587,245,211 downwards.
GCAACAGAAACAACCACATAAGTCAAACTTGTCAGGGTGTGTAAAACCACTGACGCCACTTCTAACTAGAAGTAAACGCATGCCCTCCCTAATGTCCTCTCCCATTTGTGGGTCACAACCGGGGTGTGAGACTCGCGAATTCACGTTACACAAAGCTATGCCACACAGGCCGTGCTTTGATCATCAACCACAAGACTCGGCTTTTCAATAGAAGCCTTGATCATTTGCATCTTAGCATGCCACACAGGCAAACCACTCTATGCAACCGATATCAGTCACATAGAATGAAATCCAATGTCAGACACACAGTCCATCTACAAGTCCGTTCTGGGTCTGAACGAAACCGGAGGCACATAGTACCCCGCATATCCATCGATCTCCATGTACATCTGGACGATCACTAACTGATTCCCTCCTCTTGGGTGTACAGCCCAATCAAGATCATCAGTAATTATCCAAACGACGTGAAGACCTCCGGTCTTCTACCACCGTCTTCATCTTCGACTCATCGTCGAATCAATTATTCAGAATGGGATAAACCCGGTCTTTCTGAATAACTCGCGTATATAATAAACAAGTGTTACACAAACACAACATACGCCTCATTCCAATTCATCAGTCGCTAACCGTAAATTAGTAAGAGAACAATTCCCCAAATATTAACCTCGAAGGCCGAAACCAACATCAGATCAATACACAGGAAACCATTCTTCTTAACTAACCAACAGTTAGTTTCTAAATTACACATTCTTAGGGAAAGGTTCCCATTAATTTTATCAAAGATAAATTCTTTAAAATTATTCTTTAATCTTCCTTTGAATATCAATTCAAACCAAATTATTGTTTTTCCAAACTAGCCGTGATTAACGAACCATACCGAAGTAATCATTGGTTTTAATTTTCCAATCCCAACCTATTCATCCCATGAAGTAAAACTGGTAATACTTCATATCTAACACCATGGTGTTATTGGTAAATTCAATTACCATTTCACGTTCAAATCTAATTAATGATTTAACTATCACCTGAAGCAAAACTGGTGATACTCCATTCTCGATCTTTTCAATCTAATTAAAGATTCATTAAAACTCCACTTAGTTTTAATCTTTAACTGGGTTAAAGAATCAGTGTCATTTAAAACACGGTTCACGATAAACCACAAAATCACATAACATTTCAGTCAGTCCCTAACCGTAAATTAGCAAGTGAGCAATTCCCTAAGTATTAAACCCGAAGGCCGAAACCAACATCAGATCAATACCCCAGAAACCATTCAACTTAACTAATCTCCAGTTAGTTTCTGATTTTCTTAACTCCTTTGGGCCTAAGAATAGTATTATTGAAGATACCGTTCACGACAACCCAAAATCACATTCCATTAATTATCGGGTTAAAGAACAAGTGTTATTTAAAACACTTTCACAATAAACCCTAAAATCAATACCAATTCAATTCCAATTAAATATTATTTAATTGGTACACTTCATTAAATTTAAATAAAAACATTTAATCTTTTTCTCAACTGGGTTTAAGAACAGTGTTAATGAAGACACCATTCACGGCAAACCTAAATCACATTTGATATTAAATACAAGGCTCTGAATAGAAAATATATCGGATTATATTCAATATCAAATTCTACGACCAACAAATATCGTATTGGAAATAACGATATAAATATATCTTTCAAATTCCCATAACAGTACCTATATCATCATGAAATCCAACATCGAAATATTCCAAAGACAATTTTGATTCAAATCCATTCCCATTCAATTTGGAAATTCTGGTTACTTTTAAAACCCTTTTCAAATTCAATTTATTTATTTAAAAATAAATAGAATTATAATTCTAGTTCAAAACTAGTTCATTTCGATAAAAATCTATTTTTATCTTTTCAAATATGGAGTGTTTCATCCAAATTCTTCCCAAATCATTTCTTATGATTTTACACAAATTATTACTATTTTTAAAAAATTTATCAAGGCCCGTACAGTCGATTTCCATCAACAACCATCGAACCGCACTCACAGCGACCTTTTCCAAAATTGATTTGGACATAATTCCAAATCCAACCGTTAGATTTCAAATCTCGAATATTCGTTAGACAGCTCTTTTCGATACGAACTCAATGGTTCCGGTTTCAGGAGAATACGACGGTCGGATCTCCTGTAATATCCGTTCGAAGTCAATGGTCAAAATTCGCGAACTACTATGGCGCGTTCTGTTCAGGCCATTATATCATATATATAATATATATATAATATATACTTCGTCGATTTCCTTTTAAATAATACTTTCTAAATCGTTTTTAAATTTGTTTTCGAAACGATTTCAACTTCATTTCAAATTCAAATCAAAATTGAATTTTTCCTTATAAATTCATTTCAAATTGATTTCAATTCAAATCGATTTTTAATTCAATTTCAGTTCATTTTCAATTCAATTTCAATTCGAATTCATTTCTATTCAATTTCAATTTGAATTCAATTCTATTCAATTTCAATTCGAATTCAATTATATTTAATTTCAATTCGAATTCACTTCAAATTGATTTCCATTCAATTTCAATTTGATTCGAATTCATTTTATTTTCAATTCAATTCGAATTCTAATTCGTTTCAATTCAATTTAATTCGAATTCATTTCAAAAACATTCGATTTTGAAATCACTTTTCAATATTCATTATAAAAACGAATATAATCGATATAAATATCGTTCGGGTCAAAATAGCGCATATCTAATCAACACGGCTTTATATATTTCTATTTCAAATATTTCGTTTCAAATATTTCTTCTCAAATATTTTATTCAAATATTTCTCTTCAAATAATCTATTTCAAAACTGGAATGAGGCCGAACCAATTACCATAGATTTTATTTCTATGGATTTCCCTACAACGCATGTATATATCAACAATGACAAATAATCAACCATCATCCAAAGTGCATACTATACTGTATAAGCATCAAATATAAATATTTAACGCTCATAACTGTCTGTCAATCAATCAATCAACATACAACTAATTATTGGGATTAGTGTATGTCATATATCCTCCTAATACCCATGTGGGGTTTCAAACAATCAAACACAGATTTTATTTGTGCGGTTGGGCGATGTGTAAAATTTATCGTCCCAATCAATATCAGTCAAATGGGTGTATATAAACAAATCGTTCGATTTGTTTATATTAATTTATTTCATTTCATATACATGTTAAAAATTCTATTTTTAACTATAAAAATATTTTTATTTCAATCCACTTCACACAATCGACTACACATCAAAATCAACCAAACAAGCCGTCCATGGTCTGTGGACAACGGGTGTCGGGTGCTAGTAAACACCTTCTGCATCCTAGTATATATTTTTAACTAGAAATTTAAATCAAAGGTGAGGAGTTCTCACCGATTAGCTAAACCAAACGCCACGACCCTTCATATGTAGGAAACCTTCGCCATTCTCGCCCTTTGTCACTTTCATTGTCTGTAGCCACTACATATATAAAAATCACATTTTTATATTGTTGCTATGTATATAAAAATCACATTTTTAATTCGCCCTATATGGATAAAAATCACATTTTTATACAACTACTATATAGATAAAAATCCTATTTTTACATCACTACTATATAGATAAAAATTCTATTTTTACATCACTACTATATCGATAAAAATTCTATCTTTATTACCCTACATGAATAAAAATCATATTTTTATTGTCACTACTATATAAAATTCATATTTTTATTGCTTAACACTTCATATAAAATTCATATTTTTATAGCTTAATACTTCATATAAAATTCATATTTTTATAGCTTAATACTTCATATAATGAAAAATAATAAAAAATTTTTATATTGAAACCATACACACAAAAATCATGTCTTTATTTTGAAATCATATACATAAAGATGATATTTTTATCGTGGAATCATATACATAAAAATCCCATTTTTATACCATTAAAAATCCCAACTTTTATATAAAAGGATCTTATCTTTATTAACAAAGAAAACCATATTTTTACATCTAAGAAAATCATTAAAATCATAAAAATAAATACTTACTTTTTCATTTGGAGGAAAGGGGGTTGTTCTTCTTTGGGGTGGCGGTTTCAGGAAAGGGGGGACGGGGGCGGAGCGAGGTGGGTGCGGTCGATTCTGACGAGGGGGGTCGTGTTGTTGGAGCGTGGCGGTTACGGGTTCGTGGAAGGGGAAGAGGAGTTGGGGGGTTGCGACAGGAGGAGGAGGAAGAAGAAGGAGAAGCGGCGGCGGCAGACGTGGGGGGGGGGGCACGATCGATTTAGGGTTTTCTCTTCTTTTTTTTCCTGTAAATTGAACTAAAGGAGAGAACATGGGGGTGCGTTTATATAAATAATATATCTTTTATTAATTTAAAACTTCAAAAAACAACTTTTTATTTCGGCCTCAAAACAAGACCCACCGCCTGTCGTCCATAGCTAATTACCCGCATTTCGAACACAATGGGATATGTATCGTAAGTTGATTCGACCGTTTCGATCAGTTTTCGTCAAAATCAACATATAACTCTATATATTGAATTTGAACGCACATTTTACTTTACCGGGGCCACATACTAACTAGAAAAATTCCCGAAAAATATTTTCTAACTTCGTATTGACGATATGGTCCTAACAAAACTAATTTCGTCGAAATATGAGAACGTTTGAAAAATGGCCATTTTCCAGTCGATTAAAATCAACTAAACTGGTCAAACGCGTTTTCCTTCGCTACGCTCACATATTGATTCAAAAAATTATGAAATTAGAAACCTAGCAATAATTTGACATCGCGGATCCAACAAAAGTGGTTTCGTCGAAAACCGAGGTCGTTTGCAAAATAGCTATTTTAAGGGCCCGAATTCCATAGCGACTATTCTGAAATTTCAACTGAACATAACTTTTGATCCCCGCTATGAAATTTAAATTTTTCGGATTCGTTGAAAAGATATTCTCTATTAGATTCAAATATTTTTGGTTTCACCAAAATCCGGTTTATTTTGAATCCTCTACGTTCATTTGAATTTTGAAATCGAATTATCCAACTACCGCGCCATTTTCAATTCCTTTTATAATTTAAAATAAATATTTATATTCTAACGACGATTTAAATAAATATATACGTTCGAATTCCATTCAAAATAAATTTCTAGTCGATATTATTTAAAATAATTCATTTTAAATATTCAAAATTCACTAAAATTGCCAAAATAAAAAATTTAAATTGCCTCAGATTTCCGGGTTATTACAATCTCCCCCACTTAAAACTTTTCGTCCCCGAAAAGGAACGAAGCCGAAAGTTGTTTCATAAATCAACTCAACTTTCATTATTTTCTTTACGACTTAAGTTCTTCAACTTTTTAGTTTCTAAGAACTTTTCAAATTTTTCAAAAATTTGGCTAACACCCTAAATTTTCGAAAAATTTCGCCATAACCTCCCCTGCACCGGGGACTTCGGGATATTTCATATAGCCTCCCATGGCCTTCTTCTATCCAAAAGAAAAAGAAAAAGCCAATCGGCTCACAAAATCATCCAAACCCGAGGAAATACAATAAACATGTACCTATTTGTCGGGCAAACGATTTTATTCCTCTGCTCTAGCCTCTTTGCTATGACCTGTTCAATGTAAGTACATGTATATGTATGCAAATGCGACTAATTTTCAATACAATTCACTTTTTGGTACAATGTGACTAAATGGTTCAAATTTTAATTAATCAAACAATACAACCATCAATCAATTAGTTGATTAGCATTTCAAACACATAATTTTGTTATATAGTCAAAAATCACATTTTTGATGCCAAATCACAACAATAGGCCCTATCTAATTTTTGGTTCTCACACCAGTCAATAGGAAATATATAAATATCACACCTTCGACACTCGAACTCTAATTCTGATGATGAAGCTTCAATCATCAGAACCATCTCCGGGCGACTAGAGCATGATTCCATATCTATCCAGTATATTAAAAATTCAAATTCACGCGGATCAGACGTATACACAAAATCTATATATACTGGATTGTCCAAATAAATATAAATAAATATTCAAATATGAATAATTGAATTAAATTTTCAAAACAAAATTTGTTTTCATTTTAAAAATATACTCTTCACACTCGTTCTAGGATACTACTGATCCCATCTCTAACGAGTCATTCTCATTGGATATTACTAATCCAATATCTGATGAATTCTTTCGTATGGTTCTAATGTGTCTGGTCCTCTGAGCTTTGTAAACCAAAGCTCTAATGCCAACTGTGAAAACCCGTAACTTCCTCGGGAAGGAAAGCCCGGATACTTCGAGGACAAGAAATAAAGGAACGCAGACGGAAGAACATTTCATTGTTAACTACAACAATTCCATCAGAATGAATATACAGAGTATAAATCAATATTACACATTTACCAAATATCAGAGATTACAATAAATTACATAGCAGTGGAAAATAATACAATACACAACTGAAGGAGAGATACAGATACAAAGCTTTCCGGATGTCATTCCAGCTGTAAACCGGGATCCTGTAACAACCCTGAATTTAGGGGTAAATTTAAAATTTTATTTTAAGTAATTTTAATGAGTTTTTGATATTTAAAATAATTTATTTAAAATAAAAATTGATTTAAATTGAAGTTAGAATGAATAATTTAATTTTAATTATAAAAGGAGTTAGAAATAGCGCGGTAGGTTGAAAAGTCAAACTTGAACTTTGACTGACCGTACAGGATGCAAAATAAATCGGATTTTAGTGAAACCAAAAACATTATAATCTATTTAAAAATATCTTTCCAACGAATCTGAAAAATCGAAATTTCATAGAGGGAATCAAAAGTTATGCCCAGTTTAAAATTTAGAAAGGTCGCTATGAAATTTATATAGGTCAAAAATGTTACATTTTGCATACGAAGGAATTTGGACACGAAACCACTTCCATTGAGTTCAGAATGACGTTTCTGCATTGAAAAATAGTAAACACTTATAAATTTCGAGTTTCGGAAATTATTTGTTTAAAAAGTATTTTTAATATTAAATATATACGCCTTGAAAATAGCCATTTTTCAAACGACCTCTGTTTTCGACGAAACTACTTTTGTTGGACTCGGAATGTCAAAATATAGTTAAGTTTAATTTTTCATAATTTTACGAATTAATTTGTGGCCGTGGCAAAAAGATTTCAGTTTTGTCAATTTCAGTCAATTTTAATCGACTTGAAAATAGTCATTTTTCAAATAGGCTCAGAATTCAACAAAAATAATTTTGTTGGATTCGTATCGTCAAAACATAGCCAAAAATATTTTTTTGGGAATTTTTAAAGTTAAATTGTGGCCCCGGTGAAGTTTTATATACGTTTGAAATTTTAAAATAAAAGAATAATTTTAAATCTGAAAAACGGAGGCTGAGATGACCTTTTGAGCCTGCGGGACATAGTTATATGGATCCGGAATAGGGGTTATTAGCTAGGAAACACGGTCATTGGGATGAAATTGGACAGAGTTGCTAAATAGGCCTTTTTAGTGATTAATTGAATATAATAATAATATAAATAACCTAACTAAGCAAATCACTAAACCCTAATCTTCATCATGTAGCCGCCGCCTCCATGGTTTTTCATGGCTGAAAATACCCCGTTTACCCCCGTTAAAATCTCCCTCCTCTCTACGACTTAGACAACAAACTATATACCATATCAAAGCTCTTCTTCTCCTCTACGTTTCCATAAGGTTGGATCTCTTCTAGTGCCACAAATTCCGAGAACAAGGCACCGAAACCCGCGGCAGAAACCCCTGTCGGCCTCCCCCTAGGCTCAACCGAGCTCGGCCATTATGGGCCCCCTTGGTGCGCCTTTCCGTGCTCCACGTCGCAACAAAGTCCGATCGTGCAAACTCTGACTGATTTGAGCAAGAATCCATGACCTAGTTTTGAATTGAATGGGTTAAACGTCGGCCGAAAACCTATAGAAGAGGAAGAAAGGGTTATTACCTAATCTATTCTAATTAAATAATATTTAATTGTTAACTAATACGATTAATATTTAAATGACCATAACTCTTGCAAATCAAAACAGAAATCAACGAAACCAGTTGCGTTGAACTCGTCTTTCCGAGGTCTACAACATGGAATAAACTAGATCTGAAAAGAAGCAGATGAAATTTTGAGCAAACTTCAGATCTGAATTATTCGGTGAGATTTCTATATTTTTAAAATTTTAAATTAATTAATTATTTCAAATGTGAAATTTATATTTATTTCATGTTCATGATTGTATATATAATTATTTCAGTGTTGATTTGTTCTGTAATGACGATTGCTGAGTTATATTGTTGTATGATTGCGATGTATCGTCGGATGGATTTGTGTGTCTCATGTCTGTTAAAGTTAGTTTACACAAAACAAATAAAAACAACCATTTTTATTTGTCATGATTAAAACTAGAATTAGATGCAAAATTGAAATACTCTTTTTATGTGCTATGTTAAAATTAGATCTGTGTACAAATAAATATTAACATTTATTTGTCATGTTAAAGATTGAAATTTGTGAATGGATAAATATTCCCATTTATTTGCTACATTAAAAATTTGAAATGTGTGAATAAATAAATATTCACACCTACATGCTATGTTAAAGATTGAAATGGTCATTTTATTTTGTTATATAGAATTGTTAGAATTGTGAGGCGATAAAAATAATCTTTTTATCGTAACATATGGAACATAGAATTATTAGAATTGTCATGTTAATATAAAATGCCATTTATGCTAGAATTGAAATGTCAGTTATGTTATAGAAAAAAAGATTCATTTTGTTGTAATAAAAAGAAAAGATTTAATTTTGTTTTGTAATAAAATAAGAAAACATTCATTTTTGTTTGTGTATTGAAAGTTAACAAACAATTTTCATTTTTAGTGAAAGTTAAAAAGAATATTTTAATATTCTTTTGTTAAAATGGAAAATTATATTATTTATCACCGTTTTGTCAATATAAATTAGTAGCGTCAAATTCACATTTTTGTCGATATAAAAGAGTAGCGTAAAAATTCACATTTTTGTCAATATATATTAGTAGCGTCAAATTCACATTTTTGTCTAAAGGAAAGAGTTGAAATAAAGAAATGTACATTTGGTTAAATGTGATGGTTGAGAACAAAAATAATATTTTTGTTAAAAAGAAATTTGAAAAAGACAAACTTGTTGTATACATTTTTATTTATATCCTATGTGTGAATAAAAGGTAAAATTTGTAAACTTATTTTTTATTTACATGTTATATGTAAGACAAAATATTTATTCTGTTAAATAGTAGGGTATGTCATAACAAAATGTTCATTTTGTTAAAAAGAAAATTGTCAAAGTAAAAGAAAAATAACATTTTAGATATAAAATGTTGAGATTGGTTAAAATAACAATTTAGTTATAAAATGTTAACTAGACAAAATATAACTCTTTATATATTTTGTTGTGCTAGAATTGACGACAATCAAAAGTTATCTTTTATTTGTTTATGTTAAAATGTCAAGAAGGATTTAACATAAAATATCCTTTTTATATTAATATGAATGGTTAAAAATATTTACATATAAAATATGCTTTTATATGATATGATGAAAACATAGAAAAATGTTAACAAATAAATGTCCTTTTGTTTGATATTAGAATACATGGAAAATGACATTATTCACACCGTATTGAGAATAAGATTTAGAGTGAAGTTACATTTTTCACGTAATTGAATAAAAGTAAGAGAATTGCATTTTATGTAATCAAGATTAAAAATAAAAGAGAATTACATTTTTAATGTAATTATAAGATAAGAATTCATCGTCGTAATGGAAATTACATTTTTAATGTAATTAAAAAGAGAAATTTGGCAATGTAATCAAAATCACCTTTTTATGTAATTTAAAAAGGATAGAAATTTTCACCGTAATGTTAATCACATTTTTATGTTAACATTAGAAAAGAAACATTTTATGTATAAAAATGTTTGCATAATAAAATCTCATTTTTATGTCAGTATATACAGGAACATTTTCTTATATAAGATGTTAGCATTAGAAAAGATCGTTTTTATTATATAAAATGTTAGCATAGAAAAGTAACATTTTTATTCTATAAAATGTTGTATTTAAAAATTATTATTTTTAGTCAAAATGTTGCATTAGGAATAAAGTTACATTTTTGTTAAAATGTCACACTAGTATGAAAATAACATTTTTGTTAGAAAAGTTTACATGTTTAATGTGAATTAGATTAAAAAGAAGAGTTACATTTTAATGTAATTTGATTAAAAAGAAAATTTACATTTACGATTAAGGAGAAAGTTTACATTTTTCATGTAAAAGATTTAATGGTAGAAATTACAGTTTCATGTAAAAAGCTTTAAAGTGAAAATTTATATTTTAATGAATTAGATTTTCATTAAAAAGATTAAAGATATGAAATTTACATTTTCATGTGTAAAGATTAAAGCAAGAATATCATTTTGCTTGTAAAGAAAAGAATGACACAAAATAATCATTTTTGTTGAATTAGAAATGACGCACAAGAAATTGCATGTTTGTGTAGATTGAAAATAGAATGAAAAAAATACATTGCATGTATAGGTTGTGTATGTGAATTAAAATAAACATTCTTGTGTGTTATGTTATATATCTTTACTTGTCATGATTACCACAATAATGAAATGGCCGACAATATTGTACGTATATATATAATCATATATATAAACAAATTTCAATTGGACGAATCGAGCGTGGTAGTTCACTTTATAGAATGGTACCTTTAGTTGATTATACCGAAATATCCGACCGTCGGATTTTCCCAAATCTGTAACCGTTAGGTTCGCCTTGGGAAGATCTTTCCAATGATATGAATTATGTTAAATTCCAACGATTAGATTTAGAGAAATGTGAAAAACAAATTTGGATGAAAACAGCGCCAAGGTCGCCTTTTGACTTGGAGCGTAGTTAAATGGAATTTAATCATTTTTATACAAATAAAAATAAAGGTTGATCATTATAAATTAATATCAACGATATGAAATGATTTTTAAATATATATATATATATATATATATATATATATGCGAGGATCATTTGAAAAGTCCGAGTTCAATCTCATTTCAAATGATCATACGACGAATGAAAGTCGAAGAGTTGAAGACGGTGATTGAAGACCGACGATCTTCACATCGAATGGACGACAACTGTTGATGCCCGTGATTGGAGTAGCTACCTTGAAGGGGCTACAATGGTGGCCGTCCGGACGTAGTGTTGATTAGTACGGATTTGGCTTTCGCTCAGACCCAGAGCATAAGCTTATGACTGGAATGTGTGTCTGACATTGTACTCCTTTATATTGTATTTATTGATTTTCTGCCAAATGTATGAATGTTTGGTGGTGGAAAATTTATTCTCTTGCTTAACACCCTTTCATATATTTTGGCAAAGGATTGGTACTGTGATATGGAGTGATGATGTGGCATGCTAAGATGCATATGATCAAGGCTTTGTTGAAAACAGGCCTTGTGGGATGATCAAAGCATAGCCTGTTTAGGCATAGCTTTGTGTATAGCGTGACTTTGCGAGCCTCACACACCGGCGAAGTCTAAAACGGGAGAAGGGAACGCAGGGAGAGCAACACGTTTCTTTCTAGCTAGAAGTGGTGTTTGGGCTTTAACACGACCCGACATTTTACTTATGTGGATGATGGAATGAGGCGCCTCAGATGATAGGTCCTATAGGATCGGGAAACGTGTGTTCATAAATAACTAATCCGCAACTCTATGGTGGACCGGCCCTGCAGCTTTCCAAGGGTTCACTACGGGGGATCCTGAGACATTAGCTAGAGTGTCTCGAATCGGTAAGGAGCTCCTCCCTAGCCTTGGCTCATGATGGAAACCCAATTTCCAATACGACCTCATGCGGATTTGATTGTATTACTAGTATGGAAGCATAGTATTATGGTATCTATGTGTCCTAGGATTGATACATTATGATTGAACTGTTTTTGAAACTTAAATACACTATAATAATATCAAACCCGTTTTGATCGTATCAAGCATTTTTAACCATTATAAGGTAAAACCTTATCCTCCGGTTTGCGTTGCATTATGTGATGGGACTTGGGTCTTATAATGGTTTCATTTTTCCAAAAAGCATTGCGTTGTTTTACGATTTACTTTTAATCATGCACGACAATCCATTGGAATAAACCCGTTCCGCGTTAGCGGCGTGGTCCTTGGATTTGCTTTATTATTATTAGTTAAATTAGTTAAGAATTCTCACACCAGTCCCATGACTGACCCGTTGTTTGTTTCCACCTTTGCAAACTCAGGTGCCCTCTTTTCCACACGAGCAGCCAAGTAGTTTGTCTACAGGTCCTTATCTCGAGGAGGATTCTGGATTGAAGCTTAAAGATGTGTCCAGAGCATAAAAAGTCTTCCGCTGTATTGTATTAAAATATTGTAATTTATCTTCCGCTGTAATTTTATTCCAATGTACTCTGATATTATGTACTCTGATGTAACATTATTGTAATGTAATAAAAGTCTGTTGTTGTTGTTCTTATGTGTTGCAGCCCAAAGTAAGTGTATCCGGCGATTTCCCGCAAGGGCGATTTTCGGGTTGTTTCAGATCTTGTGAATATAAATCTGCAAAACCAAAACTACTAGCTGCCCGCGTCAAAATAAGGGCACCCAGAGTTTAGGTTAAAACAATAAACTCCAGGTCAGTCATGTGATTGGTTTGAGAACTAAAACAGTTATAAATCTTTATTTTAAAGTTAGGTAAATCAAGGGACAACGCTGTATATCACGAAATGGGTTTCCTCCCAAGAGTACCGGTGCATAAAACAACAACGCAATGCTAAATAAAGACCAATGAAGCTATTATAAGACCCAGGTCCCATCACACAATGCAACGCAAGCCAGAGGATAGGGTTTTTACCCTATAATAGCCAAGAATGCTTGATACATTTAAAACAAATCATTTGGTACTATTATAAATGCATAGTGTATAAAACAACTTCAAATCATAAGTATCAATCATAGACGGCATAAGCGCCCCATCCCACTATGTCGCCATATATAGGATTACAACTAAAATCGAAACGTCACGTATTGGAAGTTGGATTTCCATCTGTGAACTGAGGCAAAAGATAGTCCTCTACCGATTCGAGACGCTCTAGTCTGTGTCTCAGGACAGAGCTCGAGTGACCTTTGGATTGTCAGGGCCAGTCCACTGATGTGGATTAAAATGCCTGAACACTGCATTTCCCCACCCTTTGGGGTGTCAATGAGCTAACGAATGACTCCATCGGCTTCACATAGTCACTGATATATCCGAGGCGCCTCGCAACAGCAACAACCACATAAGTCAAACTCGTTAGGGCGTGTAAAACCACTGACGCCACTTCTAACTAGAAGGAAACGCATATCCTCCCTGATGTCCTCTCCCATTTCTGGTTCACAACCGGGGTGTGAGGCTCACGAATTCACGTTACACAAAACTATGCCACACTGGTCGTGCTTTGATCATCAACTACAAGACTCTTCTTTTCAACAGAAGCCTTGATCATTTGCATCTTAGCATGCCACATAGGCAAACCACTCTATGCAACCGATATCAGTCACACAGAATGAAATCCAATGTCAGACACACAGTCCATCTACAAGTACGTTCTGGGTCTGAACGAAACCGGAGGCACATAGTACCCCGCATATCCATCGATCTCCAAGTACGTCTGGATGATCACTAACTGATTCCCTCCTCTTGGGTGTACGGCCCAATCAAGATCATCAGTAATTATCCAAACGACGTGAAGACCTCCGGTTTTCTACCACCGTCTTCATCTTCGACTCATCGTCGAATCAGTTATTCAGAATGGGATAAACCCGGTCTTTATGAATAACTCGCATATATAATAAACAAGTGTTACACAAACACAACATACGCCTCATTTCAATTCATCAGTCGCTAACCGTAAATTAGCAAGAGAACAATTCCCCAAATATTAACCCCGAAGGCCGAAACCAACATCAGATCAATACACAGGAAACCATTCTTCTTAACTAACCTACAATTAGTTTTTAAATTTCACATTCTTAGGGAAAGGTTTCCATTAATTTTATCAAAGATAAATTCTTTAAATCTATTCTTTAATCTTCCTTTGAATATCAATTCAAACCAAATTATGGTTTATCCAAACTAGCCGGGATTAACAAACCTTACCGAAGTAATCATTGGTTTTAATTTCCCAATCCCAACCTATTCATCCCATGAAGTAAAACTGGTAATACTTCATATCTAACACCACGGTGTTATCGGTAAATTCAATTACCATTTCACGTTCAAATCTAATTAAAGATTTAACTATCGCCTGGAGCAAAACTGGTGATACTCCATTCTCGATATTTTCAATCTAATTAAAGATTCATTAAAACTCCACTTAGTTTTAATCTTTAACTGGGTTAAAGAGTTAGTGTCATTTAAAACACGGTTCACGATAAATCCCAAAATCACATCACATTTCAATCAGTCCCTAACCGTAAATTAGCAAGTGAGCAATTCCCTAAGTATTAACCCCGAAGGCCGAAGCCAACATCAGATCAATACCCCAGAAACCATTCAACTTAACTAATCTCCAGTTAATTTCTGATTTTCTTAACTCCTTTGGGCCTAAGAACAGTATTATTGAAGATACCGTTCACGACAACCCAAAATCACATTCCATTAATTATCGGGTTAAAGAACAAGTGTTATTTAAAACACTATTCACGATAAACCGAAAAATCAATACCAATTCAATTCCAGTTAAATATTATTTAATTGGTACGCTTCATTAAATCTAAATAAAAAGATTTAATCTTTTTCACAACTGGGTTTAAGAACAGTGTTAATGAAGACACCATTCACGGCAAACCCAAATCACATTTGATATTAAATACATGGCTTTGAATAGAAAATATATCAGCTTATATTCAATATCAAATTCTACGACCAACAAATATCGTATTGGAAATAACGATATAAATATATCTTTCAAATTCCCATAACAATACCTGTATCGTCACGAAATCCAACATCGAAATATTCCAAAGACAATTTCGATTCAAATCCATTCCCATTTAATTTGGAAATTCTGGTTACTTTTAAAACCCTTTTCAAATTCAATTTATTTATTTAAAAATAAATAGAATTATAATTCTAGTTCAAAACTAGTTTATTTTGATAAAAATCTATTTTTATCTTTTCAAATATGGAGCTTTTCATCCCAATTCTTCCCAATCATTTCTTATGATTTTACACAAATTATTACTATTTTTAATAATTTTATCAAGGCCCGTACAGTCGATTTCCATCAATGGCCATCGAACTGCACTCACAGCGACCTTTTCCAAATTTGATTTGGACATAATTCCAAATCCAACTGTTAGATTTCAAATCTCTAATATTGGTTAGAAAGCTCTTTTCGATACGAACCCAACGGTTCCGGTTTCAGGAGAATCCGATGGTCGGATCTCTCGTAATATTCGTTCGAAGTCAATGGTCGAAATTCGCGAACTACCGCGGTGCGGCGCGTTCTGTTCAGGCCATTATATTATATATATATATATAATATAATATATACTTCGTCGATTTTCTTTTAGAACGTACTTTCTAAATTGTTTTTAAATTCGTTTTCGAAACTATTTCAATTTCATTTCAAATTCAAATCAAAATTGAATTTTTCCTTATAAATTCGTTTTAAATTCATTTCAAATTGATTTCAACTCAAATCGATTTTTAATTCAATTTCAGTTCATTTTCAATTCATTTTCAATTCATTTTCAATTTAAATTCATTTCTATTCAATTTCAATTTGAATTCAATTCTATTCAATTTCAATTCGAATTCAATTCTATTCAATTTCAATTCGAATTCACTTCAAATTGATTTGCATTAAATTTCAATTCGATTCGAATTCATTTTATTTTCAATTCAATTCGAATTCTAATTCGTTTCAATTCAATTTAATTCGAATTCATTTCAAAATATTCGATTTTGAAATCACTTTTCAATATTCATTATAAAAACGAATATAATCGATATAAATATCGTTCACGTCAAAATAGCGCATATCTAATCAACACGGCTTTATATATTTCTATTTCAAATATTCTATTCAAATATTTCGTTTTAAAATTTTCTTCTTAAATATTTTATTCAAATATTTCTCTTCAAATATTCTATTTCGAAACTGGAATGAGGCCCAATCAATTACCATAGATTTTATTTCTATGGATTTCCATACAACGCATGTATATATCAACAATGACAAATAATCAACCATCATCCAAAGTGCATTCTACACTGTATAAGCATAAAATATAAATATTTAACGCTGATAACAGTCTGCCAATCAATCGATCGACATACAACTAATTATTGGGATTAGTGTATGTCATATATCATCCCAATACCCATGTGGGGTTTCAAACAATCAAACACAGATTTTATTTGTGCAGTTGGGCGATGTGTAAAATTTATCGTCTCAATCAATATCAGTCAAATAGGTGTATATAAACAAATCTTTCGATTTGTTTATATTAATTTATTTCATTTCATATACACGTTAAAAATTCTATTTTTAACTATAAAAATATTTTTATTTCAATCCACTTCACACAATCGATTACACATCAAAATCAAACAAACAAACAAACAAGTCGTTCATGGTCTGTGTACGACGGGTGTCAGGTGCTACTAAACACCGTCTGCATCCTAGTATATATTTTTAACTACAAATTTAAATCAAAGGTGAGGAGTTCTCACCGATTAGCTAAACGAAACGCTACGACCCTTCATATGTAGGAAACCTTCGCCATTCCCGCCCTTTGTCACTTTCATTGTTTGTAGTCACTACATATATAAAGATCACATTTTTATATTGTTGCTATGTATATAAAAATCACATTTTTAATTCGCCCTATATGGATAAAAATCACATTTTTATACTGCATCTATATAGATAAAAATCCTATTTTTACATCACTACTGTATAGATAAAAATTATATTTTTACATCACTACTATATAGATAAAAATTCTATCTTTATTACCCTACATGAATAAAAATCATATTTTTATTGTCACTACTATATAAAAATCATATTTTTATAGCTTAACACTTCATATAAAATTCATATTGAAACCATACACACAAAAATCGTGTCTTTATTTTGAAATCATATACATAAAGATGATATTTTTATCGTGGAATCATATACATAAAAATCCCATTTTTATACCATTAAAAATCCCAACTTTTATATTAAAGGATCCTATCTTTATTAACAAAGAAAACCCAATTTTTACATCTAAGAAAATCATAAAAATCATAAAAATAAATACTTACTTTTTCATTTCGAGGAAAGGGGGTTGTTCTACTTTGGGGTGGCGGTTTCAGGAAAGAGGGGGATGGGGGCAGAGCGAGGTGGGTGCGGTCGATTCTGACGAAGGGGGGTCGCGTTGTTGGAGCGTGGCGGTTAGGGGTTCGTGGAAGGGGAAGAGAGGTCGAGGGGGGGTCGTGGTTGGAGGAGGAGGAAGAAGAAGGAGCGGCGGCAGACGTGAGGGGGGCGGCGCAATCGATTAAGGTTTTTTTTTCTGTAAATTGAACTAAAGGAGAGAACGGGGGAGTGCGTTTTTATAAATAATATATATTTTATGATTTTAAAACTTCAAAAAGCAATTTTTTATTTCGACCTCAAAACGAGACCCATCGCTTATCGTCCATAGCTAATTACCCCCATTCCGAACATAATGGGATATGTATCGTAAGCTGATTCGATCGTTTCGCTCAGTTTTCATCAAAATCAACATATAACTCTATATATTGAATTTGAACACACATTTTACTTTACCGGGGCCACATACTAACAAGAAGAATTCCCGAAAAATATTTTCTAACTTCGTATTGACGACACGGTCCTAACAAAACTAATTTCATCGAAATTTGAGACCGTTTGAAAAAATGGCCATTTTCCAGTCGATTAAAATCAACTGAAACTGGTCAAACGTGTTTTCCTTCGCCACGCTCACATATTGATTCGATAAATTATGAAATTAGAAACCTACCAATAATTTGACATCGCAAATCCAACAAAAGTGGTTTCGTCGAAAACCGAGATCGTTTGCAAAATAGCTATTTTCAAGGGCCCGAATTCCATAATGACTATTCTGAAATTTCAAATGGATAACTTTTGATCCCGGCTATGAAATTTCAATTTTTCGGATTCGTTCGAAAGATATTCTCTATTAGATTCAAATATTTTTGGTTTCACCAAAATCCGGTTTATTTTGAATCCTGTACATTCATTTGAATTTTGAAATCGAATTATCGAACTACTGCGCCATTTTCAATTCCTTTTATAATTTAAAATGAATATTTATATTCTAACGACGATTCAAATAAATATATACGTTCGAATTCCATTCAAAATAAATTTCTATTCGATATTATTTAAAATAATTCATTTTAAATATTCAAAATTCACTAAAATTGCCAAAATAAAAATTTTAAATTGGCTCAGATTTCCGGGTTATTACAGTCAATTCACTTAACAGTAAACTGACGTTTTAAAACAATATAATTTAGGCCATTCCTGCTAATTATCCAATCAACACTGTCGGTTGATTTTAAACACAACACTGGTGAATATTTATTCAACCATCAACATACAGACAGGTTTTGGTGTCAGTTGGGGTGAACAATTCATATATATGCACAACAAACAAAATTACAGTTTATTTGAGGAATTCGGTTGGATCCCTCCAATCTGTCCTTCTCTGCATCACAGATATCAGTTGATAAAAATATACGAATTAAATAAATGACGGAATATAAATAACTGCAACCAATCAAACCATAACAACCAATTTGCATCCATCGCATCCAATCAACCAATTTGCATCCATCGCATCCAATCAACCAATTTATACTGTAAATTGTAGATTATATTTTTCTATGGATTTACCACATCACATAACTCCAGAAGGTGTGAGAATTAACTCACCAGATTTATATGGTTGGCGGTTGACGCGTTTGTTGCTTTTAACTTTAGTCGAACGCTCGAAATTAGCTAAAATTTCAACTACGTCAGATCAGAGCCTAGTCAGTGCCATCGGATAGGTCTCGTCCCTACGATCCCAACGGATCCAGTTTCGCTGAAATCCGTTAGCGTATGAAAAAGTTATGCTAATACAAAGGTTATATAATGTATACGATTATTACTAAGTTAAATTTATGAATAACTTAAATAATTTAATTACCTGTCCTTAACAAACTTGCCACGTCAGCTGGTGATAACAGTTTCACACGTTTACTTTGATTGAGGAAACTGAAACCCGATTACCCCTTTTTGAAGACTTCACTGTGGTTTCTTCTTTGAACAAGTCGTGCCACCATCGACGATCTGCTGCACCGGAGGTCCGCCTGACACCATCAATGACTGCGCCCATCCCCTCCGACCCCACGGCTAGAGAACCCCCCTCCGATTTGGTTCCCATCGCCAAAATTTTCAACCCAATCGGAATCCACCTTCCACACAAATTTGACCACCTCCGACTCCCTGGAGGATCACCACCACCGCCATGATGACGACCTCACATCCCAGCACATCTCTCCGTCGACTCCCGACCTTGATAACCACCACGGCCGCCGGAAAAATGCAATTCCTGATTTGAGATTTTTGACAAAACCCGAAACCGCCATACTCCGTTCAACTCGCCACCATGATCACCACAGACCCACAGAGAACCCGAGACCTATACCAAATCGAAGCTGAAACTCCCCTCTTCGATAGCCCCAGGGTCCCGCCCACTGAAATTGGTTAAATTGCTCGAATTTCGGAGAATAACAAGACCAGTTTTCCTTGGTTTTCGTGAAATTTCGGCCACCACAGGTGATCGTTCGACCCCAAATTTTTACTGGAGCTTCCCCCCATCCCGATCTACAACTTTGCCTTTGGTCATCATAGCAAATTCTCCCCGGATCGGAAAATATAAATTGATTCGTGTACGAGGGTTTTTCTGCAAAATTACAGAATGGAAATGGGGTTTGGCTGGAAATGTTGATGAAGAGGGTTTATATAGAGTAGGAAAAATATATTTTAAGTTGATGTGACAAACGATATTGACTAACGATTTTTATTTCGTACCTATTGATATTTTAAACATCGTTTATTCGCTGCTGCACTCACCTACGAACCCCGTTCGAGACGCGAATGGACGACATAGTATAATTTGACGATACGGTCCTAATGAAACTTGTTTCGTCGAATTCTGAGTCTGTTTGCTCGAATGGCCCTCGTTCACGTCTAAATGGTCGTTTTTATTTGCATTTTATTTTGCTGCGCTCACAAATTAACACTGTTTTGCGTGCAACTTGATATCTAGCAATAATTTACTGTTGCGGTCCCAATAAAATTTGTTTTGTCGAAAACAGAGATCGTTTGAAAAATGGCCCTTTTATAACTGGCCAATTCAAATAAAATAAACCAATTTTAAAATACCTCAATATAATAATATTAAAATATTTCCATTGGCCATACACGACCAGAATATCGTATATTACCATAATAAAATACCCTGGGTTGAATTTGAAGCCAAATCGATATTTAAAATATTTAAAAACTCTCTATTCTATATAAACACAGCACTATGTATATAAAGGAAATTCCATTGTGCTTTTTCCAAAATTTTATTTGTACATAAAACAAAATCTACACGACGAAAATTGAATTTTTCTCTGCCATTGGAAAGATATCGTCAAACCGGTCCTGACATTTCTTGTTTCCAGGATATTCGACTCATTTTGAACCCGGTACGACCAATTGAAGTTCAAAACGCCAAATTGCAAACTACCGCGCCGCTGCAGCTCGTTATTTAATTAAATTATAAACCATATCGCTCGACCGTCGTTTTCGAATCGAAATCGTCACTATATTTTCAATATAACCAATAATTGACCACTTTATACTTCCCAATCACAATATATGGAAAATTCTATATTTTCCCAAATATTCTGGAAATTAAAATATTATTTTATTATTTATTTAATTAATATAATCCAAATAAAATGTTAATTTCGATCAATTAAATTCAAACCAATATTTTAAATAAATAAAATATTTCAAACAAATGGTCAGAAAATACGGGACATTACATTCCTTCCCCATTAAAATAATTTCGTCCTCGAAATTGCTAAGGTAGAAAGAATGTTAAATCCCTTTTATCTTTTCTAAAAATAATTAATTTTAAAACTTGAATTTTTATTCAAACTGACCCAATTGTTTTTAAAACCAATTTATATCAAATAAAAGAATTTCCCAAAAAATTTCAAAAAATTTCGAACTCCTTAAATTTTGAAAAAATTTCGGCAGAGTCTCCCATGCACGGAGGACATCTGCAATATCGCAGGTTCAAGAAATATATATACATCGACTCTCATGGTCGGAAAAATCCAAAATCTAAACTCAAAACCCAAATCAAAATCCAAAATTTCATATTTGCGTAAGCATACCTTTTTGGCGAGCATTATTATGCGATATATTTTATTCGAGCTTGCTCAACTATTGTGCAGCTCTGGATTCGATTAACTCCATAATTTCTCTGGTTGGGTTTTAAAGTTGAATTGGCACTTCTGCACCTGTTTCTCAACTCACATGAATCCATCAGTCATCAAGCAAATATTAATTATGTTCAAAATACCCATATCATATATTACAACCAACTATACACACAATTCAATCCAACCGAGATTTTAATTATTTATAATCACTTCATTTATTTCCTTAATTATCCATTCAAATTTATTCATCTGGATTGATTTATTCGAATTATCTATTTCATATTGGTTTTCAACCAATTCAATTCATATTCAGACTTATTCATGAGATCGAGCACACCATCCAAACATATCACACAATCAATCATTAACAAATTCAAATAATTTGCCCATACTATAATGATCATTACTTTTATTTTATTATAAAATAATTGGGCAAAAATAATTTCAAAAATAATTTTATATCAAATTACAAATACGCGCTCTCGTATATATACACAAACTCAATCTAGGGTATTACTAACCCCATCTCTATTGAGTTGCACCACAGAGCCAAGGTTATCACTAAACCAATAGCTCTGATACCACTTTAACGACCCAGTGGTTTTCGGCCCCGAAAATCGACATAAAATCACCATGTCGACTATTCAAGCATCGAAAAACACTGAATTGTCATGAGAAAGAAATTAGAGGGTGAGATAAGAAAGAAAGAAATATTAGAATAAAAGAAAGAAGAAGAACACATCAGAATCTCACAGCGGAACAAATATAATATAATATCAAATCTCTTTATACAAAACAACTGTATATACATACCAATCATCAGAGTACAGCATTAATCAGTCACAGTGGAAGAATATTTGTATATGACTAACGGTGAAGCCGCCTGCTTCTAGCTCCTGAAAACCCCAAGCGAATATAACCTGTAAATACACTCGGTCTGACCCGAGCACATTTGAGGAAAAGCAAAATACATCGGGTCAGTCTGGAATACTATCAATGATAAATTCATAGAACAAACAACTTGTTTAACTTGGGCAGATCCTTTATGAAATCAAAAGATAATAGTAAGACCAGTCTACACATAAACACGGACCGTTTTTACCTTATTATAACCCAAACCGTTTTTGAAATCATAGCTTGCTCTGATATTATCATAATGTCTAAATACAAATAATTTAGAATCTAACGGAACGCTTGAATCTCACGCTCCACATATATAGTATACAAACGAAAACCGCGGGCACTTATTGGATACTGGATTCCAACCTTGACAAGGTATGGGACCACCTGCCGATAGTGTATCTCTAGAGGCGAATACACTGGGTTCAACAAGAACATCTTGCAACCCGGCCCTCACATGACCGACCACTCATTTCTCTTGAGCGTATCGAATGTATATCACCAACGGTTGGGATCAGCAACCGCCTCCCGAAAAGGGACAACATCGAAACATAGATTAAAGAAGAAAATATATTTTCTCTAGATAGGTGATCATACATCCTAATGGGAGCGACCCACATAGCCATGCTGCCTGCCCGATTTTTGTCATTTCCCGGTTGATGAGGCTTGATTCCAGAATTTAACTTTAAAGCATCCGGTCATCATTTACTTTGAATGCCACATCGTCAGATCCGCCAGATCACAATTGATTGACGTCCACAAAAATATTCTAGTTTATTTGGCTAGAGAATAACCATTTCTCCGCCATCAACTATGGTACGTTTAGAGAAATCAACTCATGTAATTCCTTTGGAAATACTCTGTCAGACATCCGTCCATACAAGTCATCCAGGAACAGGATGAACCGAAGGTACTCTCCTACTGCATCTCATATAGGAATCACCTCATGGATCAGTAGCGAGAAGTCCTTGCAACCCATAGATTCCAACCACAACAGAATCACAACTTATCTCTGCTTGCAAGGTAGAGAATATTAGTGGTCTTTCCATTTATGAAATCCTACGGTCTTCAATGCTCCATCTCGATCATCTTCTGATCTCTTCACGTATTTGTTGGCCGGAATGGTCTTCGAATATAATTCGATCCCGGTCTTTCCGTACCAACAATCGTATTGGACAGATTTGATAGTCGGTGATTTAACTATCAAAATATATAGTGTTTCAAACATGACACCCCAATGAGTTTACTGGTTCAATATTCAACATTACTTGGCCCTTTTAAAATTTAAAACAAACTAATTCAATTCTGCTTAATTAAGACTTCTAACCCTTTTAATTTAAAATACGATAATTGAATTCTTATTTAATATACTAATGATATAAACCAAATTTCCTCTGATTAACTCTGACTGATTTACTCTATCTTGACTAACTCGACTTATTTAACTCAACTGGACTAACTTGACTTGATTACTCCTATCGACCAACTAATATTCGACTTACTCCATTCGCTTGACTCTAGATCGCAGCGATCACAATGGTTACGCCTGATCCCCTCAGGAAACATCCGACCGCCGTAGGCTATCCACAGCCCTGCGAATTACGCTAGCAGTCGTACGCAATGGCAACTCTTCCCGAATAACTATGTTTGACTAACTCTACTTCAAATATTATATTCGATCAACTCTAATTGAATGAAAAATGTTCAATAAATTTGAAATCAATATTCTTATTTCTTTTGGAACTAATATTTCAATATTATTTACTTCCCAAAACCTTGCATTAGAGTTTGATATTCCTCTTATAGGGTAAAACCAAATTCCGACACCTTTACTCGCTCCAAACCAATACCATTCCTCGTTTATAGTGAAGCCAATCAAGTTGGGGTATTTTAGTTACCTCTCAGACCTTGATCGACGACGTTTTTAACTCAGAACAGATAATAGTTTGACACTTAACCACTGGTATTAAAATATCGTTTACAATCTTGATTTCAAATCCAGTTTTATAAACCATTTCTTATATTTGAAAACTTCGTTCGATAATCTCTTTACTTAATTCCTTTAATTAAGTAAATTTTCAATAAACGCCCCTTTGAACTTGAAACATTATTTCACTTATACTTTGGGTTTAAATGAAAAACCCACGTCCAATAATCAACTTCCATTTACAAATCTCGTTTTGAAAACTTGGATCATAAATCCTTTTATAAACTTTTATCGCTCGTTCGACCAAACTTATTGTCATCCGATCACTTCTACCTTGAATTCCAATTACAAATCGTCACTTTAATTACTATTAACTAAATAATAAAAGTTAACTTTATTATTAACTATGTTAAGATAGTTAACTTGTTTATTAACTAAAAATAGTATAATTATCATTTGGAAAAGCTTAACAAGTAAAAATCACTTTATTTACACTAAACAATTCAATAATTTCCTTAACTTATAGTTAATCGGGGATTAACTAATAGTTTCATTATTCGGGATATTTAAATCAAATATATCTCATTTGTCTATTTTACTCAAAACGACTGATTTTTCCCACCCGTACATATCAGTTAGCAGTTAACTGATTTCATTTGTCATTTCCCTTTTTAAATTAATTAAATAACTTAATTAATTTAAAATCACCTTTTAGTTATTTAAAACAATTTTCCCATTAGTCCGCAGGTGAAATCTGTGGTTTTCTCTGCTTTTAAAAATGGTATAAACCATTTAAATAATTTCTCTTATAACCCAATTTAAAATACTTATTTACAAATTCTAATTTGATTATTTATATAGACTAATTTCAAATCTTTAAATTAAGTTATAAAATAATTTATAACTGTAAAACACTGTCTTTTCACTTAACAGTAAACCGACGTTTTAAAACAATATAATTTAGGCCATTCCTGCCAATTATCCAATCAACACTGTCGGTTGATTTTAAACACAACACAGGTGAATATTTATTCAACCATCAACATACAGATAGGTTTTGGTGTCAGTCGGGGTGAACAATTCATATATATGCACAACAAACAAAAATACAGTTTATTTGAGGAATCCGGTCGGATCCCTCCAATCTGTCCTTCTTTGCATCACAGATATCAGTTGATAAAAATATACGAATTAGATAAATGACGGAATATAAATAACTGCAACCAATCAAACCATAACATCCAATTTGCATCCATCGCATCCAATCAACCAATTTATACTGTAAATTGTAGATTATATTTTTCTGTGAATTTACCACATCACAGAACTCCAGAAGGTGTGAGAATTAACTCACCAGATTTATACGATTGGCGGTTGACGTGTTTGTTGCTTTTAACTTCAGTCGAACGTTCGACATTAGCTGAAATTTCAACTACGTCAGATCAGAGCCTAGTCAGTGCCATCGGATACGTCTCGTCCCTGCGATCCCAACGGATCTAGTTTCGCTGAAATCCGTTAGCGTATGAAAAAGTTATGCTAATACAAAGGTTATATAATTTATACGATTATTACTAAGTTAAATTTATAAATAAATTAAATAATTTAATTACCTATCCTTAACAAACTTGCCACGTCAGCTGGTGATAACAATTTCACGCGTTTACTTTGATTGAGGAAATTGAAGCCCGATTACCCCTTTTTGAAGACTTCACCGTGGTTTCTTCTTTGAACAAGCCGTGCCACCATCGACGATCTGCTGCACCGGAGGTCCGCCTGACACCATCGACAACTGCGCCCATCCCCTCCGAACCCATGGCCAAAGAGCCCCCCTCTGATTTGGTTCCCATCGCCGGAATTTTCAACCCAACTGGAATCCACCATCCACCCAAATTTGACCGCCTCCGACTACTTGGAGGATCACCATCACCGCCATGATGGCGATCTCACATCCCAGCACATCTCTCCGTCGACTCCCGACATTGATAACCACCACGGCCGCCGGAAAAATGCAATTTCTGATTTGAGCTTTTTGACAAAACCCGAAACCGCCATACTCCGTTCAACTCGCCACCACGATCACCACAGACCCCCCCCAGAGAACACGAGACCTGTACCAAATCGAAGCTGAAACTCCCATCTTCAATAGCCCCAAGGTCCCGCCCACTGAAATTGGTTAAATTGCTCGAATTTCAGAGAATAACGAGATTAGTTTTCCTTGTTTTCGTGAAATTTCGGCCAGCACAGGTGACCGTTCGACCCCAAATTTTTACTGGAGCTTCCCCCCATCCCGATCTACAACTTTGCCTATGGTCGTCATAGCAAATTCTCCCCGGATCGGAAAATATAAATTGATTCGCATACGAGGGTTTTTCTGCAAAATTACAGAATGGAAATGGGGTTTGGCTGGAAATGTTGATGAAGGGGGTTTATATAGAGTAGGAAAAATATATTTTAAGTTGATGTGACGAACGATATTGACTAACAATTTTTATTTCGTACCTATCGCTATTTTAAACATCGTTTATTCGCTGCTGCGATCACCTACGAACCCTGTTCGAGACGCGAATGGACTACATAGTACAATTTGATGATACGGTCCTAATGAAACTTGTTTCGTCGAATTCTGAGTCTGTTTGCTCGAATGGCCCTCATTCACGTCTAAATGGTCGTTTTTATTTGCATTTTATTTTGCTATGCTCACAAATTAACACTGTTTTGCGTGCAACATGAAATCTAGCAATAATTTACTGTTGCAGTCCCAATAAAATTTGTTTCGTCGAAAACAGAGATCATTTGAAAATGGCCCTTTTATAACTGGCAAATTCAAACAAAATAAACCAATTTTAAAATACCTCAGTATAATAATATTAAAATATTGCCATTGGCCATACACGAACAGAATATCGTATATTACCATAATAAAATACCCCAGGTTAAATTTGAAGCCAAATCGATATTTAAAATATTTAAAAACCCTTTATTCTATATAAACACAGCGCTATATATATAAAGGAAATTCCATAGCGTTTTTTCCAGAATTTGATTTGGACATAAAACAAAATCTACACGACGAAAATTGGATTATTCTCTTCCACTGGAAAGATATCGTCAAACCAGTCCCGACGTTTCTTGTTTTTAGGAAATTTGAATCATTTTGAACCCGATACGACCAATTGAAGTTCAAAACGCCAAATCGCGAACTACCGCGCCGCTGCAGCTCGTTATTTAATTAAATTATAAACCATATCGCTCGACCGTCGTTTTCGAATCGAAATCGTCACTATATTTTCAATATAACCAATAATTGACCACTTTAAACCTCCCGATCACAATATATGGCAAATTCTATATTTTCCCAAATATTCTAGAAATTAAAATATTATTTTATTATTTATTTAATTAATATAATCCAAATAAAATTGTTAAATTCGATCATTTAAATTCAAACCAATATTTTAAATAAATAAAATATTTCAAATAAATGGTCAGAAAATACGGGACATTACAGAAAAATCCAACGGTCGGATCTTTCGGTATAATCGTTTAAAGACACGATTCCAAATTGAGAACTACCGCGTGCGACTCGTTTTATTTTAATTTATATATATATATATATATATATATATATATAATTCGTTCGACGATTTCAAATTATTTATTCTTTGAATAATTTTGTATACTTCATACACATGTTAAAAAGAATATTTTTATCTAATAGAAATATATTTTAACACATGATTCTTTTTTCATGACTCATTCTTACAATAAAAATGTATTTTTTAATGTAAAAACATTTTCATCAAGCAATGGATATTTTTAATGATTCATGTTTACAATAAAAATGTGATTTTTAATGTTAAAACATATTAATCAAACAATTCTATTATTAATGAATCAACCTTTACTTACATTAAAAATGTATTTTTAATGTAACTACATTTTTGTCAAACAATTCTTTTTTTAATTAATCATCCTTTACTTACATTAAAATTGTGACTTTTAATGTAACAACATTTTTGTCAAACATTTCTATTTTTAATGAATCATCCTTTACTTACATTAAAAATGTGTTTTTTAATGTAAAACACTTTTTATCAAAAATGAATATTTTTAATGATTCCTGTTTACATTTAAAATGTTATCTTTAATGTAACACCACACGTCCATTAATGCCAGTCACAAAGGGAATGCATTAACTTCTATGGAGCGTTTTAAGTGTGTACAGAACAGAAACTTAACAACAAGACAGATATAAACAGTATTTAAAAATTCAAAATTTTATTCATTGCAGCGGTAAACACATAGGTTTGATTACATCATCAAAAACCAGAGTCAAAGTACATAATATCCATCTTGACTAAGTCAGAGTACATTAATTGAAAGACATAACCCCAACACAAAATAGCCATAAATAAGATAGGCTGAACTTTTCCTTCAGCGATCCAAGCAACTTCTAAAAGCAGAGATACAGCTATCCAGAATCAAGCTCCACTAGTGCTAGTTCCACCCTGAGCACCTAGGGGGAAGGAAGAAAAGAGGTGGAAACAAAGGGGGTCAGACATAAAGTCTGGCGAGTGCGATAACTTTAACAATATAATTACCAAAATAACTAGGCTAAGGCATAAGTTGGAAAATAAGGAAATGACTGTGAACAATTGGGTATGACAGAGTAAACAAGGAAATAAGATGAACAAAGATAACGTTAAAGGCGCACCTAAACCACTATAAGATAATTACTATACTGCACCACCACTAGCCACCCTAAGGTTGATCCCGCCTACAGAACTTAATAATGATAATGGTAGTTTCGTGTACCACTAGTTGCCTTCATAGGTGTCGCCTGCCCCTATCTCCATTAGGTGTACCCACTACCACCATGCGATCGGCTCCCTAACTCGTAGATACCCGTGCTGGCCCCATAGTGGGGTGTATCACTCCACAAAGTGGCAACCCGATACCACCAACAATGCACGGCTTATACCTACATGATGCAACAATGTCTTACCTACCAGCCTGGTCCCACACATGCGCATGAACCCGTTGGACTTGCATTGCCACCGCTAACCCGTTTTGGCCTCTTACAGTCAAGCCCAGTATGCGTGTCCCGTCCTCGACTTGGGTCGAGCCCACAAAGATACTTATGAGTTACTGGTTGAAACAGGTCCCCAATACTTGACACAAGCTATCCACCTAAGCTCGGTTCCCTCTAATACATCCCACTTAACCCTCTTCTTATTCCTGTCCACTTACATGTTTCAAATTTTGGTTAAGTGTTTCTAATCGTATTTCAAAAGCCACCCAAGGCACCCACTTAACCCCCATGTCCCACTACATGTTTATCTGGTTAAGTGTTTCTTAATTCATTAACACCGTAACCTTGTAAAGACCTCCCACATTAGACTGGCATTTGTGGCAGTTGGATTTGTCGGGCGGGTCCAGGCAGTCTTACACCATAAGCGAGCCTAACCTCGTGTCTTTACAGCTGTTACACATTTAATTTATTCCTAAGATGTAACACCCCATAATTTTCAATATTAATGTTCACAAATTAAAGAATAACTAATCTCAGATGTGAGAATTAATGGAAATGGGTTGCGCCATTGTGTTCGTCTCAGAATTCTGGTTGAGATAGAGTCTGAGTTTGCGTGATTTGGACTCCGTATGAAGAAGTTATGGCGATTGGAAGTTTCAGAAAAATTTAAACATATTTCAAAAATTCAAATTTCAGAGTCAGAATGAGCTAGGCAGGAAATTTCCCGCCAGGGCCAGGTATACCTGGGGGTCGACCTACCCACATAGGTCGACCAGGGGGTCGACCTGCCCCCTCCCCCCTGGGCAGATTTGTTTGATGACCTTTTTATGACTGTATGCTGAGTCATTAGGGTTTCTGATCTGGTCTGAATGGCTGGGGTTAATTCTGGTTTGATCGGATGGCCTAAATTAATCCTAAATTCTATAAAAACACATGTAGACTCAAACCCTAAAATCAAATAAAAATTAGAATCATGGCCTCCATGCCGTCACCTTGCGACCTAGAATAGACGCCACCAATTAGAGAGGAAGAAAAGCTAATCAAATTCAATTCTAATCTAAACCGCAACAAATTGTCTTCTTCAAAGGAAAGCTAAATCAATTTCAGAACTCAGATTTCAGAACTCAAGACCTTCTATGAGTTGTGCGTTCAATTTCTTTAATAAGATAATTAACAATTTAATTGGATTGAGCTATGATTTGGATTATATGGTTATGTTGTGAATCATTGACTGTATGTTATTATCTATGTTGTAAATTCTATAATGTTATCATCTATGTTGTAAAGTTGTGATGTTGTCATCTATGTTGTAATTCTATGATTGGCTTATGTATAATCAATTCATAATGATGTTTCATATTCTAGTTTGGTTATGTTGTTGGAACTAATTCATATGATAAATCATATGTATGTATGCAAGTTAGGATGTTAATAGAGGCATGGATCATATGAAAGTTGTTGAAAATTATATATAACCTTACATGTTTCATGACATCTATTTTATGTGTAAATTGGATTTAAGGTTAGGCTATGACATGTGAAAGTTATATGCTAGTATACAAAATTCTACATGCTAGTTTACATGTTTAAATTTAAGTTTGCACCATCGTTTATGCTGCATAAATCACGTATGCAAGTATATATATACATATACATATATATATATATATATATATATGTTTGGAGTATGAATCATGTAATGTAAGTTTGTGGTTATTACCTATGCAAGTTTACACCTTATGATTAGATCTATGACATACATGGTTTATGAAAGTTTGTGACTATTACCTAACCAAGTTTACACCTTTAGATTTAGATCTATGACGTATGTAGTTTTATGCAAGTTTGTGGCTTTGGCCTATGCAAGTTTTTAGATGAAGAACCTCATTCACACATGCAAGTTCGCTCCTTATGTTTAGATCTAGTTTTATTTCTATGTTTGTTGTGATGTTTTCTGCTTATTCCATATGTTAGACTATTCAAGTCTAATGTATATTTTACGTTAAACGAATGAACGTACAACGTAGGGCAATGGGATAATATTAAAAGATTTAATATTGAGAATTGGCATAAATGCCTTAAATGGCATAGAATAAATTTATGGTGATAATTGGTATAATTTTGCATACCATAAATAGATGGACATAATTGAGTCAATTATGGACATAGTTAAATTTGGAAATGATTGATAATTTGAATAGGGAAATTAATTCAAATTGGGGAATAATTAATTTTGTGTAATTAATCGTCTATGACACGAGGTTAGGCTCTTTTGTGGTGCAAGACTGCCCGGACCCGCCCGGCAAATCCAGCTGCCACAAATGCCAGTCTAATGTGTGAGGTTTTAGGCATAAATTAAATGTGTAACAGTTGTAAAAACACGAGGTTAGGCTCGTTTGTGGTGTAAGACTGCCCGGACCCGCCAGGCAAATCTAGCTGCCACAAATGCCAGTCTAATGTGGGAGGTCTTTACAAGGTTACGGTGTTAATGAATTAAGAAACACTTAACCAGATAAACATGTGGTGGGACATGGGGGTTAAGTGGGTGCCTTGGGTGGCTTGTGAAATACGATTAGAAACACTTAACCAAAATTTGAAACATGTAAGTGGACATGAATAGGAAGAGGGTTAAGTGGATGTACTAGAGGGGACCATGCTTAGGTGGATAGCTTATGTCAAGTAATGGGGGTCCGTTTCAACCAGTAACTCATAAGCATCTTTGTGGGCTCGACCCAAGTCGAGGATGGGACACACATACTGGGCTTGACTGTAAGAGGCCAAAACGGGTTAGCGGTGACAATGCAAGTCCAACGGGTTCATGTGCGTGTGTGGCCCGGGCTGGTAGGTAAGACGTTGTTGCATCGTGTAGGTAGAAGCTGTGCATTGTGGGTGGTATCGGGTTGCCACTTTGGGAAGTGATACACCCCACTATGGGGCCAGCACGGGTATCTACGAGTTAGGGAGCCGATCGCATGGGGGCAGTGGGTACACCTAATGGAGATAGGGGCAGGTGGCACCTATGAAGGAAACTAGGGGTGCACGAAACTACTGTTATCATTATTAAGTTCTGTAGGCGGGATCAACCTTAGGGTGGATAGTGGTGGTGCAGTATAGTAATTATCTTATAGTGGTTTAGGTGCGCCTTTAACGTTATCTTTATTCATCTTATTTCCTTGTTTACTCCGTCATACCCAATTGTTCACAGTCATTTCCTTATTTTCCAACTTATGTCGTAGCCTAGTTATTTTGGTAATTATATTGTTAAAGTTATCGCACTCGCCAGACTTTATGTATGACGCCCTTTGTTTCCACCTCTTTTCTTCCTTTCCCCCCAGGTGCTCAGGGTGGAACTAGCACCAGTGGAGCTTGATTCTGGACAGCTGTATCTCTGCTTTTAGAAGTTGCTTGGATCGTTGAAGTAAAAGTTCAGCCTATCTTATTTATGGCTATTTTGTGTTGGGGTTATGTCTTTCAATTAATGTACTCTGATTTAGTCAAGATGGATATTATGTACTTTGACTCTGGTTTTTGATGATGTAATCAAACCTATGTGTTTTCTGCTGCAATGAATAAAATTTTGAATTTTTAAGTACTATTTATATCTATCTTGTTATTAAGTTTCTGTTGTATACACACTTAAAACGCTCCATAGAAGTTAATGCATTCCCTTTGTGAGTGACATTAATGGACGTGGGGTGTTACATAAGACCTCCCACATTAGACTGGCATTTGTGACAGCTGGATTTGCCAGGCCGCTCCGGGCAGTCTTACACCACAAAAGAGCCTAACCTCGTGTCTTAGGCGATTAATTACACATAGGTAATTATCCCCCAATTTGAATTAGTTTCCCTATTCAAATTATCAATCAATTCCAAATTTAACTATGTCCATAATTGACTCAATTATGTCCATCTATTTATGGTATGCAAAATCATATCAATTTTCATCACAAATTAATTCTATGCCATTTAAGGCAATTATTCCAATTCTAAATATTAAATCTTTTAATATTATCCCATTGCCCCACGTTGTACGTTCGTTCGTTTAACGTAAAATATACGTTAGACTCGAATAGTCTATCTTGTGGAATAAAGAGAAAACATCACAACATACATATAGATAAAACTAGATCTAAACATAAGGGGTGAACTTGCATGTGTGAATGAGATTCTTCATCTAAAAACTTGCATAGGCCAAAGTCATAAACTTGCATAAAACTACATATGTCATAGATCTAAATCTAAAGGTGTAAACTTGTTTAGGTAATAGTCAAAAACTTGCATAAACCATGTATGTCATAGATCTAATCATAAGGCGTAAACTTGCATAGGCAATAACCACAAACTTACATTACGTGATTCATACTCCAAACAACATATATATATATATATATATATATATACTTGCATATGTGATTTATGCAACATAAACGATGGTGTAAACTTACATCTAAACATGTAAACTAGCATGTAGAATTTTGTATACTAGCATATAACTCACACATGTCATAGCCTAACTTTAGATCCAATTTACACATAAAATCGATGTCATGAAACATGTAAGGTTGTATATAATTTTCACTAACTTGCATATGATCCATGTGTCAATTAACATCCTAACTTGCATGCATACATATGATTTATCATATGAATTAGTTCCAACAACATAACCAAACTAGCATATGAAACATAATTATGAATTGATTATACATAAGCCAATCATAGAATTACAACATAGACGATAACATCACAACTTTACAACATAGATGATAACATCATAGAATTTACAACATAGATAATAACATGTGGTTAATAATTCACAACATAACCATATAATCAACATCATAGCTCAATCCAATTAAATTGTTAATTATTTTATTAAAGAAATCGAACTCAAAACTCAAAGAAGGTCTTGAGTTCTGAAATCTGAGTTCTGAAATTGATTTAGCTTTCCTTTGAAGAAGACAATTTGTTGCGGTTTAGACTATAATTCAATTTGATTAGCTTTTTTTCCTCTCTAATTGGTGGCGGCTATTCTAGGTTGCAAGGTGACGGCATGGAGGCCATGATTCTAATTTTAATTTGATTTTAGGGTTTGAGTCTACATGTATTTTTATAGAGTTTAGGATTAATTTAGGCCGTCCGATTAACCCAGAATTAACCCCAGCCATTCAGACCAGATCAGAAACCCTAATGACTCAGCATACAGTCATAAAAAGGTCATCAAACAAATCTGCCCGGGGGGCACAGGTCGACCCCCCAGGTCGACCCCCTGGTCGACCTGTGTGGGTAGGTCGACCCCCAGGTTGACCCCCTGGTTGACCTGGCCCTGGCAGGAGATTTCCCGCCTAGCCGATTATGACTCTGAAATTTGAATTTTTGAAATCTATTTTAAATTTTCTGAAACTTCCGATGGCCATAACTTCTTCTTATGAAGTCCAATTCACGCAAACTCGGACTCTATCTCAACCAGAATTCCGAGACGAACACAATGGCGCAACCTGTTTCCCTTAATTCTCACATCTGAGATTAGTTATTCTTTAATTGGTGAACATTAATATTGAAAATTACAAGGTGTTATATTCTCCCCTCCTTATAGGATTTCGCCCCCAAAATCTCCAAGTTAAGGAGAATGCATATCCTAACATCCAATCAACCATCTACTCAACCATCAAACACAGACATCCATTGTCCTTATAAAATTCCTAATGCTGTATGAACATATGCAAGAAATGTGTGTATATGTTCTTTATCTAATGCAGAATCAGGCGGTCTACTGGTTCAGTTGACCTCCTTAATGCAAACCATGATCGTGCCATGCGTCCATTATGTACGCGAAAGAATCCTATCAATACATATTATTTCTACATGTGTGCACAACTATTCACCAAAATGCAGCATCCATATGATAGTACAACCATTATACAACCATTACTTAAATATGTACACATATTTATATGCAATATGCAATATGAAGTGACTGAGCCGATCTAGTGCCTAAAGTGTGTGTATATGCATCCATGAGTAACCACTAGCAAACACTTGCATCCACATGCATCCATCATACATAACATGTCTCAAACACATGTTTCAACCATAGGACTACCCTATCTAAAGGTCAAAGATGCTAACGAGAGGACACACTAAAGATAAAACAAGTATGAGCTAAGCGATAAAGGAGAAATTAAAAGACATACCCTCGAAAAGAAAAGGGTACGATGAATGCATCTTCTCTTCTGTCTCCCAAGTAGCGTCGCTCTCATCATCTCCCCATTGCACTTTGACTAGCTTGACCTCTCGATTCCTCAACTTCTTAATCTCCGACCCAAAAATGCACGTAGGAGCTCGTTGAATCGTCGCATCATGCTCTATCTCCACCTCTCTAAGCAAGTTCGGCTCTACCACATCCGCGGTCTCATGCAAGCACTTCCTCAAATGTGATACATGGAATACACCGTGTACACCACTAAGTCTCTCAGGCAACACCACTCTATACGCCATCTGTCCAATCCTCTCCTTAATAGGAAACGGCCCTACGAACCTTGGTGCTAACTTCCCAACGGACCCAAAGCGAACAACATTCCGTAATGGAGACACCTTGACAAAGACCATGTCCACAAACTCAAGATCTGTCCTCCTCTTGTCCGCATAAGATTTCTGCCTATCTTGCACCGTCTTCATCCTCCTTCGAATCAAATCGATCTTTTCCGAAGTGTCTCTAATCATATCGGGCCCAAGCAAGATCTTATCCGTACATTCCCACCAACATGTAGGCAAACGACACGGCCGTCCATAAAGAGCCTCTAACGGTGCCGGGCCAATGCTAGACTGAAAGCTATTATTATACGCGAACTCCACCAACGGAAGATGTTCCTCTCATGTACCTCCGAAGTCTAAGACACACAACCTCAATAGGTCCTCTAGAATACGATTCACCCTCTCGGTCTGGCCGTTCGTTTGATGATGATATGCGGTGCTCAAACATAATTGAGTCCCTACCGCCTCTTGCAAGCTCTTCCAAAACTCGCTAGTAAAGATAGGACCGCGGTCGCTCACCATGCTAGAAGGAACACCGTGCAAACGAACTATCTCTCGAATGTATACGGAGGCTAACCATGGAGCAGTCCTCTTACTCTTCACGGGAATGAAATGGGCGCTCTTAGTAAGTCTTTCTACCATGACCCAAATCCCCGTATTACCCTTCCTCGATCTCGGTAACCCATCAATAAAGTCCATCGAGACACTTTCCCACTTCCATTGTGGGACCTCCAATGGGTGAAGCAACCCACCGGGCTTCTTTTGCTCTGCTTTTACTTGTTGGCACACCAAGCATCTAGCGACAAACTCAGCCACATCCCTCTTCATGCCGGCCCAAAAGTAAACTCGTCTCATGTACATGTACATCTTGTCCCCGCCTGGATGGATGGTCATCTTCGAACGATGTGCATCATCAAGAATGGTCTTCCTCAAATTCTCGTCCCGTGGTACACAAAGTCTACCGTCCCTACGTAACCAACCCTTATCATCTAGGGTATACCTACTGAGATGGCTCGATGACTCCCCCCTTTTGAGATTTTCTACTAACTCAACCAATTGTGGGTCATCTCGTTGTGCCTCACCAATCCATCCCAAAAGCGTAGGTCTGACCTCTAAGGATGCTAGCAAACCGGGTACAAAGTCAATGGAAGGTCTAAAGTCAAACGTAGAGATGAACTCTAAGCTTCGTCGCTCAACAAACAACGGACTCAAGGAAAACCTTTTCCAACTTAAGGCGTCTGCCACCACGTTACCCTTGCCAGGGGTATATGCTATCTCGAAATCGTAGGACGCTAAGAATTCCACCCACCTTTGCTGCATTAAGTTCAAGTCCTTCTGAGAGAACAAGTATTTTAGCAATTTGTGGTCAGTGAACAATTCGAATTTCTCGCCAAGAAGATAATGGCACCAAGACTTAAGCGCGAAAACAATAGCGGCCAACTTTAGGTCATGTGTGGGGTAATTTTTCTCATGCACTCTTAACAGCCTTCCACAACAGGCTATTACCCTTCCCTCTTGCATTAAGACTACGCCTAGTCCTGTCCCACAAGCATCGATATAAACGGTAAATGGCTTATTCCCATCTGGCAACACTAAGACTGGGGCTATGGTCAAAGCTCTCTTTAAACATTGGAACGCATCATCACAATCTACGTCCCATGTGAAAACTAGGTTCTTCTTCATCAAGCGTGTTAATAGGGCTGATATTTTTGTGAAGTCTTTGATAAACTTCCTATAGTAGCCAGCCAACCCTAAGAAACTCCTCACCTTGGAAGCATTTTTAGGGACCTTCCAATCTTGGATGGCCACTACCTTTGTGGGGTCCACAGCTATCCCATCTTAGGAAACCATGTGCCCTAAGAATCACACTTCCTTCCTCCAAAAGTGACATTTAGAAAATTTAGCTTTAAGGCTATGCGCTCGAAGGGTCTCCAACACTTCCCTAAGATGTAGGGCATGCTCTTCCTCGCTCTTAGAAAAGATCAAGATGTCGTCTACAAAGACTACCACGAATTTATTAAGGTACTCCCTACACACCCTACTCATCAAGTCAATAAAGTATGCGGAGGCGTTTGCCAAACCGAAGGGCATCACAAGCCACTCGAAGAAGCCGTCTGGAGTCCTAAAGGCAGTCTTGTCTATGCTATCCTCAGCCACTCTCAACTGATGGAAACCAGTGGCTAAGTCCAACTTCGAAAACACTGAGGCGCCAACTAACTGATCGAAGAGATCGTCAATCCTCGGCAGTGGGTACCTATTCTTCTTAGTAAGCTTATTAAGTTCTCTATAGTCCACACAAAGTCTAAGGGACCCATCTGCCTTCGTGGAAAATACTACTGGAGCACCCCACTCCGATATACTACGTCTGATGAACCCCTTCTCAAGCAATTATTTCACTTGCTTACTGAGTTCTCTTCTCTCTCTTAGAGCCATGTGGCGCACTGGCAATGCAACTGGCTTTGCAATATCTACTAGATATATTCGAAAGTCTATCTCACATTTTGGGGGTAGACCCCTCACCTCATCAAAGACATCAACATATTCATGGACTATACGAACAGAATGTAAATCATCATTGGATGCGTCAAGGGATTCTAAGTAGCTAAGCATTATTGGACCTCTAGGGTCATAAGAAATATCAAGGGTCTTTCCACAACGAGTCAACAATCTAACTACCCTTCTTTCACAATCTAGGATGGCCCTATATCTAGTTAGCCAATCCATACCTAGAATCAAGCCGTAGCCCATGAAGCCAAGAACAAAGGCATTGCATTCAAACCAAACGCCCAAGATAAACACTCTCAAATCCCAACAAATCATAGAAAGATGAGCCGAACCACCAATAGGATTTGAGACTACTAAGGGATCTGCAACTAAACTAGTATTTAGTTGCAGTGTATCAACTAATGATGCAGAGATAAACGAATGTGATGCACTAGAATCGAATAAAGTACGGACAGGATGATCAAACAGAAAAACTAAACTTTCAATGGAAATCGTTCTACCTCGTTCTTGCGGCGGTGGGACCACAAGAGCCTGAACTTGCCCCCTTGCCTGCCCTGGTGCCATAAGAGCCTGCACCTGTCCTCCCGAGGTAGACCCTGCCCTCTGCCCCTTCCTTGGGCAGTCCTTAATTAGATGTCCCGCTTCGCCACAGTGGAAACAGCCGGTCTTCTTTTTCTTCCTACAATCTTTGCTTAGATGGCCTGGGGTCCTACAGTTAAAGCATCTTTTCTTTCCCTTACCATTGTTGCCTTTACCACCTTTCTTGTTCTGTTGTTGCTGTTGCGGTTTCTTTTGATCCCCTTTCTTCTCGGGTGCCTTATTAGCATTGGCGCCCTTCTCCTCTTCATGCATAAGCGCCATGTCAACTAGTCTCTCAAAGGTAGCCCCCATGGGGATGTGGGTCATAGCTAACCAATGAAGCGGCTTGTTCAAACCCTTAACAAATCTCATGGCCTTCTTTTCTGGTGTATTCACCAAGTCCAAGCCAAATCTCACCAACTGATTGAACTTGTTGACGTATTCTTTCACTAATAGATTCCCTTACTCCAATGCCAAAAATCTTTCCATATATAAATTCTGTTCAGCCCGTGAGAGAAACTTCGCTTCAAACCTCCGCCTGAAATCTGGTCATGTATCAACTGGACGCTCTCCATTAGTGACCTCCCACCAAAACGAGGCCTCATCCTTCATTAGCCACGCAGCTAACTGGACCATTCTTCCGTCTTCCACTTCAAAGATCCCAAACAATTCTTCCACCTCCTTTAGCCAATTTCAAGCTTTAACAAATGTCTCCGTCCCGTGAAAAAGTTGTCCACCCATTGCCCGAAAGTCCTTACATATCTTTGCAAAAGTATCGACACGAGGAGGAGGAGGAGGGGGAAGAGTAGGAGGATTTGCTGGACCTGCGGTGGTGGCCCTAGTCTCCAAATACCTCCTAAACCATCCTGGTATCGGTATCCCCTCGGGTATCTCGGGAATTCCAGACATGCTGAAACGAAAAAGGAAAGATTCAATACAAAAGATCCGAAGGAATGATATATGGCTCTTTGGGTTATGCTTTCTAAAATAAGCTTTTCTCTTGAAAATACTTTCCTTAAAACATACTTTTGAAGGTACTTCTTCATAAAAGTGTTTTTGAAAAACAGTTTTTCAAAATTCATATATGTTCTGGTAACCTTCATCTCTGATACCACGTGTAACACCCCACGTCCATTAATGTCACTCACAAAGGGAATGCATTAACTTCTATGGAGAGTTTTAAGTGTGTATAAAAAAGAAACTTAACAAAAAGACAGATATAAAGAGTACTTAAAAATTCAAAATTTTATTCATTGCAGCGGTAAACACATAGGTTTGATTACATCATCAAAAACCAGAGTAAAAGTACATAATATCCATCTTGACTAAATCAGAGTACATAAATTGAAAGACATAACCCCAAGACAAAATGGCCATAAATAAGATAGGCTGAACTTTTACTTCGGCGATCCAAGCAACTTCTAAAAGCAGAGATACAGCTGTCCAGAATCAAGCTCCACTGGTGCTAGTTCCACCCTGAGCACCTAGGGGGAAAGGAAGAAAAGAGGTGGAAACAAAGGGGGTCAGACATAAAGTCTGGCGAGTGCGGTAACTTTAACAATATAATTACCAAAATAATTAGGCTAAGGCATAAGTTGGAAAATAAGGAAATGACTGTGAACAATTGGGTATGACAGAGTAAACAAGGAAATAAGAAGAACAAAGATAATGTTAAAGGCACACCTAAACCACTATAAGATAATTACTATACTGCAGCACCACTAGCCACCCTAAGGTTGACCTCGCCTACAGAACTTAATAATGATAATGGTAGTTTCGTGCACCCCTAGTTGCCTTCATAGGTGCCGCCTGCCCCTATCTCCACTAGGTGTACCCACTACCCCCATGCGATCGGCTCCCTAACTCGTAGATACCCGTGCTGGCCCCACAGTGGGGTGTATCACTCCCCAAAGTGGCAACCCGATACCACCAACAATGCACGGCTTATACCTACACGATGCAACAACGTCTTACCTACCTGCCCGGGCCCACACACGCACATGAACCCATTGGACTTGCGTTGCCATCGCTAACCCGTTTTGGCCTCTTACAGTCAAGCCCAGTATGCGTGTCCCGTCCTCGACTTGGGTCGAGCCCACAAAGATACTTATGAGTTACTGGTTAAAACGGGCCCCCATTACTTGACACAAGCTATCCACCTAAGCTTGGTCCCCTCTAGTACATCCCACTTAACCCTCTTCTTATTCATGTCCACTTACATGTTTCAAATTTTGGTTAAGTGTTTCTAATCGTATTTCACAAGCCACATAAGGAACCCACTTAACCCCCATGTCCCACTACATATTTATCTGGTTAAGTGTTTCTTAATTCATTAACACCGTAACCTTGTAAAGACCTCCCACATTAGACTGACATTTGTGGCAGCTTGATTTTTCGGGCGGGTCCGGGCAGTCTTACACCACAAATGAGCCTAACCTCGTGTCTTTACAACTGTTAGCATTTAATTTATGCCTAAGACCTCCCACATTAGACTAGCATTTGTAGCAGTTGGATATGTCGGGCGGGTCCGGGTAGTCTTACACCACAAAAGAGCCTAACCTCGTGTCTTAGGCGATTAATTACACATAAGTAATTATTCCCCAATTTGAATTAATTTCCCTATTCAAATTTTCAATCAATTCCAAATTTAACTATGTCCATAATTGACTTAATTATGTCCATCTATTTATGGTATGCAAAATCATACCAATTTTCATCACAAATTAATTCTATGCCATTTAAGGCAATTATGCCAATTCTAAATATTAAATCTTTTAATATTATCCCAATGCCCCACGTTGTACGTTCGTTCGTTTAACGTAAAATATACGTTAGACTCGAATAGTCAAACTTGTGGAATAAAGAGAAAACATCACAACATACATATAGATAAAACTAGATCTAAACATAAGGGGTGAAATTGCATATGTGAATAAGGTTCTTCATCTAAAAAATTGCATAGGCCAAAGTCACAAACTTGCATAAAACTACATATGTCATAGATCTAAATCTAAAGGTGTAAACTTGTTTAGGTAATAGTCACAAACTTGCATAAACCATGTATGTCATAGCTCTAATCATA
Source organism: Allium sativum (assembly GCA_030737875.1). NCBI lineage: Eukaryota > Viridiplantae > Streptophyta > Magnoliopsida > Asparagales > Amaryllidaceae > Allium > Allium sativum. The sequence continues at coordinate 587,203,000 of CM060913.1, read as the reverse complement.
AGGTGTAAACTTGCATAGGAAATAACCACAAATTTACATTACATAATTCGTACTCCAAACAACATATATATTTATATATACTTGCATATGTGATTTATGTAACATAAACGATGGTGTAAACTTACATCTAAACATGTAAACTAGCATGTAGAATTTTGTATGCTAGCATATAACTCACACATGTCATAGCCTAACTTTAGATCCAATTTACACATAAAATAGATGTCATGAAACATATAAGGTTGTATATAATTTTCACTAACTTGCATATGATCCATGTCTCAATTAACATCCTAACTTGCATTCATACATATGATTTATCATATGAATTAGTTCCAACAACATAACCAAACTAGCATATGAAACATCATTGTGAATTGATTATACATAAGCCAATCATAGAATTACAACATAGATGATAACATCACAACTTTACAACATAGATGATAACATCATAGAATTTACAATATAGATAATAACATGTGGTCAATAATTCACAACATAACCATATAATCCACATCATAGCTCAATCCAATTAAATTGTTAATTATTTTATTAAAGAAATAGAACTCACAACTCAAAGAAGGTCTTGAGTTCTGAAATTGATTTAGCTTTCCTTTGAAGAAAACAATTTGTTGCGGTTCAGATTAGAATTGAATTTGATTAGCTTTTCTTCCTCTCTAATTGGTGGCGGCTATTCTAGGTTGCAAGGTGACGGCATGGAGGCCATGATTCTAATTTTAATTTGATTTTAGGGTTTGAGTCTACATGTGTTTTTATAGAGTTTAGGATTAATTTAGGCCGTTCGATCAACCCAGAATTAACCCCAGCCATTCAGACCAGATCAGAAACCCTAATGACTCAGCATATAGTTATAAATAGGTCATCAAACAAATCTGCCGGGGGGGGGGGGGGCAGGTCGACCCCTAGGTTGACTCCCTGGTCGACCTGTGTGGGTAGGTCGACTCCCTGGTCGACCTGGCCCTGGTGGGAAGTTTCGCGCCTAGCCCATTCTGACTCTGAAATTTGAATTTTTGAAATCTGTTTTAAATTTTCTAAAACTTCTGATGGCCATAACTTCTTCATACGAAGTCCAATTCACGCAAACTCGGACTCTATCTCAACCAAAATTCCGAGACGAACACAATGGCGCAACCTGTTTCCCTTAATTCTCATATCTGAGATTAGTTATTCTTTAATTTGTGAACACTAATATTGAAAATTACAGGGTGTTACGTTTAATGTTACAACATATTTTCAAATAATGAATCTCTTTAACGAATCATTCTTTACATTAAAAATGTAATTTTTAATGTTATATCATTTTTTCAAATAATAAATCTTTTTAATGAATCATTCTTTACATTAAAAATGTAATCTTTAATGTTACAATATATTTTCAAATAATGAATCTTTTTAATGAATCATTCTTTACATTAAAAATGTAATTTTTAATGTTACAACATATTTATCATCATTTCTCACATGCAATAAAAATGTAAATTTTTATTGTTAAACTTTTCTATTTCAAACAATGTTTATTTTTCATATTTCTTATATACACTAAAAATATGAATTTTTATTATTAAACTTTTCTCTCTTTCAAAACAATAGTCATTTTTCATATTACTTATAAACAATAAAAATATGAATTTCTATTGTTAAACTTTTCTCTCTTTCAAAACAACGAATATTTTTAGTGAATCATGCCTACAATAAAAAAATGTAATTTTTATTGTTTAACCATTTTAATTCAAACATGAACATTTTCATATGTTATATATATATAATAAAAATGAGATTTTATTGTTTAACTAGTTTATTTTCAAAACATTAAAAATGTAATTTTTAATGTTACAACATATTTATCATCATTTCTCACATGCAATAAAAATGTAAATTTTTATTGTTAAACTTTTCTATTTCAAACAATGTTTATTTTTCATATTTCTTATATACACTAAAAATATGAATTTTTATTATTAAACTTTTCTCTCTTTCAAAACAATAGTCATTTTTCATATTACTTATAAACAATAAAAATATGAATTTTTATTGTTAAACTTTTCTCTCTTTCAAAACAACGAATATTTTTAGTGAATCATGCCTACAATAAAAAAATGTAATTTTTATTGTTTAACCATTTTAATTCAAACATGAACATTTTCATTTGTTATATATATATAATAAAAATGAGATTTTATTGTTTAACTAGTTTATTTTCAAAACATGAATATTTTACATATTCTATATAAATAATAAAAATGTGATTTTTTTATTATTTAACAAATTTTACATCTCAAATAATGATCATTTTTCTATTTTCTATATATACAATAAAAATGTAATTTTTATTTTAAACCTATCTTTCTTTTCAACTATGATCGTTTTTCTATTTTCTATATATATAATAAAAATGTAAATTTATTATAAACATATCTTTCTTTTCAACTCTGATCATTTTTCTAATATGCAATAAAAATGTGAATTTTTATTTTGTCCAAACAATTTTCATTTCATATATGAATATCTTACAGCACATGAAATATTTCATAAAATTTCGGCATTATAACCGCAGGGTAATTAAAACCGGCACTGTCCCTAGTACGGCTCCTCTGCTATCCTAGGCCTCGCGGTGATATAAGGGTTATATTTTTATAATACAATTTATTTTCACAACTCTATAAATTTTCCACAATCACAACCAATTTTGTTTCAACCACAATCAATCACACACAATAGCAATCAATTTCACACCACAATACAATAAGTCGTCCATGGTCTGTTCGGGAGTTACTAAACTCCGTCTGCAACCTAATATAATTTTATTTAATTATTTTTGAATTCAGAAATCTCACTTTACTTTTTTTCTTTCTAAAATTGTAGAAAGCTCCAAAAATTCTTTGGTCTCTTCTAGAATATCGTGTACGATGCCACAGTCTCAATGTCTCCTGTTTCATCGAATTTCATTATCTTATGAGAAAAATATGATTTTTATAAATATAACTAGATTTGCAATGCTTTAAAGTGTTATAAACTGTTTAAATTAAAACAACCGATACCTTTCAGCTTTTCTTCAAAACTAGGTTATAATTTTGCGATCAAACCATGTAGTATGAAGTCGATCGACCTTCGCCACGTGATAGGGCTTGGAAATGCGCGCCTGGGGTGGTGTGCGGCAGGCTAAGACGGCGGCAGATGATCTCAGCGGGGGTTCGAAACCCTGACTTCGGGGACTTGGATCTCGCCGATTTCTGAACAATGGAGGATGTAGTGGGTATGGATTTGAGGCTTATGGAGAGATCTACAAAATCCTCAACTAGAGCAAGTGATTTCATTTAGTGGATTGGCCAAAATCGAGGAGAGAATGGAAGAAGGGGTAGCCACCATCGATTTTCAAAGGATCAGGTTTTTCTGAAAGGGAAGATGAATTCCTACTGGTCCATTTTTTTTATATTTAATTATTTAATCCATATAATTCTATAAAGGCCCGTTAATTCCTATTAACTCCAAAACCAGCCCAGCGAACGTTGGCCTTAGCCAAATACCCCTATTATGGACACAATGAACTAGGTCGCATTAGCCTATTTGATCGTTTCAGCCCATTTTTCTTTAAATTAAAATATAAACCATTTAATTATTTAATTTGACCATATATTTTAATTTACTGAGGCCACATACTGACTCCAAAAATTCCCGAAAAATAAATCAAGCTATATTTTGATGATATGGTGCTAACAAAATTAATTTCATCGAATTTGGAGACCATTTGAAAAATAGACTTTTTCTGGTCGATCCAATTCAAACTGAAATTGACAAAACACGTTTTCTTTTTTGACGCTCACATATTAATTCCAAAAATTATGGAATTTTAAACCAAGCAATAAATTGACAATCCAAATCCAACCAAAGTGATTTCGTCGAAAACGGAGATCGTTTGCACAATGGCTATATTTAAAGGTTATATATTATATTAAATTCCATAGCGACTATTCTGAATATTTAACTGACCATAAATTTCAATTTTTCACATCCGTTAGAAAGATATTTTTAAACAGATTCTAATATTTTTGGTTTTACTAAAATCCGATTTATATTGAACCCTGTACATTCATTTGAAATTTGAAATCGAATTTTCAAACTACCATGCCATTTCTAACTTCTTTTATAATTAAAATAAATATATACATTCTAACTTCGATTTAAATAAATTTTGAATCATTATTATTTAAAATAAATCATTTTAAATATTCAAAATTCATTAAAATAGCTAAAATAAAAAAATTTAAATTGGTTCTGATTTTTCGGGTTGATACATTCTCCCCCACTTAGAAACTTTTCATCCTCGAAAAGGAAACAACAGTAAAATAGGAAACAAAACGGAAATGCAAAATATTGCAAATGTACTTTGCACCAGAGCTAATCAGAGATATCCACTCTGCACTTGGGATAAGCCTGCTTAATGCTATCTTCGGTCTCCCATGTACAGTCTCTAGGATCTCCGCTCCACTGCACTTTGACTAATTCTCTTGTTTCTTAGAACTCGGATTTCTTTGCCAATAATCTTTACTGACTCTCTTCTCACTGCTAAGCTTGGAGTAATTTCCAAATTTTGTTGCGCTGCTTCTTCCACAACCTATTCTGGATCTTGCACATGCTTTCAAAGTTGAGACACATGAAATACATCATGTACTCCTGACAACTAGTCTGGTAGCTGAACCCTGCAAGCGAGAGTTCCAATCCTTTCGAGAATAGGCAATGGACTAATGAATTTAGGCGCCAACTTTCCGGTCTACCCGAAACGAACAACTCCTCTCAATGGGGAAACTCTCAAGTACACATAATCGCCAACAACAAATTCTAAATCCCTTCTTCTTGAATCTGCATAACTCTTCTATCGACTCTAAGCAGTCTGAAGTCGCTTCTTAATAAAATCTACTTTATTTGAAGCTTCTCAAATCATGTCGGGACCCAATACTAATTGATTGCACGGTTCTACCCAACATGCGGGAGATCTACATGGCCTGCCATACAATGCTTCGAATGGCGACATTTGTAAGCTTGCTTGGTAATTGTTATTATATGAAAACTCAACCAAATGCAAGTGATCTTCCCATGATCTGCCAAAGTCAAGAATAGATTCCCGTAGCAAGTCTTCTAGTATACGGTTCACCCTCTCAGTTTGGCGATCTGTCTGAGGATGATAAGTGGTTTAGATTTAACTTTGTCCTCGGCTCTTCTTGGAATGCTTCCCAAAATTTACTAGCGAATATAGGATCATGATCACTAACAATTCTACTGAAAACTCCATGTAGTCTAACGATTTCTCTAAAATAAAGGTGCGCTAGACTTTGAGCTGTTCTAGTAGATCTGACAGGAATAAAATGAGCGATCTTCGTAAAATGATCTACGATCACCCATATACTATCATTACCTTTCCTGGTTCAGGGTAAGCCATCAATGAAACCCATAGAGATTTGATCCCACTTCCAATTTGGAACCTCTAATGGTTGTAACAAGCCGGCAAGTCTCTATTGATCGCTTTTGACTTGTTGGCAAGTAGAACACCTGCTAACATAAATGGAAATGTCTATTTTCATAGATCTTCACCAGAACGTACGTTTGAGATCATGATACATCTTACTCACCCCTGGATGAATACTAAGCTTGGATTTGTGACATTCATCCATCACTTCTCTTCTGAGCTCGGGAATATTCAGAACACAAATTCAGCCTAACAACCTCAGAACTCCTTTGTTATCAATCCGAAAACTCGAGGGTTCGCCTTCCCAAACTCTTTTACTAATCCTGCGAATAAATTCATCATCTTTCCGAAGAGCAGAGATTTTGTCAATCAATGAAGGCGTAATAATGAGATTAGAGATGATCGCATTCTTTCTGCTAAGCGCATTTACTACAACGTTGGCTTTCCCTGGAGTATACAAAATATCTAGATCGTACGCTGCAAGAAATTCTAACTAACGTTGCTGCCTCAAATTCAAGTCCGTCTGGGTGAACAAATACTTTAATGACTTATGATCTGTATATAACTCGAACTTCTCACCCAAAAGATAGTGCCTCCATATTTTTAAAGCATACATGACGGCTAACAACTCAAGATCATGAGTAGTATATCTCTTCTCATGCGGCTTCAACTAACGGCTAGCATAAGCAACTACTTTGCCTCTTTGCATTAATACCGCACCAACACCTTCAATAGAAACATCTGTATAGACGGTCAAATTTTGATTGCCATTAATAATAGTTAACACTGGAGCAGTAATCAACCTTAGTTTCAGCTCTTGGAAAGCTGCCTCACATTCAGGCGTCCAATTAAACCTTGTATGACTTTTGGTAAGTTTCGTTAATGGACAAGATAGCTTCGAAAAATCTTTAATGAATTTCCGATAATAGCCGGCCAATCCTAGGAAACTTCTGATTTCTGTCGGCGTGCTAGGCTGCTTCCAATCTCGAATGGCTTTAATTTTGCTTGGATCCACTGAAATTCCTTCCTTTGACACTACATGACCGAGGAACTTTACTTCTTCTTGCCAGAATATGCATTTAGAAATTTTGCCCTTTAATACATTCGCAGAATTTCCAAAACATCTTCCAAATGCTTTTCATGCTCGGTAGTTGACTTAGAGAAGATTAAAATGCCGTCAATGAAAACCAGCACAAATTCATTCAAGACATCGCAGAATATTCTGTTCATTAAATTGACAAAATAGGCAGGAGCATTGCATAAGACGAACGACATTACTAACCACTCATAAAATATGTATAGACCTCTAAAAGTTGTCAAAGGAACACATTCTTCGGCAATCCGCAGTTGATGGAAACCTGTAGCTAGGTCCATCCTAGAAAATACTTTCACTCCATTCAAACGATCCAATAAATCATCTATACGGGGCAATGGATATTTATTCTTGAGCGTCTGCTTGTTGAGGTCTCGGTAATCCCCACACAATCTGAGAGCACCGTCTGATTTTGGAACAAACACTACTGTTGCATGCCAATTCGAAAAACTAGGCCTGATCAGACCTTTCCATAAAAGCTGTCGAGTTTGGTTACTCAACTCTTCTTTCTCTTTCCATGACATTCTTCGAATAGGATGCACAACTGGCCTTGCATTTGGAACTAGGTCGATCCTGAAGTCAATTTCTCTTCGCGGCGGTAAGCTATCAACTTCTTCAAACACATCCGCATAATTCTTAATGATAGGAATATCTTCAATAGCAGTAGGAGTAACTTCAAGAGCAGACCAAAATTATCTTCTATTTGAATCTAAGCATATGCATGGTATCGTTATATAGCTTTTAAACTTGATCTTCGCCCTAACAATTTTTTCGGCACACTTAACTTTGGCTGCATACTTGGTCAACCAATCTAATCCAAGTATAATATTGAATCCAGTAAGATTCATAACAATCAAATCAAATGAAAAACGATACTGGTAATAGGAGATGGGCACTCTGCAATACCAACTAAGAACGAGGGAACCCCCAATCGGATTATGAACACTAATGGATTCTTTAAGACATCTTTGTTTTAACTTCAATTTCTCGACCATAATACTTGAAATAAAACTTCGTGAAGCACCCGTATCAAATTGTACTTTAATCGGAATATTGTTGATGGTAAGAGTGCCTTCCATAACATCTGGCCTTTCCTCACTAGTCGAGGATGCTGGAGCTTCTGCCACTTTATTGACTTGAGCCACTTTGGTCCCTTTTAAAAGTTGGCAATCTTTGGCAAGATGACCAGTCTGATGGAAATTATTGCATCCCCTTCTCTCTTGAAACTTTTTATTGGATTTTGATCCAACATTTTTTCATTTCTTCAAAGATTTGCAATTCCTTAACAAATGCCCTCGCTTATTACAGTAATTGCATATGGCAGTCGTTAACGGTTCTTCCTTAGATTTAACCCCTTTCTTATCAGCTTTAGGCTTCTTACTGACTTCAGGCTTCGTACTTGCCTCAGGACTATCAGTTTCAAGCTTCCTTTTGCTGCTAAAGCTGCTTATCTCTTCATCTTCTAAAACACCTTGCTTATCAAGATCCTCATAGCGATAAGCCATTTGTAACATTTTAGAAAAAGGAAGATTCACATGAGTAATTACTCTACTTTCATAATTCGTTTGAAGTCCATTGATAAATCTCAGATTCTTCGTTATATGATCTCGAATTAGTCCTAGGGAAAAGCGAGAAAGTTCATTGAATTTATTCTGATATTCCTGGATGGTCATATCTCCTTGTTTCAGATTGTAAAACTCATTATATAGCCGCTCAGTTGCTTCTGGAGGAATAAATTTTTCTGTGAAAATTTCTTTAAATCTATCCCAGGTAATATTACCTTCTGAAATATCTTTAATAACAGTTTCCCACCAGATTAAAGCTTCGTCTTTAAGTGCCAAAGATGCTATTAGTCTTTTCTGATCATCTCTTAGCCTTAAGCCTTCAAAAATTCTCTCAGAAGAACGCATCCATGCTTGTGTTTCAATAACGGATTCTTTGCCCAAGAATGGTACTCCACCAAGATTTCGATACTTCTTTACTAGAGCTTCTAGATCTGTTTCTGGTTGTGGGAGCATGATTGGCTCATTAGATTGCTGAACCAAAGTATTTCTTCTTCTGTTTCTACCACTCATTTTCTACTATATCTGCAAATAGAAAACAAAGAGTCAGGCCAACAGAAAAGATATTGTAAAGTATAGAGACATATATTTAAATGTAAATGCATCTATTAGGTGTATTTTATTCTGCTCTACTCATTCTAGGACATTACTAGTCCTATCTATGATGAGTCACTCGTCTTAGAATACCGTTGATTCTATTTCTAATGAGTTTGTTAATATGTTATATTCCGGGGCTAAGTTTAACCATTAGCTCTGATACCAACTGTGATGACCCCAAACCCCCATGCCACGGAAGCAAGAATAATCATTGGAATATAACATATAAACAATAGCAGCAGAACAGAAATATAGAATTACACCAGATAAAGTACATCAAAGTTACACTGGAAATAATATTAACATCAGAGTTACACAGCATAATAAGATCATACATAGTACATAATATAGTTTCAGCTTAATATAAAATGTCTGCAGCGGAATTAAACAAAATATATTAAATGAAGTCTGAACAGCATAATAGAAATGATAGGATCCATCTTCAGCTCCATACCTATTCAGAATGAGTCTGCTAAAACCTAAATACATGGTTGCCTTTGTGGAAAAGAGGGCACCCGAGTTTGCAAAGTGAAACAAACTACGAGTCAGTCATAGGACTGGTATGAGAAATCTTACTTAACCTATTTAATAATAAGGCTAATCACGGGACCACACTGCTAACGCGAAAGGGGTTTACTCCATTGGATTACCAGTGCATAAATAAAGTAAATCATTTAAACAACAAAATGTTTTTTAGAAAAATGAAGCCATTATAAGACTCAAGTCCCATCACACAATGCAATGCAAATCAAAGGATAGAGTTTTACCTTATAATGGTCAAATATGCTTGATACGTATAAATCAAATTTGATATTATTATTAGTGTCTATATGTTTCAAAAAATCATTTTCAATTATAATGTGTCAATCATAAACGGCATAGCTACCATATACTATGTCGCCATACTAGTTTTACAATCAAAACTGTAATGTCGTATTGGAAGTTGGATTTCCATCATGAACCAAGGCAAGGGATCATCCTTACTGAATTTGAGACAATCTAGCCCATGTCTCAGGAACATAACGCATCATCCCTTGGACCAGCAGGGTCGGTCCACAAATACTTTAGTGGATTGGAAATTCTTGAACAATACGTTTCCCCGCCCTATGGGGCATAAATAAAGACCCACTAGGGACTCAAATCGAAGGCACCTCATTCCATCATCCACATAAGTAAAAATGTCTGGGCTCCATACCATGACACCACTTTTAGATAGAAAGAAACGTATCTCCTCCATGCTGTCCCCTCCAATTTCTGGCTCATACCGGGGTGTGAGGCTCGCGAATCAACACTATACACAATACTATGCTAATTAAAGCTGTGCTTTGATCATCAACCGCAAGGCTCTGCTTTTCAATAAAAGCCTTGATCATTTGCATCTTGGCATGCCACATTGACAATTCACGCTATGCGAGAGATGTCTATCGATATATAATCTTTGAGCTCGTACGTCTCAGAGAAGGGTGTTAAGCAAGAGAATAAATTCTCCGCCACCAAGCAGATATATACTTAATAGAAATCAATCAGCACAGAATAAAATCCAATGTCAGACATACATCCATTTACAAGTCCGTTCTGGGTCTGAACGAAACCAGAGACACCTTATTCCTCGTTCCATATGTTCATACGGAAGAGAGGTTCATGCATATCCGGACAATCAACAAGTACGTTTGGACAACTACCACTGTAACCCTTTTAAGGCAGCAACTCCAATCAAAGGCATCAGTAGTCGTCCATCTGATGTGAAGATCACCGGTCTTCAACAACCGTCTCCAATATCTTCGACTGCTAACCGTCGTATAATTATTTGAAATGAGAATTAACTCGGCCTTTTCAAATAATTCATGAATATGTATAATTCAAATCCATTCTTTTCATTCCATATCATTTACAATATTTTATAATGATTTATCGCTAATTTTATTTATATAAAAATAGCCCATTTTAATTAAACGACGCTTCAGGTCATTATGTGGCCCTAGCACTGTTTTTATCAAAATTTGAATTACACATTTCTCAAAATCTAACCGTTGGATCTTAGCAAATTTATACCATTGGAAAGATCTTTCCAAAGCAAACCCAACGGTCCCAGTTTTGGGAAAATCCGTCGGTCGGATCTTTTGGTATAATCGTTTAAAGTTATGATTCCAAATCGCAAACTACCACGCGCAATTCGTTTTATATTAATTTATATTTATATATATATATATATATATATGTAAATATAATTCGTTCGACGATTTCAAATTATTTATTCTTTAAATAATTTTGTACACTTCATGCACATGTTAGAAAGAAAATTTTTATCTAACAAAAATATATTTTAACACATGGTTCATTTTTAATGACTCATTCTTACATTAAAAATGTAATTTTCAATGTAAAAACATTTTCATCAAGCAATGGATATTTTTAATGATTCCTGTTTACATTAAAAATGTGATTTTTAATGTTAAAACATTTTAATCAAACAATTCTATTTTTATTGAATCATCCTTTACTTACATTAAAAATGTGATTTTTAATGTAACAACATTTTTGTCAAACGATTCTATTTTTAATAAATCATCCTTTACATTAAAAATGTGAACTCTAATGTAACAACATTTTTTTTATCAAAAATGAATATTTTTAATGATTCCTATTTACATTAAAAATGTGATTTTTAATGTAACAACATATTTTCAAATAATGAATCTCTTTAATGAATCATTCTTTGCATTAAAAATGTAATTTTTAATGTTACAACATTTTTTCAAATATTGAATCTTTTTAATGAATCATTCTTTACATTAAAAATGTAATCTTTAATGTTACAACATATTTTCAAATAACGAATATTTTTAATGAATCATTCTTTACATTAAAAATGTAATTTTTAATGTTACATCATATTTATCATCATTTCTCACATGTAATAAAAATGTAAATTTTTATTGTTAAACTTTTCTATTTCAAACAATGTTTATTTTTCATATTTCTTATATACAATAAAAATATGAATTTTTATTGTTAAACTTTTCTCTCTTTCAAAACAATGGTCATTTTTCATATTTCTTATAAACAATAAAAATATGAATTTTTATTGTTAAACTTTTCTCTCTTTCAAAACAATGAATATTTTTAGTGAATCATGCCTACAATAAAAATGTGATTTTTATTGTTTAACCATTTTAATTCAAACATGAACATTTTCATACGCTATATATATACAATAAAAATGAGATTTTATTGTTTAACCAGTTTATTTTCAAAACATGAATAATTTACATATTCTATATAAATAATAAATATGTGATTTTTTACTGTTTAACAAATTTTATATCTCAAATAATGACCATTTTTCTATTTTCTATATATACAATAAAAATGTAATTTTTATTCTAAATCTATTTTTCTTTTCAACTATGACACTTTTCTATTTTCTATATACACAATATAAATGTAATTTTTAGTGTAAATATATTTTTCTTTTCAACTATGATCATTTTTCTATTTTCTATATATACAATAAAAACATAATTTTTATTTTAAACATATTTTTCTTTTCAACTATGATCATTTTTCTAACATGCAATAAAAATGTGAATTTTTATTTTGTCCAAACAATTTTTATTTCATATATGAATATTTTACAACACATGAAATATTTCAGAAAAAATCGGCATTATAACGGCAGGGTAATTAAAACCAGCATCGTCCCTAGTACAGCTCCTCTGCTATCCTAGGCCTCGCGGCGATACAAGGGTTTTTATTTTCATAATACAATTTATTTTCACAACTCTGTGAATTTTCCGCAATCACAACCAATTTTGTTTCAACCATAATCAATCACACACAGTAGCAATCAATTTCACACCACAATACAAACAAGTCATCCATGGTCTGTGAACGACGGTGTCGGGAGTTACTAAACTCCGTCTGCAACTTAATACAATTTTATTCAATTATTTTTGAATTTAAAAATCTCACTTTTCTTTTTTCCCTTCTAAAATTGTAGAAAGCTCCAAAAATTCTTCGGTCTCTTCTAAAATGTCGTGTACGATGCCACGGTCCCAATGTCTCCTATTTCATCGAATTTCGTTATTGTATCAAAAAGATATGATTTTTATAAATATAACTAGATTTGCAACGCTTTAAAGTGTTATAAACTGTTTAAATTTAAACAGCCGATACCTTTCAGCTTTTCTTCAAAACTAGGTTATGATTTTGTAATCAAACCGTGGAGTATAAAGATGATCGAACTTCGCCATGTGACAGGGCTTGGAAATGCGCGACTGGGGTGGTGGTGTGGTAGGGTGCGACGGCGACATGTGATCTCGGCGACGGTTCGAAACTCGTGAATTCGGGGACTTGGATCTTGTCGATTTCTAAACAATGGATGATGTAATGGGTATGGATTTGAGGCTTGTGGAGAGAACTACAAAATCCTCAAGTGGAACAAGTGATTTCATTGAGTGGATTAGCCGAAATCAAGGAGAGAAGGGAAGAAAGGGTAGCCGCCATCGATTTTCAAAGGATCGGGTTTTTCTGAAAGGGAATATGAATTCCTATTGGTCCATTTTTTTATTTAATTATTTAATCCATTTAATTCTATAAAGGCCCGTTAATTCCTACTAACTCCAAATCCATCCCAACGAATGTCGCCCCTAGCCAAATACCCCTATTCCGGACACAATGGACTAGGTCCCATCAGCCCATTTGATCGTTTCAGCCCATTTTTTTAAAATTAAAATAAGAACCATTTAATTGTTTAATTTGATCTAATATTTTAATTTACTGGGGCCACATACTGACTCCAAATATTACCGAAAAATAAATCTAGCTATGTTTTGACGATATGGTCCTAACAAAATTAGTTTCATCGAATTTGGATACCGTTTGAAAAATGGACTTTTTTTGGTCGATCCAATTCAAACTGAAATTGACAAAACACGTTTTTCTTTTTCCATGCTCACTTATTAATTCCAAAAATTATGGAACTTTAAACCTAGCAATAAATTGACATTTCGGATCCAACCAAAGTGGTTACGTCAAAAACGGAGGTCGTTTGCACAATGGCTATTTTTAAAGGTTATATATTATATTAAATTCCATAGCGACTATTCTGAATATTTAACTGGCCATACCTTTTTATTCCCGTTATGAAATTTCGATTTTTCACATTGTTAGAAAGATATTTTTAAGTAGATTCTAATATTTTTGGTTTTACTAAAATCCGATTTATATTGAATCCTGTACATTCACTTGAAATTTGAAATCGAATTTTCAAACTACCGCGCCATTTCTAACTTCTTTTATAATTAAAATAAATATATACGTTCTAACTTCGATTTAAATAAATTTTAAATCGTTATTATTTAAAATAAATCATTTTAAATATTCAAAATTCTTTAAAATAGCTAAAATAATAAAAAAAAATGGTTTTGATTTTACGGGTTGTTACACTTGATCTCTTCTTTCTTAATTCAAATATTCCATAAACGTCTATTTTAAGCTATCATGTTCGCTTAAAGTCTCTTTTATAACTTTGTTATAAATGCTTGGTTTCAATATAAAACTCATTCATAACTTCTTTTCAAAGCTTAACTAAATTCCATTCCAAAACCGTTCACTTACTTAAATTGATTTCATTTAAGTAGTACTTACTTAAATTAATGATTTACTTCCTCATTTACTGAATAAATATTAAAATTATTTTTCAAAATCTTATTAAAATTAAACAAATTATTCGTTAAATCATCTCGTTAGATTAGTTTAAAACAAACTAATTTAATAATCAATCTCGTTTAAAACGGTTGACTTAGTCAACTCTCCAAACACGGTTATCTCATTAACCAATTCCAATTTGTCCTCCCTTTAAATTAATCAATAATATAATTAATTTAAATAATTCCATTTAATTGTTTTCTTAAAACAATTGTCCAAATCTTAACCGCTTGGTCAATTTCTGTTCATTTGCTTATAAATCTGATTAACGTTAGAATTTTCTTTTATAAAATCATTTAATAATTAATCATAAACTTAAATAATAAATATTTATTTTCTTTTAACATACTTTAATTAAAAATAATATATTTTAAAAACTATCTTAAATTATAAAATAGATTTTATAACTTCACTGTAACACCCAATATTTCATGTTAACATTAAACTAACGAATTGAGGAATAATTAATTTTAAATGTGAGAATAAAGGGAAACGGGTTATGCCATTGTGTTCATCTCGGAATTCTGGTTGAGATAGAGTCCGAGTTTGCGTAAATTGGACTTCGTATGAAGAAGTTATGGCTGTCGGAAGTTTCCAGAAATTCAAATTTAAATTCACCGGGCAGGGCGGGAAATTTCCCACCCTAGGCCAGGTCGACCTTAGTGTCGACCTACCCTATAGGTCGACCTGGGGGTCGACCTACCCCCCTCGGGAAGATTTGAATTAAGCCCAATTCTGAGCTGCTGCTGAGTCATTAGGGCTGAGTTGGCTTTTTGGATGGCTCAGGTTGCTTCTAGGTTGATCGGATGGCCTAAATTAATCCTAATCTCTATATAAACACATGTAGACTCAAAACCTAAACCTAATCAAAATTAGAACCATGGTCGTCATGCTATCACCCCGCAACCTAGAGTAGCCGCCACCAACTAGAAGAAAAGAAAAGCTAATCAACTCAATTCAACTCAAGTCTATAACAACAACAACGAATTAGTCTACTTCAAAGGCGAGCTAATTCAACTACAGAACACAGATCCCAGAACTCAAGACCTTCTTTGAGTTGTGAGTTCGATTTCTTTAATAAGATAATTAACAAGTTAATTAGGTTGAGTTATAATTTGGGTTATATGGCTATGTTTGTGAAACATTGGAAAAATGTGATATTTTGTGAATATATGCTAGTTGTTCATAATGATAGTTTTTATTGTGGATCCCTTTGTATATGCCCAATCACCTAAGTTCAACTTCATTCATGTTTGACATCATTTTATATGCAAGTTTGGGTGTAGATTATATGTTAGTTTCTATGTGATTTGTACACAAGTTTACATGTGAACCAAGTAAAATGACTATATGCAAGTTTAGGTAGAAATTAGATTCACATATATGCAAGTTTACACCTTTAGGTTTAGATCTATGACATACATAGTTTTATGCAAGTTTGTGACTATGGCCTATGCAACTTCGAGTGAAATCTATATTCGTACCTGCAAGTTCACACCTTTAGGTCTATGTTTAGATTCATGACAACACAAAG
The DNA here is from genome assembly GCA_030737875.1 of Allium sativum. Taxonomy (NCBI): domain Eukaryota; kingdom Viridiplantae; phylum Streptophyta; class Magnoliopsida; order Asparagales; family Amaryllidaceae; genus Allium; species Allium sativum. Next base: position 587,187,020 of record CM060913.1, on the reverse strand, counting down.
TTATGCAAGATATGTAGTAATCCTTATTTGTAAGTTATATCCATTTTGCGTGTTATGCAAATTTGCGATGTTTCTTACCTTTTATGTGATTAGACTAATTGATAGTCTAATATATATATATATATATATACGTATATATGTATATGTATATGTCATGATAAGCGAACGAACAACATAGGGACAATAGGGGTAATATTGAATATACAGATATTGAGAATTGGCATGTAATTGCCTTAAAAAGGCATATAAATAATTTGAGGTAATAATTGGTAAAATTTGTATACCTGAAATAAATAGACATAATTTAGGTGACAATTATGGACATGAGTATATTTGGAATTTATTGACAAATTTGAATAGGGATATTAATCCACTTTGGGGTTAAATAAAGATATGTAATAATTAACCGCCTAAGACACGAGGTTAGACTCGTTTATGGTGTAAGACTGCCCGGACCCGCCCGGCAAATCCAGCATCCACAAATGCCAGTCTAATGTGAGAGGTCAAAGGCACGAATTAAATGCGTAACAATTGTAAAGACACGAGGTTAGGCTCGTTTGTGGTGTAAGACTGCCCGGACCCGCCCGGCAAATCCAGCAGCCACAAATGCCAGTCTAATGTGGGAGGTCTTTACAAGGTTACGGTTTTAATGAATTAAGAAACAATTAACCAGATAAACATGTGGTGGGACATGGGGTGTTAAGTGGGTGACTTGGGTGGCATGTGAAATTAAGAGGGTGCCTTGGGTGGCATGTGAAATACGATTAGATGCACTTAACCAAGATTTAAACATGTAAGAAGACATGAATAAGAATGGGGTTAAGTGGGGAAAGCCTTAGAGGGCACCAAGCATAGATGGAAAGCGTGTGTCATGCATGGGGGCCCTTTTCAAACCAGTAACCCATTAAGTATCTTTGTGGGCTCGACCCAAGTCGAGGACGGGGCACGCGTACTGGGTTTGATTGTAAGAGGTCAAAACGGGTTAGCAGTGGCAACGCAAGTCCAACGGGGTCATGTGCGTTTTTGGGCCTGGGCTGATAGGTAAGACGTTGGTGCATCGTGTAGGTATAAGCCGTGCATCTTTAGTGGTATCGGGTTGTCACCTTGGGAAATGATACACCCCACTGTGGGACCAGAACGGGTATCTACGAGTTAGGGAGCCGATCAAATGGGGGTAGTGGGTACTCCTAGTGAAGATGGGGGCAGACGACACCTATGAAGGCAGCTAGGGGTACACGAAACTACCATTATCATAATTAAGTTATGTAGGCGAGATCAACTTTTAGGGTGTTTGGTGTGGTGCAATGTAGTAATTATCTTATAGTGATTAGGTGCGCCTTTAACGTTAACTTTTTTCATCTTATTTCCTTTGTTTACTCTGCCATGCCCATTTGTTCATAGCCATTTCCTTATTTTCCAGCTTATGCCTTATCCGAGTTACTTTAGTGATTATATTGTTAAAGTTATTGCACTCGCCAGACCTTATGTCTGACCCCCTTTGTTTCCACCTCTTTTTTTCCTCCCCCCCCCCCCCACCCAGGTTCTCAGGGTGGGAGTAGTACTAGTAGAGCTTGATTTGGACAGCTTTATCTCTTTCTTTTGGAAGTTGCTTGGATTGCTGAAGTAAAGTTCAGCCAATCATATTTATGGATATTTTATGTTGGGGTTATGTCTTTTATTTTATGTACTCAGAACTTATTTGTCAACATGGATAATAATTGTATTTGGTTTTGTAGTTGGTTTTTGATGTGATGTAACCAAACTATTTTCTCCGCTGCAATAAAAGTGATTTTTATTTTCCAAATACCAATATATTTATTTGTCTTGTTTACTTTTCTGTTCTATACACAATAAATGCTCCACCAAAATTAAGGCATTCCCTTTGTGGGTGACCTTAATGGAGATAGGGTGTCACACATAGTATCAGAGCTGAAGGTTACCAGAACAGATAAGATATTTTGAAAAGCTATTTTTCAAAAAGCATTTTATAAAGAAATACTTTCAAAAATATGTTTTAAGTAAAGTATTTTTAAGAGAAAAGTTTATTTTAAAAACATAACCCCCAAGAGCCATATATATTTCTTTCGAATTCTCCGTTTGAATCTCTTCATTTTCTTTTCAGCATGTCTGGAATTCCCGAGATACCCGAGGGGATACCGATACCAGGATGGTTTAAAAGGTATCTGGAAGCTAGGGCCAATGTCGCAGGCCCAGCAAATGCTCCTCCTCCTCCTCCCCGTGTTGATACTTTCGCAAAGATATGCAAGGACTTTCGGGCAATGGGCGGAAAACCTTTTCACAGGTCGGAGACGTTTGTTGAAGCTCGAAATTGGCTAAAGGAGGTGGAAGAATTGTTTAGAATCTTTGAGGTAGAAGATGGAAGAAAGGTCCAATTAGCTGCCTGGTTAATGAAGGATGAGGCCTCGCTTTGGTGGGAGGTCACTAATGGAGAGCGTCCAGTTGATATATTGCCGGATTTCAGGCGTAGGTTTGAGGCAAAGTTTCTCTCACGGGCCGAAGAGAGTCTGTACATGGAAAGGTTTTTGGCATTGAAGCAGGGAAATCTATCAGTGAAAGAGTACGTCAACAAGTTCAATCAGTTGGTGAGATTTGGCTTGGACTTGGTGAATACACCCGAAAAGAAGGCCCTGAGATTTGTTAAGGGTTTGAACGAGCCGCTACATGGGTTAGCTATGATCCACATCCCTACGGGGGCCACCTTTGAGAGACTGGTTGACATGGTGCTTATGCATGAAGAGGAGAAAGGCGCCAATGCTAATAAGGAATCTGAGAAGAAAGGGGATCAAAAGAAGCCACAACAACAACAACAGAACAAGAAGGGTGGTAAAGACAACAATGGCAAGGGAAATAAAAGACGCTTTAACTGTGGGACACCAGGCCATCTGAGCAAAGATTGTAGGAAGAAGAAGAAGACTGGTTGTTTCCACTGTGGCGAGGCAGGACATCTGTTTAAGGACTGCCTAAAGAAAGGGCAGAGGGCAGGGCCTACCTCTGGAGGGCAGATTCAGGCTCTCATGGCACCAGGGCAGGCAAGGGGGCAGGTCTAGGCTCTCGTGGCCCCACCGCTGCAAGAACGAGGTAGAGCAATTTCCGTTGAAAGTTTAGTTTATCTTTTTGATCATCCTGTTCGCACACTCTTTGATTCTGGAGCATCGCACTCTTTTATATCTACTGCTTTAGTTGAGTCACTACACCTAAATACCAGTATAGTAGAGGATCCCTTAGTTGTTTCAAATCTAATTGGGGGCTCAGCCTATTTGTCGATGATTTGTTTGGATTTGGAAATTTCTATACTTAGCGTTGGGTTTAGATGTGATGCTTATGTTTTGGGCTTCACAGGCTATGGGTTAATTCTGGGCATGGATTAGTTATCCAGTAATGGATCCGTCCTAGATTGTGAAAAGTGAGACGGTAGGCTTATGACTCGCTTGGGCAACACTCTCGAAATCTCTTTTAATCCCATGAATTCTGTTATGCTAAGTTATCTAGAATCGCTTGACGCGTCTGTTGAGAATTTGCAGTCTGTTAGAGTGGTCTGTGAATACTCGAATGTGTTTGAGGAAGTAGAAGGCTTACATCCGAAGCGAGAGATAGACTTCCGCATATACCTAGTTGATAACGCAAAACCCGTTGCTTTACACATTAGACACATGGCTCCAAGGGAGAGAAAGAAGCTTAGCAAGCAAGTTAAGGAGCTGCTAGAAAAAGGGTTTATAAGGCGGAGTATTTCTGAATGGGGTGCTCCAGTGGTGTTCGCAATCAAAGCGGACGGTTCACTTCGCTTATGCATTGATTATAGGGAGCTAAACAAGCTGACCAAAAAGAATAGGCACCCACTGCCAAGAATGGACGATTTGTTTGATTAGCTTGTAGGTGCAACAGTTTTTTCCCAATTAGATCTGGCTACCGGATTTCATCAGCTAAGAATGGCTGAAGATAGCATTGATAAGACCGCATTCAGAACCCCGGACAATTTCTTCGAATGGCTCATCATGCCTTTCAGCTTGACAAATGCACATGCTTATTTCGTCGATTTGATGAATAGAGTGTTCCGGGAATTTCTTACTAAATTTGTGGTGGTCTTCGTAGATGATATTCTGATTTTCTCGAAGAATGAGGAAGAACATGCTTTGCATTTAAGGGAAGTCATGGATACTCTCCGTGCACATCACTTAAAAACAAAATTCTCCAAGTGCCATTTCTGGAGAGAAGAAGTAAGATTTCTTGGGCATGTGGTGTCCAAAGAATGGTTAGCTGTGGACCCCGCAAAAGTAGTTGCGGTCCAGGATTGGAAGGTTCCAAAGAATGCAACCGAAGTCCAAAGTTTTCTTGGACTAGCAGGCTTTTATCGCAAGTTCATTAAAGGCTTTCCGAAAATCTCAGCTCCACTTACAAGGTTAACGAAGAAGAACCTGACTTTCACTTGGGTTGCGAAGTCACTTTCCAACGGTTGAAGAGGGCTCTGACAACAGCCCCAGTGTTGACATTACCAGATGGGAGTAAGATGTTTACGGTATACACAGATGCATGCGGTACGGGACTAGGCGCTATTTTGATGCAAGAAGGGAAGGTAGTAGCTTATGGTGGAAGGCAGTTGAAAGTGCATGAGAAAAACTACCCAACCCACGATTTAGAGTTAGCATCCATCGTTTTTGCGCTTAAGTTTTGGCGCCACTATCTCTTAAGTGAGAAATTTGAATTGTATACTGACCATAAATCGTTGAAGTACCTTTTCTCGTAGAAAGACCTCAATCTAAAGCAGCAACGATGGATGGAGTTTCTTGCCTCATACGACTTTGAGATCACCTATACTCCTGGCAAGGGCAATGTAGTAGCAGACGCCTTAAGTAGAAAGAAGCTGATCTTAAGTCCTCTCTTTGTAGAAAGGAAAAGTTTGGAGTACATAGCAAATTTTGATTTTAAACCCTCTGTTGATTATGTGACTGGCTTGATGGCAATGCTAGAGGTGCGGCCTACTTTGTTGGACTCAATAGGAACCGCGCAACGTGAAGACACTCATCTAGTTGATGTGATAGATAAGCTGATTAGGGGAGGGACTTCTAGTCACCTCAATAGATACTCCTTTGATGATAAGGGTTAGTTAAGATGGAATGGAAGACTATGCGTCCCACAAGCAAGAGATTTGTTGAAGACGGTTCTGGAAGAAGCATACCATTCCAAGATGGCCATACACCCCAGTGGGGACAAGATGTATAAAGATATCAAAAGAGCTTTCTTTTGGAATGGCATGAAGAGGGATGTAGCTGAATTTGTTTCAAAATGCATGATATGCCAGCAAGTGAAAGCGGAGCAGAAGAAGCCTGGTGGTTTGCTTCATCCTCTAGAAGTTCCTCAATGGAAATGGGAAAGCATCTCGATGGACTTTGTTGATGGGTTGCCTAGGTCAAGGAGGGTCAATACCGGTATTTGGGTAATAGTGGACAGGCTCATGAAAAGCGCTCATTTTATACCTGTCAAGAGTAGGAGGACTGCCTCGTCTTTAGCCTCCATTTATCTTAAGGAGATAGTCCGACTCCATGGGATACCCTCCATCATAGTGAGTGATCGAGACCCTATCTTTACAAGCGAGTTCTGGAGGAGTTTGCAAGAGGCTGTAGGCACACAGTTATGTTTAAGCACAGCCTATCACCATCAAACCGATGGTCAGACGGAAAGGGTGAACAGAGTACTGGAAGGTCTTTTGAGACTGTGCATTCTTGAATTTGGAGGATCTTGGGAGGATCATCTCCCTTTGGTGGAATTCGCTTATAACAATAGCTACCAAGCCACTATAGGCATGGCACCCTTCGAAGCTTTATATGGAAGGCCATGTCGATCACCGACTTGTTGGTGGGAGTCCATAGATAAACTTATACATGGGCCGGACATGATTAGAGAGACTTCAGAGAAAGTGGACTTGATACGAAGGAGAATGAAGACTGCCCAAGATAGACAGAAATCCTACGTAGATAAGAGAAGGACCGACCTTGAGTTTGAGGTTGGGGATAAGGTGTTCCTTAAAGTATCTCCTTTGAGGAATGTCATCCGCTTTGGGTCCATAGAAAAGTTGGCACCACGATTCGTAGGACCATTTCCTATCATCGAAAGGATTGGGACGATGGCCTACAGAGTAGAGCTGCCTGAAAGACTGGCTGGAGTTCATAATGTTTTTCATGTCTCTCAGCTACGAAAGTGCTTACATGAGTCGGCAGAAGTTGTGGAGCCAAGCATACCAGAGGAAGTCGAAGTGGAACGAGAAGCGACTGTGAGGAGAGTTCCAACTCGTATCTTGCGGATGGAAGTCAAAAAGCTACGCAACCGTGAAGTTAAGCTTGTCAAAGTTCAATGGAGCGACGGCGAGGAATACACGACTTGGGAGACTGAGGCCAAAATACGTGCAGCCTACCCTTTTCTTTTTGAGGGTACAACTTTGATCTCTTTTTCCTTAAGTTTATTCAAGCTTGTATCTACCTTTTTAGTGTATCTTCTAGGTCATATTCTTTATCCTTAAGTAGAGACCAATGGATGTAAACATGTATTTGAAACATGTTATGATTGATGGATGCTAGTGGATGCTAGTGGATGCAAGTGTTTGCTAGTGGTTGCTCGTGGATGCATATACACACACATTAGGCATTAGATCAGCTCAATCACTTTCATACTGCATATGAATGTGTGGTTATTTAGGTTAATGGATGTATAATGGTTGTGTTATCATATGGATGTTGCATTCGGATGAGTGGTTGTGCATGCATGTAGAAATAATATGTATCATTAGGGATATTTTGCATACATAATGGACGCATGGCACTATCATAATTTGCATTAAGGAGGTCAACTGAATAAGTAGACCGCCTGATTTTGCATTAGATACAGACATGTACACAAACTGTGCATATAAACATGAAAGCATTAGGAGTCTTTTAAGGACAATGGATGCCTTTGTTTGATGGTTGAGTAGATGGACGATTGGACGGTAGGATATGTATTCTTCGTAACTTAAAGATTTCAGGGTCGAAATCCTTTAAGGAGGGCAGAATGTAACACCTCGTGTTTCATGTTAACATTAAACTAACGAATTGAGGAATAATTAATTTTAAATGTGAGAATCAAGGGAAACGGGTTATGCCATTGTGTTCGTCTCGGAATTCTGGTTGAGATAGAGTCCGAGTTTGCGTACATTGGACTTCGTATGAAGAAGTTATGGCTGTCGGCAGTTTCCAGAAATTCAAATTTAAATTCAAAAACGAATTCAGGCTCAGAACCGGGCAAGGCAGGAAATTTCCCGCCCCACGCCAGGTCGACCAGGGGGTCGACCTTATTGTCGACCTACCCTATAGGTCGACCTGGGGTTCGACCTAGGGGTCGACCTGGGGTCGACATAGGGGTTGACCTGGGGGTCGACCTACCCCCCTCGGGCAGATTTGAATTAAGCCCAATTCTGAGATGTTGCTGAGTCATTAGGGATGAGTTGGCTTTTTGGATGGTTCAGGTTGCTTCTAGGTTGATTGGATGGCCTAAATTAATCCTAATCTCTATATAAACACATGTAGACTCAAACCCTAAACCTAATCAAAATTAGAACCATGGTCGTCATGCTATCACCCCGCAACCTAGAGTAGCCGCCACCAACTAGAAGAAAAGAAAAGCTAATCAACTCAATTCAACTCAAGTCTATAACAACAACAACAACAACGAATTTGTCTACTTCAAAGGCTAGCTAATTCAACTACAGAACATAGATCCCATAACTCAAGACCTTCTTTGAGTTGTGAGTTCGATTTCTTTAATAAGATAATTAACAAGTTAATTAGGTTGAGTTATAATCTAGGTTATATGGCTATGTTTGTGAAACATTGGGAAAATGTGATATTTTGTGAATATATGCTAGTTGTTCATAATGATAGTTTTTGTTGTGGATCCATTCGTATATGCCCAATCACCTATGTTCAACTTCATTCATGTTTGACATCATTTTATATGCAAGTTTGGGTGTAGATTATATGCTAATTTCTATGTGAATTTACACAAGTTTACATGTGAACCAAGTAAAATGAGACTATTTGCAAGTTTAGGTAGAAATTGGATTCACATATATGCAAGTTTACACCTTTTGGTTTAGATCTATGACATACATAGTTTTTGCAACTTTGTGACTATGGCCTATGCAAGTTTGGGTGAAAACTATATTCTTACCTGCAAGTTCACACCTTTAGGTCTATGTTTAGATTCATCACAATACAAAGTTATGCAAGATATGTTGTAATCCTTATTTGTAAGTTAGATCCATTTTGCGTGTTACGCAAATTCGCGATGTTTCTTCCCTTTTATGTGATTAGACTAATTGGTGGTCTAATATATATATATATATATATATATATATATCATGATAAGCGAACGAACAACGTGGGGACGATGGGGGTAATATTGAATATACACATATTGAGAATTGGCATGTAATGGCCTTAAAAAGGCATATACAATTAATTTGAGGCAATAATTGGTAAAATTTATATACCTGAAATAAATGGACATAATTTAGGTGACAATTATGGACATAAGTATATTTGTAATTTATTGACAAATTTGAATAGGGATATTAATCCACTTTGGGGTTATAAAGATATGTAATAATTAACCGCCTGAGACACAAGGTTAGACTCGTTTGTGGTGTAAGACTGCCCGGACCCGCCCGACAAATCCAGCAGCCACAAATGAAAGTCTAATGTGTAAGGTCAAAGGCACGAATTAAATGTGTAACAATTGTAAAGACACGAGGTTAGGCTCGTTTGTGGTGTAAGACTGCCCGGACCCGCCCGGCAAATCCAGCAGCCACAAATGCCAGTCTAATATGGGAGGTCATTACTAGGTTACGGTTTTAACGAATTAAGAAACACTTAACTAGATAAACATGTGGTGGGACATGAGGGGTTAAGTGGGTTCCTTTGGTGGCATGTGAAATTAAGAGGGTGCCTTGGGTGGCATGTGAAATACGATTAGATGCACTTAACGAAGATTTAAACATGTAAGAAGACATGAATAAGAATGGGGTTAAGTGGGGAAAGCCTTATAGGGGACCAAGCATTGGTGGAAAGCTTGTTTCGTGCACGGGGGCCCTTTTCAAACCAGTAACCCATTAAGTATCTTTGTGGGCTCGACCCAAGTCGAGGACGGGACACGTGTACTGGGTTTGATTGTAAGAGGTCAAAACGGGTTAGCGGTGGCAACGCAAGTCCAACGGGGTCATGTGCGTGTGTGGGCCCGGGCTGGTAGGTAAGACGTTGTTGCATCGTGTAGGTATAAGTCGTGCATCTTTAGTGGTATCGGGTTGTCACTTTGGGAAATGATACACCCCACTGTGGGACCATCACGGGTATCTACGAGTTAAGGAGCCGATCGAATGGGGGTAGTGGGTACACCTAGTAGAGATAGGGGCAGACGGCACCTATGATGGCAGCTAGGGGTACACGAAACTACCATTATCATCATTAAGTTCTGTAGGTGGGATCAACTTTTAGGGTGTTTGGTGTGGTGCAATGTAGTAATTATCTTATAGTGATTAGGTGCGCCTTAAACGTTATCTTTGTTCATCTTATTTCCAATGTTTGCTCTGTCATGCCCATTTGTTCACAGTCATTTCCTTATTTTCCAGCTTATGCCTTATCCTAATTTCTTTAATGATTATATTGTGAAAGTTATTGCATGCGCCAGACTTTATGTCTGACCACCCTTTGTTTCCACCTCTTTTCTTCCTCCCCCCCCCCCAAGGTGCTCAGGGTGGGACTGGTTGTAACAACCTGGAAAATACGAGCCAATTTAAAAATTTTAAATTGGGTATTTTAAAGGAATTTAGACAATTGAAATAGAATATTTCAATCAAATAATGAATTAGAAATAGTGCGGCAGTTTGAAAATTTGAATTCAAACTTTGACTGACTGTATCGGGTGCAAAATATAACGGATTTTAGTGAAACAAAAAATATTTAAATATGTTTATGAATATCTTTCTAACGAATCTGGAAAATCGAAGTTTCATAGAAGGAATCAAAAGTTATGGCCAAATGAAGTTTCAGAAAGGTCGCTATAGAGAATATATAGCCCTTGAAAATAGACATTTTGCAAACGACCTCGGAATTCGACGAAACCACTTTTGTTGGATCCGGGATATCAAATTATTGCTACACTTCAGATTTCACAATTTTTGAAGCTAGTATGGGAGCGTGGCAGAAGAAAAAGTGTTTGGTTAATTTCTGTTAAATTGGATCGACCAGAAAATGGCCATTTTTCAAACGATCTCAGAATTCGACGAAACTAGTTTTGTTGGGACCGTAGCGTCAAAACATAGCTAGATTTCTTTTTCTGGAATTTTTCAAATCAGTTTGTGGCCCTGGAAAATTGTAACGTACGTTCAAATCGAATATTGAATGTTTTATATTTTAATTTGAAGAATAACTGACTGTATCAGTCGAATTGGCCCATGAAACATATCCCATTGTGTTCAGGATGGGGTATTTAGGTGGGGGCGATGGTCGTTGTGTTTGGATTGGTGTTCGGTTGGAGAAACGCTATTTTAAAAATTTAATAAAGCATGGGCCAATCAGAATTCTCCATTCATAATTTAAAAAAAAACATCAGAAACCCCCATAACCCTCGATCTCGACGGAGGAAAGCAATTCGCCGCTTCCCAGGCAATTTCCGATCGCCACGTTCATCTTCAGCCCCAACCCCAGTTGAACTTTTTGAAGAGCATCCTCCACTCTTCAAATCCATACCAAGAACTCCTCCTATCGTCGACCGTCGCGCCTGAATCACCTCCGCCAAGTTCCGATCTTCCCGCCGTCGCCTGCCTTATCCCGACCACCGAGTTCGACGAAGTGCACCTGCGCAGAAAGCTCTCTCCAAGGCCAACAGCGTTGTACACTCCGATCGTCTTCAAGTGCAACGGTTGGAGCGAAATTTGTAAACCTAGTTTTGAAGGTTCTGAAAGGTATACGGCCTTTATTTTTGAAACTGAAAATAACACTTTTAAGTGTTGCAAACTTTGAAAAATCGTATCTTTATGGTGTGCTAACGAAATTCGATGAAACAGGAAACATCGAGACCGTGTCGACGCTCTCTACAGTCTAGAAGTGTCCGGGGATTTGTCTGAGCTGGCTAGGATTTTTAGAAAGACGACAACCAATGTAAGATTTCTAAACTGAAATGTGAATTGAAATGTGAAGTATAAATTATATAAGCGAAATATAAATTATATACGTGTTGTATACCTCATGTACATGCGTTGTATAAGTTATATGAGCGAAGTATGAATTATACATGCATTGTATAAATGATATGTCTGTTGGAATGGAAATAAAATATATTTATATACGAATATATATATATACTCCCCTCGTCCACAAACCATGGACGATATTTATTGATTGTGAATTGGTGTGAAAAATTTGGTGAATAATGCGAATGGTTGATAGAATTATTTGTGGTTGATGTTGTTTGGTTGTGGTTGAAAAATACCATTTGTGATTGAAACAAATTTGAAATAAATTGTGGAAAAGAAAAATCATACTCGCTTGGATGCGAATTAGATGTATGAAATCCCCATTGTCAAAAACCGCGAGGTTTTAAGGTAGAGCGACGAGCCGTACTCGGGACGGTGTCGGTTTTAACTACCCTGCCATTATGCTGCCGAAATTTTGAGTAATATTCATGTGTTAGAATTATTTTCATATGTTGAAATTATTTTCATGTGTTGAAACTAAAGTCATGTGTTGAAACCATATCTATGTGTGGAAATGCTCATGTGTTGAGAAGTTCATGTGTTGAAAATAAATTCATGTGTTGAATGAATAAAGTGTTTAAACAATAAAAATCACATTTTTATTATATATAAGAAGTAGTTAAAATATTCGTGTTATAAATAAATTGTTTCAACAATAAAAATTACATCTTTATTATATGTACAAACTATATAAAATATCCATGTGTGGAAATGCTCATGTGTTGAGAAGTTCGTGTGTTGAAAAAGGTTCATGTGTCGAATAAAAAGATCGAACAATAAAAATATCATTTTTATTGAGAATATGAAGTGTTAAAACATTCATGTGTTAAATAAATATTTAAGATGATGAAAATACCATTTTTATCATGTATGTGGTTTGCTAAAAATATACAAGTGTTGAAATAAATATTTGTTTACTATGAATATTATTTTTAACATGTATAGGAACTAAATAAAATAGTCATGTGTTGAAATATATTTTAGTTCGCCAAAAATATCATTTTTAAGTGAATTATGAAGTGTTAAAAATAACCATTTGTTCAAATAAATATGCATGAGTTGAAATATTCATTAATTAGCTAATGATGATTTTTTTTGCTTATGTATGCAACATTGGAATGAATGGTAGCGAAAAACCAAATCTAATCAAATATGAAATTGAATGGAAAATGATAAGTGATAAGAATTGCACATACGTACATGCATATTTATTGAACAAGTTATAGCAAAGAGGCTAGATAAGAGGAATAAAATTGTGTGCCTGACAAATAGGTACATGTTTACTGTTTTGCTTGGGTGATGATTTTATGAGCCGATTGGCTAGCCGCTTGGCTTTTTCTTTTCCTTTTTGAGATGAGACGCCCGTGTGGCTATTTGGGAAATTTCCTAGCCCTTCCCGTACAAAGGAGGTTATGGCGAAATTTTCCAAAATTTAAAGGAGTTAGTGAAATATTTGAAGTGAAAACGATATTGAAATCGCCGAATGAACTATATTTATATATATATATATATATATATAATTAAAACGAGTCGAGGCCTGCAGCTCGTGTTTTGAAACCGTGATTTCAAATGATTAGTGCGGGAGATCCGACCATCAGATTTTCCCGAAACCGCAACCGTTGGGTTCGTCTTGGAAATATCTTTCCAACGGCACCAACTTTGTAAAGATCCAACGGTTGGATTGTTTGGAATGTTTAATTCAAATCTGAAGAAAAACAGCGCCAGAATCGATTATATTTATATATTAGTATAATATAAATAAATTGAATTGAATAACGACGCTGTAGTTCGTATTTTGAAATCGTAACTTCAAACGACTAGTGCGGGAGATCCGACCGTCGGATTTTCCCAAAACTGAAACCATTGGATTCGTTTTGAAAAGATCTTTCTAACAATATAAAATTTGTGAAGATCCAACGGTTAGATTTTCAGATATGTGTAAAACAAATTTAGGGAAAAACAGCACCAGTGCCTCGGCACGACCTGAAACGTTGTTTAATTAAATACGACCGTTTTTAAATAAATAAAAATGGCGATATATCATTATAAAATATTATAGGCGATATAGAATAGAAATAAACCGATTTTGTTAGGTTTGCTTGATGTCTGATGGTTGAATGTGTTTGACATAAAAATTATACTAAGGAAATGAAATGTGAATGTTGAATAATTTAACCATGTGAAGAATTGATTTGAAAATCTAAATATACGTGGATTATTTGAAAAGGCCGAGATCATTCTCATTTCAAATAATCGATCGACGTTGAGAAGTCAAAGAGTTGAAGACGGTTCAAGACCGATGATCTTCAGATTGGATGGATGGGCGCTACTGGTGCTCATGATTGGAGTAGCTACCTTGAAGGAGCTGAAGTGGTAGCCGTCCGGACGTATTGTTGATTGTGCGGATATGTGAGGAATATGGTGCCTCCGGCTTCGTTCAAACCCAGAACGAACTTGTAAATGGACTGTGTGTCTGACATTGGATTTTGTTCTATGCTGATTGATCTCTATTAAATATATATCTGTTTGGCGGCGGAGAATTTATTCTCTTGCTTAACGCCCTTCTCTGAGACGTACGAGCTCAGAGGTTATATATCAATAGAAATCAGTCACATGTAGTGAATTGCCTGTGTGGCACGCCTAAGTGGGACATGATCAAGGCTTCTGTTGCAAAGCAAAGTCTTGTGGTTGATGATCAAAGCATGGTCTATGTGACGTAGCTTTGTGTATAGCGTGGATTCACGAGCCTCACATCTCGGGATGAGTCAAAAACGGGATAGTGATTGCAGGAAGAACACGACGTTTCTTTCTAGCAATGGTGGTGTCAGTGACTTACCAGCTCTGACATTTATATATACTTTTCACCTGTGTGGATGTCGGAATGCAAGGCGCCTCGATTATAGGTTGTAAGGACCAGGAAACGTGTGTTCAGGAATTGCCAATCCTCAAAAGTAAGAGAGGACCGGCCCTGAAGATCCAAGGATCGCTGTGTGTGGTCCTGGGACATTTGCTAGAGTGTCTCGAACGGAGAGGAGCTTGCCCCTTGCCTCGACTCATGATGGAATCCAACTTCCAATACGAAATTGCGGATTTGATTGTATTACTAGTATGGTGACATTATATATGGTACCCATGCCGTCTATGATTTATATTTATGATTTAATTTGCTTTTGAAACATATATGCACTAGTAATAATATGAAACACTTTGGTTTTATATGTATCAAGCATTTCTTAGCCATTATAAGGTAAAACTCTATCCTCCGGCTTGCGTTGCATTGTGTGATGGGACTTGAGTCTTATAATGGCTTCATTTTTATAAAAAGCATTGCGATGATTTAATAATTTACTTTATTTCATGCACCAGCAATCATTGGAGTAAACCCGTTCCGCTAAAGTGGCGTGGTCCTTTGATTTTCCTTATTGTTGTTGTATAACTAGTTAAGTAGATTTCTCAAACCAGTCCCATGATTGACTCGTAGTTTGTTTCACCTTCCAAACTCGGGTGCCCTTATTTTCACACGTGCAACCTAGTACCAGGTAGCTGGCGTATTTTGGCTCGGCACCGCAGCAGAGGTGCACTTTTTGGCTCGTGGCGAGGCTTGACTACACCGTGGTGACTATGATTTTTCCGCCATTATTGTATATGTATATGATTCCGCCTCAGGCGATGTAGACTGATGTTTCATTTATGTACTCTTTATATATGTGATTCCGCCATAGGCGATGTAGACTGATTATATACTATTTTGCACTAAGTTGTATCCTGCACCGTGCTATCTGATGTGGTGATATATATATATGATTTCGCTGCCATATTTGTGTAAATTATTCTATTTGTTGTTTATGCTATTATCTGTACTCTGCTAATGATTATTTATGTGTTATATTTCAATGATTATCCTTAACACCGTCGTACAGGGTTTTGGGATCGTCACAAGTGGTATCAGAGCTTTGGTTAAACTTAGTTCTTGAATTTAACACATTAAACACCTCGTCAGAATAGAATCAGTAGTATTCTAAGGCGAGTAGCTCATTAGAGATAGGACTAGTAATGTCCTAGAATGAGCTAAGCAGAATAGCAAAAATAATTTTGATCAGTACATCGTTGTCTTTCCTTAAGTTCTTCTGCTTTATCATATAATAAAATTATCGTTTCTGTGGGCTGACTCTTTTCTTGCTTATACAGAACTTGAACAATGGCTAATCGAGCAGCAACAGGTAGAGGAGGCCGAGCTGGCCGTGGCAGAGGATGAGGAGAAGCCCCAGCTGAAGATGGACCATTAATACAACCCCTAGCCGCTCAGCCATTCGAGCTCGACGGAGTGGCTAAAAGGTACAAGAAGCTAGGAGGCAAAACCTTCTCTAGAATGGGCACTGTGATTGAGGCCTTGGCATGGCTGAAAACATGCGAAAAGATATTAGGAGGCATGAAGCTGGGTGATCAAGACAAAGCATTCATGGGTGCCTGGCTTCTGCAAGAAGAAGCAGAAGTATGGTGGGAAGCCCTTACCGTAGAGAACAGAAATGCAGGCAGAACATGGGATGAATTCAAGGATTTGTTCAAAGAAAAGTACGTCCCAGAGCAAGCCATTGAGCGCATGCACGACGAATTTGCAAACCTCCAGCAAGGAGATCTCTCTGTGCAAGACTACCTGAACAAGTTTACACAGTTATCCCACTACGCACCAGAGCTCATTGCGACCGCTAAGTCGAAGAACAAGAGATTCATCCTCGGGCTAAAGCGTAAGTACCAAGACAGGGCAATGGCCCACATCAAGCTGGCATTTTCTGAATTAGTGGAGATGGCATGCAATTATGAGGACCTGGATCAAAGGAACCTTGATCTGGACCGGGCTAAGAGCCAAGCAGGGAATAAACGCAAGCCCGCTACGAATCAAGCGGACTCAAGCAACGCGGCGTCCACGAATCAGCAGACTAGCAAGCTGCCAAAGGGAAGCTGCTACAATTGTGGCAAGGTGGGGCACTACTCTAATGTTTGCACAGCCCTGAAACGGTAGAAGACCAACTCTCAAGGTTCAAGCCAGAGCTCTCAGAACCCTCGTTCATGCTTTAACTGCCGCAAAACAGGACAACTTGTTAGAGATTGTCCCTTGCTTAAGAAGGCGGAGGTTGCTCATGTGTATGACGGGGCGGACCCGCCAGCTATTACTGATGGATCAGGTAAACCCGATGTTTTGGGAGGTACCCTTACAATTAAAAATATTCCTTTTTCTGTATTATTTGACACGGGTGCATCACGTAGTTTTATTGCAAGTAACACAGTTCACAAATTAAAGTTAAAACAAAGAAAGCTTAAAGAATTAGTAAAAGTTCATAATCCGATAGGGGGTTCTATTATTCTCAGTTCATATTGTAGAGTGCCAGTCTCTTATTCGACCTATAAGTTTTCTTTTGATTTGATTACCATGGATTTTCCCGAATTCGATATCATTCTTGGGCTAGATTGGTTAACGAAATACGTAGCCGAAGTAAAGTGTGCGGAAAGAATAGTAAATATTAAAACGAAGCTTGGATATATTACTGTACCATGCCATGATTGGAATCCAGATAGAAAGTAATTTTGGTCTGTGCTAGAAGTTATTCCGACTTCCTTAGAAAAGATTCTTGTCCTTAGAAAGTATGCGGATGTGTTTGAAGAAGTCGAAAACTTACCTCCGCAAAGAGAAATAGAATTTAGAATCGATTTAATTCCAAATGCCAGACTAGTGGTACATCCAATTCGAAGAATGACTCCAAAAGAAAAAGAAGAATTAGGCGATCAAACGCGTCAACTGCTATGGAAGGGTCTGATCAGACCTAGCTTTTCTAGTTGGGGTGAAGCTGTAGTGTTTGTCCCTAAGTCAAACGGTACTCTCTGATTGTGTGTTGATTACCGAGACCTCAACAAACAGACGCTCAAAAACAAATACCCGTCACCCCGCATCGATGATTTGTTAGACCAAATAAATGGGGCGAGAGTATTTTCCAGAATGGACCTAGCTACAGGTTTCCATCAACTGAGAATTGCCGAAGAGTGTGTTCCTTTGACAGCTTTCAGAGGTCCAGACATATTTTATGAATGGTTAGTAATGTCGTTCGGCCTATGCAATGCTCCAGCATACTTCGTCAATCTAATGAATAGAGTGTTCAGGGGAGTTCTGAATAAATTTGTCCTCGTATTCATCGATGATATTTTAATCTACTCCAAATCAAAACATGAGCATGAAAAACATTTAGAACAAGTATTGGAGATTCTGAGAAAGAACGTCTTCAAAGCCAAATTATCTAAATGTGTCTTCTGGCAAGAAGAGGTGAAGTTCCTTGGCCATGTAGTGTCAAAGGAAGGAATTTCTGTAGATCCGAGCAAAATTACAGCAATTCAAAACTGGAAACACCCTACTACACCCACAGAGGTCCGAAGTTTTTTGGGGTTGGCTAGTTATTATCGAAAATTCGTTAAGGGTTTCTCGAAGATATCCGGCCCATTAACAAAGCTTACGAAGAAGCAAGAGAAATTTAAGTGGACTTCCAACTGTGAGGAAGCTTTCTAGGAATTGAAATCGAAATTGACAACCGCTCCAGTACTAACCATTATCGATGGCAATCAGGATTTGACGGTTTGGACGGATGCTTCTATTAGGGGTCTTGGTGCAGTATTAATGCAAAGAGGCCAAGTAGTCGCTAATGCAAGCTGCCAGCCGAAACCGCATGAGAAGAATTATATAACTCATGATCTTGAGTTGCTAGCCATCGTTTTTGCTTTGAAAATCTGGAGGCATTACTTATTGGGTGAGAAATTTGAATTGTTTACAGGTCATCAATCATTAAAGTATTTGTTCACCCAGAAAGATCTGAACTTGAGACAGCAGCGTTGGCTAGAATTTCTTGCAGCATATGATCTAGATATCCTGTATACTTTGGGGAAAGCCAACGTTGTAGCTGATGCGCTTAGTAAAAAAACCGCAATCATTGCTAATCTTATAATTACGCCTGCAATGATTGATAAAATATCTACTCTCCAGAAGAATGATCACTTCGTTCAAAGGATCAGAGGGAGAATACAGAAGGGCAAGCCCTCGAGTTTTCAAGTGGATAAAGAAGAAGTTCTGAGATTGAAAGGGAGAATCTGTGTTCCCAACATCCCAGAGCTGAAAAGAGAGGTGCTTGATGAATATCATAAATCCAAGCTTTGCATCCATCCTGGGGTGAGTAAAATGTACAACGATATCAAGCGCACTTTCTAGTGGAAGGCGATGAAGAGAGACATTTCTTTATATGTTAGCAGGTGCCCTACTTGTCAATTAGTCAAGAGGGACCAACAAAAGCTAGCCGGATTATTGCAACCGTTGGAAGTCCCAGGTTGGAAATGGGAAAAGATTTCCATGGATTTTATAGATGGTTTGCCCCGAACCAAGAAAGGTAATGACAATATTTGGGTGATCGTAGATCGCTTCACGAAGACCGCCCATTTCATACCTGTCAGATCTAATAGAACCGCTCAAAGTCTAGCACAGATTTATTTCAAAGAAATTGTTAAGCTGCATGGAGTTCCCATCAGCATAGTCAGTGATAGAGACCCAATATTTTCTAGCAAATTCTGGGAGGCATTCCATACAGAATTGGGAACAAAACTAAACATGAGCACCGCTTATCACCCTCAGACAGATAGCCAAACTGAGCGTGTGAACAGAATTTTAGAAGATTTACTACAGGCTTGTATTATTGATTTTGGCGGGTCATGGGAAGATCACTTGCATTTGGCAGAATTCTCATATAACAACAGCTATCAAGCAAGTTTGGAAATGTTGCCATTTGAAGCATTATACGGTAGACCGTGCAGATCTCCCGCATGTTGGGTAGAACCTGGCAACAGACTTGTATTGGGACCTGATATGATTCGAGAAGCATCTGATAAAGTTGATTTCATCAAGAAACGATTGAAAACCGCACAAAGCTGACAGAAAAGTTATGCAGACTCTAGAAGAAGAGATTTGGCATTCGCCGTTAGTGATTATGTTTATTTGAAAATTTCTCCGATAAGAGGAGTGATCCGATTCGGTAAAACTGGGAAGTTGGCGCCCAAATTTATTGGTCCATTTCCTATACTTGAACGGATTGGAACTCTTGCTTATATGATTCAATTACCTGATTGGTTGCCTGGAGTGCATAATGTGTTTCATGTATCTCAACTTAGAAGACATGTGCATGATCCGGATCTTGTTGTAGAAGAAGCAGCGCAACAGGACTTGGAAATTACTCCAGAATTAGCAGTCAGAAGAGAGCCGTTAAAGATTGTTCGCAAAAAAACTAAAGAGCTAAGGAGCAAGAAGGTTCATTTAGTTAAAGTGCAGTGGAGTAGTGATCCTAGAGACTGTACTTGGGAGACTGAGGAAAGCATTAAGCAAGCTTACCCCAAATGCAGAGTGGACCTCTCTGACTAACTCCGTGCAAGGTACCTTTACAATACTTTGCATTTACATTTTTGTTTCCTACTGTATTGTTGTTTACTTTTCGGGGACGAAAAGTTTTAAGTGGGGGAGATTGTAACAACCCGGAAAATACGAGCCAATTTAAAAATTTTAAATTGGATATTTTAAAGGAATTTAGACAATTGAAATAGAATATTTCAATCAAATAACTAATTAGAAATAGTGCAGCAGTTTGAAAATTTGAATTCAAACTTTGACTGACTGTGCCGGGTGCAAAATATAACGGATTTATTGAATCCAAAAATATTTAAATCTGTTTATGAATATCTTTCTGACAAATCTGAAAAATCGAGGTCTCATAGCGGGAATCAAAAGTTATGGCCAAATGAATTTTCAAAAAGGTCGCTATAGGGAATATATAGCCCTTGAAAATAGACATTTTGCAAACGACCTCGGAATTCGACGAAATCACTTTTGTTGGATCCGAGATGTCAAATTATTTCTAGGTTTCAAATTTCACAATTTTTGAAGCTTATATGTGAGCGTGGAAAAAGAAAACGTGTTTGGTTAATTTCTGTTAAATTGGATCGACCAGAAAATGGCCATTTTTCAAACGATCTCAGAATTCGATGAAACTAGTTTTGTTGGGACCGTAGCGTCAAAACATAGCTATATTTATTTTTCTGGAATTTTTCGAATCAGTTTGTGGTCCTGGCAAATTGTAATGTACGTTCAAATCAAATATTGAATGTTTTATATTTTAATTTGAAGAATAACTGACTGTAACAGTCGAATTGGCCTACGAAACATATCCAATTGTGTTCGGTATGGGGGTATTTAGCTAGGGGCGACAGTCGTTGGGTTTGGATTAGTGTTTGGTTGGAGAAACGCTATTTTAAAAATTTAACAAAGCATGGGCCAATCAGAATTCTCCATTCATAATTTTAAAAAAAACATTAGAAACCCCCGTAACCCTCGATCTCGACGGCGGAAACCACTTCGCCGCTTCCCAGGCAATTTCCGATCGCCACGTTCATCTTCCGCCCCACCCCCAGTTGAACTTTTTGAAGAGCATCCTCCACTCTTCAAATCCGATCTTCCCGCCGCCGCCCTGCCTTATCTCGACCACCGAGTTCGACGAGGTGCACCGATGCAGAAAGCTCTCTCCAAGGCCGATAGCATGGTACCCTCCGATCGCCTTCAAGTGCAATGGTTGGAGCGAAATTTGTAAACCTAGTTTTGAAGGTTCTGAAAGGTATACGGCCTTTATTTTTGAAACTGAAAATAACACTTTTAAGTGTTGCAAACTTTGAAAAATCGTATCTTTATCGTGTTCTAACGAAATTCGATGAAACAGAAAACATAGAGACCGTGTCGACGCTCTCTACAGTCTAGAAGTGTCCGGGGATTTTTCTGAGATGGCAAGGATTTTTAGAAAGACGACAACCAATGTGAGATTTCTAAACTGAAATGTGAATTGAAATGTGATGTATAAATTATATATGCGAAATATAAATTATATACGTGTTGTATACCTCATGTACATGTGTTGTATAAGTTATATGAGCGAAGCATGAATTACACGTGCATTGTATAAATGATATGTGTGTTGGAATGGAAATAAAATATATTTATATACGAATATACATATATACTCCCCTCATCCACAGACCCTGGACGATATTTATTGATTGTGAATTAGTGTGAAAAATTTGGTGAATAATGCGAATGGTTGATAGAATTGTTTGTGGTTGATGTTGTTTGGTTGTGGTTGAAAAATACCCATTTGTGATTGAAACAAATTTGAAATAAATTGTGGAAAAGAAAAATCATACTCTCCTGCATGCGAATTAGATGTATGAAATCCCCATTGTCAAAAACCGCGAGGTCTTAAGGTTGAGCGAGGAGCAGTACTCGGGACGGTGCCGGTTTTAACTACCCTGCCATTATGCTGCCGAAATTTTGAATAATATTCATGTGTTAGAATTATTTTCATATGTTGAAATTATTTTCATATGTTGAAACTAAATTCATGTGTTGAAACCATATCCATGTGTAGAAATGCTCATGTGTTGAGAAGTTCATGTGTTGAAAATAGATTCATGTGTTGAATGAATAAAGTGTTTAAACAATAAAAATCACATTTTTATTATATATAAGAAGTTTGTAAAATATTCGTGTTATAAATAAATTGTTTCAACAATAAAAATTACATCTTTCTTATATGTACAAACTATATAAAATATCCATGTGTGGAAATGCTCATGTGTTGAGAAGTTCGTGTGTTGAAAATGGTTCATGTGTCGAATAAAAAGATCGAACAATAAAAATATCATTTTTATTGAGAATATGAAGTGTTAAAACATTCATGTGTTGAATAAATATTTTAGATGATGAAAATACCATTTTTATCATGTATTGGTTTGCTAAAAATATACAAGTGTTGAAATAAATATTTGTTTGTTATGAATATTATTTTAACATGTATAGGAACTAAATAAAATAGTCATGTGTTGAAATATATTTTGGTTCGCCAAAAAAATCATTTTTAAGTGAATTATGAAGTGCTAAAAATAACCGCTTGTTCAAATAAATATGCATGAGTTGAAATATTCATTAATTAGCTAATGATATGATTTTTTTTGCTTATGTATGCAACGTTGGAATGAATGGTAGCAAAAAACCAAATCTAATCAAATATGAAATTGAATGGAAAATGATAAGTGATAAGAATTGCACATATGTACATGCATATTTATTGAACAGGTTATAGAAAAGAGGCTAGAGAAGAGGAATAAAATTGTGTGCCCGACAAATAGGTACATGTTTACTGTTTTGCTTGGGTGATGATTTTATGAGCCGATTGGCTTTTTCTTTTTCTTTTTGAGATGAGACGCCCGTGTGGCTATTTGGGAATTTTCCTAGCCCTTCCCGTACAAAGGAGTTTATGATGAAATTTTCCAAAATTTAAAGGCGTTAGTGAAATATTAGAAGTGAAAACGATATTGAAATCGCCGAATGAACTATATTTATATATATATATATATATATAAAATTAAAACGAATCGAGGCTTGCAGTTCGTGTTTTGAAACCGTGATTTCAAACGATTAGTGCAGGAGATCCGACCATCGGATTTTCCCGAAACCGCAACCGTTGGGTTCGCCTTGGAAATATCTTTTCAACGACACCAACTTTGTAAAGATCCAACGGTTGGATTGTCTGGAATGTTTAATTCAAAACTGAAGAAAAACAGCGCCAGAATCGATTATATTTATATATTAATATAAATATAATTAAATTAAATCGAATAACGACGCTGCAGTTCATATTTTGAAATCGTAACATCAAACGACTAGTGCGGGAGATCCGACCGTCGGATTTTCCCAAAACTGAAACCATTGGATTCGTTTTGAAAAGACCTTTCTAATGATATAAAATTTGTGAAGATCCAACGGTTAGATTTTCAGATATGTGTAAAACAAATTTAGGGAAAAACAGCGTCAGTGCCTCGACATGACCTGAAACGTCGATTAATTAAATACGGCCGTTTTTAAATAAATAAAAATGGCGATATATCGTTATAAAATATTATAGGCGATATAGAATAGAAATAAACCGATTTTGCTTGGTTTGCTTGATGTCTGATGGTTGAATGTGTTTGACATAAAAATTATACTAAGGAACTGAAATGTGAATGTTGAATAATTTAGCCATGTGAAGAATTGATTTGAAAATCTAAATATACGTGGATTATTCGAAAAGGCCGCGTTCATTCTCATTTCAAATAATCGATCGACGGTGAGAAGTCGAAGATTTGAAGATAGTTCAAGACCGACGATCTTCACATTGGATGGATGGGCGCTACTGATGCTCATGATTGGAGTAGCTACCTTGAAGGAGCTGAAGTGGTAGCCGTCCGGACGTATTGTTGATTGTGCGGATATGCGAGGAATATGGTTCCTCCGACTTCATTCAAACCCAGAACGAACTTGTAAATGGACTGTGTATCTGACATTGGATTTTGTTCTATTCTGATTGATCTCTATTAAATATATATCTGTTTAGCGTGGAGAATTTATTCTCTTGCTTAACGCCCTTCTCTGAGATGTACGAGCTCAGAGGTTATATATCGATAGAAATCAGTCGCATGGAGTGAATTGCCTGTGTGGCACGCCTAAGTGGCATATGATCAAGGCTTATGTTGCAAAGCAAAGTCTTGTGGTTGATGATCAAAGCATGGTCTGTGTGGTGTAGCTTTGTTTATAGCGTGGATTCGCGAGCCTCACACCTCGGGATGAGTCAAAAAGGGGATAGTGATTGCAGGGAGAACACGACGTTTCTTTCCAGCTATGGTGGTGTCAGTGACTTACCATGCCTGACATTTATATCTATTTTTCACCTGTGTGGTTGTTGGAATGCGAGGCGCCTCGATTATAGATCTGTAAGGACCGGGAAACGTGTGTTCATGAATTGCCAATCCTCAAAAGTAAGAGAGGACTGGCCCTGAAGATCCAAGGATCGCTGTGTATGGTCCTGGGACATTTGCTAGAGTGTCTCGAACGGAGAGGAGCTTGCCCCTTGCCTCGACTCATGATGGAATCCAACTTCCAATACGAAATTGCGGATTTGATTGTATTACTAGTATGGCGACATGATATATGGTACCCATGCCGTCTATGATTTTATTTATGATTGAATTTGCTTTTGAAACATATATGCACTAGTAATAATATGAAACACTTTGGTTTTATACGTATCAAGCAATTCTTGGCCATTATAAGGTAAAACTCTATCCTCCGGCTTGCGTTGCATTGTGTGATGGGACCTGAGTCTTATAATGGCTTCATTTTTATAAAAATCATTGCGATGATTTAATAATTTACTTTATTTCATGCACCAGCAATCATTGGAGTAAGTCCGTTCCGCGAAAGTGGCGTGGTCCTTTGATTTGCCTTATTGTTGTTGTATAACTAGTTAAGTAGATTTCTCATACCGGTCCCATGACTGACTCGTAGTTTGTTTCACCTTGCAAACTTGGGTGCCCTTATTTTCACACGGGCAGCCTAGTACCAGGTAGCTGGCGTATTTTGGATTGGCACCGCAGCAGAGGTGCACTTTTTAGCTCATGGCGAGGCTTGACTACACCGTGAAGACTATGATTTTTCCACCATTATTGTATATGTATATGATTCTGCCTCAGGCGATGTAGACTGATGTTTCGTTTATGTACTCTCTATATATGTGATTCCGCCACAGGCGATGTAGACTGATTATGTACTATTTTGCACTAAGTTGTATCCTGCACTGTGCTCTCTGATGTGGTGATATATATATGATCCCGCTATCATATTTGTGTAAATTATTCTATTTGTTGTTTATGCTATTATCTGTACTCTACTAATGATGATTAATGTGTTATATTCCAATGATTATCCTTAACACCGTCGTACGGGGTTTTGGGATCGTCACACTAGTACTAGTGGAGCTTGATTTGGACAGCTTTATCTCTTTATTTTGGAAGTTGCTTGGATTGTTGAAGTAAAGTTCAGCCTATCTTATTTATGGCTAGTTTATGTTGGGGTTATGTCTTTTATTTTATGTACTCAGAACTTATTTGTCAAGATGGATAATATGTGTATTTGGTTTTGTAGTTGGTTTTTGATGTGATGTAACCAAACTATTTTCTCCACTGCAATAAAAGTGGTTTTTATTTTCCAAGTACCAATATATTTATCTGTCTTGTTTACTTTTCTGTTCTATACACAATAAACGCTCCACCAAAATTAAGGCATTCCCTTTGTGAGTGACCTTAATGGAGATGGGGTGTCACATTCACTTTTATCGATTCACCTGACAGTAAATCCGTATTTGGAAAACGATTGATTTATCGGTCATATACTGCCAATTACTCAACCAATATTACCTACTAGTTAAAACAAAACAAATGTTGAATCCCAGGTCAATGATCAACAATCAAATTAATCATCTAATCAGAACAGTTCATATAATGATAATATGAAAATAAATATCGTTAAATATATTTGAGGAATCCCATTCCTCTAACCTATTCTTCCCTGTATCCAAATATGTTATCTAAAAATAATCATTCAATTCACATAAATAATGGTTCCATAACAGTCAATAACGACAATTCAATATCAACCAATTCATTTCACATAACCATAAAAATTCACACAAATTCATTAAATTAAACACGTTTATTTTATAAATGTGACCAATAATGTAAGTTACCTTACTTGGAACAAATCGTTTAAAATCAAGATTTGGTGTTTCACTTAAATTAAACAACGCCTAATTTCAGAAACTAAATCAATGTATGAATATATAAATAACAAACAATCAACCATTAGCAACCATAACACATAAAATAAAAACCCGACTTATATAAAATATAAATGGGGAGAACTGAGTGAGTTCAACTCACCTTGTTTTGATTCGCGGTTAAAACAGTTCACTTCAGTTAAATTAAACAAGTGTTTAATTTAACTGAAAATCACAATTAATTCCAATATCGTCCAGTTCTATTCCAGTCAGTCCCAAAGTACAGAGTTCCTCCATATGGCACCAACGTCTTTGGCCTAGTCCAATTCTGGTAATGTTTGCACGACATAAAAATATTATGATCATATGATTTTATTATACTATTACTGTTCTTAATTAATTTATTAATTATTGATTAGTATAAACTAATTACATTGATGATTATTACGGTTGATCAATTCCTATTTCGAACTTCCATCTGGTTCTCGCGTTCAAGAACTCAGGCATTTCCCAAAGCCCGATACAAAAATGACGATATAGTTAATTACTCAACTAATTTATCTCAAACGTTATTTACTTAGCCAAACCAAATTATAGTTAAAACTTAATTACATAAAACACGACCGACCCTCTCTATTTAGTTTCTTTCCAAAAATCACTATTCAGAAAATTGGCTCCATCTCTTTCAGTTATTTCCGTCCGTTTGCAATTCGATACCAAGAAAATCTGTAACGATTCATGGTTTAATATCATAATTTAATTAACTAAAATTAAGTCCTTAACCACTCTATTAATAAAAGCTAATTACGTTTTAAAGGTATAAACAGTGGCCAATTTTACTTCTTCCTGTAAGCCCAACTCACGATATTTTCTGTTTCTTCCTTTACCTGACACTATGCCGTCGAAAGCCATTCATCCCACTCCATTTCATTCCACCGCAAGTTTTCGCTAAACGGATATTCTATTAAATTAGAAAACCGTTAACACGAAATATCGTGATAATATCGCAAGCGCACGGCGTACAATCGTAGTACGTGGCGAATAGGGGTCGATTCGCAGGGAAAGAATTTATTCTAATCTTACTCAATCAAATTAAACCGAGGGCGAGTGAACTTGTTAACTATAAACTAAAAGAAAACTAACAATGTTAAATGAATACGAATATGAGACTAGGAGACAATTTAGTAGTAGATTCACTATTAACATCAATCTAATTAACATAAAAAATGGTTCTAACTCTCTTTAATAACTAACACATTAAGTGTTGTATTCATACAAGCATGATTTATATGCTAGAAAATTCAAGCTATATAAATCATCAATTTTCAATACGAACTTAAAGCCCTAATTATCACATAGAAAATAATATTTCTAATATGAATTAGATTGTGATAAAGTATGATTCTATTAATGATACGAGTATAACACATTTGGGAATAATCAATCAGCATGTGCTATCAATTTTCACCAAATAAAATCTTTACTTTATCGCTATCCAGTTATAGATTAAGCTCAAATAAGAGAGTTAGAAACAAGAAATTCTTATGTTAATTATTCATGAATCATGAGAGCTTCACCACCCCTAAATTGAAGGTGTTTAGTTACTCATAATGGATTCAATGATAACATACACTACAACAAAATGACCCTATTACAACGGTGGAACACCGTTGTAATATACATTTTACAACGGTGGGCAAACCGTCGTGTATTAAGAAGTTGTAATAGACTAATATCTATTACAACTTTTTTGCACTGTTGCAACACCGTTGTAATATGTATATTTTACAACTTTTTTCCACCATTGTAATAAACTTTATTACAACAGTTATGCACCATTGTAATAAAATCTACTACAACTGTTATGCACCATTGTGATTGACATTTGGATTTTAAAAAATAAACATTTTTTGCAACTGAAAAGAACAATACGCTAAATATAGCAATACTCCATAAGCAAATCCGATATTACAGTTATTTGCAAACTAATTTATTAAAATACTCAAATATTCAGTATTACAAACAATAAGTTTTACACAACATCTTTAATGACCCGGATTTTTGACGGTGTAATAATTAACTTATTTAATTATTTAAATAACGAGTATATTATTTAATCGACGATATTAGAACGTATAATTATATTATAATTAAAATCGAGCTTGAAATGGCGCTGCAGTTCGTAAATTGGCGATTCGAACTTCAACTGAACGTACAGAGTTTGTTTTAAATCGGATTTTTGTGAAACAAGAAACGTGTGGAGCTGGTGGAGTATATCTTTCTAGTGGAAGAGAAAAACCAGGATTTCGTCGTGTAGATTTTGAGATATGTCCAAATCAAAATCTAAAATAGTCGCTATAGAACCGTTTATCGACCGTATCGGTTTATTCGATATAACTAGAGATCGGGTTTGAATTTAGACAAGGTTCTTTTGGGACGTAGTGATAATTTAATTTTTAGAATTTTATGGTAATTTTTAATTAATTAAATAAGCAACTTTTTATTTGGAGTATTTGCCACCCTGTATTGACATTTCGGGGTTTCACAATATGAGTTCATCTACCGGTATTATTACATTTTTGGGACCAGAGCACATCACTCATTTCAATGGTATTTTTGTTTCTGTCCATAACAGTCCCTACATGAACAGAATATTTCATAGTAGGGTACGCTATGTTTTTAACTTAAAACAAACTAAACTAAATGGTTAACTGGTCAAACGAACTCAAAATTCAACGAAACAAGTTTCATACGAAACCTTAGGAAGAGGTCTAGTGAAATGTCAAGGCCTCATATTTTTAGGATTTTTCCTGTAATTTTATGGAATTAATGCTCGGTGTTTTTCATCGATACTTTCTAAAGGATTTTCGCAAACGGTGTCGCAATTCGACGAAACCTGTTCCATTGGATCCGGAATATTGTTTTATGCTAGGATTGACTTAGTTTGTCAAAAAAATAGATATCGTATGGGTTGGTTTTAAGGGGAATTTCATCGTTAAGTCAATATAATAAAATAATTTAATTATAACTCCTTTCTCCTATATTGAATAACAGCGTGGCCAAACTATTACCACCCAACTGATGTGTGGCCAAGAAGAATACAACAAGGCTGTGAACTAAAATATGAATATATAAACCCTATATAAATACACTTAACTTATTATAAACCTAATCTTTTCATCGAGCTTCTGTAGCCGCCACTTTCAAAGAAGGAAAACCGAAATCATCTTTTCCACAAAGAAAATATAAAAGTCAGTCATTTCCTGTAAGCATTTATGAGCTCGAGCGGGCTTCACTTGGAGCTGACAACAGCACGGAGGGGGGGAGTCAGAACGAACCAACGCGGTGTCGAGCGGTTGACCCAGAATGGAGAATGAGCTGACAGTTTGTGCTTAAGGGGGTGAAAGCCGTGATTTGTGTGGGGGTACAGGCGTGCGTTCATGGACGAAGCGTGATGAGTTGGAGGAGGTTGATAGCTAGCGGTGCTTTTTGTTTCAGCAAGAAATGGAGTTTGGTGACCTGGTGTAGGATGCGTGGTGGAATTATAAAATGAGATGGCTTTGAAGTACATGAGAAGATGGGGCTACAGGCAATTGAAATAGTGGAAGGCAAAACGTGGTGGGATGATTTAAAACGTGGGCACGTTGTTGGGTATGCGTGTGAGGAGTGTGTTACACAAGCAGTACACGTTTTTCTTGGTAGTTGTGCTTGCGGTATGCTTTGTATAGGAGGAGGAAGACGGTGCTGATGGGTTGCATTTGTATAAGTGGAAGGGGAATATCATAGTGTATTGTTTTGGATTTTGATGAGGCGAGGAAGGGGGTAGGTTGATGAATATTTTTAGAAATGAAAACAAATCTGGAACTCACGTTTTTTAATTGGTGAAGGAGGGGAGATGAACTACAGTACGAGTGGGTTGGTGGATTTGAAATGAGCCGAATTCAAAAGGGGTGACGCCCAGTTAGTTAAAATGGTGGTATTGGTTTTGGTTTTAGTGTAGAGAAGGGAAAGAATGGATGAAGTAAATTTTGCTGTAATGGCCATTGCATTAGGGAGGGGTTCGGGATTTTCTAGAGAAGGAAGATGAGCAAAGCGTGCGGGTCAAATTTTATATGGGCCATTAGATAATAAGGGTAAGGCCCAAAAACAAATGATTTTAGTTTAAATTCCGATTTAAATACGTATAAGCTTGTAAAAATCATATCTTTCACGTACGTTGTCAGAATTCATCGAAACAAGATCCGCTGGGATCGTATGGACGAGAGCTATACAATGGAACCGACTAGGAGCGGATCCGAGCTCGTTACAATTGATGGTGAAATAAACTGTTTGATTCAAATCAAACAACAGTTTATCGTTCTTTAACGATGAACTGCCAATGTGAGTAAAACTCACCAACCCTGAACAGATATATTTTTAAAACATATTTTTAGAACTGTTAGATATTGATTGACTGTTGTGTGTTGATTTGGTTGATTGAACTGCTAGTCAGTTAGTTGAAATTATATATATATATATATATATATAAACCGTTAAATATATATTGATGTGGTTCACCTGAACATTTCATACTGAAATGAAGTTGATGTTAATTATATGGTCTAACATCTGTGATGCAGGAGAACAGGTTGGAGGGATCCAACTGGGTTCCTCAATATATAAAATACTGTTTTGTTCATATATTATGATATGTGATGTGTTACATAATCTGTGATGATTATGTGTACTTGGTTGATAGTAATCATGGTTATACGGTATTTTAAATACCAAAAATGAATACTGGAAAGTTAAAAAAGGAATTTTCAAAACGTATAGTGAAAATGAAATATTTATAAAATCAAAGGATTTTATAAAAGAGATATTTATTTGAAAATAAATAGAATCGAGTTAAAAGTGTTAAAGAGGGTAGGGTATGGTTTTTGAGTAATTGGAACTTGTTCTACGTTGATTGAGTTGAGTAAATTTCAAAGTGTTGATCTGGTGTTGGTTTCGGCGTTCTGGATTAAAGCTGAGAAGTTTATTCACTTATCAGTTTATAATGAGGATCTAATGAATAGAAGTGAAGTGATAAAGGAATATTTATTTGGGAAATAAATAGGATTAAATAGGAAATCATTATAAGTGATTAAACGCTGTTATAGGAAATCATTATAAGTGATTAAACGCTGTTATAGGAAATCATTATAAGTGATTAAACGCTGTTATAGGAATCATTATAAGTGATTAAACGCTGTTATAGGAAATCATTATAAGTGATTAAACGCTGTTATAGGAAATCATTATAAGTGATTAAACGCTGTTATAGGAATCATTATAAGTGATTAAACGCTGTTATAGGAATCATTATAAGTGATTAAATGCTGTTATAGGAAATCATTATAAGTAATTAAACGCTGTTATAAGGAAATCTTTATAAGTGTAGAAACGTTATAAAAAGGACATTTTTAAAGTGAAGAACCGTTACTAAAAGTAAATCTTTATAAATGGATAAACGTTATATAAAGGAGTAAATCGAATATAGGTTATTCGAATTTGAGTTAATCAGTTAGAGTTAATCAGTTAGAGTTAATCGAATAGAGTTAAAGATATAGAGTTAAGCAAAATTAGAAACTGACTAGAGATTAGTAAGTTGGATAGTTTTTCTGAGTATCGATCTGATGTTGGTTTCAGCCTTCGGGGTTTATACTTAAAGAATTGTTCTCGAACTAGTTTATAGTTAGGGACTGATAGTTGTGGAAGTTAGTGGAACGTGATTGAGGATTGGAAATATTTTCCAATGATAAAAACGTATATTTTCTAATTATAGAAAATAAGAAAATATGAATATATATATAAATATATATATGTATTATATGTTGGATGATTGGATCGATAATTCCATTTGGAATTTAGATCGTTGTTTGTACACCGACATGTTTACATTTGATAGTTAAATCACAGACTATCAAGTTTTTACCATTTTAACGTTGTTAATATGGAGAGACCGGTTGGATTCTTATCCAAAGAACCACTCTGTATAGGCATAAGCGTTGCGAATATGCCAAAGAAAATTGAAGACGGAGTAAAGTACAAGGGCTGTTGTATAAATCTTAGATAACAATGGACTAAGATGGATGTACTGAATAGTGCCTTCGGTTACGTTCAATCCCAGAACGAACGTAAATGGACGAATGTCTGACAAAGTATTTCCAATGATCGAATGGATTGGTCTGTATAAATATATATGGTTGCAACAGATTTATTCCCTTAGCATAACATCCAGAATATTTGTGATTTGATAATGTGGCATTCAAAGTGATCGTGTTATCAATGAATGGAAAGAAATCGTAACCTCTGGCCTCAACATCCGGTAAATGACAAAAATCGGGCAGGCAGCATGGCTAAGTCGGTCGCACCGAAGTAGGGTGTATAATCACCTATCTAGAGAATATTCATTTGCTTCTTTAATCTATCAATGCTGTCCCATATATATATACGGGAACGGTTGCTGATCCCAACCGTTGGTGATGTACATTCGATACACTCAAGCGAAATGAGTGTTCGGTCATGTGTGGCTGAGTTGCAAGATGTTCTTGTTGAACTCCAGTGTATCGTTCCTAGAGTACACTGATCGGAAGGTGGTTCCATACCTTGTCATAGTTGGAAATCCATTACCCAATACGTGCTTGCGATTTTGATTGTATACTATATATGTAGAATGTGAGATGAAAGCGTTTCTGCTAGATGATTATTATATTGTGTTGGTAGGCATTATTATAATATCAAAAGGTTTTTGATATAAAGATATTTTGGATTCTCATAAGGGAAAACCCGTTCCGTTATACGGCGTGGTCTTATGAGATATCGTTTACTTGTTCAAACTGTTTTACTCATACCAGTCCCATGACTGACCCGGAGTTTATTTGTTTTGTTTCCCTAAACTCTTGGGTGCCTAAATTTGTATGGGCAGTCAAGTAGTCGAGATTTACAGATATACTGGAAGAGCTTGGAGAAGGAGGCTTCGGGATCATATAGCTATAGTTATTTCCGCTGTGTTGTAAGTGTTGTACTCTGATAATGTTATTGTATACATATACCGATTTTATTTCAAGGATATGTTATTCGTTCCGCTGTGAGGTACGTGTTACTCTGATGTTGTTCTTCTTCTTCTTCTATTCTAAGTTTCTACCTTATCTATCCTCACCCTCTGTCTTCTTTATATTAGTTTCTTGAATTTCCAGTGTAATTTGGGGTTGGACTTGTGTTATTTAGTCAGCTCAAATTGGACCGGATTTTCGGGTCACTACAATTGGTATCAGAGCCAGGTTAAGTTATACCTTGGCTCCGTGGCGTTACTCAGTAGAGATTGGATTAGTAATATCCTAGATTGAGTTGAGTGTATATATACGAGTGAACGTATTTGTTATTTGATATAAAAATTTGTTTTATATTGTGGAGCTTTATTGGTTGAGTGGCTTATGAATTCTGGTCGATAGTGGGGCACCACAATATCGATAGGGGTTTCTAAACATTCGAATACGATGAACCAACATGATATGCTTTGAAATTAACATAGTAAAATTGGTTGTATTGGTTGTTAGTATAATCGAAAGAAATTATAAAAAAAGTGGAATGGTTATAAATAACTGATCAAAATTCATATAAGTAAAGTATATGAAATAAGATGAATTTAATCTGAATTTATATCAGAATTAGGAATTAAAATAATAAAATTTTTAAGTTCCTGGGAGATTTTGAAAATGTTTTCAAATTGAAAGTGTTATAGTATTGAACTCACTTCGATAAACTGAGAAATAACCCTGATGAGTGTGGCCACATCATCAGTGTTCATTTTCGAGTTGCTAAGTGACGGATTACTACCAAATATTCTGTTTTTGAATTGGTTTGAGAAAACAAGTGGTTTAGAAGTTCAAATGTTTTGGGTTGTTATTATGATTTCAAGTTGATTTGAAATGAGCCCAGGAATTTAAATTCTAGAATTTAAATTTAACTTATGAAGTTAAGTGGATTTAAAATATTGAAAGTGAATAAATAAATGTGAATTAAATTTGGACAAGGTTAAATATAAATATGAAATTATATTGGGATGATATCGAGTAAGTTGATTGGCTTTATAAAGAGTTGGAATCAAGAATTGTACTTAAGTTTGAAATGGAATTTGACTTGAGTATAAGCAAATGCTTGAGTTTGAGGATAAAAACTGACAGGAGATTGATTGGAATGACATTTGTATATGTTGAGTTGATAACCAATGGGAATGGTAAATGATATACCCGACAAAAAGGTACAAGTTTATATTTCATATGAATTTAGTGATTTATGAGCCGATTTGGCAAGCCTCTTGGCTATTTGATTTTCTTTTGAGTTGGAGGTGGCCTAGAGGGGCGAGTTGTGGTTTTACCGATAGGGCTGTACAAAGGAGGTTATGGCAAAATTTTCCAGAAATTCCGGATGTTAGAAAATTTTCAAAATTTTTGAAAATTTAGTAAGTCGAAATGAATTAATATTTTAGTCGAAATTAATTGGTTCAGTCGAAACTGAAGTTAAGGGGTAAACCGATAAATATTTATCCAGTAGATAGGATCGTCTTCTAGCTTAGCAATTTCGAGGACGAAATTATTTTAAGGGGGAAAGAATGTAATGACCCGGATTTTTGACGGTGTAATAGTTAACTTATTTAATTATTTAAATAACGAGTATATTATTTAATCGACGATGTTAGAACGTATAATTATATTATAATTAAAATCGAGCTTGAAATGGCGCTGCAGTTCGTAAATTGGCGATTCGAACTTCAACTGAACGTACAGAGTTTGTTTTAAATCAGATTTCTGTGAAACAAGAAACGTGTGGAGCTGGTGGAGTATATCTTTCTAGTGGAAGAGAAAAATCAGGATTTCGTCGTGTAGATTTTGAGATATGTCCAAATCAAAATCTAAAATAGTCGTTATAGAATCGTTTATCGATCGTATCGGTTTATTCGATATAACTAGAGATCGGGTTTGAATTTAGACAAGGTTCTTTTGGGACGTAGTGATAATTTAATTTTTAGAATTTTATGGTAATTTTTAATTAATTAAATAAGCAACTTTTTATTTGGAGTATTTGGCACCCTGTATTGATATTTCGGGGTTTCACAATATGAGTTCATCTACCGGTATTATTACATTTTTGGGACCAGAGCACATCACTCATTTCAATGGTATTTTTGTTTCTGTCCATAATAGTCCCTACGTGAACAGAATATTTCATAGTAGGGTACGCTATGTTTTTAACTTAAAACAAACTAAACTAATGGTTAACTGGTCAAACGAACTCAAAATTCAACGAAACAAGTTTCATACGAAACCTTAGGAAGAGGTCTAGTGAAATGTCATGGCCTCATATTTTTAGTATTTTTTCTGTAATTTTAAGGAATTAATGCTCGGTGTTTTTCATCGATACTTTCTAAAGGATTTTCGCAAACGGTGTCGCAATTCGACGAAACCTGTCCCATTAGATCCGGAATATTGTTTTATGCTAGGATTGACTTAGTTTGTCAACAAAATAGATATCGTATGGGTTGGTTTTAAGGGGAATTTCATCGTTAAGTCAATATATTAAAATAATTTAATTATAACTCCTTTCTCCTATATTGAATAACTGCGTGGCCAAACTATTACCACCCAACTGATGTGTGGCCAAGAAGAATACAACAAGGCTGTGAACTAAAATATGAATATATAAACCCTACATAAATACACTAAACTTATTCTAAACCTAATCTTTTCATCGAGCTTCTGTAGCCGCCACTTTCAAAGAAGGAAAACCGAAATCATCTTTTCCACAAAGAAAATATAAAAGTCAGTCATTTCCTGTAAGCATTTATGAGCTCGAGCGGGCTTCACTTGGAGCTGACAACAGCACGGAGGGGGGGAGTCAGAACGAACCAATGCGGTGTCGAGCGGTTGACCCAGAATGGAGAATGAGCTGACAGTTTGTGCTTAAGGGGGTGAAAGCCGTGATTTGTGTGGGGGTACAGGCGTGCGTTCATGGACGAAGCGTGATGAGTTGGAGGAGGTTGATAGCTAGCGGTGCTTTTTGTTTCAGCAAGAAATGGAGTTTGGTGACCTGGTGTAGGATGTGTGGTGGAATTATAAAATGAGATGGCTTTGAAGTACATGAGAAGATGGGCCTACAGGCAATTGAAATGGTGGAAGGAAAAACGTGGTGGGATGATTTAAAACGTGGGCACGTTGTTGGGTATGCGTGTAAGGAGGAGTGTGTTACACAAGCAGTACACGTTTTT
This sequence comes from Allium sativum, assembly GCA_030737875.1. Taxonomy (NCBI): domain Eukaryota; kingdom Viridiplantae; phylum Streptophyta; class Magnoliopsida; order Asparagales; family Amaryllidaceae; genus Allium; species Allium sativum. The sequence goes on along the minus strand of CM060913.1, from coordinate 587,150,719 downwards.
CTTGGTAGTTGTGCTTGCGGTATGCTTTGTGTAGGAGGAGGAAGACGGTGCTGATGGGTTGCGTTTGTATAAGTGGAAGGGGAATATCATAGTGTATTGTTTTGGATTTTGATGAGGCGAGGAAGGGGGTAAGTAGATGAATATTTTTAGAAATGAAAACAAATCTGGAACTCACGTTTTTTAATTGGTGAAGGAGGGGAGATGAACTACAGTACGAGTGGGTTGGTGGATTTGAAATGAGCTGAATTCAAAAGGGGTGACGCCCAGTTAGTTAAAATGGTGGTATTGGTTTTGGTTTTATTGTAGAGAAGGGAAAGAATGGATGAAGTAAATTTTGCTCTAATGGCTATTGCATTAGGGAGGGGTTCGGGATTTTCGAGAGAAGGAAGATGAGCAAAGCGTGCGGGTCAAATTTTATACGGGCCATTAGATAATAAGGGTAAGGCCCAAAAACAAATGATTTTAGTTTAAATTCCGATTTAAATACGTATAAGCTTGTAAAAATCATATCTTTCACGTACGTTGTCAGAATTCATCGAAATAAGATCCGCTGGGATCGTATGGACGAGAGCTATACAATGGAACTGACTAGGAGCGGATCCGAGCTCGTTACAATTGATGGCGAAATAAACTGTTTGATTCAAATCAAACAACAGTTTATCGTTCTTTAACGATGAACTGCCAATGTGAGTAAAACTCACCAACCCTGAACAGTTATATTTTTAAAACATATTTTTAGAACTGTTAGATATTGATTGACTGTTGTGTGTTGATTTGGTTGATTGAACTGCTAGTCAGTTAGTTGAAATTATATATATATATATATATATATATATATATATATATATAAACCGTTAAATATATATATTGATGTGGTTCACCTGAACATTTCATATTGAAATGAAGTTGATGTTAATTATATGGTCAAACATCTGTGATGCAGGAGAACAGGTTGGAGGGACCCAACTGGGTTCCTCAATATATAAAATACTGTTTTGTTCATATATTATGATATGTGATATGTTACATAATCTGTGATGATTATGTGTACTTGGTTGATAGTAATCATGGTTATACGGTATTTTAAATACCAAAAATGAATACTGGAAAGTTAAAAAAGGAATTTTCAAAACGTATAGTGAAAATGAAATATTTATAAAATCAAAGGATTTTATAAAAGAGATATTTATTTGAAAATAAATAGAATCGAGTTAAAAGTGTTAAAGAGGGTAGGGTATGGTTTTTGAGTAATTGGAACTTGTTCTACGTTGATTGAGTTGAGTAAATTTCAAAGTGTTGATCTGGTGTTGGTTTCGGCCTTCTGGATTAACGCTGAGAAGTTTATTCACTTATCAGTTTATAATGAGGATCTAATGAATAGAAGTGAAGTGATAGAGGAATATTTATTTGGGAAATAAATAGGATTAAATAGGAAATCATTATAAGTGATTAAACGATGTTATAGGAAATCATTATAAGTGATTAAACGCTGTTATAGGAAATCATTATAAGTGATTAAACACTGTTATAGGAAATCATTATAAGTGATTAAACGCTGTTATAGGAATCATTATAAGTGATTAAACGCTGTTATAGGAAATCATTATAAGTGATTAAACGCTGTTATAGGAAATCATTATAAGTGATTAAACGCTATTATAGGAATCATTATAAGTGATTAAACGATGTTATAGGAATCATTATAAATGATTAAACGCTGTTATAGGAAATCATTATAAGTAATTAAACGCTGTTATAAGGAAATCTTTATAAGTGGAGAAACGTTATAAAAAGGACATTTTTAAAGTGAAGAACCGTTACTAAAAGTAAATCTTTATAAATGGATAAACGTTGTATAAAGGAGTAAATCGAATATAGGTTATTCGAATTTGAGTCAATCAGTTAGAGTTAATTAGTTATAGTTAATCGAATAGAGTTAAAGATATAGAGTTAAGAAAAATTAGAAACTGACTAGAGATTAGTAAGTTGGATAGTTTTTCTGAGTATCGATCTGATGTTGGTTTCGGCCTTCGGGGTTTATACTTAGAGAATTGTTCTCGTACTGGTTTATAGTTAGGGACTGATAGTTGTGGAAGTTAGTGGAACGTGATTGAGGATTGGAAATGTTTTCCAATGATAAAAACGTATATTTTCTAATTATAGACAATAAGAAAATATGAATATATATATAAATATATATATATATATATATATGTATTATATGTTGGATGATTGGATCGATAATTCCATTTGGAATTTAGATCGTTGTTTGTACACCGACATGTTTACATTTGATAGTTAAATCACAGACTATCAAGTTTTTACCATTTTAACGTTGTTAATATGGAGAGACCGGTTGGATTCTTATCCAAAGAACCACTCTGTATTGGCATAAGCGTTGCGAATATGCCAAAGAAAATTGAAGACGGAGTAAAGTACAAGGGCTGTTGTATAAATCTTAGATAACAATGGACTAAGATGGATGTACTGAATAGTGCCTTCGGTTTCGTTCAATCCCAAAATGAACGTAAATGGACGAATGTCTGACAAAGTATTTCCAATGATCGAATGGATTGGTTTGTATAAATATATATGGTTGCAACGGATTTATTCCCTTAGCATAACATCCAGAATATTTGTGTAAACCAATTAATGATTAACGGATTTGATAATGTGGCATTCAAAGTGATCGTGTTATCAATGAATGGAAAGAAATCGTAACCTCTGGCCTCAACATCCGGTAAATGACAAAAATCGGGCAGGCGGCATGGCTAAGTCGGTCGCACCGAAGTAGGGTGTATAATCACCTATCTAGAGAATATTCATTTGCTTCTTTAATCTATCAATGCTGTCCCATATATATATACGGGAACGGTTGCTGATCCCAACCGTTGGTGATGTACATTCGATACACTCAAGCGAAATGAGTGGTCGGTCATGTGTGGCTGAGTTGCAAGATGTTCTTGTTGAACTCCAGTGTATCGTTCCTAGAGTACACTGATCGGAAGGTGGTTCCATACCTTGTCATAGTTGGAAATCCATTACCCAATACGTGCTTGCGATTTTGATTGTATACTATATATGTAGAACGTGAGATGAAAGCGTTTCTGCTAGATGATTATTATATTGTGTTGGTAGGCATTATTATAATATCAAAAGGTTTTTGAAATAAAGATATTTTGGATTCTCATAAGGGAAAACCCGTTCCGTTATACGGCGTGGTCTTATGAGATATCGTTTACTTGTTCAAACTGTTTTACTCATACCAGTCCCATGACTGACCCGGAGTTTATTTGTTTTGTTTCCCTAAACTCTTGGGTGCCTAAATTTGTACGGGCAGTCAAGTAGTCGGGATTTACAGATATACTAGAAGAGCTTGGAGCAGGAGGCTTCAGGATCATATAGCTATAGTTATTTCCGCTGTGTTGTAAGTGTTGTACTCTGATAATGTTATTGTATACATATACCGATTTTATTTCAAGGATATGTTATTCGTTCCGCTGTGAGGTTCGTGTTACTCTGATGTTGTTCTTCTTCTTCTTCTATTCTAAGTTTCTACCTTATCTATCCTCACACTCTGTCTTCTTTCTATTAGTTTCTTGAATTTCCAGTGTAATTTGGGGTTGGACTTGTGTTATTTAGTCAGCTCAAATTGGACCGGATTTTCGGGTCACTACAACATCGTTGTATTACAAACAATAATTCAAAATCTTCAACAAGTGCTACGATTTTTATAAAACTGGAAATTTACATGATCCTTTGGCTTGTGAGACCTTCATACTCAACTTGTAATGCTTGTGGAAGATCAAAGTGTTATAATGTAACATGAGACTTGTGCTACGATTTCTTACCAAGACCATGCAAGATCTCCTGCTTAACTTTGCTTGCTGCGTTGCTTCTATAATTAGGAGACCTTTCAAGTACAAGCTCATACACATCAAGCAAAGATTTAACATATTGCACATAGAAATTTCCCTGTTCATTTATAAATAAAACACATTAAATACAACGGCAATAAAGTTAGAAACATTTTTTAAGGCTATGTATGTGTATCCCAGCTCTTTACTTTCTAAAAACTTCTAACCTACCTTTGAATAGTGGGAACTAACAGTAGTTTGCAAACGACTTATAGCAGCAAGAACAACTTCCTTGCTTACATTCACAATGCTATCTTCAACAAAGATCAATAAATGTTCCCATCCTGTATTCAGCACAAGTCATTATATCGAGTATTATACACACAGCAAGCTGCACACACACTCACACATATGCGCATGCGCGCACGCACACACATATTCATACATACATATATAATATATGCAAGCTCACGAGAAGTGAAATTACTCAAACTCTGAAGTAAAGGAAAAAATGAATGTAGTAGTCTTGTTATTCCACCAAGCACAAGCATAAGCGTTTCATCCCACTGTTTTTGTGCAGTATTATGACTGGAAAGATGTTATCAATTCCAACTTTCAGGAACAAAAGAAAAAACACTCAAACAATCACTTTAACCTTCATTTAAAAATATAGACATGATTCTAATACATCTATACTTCAGCTGCATCGTTTTTAAAAATCTAATAATTTTGCAACTAGTGTATTCAACCGTAATACTGGAAACTAATGCACAAGATTACCTACTATGTAGTGATCTAATAAGTGTCAGTGCAATGATCTAATAAATATTTGTAATCCATAACTTGGCAGAAAGGATCGAAGGGAAACAACCATCTACAACTCAAAGAGAAGGTGACTTATCGCAGGCACGGAGTAGTAAAATGTCAACTGCTCCTGGCAAGAACAATATTTTGATTATGTATTTACGCAGTTTGTATATGAGCATACCTGTAATGTATTAGCATATGCACAACTTTTCCATCTCGTGTTCCTATCTCTTTTCCTTGCCACTCATCTTTAGATGAAGTTGCTTCCTATGAAGAGAAAGCTTTCTAGCTTACATGGGGATAAAAAATAGTCAAAAACAAACAAACAAATGTTCCCTTCCAAACGATGTGCCAAACACACCAAATGAGAAACATAATCAAGTATTGGAAATACATAATTTTTAAGACAGTCCTCCCACACACTTCTAGATATTTTCTGCCCGTGAGTACCAAGGGTCTGGAAAAGAGTACGGATTGCAGAATGTCTTACCTAATGCAAAAAAATATTATATCATAGTTTAAGGATTAATAACATAAGAAACAAATATTTAATCATGTGAATTTATCAGCCTCATAGGACAGTTTTAATCGTAGAAAGCAGGGAAATACTGACCTTAATGGCTGCACCTCTCAGATTACCCGACAACCAAAAATTCACTTGGCAAGACAACACCGCCCCTCCTCCACAATTCTGACACCCCTCTCATCCTCCTACTAGCCCACCTCCACTGCCAGTTCAGCCTCCAGCACCCCCCGACCCTAATTCAGCAAGTTTTTCCACGCAACCGACCATTGATGCTAAAGGATTTCAACTAGTCACCCATCGCAGAGGGCGAGACAACTAGAAGTCGACCGAGGCTACCGGATCCTCCTCCGATCCGCTGAAGCTGCAGATGCAATTCCCAGATGAAACCTAGATATCATATTTAGAATGCAAGATGATAGGAGCGTGAAGTACAAAAGGAATTGAGGATTTGTGATTTTTACGGTGGTGGGATTTAGGATTTAGGGAAAAATAGATGAGAGAAGTGGGAGTTGAAAATTAAAAGGAATTGAGGCTAGCGGGAAATGAAAATTTGGAGGAAATAGGAGCGTGAAGTAAAGAAACAGTATAACCAGACGCGAATTACGTGAGAGCCAAATTTTCAGTTTTACCGCCCTTATGTTTCATTGTTTTGCATTTAACATGACCGTTAGTTTTCCATTGGTTACAATTAAAATTTCACCAAAACTTAGAGAATTAAAAATTATAATTTAGAATTAATAAGTAAAATTTTGTATTAAATATAAATATAATATGAATTTCTTGAGAATTGATTTTTACTAAAATATTAAATATTACTGATTAATAATAGTTATTATTAATTATTACCTATTTCTTCAAAGTTATAATTGAATTCCAACTATTAAAAGTTAATTATTATGTAAATGTAATTGATTATATACTATGTTGTATTTTTTAAAAGTAACTATTATTTATTAATCATCAATTAATTAGCATTTTTTATCTAATCTAATAGTAATTAATAGTAATTGGTATTAATTTGTAAATTTATTATTGAATATGAATTATTATTAAATGTTAATATTACTAATTATTAAATATAATTTGTTATTAATATTCAATAGGTCTCTAATACAAGAAATAGAAAAAAGATTCACTAAAAATAAGTTTAAACAACTTTCTAATTTAACTATTAATTATCAAAAATTAATTAGTATATATTAGTTATTACAACAGACAAAAAAGAAAAGTTGTGATATATATCTTTATTACAACAGTGATGTTTTCACAGTTGTAAAAAATATTTATTATATCAGTGCTTTTTGCACAGTTGTAAAAAAGCATTTATTACGACTGTGCTTTTCGCACAGTTGTAAAATTAAAGTTGTAATATGGTGTTTTTGTTGTAGTGATAAAGATATTTCATTATAAAAGAGAACAAAATAAAGAGCAAATAAAGATAAAATTCTGCTTGTAGAAGAAAAAATAACATGTAAATGAAAAACAACAAATTAATATTGCATTAAAGCGACAGATTACAAAAAAAGAAATGCCTAAGAAGCCATGGTAGAAAAAGAGAGGTTTTGATATTAACCTCACTCTAAACTAAAAATCCAAGATGATCCTTTACATTATCATACACGGGTTATTTATACATGAGAGAAACACCTAAATTAACTTTTTGCGTGCTACCAAGAATGCCCCTTCTTTAAGCTTTATTTTGTCTTTTAGCAATAATGATTCATGAAGCCCTAATTTGGTGTCTCCACTAAAGAAGGAAGGAGAGTGAATAGGGTCCACCATTAATTCTCTATTTGAATTGATTCCCTCTTTCATCTTTTATGGCAAGGCATTGATTTCCTCCTTTTGAATTGATTCCCTTTCCATTGATTGATTTCCTTTTTTTGTATGCATATATGTCTTTATGTAGTCCTCTTCTACATGCGTCCAATTTTTGCAAAAATATGAAAAATGTCCAAGTAAACATTCTCAAAATAATACAAGCACAAAAATGACCATTTTCCTCCTATATGATGATAAATGCATGATGTTCTGAAATCAATTCAATTATTGTTTAAACATGATAAAATACCCATATATGACATTTATTAGCACTAAACAAGAATAAATATGTGAATATAAATGTGCATTTTTACATGCACATTAAATACCCCTACACTTATCTTTTTATTCGTCCTCGAATAAACTGAAAAACTAAGCTAAATCCGTTTTCGTAGGGAACACTATTGCATTGAGCGTATGCAACAAGCCGTTAAACCTCTGGGTGTCCCCAGTAGGACGAGTGTTGTCTCGTGAGAGTTTTAGTGGATACTACCCACAAAATCCAAAAGTTAAATGCAAAAAATATTTACAAAATGCAAGATGTGAACATATTTACAATATGAATACAAGTTTTTAAAGAAATATTTACAAATGGATAATTTACTTTTAAGTACTACACAAATGAGTTAACACAAATTTGGGTTCTCACTATGAAATTTTAGTCCGTTACTAATCAAAACTTCAAACAAAAGTCATGCTATCATCACAAACTCCTCCAGCTTGGCCAGTTGTTTTGGTAGAAACATAGTGCAAATATGAAATGAATTCTGTAATTGATATCAGCAGTCGTAAAACGGCATCTCAACTTCCTTTTGGTTAACAAGTTAGGTCGAATAAGTGAAGAGTGTGCTTGGATTTCAAGTGCTTTAATCTCTCTTTATTACAAAATATTTACATTATTACTATTTACAATCACCTAACCAAAAAGACCAAGGTATACCACCCATGCACTGCCTCGCAGACTGACGTGAGAGTTTGGGACAGAGCTTGGTGGATTGTGCAGACCAACGCTGACTTTGTCAACAAGATGTTGGTAATCCTTAGGTGTCCAACTCATAAAATGTGACCAAGATATACCGACGCTGACTTTGTCAACAAGGTGTCGGAAAGAGCTTGGCGGGTTTGCACACCAACGCCAGATGTACCAGCAATGTTGGATACCCTTGGATAATTATATATACTTCTTCTTCTTTTTCTTTCTTCTTTTTTTTACATAAGAGAGAGAATTAAGCGAGAATATCTTAGCACAACTTCATTTAAAAGATCTAAAATGTTATCGCAAGTAGTCAAAATCAACCATTCATTTAATCGGATTACAATTCAGAAAACATTTCATACCCATCACCTACGAATTTCCCAATATACCAGTTACACAAAATTTACTCACAATTCAAACTTTCCTTTCGTTATCCGCTAAGAGAAGTAAATTTCCAAATATTTAAATCGAACGACCAAAATTATATGCTTATACTCCATCATGTCTTATTTAAAAGTAAATAGAAATGTGATTTTTTTTTTGAATGAAAACAAAAAAGAAAAAGAAAATTCTATGCAAAACAAAAATAAACATGAAACTCCTCCCACACTTGATTTCGACTGTAACCCCAAAGTCAATGCATGACACAATGAGTTGAACGGAAGAGAAATATTTACATATTTACAAAAAAGGGTTAAACTTAACTTTCTTACTTCATGTAGCACGGCTCATGAAGAATCATGAGCTCCTCTTCTTGATCAGTGGGCAATTCCAAGAACGATTTTAGACGTTGACCATTGACTTTGAATATGGATCCATCCCTCGGGTTTTCTAATTCAATAGCCCCAAGTGGAAAAACAGTCTGAACAACATATGGTCCGGTCCATCTCGATTTTAACTTCCCGGGGAATAAATGAAGTCGTGAGTCATACAGCAGAACTTTTTGATCTGGCAAGAATGTTTTTCTTAGGATTGACTTGTCATGAAAAACTTTGGTTTTTTCCTTGTAAATTTTCGCGTTTTCGTATGCGTCATTCCTAATTTCTTCTAACTCATTGAGTTGCAATTTTCTTTTTTCGTCAGCTTGTTCAAGATCAAAGTTTAAGTTCTTTATTGCATAAAGCGCTTTATGTTCAATTTCAAGAGGTGATTGACAGGCTTTACCGTAAACCAATCGGAAAGGGGACATTCCAATATTAGTTTTAAAAGCAGTACGGTAAGCGCAAAGCGCGTCGGTCAATTTTTGCGACCAATCTTTTAGGTTTTTATTTACAGTTTTCTCCAAAATCTGTTTTATTTGACGATTCAATACTTCAACTTGACCACAAGTTTGTGGATGATGAGTGGATAATTTGTGGGTTATTGAGTATTTCTTCATTAAGGATTCAAAAGATCGATTACAAAAGTGTGTTCCATTGTCGCTAATTATTGTGCAAGGTGTGCCGAACCTCAAAAAGACGTTCTCTTTTATAAATTTCACAACAATTTTATGATCATTTGTTTTACATGGAACGGCTTCGACCCATTTCGAAACCTAATCGACAGCGAGAAGAATATACAAGTTTCCAAAGGAGTTTGGGAAAGGTCCCATAAAGTCAATACCCCATACATCAAAGAGCTCGATCGTAAGGATGGGGTTCAAAGGCATCATATTCCATCGAGAAATATTTCCTAGCATTTGGCAACAATTGCAAGTTTGACAGAATTCGAACGAGTCTTTAAAGAGAGTAGGCCAATAAAAACCACATTGAAGCACCTTTTCAGTGGTTTTCCTAGGACCAAAATGTCCACCGCACGCATGATCATGGCAGAATGAGAGAACACTCCTGATTTCGCTATCAGGAATGCATCGACGAATGATTTGGCCTGGACATTACTTAAACAAGTATGGGTCGTCCCAATAGATGTATTTCACTTGGGAAAGAAATTTGTATGTATCTTATTTGGACCAAAATGAGGGGGTTTCCTTTGTGACTAGATAGTTCACTATGTCGGCGAACCAAGGATCGATTGAAACAGAAAGAAGTTATTCGTCAGGAAAGTTTTCATTGATTGGCAATGAAGATGGCGCGTTAGGGAGACGAGATAAGTGATCGGCTATGATGTTATCGGATCCTTTTTTGCCTTTGATTGTAAGATCAAATTCTTGAAGTAAAAGGATCCATCGAATTAAGCATGACTTAGCATCCTTTTTAGCAAAAAGGTGCCGAAGAGTAGAATGGTTTATGTAGACCATGACATGGAAATCAATCAAGTAAGATCGAAACTTCTCAAGCGCAAAAACGATAGCTAAAAGTTCTTTTTCGATGGTTGTATAATTCAGTTGAGCGTCGTTCAAAGTCATACTCGCGTAGTAAATGACGTGAAGAATTTTTTGATGCGTTGCCCTAGGACAGCACCAACAGCGAAGTTAGAAGCATCACACATGATTTCAAAAGGAAGTTCCCAACTGGGCGAACAGATTATCGGAGCTGAAATGAGTTCATTTTTAAGGCGTTCAAAAGAAGCGACACATTCAGAGTTAAATTCGAATGGAATGTCCTTTCCTAGAATTGTAGTCAAAGGACGAGCAATTTTGCTAAAATCTTTCACAAAGCGTCGGTAAAAACCAGCATGCCCAAGAAACGAACGAATGTCCTTAAAGCATTTTGGAATGGGTAGTTTTGAAATCACGTCAACTTTCGCTTTATCTACCTCAATGCCCTTATTTGAAATTACATGTCCAAGGACAATGCCATATTTGACCATAAAGTGACATTTTTCCCAATTCAACGTTAAGTGTTTTCCTTTACATCAATTTAAAACAAGTTCAAGATGATGTAAGCAAGATGAAAAAGAATCTCCAAAGATCAAAAAATCATCCATAAATACTTCAATAAAGCGTTCGATCATATCAGAAAAAATTCCAACCATACATCATTGGAAAGTTGCAAGAGCATTGCAAAGACCGAAAGGCATACATCGGTAAGTAAGGGTACCGAATGGACGTGTGAAATTTGTTTTTTCTTGATCTTCGGGAGGGATTGGAATTTGATTATATTCATAATAACCATCAAGAAAGCAGTAAAATTCATGACTGGATAAACGTTCGAGCATTTGATCGATGAAGGGAAGAGGAAAGTGGTCTTTACGCATTGCAGAATTCAATTTTCGATAATCGATGCAAACACGCCAACCCGTTTGAGTACGAGTTGGAATATGTTCGTTTTGGTCATTTGCAACAACGGTGAGTCCGGACTTTTTAGGAACAACATGAATGAGGCTAACCCATAAGCTATCAAAAATAGGGTAAATGATACCATTATCAAGAAGTTTAAGAATTTCTTCGCGAACTACCTCTTTCATCTTAGGGTTAAGCCTATGTTGTGCTTCACGAGTGGGTTTGGCTTCATCGGTTAAGTGAATACGATGTTGAACTATTGCAGGGCTAATTCCCTTGATGTCAGAAATGGACCAACCGATTGCATCTTTGTTTTTAGAAAGAGTCGAGAGAAGAGAAGTTTCTTAATCAATAGTTAAATCTAAAGAAATTATGACAGGACAAGTTTCGTCATAACCTAAGTATACATACTTAAGGTGATCGGGAAGAGGTTTAAGATCCAACTTTGGTGGTTTCTCAATCAAAAAGCTTGGTTGAGATTTGGACTCAACTGAAAGCGATTCAAAAGGAAGTTTGTATTCGACTTCGTTAGGAGTGTCTTGGAACATTTTTTGTACTCGGCCTCACGCTCATCATTAAGTCAATGGATTCGTTTTTAGAGTTTTTGTGGATGGCATTAACTTCCAATTTTTGGTCACATGATTCATTCGAATGACTTTCAAGATTGAAAATGTTAAGATCTAGAGTCATGCTTCCAAAAGAGATTTTCATTGAACCATTGCGACGATTTATCAAAGCATTTGAAGTAGCCAAAAAGGGTCGACCTAAAATCAAAGGAATTTGACTCATTGGATTATTGACAGGTTGGGTTTCCAAAATAATGAAATCGACAGGGTAAATGAATTGACCAACTTTGATGAGTACGTCCTCGATTTCTCCAACGGGTTTCTTAATTGAACGATCGGCAAATTGAAGAGTTATTTTTGTTGGTCTAAGTTCACCCAAACCAAATTGTTGGTAAACAGAATATGGAATCAAATTGACACTAGCACCCAAATCAACTAGGCATTTATTAATTGTTTTATCTCCTATCGTTCATGAGATCGTAGAGCATCCAGGATCTTTGTATTTGATCGGGATTGATTGAGTCAAGACTTCGCTAAGTCCAGCAGCTAAGAAGACTTTCTTGGGTACATGAGTGTGTCGTTTTTGGGTACACAAGTCTTTGAGAAATTTGGCGTAAGTGGGGACTTATTGAATGATGTCAAGAAGAGGGATGTTAACTTTCACTTGTTTAAAAATTTCCAACATCTTTTCCATTTGGTCGGAATGTTTCTTTGGTCGAAGACGAAAAGGAAATGGAACGCGAAGCTCAGTAGGTCGGTCTACATGAGTTGTAACACCCCTCCTCCGCTGGGGTCACTCATAAAGGGAATGCACTAGTTTTGGTGGAGTATTATCTAGGTAAACATACACAGAGATATCACAAGGCAAAACATAAATAAAGCAGCGGTAGAAATTAAAAACCAAATTTCATTACTTTCAAGAAAAGAGTCAAAACCTCATATATCCAAAGTACAAATTATTCCATTACATCAAGTTCTAGATAAGGAAGCATAAACTTAAGGTAACCGAAGTAAATTATTCCCCAAAAATAGCAGAAGTGCAGCCATAGAATAGCTCAAGACCAAACCGTACATGAGCTGACGGAAAGCAAGCTAAATCCAAGCTAAGAGCTAGCGTCTCCTCCCTGAGAACCTGGGGGGAAAACGAAAGAAAAAGGGGCGAAAGAAAAAGGGTCAGTCATAAAGACTGGTAAGCCCTAGTGACTTTCAGTATAAAAACTAGTAAAGGTAACATGACATGTGAAAACTGGAATTAAACATAAGGATGATAACAGGACTGGTATGATAACTAAGATAACAAGATAAGTCAAGTATAGCATCGCATATTCAAGATTCGCTACACCAACTATACTAGTATTCTAACCCATGTCAAGTATTAACCATGAAATGATCCCTTGGCCCAATATCATGAAATAACCCATTACGGGGTCCTACAGTACGATCTACTAATCGATCGGTTCCGTACAAGTTCTAGCTCGTCATGTTTCTGTGTCATACGGCCCAATCACGAAATGTAGTCACCTGTGCTAGGTCCACCATAGGGTGTATCAAGCCCTAGGGTGCCAACCATCGACACGAATCAAGCACGCACAGTGTAAACCTACTAGTGCCCAATGTCTGCTTTTTCAACTCCGGACTACGTGCACGACCATAGTCCGCCTGAACCTACAATGGCGCACCTACTCAGCCGTCGTTCTGGTCGCTTACAATCAGCCCAGTAATCGTGCCCCACCCTGCCTAGTCCCAGGGTATCGTGATACATCTAAGTGGGTTACTGCTGAAAAGGATCGCGTAACTAGGGTTTCTAATGGGTTAAGTGTTGTCATTCAAATTCGTGACTTAACCCTACCAAATCATGTATCAAGTTGGTTAAGTGTGTTTAACCGGTTCATGACTTAACCCTATCAAATCATCGTGTCAAATTGGTTAAGTATATTCAAGTGGTTCATGACTTAACCTTATCAAATGGCATTAATTCATTAATGCACCCCAACCTCTCACATTAGACTAGTTGTTGTGGTCACTGGATTTGCCGGGCGGTTTCGGGCAGATTTACACCACAATATAGTCTAACCTCAGGTTTTACGTGCGATATGACCAACTACCCACGTTGGATCCTATTGTTTGCAGTCACTGGATTCGCCGAGCGGTTCCGGGCAGATTTACACTACAAACTCAACCCAACCTCGAGTTGGCCATTTTCAAATTCATTCTAGCGTCATGCCCATGTTCAAGTTTTCATGTCAAGTTCATGTCCATGTCCAGGTTCAAGTTATAACAATGTTCATGTTTCAAGTTCATAGTAAATCCAGGTTTTGCCTAATCTACCCAATCGCATCCCATTGCACGTAAAATCGAATCGATACAACAAATCTAATTAGGGAATAACATAGAAAGAACTGGCCTAAGGTGGCAAAAGTGATTGCAAGTTAAGCATGGTATAACTTGAGATAAATGATTACAACAATACTGGCATATGGAATAGTGGTCTCAAATATCAAATCTAGCAATATAGGGTGATAGTCATGATAACAGTTGACATAAGACAATAACCCCAAACTTATGAATAACAACTGTTTCAACATCACAGGTGTAATAACCCGGAAATGCGAGCCAGTTTAAAATTTTTATTTTAGCAATTTTAATGAATTTTGCATATTTAAAATAGATTATTTTAAATAATATCGACGAGAAATTTATTTTGAATATAATTCAAACTAATATATTTATATACGTCGTCGTTAGAATATAAATAATTATTTTAAATTATAAAAGGGATTGAAAATGGCGCGGTAGTTCGATAATTCGATTTCAAACTTCAAATGGATGTACCGGGTGCAAAATAAACCAGAATTTAGTGAAACCAAAAATATTAGGATCTATTTGAGAATATATTTCCAACGAATCCGAAAAATTGAAATTTCATAGCGGGAATCAAAAGATATGTCCAGTTGAAAATTCTGAATAGTCGCTATGGAATTCAGGCCCTTAAAAATGGGAATTTTGCAAATGACCTCGGATTTCGACGAAACCACTTTTGTTGGATCCGTGATATCAAATTATTGCTAGATTCTAAATTTCATAATTTTTCGAATCAATATGTGAGCGTGGCAAAGGAAAACGCATTTGACCAGTTTCAGTTGATTTTAATCGACTAGCAAATGGCCATTTTTCCAACGGTCTCAGAATTCGACGAAACTAGTTTTGTTAGGACCGTATCGTCAATACGAAGTTAGAAAATATTTTTCTGGAATTTTTAGAGTTCGTATGTGACCCCAGTAAATTGAAATGCATGTTTAAAATAGAATATATAGTTTTAAATGTAAATTCAACGGAAACTAATCGAAACAATCGAATCAGCTTACGATACATATCCCATTGTGTTCGGAATGGGGGTAATTAGCTATGGACGACAGGCGGTGGGTCTCATTTTGAGGTCGAAATGAAAAGTCAACTTTAAAGGGACAATTAAATAATTAAAATATTATAAACTATATATTCTCTCACCTCCCCCTCCCTCTTTCTTCTCTACAGTCAAACGAATAAAAAAAACTGCTAAACCCTAGAAGGGCGCCGCCCTCTGCCAGACCACCATCGCCGAAGGCGGCGGACCCCTCCTCCCTCAGGCGGCGCACCCGCTCCGTTCTCCCTCCCCTTGCTTTCCTCTGGCACAAGCTCCAACGCTCGAACCCCCACATCGAAGGAGCCCACCGCCTGATGCCCAAGCTCTGCCGCGCCACGCCACCATCGCCTCCACCCTCGCCACCTCCTCCTCGACGCTCCCCTCTGCCTCTCGATCCTCCTCCCCTCTTCTATTCCAGACCGCAAGCACCCCACCACCAACCCGACACGACGAACCCTTCTTCCCCTTCTGCGCCTTCTTCTCTTCCCTCTTTCGATTTGAACAACCCCCAAGGCTGAAAAAAAAGACTGTAAGTTTTTACTTTCTTTAATTTATTTTATTTATTAAGGGTAATCAGTTTTATCTTTATTTACGTGAGAGAACAATAAAAATGAGGTTTTTATCGCTTCGAAGAATAAAATACAAAGCTCGGATTTTTATTTTTGAAAAGTATATTTTTATACATACATGAAGAGTTTTTAAATAAAAGAAATGGTTTTTCTATATGCATGCACCGAATAAAAATATAATTTTTATATTGTAGAAAGGATAAAAATATAATTTTTATATAATAGAGAAGTATAAAAATATGATTTTTATACTAGTGGCATATTAAAAGTACTATTTTTATATAAAGTAGAAGTATTGAAAATATGATCTTTATATTTAAAAAGGCGAAATCTTTATATTTGAAAAGGCGAGATCTTTATATAGAGAATAGCGTGATAAAAATATAATCTTTATATTTGAAAAGGCGAAATTTTTATCTATATAGTAGCGATGTAAAAATAGAATTTTTATATATATAATAGTGATATAAAAATAGAATTTTTATCTATATAGTAGCGATATAAAAATAGAATTTTTATCTATATAGTAGCGATGTAAAAATAGAATTTTTATCTATATAGTAGCGATATAAAAATAGAATTTTTATCTATATAGTACTGATGTAAAAATAGAATTTTTATCTATATAGTAACGATGTAAAAATAGAATTTTTATCCATATGGAGTGATTATAAAAATGTGATTTTTATATACCTAGTAACAATATAAAAATGTGATTTTCATATATGTAGCAAACACGGGCGACAAAAGTGACAAAAGGCGAGCACGATGAAGATTTCCTACATATGAAGAGTCGGGCGTTTGGATTAGCTTTCGGTGAGAACTTCTCACTTTAACTTTACTTTTCTAGTTATATAAATATATACTAGGATGCAGACGGTGTTTAGTAGCACCCGACACCACTGTCCACAGACCATGGACTTGTTTGGTTGGTTGCATATATTAGTTAGATTATTTGAGTTGAATTTGATTGTTTGGGGAAATGGAAATTGATTTGATTGATATGTGTATGGCGTGGGCCATCACTAGACCGGGGATAAGGCTAGGCCTTGTCCCGTTTCTAGTATCGTGCCGTTATGCCGCCGAAATTTTCTAAAATAAGTTAGAAAAATAAAAATATCATTTTTATTTTGTAAATAAACTGAATAGAAATTCATGTGTTAAAATAAAATATTTTATCGTTAAAAATATAATTTTTGACGTGAATTTGAATAAATAAATATTCATCTACAAACCGGACGGTTTGTTTATGTACACCTATTTGAAGGACATTGATTGGGACGATAAATTTTACACATCGCCCAACTGCACAAATAAAATCTGTTTTTGATTGTTTGAAACCCCACACGGGTACTGGGATAAAATACGGCATACACTGATCCCAATAATTAGTAGTATGTCGATCGATGGATCGACAGGCTGTTATAAGCGTTAGATATCTATATTTGATGCTTATACAGTGTAGTGCACTTTGGATGATGGTTGATTATGTATCGTCGCTATTATATACATGTGTTGTATGGAATCCATACAGTTAACGCTATATGGTGATTGATTGGGCCTCATTCCAATTTAGAAAATAAAGAATATTATAAAATAAAGGTTCATGTGTTGACCGTACTCATTCGTTGATATTAGTCATGTGTTGAACGAAATATTTTAACAATTAAATTTACATCTTTATATTATGAAATAAAGGTTCATGTGTTGACCGTACTCATTCGTTGAGATTAGTCATGTGTTGAACGGAATATTTTAACAATAAAATTTACATCTTTATCATATATAAAGTTAGAAACTAACTGGAAAATAGATAAGATGAGTGGTCTCCTGGATATTAATCTGATGTTGGCTTCGGCCTTCGGGGTTAATATTTAGGGAATCGTTCACTTACTAATTTACGGTTGGAGTCTGATTTGAAATCAAACGATAGATACCATAATTTTTATAAAATATATTAAATAACAAAAATAGTCACACATGGACAGTACTCATTCGTTGAGATTAGTCGTGTGTTGACAAAAATATAGAGTCATGTATTGAAAGAAATATAGATTCATTGGTTGAATAGAATAACGAAGTTATTGAAAAATATAAAGCCGTGTTGGTTAGAGATACGCTATTTTGACGCAAACGATATTTATATCGATTATATTCATTTTTATAAAGAATATTGAAAGGGGATAAAAATCGAATATTTATAACAGGAATTCGATTTGAATTGAATATATAACGAATTCGATTTGAATTAAATAGAAAACGAATTCGATTTGAATTAAATAGAAAACGAATTCGAATTGAATATATAACGAATTCGAATTGAATTGAATATAAAACGGATTCGAATTGAATTGAATATAAAACGAATTCGAATTGAATTGAATATAAAACGAATTCGAATTGAATTGAAAACGAATTGGAATAGAATAAAAATCGATTTGAAATGAATTCAAATTGAATTGAAATGAATTTTAAAACGAATTTATAAGGAAAAATTCAATTTTGATTTGAATTGGAAATGAATGTTGGAATTGTTTTTCAAACAAATTTGAAATGATTTATAAAATTCGTTTAAAAGGGGAAATCGACGAAATATATATAATATATATATTATATATATAATGGCCTGAATAGAACATGCCGCGCCGCGGCAGTTCGTAAATTTCGACCATTGACTTCGAACGGACATTACGGGAGATCTGACCGTCGGATTCTCCTAAAACCAGAACCGTTGGGTTCGTATCGAAAAGAGCTTTCTATCGAATATTAGAAATTTGAAATCTAACGGTTGAATTTGGAGATACGTCCAAATCAAATTTGGAAAAGGTTGCTGTAAGTGCGGTTCGATGGTCGTTGATGGAAATCGACTGTACGGGCCTTGATAAAATTATTAAAAATAGTAATAATTTGTGTAGAATCATAAGAAATAATTTGGGAAAAATTGGGATGAAAAAACTCCATATTTGAAAAGATAAAAATAGATTTTTATCGAAACGAACTTGTTTTGAACTAAAATTAAAACCCATTTATTTTTAAATAAATAAATTAGATTTGAAATGGGTTTGAAATAGAATTGATTTGTGGGTTTATCGTGAAGGTTGTTTTAAATAACACTTGTTCTTTTACCCGATAATCAATAGAATGTGATTTGGGTTTGTCGTGAACTGTGTTTTAAATGACATTAGTTCTTTAACCCAGTAAAAGGAGTTCTAATGAATCTGTAATTAGATTGAAATGTGGATTGATAATTTAAATTATCAAATTTAGAAAGTGAGCGAGAATGGAGTATCACCAGTTTTGCTCCAAAGCGATAGTTAAATCTTTAATTTGATTTGAACGTGAAATGGTAATTAATTTTACCGATAACACCGTGGTGTTAGATATGAAGTATTACCAGTTTTGCTTCACGGGATGAATAGGTTGGGATTGGGAAATAAAATAAATAATTACTTCGGTGTGGTTCGCTAATCCCGTCTAGTTTCAAAAACCATAATTTGGTTTGATATGACATCCAATGGAAGATTAAAGAATAAATTTTAAAGAATTTATCTTGGATAAAATTAATAGGAACCTTTCCCTAAGAATATGAAATTTAGAAACTAGCTGTAGGTTAGTTAAGAAAAATGGTTTCCTGGATATTGATCTGATGTTGGTTTCGGCCTTCGGGGTTAATATTTGGGAAATTGTTCTCTTGCTAATTTGTGGTTAGTGAATGCTGAATTGGAATGAGGCGTATGTTGTGTTTGTGTAACATTTGTTTTTAATATACGCGGGTTGTTCGAAAAGGCCGGGTTTATACCCATTCTGAATAACTGATTCGACGATAAGTCGAAGATGATGACGGTGGTCGAAGACCAGAAGTCTTCACATCGTTTGGATAATTACTGATGATCCTGATTGGGCTGTACACCCAAGAGGATGGAAATAGTTAGTGGTCGTCCAGACGTACTTGGGGATCGATGGATATGCGAGGAAAGTGCCTCCGGTTTCGTTCAGACCCAGAACGAACTTGTAAATGGATTGTGTGTCTGACATTGGATTTTATTCTGTGTTGATTGATCTCTATTAAATATACATCTGTTTGGCGGCGGAGAATTTATTCTCTTGCTTAACGCCCTTCTCTAAGATGTACGAGCTCAGAGATTGTATATCGATGGACATCAGTCGCATGGCATGAATTGCCTGTGTGGCACGCCTAAGTGGCAATTGATCAAGGCTTCTGTTTAAAAGCAAAGTCTTGTGGTTGATGATCAAAGCACGGCCTCTGTGGCGTAGGTTTGTGTATAACGTGAATTCGCGAGCCTCACACCTCGGTATGAGTTAAAAACGGGATAAGGACTGCAGGGAGAGCACGACGTTTCTTTCTAGCTTTGGTGGTGTCAGTGACTTACCAGCCCTGACATTTATATACTTTTCACCTATGTGGTTGTTGGATGAGGCGCCTCGATTTTAGGTCTGTAAGGACCGGGAAACGTGTGTTCAGGAATAATTAATCCTCAAACGTAAGAGAGGACCGGCCCTGAAGCATCCAAGGGTTGCCCAGAGTGCGTAGCCCTGAGACATTTGCTAGAGTGTCTCGAAGCGGAGAGGATCTTGCCCCTTGCCTCGACTCATGATGGAAATCCAATTTCCAATACGTGTATCTCGGTTTTATTTGTAGAGCCTAGTATGGCGACATGATAGATGGTACCCATGCCGCCTAAGATTGATATTTATGATTGCAATTGTTTTGACACTATACACTTATTATAGTATCAAATGATTTGTTTTTAAAACGTACCAACCATGTTTGGCTATTATAAGGGAAAACCCTATCCTCCGGCTTGCGTTGCATTGTGTGATGAGACCTGGGTCTTATAATAGCTTCATTTTTTGAAAAAGCATTGCGCTGTTTATTCTATGCACTGGTATTCTTGGGAGAAAACCCGTTCCGTGTTATACGGCGTGGTCCCTTGAATTACTCTCTTTTAAAGTAAAGTTTCAAATAACTGTTTTAGTTCTCACCCAGTCACATGACTGACCTGGAGTTTATTGTTTTAACCTAAACTCTGGGTGCCCTTATTTTCGACACGGGCAGCTAGTAGTTTTGGTTTTGCAGATTTATATTCACAGGATCCTGATTTACAGCTGGAACGATGCTCGGAAAGCTCTGTATCCGTGTATTACTTTCAGTTGTGTTTTGTATTATTTTCCGCTGCTATGTAATTTATTGTAATCTATGATATTTATCGAATGTATAATATTCATTTATACTCTGTATATTCTTGTATCTGATGGAAATGTTGTAATAGCAATGAAATGTTCTTCCATCTGCGTTCCAATTTGTCCTGTTCTCAAAACGATTAGGGGTTTTGAACGGTCTAGATCGGTTTAATGACTGATTCGGATCGAGCGAAATTCCTTGCCGTCACATTTGGTATCAGAGCTTTGGTTTACAGAGCTCGAGAACAAGACACATTAGAACCGAATGAAAGAATTCATCAGATATTGGATTAGTAATATCCAATTAGAATGACTTGTTAGAGATAGGATCAGTAGTATCCTAGCACGGGTGTGAAGAGTATATTTTTCAAATGAAAACAAATTTTGTTTGGAAATTTAAATCGTTTTATACGTATTTGAATATTTTATTTGTATTGAATTTGGAAAATCCAATTTATAATGATTTTGCATATACGCGTCATGAACGTATATTCGAAGTTTTAATATACTGGATAGATATAGAATCACATTCTAGATACCCGTAGATGATTCTGATGATTGATATATCATCATCAGAATTTGTGTTCGTGTTTCGAATGTATGATATCTATATATTTCCATTAGACTGGTGTGAGAACCAAAACTTATATAGATAGATTTATTGGTGTGATTTGGCATCAAAAATGTGATTTTTGTATATACATCAAAAATTATGAATTTGAAACGATAATTCACTAATTGATTGCTGGTTGTGTTGTTTGTTTATTTGTTTGATAATTTTGAACCATTTAGCCTAATTGAACCGAATATTGAATTGTATTGAAAATTGGTCACATTTGCTTGCATATACATGTACTTACACTAAACAGGTCATAGCAAGGAGGCTAGAGTAGAGGAATAAAATTTGTTTGCCCGACAAATAGGTACATGTTTATCATAATTTACTGTTTTGTTTGGGTGATGATGATTTTATGAGCCTATTGGCTAGCGCTTGGCTTTTTCTTTTTCTTTTTGAGATCAAAGGGCCTGTATGGCAATTTCGGGATTTTCCCGTGCTCCCGGTGCAGGGGAGGTTATGGCGAAATTTTTCGAAAATTTGAAAAATATTTAGAAACTGAAAAGTTGAAGAACTTAAGCCGTAATCAAAACAATGGAAGTTGAGTTGAATTGTTAAACAACTTTCGGTTTCGTTCCTTTTCGGGGATGAAAAGTTTTAAGTGGGGGAGATTGTAATAACCCGGAAATGCGAGCCAGTTTAAAATTTTTAGTTTGGCAATTTTAATGAATTTTGCATATTTAAAATAGATTATTTTAAATAATATCGACGAGAAATTTATTTTGAATATAATTCAAACTAATATATTTATATACGTCGTCGTTAGAATATAAATAATTATTTTAAATTATAAAAGGGATTGAAAATGG
Source organism: Allium sativum (assembly GCA_030737875.1). Lineage (NCBI taxonomy): Eukaryota > Viridiplantae > Streptophyta > Magnoliopsida > Asparagales > Amaryllidaceae > Allium > Allium sativum. The sequence continues at coordinate 587,128,407 of CM060913.1, read as the reverse complement.
CGTGGTAGTTCGATAATTCGATTTCAAACTTCAAATGGATGTACCGGGTGCAAAATAAACCGGAATTTAGTGAAACCAAAAATAATAGGATCTTTTTGAGAATATCTTTCCAACGAATCCGAAAAATTGAAATTTCATAGCGGGAATCAAAAGATATGCCCATTTGAAAATTCTGAATAGTCGCTATGGAATTCAGGCCCTTAAAAATGGGAATTTGGCAAACGACCTCGGATTTCGACGAAACCACTTTTGTTTGATCCGTGATGTCAAATTATTGCTAGATTCCAAATTTCATAATTTTTCGAATCAATATGTGAGCGTGGCAAAGGAAAACGCGTTTGACCAGTTTTAGTTGATATTAATCGACTGGAAAATGGCCATTTTTCCAATGGTCTCAGAATTCGACGAAACTAGTTTTGTTAGGACCGTATCGTCAATACGAAGTTAGAAAATATTTTTCTGGAACTTTTAGAGTTCGTATGTGACCCCAGTAAATTGAAATGCATGTTTAAAATAGAATATATAGATTTAAATGTAAATTCAATAGAAACTGATCAAAACAATCGAATCAGCTTACGATACATATCCCATTGTGTTCGGAATGGGGGTAATTAGCTATGGACGACAGGCGGTGGGTCTCGTTTTGAGGTCGAAATGAAAAGTCAACTTTAAAGGGACAATTAAATAATTAAAATATTATAAACTATATATTCTCTCACCTCTCCCTCCCTCTTTCTTCTCTACAGTCAAACGAATAAAAAATAAATAAATAAACTGCTAAACCCTAGAAGGGCGCCGCCCTCTGCCAGACCACCATCGCCGAAGGCGGTGGACCCCTCCTCCCTCAGGCGGCGCACCCGCTCCGTTCTCCCTCCCCTTCCTTTCCTCTGGCACAAGCTCCAACGCTCGAACCCCCACATCGAAGGAGCCCACCGCCTGGTGCCCAAGCCCTGCCGCGCCACGACACCATCGCCTCCACCCTTGCCACCTCCTCCTCGACGCTCCCCTCCGCCTCTCGATCCTCCTCCCCTCTTCTATTCCAGACCGCAAGCACCCCACCACCAACCCGACGCGACGAACCCCTTCTTCCCCTTCTGCGCCTTCTTCTCTTCCCTCTTTCGATTTAAACAACCCCCAAGGCTGGAAAAAAAAAGACTGTAAGTTTTTACTTTCTTTAATTTATTTTATTTATTAAGGGTAATCAGTTTTATCTTTATTTACGTGAGCGAACAATAAAAATGAGGTTTTTATCGCTTCGAAGAATAAACTACAAAGCTCGGATTTTTATTTTTGAAAAGTATATTTTTATACATACATGAAGAGTTTTTAAATAAAAGAAATGATTTTTCTATATGCATGCACCGAATAAAAATATAATTTTTATATTGTAGAAAGGATAAAAATATAATTTTTATATAATAGAGAAGTATAAAAATATGATTTTTATACTAGTGGCATATTAAAAGTACTATTTTTATATAAAGTAGAAGTATTGAAAATATGATCTTTATATTTAAAAAGGCGAAATCTTTATATTTGAAAAGGCGAGATCTTTATATAGAGAATAGCGTGATAAAAATATAATCTTTATATTTGAAAAGGCGAAATTTTTATCTATATAGTAGCGATGTAAAATTAGAATTTTTATCTATATAGTAGCGATATAAAAATAGAATTTTTATCTATATAGTAGCGATATAAAAATAGAATTTTTATCTATATAGTAGCGATGTAAAAATAGAATTTTTATCTATATAGTAGCGATATAAAAATAGAATTTTTATCTATATAGTAGTGATGTAAAAATAGAATTTTTATCTATATAGTAACGATGTAAAAATAGAATTTTTATTCATATGGAGTGATTATAAAAATGTGATTTTTATATACCTAGCAACAATATAAAAATGTGATTTTTATATATGTAGCAAACACGGGCGACGAAAGTGACAAAAGGCGAGCACGATGAAGATTTCCTACATATGAAGAGTCGGACGTTTGGATTAGCTTTCGGTGAGAACTTCTCACTTTAACTTTTCTTTTCTAGTTATATAAATATATACTAGGATGCAGACGATGTTTAGTAGCACCCGACACCACTGTCCACAGACCATGGACTTGTTTGTTTGGTTGCATAGATTAGCTAGATTATTTGAGTTGAATTTGATTGTTTGGGGAAATGGAAATTGATTTGATTGATATGTGTATGGCGTGGGCCATCACTAGACCGAGGATAAGGCTAGGCCTTGTCCCGTTTCTAGTATCGTGCCGTTATGCCGCCGAAATTTTCTAAAATAAGTTAGAAAAATAAAAATATCAATTTTATTTTGTAAATAAACTGAATAGAAATTCATGTGTTAAAATAAAATATTTTATCGTTAAAAATATAATTTTTGACGTGAATGTGAATAAATAAATATTCATCTACAAACCGGACGGTTTGTTTATGTATACCTATTTGAAGGACATTGATTAGGACGATAAATTTTACACATCGCCCAACTGCACAAATAAAATCTATGTTTGATTGTTTGAAACCCCACACGGGTATTGGGATAAAATACGGCATACATTGATCCCAATAATTAGTAGTATGTCGATCGATGGATCGACAGGCTGTTATAAGCGTTAGATATCTATATTTGATGCTTATACAGTGTAGTGCACTTTGGATGATGGTTGATTATTAATCGTCGCTATTATATACATGTGTTGTATGGAATCCATACAGTTAACGCTATATGGTGATTGATTGGGCCTCATTCCAAGTTAGAAAATAAAGAATATTATAAAATAAAGGTTCATGTGTTGACCGTACTCATTCGTTGAGATTAGTCATGTGTTGAACGAAATATTTTAACCATAAAATTTACATTATATTATAAAATAAAGGTTCGTGTGTTGACCGTACTCATTCATTGAGATTAGTCATGTGTTGAACGAAATATTTTAACAATAAAATTTACATCTTTATCATATATAAAATTAGAAACTAACTGGAAAATAGATAAGATGAGTGGTCTCCTGGATATTGATCTGATGTTGGCTTCGACCTTCGGGGTTAATATTTAGGGAATCGTTCTCTTACTAATTTACTGTTGGAGTCTGATTTGAAATCAAACAATAGATACCATAATTTTTATAAAATATATTAAATAACAAAAATAGTCACACATGGACAGTACTCATTCGTTGAGATTAGTCGTGTGTTGACAAAAATATAGAGTCATGTATTGAAAGAAATATAGATTCATTGGTTGAATAGAATAACGAAGTTATTGAAAAATATAAAGCCGTGTTGGTTAGAGATACGCTATTTTGACGCAAACGATATTTGTATCGATTATATTCATTTTTATAACGAATATTGAAAAGAGATAAAAATCGAATATTTATAGCAGGAATTCGATTTGAATTGAATATATAACGAATTCAATTTGAATTAAATAGAAAACGAATTCGATTTGAATTAAATAGAAAACGAATTCGAATTGAATTGAATATATAACGAATTCGAATTGAATTGAATATAAAACGAATTCGAATTGAATTGAATATAAAACGAATTCGAATTGAATTGAAAATGAATTGGAATAGAATAAAAATCGATTTGAAATGAATTCAAATTGAATTGGAATTTGAATTGAATTGAAATGAATTTTAAAATGAATTTATAAGGAAAATTTCAATTTTGATTTGAATTGGAAATGAATGTTGGAATTGTTTTTGAAACAAATTTGAAACGATTTATAAAATTTGTTTAAAAGGGGAAATCGACGAAATATATATATAATATATATATATATATATATATATATATATATAATGGCCTGAATAGAACGCGCCGCGCCGCGGCAGTTCGTAAATTTCGACCATTGACTTCGAACGGACATTACGGGAGATCCGACCGTCGGATTCTCCTAAAACCGGAACCATTGGGTTCATATCGAAAAGAGCTTTCTAACGAATATTAGAAATTTGAAATCTAACGGTTGGATTTGGAGATACGTCCAAATCAAATTTGGAAAAGGTCGCTGTAAGTGCTGTTCGATGGCCGTTGATGGAAATCGACTGTACGGGCCTTGATAAATTATTAAAAATAGTAATAATTTGTGAAGAATCATAAGAAATGATTTGGGAAAAATTGGGATGAAAAAACTCCATATTTGAAAAGATAAAAATAGATTTTTATCGAAACGAACTAGTTTTGAACTAAATTTAAAACCCATTTATTTTTAAATAAATAAATTGGATTTGAAATGGGTTTTAAATAGAATTGATTTATGGGTTTATCGTGAAGGGTGTTTTAAATAACACTTGTTCTTTTACCCGATAATCAATAGAATGTGATTTGGGTTTGTCGTGAACTGTGTTTTAAATGACATTAGTTCTTTAACCCAGTAAAAGGAGTTCTAATGAATCTGTAATTAGATTGAAATGTGGATTGATAATTTAAATTATCAAATTTAGAAAGTGAGCGAGAATGGAGTATCACCAGTTTTTCTCTAAAGCGATAGTTAAATCTTTAATTAGATTTGAACATGAAACGGTAATTAATTTTACCGATAACACCGTGGTGTTAGATATGAAGTATTACCAGTTTTGCTTCATGGGATGAATAGGTTGGGATTGGGAAATAAAATAAATAATTACTTCGGTGTGGTTCACTAATCCCGTCTAGTTTGAAAAACCATAATTTGGTTTGATATGACATCCAATGGAAGATTAAAGAATAAATTTTAAAGAATTTATCTTGGATAAAATTAATGGGAACCTTTCCCTAAGAATATGAAATTTAGAAATTAGCTGTAGGTTAGTTAAGAAGAATGGTTTCCTGGATATTGATCTGATGTTGGTTTCGGCCTTCGGGGTTAATATTTGGGAAATTGTTCTCTTGCTAATTTGCGGTTAGTGACTGCTGAATGGGAATGAGGTATATGTTGTGTTTGTGTAACATTTGTTTTTATTATACGCGGGTTGTTCGGAAAGGCCGGGTTTATACCCATTCTGAATAACCGACGATAAGTCGAAGATGATGACGGTGGTCGAAGACCAGAAGTCTTCACATCGTTTGGATAATTACTGATGATCCTGATTGGGCTGTACACCCAATAGGATGGAAATAGTTGGTGGTCGTCCAGACGTACTTGGGGATCGATGGATATGCGAGGAAAGTGCCTCCGGTTTCGTTCAGACGTAGAACGAACTTGTAAATGGATTGTGTGTCTGACATTGGATTTTATTCTGTGTTAATTGATCTCTATTAAATATACATCTATTTGGCGGCGGAGAATTTATTCTCCTGCTTAACGCCCTTCTCTGAGACGTACGAGCTCAGAGGTTGTATATCGATGGACATCAGTCGCATGGCATGAATTGCCTGTGTGGCACGCCTAAGTGGCAATTGATCAAGGCTTCTGTTGAAAACCAAAGTCTTGTGGTTGATGATCAAAGCACGGCCTCTGTTGCATAGTTTTGTGTATAACGTGAATTCGCGAGCCTCACACCTCGGTATGAGTTAAAAACGGGATAAGGACTGCAGGGAGAGCACGACGTTTCTTTCTAGCTTTGGTGGTGTCAGTGACTTACCAGCCCTGACATTTATATACTTTTCACCTATGCGGTTGTTGGATGAGGCGCCTCGATTTTAGGTCTGTAAGGACCGGGAAACGTGTGTTCAGGAATAATTAATCCTCAAACGTAAGAGAGGACCGGCCCTGAAGCATCCAAGGGTTGCCCAGAGTGCGTAGCCCCGAGACATTTGCTAGAGTGTCTCGAAGCGGAGAGGAGCTTGCCCCTTGCCTCGACTCATGACGGAAATCCAATTTCCAATACGTGTATCTCGGTTTTATTTGTAGAGCCTAGTATGGCGACATGATAGATGGTACCCATGCCGCCTAGGATTGATATTTATAATTGTAATTGTTTTGACACTATACACTTATTATAGTATCAAATGATTTGTTTTTAAAACGTACCAAGCATGTTTGGCTATTATAAGGGAAAACCTTATCCTCCGGCTTGCGTTGCATTGTGTGATGGGACCTGGTTCTTATAATAGCTTCATTTTTTGAAAAAGCATTGCGCTGTTTATTCTATGCACTGGTATTCTTGGGAGGAAACCCGTTCCATGTTATACGGCGTGGTCCCTTGAATTACTCTCTTTTAAAGTAAAGTTTTAAATAACTGTTTTAGTTCTCACACCAGTCACATGACTGACCTGGAGTTTATTGTTTTAACCTAAACTCTGGGTGCCCTTATTTTCGACACGGGCATTTAGTAGTTTTGGTTTTGCAGATTTATATTCACAGGATCCTGATTTACAGCTGGAACGATGCTCGGAAAGCTCTGTATCCGTGTATTACTTTCAGTTGTGTTTTGTATTATTTTCAGCTGCTATGTAATTTATTGTAATCTCTGATATTTATCGAATGTATAGTATTCATTTATACTCTGTATATTCTTGTATCTGATGTAATCGTTGTAATAGCAATGAAATGTTCTTTCGTCTGCGTTCCAATTTGTCCTGTTCTCAAAACGATCAGGGGTTTCGAACGGTCTAGATCGGTTTAACGACTGATTCGGATCGAGCGAAATTCCTTACCGTCACAACATGCATGAATATTATGGACATTCAGGGTTTAGATCTACAACATGTATAGGCCCCAAATCAATTTCATGCAAATATTCCTACAAGTCAAGATTCAAGATGAATAGACCCAAGGTGAACAAATAGTAGATCCAAAATAATAGATCCAAAATGAAAAATGATAGATCCAAGATATACAATGATAGATCCAGGATAATTATCATACTTAGGTTCAATCTCGATTTACGACATGTCCATATTAAGTTTAAAGTTTAGATCTAAAAGTAACTGGGGCTTACAGATCGTGGTTAGAGAATTAGAAAACAAAGAGGCGATGTTGAATCTCAAGTCTAACAGAAATTCCCCAAACAGCAATACTCTACACGTAGCCTTGTTGGAGAAGAAGCAATCCCTTTTCTCTAACTTTTCAACCAGGGTTTTAGCAGCATAAGGCCAGAGAGAATTTGTGTAGAGAGACTAGAGTTAGAGGATGTTTATATAGGGTCTGGCCAACGAATTTAGACAGAAATCGGACTAGAAACATCAGAGTGAATTCTGACTCAAAAATGGGCTCGACAACTAGGTCGACACCCAGGTCGACTCTATGGTGGACCTAGTCCTGGGCAGGCCGACACTATAGTCAACCCCCAGGTCGACCTGGTCCTGGGCGGGAAATTTCCCGCCCAGTCCGTTCTGGGGTTTGAATTCGAAATTTGAATTCGAATTCTGAGTTGTTTTTTAACTTGAAATTTCTGAAACTTTGAAGGGTCATAACTTGCTCATACAAACTCCAATTTTCGAAAACTCGGACTCGTTTCCAAGCAAAATTTCGAGAAGAATGTAATGGCGTAACCCATTGCCCTTGATTCTTATCTTAAAAATTAATTATGTCTTGATTTATGATTATAACAAGTTATAAAAATACGGGTTGTTACATTCTCCCCTCCCTAAAGGATTTCGTCCCCGAAATCTCTAAGTTAGAAAGAATATATCCTACCATCCAATCATCCATCTACTCAAAACATCATCCAAAGACAACCATTGTCCTTAAAAGATTTCTAGTGCTGTATGAACATATGCAACAAGTGTGTGTATATGTACTTATCTAATGCAAAAAGATCAGGCAGTTACTAATTCAGTAAACCTCCTTAATGCAAAATATGTTAGTGTAATGGGTCCAATATGTATGCAAATTCCTAACATAATTTATAATCTCTACATGAGTGCACATAACATTCATTCATATGCAGCATCCAAGTGATAGCATAACAAGTTCCATCCATGTACAAGTATAAGCACTCATGCATATGTAACATGAAAAGGTGACTGAGCCGATCTAGTGCCTAATGTGTGCCATGCATTCACTAGCAATCACTTGCAAACACTTGCAACCATTTGCAAACATCAACCATAACATGTTTCAATCACATGTTTACATCCATATGGTTCTACCTAAGGTTCTCAAGATAAGATCGAGAAGATAACAAGGCAAACATAGGTAGTAAAAGCATGATACGAAAGGTTTTCAAGTTTATAGGAAAAGAGATCTAGAATGTACCCCCAAAAAAATGGGTAAAGCGCGCATACCTTCTCTTCGATTTCCCAAGTTGCGTCTTCTTGGGCTTCACTCCAATGTACTTTAATTAGCTTGACTTCTTGATTCCTAAGCTTCTTGATCTCTGTTCCTAAGATACGAATTGGAACTCGCCTCAATGTTGCTTCTTTTTTCACTTCTACGCCTTCAAGGATGCTTAGCTTAACCACTTCGGCCGACTCATGTAAGCACTTTCGGAGATGCGAGACGTGAAAGATATTGTGTACTCCGGTCAGCTTCTCGGGTAAGTCTACCTTATAGGCCATCTGCCCAATCCTCTCAGTGATAGGAAATGGTCCAACGAACCTTGGTGCTAGCTTTCCAACCGCTCCAAAACGAACCACATTGCGTAAAGGAGAAACTTTTATAAAAACCATATCTCCGACTTCGAACTCTATGGTCTGTCCTTCTCTTGTCCGCATAAGATTTCTGTCTATCTTGGGCCATTTTCATCCGTCTTCGTATCAACTCAATCTTCTCAGAAGTGTCCCTTATCATGTCGGGCCCAAGTATAAGCCTGTCTGTCGTCTCCCACCAACAAGTTGGCGACTTGCACGGTCTTCCATACAAGGCTTCGAACGGTGCCATTCCTATGCTAGCTTGGTAGTTATTATTGTATGCAAACTCCACGAGAGGGAGATGGTCTTCCCAAGTACCACCAAAATCAAGAATGCATAGTCTCAAGAGATCCTCTAGTACCCTATTTACCCTTTTGGTTTGACCATCCGTCTGTGGGTGATAGGCCGTGCCTAAACTCAGTCGCGTACCCATTGCTTCTTGTAGACTATTCCAAAACTGGCTAGTGAAAATCGGGTCACGATCACTAACTATACTAGAAGGAACCCCGTGCAACCGTACTATCTCTCGAAGGTAAATAAACGCTAGCCATGATGCGGTCCTCTTGCTTTTCACCGGAATGAAGTGAGCACTTTTCGTGAGTCTATCAACTATGACCCATATGCTAGTATTTCCCTTTCTTGACCTAGGTAGTCCATCCACGAAATCCATCGAGATACTCTCCCATTTCCATTGCGGAACCTCCAAAGGATGTAATAGCCCACCGGGCTTCTTCGACTCGGCCTTTACTTGTTGGCACACCATGCACCTCGAAACAAACTCTGCCACGTCCTTTTTCATTCCAGGCCAAAAGAAATTGCGTTTCATATCCCTGTACATCTTATCCCCTCTGGTTTGTATGGTCATTTTTGAGTGATGCGCCTCCTCGAGGACTTTCCTTACTAAGTCTCCCACTTGTGGGACACATAGCCTTCCATCATGCCTTAGCCATCCCTTTTCATCTATGGCATACCTACCGTGGTGACGTGACGTCTCACCACTAATCAGCTTGTCCATGATTTCGACTATCTATGGGGTCTTCCTTCTGTGAAGTCCCTACTTGATCTAGGAGTGTAGGTCTTAACTCAAGAGATGCTAGCTTAGCAACCAATGACTCAACAGCAGGTGTAAAATCAAAGGTTGCTATAAACTCAAGGCTTTTCCTTTCAACAAACAAGGGGCTCAAAGTCAACCTTTTTCTACTTAGCGCGTCCGCCACCACGTTACCCTTGCCAGGGGTATAAGCTATATCGAAGTCATATGATGCCAAGAATTCCATCCACCTCTGCTGCCTTAGATTCAAATCTTTTTGCGAAAAGAGGTACTTAAGTGATTTGTGATCTGTGTACAGCTCGAACTTTTCACCTAGAAGATAGTGGCGCCAAGCCTTAAGCGCAAAAACAATCGTGGCCAACTCCAAGTCATGTGTGAGATAGTTTTTCTCATGAACTTTAAGTTGTCTGCCCCAGTAGCATATCACTCTTCCATCTTGCATTAGGACAGCGCCTAATCCCGTGCCGCACGCATCTGTGTACACCGTAAACACCTTGCCTTCGTCGGGTAATGCCAAAACTGGAGCTGTAGTAAGGGCTCTCTTAAGCCATGGAAAAGCAACGTCACACTCTGTGTCCCATGCAAAAGCTAGGTTCTTCTTTGTTAACTTAGTAAGAGGGGCTGAAATCTTAGCGAAGTCCTTAATGAACTTCCTGTAGTAGCCCGCCAAACCGAGAAAGCTTCTCACCTCCGTTGCATTCTTAGGAATTTTCCAGTCTTGCACTGCAACTACCTTCGCGGGGTCCACAGCTATACCTTGCTTAGAAACTACATGTCCAAGAAACCGAACTTCCTTTCTCCAAAAATGGCATTTGGAGAACTTAGCCTTTAACTGGTGTGTTCTAAGCGTATCCATTACTTTCTTGAGATGCCTAGCATGCTCTTCTTCATCTTTTGAGAAGATCAAAATATCGTCCACAAAAACCACCATAAACTTGTTAACGAACTCCTGAAACACCCTACTCATCAAATCTACGAAGTACGCGGGTGCATTCGTTAACCCAAATGGCATGACGAGCCATTCGAAGAACCCATCTGGAGTCCTAAACGCAGTTTTGTCAATGCTATCCTCAGCCACTCTAAGCTGGTGGAATCCTGTGGCTAGATCGAGTTGATAGAAAATAGATGCTCCCGCAAGCTGGTCAAACAAATCGTCGATTCTTGGCAGTGGTGGCCTATTCTTCTTCGTCAGCTTGTTTAACTCGCGATAATCTATGCACAGACGAAGCGAAGCATCCGCCTTATTAGCGAATACCACCGGAGCACCCCATTCAGAAATGCTTCGTCTCATGAAATTTTTCTCAACCAACTCCTTAACTTGTTTACTAAGCTCTCTTCTTTCTCGCGGGGCCATGTGCCTAACGGGAAATGAAACTAGTTTGGCATTATCAACAAGATAAATTCGGAAGTCTATCTCGCATTTAGGAGGTAACCCCTTCACCTCATCAAAGACATCTGGAAATTCTCGGACCACTCTTACAGATTGCAAATTGTCGATGGACGAGTCAAGAGATTCAAGATAACACAACATGACCAGACCCTTAGGGTTACAAGAAATTTCAAGGGTATTACCAAGGCGAGTCATGAGCCTCACTACCCTTCATTCACAATCAAGAATGGCTCCATAATTGGACAGCCAATCCATACCTAGGATCAAACCATATCCCATAAATCCGAGAACATAAGCATTACACGTGAATTCTATGCTTAAGATAGAAATCCTCAAATCCACACAAATCATAGATAAATGAGCGGAGCCCCCAATTGGATTTGAAACACTAACGGGATCCTCAACTAGACTAGTACTTAGGTGTAGATTTTTAACAACATTAGAAGAGATAAAAGTATGTGATGCGCCAGAGTCAAATAAGGTTCGAACAGGAAATTCAGAAATGTAAACAAGGCTTTCTACGGAAATATTACTACCTCAGTCAAGTGCTGGAGTGGTGTTGAGAGCATGCAACTGCCCTCCAGAAGGTCCTGCTCGCGGGGCCTGCCCCTGCCCTTGCTTCTTAGGGCAATCTTTGCTGATGTGTCCAGTATCTCCACAATGAAAGCATTCACCCAATTTTCTCTTCTTCCTTCTACAGTCTTTAGCTAGATGTCCCGTAATACCACAAAAGTTGCACTTCCTTGTCTCACGTGGTTTGTTAGCATTGTTGTTGTTGTTGTTGTTGTTGTTCTTGTTATTCTTGTTATTCTTGTTGCCTCCCTTCTTGAAGTCAACCTTCTTATTCTGAGTCTCATTAGGCTTAACCTCCTTCTTGCTATTCTTGTCTTCCTCATGAATTAGGGCCATATCCACCAAGCTTTCAAAGGTCACCCCCATGGGTATATGAGTTATGGCCAAACTGTGTAGTGGCTCGTTTAATCCTCGAGCAAAGCGTACAGCCTTCTTCTGGGCTGTATTGACCAAGTCCAAACCGAACCGAGCAAGCTGATTAAACCTATTCACGTATTCCCTAACAGACATGTCCCCTTGCTTGAGTGCTAGGAACCTCTTCATCTGAAGGTTTTCTTCTACTGACGATAAGAATTTAAGCCCAAACCACTCTCTAAAGTCTGCTCAAGTCTCAACTGGCCTGGTAGCGTTGGTGACTTCCCACCAAAATGCAGCTTCCTCTTTCAACAACCATGCTGCCAACTGAACTTTCCTATGATCCTCCACATCGAAGATAATAAACAAGTCTTCAGTCTCCTTTAGCCATTTCGTGCATCAACGAAGGTTTCAGTTCCAATGAAGTTCTTGCCGCCCATTGCTTTAAAGTCTTTGCATATTTTGGCAAAGACGGTACCGGGAGGAGGAGGAACCGCGGCCACTGGGGGAGGAGGAGGGATGTCTGCCGGGCCCGCACCGTTGGCCCTAGCTTCTAAGTACCTTCGGAACCATTCAGGTACGGGTACTCCCTCAGGAAGGTTAAGATCAGATATGCTGAAAAATGAAAAAGAAAAAAGATTCAAACGAGGAAACAAAGGAAAGTGCTAATGGCTTTTGGGGAATAGCCTTTTTAAACATAAAACTTTTATTGAAAAATGCTTCTTTATAAATGGTTTTGGAAAATAGTTTTAGAAGGTTTTTAAAACTTTTTCCCAGTCTGGTAACCTTCTGCTCTGTTACCAAATGTAACACCCCACCTCTGCTAGGGTCACTCACAAAGGGAATGCACTAGTTTTGGTGGAGTATTATCTAGGTAAACATACACAGAGATATCACAAGGCAGAACATAAATAAAGCAGCGGTAGAAATTAAAAACCAAATTTCATTACTTTCAAGAAAAGAGTCAAAACTTCATATATCCAAAGTACAAATTATTCCATTACATCAAGTTCCAGATAAAGAAGCATAAACTTAGGATAACCAAAGTAAATTATTCCCCAAAAATAGCAGAAGTGCAGCCATAGCATAGCTCAAGACCAAACCGTACATGAGCTGACGGAAAGCAAGCTAAATCCAAGCTAAGAGCTAGCGTCTCCTCCCTGAGAACTTGGGGGGGAAACGAAAGAAAAAGGGGCGAAAGAAAAGGGTCAGTCATAAACACTGGTAAGCCCTAGTTACTTTCAGTATAAAAACTAGTAAACGTAACATGACATGTGAAAACTGGAATTAAACATAAGGATGATAACAGGACTGGTATGATAACTAAGATAACAAGATAAGTCAAGTCTAGCATCGCATATTCAAGATTCGCTGCACCAACTGTACTAGTATTCTAACCCATGTCAAGTATGAACCATGAAATGATCCCTTGGCCCAATATCATGAAATGACCCATTACGGGGTCCTACAGTACGATCTACTAATCGATCGGCTCCCTACAAGTTCTAGTTCATCATGTGCCTGTGTCATACGGCCCAATCACGAAATGTAGTCACTTTTGCTAGGTCCACCATAGGGTGTATCAAGCCCTAGGGTGCCAACCATCGACACGAATCAAGCATGCACAGTGTAAACCTACTGGTGCCCAATGTCTTCTTTTTCAACTCCGGACTATGTGCATGACCATAATCCGCCTGAACCTACAATGGCGCACCTACTCAGCCGTCGTTCCGTTCGCTTACAATCAGCCCAGTAATCGTGCCCCACCCTGCCTAGTCCCAGGGTACCGTGATACATCTAAGTGGGTTACTGCTGAAAAGGACCGCGTAACTAGGGTTTCTAATGGGTTAAGTGTTGTCATTCAAATTCATGACTTAACCCTACCAAATCATGTATCAAGTTGGTTAAGTGTGTTCAAGCGGTTCATGACTTAATCCTATCAAATCATCGTGTCAAATTGGTTAAGTATATTCAAGTGGTTCATGACTTAACCCTGTCAAATGGCATTAATTCATTAATGCACCCCAACCTCTCACATTAGATTAGTTGTTGTGGTCACTGGATTTGCCGGGCGGTTCCGGGTAGATTTACACCACAACATAGTCTAACCTCGGGTTTTACGTGCGATATGATCAACTACCCACATTGGATCCTATTGTTTGCAGTCACTGGATTAGTCGGGCGGTTCCGAGCAGATTTACACTGCAAACTCAACCCAACCTCGAGTTGGCCATTTTCAAATTCATTCTAGCGGCATGCCCATGTTCAAGTTTTCATGTCAAGTTCATGTCCATGTCCAGGTTCAAGTTATAACAATGTTCATGTTTCAAGTTCATAGTAAATTCAGGTTTTGCCTAATCTACCCAATCGCATTCCCATCGCACGTAAACTCGAATCGATACAACTAATCTAATTAGGGAATAACATAGAAAGAACTGGCCTAAGTGGCAAAAGTGATTACAAGTCAAGCATGGTATAACTTGAGATAAATGATTACAACAATACTGGCATATAGAATAGTGGTCTCAAATATCAAATCTAGCAAAATAGGGTGATAGTCATGATAACAGTTGACATAAGATAATAACCCCAAACTTGTGGATAACAATTGTTTCAACATCATAGGCATGAATATTATGGACATTAAGGGTTTTAGATCTACAACATGTATAGGCCCCAAATCAATTTCATGCAAATATTCCTACAAGTCAAGATTCAAGATGAATAGACCCATGGTGAACAAATAGTAGATCCAAAATGAACAATGATAGATCCAAGATATACAATGATAGATCCAAGATAATTATCATACTTAGGTTCAATCTCGATTTACAACATATCCATATTAAGTTTAAAGTTTAGATCTAAAAGTAACTGGGGCTTACAGATCGTGGTTAGAGAATTAGAAAACAAAGAGGCGATGTTGAATCTCGAGTCTAACAGAAATTCCCCAAACAGCAATACTCTACACGTAGCCTTGTTGGAGAAGAAGCAATCCCTTTTCTCTAACTTTTCAACCAGGGTTTTAGCAGCATAAGGCCAGAGGGAATTTGTGTAGAGAGACTAGAGTTAGGGGCTGTTTATATAAGATCTGGCCAACGAATTTAGACAGAAATCGGACTAGAAACATTAGAGTGATTTCTGACTCAAAAATGGGCTCGGAAACCAGGTTGACTCTATGGTCGACCTGGTCCTGGGCGGGTAGACACTATAGTCGACCCCCATGTCGACCTGGCCCTGGGCAGGAAATTTCCCGCCCAGTCCGTTCTGGGCGGGAAATTTCTCGCCCAGTCCGTTCTGGGGTTTGAATTCGAATTCTGAGCTGGTTTTGAACTTGAAATTTCTGAAACTTTGAAGGGTCATAACTTGATCATACGGACTCCGATTTTCGAAAACTCAGACTCATTTCCAAGCAGAATTTCGAGACGAACGTAATGGCGTAACCCGTTGCCCTTGATTCTTATCTTAAAAATTAATTCTGTCTTGATTTATGGTTATAACACGTTATAAAAATACGGGTTGTTACATGAGTTGGAGCAGAACTGGACTTAGAATTTGGATCGAGATCGTTCGCGGTTTTAGAAGAGTCGAGAGGGACACTTGGTAAGTTATCTGGATTTTCAACTTGATTATCAATTTTATTACCGGATCATAAAGTTATGATAGCATTCAACCAAGTTTGATTGCTATCTTGGATGACATGAGCTTGGTTTGGATTAGGATTTTGATTCCCAGGATTTGGAATGGGTTGACTTGGGAATGTGCCTCTTCCCCATTCACTTACAGAAGTAGCCAACTGACTCATCTGCATTTCAAGTTTAGCGATTTTGATTGGTATTTGATTGGAGATTTTGAAGATTGGTATTTGATTGGAGATTTTGAGTCGTTGCTTTACTCAATTCTTCGAGAGTTTTTTCAAGTGATGTCAATCGTTTATCGTCTGGTCAAACAAAAGATTGTTGCGCTTGATTTTGAGAAGCTGGCGCAAAATTCTGGAATTGATTTTGTTGGAAGGGAGGATTTGAAGGATTATTTGAAAATGGTTGAACAGGAGGTCGAACCAAATTCGAAGTTGCATTGTTTTGGGCCCAAGAGAAGTTAGGATGGTTTCTCCAACTCGGATTGTATGTTGGGGAGAATGGATCGTTTCTAACTTTATTAAATGCGTTGAGTTGTTCTAACGAATGTGGGCATTGGTCAACAATGTGGTTAGGATCGTTACATTTGTAACATGAAGGTTGAGACACTTGAGCTTGGTTTGCTTGAGTTGATGAAAGGACATTATCAAGTTTGGTTAACATTGCGTCTATTTTCGTTTCTAAAGCCATTGAGGATCCTACCGGATGAGCGCTGGATCATGAATAAATCGATTTCTCGTTAAATCTTTCCCATTGAGCTGATTTTTCAGCCAAATTTTCAAGAAATTGCCAAGCTGCATCGTGATGTTGGGCTAGAAAGTTTCCTTGGCACATCGATTCAAGCATGGTTCGAGAACTATTTTCAAGTCCATCGTATAGAATTTGACAAAGAGTCCATTTTCCGAAATTGTTGCGTGGACATTTGACTAGAAGTTCTTTAAATCTTTCGAAATATTTTGCAAAGGATTCACCCCCAAATTGATGAAAATTAACGATTTCGGTTCGAATTTTAGAAATCTTTTACAAGGGGTAATTTTTTTTAGAAAAACATTCACAAATTCATTCCAAGTTCCAATCGTATTTGAAGGCAAGCTATACAA
This sequence comes from Allium sativum, assembly GCA_030737875.1. Classification (NCBI taxonomy): domain Eukaryota; kingdom Viridiplantae; phylum Streptophyta; class Magnoliopsida; order Asparagales; family Amaryllidaceae; genus Allium; species Allium sativum. The sequence continues at coordinate 587,111,780 of CM060913.1, read as the reverse complement.
CCATTTTTTGGCATAATCGGTAAGTGCAAATGGAATTAACCTAAGTTTGATTCCATCGTCACTTAGTTGTTGAAATTTCATGGTTGCACAAACTTGTTCAAATTTGGTTAAGAAAATATAAGGATCATCACGTTCAAGATTGTCGAATTTTGGAAGAGTATTTATGTGGTTTGAATGAATTTCAAAGTGGTTACCCGTTGGGGCGGGCATTATGATGCAAGATGGAATAGATACCCGATTGGGTAAGTGTTTATCCATAAGAGTTCGAGGGGGGGTTTTCTCCGGCCATGGTGAAAGGAATGTTTGATCGAACTAAACGATTAGTAGAAGGATCACGGGTCCAACTACGCATGCACTAGCGCAAAAAAGATGAGAAAAGGAGAAAGAGCAAATTTGAGAAGAGGATCGAAGCGATTTTTTTTAAGAGAGAAAAGTTAAATTTATACAAAAAGGAAAATACAGTTGGCTTTTTTCTATATTTTTTTTTAAGATGGATGAACCTGATGCAATTTACAATTTTCTAGAATTATATAGTGACGGTTAGATCAATTTCAACAAAAGATTTCTCAGCCATTTAACGAGCAAGAGCTATCGGTGCACCAGGAATCACCCTAGCAATGCAACCGAAGGTCTAAGTACCTTTAGAGGAACAACCGCTATAATATTTACGAATCACCGTAATATTTATAAATGGTTATTACTCTGCCGTAGTCTAGACACCGAGAAATAATCCATTAGAAATAAACCAGTTTGTCAAAATATAATGAGGCCCTTAGAAAATAAAAACAAAACTAAGATGAATGCAATATATTTTCTTTCTTTCTTTCTTTTTTTTTGAAAATTTTAATCAACGAACAGTCACAGAACAAGAAATTGCAGAATTAAAAAAAATATACAAGCAAGCTGCGGCACCTGCACAAAAATCTTTACAAGCAATTTTATATTTTTTTTAAGTAGCAGTAGCAGCAGGCCCTGTAGAGTTTAGAAATTTCTCACCTAGATCCGCAGTCCGTCAAGTGCAACTGAGTAGCGCTAGCGCGTACACACCCACTTGGTGTGCAACCACTCCAACCAAATCTGTTTACAAATCGTTTGACCTTGTAATGTCCCGGGTTTTCACATATCACAGATATTAATTGATCGTAAGTACGTGTTTACAAATACGATTTAAAATCTAGACTTTAAAATTTCAAAGCATGTTAATTTATGAATAACAGCATTTACATATGCATATATCACAGCACTTGCTAAAATTAATTTTTAGATATTCATGTATGATATCATATGTTTGATAGTGTTTGTTTAAATTAATTTTATACATGTATGATGATAACACTTTTTAATAGCAAGTTTTTTTAATGCCATTTTATTATACATGTTGTTCTTTTTTTCAAAGGATTTAAGAAATTGAGTTTTTGGTAAATCCTTGTTTTAAAAAACTTTAAATACTTGAATTTTAAACATGCCAAATCCTTTTGTTACCAAAGCAAGTTCAAAGGAATTCACATGTTCATAAACATAAACATGGAAATGCCAATTCCAATTGCAAGTATGTTTCATGAACAAAATTCAAGGAAAACACCTACCCTAGGAATTAGCTAGTAAAGAGAGGATCTAAAGAGATATTGATCACATGGCCAAATCTTTTTAGATCAAATAATTTCAGTTTTCAAATCTTCCTCTTTTCCTGCAAGATTTCTGAAAATGACTTTTTCTCTTGCATTTTCAAAATCATGTTGTTTTGATCATAAAACATGTGCCAAAGATTTTGGAAAATCTTGTGTATTTAAACCAAGAATGCACCTACACTTGATGTATACAAAGACATAAATTTTCAAGATACTTTCATGTCAATTCTATCACATGCCAAGATCAAAAGAGTACAAGAAACTTTCAGATTTTGTAAAGCCTTGCAAGGCAAGTAAAATTTTATATATCTTCATTGTTAAATCATTTTGTCATATGAGATTTTGTTTTAAAAACCCAAGGCAAAACTGATTTTATATGATACTAAAATGGATATTTTAATTTGTTAAAAAACAAGAAAGATTTGTGAAAGATCATAGGATGGACATAGCATTTATTATGTGACATTTCATAGAAACCAATGGTAAAAGAGAATGAACATGTGCAAGAGGTTTTCAAAGTGATGATGGCTTATATAAGCCATGTGAGTGTGAGGAGATAGTGCTTGATTTGGTAAGAGGAGAAGGATTTTTCTGAATTTGTCAAATCATGTGTCACACAAATCTGAAAACAGTTTTTAAATGCACCAATATTTTTATAGTTTTCTATCACTATATAAGGACATGAGCACTCACCATTCTCACTCATCCAAACACAAGTCTTTCATACTTGATCAGTGAAGAGAAAAGCCAAGGGTTCAAGAAATTTTAGTGAGTAAAACTGTTCTAAAGTTTCTGTTTTTAAATTCCTGCAGTTTTTGTTGTTTGAAATAAGAGTGATCTTGGATTTCTTTTGTGATCATATTCAAGTAACATGTCATGTTTGGTTTGTTGTTTGATATGATGTAGGAATCCTTGTTTGTTAATGAAAACCTTAAAGATCAAATGTTGAAAGTGTATTGCCTGGTAGTATTCTCAGACCATGTATTCTTGTTTGAAACTCTACAAATCCAAATGGATCAGCAAAACCTAGGTTAGTGGATTAGAGTATGATGTTCTACTATGTTTTAAACCTTTTACAAAAGTCATAAAAGTGTTCAAAAAGAAGCAAACTCGGCCAAAACTTTACTGTCATTGAAAACAGAAAACAATAGCAGGTTCTCTGTTTCAATATTTCAAAGTGAAAATTGATTAAAACTGTGTTTGATTACATAATCATAATAAGAAAACCAAATGATGATTTTTAAAAGAAAAATCAAGATCTTTATGAGTGTAAATCTCGAGAAATAAGGAAAGGGCCAAAAGATCAACTTTGGTGAACTAGCGGCGGGACACTCGATTGGAAGAGGTGGCGTTTGGCCAGAATATGTGGGAGAGGTCAGAGATCATGGGAAAAATACTAATTTAATTTTTAAATGAATGGATTTCATAAACAAAGTAAAAATAGGGTTAAACTGGTGTTTTGGGTTCATTGGGTTTGCGTCGGAACTGCTCGTCGTAGGGTGAGCTAGGGTGTTGTGGTCCAGGGGGGATGGCGACGTCTGGGTCGTGTGCTGATGTGGCCAGGAGGTAGTGGTGGTGTATGGTCGAGAGGAGGAGCGGTGAGGGTTTTCTTGGATGATGTTCTTTTTCTGGAAAGGAGAGGTGCACGGCCATTTATTGTTCAGGCCAAGGGAACGGTGATTGAAGGGTGGTGGCGTGATTGGTGGTTGGAGGATGACTGGTGGCGAGGGTTGTTGGTGGCTGGAGATGGCCCACGTGGTTGTGCACGTGCACAGGCCTGGAGGAAAGAGGAGGAAGAAGAAGAAGTGGTACTACCAAGGGGGCGGTACTTCATGTGTGCACGGGAACCAGGGGTGATCGGGTAGGAAAATGCTGAGGACCGGGAACCTGGTACTTTGGTAAGTGATCATCGAAAGTGGTACTTTGGAATCATGGTAACCGGCCACGTTTTTATGAGTGCAACCCACGTTTTGACCTCGTACTTTCCTATGAAAGTGGTACTTTGTGGTTTTAAGTCTAAAACAAGGGTTTTTAATATATTTTAAATTTAAATTAGTTTTTAAATTAAATAATGGTTTAAATAAAATAAGAAAATTAACTTTTTAAATAAAAATAGAATTTTTATTTAATTTAGCCAATTTAGAAAAGGAGTGAATCAGGATTTAACACAGTTTTGTCAAGGACTGAAATTCAAATACAGAAACTGCAATTTAAATTAAATTATAAATTTAATTTATAATGAGAATTAAAAGAGAAATTTTCTAATAAAATATTCAAACTGTAAAATCAACAAAAGGAAAGTCGATCAAGTGTAAAGGATCAGATATGGTTTTGACAAGAAGTCGAGAAGTCAGCACAGAAGCTGTAATTTTGTTAAATTATAAATTTAGTTTATAATTTAAATTAGAATTTATTTTCTAGTGAAATACTTAGATTTTAAGAAAAATAAGGAGAAAAAACCATACGTAACACATACGCTAGAAATTGTCAGTTTTAATCTATAATCTAAAATCTCTAATATAAGAACTGATCATGAATACTTTTGTACTTTTTAAAACAAGAACTGTGAATAATGTTTTTAATCGAGATTAGACTAATAAATAAAAAGGAGGAACTTTACCAGTATAGAAAGAAGAATAAGTAAATCAAGAATGAAGGATCAAAGGGAAAATTTGACGAGAAAAATACCAAGTGTAAAAGTTGAAAATAAACGATTAAATCATAATTTAAGTTATTTATGGATAATCAGATTAAGTAATAATGATGAGAAATATTTTTCTAAGGAAAATTAAGGTAAGTATTCATTTTAAAGGTGACGAACAAAATGGGAAGAAAACCGTGTGCGACGCACATACTGAAATTGTTCATTTTTAAGACATGATCAAAATACCAGATTTAAGCCAGATAATCATATGATGTTTAGTTTGACTGTAATTATATATGTAAATTAGTTTATAATCATGTTAGATTAATGATTTTAAAAAGAAAATGTTCATTAATCCTTTCAAAGAGACTGAAATAAATATTTCACTTTGATTTGAATGTACGCCGCACGTCAGAGATTTTTAAATTGAAGACGATGATATACAAGGGCTATTTTTAAATAGTGCCTTCGGTTTGTCTAGTCCCAGGACAACTTGTATGGACGAATGTCTGATAGAGTATTTCCAAAGGAATCACATACGTTGTTTTCTTCAAACGTACCAGTTGCTGGCACAGAAGGGAAACTTCTTTAGCCTGACAACCAGAGTATTTTTGTGGAAAGCATCTAGTGACTTCCGATGAATTTGACGATGTGGCATTCAAAGAAATTAAACAGTAATGATGGAAAGGTAAGTCTAGCCTTGAGCCTCACACCCAGGAAATGACAAAAAATCGGGCAGGTAGCATGGCTATGTGGGTCGCTCCCATTAGGGTGTAGCATCACCTATCTAGAGAAATTTCTTTTGTTTCTTAATCTATCGATTCTGCCATTCGGGAATGGTTGCCGTACACAACCATTGGTGAATACACTCGATACACTCAAGAGAAATGAGTTGTCGATCATGTGAGAGCTGGGTTACAAGATGTTCTTGTTGAACCCAGGTGTATTTGCCTCTAGAGATACATCATCGGAAGGTGGTCCCATACCTTGTCATAGTTGGAAATCCAATTTCCATAAGTACCAAGCGGGTTTTATTTGTATCCTATATAGGAGAATGTGAGATTCAAGCATTCTTCTAGATTTTAAATTATTTGTGAAAAACCAAATAGTCATTATGATAATATCTGGTTTAAAGTATACAAAGTGTTTTGATCTCATAAGGTAAAAACATATTCCGTATTCACGGCGTGGCCTTATGAGATATTTTCTTTAAACTGTTTACTCATACCAGTCCCTTGACTGACCCGGAGTTTTTTTTTTGTGTTTCCCTTAAACTCTTGGGTATTCATAACGCTTGTTATGAATAAACAAGTGAATCGGGATTGGATAAAACTCAAGAAGCTGGGATGGAACTTTCTGCGTGATGATCTACTTATCTTATCTACTGTATAATTAAGTCTGCAAGTTAGTCGTCAATGATATGTATAATCAAGAATGTACTATGAATGGCTTGTATCACTAGATCTATAATGATCTGATGTAATATGTACCGCTGTGCAATATTATGAAGTATCATCTTTTGTAAAAATTCGGCTGTGAGATTCTGATGTTTCTGTGATTTTACCTTCTATCTATTCTTATTCTTATTAATGGCACGACTTCCGATGTGTTCAAAAGTTGGGTCGTTACAGTTGGTATCAGAGCTTAGGTTACTGATTACCTAGGGTTTGGGTGAGTGTGAGAGAGCGTATTTTTATATAAAATATAAAATAAATTTAGATCAACTTAACGGTATACCTATGTTAGTTATATCCAATCAAGTCTGGAATGATGACCTGTTACATTCAGGTGATTAAGATGAGTAACCGAGGACGAAGAGGTCAGGCTAGAGGGTCTTCCACTATTACTGGTCGTACTACTGGATCCCAAGACCAAGGTAAAACAGTGGAAAAAGTTGCACCAGTCCAATAGGATAAAAGCTTTGCGACTATCTGTAAGGAATATACGACTCTGGGAGGAAAAGTTTTCAAAGGGACGGAATCTTTCATTGAAGTCCAAGCATGGTTGAGGTCCTGTGAGAGGATTTTCAAAGGACTGAAATTGAATGATGAGCAGAAACGTCTCTTTGTTTCGTGGCAACTCCAAGAAGCTGTTGCAATCTGGTGGGACGCTCAAACTACTAATGTTCCTGAGGAAAATTTTACTTAGGATAAATTCAAAGAAGCATTTGAAGCGCAATTTTTGCCTGCTGCTGGCAAAACGAGGATGTATCCGGATTTCATTTATCTTAAGCAAGGAAACATGATAGTATCTGAATATGAGAACAAATTCAACTCACTTTCTTGTTTCGGGCCAAAACTGATCAATACCCCACTCAAGAAGAATGAAATGTTCATAGAAGGATTGATGGATAGCCTGCAAGTTCAAATGATTGGACATCTTAAGATTCCATTTGTCAATCTAGTGGATATGGCAGTTCATTATGAGGCACTAGAGGGAAAGAAGCCAGCAGAAAAACAGCAAACAGGAGAACCCAGTTGCGAGAATCCCAACAAAAGGAAATTTAATCCGAACTGGAACAACAAAGGAATACCAAAGATGGGGGAGAAAGCCAAAGGGCGTTATAAGGATACGCAATGCCATAACTGCAAAGAGAAGGAACATATTGCTAGGTTTTGTACGAAGCCAGTAGCAGGAAAGCCACAGCAAACTCAGCAGCCGGGACAACCTAAACCAAAGGGAACAAGTGATACTATTCCCCAGAAGTTTTCATGTTATAACTGTCATCAGCCTGGGCACTTGGTTAGAGACTGTCCACTGAAAAAGGCACATCAACCAAAGGTCTATGCTTTAATGGATAAGTCATCAACTTCTGAGAATGGGAAAATGGAAGGAGCTTCAGAAGGTACCTTACTCTTTCTTATAAAAAAAAGAGTTAATTAACCAGGGCCAGCCTTAAGATAAATTAAATATGGTTGGATTAATTTAGAATAATATCCAATCATATTGATACAGGAAATCGAGTTAGAATTTTAAATCGTATTAAAATCTGGATTTCCTAAAATTAAGTCTGGACTTAAGTATTCATTGGATATGAACTCAGGAAATGTGAACTAGTCGATTTGTGAAATCAAAGCATAATTGTGAGTCCCGAAATGGAGATCATTAACTAAGTGAATGAAGATTTTGGGGAAAGACTTAACGGAGTTAAGTAAATGGACCGATGAGTTAAATAGGGAATTTGGACAGATATTTTTTGTTTTGAATAGGATATTTCTGATGTGTGTTAGTTATTTATATATGTGTGTCGATAACTCTAATCTACTGTTTATAAATTTCGAGGACGAAATTTTTATAAGGTGGGGTAGATTGTAATGTCCCAGGTTTTCACATATCACAGATATTAATTGATTGTAAGTACGTGTTTACAAATTCGATTTAAAATCCAGACTTTAAAATTTCAAAGCATGTTAATTTATGAATAACAGCATTTACATATGCATATATCACAACACTTGCTAAAACTAATTTTTAGATATTCATGTATGATAGCATATGTTTGATAGCGTTTGTTTAAATTAATTTTATACATGTATGATGATAACACTTTTTAATAGCAAGTTTTTTATGCCATTTTATTATACATGTTGTTCTTTTTTTCAAAGGGTTTAAGAAATTGAGTTTTTGGTAAATCCTTGTTTTAAAAAACTTTTAATACTTGAATTTTAAACATGCCGAATCCTTTTGTTACCAAAGCAAGTTCAAAGGAATTCACATGTTCATAAACATAAACATGGAAATGCCAATTCCAATTGCAAGTATGTTTCATGAACAAAATTCAAGGAAAACACCTACTCTAGGAATTAGCTAGTAAAGAGAGGATCTAAAGAGATATTGATCACATGGCCAAATCTTTTTAGATCAAATAATTTCAGTTTTCAAATCTTCCTCTTTTCCTGCAAGATTTCTGAAAATGACTTTTTCTCTTGCATTTTCAAAACCATGTCCTTTTGATCATAAAACATGTGCCAAAGAATTTGGAAAATCTTGTGTATTTAAACCATGAATGCACCTACACTAGATGTATACAAAGACATAAATTTTCAAGATACTTTCATGTCAATTCTATCACATGCCGAGATCAAAAGAGTACAAGAAACTTTCAGATTTTGTAAAGCCTTGCAAGGCAAGTAAAATTTTATATATCTTCATTGTTAAATCATTTTGCCATATGAGATTTTGTTTTAAAAACCCAAGGCAAAATTGATTTTATATGATACTAAAATGGATATTTTAATTTGTTTAAAAACAAGAAATTTTTTTGAAAGATCATAGGTTGGACATAGCATTTATTGTGTGACATTTCATAGAAACCAATGGTAAAAGAGAATGAACATGTGCAAGAGGTTTTCATAGGGATGATGGCTGATATAAGCCATGTGAGTATGAGGAGATAGTGTTTGATTTGGTAAGAGGAGAAGGATTTTCTGAATTTGTCAAATCATGTGTCACACAAATCTGAAAACAATTTTTAAATGCACCAATATTTTTATAGTTTTCTATCACTATATAAGGACATGAGCACTCACCATTCTCACTCACCCAAACACAAGTCTTTCATACTTGATTGGTGAAGAGAAAAGCCAAGGGTTCAAGAAATTTTAGTGAGTAAAACTGTTCTAAAGTTTCTGTTTTTAAATTCCTGCAGTTTTTGTTCTTAGAACTAAGAGTGATCTTGGATTTCTTTTGTGATCGTATTCAAGTAAAATGTCATGTTTGGTTTGTTGTTTGATATGACGTAGGAATCCTTGTTTGTTAATGAAAACCTTAAAGATCAAATGTTGAAAGTGTATTGCCTGGTAGTATTCTCAGACCATGTATTCTTGTTTGAAACTCTACAAATCCAAATGGATCAACAAAACCTAGGTTAGTGGATTAGAGTATGATGTTCTACTATGTTTTAAACCTTTTACATAAGTCATACAAGTGTTCAAAAAGAAGCAAACTCGGCCAAAACTTTACTGTCATTGAAAACAGAAAACAACAGCAGGTTCTCTGTTTCAATATTTCAAAGTGGATTTTCAAAACTGATTAAAACTGTGTTTGATTACATAATCATAATAAGAAAACCAAATGATGATTTTTAAAAGAAAATTCAAGATCTTTAAGAGTAAATCTCGAGAAATAAGGAAAGGACCAAAAGATCAACTTTGGTGAACTGGCGGCGGGACACTCGATTGGAAGAGGTGGCGTTTGGCCAGAAGAGGTGGGAGAGGTCGGAGATCATGGGAAAAAATACTAATTTAATTTTTAAATGAATGAATTTTATAAACAAAATAAAAATAGGGTTAAACTGGTGTTTTGGGTTCATTGGGTTTGCGTCGGAACTGCTCATCGTAGGGGGAGCTAGGGGGTTGCGGTCCAGAGGGGATGGCGGCGTCTGGGTCATGTGCTGACGTGGCCAGGAGGTAGTGGTGGTGTATGGTGAGAGGAGGAGCGGTAAGGGTTTTCTTGGATGATGTTCTTTTTCTGGAAAGGAGAGGTGCACAGCCATTTACTATTCAGGCCAAGGGAACGGTGACTGAAGGGTGGGGGCATGATTGGTGGTTAGAGGATGACTGGTGGCGAGGGTCGTTGGTGGCCGGAGATGGCCCACGTGGTTGTGCACGTGCACAGGCCTGGAGGAAAGAGGAGGAAGAAGAAGAAGAAGTGGTACCACTAAGGGGGTGGTACTTCATGTGTGCACGGGAACCAGGGGTGATCGGGTAGGAAAATGCTGAGGACCGGGAACCTGGTACTTTGGTAAGTGATCATCAAAAGTGGTACTTTGGAATCATGGTAACCGACCACGTTTTTATGAGTGCAACCCACGTTTTGACATGGTACTTTCCTATAAAAGTGGTACTTTGTGGTTTTAAGTCTAAAACAAGGGTTTTTAAATATATTTTAAATTTAAATTAGTTTTCAAATTAAATAATGGTTTAAATAAAATAAGAAAATTAATATTTAAATAAAAATAGAATTTTTGTTTAATTTAGCCAATTTAGAAAAGGAGTGAATCAGGATTTAACGCAGTTTTGTCAAGGACTGAAATTCAAATACATAAACTATAATTTTAAATTAAATTATAATTTAATTTATAATGAGAATTAGAAGAGAAATTTTCTAATAAAATATTCAAACTGTAAAATCAACAAAAGGAAAGTCGATCAAGTGTAAAGGATCAGATATGGTTTTGACAAGAAGTCGAGAAGTCAGCACAGAAGCTGTAATTTTGTTAAATTATAAATTAAGTTTATAATTTAAATTAGAATTTATTTTCTAGTGAAATATTTAGATTTTAAGCAAAACAAGGAGAAAAAACCATATGTAACACATACACTAGAAATTGTCAGTTTTAATCTATAATCTAAAATCTCTAATATAAGAACTGATCATGAATAGTTTTGTACTTTTTAAAACAAGAACTGTGAATAATGTTTTTAATCGGGTTTAGACTGATAAATAAAAAGGAGGAACTTTACCGTTGTAGAAAGAAGAATAAGTAAATCAAGAATGAAGGATCAAAGGGAAAATCTAATGGGAAAAATACCAAGTTTAAAAGTTGTAAATAAGTGATTAAATCATAATTTAAGTTATTTATGGATAATCAGATTAAGTAATAATGATGAGAAATATTTTTCTAAGGAAAATTAAGGTAAGTATTCGTTTTAAAGGTGACGAACAAAATGGGAAGAAAACTGCGTGCGACGCACACACTGAAATTGTTCATTTTTAAGACATGATCAAAATACCGGATTTAAGCCAAATAATCATATGATGTTTAGTTTGACTGTAATTATATATGTAAATTAGTTTATAATCATGTTAGATTAATGATTTTAAAAAGAAAATGTTCGTTAATCCTTTCAAAGAGAATGAAATAAATATTTCAATTTGATTTGATTATACGTCGCACGTCAGAGATTTTTAAATTGAAGACGACGATATACAAGGGCTATTTTTAAATAGTGCCTTCGGTTTGTCCAGTCCCAGGACAACTTGTATGGACGAATGTCTGAAAGAGTATTTCCAAAGGAATCATGTACGTTGTTTTCTTCAAACGTACCAGTTGCTGGCACAGAAGGGAAACTTCTTTAGCCTGACAACCAGAGTATTTTTGTGGAAAGCAATTAGTGACTTCCGATGAATTTGACGATGTGGCATTCAAAGAAATTAAATAGTAATGATGGAAAGGTAAGTCTAGCCTCGAGCCTCACACCCAGGAAATGACAAAAATCGGGCAGGCAGCATGGCTATGTGGGTCGCTCCCATTAGGGTGTAGCATCACCTATCTAGAGAAATTTCTTTTGTTTCTTAATCTATTGATTCTGCCATTCGGGAATGGTTGCCGTACACAACCATTGGTGATATACACTCGATACACTCAAGAGAAATGAGTGGTCAGTCATGTGAGGGCCTGGTTACAAGATGTTCTTGTTGAACCCAAGTGTATTTGCCTCTAGAGATACATCATCGAAAGGTGGTCCCATACCTTGTCATAGTTGGAAATCCAATTTCCATAAGTACCAAGCGGGTTTTATTTGTATATTATATAGGAGAATGTGAGATGCAAGCATTCTTCTAGATTTTAAATTATTTGTGAAAAACCAAATAGACATTATGATAATATCTGGTTTAAAGTATACAAAATGTTTTGATCTCATAAGGTAAAAACCTGTTCCGTATTCACGGCGTGGTCTTATGAGATATTTTCTTTAAACTGTTTTAAACTTTTTACTCATACCAATCCCCTAACTGACCCAGAGTTTTTTTTGTGTTTCCCTTAAACTCTTGGGTATACATAATGCTTGTTATGAATAGACAAGTGAATCAGGATTGGATAAAACTCGAGAAGCTGGGATGGAACTTTCTGCGTGCTGATCGACTTATCTTATCTACTGTATAATAAAGTCTACAAGTTAGTCATCAATGATATGTATAATCAAGAATGTACTATGAATGGCTTGTATCACTAGATCTATAATGCTCTGATGTAATATGTACCGCTATGCAATATTATGAAGTATCATCTTTTGAAAAAATTCCGCTGTGAGATTCTGATGTTTCTGTGATTTTACCTTCTATCTATTCTTATTCTTATTAATGGCACGACTTCCGATGTGTTCGAAAGTTGGGCCGTTACAGACCTCTAAATTCTGATTTCTTTACTTGACTTTGGTTCCTTGATTATTGCTTGAATTATTTTTTTACAGAAGGAGACAACTAAAAAAATTGAAAACACAAGAAAATGAACCTAAATAAAACAAAACTAAACAAAGTGAGGAAAACAAATAAAAACTTAGCTTTTCACAGACAAATGACTCACACACGCAAAGTAAAACTAACACACAAATAGCTGGACTCACCTACTCGAAACAGACAGACGCACCCAATTTGCTTACCCCTCAAACACCAAAACCCCAAGTTCCCAGCAACTGAAAGAAAAACGCAAATAAACGGGTGCGCAAATAAAAAGTTTTCTTTCAGAAACTCAACGACTTGATGATTTTCTGGTGGTTTAAAACCGGTAGATGGTAGGACCTGTGTTGACTTTGGTTTTGCAAGTAGCGTAGGGTTTAGGGAGATTGCAAAAGGATGATGGAAGAAGACTGTGATGTTGTAAGTGGTGTGTCTTGTGTTGGCGTGGTTTGATGAATTGGACAGTGGCTATGATGTGGATGGGAGCTTGCAATATATGTTTTCGGTGTGGTGATATTTATGGATGAAGGGGGGTTATAAGTGCGGAAAGTATGGTTATTGGCCATAGGAAGAAGTAAGCCAGTGAAAGAGTGATGTAAGTAGTGGTATGATACTATGATGGTGTTTGGTTGTGAAGGGTAGGTGAATTTTGGAGAGAGAGAGAGAATGATGGAAGAAAAATGAATTTGTAAAGATGAGAAGGTATGGAATCTGAGTGATGGTTGGTTTATAAAGCTGAGAAGAGAAATTAGAAAATATAAGGCAGAGAAGACAATCAGTAAATAAAAGATAGAGAAGGGAACAAAATTATAGAGGGAGGGCAAAAAAATGAAAAGCAATTAATTGGTTTATTTATTTATTTATTGATTATTTGTAAAGAAAGGAAATAATTATGGCGAAAAATTGGAAAGAGAAAAAAGGGAATATTTTTTATTTATTTATAAGAATAGAAAATTAGATGAAGGTGGAAGGAAATAAATGAAATGAAACAGGAAAGAATTTGAAAACACAAGGCAAGTGTTAATTTTTTTTTTAACAAGAACTAAACACGATAAAAACAACCACAAACACAAATACACACAAGATCAAAAACGAACAAAATGAACAAAGGAAAAAAACACTTTTTTTTAAGTAGAACACAAATAAGAAAATTAATTCGAATAGTAAAATTAGAACTAATTTCTGTCCTCGGCAACGGCGCCAAAAACTTGTTCGCTAAACAGATATTCTATTAAATTAGAAAACCGTTAACACGAAATATCATGATAATACCGTAAGCGCACGGCGTACAATCGTAGTACGTGGAGAATATGGGTCGATCCGCAGGGAAAGAATTTATTCTAATCTTACTCAATCAAATTAAACCGAGGGCAAGTGAACTTGTTAACTATAAACTAAAAGAAAACTAACAATGTTAAAATGAATACAAATATGAAACTAGGAGACAATTTAGGAGTAGATTCACTATCAACATGTAACACCCCACATCCGTTAGTGTCACTCACAAAGGGAATGCACTAAGTTCTGTGGAGCATTTAAGGTAAAAGATGCAGATAAATTACAAGACAGACAAAATTAAAACAGCGGAAAATAAAACTTTACTTTATTGATAAAATAGTTTGTACAACAATTGCTTTCAAATACCAGATTATCATCTGCCTTACAAAATAAAGAAGCATAAGATAACATTTATATTCCCCAATGTAGCATAAGCCAGCCATAGCAGCAGAAAAGAGAGTCTGAAGCGATATATCCAAGAGTCTTTAAGCTTGGAAAGAGTAACATTCCATACTAAGCAGGGCTATTCCCTCCCTGACTACCGGGGGGAACGGAAGGAAAGAAGACGAAAGAAAAACAGAGTCAGACATAAAGCCTGAGTAAGTCTAGTGGCTTTTAGCATGTGAACAAGATAAAGTTCAAGATAGGAGTAAACTGGAAAAATGGGACAGTACCAGAATAACAGACTAATATAAACCAAAGCAAGATAGTTTAAACCGAATATACTATCACACCCCATTCTATATATCTGCACCACCTAACTAGTATCCCAACTAGTAATCTGTATAAAGATGATAACGTGATCCCAATCCCTGTAATTGCGGTTGCCTTTAGGTGTACATCTATTATTTATTACCTAGATCTAATCTAGGGTTTTCTTATCGAGCGCTTTCTAGACTTAACCAGAGTTTACACGACCTAGATCCAACTAGGGTTTATGTTACCTATTGAACGCTTCTCGGATTCAGGGTTTATGCCACCTAGGTCCAACTAGGGATTATGCTACCTGTCGAACGATCCCTTTTTCCCACGTATGTATCGCGAATCATTTTTGATGTCTAGATGCACATGTTCACTATATGTGCGGCCCGAGTCCCGTGACAGGGCTAAATCAAGAAATTATTGAACTCGGTCAGGAGCTTTAGGTTATCTACCGATGCAGATGCTAAGGTCTGTTTTTCTACCAGTGGTTATGGTCCCACGTGACCCCTCCCTCAACTAATGAAAGGCAATCCAAGAAAATCAACCACGAGAACTACACTCCTGCCACCTATGCCCCACTTTCCTATTGGGCAGCCTCACCCATAACTAGATAGCAAGTATATGGTCTGTTGGGAGTTCTCTGCCTTTCTGCATGCGTACTACGATTGACTGAAGACGGTAGGTAGTCGACGACGTGCTATCATAGGGCTAAACTAAGTATCGCCGACCCAAGCTGATCCACCCTAGCCTTTAGGTTGCTCATACTGCAACCAAGGCATACCCTTGGTTCTTCTACCGCAAACCTTAACCTCTGTGAGCCCAGGCAGATCATCTGCAACCTCACAGAGGGATACCAAGAGTACCCTCATGTCCCCCGAAGCTACGTGCTTCTAAACCTAGTCTGTTGGAGCCTTTTTCGAAATCAGATAAACATTTACTCCTCCTCATGTACTTGTTAAGCGATGATCTACCATATCGGGTTATTCATCTATTATGGACCGGCTCAGTTTTCTTGACTAAGAATTATTACTTAGTTGTTCTCAACTAAGGTTTACCACTTAGTTTCTTTTCCCATAAATCTTGTTAACTAAGGTTTATCACTTAGTTTCTTTAACTGGGGATTTCAACTTAGCTCCCGTTCTCGATTGTTTCTTAACTAAGGTTTACTACTTAGCCCTCTTTCTCGTCAAGTTGGATTGGTTAAGTGTCATTTGTCAATTCAAGTTAGCTTAACCCATTCCTTTGTCATATTAAACTGGCTAAGTGTTATCAATAGTTCATGTTGACTTAACCCTATCACAAACCAAGTTATATTGGTTAAGTATTTCTTATTACTTAACCCTACCCATTCATCTTGTATTGGTTAAGTGTCCCTTTTAACCTAACCTTGCCCATCTGTTTTAACTAACATGTTATAACGGTTAAGTGTTCCCTTAGTTAACTTAACCCTAACATTCGTTTAATTAACATGTTCTAATGGTTAAGTATTGTCCCTTCATGCTTTAACTTAACCCTATTCATTTATCACACTATGATGGTTAAGTGTTCTAAGTTTACTTAACCCTATGCTCTAGTCCAGCTAACATACTAATTTGGCTAAGTGTATTAATTTTACTTAACCCCAACCTCTAGTCTAGTTAACATGTTAAATTGGCTAATTGTATTAAATTTACTTAACCCCAACCTCTAGTCTAGTTAACATGTTAAATTGGCTAATTGTATTAAATTTACTTAACCCTACCAATCCTGGCTTAGCTTTAATTGTCTTATTAAAGCACTAACCACTCACATTAGATAGGTGTAACACCCCACCTCCGCTAGGGTCACTCACAAAGGGAATGCACTAGTTTTGGTGGAGTATTATCTAGGTAAACATACACAGAGATATCACAAGGCTGAACATAAATAAAACAGCGGTAGAAATTAAAAACCAACTTTTTATTACTTTCAAGAAAAAGAGTCAAAACCTCATATATCCAAGGTACAAATTATTCCATTACATCAAGTTCCAAATAAAGAAGCATAAACTTAAGATAACAAAAGTAAATTATTCCCCATTAGCAGAAGCAGCCATAGCATAGCCCAAGACCAAACCGTACATGAGCTGTCAGAAAGCAAGCTAAATCCAAGCTAAGAGCTAGTGTTTCCTCCCTGAGAACCTAGGGGGAAAACGAAAGAAAAAGAGGCGAAAGAAAAAGGGTCAGTCATAAAGACTGGTAAGCCCTAGTGACTTTAAGTATGAAAACTAGTAAAGGTAACATGATATCTGAAAACTAGAGTTAAACATAAGAATGATAACAGAACTGGTGGGATAATTAAGCTAACAGGATAAGTCAAGTCTAGCATCGCATATTCGAGATTCGTTGCACCAACTGTACTAGTGTTCTAACCCATGTCAAGTATTAATCACGAATAATCATGAAATGATTCCTTGGCCCAATATCATGAAGTGACCCACTACGGGGTCCTACGGTACGAACTACTAATCGATCGGCTCCCTACAAGTTTTAGCTCGTCAAGTGTCTGTGTCATACGACCCTATCAAAAAATGTAGTTACCTGTGCTAGGTCCACCATAGGGTGTATCAAGTCCTATGGTGCCAACCACCGACACGAATCAAGCACGCACAGTGTAAATCTACGGGCGCCCAATGCCTTCTTTTTCAACTCCGGACTATGTGCACGACCATAGTCCGCCTGAACCTACAATGGCGCACCTACTCAGCCGTCGTTCTGGTCGCTTACAATCATCCCAGTAATCGTGCCCCACCCTGCCTAGTCCCAGGGTATTGTGATACATCTAAGTGGGTTACTGCTGAAAAGGACTGCGTAACTAGGGTTTCTAATGGGTTAAGTGCTGTCATTCAAATTTGTGACTTAACCTTATCCAAATCATGTATCAAGTTGGTTAAGTGTGTTCAAGCGGTTCATGACTTAACCCTATCAAATCATCGTGTCAAGTTGGTTAAGTATATTCAAGTGGTTCATGACTTAACCCTATCATGTGGCATTAATTCATTAGTGCACCCAACCTCTCACATTAGACTGACTGTTGTGGTCACTCGATTTTCCGGGCGGTTCTGGGCAGATTTACACCACAACATAGTCTAACCTTCGGTTTTTCGTGCGATATGACCAACTACCCACATTGGATCCTATTGTTTGCAGCCACTGGATTTGTCGGGCGGTTCCAGGCAGATTTACACTGCAAACTCAACCCAACCTCGAGTTGGCCATTTTCAAGTTTATCTAATTGTCATGCCCACATTCAAGTTTTCATGTCAAAATTCATGTCGAGTTTTCATGTCATGTTTCATGTCAAATCGCGTCAAGTTCATGTCCATATCCAGGTTCAAGTTATAATAACGTTCATGTTCAAAGCCAATTTATGTTTTACCTAATCTACCCAAAACGTATTCCCATCACACATAAGCTCGAATCGATACAAATAAATCTAATTAGGGAATAACATGAAAAGGGACGGTATAAGGTGGCAAAAGTGATTACTAGCATAGCATGGTATGACTTGAAATAAAAGATTATAACATTACTGGCATATGGAATATTGGCCTCAAACATAAAGATTTCAAATCTAATGAAATAAGGTACTAGTCAAGATAACAGTTGTCATAAGGTGATAGTATAGTCATGGTAACGATTGACGTAAGGTGATAGTATAGTCATGGCAACGATTGACATAAGGTGATAGTCATAAACTTGTGACTAATAGCAGATT
Source organism: Allium sativum (assembly GCA_030737875.1). Classification (NCBI taxonomy): domain Eukaryota; kingdom Viridiplantae; phylum Streptophyta; class Magnoliopsida; order Asparagales; family Amaryllidaceae; genus Allium; species Allium sativum. Next base: position 587,093,612 of record CM060913.1, on the reverse strand, counting down.
CAACATGATAATATGAGGGGTTTTCTTTTTGATTTACAACATGAATAGGCCCCAAATCAATGTCACAATATATCCAAAAGTCAAGATCCAAGATGAACAAGAATGGATGTAAAACAGTCATCATACATAGGTCCAATTTCAATTTACATCATATTCATATTACATTTACAGTTTAAATCTAAAAATAACTGGGGCTTACAGATCGTGGTTCGAGAATTAGAAAACGAGAGTCGATGTTGAATCTTTATATGCTTAGTCAAGTCCTAATAGAAATCCTCAAATCAGCAGCGTAGCTTCGTCATAGAAGAAGTAGTCTCTCTAACTTTTCAACCAGAATTAGAGCAGCACAGGGTCAGAAAGAATTTTGTGTAGAGAAACTAGTGTTAGGGGCTGTATATATAGGGTCAGGTCAACGAATGTAGACAGAAACGAGGCTAGAAACATCAGAGTGAATCCAGCTTCAAAAGTGGACTCGACCACCAGGTCGACCCCCAGGTCGACACTATGGTCGACCTGGTCCTGGGTAGGTCGACTACATAGTCGACCCCCAGGTCGACCTGGTCCTGGGCGGGAAATTTCCCGCCCAGTCCATTCTGAGGTTTGAATTTCGAATTTTAAATCGAATTGAGTTGTTTTGAACTTGAAAACTTCTGAAAACTTCGACAGGTCATAACTTGGTCATACGGACTCCAATTTTCGAAAACTCGGACTCGTTTCCAAGTAGAATTTCGAGACGAACGCAATGGTGTAACCCGTTTCCCTTGATTCTTACTTTAAAAATTATTTCTGCCTTGGTTTATGGTTATTACACGTTATAAAAATATGGGTTGTTACATTCTCCCTCCCCCCCCCCATTAAAGGATTTCGTCCCCGAAATCTCTAAGTTAGGGAGAATATATTCTACCATCCAATCATCCATCTACTCAAAGCATCATCCACAAGCAACCATTATCCTTAAAAGATTTCTAGTGCTGTATGAACATATGCAGAAAGTGTGTGTATATGTACTTATCTAATGCAAAAGATCAGGCGGTTACTGATTCAGTAAACCTCCTTAATGCAAAATATGTTAGTGTAATGAATCCAACATGTATGCAAATTCCTAACATAGTTTATAATCCCTACATGAGTGCACAAACATTCATTCATATGCAACATCCAAGTGATAGCATAACAAGTTTCATCCATGTACAAGTATAAGCACTCATGCATATGCAACATGAAAATGTGACTGAGCCGATCTAGTGCCTAATGTGTGTCATGCATCCACTAGCAACCACTTGCAAACATCAACCATAACATGTTTCAATCACATGTTTACATCCATATGGTTCTACCTAAGGTTCTCAAGATAAGATCGAGAAGATAATAGTAGAAGCATGATACGAAAAGGTTTTCAAGTTTATAGGAAAAAGAGATCGAGAATGTACCCTCAAAAAGAAATAGGTAAAGCGCGCATATCTTCTCTTCGATTTCCCAAGTTGCGTCTTCTTGGGCTTCACTCCACTGTACTTTAACTAGCTTGACTTCTCGATTCCTTAGCTTCTTAATCTCTGTTCCTAAGATACGAATCGGAACTCGCCTCAATGTTTCTTCTTTTTCCACTTCTACGTCTTCAAGGATGCTTGGCTTAACCACTTCGGCTGACTCATGCAAGCACTTCCGGAGATGCGAGACGTGAAAGACATTGTGCACCCCAGCTAGCTTCTCAGGTAAGTCTACCTTATAGGCCATCCGTCCAATCCTCTCAGTGATATGGAACGGTCCTACGAACCTTGGTGCTAGCTTTCCAACTGCTCCAAAATGAACTACATTGCGTAACGGAGAAACTTTTATAAAGACCATATCTCCGACTTCAAACTCTAGGTTTGTCCTTCTCTGGTCCGCGTAAGATTTCTGTCAATCTTGGGCCGTTTTCATCCGTCTTCGTATAAACTCAATCTTCTCAGAAGTGTCCCTTATCATGTCGGGCCCAAGTATAAGTCTGTCTGTCGTCTCCCACCAACAAGTTGGCGATTTGCACGATCTTCCATACAGGGCTTCGAACGGTGCCATTCCGATGCTAGCTTGTTAACTATTGTTATATGCAAACTCCACGAGAGGAAGATGGTCTTCCCAAGTACCACCAAAGTCAAGAATGCATAGCCTCAGGAGATCTTCTAGTACCCTATTTACCCTTTCGGCTTGTCCATCCGTCTGTGGGTGATAGGCTGTGCTTAAACTCAGTCGTGTACCCATTGCTTCTTGCAGACTATTCCAAAACTGGCTAGTGGAAATCGGGTCATGATCACTAACTATACTAGAAGGAACTCCATGCAACTGTACTATCTCTCGAAGGTAAATAGATGCTAGCCCTGATGTGGTCCTCTTGCTTTTCACTGGAATGAAGTGAGCACTTTTGGTGAGTCTATCAACTATGACCCATATGCTAGTATTTCCCTTCCTTGACCTAGGTAGTCTATCCACGAAATCCATCGAGATACTCTCCCATTTCCATTGCGGAACCTCCAAAGGATGTAATAGCCCACCGGGCTTCTTCGACTCGGCCTTTACTTGTTGGCACACCATGCACTTCGAAACGAACTCTGCCACGTCCTTTTTCATTCCAGCCCAAAAGAAAATGTGTTTCATATCCCTGTACATCTTATCCCCTCCGGGATGTATAGTCATCTTCGAGTGGTGCGCTTCTTCGAGAACTTTCCTTACTAGGTCTCCCACTTGTGGGACACATAGCCTTCCATCGCGCCTTAGCCATCCCTTGTCATCTATGGCATACGTACTGAGGTGACTTGACGTCTCACCGCTAATCAGCTTGTCCATGATTTCGACTATCTGTGGGTCCTCCCTCTGTGAAGCCCCTACTTGATCTAGAAGTGTAGGTCTTAACTCAAGAGATGCTAACGTAGCAATCAATGATTCAACAGCAGGTGTAAAATCAAAGGTTGCTATAAACTCAAGGCTTTTCATTTCAACAAACAAGGGGCTCAAAGTCAACCTTTTTCTACTTAGCGCGTCTGCCACCACATTACCCTTGCCAGGGGTATAAGCTATATCGAAGTCATATGATGCCAAGAACTCCATCCACCACTGTTGTCTCAGATCTTTCTGTGAGAAGAGGTACTTAAGCGATTTTTGGTCAGTATACAGCTCGAACCTCTCCCCTAAAAGATAATAGCGCCAAGATTTAAGTGCAAAAACAATCGCGGCCAACTCCAAGTCATGCGTGGGATAGTTTTTCTCATGAACTTTAAGTTGTCTGCCCCCGTAGCATATTACTCTTCCTTCTTGCATTAGGACAACGCCTAATCCCGTGCCACACGCATCTGTGTACACCGTAAACATCTTGCCTCCGTCAGGTAATGCCAAAACTGGAGTTGTGGTGAGGGCTCTCTTGAGTCTCTGAAAAGCAGCGTCACACTCTATGTCCCATGCAAAAGCTAGGTTCTTCTTTGTTAACTTAGTAAGAGGGGCTGAAATCTTAGCGAAGTCCTTAATGAACTTCCTGTAGTAGCCCACCAAACCAGAAAGCTCCTCACCTCCGTTGCATTCTTAGGAATTTTCCAGTCCTGTACCGCAACTACCTTTGCGGGTTCCACGGCTATGCCTTGCTTAGAAACTACATGTCCAAGGAACCGAACTTCCTTCCTCCAAAAATGGCATTTGGAGAACTTAGCCTTTAACTGCTGTGCTCTAAGTGTTTCCATGACTTCCTTGGGATGTCTAGTATGCTCTTCTTCATCTTTTGAGAAGATCAAAATATCATCCACGAAAACCACCACAAACTTCTTGAGGAACTCCCGAAACACCCTACTCATTAAATCTACAAAGTACGCGGGTGCATTCGTTAGCCAAAACGGCATGACGTGCCATTCGAAGAACCCATCTGGAGTCCTAAACGCAGTTTTGTCAATGTTATCCTCAGCCACTCTAAGCTGATGGAATCATGTGGCTAGATCGAGTTGAGAGAAAACAGATGCTCCCACAAGCTGGTCAAATAAATCATCGATTCTTGGTAGTGGGTGCCTATTCTTCTTTGTCAGCTTGTTTAATTCACGATAATCTACGCACAGACGAAGCGATCCATCCGCCTTAGTAGCGAATACCATCGAAGCACCCCATTCAGAAATGCTTTGCCTTATGAAATTTTTCTCAAGCAACTCATTAACTTGTTTACTGAGCTCTCTTCTTTCTCGTGGGGCCATGTGCCTAACGGGCAATGAAACTAGCTTGGCATTATCAACAAGATAAATTCGGAAGTCTATCTCGCGTTTAGGAGGTAACCCCCTCACCTCATCAAAGACATCTGGATATTCTCGGACCACTCTTACAGATTGTAAATTATCGTCGGACGAGTCAAGGGATTCAAGATAACACAACATGACCGGACCCTTAGGGTTACAAGAAAGTTCAAGGGTATTACCAAGGCGAGTCATGAGCTTCACTACCCTTCGTTCACAATCAAGAATGGCTCCATAATCGGACAGCCAATCCATACCTAGGATCAAACCGTATCCCATAAATCTGAGAACATAAGCATTACACGTGAATTCTACGCTTAAGATAGAGATCCTAAAATCCACACACATCATAGATAAATGGGCGGAGCCCCCAATTGGATTTGAAACTATAACGGGATCCTCAACCAGACTAGTACTTAGGTGCGCATTTTCAACAATATCAGAAGAAATAAAAGTATGCGATGCTCCAGAGTCAAATAAGGTTCGAACAGGAAAGTCAAAAATGTAAACAAGGCTTTCTACAAAAATATTACTACCTCGGTCAGGAGCTGGAGTGGTGTTGAGAGCATGCAACTGCCCTCCAGAAGTTCCTGCTCGCTGGGTCTGCCCTTGGCCCTGCCCTTGCTTCTTAGGGCAATCCTTGCTGATGTGTCCAGTATCTCCACAATGAAAGCATTCACCCAACTTCCTCTTCTTCTTTCTACAGTCTTTAGCTAGATGTCTAGTAATACCACAGAAGTTGCACTTCCTCGTCTCACGTGGTTTGTTGTTGCTCTTGTTATTCTTGTTGTTCCCCTTCTTGATATCAGCTTTCTTATTCTGAGTCTCATTAGGCTTAACCTCCTTCTTGCTATTCTTGTCTTCCTCATGAAGTAGAGCCATATCCACCAAGCTTTCAAAAGTCGCCCCCATGGGTATATGAGTTAGGGACAAACTGTGTAGTGGCTCGTTCAATCCTCGAGCAAAGTGTACAGCCTTTTTCTGGGCTGTGTTGACCAAATCCAAACCGAACCGAGCAAGCAGATTAAACTTAGTCACGTACTCCCTAACAGACATGTCCCCTTGCTTGAGTGCTAGGAACCTCTCCATCTGTAGGTTCTCTTCTGCTAATGACAAGAATTTAAGCCCAAACCTCACTCTAAAGTCTGCCCAAGTCTCAACTGGCCTGGTAGCGTTGGTGACTTCCCACCAAAATGCAGCTTCCTCTTTCAACAACCATGCTGCTAACTGAACTTTCCTATGGTCCTCCATATCAAAGATAATGAACAAGTCTTCCGTCTCCTTTGACCAGTTTCATGCCTCAACAAAGGTTTCAGTTCCAACGAAGTTCTTGTCGCCCATTGCTTTAAAGTCTTTGCATGTTTTGGCAAAGGAGGTACCCGGAGGAGAAGGAACCGCAGCCACTGGGGGGGAGGAGGAGGGATGTCTGTCGTGCCCGCGTCGTAGGCCCAGGCTTCTAAGTACCTTCGGAACCATCCAGGAACGGGTATTCCCTCAGGCAGGTTAAGATCAGCCATGCTGAAAAATGGAAAGAAAAGATTCAAACGAGGAAACAAAGGAAAGTGCTACTGGCTTTTGGGGAATAGCCTTTTTAAACATAAAAATTTTCTTGAAAAATGCTTCTTTATAAATGGTTTTGAAAATAGTTTCAGAAGGTTTTTAAAACTTTTTGCCCAGCCTGGTAACCTTCTGCTCTGATACCAAGTGTAACACCCCACCTCCGCTAGGGTCACTCACAAAGGGAATGCACTAGTTTTGGTGGAGTATTATCTAGGTAAGCATACACAGAGATATCACAAGGCAGAACATAAATAAAGCAGCGGTAGAAATTAAAAACCAACTTTTTATTACTTTCAAGAAAAAGAGTCAAAACCTCATATATCCAAGGTACAAATTATTCCATTACATCAATTCCAAATAAAGAAGCGTAAACTTAAGATAACAAAAGTAAATTATTCCCCATAAGCAGAAGCAGCCATAGCATTGCCCAAGACCAAACCGTACATGAGCTGTCAGAAAGCAAGCTAAATCCAAGCTAAGAGCTAGTGTTTCCTCCCTGAGAACCTGGGGGGGAAACGAAAGAAAAAGAGGCGAAAGAAAAAGGGTCAGTCATAAAGACTGGTAAGCCCTAGTGACTTTCAGTATGAAAACTAGTAAATGTAACATGATATGTCAAAACTGGAGTTAAACATAAGGATGATAACATAACTAGTGGGATAATTAAGATAACATGATAAGTCAAGTCTAGCATCGCATATTCGAGATTCGCTGCACCAACTGTACTAGTGTTCTAACCCATGTCAAGTATTAATCACGAATAATCATGAAATGATTCATTGGCCCAATATCATGAAGTGACCCACTACGGGGTCCTACAGTACGATCTACTAATCGATCGGCTCCCTACAAGTTCTAGCTCGTCATGTGTCTGCGTCATACGGCCCTATCCAGAAATGTAGTTACCTGTGCTAGGTCCACCATAGGGTGTATCAAGTCCTATGGTGCCAACCACTGACACGAATCAAGCACGCATAGTGTAAATCTACGGGTGCCCAATGCCTGCTTTTTCAACTCCGGACTACGTGCACGACCATAGTCCGCCTGAACCTACAATGGTGCACCTACTCAGCCGTCGTTCTGGTCGCTTACAATCAGCCCAGTAATCGTGCCCCACCCTGCCTAATCCAAGGGTATCATGATACATCCAAGTGGGTTACTGCTGAGAAGGACCGCGTAACTAGGGTTTCTAATGGGTTAAGTGTTGTCATTCAAATTCGTGACTTAACCCTATCCAAATCATGTATCAAGTTGGTTAAGTGTGTTCAAGAGGTTCATGACTTAACCCTATCAAATCATCGTGTCAAGTTGATTAAGTATTGTAACACCCCACCTCCGCCAATGCCACTCTTGCAAGCACACTAGCTTTGGAGGGGCGTTAAACAAGGTAAACATGCATACAGATATCACAAGACAGAACATATAAGTAAAACAGAGTAAGTAAAGCAGCGGATAAAACTAACATTTCAAAACCATAGTCAAGTTACATCAAAGTACTTGGTCATTATTTTCCCACAAAACAAAGTCTAGAAACATAAACTGAAAAATGGAAAAACATAAAGTAACTATCCCCAAAGTAGAATAAAGCCATAGCATGCTCAAGTCCAAACCGTACATGAGCTATCCAGAAAAGCAGCTAAAGATCCAGCTAGGTACCAGTGTTCCCACCCTGTAAACCTGGGGGGGGAAACGGAAGGAAAGAGGCGAAAGAAAACGGGTCAGTCAAAAAGACTAGTAAGTCCTACCTACTATTAGTATAAAAACTAATAAAGTTAACTGGACATGTAAAGCAGAGATGAAACATAGGGTGATAACTGGCATGGTGAAAAGTTAACAAGATAGATCAAGTGTGGCATCGCATTTACGAGGTTAAGTTGCACCAAGTGTGTACTAGTATTCCAATCCATGTCAAGTATAAACAAGAAATGATCCCTTGGCCCAACGCTGGCCCAATATCATGAGGTGGCCTAAATCAAGGTCCAACTACTCGGTCTAGTCGATCGGCTCCCTATAAGCCTAACTCGTCGTGTATCGGTGTCATTCGGCTTAATCATGGAATGTAGTTAACTGTGCAAGGTCCACCCCAGGGTGTATTCATCCCTAAGGTGTAAACCACAGACATAATTCAAGCACGCACAGTCTAAACCTACTGGTGCCCATGTTCAACTCCGGACTTAATGTGCACGACCATGGTCCGCCTGAACAATCGGTGCACCATTCAGCCGTCTCTTTTGGTCTCTTACAATCAGTCCAGTAATCGTGCCCCACCCTAGCCTAGTCCAGGGTATCCAGATACTCCCAAGTGGGTTACGGCTGAAAAGGACCTTGTAACTAGGATTTCAAGCGGGTTAAGTGTGGTTAACCCTATCCTAACCATGTATTGAGTCGGTCAAGTGTACCCAAGCAGTTCATGACTTAACCCTATCAATACATCGTGTTTAATTGGTTAAGTATTCAAGTAGTTCATGACTTAACCCTACCAACCCATCGTGTTTAATTGGTTAAGTATTCAAGTAGTCCATGACTTAACCCTATCATGTGGCATTAATTAATTTAATGCACCCAACCTCTCACATTAGACCTTGTTGTGGTTACTAGTTAAGCCGGGCGGGTCCGGGTAGCTTTACACCACAACTTAGTCTAACCTCGGGTTTCAAGTGCGACATGACCAATTACTCACATTGGGTCCTATTGCTTGTAGCCACTAGTTAAGTCGGTCGGTTCCGGGTAGATTTATGCTACAAACTCAACCCAACTTCGAGTTGGCCATTTCCATGTTTTCTAGAAGTCATGTCCAAGTTCATGTTCATGTTCCAAGCATAATCACATGTCATATTTCGTGTCATTTTTCAAGTCATGATTTTATGTCATTTTAGTTTACCCATAGCGTAACCCCATCGCATGTAAGTTCGCATAAACGCAAATAGATCTCAAAGGGGGAACTTTCGAAGCATGACATAATTAATAAGGTTTGGCCACAAGTTAAACATGGTGGCATATGAGGCAAATGTGTTCATAAACTTGCATATTACATTATAAGCCTCAAAACATGCATGATATCAACTTTAGCATAATAGGTGAAACATGGCCATAAATAACATAGGATGATAGCTAGTGATTCGCATATAACATCATATGCAAGATAACATAAGGGTTATGAGAGTTTCTATGTTGCTTTATGCAACATTCAAATCAAAGCTCATAGCTTTCTATGCACAAAGCCAAGGTGATAGCTTTACAAACATGCATAGAATAAATCTATGCATAACATGATAGAATCAAAGCTCATGGCTTTCTATGCACAAAGTCAAGGTGATAGCTTTACAAACATGCATAGAATAAATCTATGCATAACATGATAGAATCAAAGCACAAATCATACTTAGGCCCAAACTCAAACTTGCAACATGTCATATTTAACTTCATAGTTAGAATCTAAGAGTAGAATAGGGCTTACAATGCTATGAAGACTTATAAAATAAAATAAGATTGAGACGAAGCCACTAGAAACTCTAAAAAAACCCAAATGAATACAAGCTCTAAGAAGCTCCTTTGATTATATGAAGAAAGATCCTTGTTTTAATGAAGAAAGATTGAACTTTGGCCTTGAATCAAGCTTTGAAACTCTCAAACAAGCTTAGGAACTCTCATATGAATGAAGATGGAGGCTATGACAAGAGGGTGGAGGCCATGATTAAACATTTTGGCATAGTTTAGTTGTAGGATTGATTTATGATGATTTAGGCTAGGTATTAGGGTCCTTTTATAGAAGATTAGGTTAGTTTAGGCCATAGGATTAACCCTAATTCAGATCTGGGCCATCAATTCACATCACTAGCCTCCAAACATGTCTTGAGAAACAAGTCAGGTGCACCCAGGCCAGACTGGCCGACCACCCAAGTCGACAGGGTTGTCGACTGGGCAGTTGAGACAGCCTGGGGTGTGTCGACTCCCAAGTCGACTCCCCAGTCGACTTGGGGAGTGGCGGGATCTTTTCCCGCCTACCCTGCCCTGCTGAATTTGAAATCTGTTTTTAAACTTGAATTTTCTGAAAACTTCCATGGGCCATAACTGGGTCATACGGACTCCGATTTTCGAAAACTCGGACTCTATTTCGCGTATTTTTCCGAGACGAACGCAATGGCACAGCCCATTTCCCTTGATTCAGATTTTATCATTTAATTCTACCTTGATTTATGTTATAACTTGTTATTCAAAATACGGGTTGTTACATCCTCCCCACCTTAAAGGATTTCGTCCCCGAAATCTCTAAGTTAGGAAGAACGTATCCTACCATCCATCATCCATCTACTCAAAACATCATCCACGTGCAGTCAATATCCTTAACAAATTCTAAATGTTGTATGATTATATGCAAAGGTGTGTGTATATGTACTTATCTAATGCGAAAATCAGGCGGTTACTGATTCAGTAAACCTCCTTAATGCAAAGTATGTTAGTGAAATGCGTCCATATGTATGCAAATTCCTAACATTATTTATAATCTCTATATGAGTGCACATAACATTCATCCATATGCAGCATCCACGTGATCGCATAACAAGTTTCATCCATGAATAAGTATAAGCACTCATGCAAATGCAATATGAAAGTGTATGAGCCGATCTTAGTGCCTAATGTGCATCATGCATCCACGAGTATTCACTTGCAAACACTTGCAACCACTTGCAAACATCAAGCATAAAATGTTTCAAATACATGTTTCATCCAAAGGGTTTCTACCTAAGGTTCTCATGACAAGGTTAACGAGATAACAAGATAAACAGGATAAACATGGATAGCAAAAAGGAAGATATGTTAAAAAGGAAAAGAGGTTGAGAATGTACCCTAAAAAAGAAATGGATAAAGCCCACGCATCTTCTCCTTGGTTTCCCAAGTTGCATCCTCTTCGGCTTCACTCCACTGAACTTTCACCAATTTGACTTCTCGATTCCTTAGCTTCCTGATCTCTGTTCCCAAGATACGAATCGGGGCTCTCCTCAGGGTTGCCTCTTTCTCTACCTCAATGTCTTCCAGAATACTAGGTTCAACCACCTCAGCGGACTCATGTAGGCACTTTCAGAGATGCGAGACATGAAAGACATTATGCACTCCGGCCAGCTTCTCGGGCAATTCCACCTTATAAGCCATCTTCCCAATTCTTTCTATGATAGGGAAGGGTCCTACGAACCTTGGCGCCAGCTTCCCAACTGCTCCAAAACGAACCACATTACGCAAAGGAGAAACCTTCATGAAAACCATATCTCCAACTTCGAATTCCAAATCTGTCCTTCGCTTGTCAGCATAGGATTTCTGTCTGTCTTGGGCCGCTTTCATCCGTCTTCTCACCAATTCAACTTTCTCGGATGTGTCCCGTATCATATCGGGCCCAAGTATAAGCCTATCCGTAGTCTCCCACCAACAAGATGGTGACCTACACTGCCTCCGATACAAAGCTTCAAATGGTGCCATCCCTATGCTAGCTTGATAGCTATTATTATAAGCAAACTCTACAAGAGGGAGGTGGTCTTCCCAAGTACCACCAAAGTCAAGAACACAAAGCCTCAAAAGATCTTCTAGCACTCTATTCACCCTTTCGGTTTGGCCATCCGTCTGGGGGTGATAGGCTGTACTTAGATTCAATCGCGGACCCATCGCTTCTTGCAAACTATTCCAGAACTGGCTAGTGAAGATTGGGTCACGATCGCTAACTATGCTAGAAGGAACTCCATGCAATCGCACTATCTCTCGAAGATAAATAGATGCTAGACCTGATGCGGTCCTCTTGTTCTTTACTGGAATGAAATGGGCGCTCTTCGTAAGTCTATCAACTATGACCCATATCCCATAAAGCCCAAATAGTTTGGTCATCTTAATGGACATCTTCACCCCAACTATATATCACAAACAGGCGAGTCATACTCCTTATGTGGTTTGCAACAGAACTAAGATTGAGAATAGGACCGAGAGGATATACTTAAACGATAGCATGCGAGTAAGCTCCACAGAATAGTAGGGGTCAAGAACATACTCTTAAAAAGAGATATAATGCGCGTATCTAGTCTTCAATCCCCTAAGTCGCATTTTCTTGTGCTTAATCCCACCGTGCCTTGACCGTCTTTTAACTTCACAATTCCGTAGTTTCCAAATATGAGTTGGAACTTGTTTCACCATTGCCTCTCGTTCCGCATCCACTTATTCTTTTCCTAAAAATACTTGGCTACAACTGCGTGCTCATGGTTTTCCTACAAGCTTTCCAAAATTCGTTAGTGAATCCTGGATCTCGTTTACATACCATACGGTACTCCACGCAGAAAAACTATCTCTTGAAAACAAATGTCAATCCATGTTGCCAAATGTACTTACTAAGGTGATTTCTATAACCCCTGCTTAAGCAGAATGGACTATCCGCCTTAGTGGCGAACACTACTCGATTGGATTACAAATTTCCAAAAAGTGCCAAGGGATTCTAGATAACTAATCATGACGGAACCCTAAAGGTCACACGAGATTTCGAGGGTATTACCGAGGCGAGTCATGAGCCTCGCAACCCTATGTTCAAAGTCAAGAATGGCTCCATAACTGGACAACCAACCCATGCCCAAAATCAACCCGTATCCCCTAAACCCGAGAACATAAGCATCACACACGAATTCTACGCTCAAGATAGAGATTTTCAAATCCATACAAATCGCAGATAGATGGGCGGAACCCCCAATCGGATTTGAAATACTAACGGGATTTTCAACTAGACTAGTACTTAGGTGCAAACTTTCAACAAGATCAGAAATAAAACTATGCGATGCGCCAGAATCAAATAAGGTATGAACAGGGAAATCAGAAATGTAAACATGACTTTCTATAGAAACACTACCTCGAATCAAAAGCTGGAAGAGCGAGGGGAGCCTGCAACTGCCCTCCGGAGGGTCCTGCTTGCTGAATTTGCCTTTTCCCTTGTCCTCGCTTTTTCGGGCAATCCTTACTATAGTGTCCAGACTCTCCACAATGAAAGCATTTGTCCAACTTCCTCTTCTTCTTCCTACAGTCTTTGACTATGTGCCCAGTGATCCTACAGAAGTTACACTTTCTTGTGTCTTTTGCCTTGTTGTTGTTGGCCTTGTTTCCCTTCTTGTTGTTCTTGTCTCCTTCCTCGGAATCTTCCTTCTTGCCTTAAGACTTATTTTCCTTGACCTCCTTCTTGCCATTCTTATCTTCCTCTTGAAGCAGGGCCATATTCACCAAACTCTCGAAGGTCGCCGCCATGGGTATATGAGACATGGCCAAACCGCGCAATGGCTCATTCAATCCTAGAGCAAAGCGTAGGGCCTTTTTCTGAGCTGTGTTAACCAGGTCTAGACCGAACCGAGCAAGTTGATTAAACGTATCCACGTATTCCCTAACTGTCATGTCCCCTTGCTTTAGAGATAGGAACCTCTCCATCTGAAGGTTCTCTTCTGTCGATGATAGAAACCTCAATCTGAACCTTCTCCTAAAGTCATCCCAAGTCTGAATTGGCCTAGTAGTGGTGGTGACTACCCACCAATATGCAGCTTCCCCTTTCAACAGCCATACCGCTAACAGAACTTTCCTACGGTCTTCTATATCAAAGATAGCAAAGAGGTCTTCAGTTTCCTTTAACCAGTTTCTTGCATCAACAAAAGTCTCCGTCCTAATAAAATTCTTGCCACCCATCGCCTTAAAGCCCTTGCAAATCTTCGCGAAATCCGTTTGCGGATGCTGAGGAGGAGGAGGAGGAACCTCAGCTACGGGAGGAGGAGGAATATTAGCCACGGGGGAAGGAGGAGGAATGTTCGTGGGGCCGGCTTCATTCGCCCTTGCCTCCATGTACCTTCTAAACCAAATAGGTATTGGTACGCCCTCCAGAATGGCAAAATTATCGGCCATACTGAAACGAAGAAAAAGATAGATTGAGAACGAGGAAACAAAGGATAGTGCTAATGGCTTTTGGGGAATAGCCTTTTAAAATAAACTAGACTTTTCTTGGAAAATACTTAATTGGTTTTGAAAATAGTTTTCCAAAAGGTAAGTTTCAAAAAACCTTTTGTTCAATCTCGTAAACCTTATGCTCTGATACCAAATGTAACACCCCACCTCCGCCAATGCCACTCTTGCAAGCACACTAGCTTTGGAGGGGCGTTAAACAAGGTAAACATGCATGCAGATATCACAAGACAGAACATATAAGTAAAACAGAGTAAGTAAAGCAGCGGATAAAACTAACATTTCAAAACCATAGTCAAGTTACATAAAAGTACTTGGTCATTATTTTCCCACAAAACAAAGTCTAGAAACATAAACTGAAAACTGGAAAAACATAAAGTAACTATCCCCGAAGTAGAATAAAGCCATAGCATGCTCAAGTCCAAACCATACATGAGCTATCCAGAAAAGCAGCTAAAGATCCAGCTAGGTACCAGTGTTCCCACCCTGTAAACCTGGGGGGGAAACGGAAGGAAAGAGGCGAAAGAAAACGGGTCAGTCAAAAAGACTGGTAAGTCCTACCTACTATTAGTATAAAAACTAATAAAGTTAACTGGACATGTAAAGCAGAGATGAAACATAGGGTGATAACTAGCATGGTGAAAAGTTAACAAGATAGATCAAGTGTGGCATCGCATATACGACGTTAAGTTGCACCAAGTGTGTACTAGTATTCCAATCCATGTCAAGTATAAACAAGAAATGATCCCTTGGCCCAAAGCTGGCCCAATATCATGAGGTGACCTAAATCAAGGTCCAACAACTCAGTCTAGTCGATCGGCTCCCTATAAGCCTAACTCGTCGTGTATCGGTGTCATTCGGCTTAATCATGGAATGTAGTTAACTGTGCAAGGTCCACCCCAGGGTGTATCCAGCCCTAAGGTGTAAACCACAGAAACAATTCAAGCACGCACAGTCTAAACCTACTGGTGCCCATGTTCAACTCCGGACTTAATGTGCACGACCATAGTCCGCCTGAACAATCGGTGCACCATTCAGCCGTCTCTTTTGGTCTCTTACAATCAGTCCAGTAATCGTGCCCCACCCTAGCCTAGTCCAGGGTATCCAGATACTCCCAAGTGGGTTACGGCTGAAAAGGACCTCGTAACTAGGATTTCAAGCGGGTTAAGTGTGGTTAACCCTATCCTAACCATGTATTGAGTCGGTCAAGTGTACCCAAGCAGTTCATGACTTAACCCTATCAATACATCGTGTTTAATTGGTTAAGTATTCAAGTAGTTCATGACTTAACCCTGCCAACCCATCGTGTTTAATTGGTTAAGTATTCAAGTAGTCCATGACTTAACCCTATCATGTGGCATTAATTAATTTAATGCACCCAACCTCTCACATTAGACCGTGTTGTGGTTACTAGTTAAGCCGGGCGGGTCCGGGTAGCTTTACACCACAACTTAGTCTAACCTCGGGTTTCAAGTGCGACATGACCAACTACTCACATTGGGTCCTATTGCTTGTAGCCACTAGTTAAGCCGGTCGGTTCTGGGTAGATTTATGCTACAAACTCAACCCAACCTCGAGTTGGCCATTTCCATGTTTTCTAGAAGTCATGTCCAAGTTCATGTTCATGTTCCAAGCATAATCACATGTCATATTTCGTGTCATTTTTCAAGTCATGATTTTATGTCATTTTAGTTTACCCATAGCGTAACCCCATCGCATGTAAGTTCGCATAAACGCAAATAGATCTCAAAGGGGGAACTTTCGAAGCATGACATAATTAATAAGGTTTGGCCACAAGTTAAACATTGTGGCATATGAGGCAAATGTGTTCATAAACTTGCATATTACATTATAAGCCTCAAAACATGCATGATATCAACTTTAGCATAATAGGTGAAACATGGCCATAAATAACATAGGATGATAGCTAGTGATTCGCATATAACATCATACGCAAGATAACATAAGGGTTATGAGAGTTTCTATGTTGCTTTATGCAACATTCAAATCAAAGCTCATAGCTTTCTATGCACAAAGCCAAGGTGATAGCTTTACAAACATGCATAGAATAAATCTATGCATAACACGATAGAATCAAAGCTCATAGCTTTCTATGCACAAAGTCAAGGTGATAGCTTTACAAACATGCATAGAATAAATCTATGCATAACATGATAGAATCAAAGCACAAATCATACTTAGGCCCAAACTCAAACTTGCAACGTGTCATATTTAACTTCATAGTTAGAATCTAAGAGTAGAATAGGGCTTACAATGCTATGAAGACTTATAAAATAAAATAAGATTGAGACGAAGCCACTAGCAACTCTAAAAAACCCAAATGAATACAAGCTCCAAGAAGCTCCTTTGATTATATGAAGAAAGATCCTTGTTTTAATGAAGAAAGATTGAACTTTGGCCTTGAATCAAGCTTTGAAACTCTCTTAGGAACTCTCATATGAATGAAGATGGAGGCTATGACAAGAGGGTGGAGGCCATGATTAAACATTTTGGCATAGTTTAGTTGTAGGATTGATTTATGATGATTTAGGCTAGGTATTATGGTCCTTTTATAGAAGATTAGGTTAGTTTAGGCCATAGGATTAACCCTAATTCAGATCTGGGCCATCAATTCATGTCACTAGCCTCCAAACATGTCTTGAGAAACAAGTCAGGTGCACCCAGGCCAGACTGGCCGACCACCCAAGTCGACAGGGGTGTCGACTGGGCAGTTGACACAGCCTGGGGTGTGACGACTCCCAAGTCGACTCCCCAGTCGACTTGGGGAGTAGCGGGATCTTTTCCCGCCTACCCTGCCCTGCTGAATTTGAAATCTGTTTTTAAACTTGAATTTTCTGAAAACTTCCATGGGCCATAACTGGGTCATACGGACTCCGATTTTCGAAAACTCGGACTCTATTTCGCGTATTTTTCCGAGATGAACGCAATGGCACAGCCCGTTTCCCTTGATTCAGATTTTATCATTTAATTCTGCCTTGATTTATGTTATAAATTGTTATTCAAAATACGGGTTGTTACAAGTATATTCAAGTGGTTCGTGACTTAACCCTATCTTGTGGCATTAATTAATTAGTGCACCCAACCTCTCACATTAGACTGGCTGTTGTGGTCACTGGATTTGCCGGGTGGTTCCGGGCAGATTTACACCACAACATAGTCTAACCTCGGGTTTTTCGTGCGATATGACCAACTACTCCCATTGGATCCTATTGTTTGCAGCCACTGGATTTGCCTGGCGGTTCCGGGCAGATTTACACTGCAAACTCAACCCAACCTCGAGTTGGCCATTTTCAAGTTTATCTAATTGTCATGCCCACATTCAAGTTTTCATGTCAAAACTCATGTCGAGTTTTCATGTCATGTTTCATGTCAAATCGCGTCAAGTTCATGTCCATATTTAGGTTCAAGTTATAATAACGTTCATGTTCAAAGCCAATTTATGTTTTACCTAATCTACCCAAATCGTATTCCCATCGCACATAAGCTCGAATCGATACAAATAAATCTAATTAGGGAATAACATGAAAAGGGACGGGTATAAGGTGGCAACAGTGATTACTAGCATAGCATGGTATGAATTGAAATAAAAGATTATAACATTACTGGCATATGGAATATTGGCCTCAAACATAAAGATTTCAAATCTAACGAAATAAGGTACTAGTCAAGATAACAGTTGTCATAAGGTGATAGTATTGTCATGGTAATGATTGACATAAGGTGATAGTATAGTCATGGCAACGATTGACATAAGGTGATAGTCATAAACTTGTGACTAATAGCAGATTCAACATGATAATATGAGGGGTTTTCTTTTTGATTTACAACATGAATAGGCCCCAAATCAATGTCACAATATATCCAAAAGTCAAGATCCAAGATGAACAAGAATGGATGTAAAACAGTCATCATACATAGGTCCAATTTCAATTTACATCATATTCATATTACATTTACAGTTTAAATCTAACAATAACTGGGGCTTACAGATCGTGGTTCGAGAATTAGAAAAGGAGAGTCGATGTTGAATCTTTATATGCTTAGTCAAGTCCTAATAAAAATCCTCAAATCAACAGCGTAGCTTCGTCGTAGAAGTAGTCTCTCTAACTTTTCAACCAGAATTAGAGTAGCATAGGGTCAGAAAGAATTTTGTGTAGAGAGACTAGTGTTAGGGGCTGTATATATAGGGTCAGGTCAATGAATGTAGACAGAAACGAGGCCAAAAACATCAGAGTGAATCCAGCTTCAAAAGTGGACTCGGCCACCAGGTCGACACTATAGTCGACCTGGTCCTGGGTAGGTCGACTACATAGTCTACCCCTAGGTCGACCTGGTCCTGGGCGGGAAATTTCCCGCCCAGTCCATTCTGAGGTTTGAATTTCGAATTTTGAATTCGAATTGAGCTGTTTTGAACTTGAAAACTTCTGAAAACTTCGAAAGGTCATAACTTGGTCATACGGACTCCGATTTTCGAAAACTCGGACTTGTTTCCAAGAAGAATTTCGAGACGAACGCAATGGCATAAGCCGTTTCCCTTGATTATTATTTTAAAATTAATTCTGCCTTGGTTTACGGTTATTACACGTTATAAAAATACGGGTTGTTACAACAGGTATTGTTGTGGCTGCCTGTATGCCGGTCGGTTTCGGGAAGTCTTACGCCACAACTTAATCTAACCTCGGGTCTTTATTGGGCTCAATGCTTTAACCTCTCACGTTGGATAGGTATTGTTGTGATTACTGGACAGCCGGGCGGGTCCGGGCAGGTTTACATCACAACTCAATCCAACCTCGGGTTAAGCATATTCGTATTGTCTAAATTTACATTTTAATTATGTAAATTATTCATGTCACATATTTTATTTCAAAACTAACGGTGTATAAATTTACACCATTCATGGCCTTAACCAATTTCATGGTTTTGGGCCCACCTATGTATTAACATGTTTTAAATTAATAATTTATACCATTTCATACCATAAATCACCTATGTGATTATTGGCCAATTTATGTCAAGTTCCCTTTAATTATGTTTTTACCCAACGTTACCTCCGTCTAAATATTAGGCTAACAACTTAGCCTAATTTTCCGTTCGCATGATTTCACATAAAGTACTAGGCTAATAACTTAGCCTAATTTAACGTTCACAAAATTGGCATGAAATCAACATTAACTATGAACTTGCAATTTTTGACAAAATCAACATGAACATAAACATATAGGTGTGAACTTGCAACTTTAACATGTACATAGGTGTGAACTTGCAACATCAACATAATCAACATAAACATGTTCATAATTAGCAACTTGCATAGGTTCATGAATTAACAACTTAATTAATGACTTGCATAGGTTCATGAATATCAACCTAACAACTTGCATAGGTTCATAAATCTACAACATAATTAAATAAACTTATAGGAACATGTATGAACTTGCAATACATATGTATAACATAGATCTAACAATAAACTTTTATAAATCATATGAATCATAAACGGATCTTTTAACATGGATCCAATTATAAGTTTTCACTTGCATAAGAATTTGTGAATATTGATCTGTTCTAATCATGTAGGTAAAATTGGTTTAACATAAACATATATACATAGAACCTACATGAATCATATACATATATGTGTAAATCTAACTTGCAACCTATAACTTGCATAAGCACATATATCGATCTAACAGTATACATACAATTCGCATAATAGATAATGGATCCAGTCACCACAAACATTCAAATTATCACGATAAACAAAACCAAAACAACATCGTCTATATTTTACAATACTGATATAATTCCATATTACAATTTACATCAAACCATGTCTTAATCATATTCTCATCTAAAGAGTCACTATACTTACAACGATCGATGAACTTGAGTTTTGGATTCTGAGTTCTGAAATTGGGATGCTTTCTTTTGTGTAGATAAACGTTGTTTTGATTCTTAGTTTTGAATTAGATTTGTTCTAGCTTTGTTTGTCTTTAAGCTTTAGGCGGCGACCATTCCAAGCTATCTTACAGCAGCGTGACGGCTCCAAGTTTAATTGTGTGAATTAGGTTAAGAGCTAGGTTGTATATATAGAATTTTAGGATTAATTTAGGCCGTTTGATTAACCCTAGAAATGACCACAACCGTTCAGTCAAGATAGAATTATCCTACTGACTCAGCAATGAGTCAGAAATGACTCAGCATTGACTCAGCTTATTAAATGTTCATTTTTTTTCATAAACGACACATTGGTTCTTTCCTAACATATCATAACCAAAAGGATTTTTTTTATTTAAAACAAAACATTAGCTAAATGAACATTTCTTAACTGAAATGTCAATTTAATATGAATAAACATTTTAATATAAATATACATTTCTTAACGAAATGTTATTCTAACATAACAAAAGTGATATTCTAATGTTCATCTTTTCTTTTTATTATTTATTGTCAATCAATTCAAACGTAAATACGTATTTAATAGATACATTTTCCCTTTACCGTTTACATTAATTACCCATATACAAATATTTATATATATATATGAATAAATCTTTTCTTACTTTTAATTTGTCATAAATCCAATTGGGGAAGGCCATTTAAAAAAAACAATCCTTGACAACCAAAAATGTGCAACGTACGCTACATGATGCGTACATGTCATATATATATATATATATATATATATATATATGCGTGTGTATATATATTATATATATTCATTTTTTTTCTTTTTATCTATCTTTCCAATTACCCATTTTCACACTAAACCACTTTTTGAACTGCGTTCACACTAGGCTATTTTAAGCCATTCCCCTAAAACAAAAATAGGGCGCTGGCGGGGATCGAACTCTGTACCTCTTGTATGCAAGTCATGTGTTCCAACCAAATAAGCTACTAAGTCTTTTGATTACAAAAGTTAGAACAATGCTAAACATTATTCTTTTCTCATTCCTCTTTTTTCATGTTTTGCTGCAATAATTAATTTAAGGATATCTTTTTCATACGTAATCCAATTTACGCAAACTCGGACTCTATCTCAAGAAGAATTTCGAGACGAACGCAATGGCATAACCCGTTTCCCTTAGTTCTTCTTCTAAAATTTAATTATACTTTAATTTGTGAAACTTAATGTTACAGAATTACGGGGTGTTACACAACATCAATCTAATTAACATAAAAAAATGGTTCTAACTCTCTTTAATAACTAGCACATTAAGTGTTGTATTCATACAAGCATGATTTATATGCTAAGAAATTCAAGCTCCATAAATCATCAATTTTCAGTACGAACTTAAAGACCTAGTTATCACATAGAAAATAATAGTTCTAATACGAATTAGATTGTGATAAAGTATGATTCTATTAACGATATGAGTATAACACATTTGGGAATAATCAATCAGCATGTGCTATCAGTTTTCATCAAATAAAATCTTTACTTTATCAGTATCCAATTATAGATTAAGCTCAAATATGAGAGTTAGAAACAAGAAATTCTTATGTTAATTATTCATGAATCATGAGAGCTTCACTACCCCTAAATTGAAGGGGTTTATCTACTCATAATGGATTCAATGATAACATAAAGATATTTCATTATAAAAGAGAACAAAATAAAGAGCAAATAAAGATAAAAATTTATTCTACTTGTAGAAGAGAAAATAACATGTAAATGAAAAACAACAAATAAATATTGCATTAAAGCGACAGATTACAAAAAAAAATGGCTAAGAAGCCATGGCAAAAAAAGAGAGGTTTTGATTTCAACCTCACTCTAAACTAAAAATCCAAGATGATCCTTTACATTATCATACATGGGTTATTCATACATGAGAGAAAACCCTAAATTAAGTTTTTGCGTGCTACCAAGAATGCCCCTTCTTTAAGCTTCATTTTGTCTTTTAGCAATAATGATTCATGAAGCCCTAATTTTGTGTCTCCACTAAAGAAGGAAGGAGAGTGAATAGGGTCCACCATTAACTCTCTATTTGAATTGATTCGCTCTTTCATCTTTTTTGGCAAGGCATTGATTTCCTCCTTTTGAATTGATTCCCTTTCCATTGATTGATTTCCTTTTTTGTATGCATATATGTCTTTATGAAGTCCTCTTCTATATGCGTCCAATTTCTGCAAAAATATGAAAAATGTCCAAGTAAACATTCTCAAAATAATACAAGCACAAAAATGACCATTTTCCTCCTATATGATGATAAATGCATGATGTTCTGAAATCAATTCAATTATTGTTTAAACATGATAAAATACCCATATATGAAATTTATTAGCACTAAAGAAGAATAAATATGTGAATATAAATGTGCATTTTTACATGCACATTAGCAAGTTGATCACTCTTCCCCTTAAACTCACTTCACCGCCATCACTACTAACACCTTAAACCGCGTCACAAATCTCCAGTCACCTAGGCTTGTTACGTGCTCATCCTCCTACTTGTATGCGGCTTCCTCCCCCATTAGAAAAAATGAAACCCACGCGGCTACATTAATCACCATCGAACCTGTTGCACCTTCATTCTGAACGTCCCCACGCCGTCTTCCAAACGAACAACACCATTATCTTAGACCCCAGCTGCGATTGCCACCAGTAATGACAGACCGCTATCTTTCTTCACGCATCAACGTATATACCCTGCGTAGGTTTGGACTGCATTGACCCCCTTCCTCCATGCATTGCGCCAAGCACACGCCTCCTCTCCTTTCTTTCTGTTTGCTATGTATACTGGTTTTTTTGTATTGCAAAGCTTACGGTTGAAAGTCTCATGGCGGTTTGGTTTTCATTTCCTGGATCAAAGAAATGTGGAGCATGCCCTATCTATATATAGGCGAATGGAGGGGATAAGCATCACGTTGTGTCAACAGGCGAAGCATGTACGCTGATGTACAGAAGTTTCTAAAGAATGAAGTTTCTTTTCTGCTGAGAGGTGATATATCGCAGGTGAAAAGAAATAGCATAGGTATGTTTTATTTGCAGAAGAAGAAGGGATAAATCAAGATGGACACTCTACTTACTTATAAAAGATGGAACAACAGACAAGAACAATGTCTATAGCATAGGTTTGGAAGCACAGTGGTTCTCATTTCCCAAACACTCTTGTTTTCCTTTCATGTATCGAGTAGCTAGCTTGTGCAGCGTGTTGTCTCTTTTCAAAGTCTTAGAGGAAAACGTACATGTGCGTTGGAAAGAAAATGGGTAAGCTGATGGAATTTCGTAGATCAGTGTATGATTTTAGTTTATTTAGGGTGGATGTATTTATATGTTATATTATTTTAAAACAGCCAATTTTGTTCTAAGTAAATTATCATTATCCTTTATATTTGTACTACCAAACACGTACTCCAAACACAACGAAAATAAATACACCGCTACGTCTTGACCTTGTGGTCCTAACGAAATTAATTTCATTGAAAACGGAATCCGTTTGCAAAACGGCATTATTTTAATTTATCGGTTCACCTTTAAATTTTCGTTTACCAATAAAACAACTCCAATTGACCCCAATCTGGAAATCTAGCAATAACTAGCTATACGCATTCCAAATAATTCATTTTGTAGGAAATGAAGACTATTTGAAAAACGGCTGTTTCTAACGCTTATATAATATCAATATAATATCTATTAAATTCCAAAATATTCCAATTTAATAATAATAATAAATTATTATTGTCATATGTATAAAATAATATCACTTCAAATATAAACGAATATGAAATTTATAGCTCAACAATAATATTTTCGAATTAAACGATATCCAAATTCTATTCAAATTCCTATTTAATAAATTAAATAAATGTTATAATTTATTAACGAATCCATAACGACTATTTTAAAATTTTATTACTCCATAACATACAATATATAAGATGAAATCTAGATTTTTCACTCCCATTAGAAACTATAATCAAACAGATTCGGACGATTCTTGTTTCACAGAAATCCGACTTTTATCGGATCCTGTATATCCAATTGAAGTCCAAAACACAATATTACGAACTACCGCCACGTTATGAGCTTGATTTATAACTATATATAAATTTAATGTATAAACTTCATTTTAATAAACAAATTAAATACTAAAATCCATTAATATTTCAAATATAATATTTAAAATAATAAATTGAATTAAATATTTGACTACCAAAAATATGGGACTATACAATGTTGCTCATCAATCAGATTTACATATGCCTTTATTTTCTAAATTTGATTAATGAAGCATATGCATACATTCATAATAAGGTGGATACATGTGTAGATACAACATAAAAAGTGAAAAACTATTAATTGTGTTAAATAGTTTGAAATCCAAAATTAGCAGTAACATAAATGACTTCAATTAAGAAAGGTCTAACAAAAGAAATGTTACATTATTGCTCACAATCTTCTTATTAATTTAAATTAAACTAAATATTTATGTTCCATATATATATATATATATATATATATATGATAATTACAATTCAATAATTTAGCTCTAAGTGACATTGTTGTCAGCTTAAAAGCCGTCATAACCTGAATTTTTACTTAAGTTGAGCAATCTCTTTCTCTTAGACCAGTCCGTATCTCGGTCTATCAAAACTTGGCTCGACCCAAATTAACAATGCCCCAAGCATAAGCCCTCTTCTTCAAAAAATGGATCGAAGTTAGAGGATCAGGTCAATCGAGTCGGTTCATCGGCCCCAGCTAGAACGATCCTCCTCCTGCGCTACACAAGGAATCATATTTTCGAGGCTACGTAATCGATCAGCTCTATCCTACGCTTCTTTTCATGCACCAAATCTCGAGCTCCACGTATGTCGCAATTATCGAGGAAAACCATTCCTCAGCAGGAGACCAGGTCACGCTACCTACAGCTACTTTTTAGGATCAAATAACACATGGCCAACCCCAAATCGGATGATTTCCATGTAGCACTCCAATCGGACCGCTTTTTTACCTATAAATACACCTTTCCAGAAATGGAAAGGGGGATCTTCTCTAGAGTAAAAAGTTCATGGTTGTCATTCTAGAAATAGCTTACCATACTCTTTGTTCAAACCACATTGTAACACAAGGTTGTTGAGTATAAACCACTTTTTTCTCTGCTTTCTTTCAATCAAAGCAACTATAACTTGTAATTGATAGTATAAACAGATATTATACAGTGGACGTAAGCTTGGATTAAGCCAAACCACTATAAAATTTGTTGTGTGCTCCTTATACTTATTTATTTTCTTACATTATGTGATTACAATTGTGTGTGAACTATACACTTTGGGAGTTGACTGTCACTAGACCAACTTTTGACGTCAAAACTTTGGTGCACTAGGTAGGGGCGACGAACCACTGGCCCTGCAGACGCAGCAGCGGAGGCAAGCTTGGAAGTCTCCTCTCATGAAGAGTCATCCCAATACCTAACTAGGGATGAAATGGACGGAGTTCTTACCGAACTCAAAGCATAAATGGTACACCAGGATGAACTCCTCAAAAAACAACACAAAATGATGACCAATTTCTTCGCTCGGATGGAAGGAAGACCGAACAATCAGCCATCACTCTGTGCAATAGGCGAAGCTAGGGAAGGAACTACATTTCGAGCCAATAAATCCAAGCCCTAGATGGGTCAACCACCCTGCTGTCATCTGGTTCGAAGCAACTCCACGATTGATCGAACCTCGGACCAGATCGATCGACACCCTCCAGATCGACCAGAGCATGGTTTGGTACAACCTCTGGTCCGATCCAAAATCTTACCACAAACTGGACTTATTCCGCCTCCCACTCGACCTTGCTAGCACGGCGACCCAAACCTAGCTGGGGGCAGCAACCCTCCGTCTCTCTAAGAGAACTATACCATCTCCCAATGCGACAGAGAGAAACACTACTATAAACTACTCTAATATTGGCCTAGGAGGCAGTAATGCCAAACATCGAGCTGATAACGCTCACCCAAATCGGTCCAATCCTAGAGGCATGGATATGGTTTGGACCAACACACATGCCGATCCCAGAGCCTCAGACAATATGGAACCAACAACCGAGGCTGGGGACAACCTTCACCCATCACTTTTGGGCTGCACCAAACTAGGACTCTCGATGAAGCCACCGATGCAGAATTGGATTCGTGGCAACGACTTATCGGGATGGGAATCAAATCGCCAGCATCATCAAACGTTTTATCCAAGGCATTACTTCCTTGAAAGACATGAATAACGTCCATCGCAGTCCTTCTACGCGGGAAATTAGGAACTCTCGCAACCCACCTGATTTCAAGCTTCCATCCTTGGAACCATATAATGGCAAGACATATCCTACCATACATATCATGCGATATATGCGCCATATCGAAGTACTATCAGCATCGTCAATGTCATGACCAAGTGCTTCCCTCTTTATCTGACTGACATTGCCGCCATGTGGTTTCAATACTATCAACTGAATCGATCAAAAGTTGGAATATGGTTGTCACCCACTTCATCGAGCAATTCAGGGTCCATATATCTGGGCCCAAGAGTGTTATGTTCCTCACATCTATCAAGCAACTATCTAGCAAGACCCTACGTTCTTTCCTGGAAAGATTCAACGTAATTGTAGCTTCTGTCGATCGACCTGAACCATCAGTGGTGCTCATGGTTGTTATGGACGGCCACTTGGATAGAACAGACTCCAAAATCTCCCTCCAGAGGGACCCTCTCGGAGACATAAACAATTTCGAGGCAAATAGATCCCTCCGGCAATAGGACGTTAATATTAAGATGGATAGTCTCAATGTACTTTCTGTAAAGGACAGAGGCCCATCCACCATTGTTTAGAACAAAGGAAAAGAGCAAGCCTCGGAAAAAAGCGATAAGAATGTGCAGTTCTAGAGAGAGCCCAAATACGATAGATATACTGAGCTCAATTCCTCACTGCTAAATATATATACCTCGATGTACGAGGAACACTTCCTTTTCCTAAGCCTCCTAGGAGGGAGCCAACTCAAACAGAACTTGAATCGGGAAAGCACTGCATGTTTCATGATATGGCAGGTCATGGCACCAATGATTATAGAAACTTGTGTGATTTAATCGAAGAACAAGTTAGACATGGAAAGCTACCCGAGTATGTTAAGTAACCCACGACATCTGCACCACCACTGCTACGTCATGCTCCTTACAATGGTTCCTACACTCATCACAATGAAAAGGATCCTCAGCCGAGTACCTATGGCATCATTATCAACTGATCTGGATTAGATCATTGTAAATACACCATATTTCTTAGGATATAAGAAATGCATTTATGTTATTTTACAGTAAAATGGCTATGTTGAAGTACACATGTATATGTTTAGGATTTAATCCCAAGGCATGTTATGGATTCAACTATTCACCCATCAGGATTTAATTTGGTTTTTGTAATAACTGTTAGCAATAATAAGATTTATTTCCCAAACATGGATTATGTTTGATGAATATAAGTACTTTGCCAGGATGTGGCAGGGTCCTCATTCCAAAACCGAGTATGGCTTGTGCTCGTCCCTAAGGTATGGCTGATACATAAGCACATGATTCACTTTTCAGGATATGACGAACTTAGCCCTCTCTCAAAGCTGGTATGGATTATACCAATACGAGCATGTCCTATACTCACTCTTCTACCTAAGGTATGGCTAATACCAATACTAAAACTTTACTTGTCAGGATTTGACAAGCTTAACTCTCTTACAATATGAATATGGATGATACTCGAACCAAAATGCGAAGTACGGATTATGCTTGGACAAATCAAACTACCTTGTCATGATTTGACAAGCAAACACCAATATTACCTGAGTACGGTTTATACTTGAATCCTAAGTATGGTTATATACCTGACAAATCAAATTACCCTACTAGGATTTAGCAAAATAACTCGATCCCTACATGAGTACGGTTTATAACATATCTCTAAGCTTGGTTTATGCTCGAATAATCAAACAGTACTGCCAGGATTTGGCATATTTGTTTATCTCTTTTTGTGCAAGTAAAATTATACTCGCGGCTAATCGAACTTGCCTAGTACCTGGTTTTCTTGCCACTTTTCTGACCTTAATACGATTTTTAGCGATCGTTTGTTTTTTGGCCATCTTGTAATATGTTTTGATGTAACCATGACTTTCTCGATTTTTATATATCAAACATATATGCATATTTATCTCCGAAACATCCAGAACACGTCATTCTTTATAAAAAAAAGATATGTTCTGGGGGGCAAGGTGTTGACCAGCTTTTTGGTAAATACCGTTACAACCTGAATTTATACTTAAATTGAGCTATCTCTTTCTCCTCGACCTATCCATATCTCGGTCGATCAAAACTTGGTTTGACCCAAATTAACAATGTCCTAAGCAGAAGCACCCTTCTTCAAAAAATGGATCAAAGTTCGAGGATTGGGTCGATCGAGATGGTTGATCGGCCCCAACTATAACGATCTGCCTCATATGCTACACAACGGAATCCTATTCGCGAGGCTACAGTATCGGTAAGCACTGACCTGCGCTGCTTTTCATACACCAAATCTCGAGCTCCACATATGTTGTAACACACCGCATTTTATGACAATTAAATATTTAAATAGTGCATATGTGCATATATATGCATGGACATAAATATATAAAATAATGATAATATATGATTACATGTAATAAATACATGCATTGAAAAAGAAGAAAAATGCCTTGCAAAAAAGAAGAAGAAAAGATTAACGCAAATAACAATGCAGTGCATGCATTAAAAGAAAGAAGAATCGATTGCATGCATTATAATTATTTTGCATGCAATGATTTACAAATATTATGCATCAGTAATAAAAGAAAAATGAAAGAAAAAGATGCAGGAAAATTGATAAGATTACGGGCAATGGTTTAAATGAAATATTGTAACAAACATGAAAAGGACGAATAAGAAAAGAACAATGACCACCATTGTTCTAAGCCTTGTTAACAAAAGCCTAAGCAGTCCAGTTAGTTAGAGCATGTGGCTTTCAAGCGAGATGTGCAGAGTTCGATCCCCGCCGACGCCAAATTTTTGTTTTAAGGGAACGGTTAAAATAATACATGTTCTAAAGAGAAAATATGTATAAACTCACATATAAGGAAAATTATACATATTAGGAAGTATAAAAATATATGTATATGAAAATATATGCGTATATATGTGCAAATATATATATATACAAGAGAAAAATTAAAAATAAGGCTGCAATCAAAGAAATATGGTAAGCATTAATAACGATATAAGCACTGTTTGAATTTTGAAAACGAATTAAAAGTTGTGCGTATATGTATATATACGTATAAAATAGGCATTTGAAGTTTATATACATATAAGAAGATTAAATGTAAGTATAATCTTTAAAATAAATAAAAGAAAGTATAACGGGATACTAATCAAATGTTCAAAAACGTTAAAACAGTAAACATCTGCCCAAAAACGCTTGCGATACCCAGGGGGTCGACACACACATAGGGGGGTCGACCCTAGGGTCGACACATACACAGGGGGGTCAACCCTACCCTAGATCTGGCTAGATTCATCAATGAATCTGGACTGTTTTCTTAACCATGTTCATTGCTAACTCAGCGCTGCGTGTACGATAAGATCCTAAACACCTATAAATAGGCTAGAAAAGCCTAGCCTAAATCTCACATTTTCTGAGAGGCTACCTAAGCTCTACCATTCTTCTTTCTCTTTAGATCTCTTCAGAAAAATAGAATAATTAGTTTTGGAAAATTCTAATTTAAGATCTGGAGGAAAAGGATTTATA
This sequence comes from Allium sativum, assembly GCA_030737875.1. Lineage (NCBI taxonomy): Eukaryota > Viridiplantae > Streptophyta > Magnoliopsida > Asparagales > Amaryllidaceae > Allium > Allium sativum. The sequence goes on along the minus strand of CM060913.1, from coordinate 587,064,048 downwards.
TTAATAAAGAAGGTGTTCAGAATTCTATTCGAAGTAAGGTAAATTCTTGGATCTGGTCAACTTAAATCCTATTTCTTCCCTTTTTCTTTTAGTTGAGAATTGTGGATCCATGGTTGTTTAGGTTCTAAATTCAGTTAGGAGAACCATGGAATGCGAGATCTGGACCATATTCATGATTCGGAAAGCAATTAAGTGAGTGGATTTAAAATATACCTATTTGACAGTGGTACATTTATCATTGGACATTCCCCGTTAATATGCAATGTAAATCTTCTAGAATAATTAATACGTTGAAATAGGTTGAAATGTTAATATGATGAAATGTTAATAGGTTGAAATGTTAATATAATGAAATGCATAAACCTGTTAAAATATGTGTAACGATTATTGTTGTATATATACATGTTCTAATTGCATGTTAATCTGTGTCATATTATGTACTTGAACCCTTAATTGTAAGAATTAGGATAATTACATGTTAATTTGTTAGAATGGAATACTTATTCGATGATTACATATTACCTTAGAATGAAGTAAATTACAAGCTAGGAAGAACATGCGACATGATAATTAGAAATGGACTTAATATGACATTAAGTGTGACATGTAAAAATAGATTGCAGTAAAAATTTGGAAGAATGAATATGCCTAAACTTACAGTAAATAGAAAATTAAAACCACACCTAGACACGAGGTAAAATTCAACTTGTGGTAGAAGTCTGCCCGAAACCACCCGACAAATCCATCATCCACAAGTTGTTAATTTAATGTGAGGAGTCTAGTGCGTAAATAAACATGTAATGATGCTAAGATACGAGGTTAAATTCAGCTTTTGGTAGAAGTCTACCCGGAACCGCCCGATAAATCCAGCATCCACAAGTTGTTAATTTAATGTGAGAAATCTAGTGCATAAACATATATATATATATATATATATGAATATATGTATATAAAAGAATAGAAATAAAAGGCACTAATTATGATTAATGGAAATGGAAGGAAATGACTGAAAGTTACAACAGTAAAAGACATGTAATGAACGGGGAATGATAATAACCTATTATGAATAAACCTGAAGGGGAAAGGAAAGATAATAAGCAGGCTTGTCCTAGGGACAAGTGTAAATTATAGCTTTGGTTATAATAAACGATAAAGAAAATGGGATAATTTATGTAATGAGATAAGTTGTACCTAATTATAGATTAAGTTATCTGAAAAATCGAGAATCTGAAATCCACTGATAAGAATAACATAAGTTATAATAATGGAAAGGAAAGTTATTAGTAAACCTTAGTTAAGAGAACTAAGCTAATAAGTAAACGATGACAAGTTGTAGTGACAATATAAGATGGAATTATGATTAAATAAAAAGAACGAGGTGAATATTTGGGATGGAATAAGTTATATTTAATCATAAATATTAGGTGACATGTTAAACCAAAAACATGTGAATTGAGATATACTTAACAACATATTAAGTAGAACATGTTATTGTAACTATGGACTCGGACAATGAATAATACAAAGAGATTGTAAATTACATACCTTGGATTACATTCTAGAGAATAACATGTTATGGGATTATTAATGAATGTGAAAGGGTTAAGTTCTGTAAACAAAATTAATAAGCAAGACGGGTCCATTCCGTAGAGATATAAGGGGCTCGGAAAGAACTTGGCAACCTGAAAAAGAAGTTAATATGATTTGAAATAACCAAGTTAAATGGAAACCTGATGAGGTAGAACAAGCGCATAATTGAATGTTTAGACATAGGGTCTAATAACACATTAAACTAAGGCGCTTGAACCAGTCCGTACGTTTGAGGGTGAATAACCCAATCGGGTAGATCATCGTGGTGTCATGAGGCACGAGGGGAGCGCACGTCCATTTGATTATTCTGCTATTATGCTGATATTTTGCTGGCTCCGAAGGAATGAAAGGGAAGCACGCGGCTTTCTAGGACGTGGAAGGTGCTCCTGGTAGTACTCTGTGTGGTGGCAATGTTTAGGCTATGCTCGCAGAAGTTGGGTCTGTGTGTTACTACCCGGTGAGTATACCTTGACTGCAAAAGTAGCTTTGCAGTCAGAAAGCTATGACGAGATGACACTAATGTGATTCAGCGATTGCCTCGACGGGAGGCTAGGTCAGGACAAACACAGGATAGTAGATCGTAGTGTACCTGTCATCGGCAGGCAGTGGAATGCAAAAGGACTAGATCTAACCCAAGACGCCATCAACCTTTCACTATCGAGGCACGATGATTGAGGGAGATGCTAAATGGATGTTTAGATTATTTGATTAGGGGCAAGTCGCTTAGCTCTTATAGTCTTTACTAGTTGAGGGAGGGGCCGGGGTAGGGCCATAGCCACTATGAAAAACAGACCCCACGGAATATCTGTATTTTGAGGTCTTTAAAAGCGGGCCTGTACAGATATGGAAAAGCTCCTGACCGAGTTCTGTGTTTCTTGTACAACCCTGCCGAGGAACTTGGTGCACGGTAGAGGATATGTGCAGTTAAGGCATCGAGTACGATTGACGATATGTACGTGGGAAAGTCTAGATACATGCATTTCTGCTCTAGGTGGTGTATCGTAGACTTTAGGGCATTACTCTGCGATAGAATCTGATTCGGTTGGATGGTTCGAAGATGGAAGTCCATACGCTTACGTATCATGGCGATAGTGGTTCTATGCGGAACGTAGCATTGTTATATAGAAATCCGTACGTCACTTCGACGTAGGATGAGGGACTATGTATATTTCTGTGGCGTTACGGCAAAGAACGTGTGAGTGGGGTATCATAGGGTGTACCTTAATTTGGGGGTAGCTACATATATATTGTGTTAGTTTAGTCAAATAGGGAGTAGATGGGCACGATATGTGTGTAAGCCTTGAGTGCTGTCAACCCAAGTAACCTAATAAATAAGAAAATGTAACTAAATGGTACATGTAAGGTTATCCAAAATGTGTAGTTTAAATCCAATCACTAGAACTTGTGTTCTGACCCCCTCCTCATAACATACTAGCAGGTTAGATTTGTGGCAGAGATATGATAGCTTTGGATACTGGTTAGGCAGTATTATTATTTAGGCAAGGCTATATTTTTATTATATTATATTTTATCCATTCCGCTGTGAGATATCTTATGAGCTCTGATATATATTTATATCTCTGTCATTTCTGCAAGATACCAGACAAACCAACACGGGTTTCGATAGATTAGAATTTTGAAAAAATTCGATCTGTCAGAATTCGGGTTTTTGCATATGCCGCAATTATCGAGGAGAACTATTCCTCAGCAGGAGACCAGGTCCCACCGCCCATAACTACTTTTTGGGATCAAATAACATGTGGCCAACCCGGATCAGATGATTGCCATGTAGCACTCCAATGGTCCACTTTTTTGCCTATAAATACACTTTTCTAAAAGTGGAAAAGGGCATCTTCTCTGGAGGAAAAGTTTATGGTTGGCATTCTAAAAATAGCTTATTATACTCTTCGGTCAAACCACATTGCAACACAAGGTTGTTGTGTATAAACCACTTCTTTCTCTACTTTCTTTCAATCAAAGCAACTATAATCTATAATTGATAGTATAAACAAAGAATATAAAGTGAATGTAGGCATGGATTAAGCCGAATCACTATAAAGTTTGTTATGTGCTCCCTGTACTTATTTATTTTTGTAACACCCCACGTCCATTAATGTCACTCACAAAGGGAATGCATTAACTTCCATGGAGCGTATTTAGTGTATAGAACAGAATATAACAAGACAAACATAAATAATTGTACTTGAAAATTTTAAAACAACTACTATTGCAGCGGAGAAATAGTTTGATTACAACAACTTCATAAACCAAGTACACTTAATATCCATCTTGATAAATTGTTTCAGAGTACATAAAATAAAAAGCATAAACCCCAACACAAGTAGCCATAAAAGAGATGAGCTGAACTTTACTTTCCGCAATCCAAGCACTTCTAAAAGAGAGAGAAAGAGATCCGAGATCAAGCTCCACTAGTACTAGTCCCACCCTGAGAACCTGGGGGGAAAAGGAAGAAAAGAGGCGAAAACAAGGGGGTCATACATAAAGTCTGGCGAGTATAATAACTTTAACAGTATAATTATTAAAGTAACAAGGATAAGGCATAAACTGGTAAGATAAGATATGACCATGAAACAAGTGGGCATGACAAAGCAAATAAGAGGAATATTCTGGCGTTAATCTCGTTCCTAATCACTATAGGATAATTACTATACTGCACCACCACTAGTCACCCTAAAAGTTGATCCCGCCTACTAAACTTAATAATGATAATGGTAGTTCGTGTACCCCTAGCTGCCTTCATAGGTGTCATCTGCCCCTATCTCCACTAGTTGTACCTAATACCCCCATTCGATCGGCTCCCTAACTCGTAGATACCCGTGCTGGTCCCACAGTGGGGTGTATCACTCCCCAAAGTGGCAACCCGATACCACCAAAGATGCACGGCTTATATCTACACAATGCAACAACGTCTTACCTACCAGCCAGGGCCCACGCACGCACATGATCCCGTTGGACTTGCGTTGCCACCGCTAACCCGTTTTGACCTCTTACAATCAAATCCAGTAAGCGTGTCCCGTCCTCGACTTGGGTCGAGCTCACAAAGATACTTAATGGGTTACTAGTTTGAAAAGGGGCCCCCCATGCACGACACAAGCTTTCCACCTACGCTTGGTCCCCACTAAGGTTTCCCACTTAACCCCATTTTTATTCATGTCTTCTTACATGTTTCAATCTTGATTAAGTGTATCTAATCGTATTTCACATGCCACCCAAGGCACCCACTTAACCCCCCATGTCCCACCACATGTTTATCTGGTTAAGTCTTACTTAATTCATTAGAACCGTAACCTTGTAAAGACCTCCCACATTAGGCTGACATTTGTGGTTGTTGGATTTGCCGGGCGGGTCCGGGCAGTCTTATACCGCAAACGAGCCTAACCTCGTGTCTTTACAATTGTTATGCATTTAATTCGTGCCTTTGACCTCTCACATTAGACTGGCAATTATGGCTGCTGGATTTGTCGGGCGGGTCCGGGCAGTCTTACACCACAAAAGAGTCTAATCTCGTGTCTTAGGCGGTTAATTATTACACATCTTTATCTAACCCCAAATTGGATTAATATCCCTATTCAAATTTGTCAATAAATTCCAAATTTATTTATGTCCATAATTGTCTCTTAAAATTATGTCCATAAATACTAATTATGCCAATTAATGTCTCAAATTATTTATATGCCTTTTAAGGCCATTTTATGACAATTCACAATTTATGTATATTCAATATTATCCCATCATCCCCACGCTATTCGTACATTTTCATATGACATATGTTAGACTCGCTAATAATCTAACTTATAAAAAGAAAAACAACATCACATAACACATAAAATAGATCTAAGGATCATGACATAGGATTACATAGCCAATAACTTGCATATGAATTTCATTCAAACTAGCATATGATACAAAACTAGCATAGGTAATGGGCATAAACTTGCATAACTTATGTACTGCTATAGATCCAAACATAAAGGTGTGAACTTGCATATGGATCTAAACATAAAGATGTAAACTTGCATATAGATCTAAACATAAAGATGTAAACTTGCATATGGGTCTAAACATAAAGGTGTAAACTTGCATATGGATCTAGACATAAAGGTTAATGTCACATAAACTAGTATATGCATATACATGTCTCACATATATTTTAACAACCCAAACTTGCATAAGATTCATACATGAATATATGATCCAATCATCACAAACTTGCATAAGATATATGATTCAACTTGCATAAGATTCACATAAGAACTAACATATGATCCAACTTGCATAAGACTAACATATGATTCAACACCACAAACATACATATAATTTACATCCCATGATTCAAAATCAAATTCTCATAATCCCAATTATATCTTATCATAATTAAATTAATTAATTAATTTGTGAAAGCTATCATACTCACAATTAAAAAGAATAGTCTTGTCTTTCTGGGATCTGTATTCTGAAACTGATTTGCTCGCCTTTGATGTAGACTAATCGTTATTTAGATTTGATTTGATTTTGATTCAAGCTTCTATCTTGCTTTAGGGTTGAAAGTGTATGGCGGCTACTCTAGGTTCTCCATTGACGGCATGGCGGCTCTTGTTATGAATTAATGTGATTAGGGTTAGGGGTTTAGGAGTGTTTTTATAGAAGTTTAATTTAATAAGAGCCGTCGGATTAACCTAGGGATAACCATAACCATCAGGACCACTCAGATGCCACATCATCCCTTAGAGCGAATTGGGCCACGGGTTGACAGCCAAACACCCTGGATCGACCCCTAGTCGACCCAGCGAGGCTCGGGTCGACTCCAAAAATGGTGCGGTTCGACTATTCCCCCTCCCGATTCGCTGTTTTGAACTTTTTTTTGAATATATATATATATATATATATTTCTCTCATATGCATACAAACTTCAAGGCTTAATAACTTCTTCATAAGTTATCAGTTTTATGCAAACCAAATGTCTATCTTGATCTAAAATTTTGAGACGTACATAATAGCGCAACCCATTTCACTTAATTCTTCCTCAAAAAATTAAGTATACTTTAATTTGTGAATTTTAATGTTATAAAATTACGGGGTGTTACAATTTTCTTACATTATGTTATTATAATTATGTGTGAACTATACACTTTAGGGGTTGAACTAGACCAATTTTTGACGTTAGCAGACATATATTTTGAGTTAGACCAATTTTTGACGTTAGCAGACATATATTTTGAAACATTATAGAAAATAATATTTATATATATACAAATTTATATAGAAGGTTTTCAGTTTTAAAGTCGGTAGTTTCCACAAACTTTTAATCAAAGATGAAGCCTTTTCTGCAAAGCAAAATGAAACCTTTTTTATTTTGCATGAAACTTCAAATATAGAAAAAAAATAAAGAATTAAAATTTTCATTAAAGTCCATTCAATGATATTAAATTAAAAATTCCTATTTTATAAAAAACCAAAATTGAACAAATGTACGTAATAATTTAACTACGATTAAGATCAATTATAAGAATGGAAGATAACTTAACATATATGATATTCATTAACAATCAAAAATGAAAATGTTATGCATTTCCGAAAGGAAAATGTGAATATTATGTCATTGTATGCATAAAATTACATTCAAAATCAACATTAAATTTCATAAGTTCCCAAAATAAGCAAAATTTGAACTAGGCAGATGTGTATAAATTTATGATAAGAATCTAAAGAACTAAATGATACAAAGAATGGTGACCATTTATCAAAAATAATATGAGATTCAAAACACATTAATTTATCATCAACATACACAAAATGAATTAATGAGGAAACGTAGATCTAAGTAAAAATAATACAATAACATGTTTAAATCAAACTAAACATTACACACTGCATGATGGAAAATTGAACATGAGGTGAATCAGTGAAAATATAATTACCTTAATCTTATAAATATTTAAGGGAACTTAATTTTTAACATTACCTTCAAATTTTGCTAATGAATCACATCTTAAATGACGAATCAAATCTCTAAATGTTGCAAAAACACAAAGATAAAAACCACTTTGAATTTATATATTTTGTTTGAATTTGTTTCATGAATTTTTTTTTTTTTTGCATGGAGGCCATTAAGAGAGAATAGAAAGTGCTTCAGAAATAAAAAATTGTATATCTAAAAAAGTATGTGAAAGAATGAGAGAGAGAGAAATTGCGGTTTAAAGGAAAACAAAAAAACTTTCAATTTCCTCCTTTAAAGCTTTCCCTATTTGATTCCAAATTAAATCCTACTATATCCTTTTTTTTCCTCCTCTTTATACTTAGATCGGAAGCAAGACATAAAAAAAAGTTAAAATTAGGAAGGCATCACTAAAAGAAAACTTAATACAAAGCGAATTTCTCCCAAACTTTCCATTTAAAATGCATCCATGTTTTACTATAGCAACCAAATTTCATATTATTATTTTTGCACTGCTACATAAAAAAATTCAAAAAATTGTAAATATTAACGGAAGAATTTTGAAAAGAATTACTCCTGAAATGTATACAATTATTCTAAATAATTGTAGACATATCTACAATTATTTCTCATAGAGCACTGTAGGAGTTAAAAAGGAAAAAAAAGATGCAGCAATGTATGCAAATATTCAAAAATAATTGCAGGCATATCTGTAATTTTTTATAGTGCATTGCAAATGCGTTATTATGTGAAAAAATTGCAGCCATACCTACAGTTTTTGCAAATAATGGCGTCTTTTTCTACAAGCTTTACTAAAATTGAATTATTTTTTATATGCAACTTTCATTAAAATTTTGATGATTTTGCTACAATAATGTGTTGTTTAAATAAGTGTAGCATTGAATTTGAGCGTTTGAAGGAAATCACCAAAATCTGCAGAAAAATCTATAATATTTCGATAAAATTGCTGCGATGTCTGCAATTTTTCAAAAAATTGCAAGTTTTGTAAGAATATGAATAATTTTTGTTTTTTATTTTTGAAGCTTTTTTTTTCCTTCTTTTCTTACATGAATATGAAGATGATTATGTGCTAAATTAAATTTCAAAGTTTGGTAAATTTTTACGATGATTTTGGTTGTTTTTTGATGATTTTCGAAAAACAATGACCTATTTTATAAAATTTTAAGACAGGAAGTTTTTTTTTATTTTGAAACTTGAACTAGACCTGAACCAAACTGTCCCTACAAAGAAAATGGAAAAGTTAATTAAGTGAGCGATAAAGAGAAGATTTCCTTCTTTCTTTTATTTCCTCCTTTGGATTTTCAAATCACATTTGAAATCTTTCCCTTTTCTCATCAAGCACATGGGCCTCAGTAAACAAATTTGATGAAAACATAGCGATTAATCTGTTTAAATCGAATTTAAATATTTTACTAAAACTAAGTATCAATATTCTAGTTTAAAACTTACATAAACATACTTTATTAATTTCCAATTCAAACAAATCAAACAAAGTTTAATAATTAACATTTCATAAATATTAATTAATTTAATTAACTTATAACAATTTATAAATTAATTAGATCGTATGGTTTGTTAAATTTAGTAAGCGATAATAACGAACTAATTAAATATTAATGTTTACACGGTCCTTGGTTTGAATTAATTAGATCATATGGAATTGATAATGGTCAAAATTCCAATACCATTTACGATCAAATTTATATTCCAAATACAAATTCCTTAGTTTAATAATATCAACTATTATTATATGAATGCTCTGGCTAAGATTTTGACTTTGAGTTGACATCAGTTGACCATAATACTAACCTAATATAACCGAAGAGACAAATCCTCTCTTGAATAGTGTTTTGCTTCCAATGCTTTCTCTTAACCAATCATAGTCATTCGATGGACGCAATGCAACGATTTAATTAAATCAAAGCATAACTTTCACATCAAAGATCAACATATTATTAAGTCTAGAGAATTGTGTGAATAAGTTACATCAATATTTTCCGCTTGAGCTTATGTACATTAATTGATATAAGACTATTGAGTGAATCGTTTCATAGTCATCCAATGACTATTAGTATGTAACCCCTTGATATCCCAACAGCCATGAGCAATAAACTTCCTAAAACTTGAGTGTGTTACGTGCTCTAGTCGTAATGAATATATCGATATCCAATCTCCATAGATCTTAAATAGGAATATTTAAAATGGTATATGTATGTTCATCGTGATATTTACCCCCGGCTACAACACTTTATAATAAAATCATATAACATACCATTTATAGATTTCTATTAAATGTAGTTTTAATTAAATTAATTAATTAACATAATGCATTATATAAAGTATATAACAAAAAGAAAACACCTTTTATTTTGAACGAGATTAGCCGGTGAATATGATATATACAAATAACTGACCCCAAAGATACCCCTAACTTTATCAAATGCTTTGAACTTAACCACCTATCTATTATTTACAAAGGACAGACTTGATTATTTACAAAGGACAGACTTGATTACCTAATTGCAATTAGAGAAAAGACATTCAAAAACAATCATAGGAGGAGATGCTACACTACCATAAGGTTATTGGCTACAAAATAAATAAACATAAAGTCTGAGCTTGAATTATCTCAAAGGGTATATAAAAGTCAAACAAAAGCCATGTTGTGATTTGTGATATAATATCACTCATATGTTGAAGATGATGATGTGTTATGAAGTAGCTTTGTGGTGGAGAAGATGGTTTGTAAATCGGAGATCATGGAAGGAAGTTGCAGGTGAAAAGGAGGTGGAGTTTCCAGCTGGTTTAAGCACAGAGTCTGTCGCGAAGGGATAGATGTCCGAACATATGGAATGAGCAACCAGAAAGTTGCGATAGATGTCTGGCCATTTTGGACAGACGACTGAGCTGAACCAGTGTGCAAAAAACAGTTGTCTGAGTTAAAGGGTTTTTCAACCCTGAGTGTTTAAACAGACGTCTAACCACCTCGGTCGAACGTCTTCCTATTTTTGATCAAGTTTCCCAGAATATATTTTATGTTATTTCGAAGGAGCAAATTGGATATTTGCCTAAACCTTCTATTCTCCTATATAAGCAGCTTTAAGGATTGGATTACTAGTATCTAAATTGAAAGGATTATGATCGAAATTAGTTGATCCAAGGGTTTACAGTCATTCTTCATTGCTCTTCTTCTCCAACAATATTTATAGTCATCTAGATATTCTTTACCTTCCTCAATTAAGTTATTGATTCAATTATAATTTGTTTATTTTGGGTTTATTCCATTAGTGTGAACAAAAGTTATTTTGTGAATCAATAAAGAGGGTGGTTTTATGAAATATCTTGTGTTTGTGGCTTTTTGCATATCCATGTTTTTTTTCTATCAAAATTATCTTTGAGTAATTAGGTGAATAAAATCCTGGTGGGTATAAATCGCATCCACATAAGATGCATACTCCACAACTGTCTGTATCGGAGCTAGATCATCGCAAAGCTTAGAGTGATTTTGGATTGGAAAATTTTATTTTTGATATCGGATATGATGACGTTTATGAAGATGGATATTTTTTTATGGAAGAAATTGGGGGATTTAGAAGCCTAAGATAGAGGATGCTTTAAACCTCAATGATCTTCACGATCTGATTGATGGAGATGGGAAGAAGCCCTCGGATATGGATGAGGGAAAATGGAAGAAGATGGATAAGAAAGTGGCTGCCTTGATTCGGCAGTACCTTGATGGTACGGTATTCCATCATGTGACTAGCTGTGAATCCGCAAATGATTCATGGGGTAAGTTGGTATCTTTATATGAGTCAAGAAGTACTATAAGCAAGGCATTTCTAGTTTGAATGCTAGTACAGTTGAGATCGGATGAGGAGAATTCTGTTGTAGAGCATTTGAATGAATTTCTAGATGTGATGAATCAATTGGTATATTCGAAGGTCAATTTTGATGATGAGTTGTAGGCTCTTTTATTGATGAGTTCACTTTCAAAAAGTTGGGATAATTTAGTTGTTTCATTGAGTAATTCCAACTCTAATGAAGTTATCTCTTTCGTAACTGTACGAAACATCCTTTTGAATGAGGAGCTAAGAAGAAAAGGATCAGGTTCGAAATCAGTTCAAAGTGAAGCTATGGTAGCAAGGGGCACGAGGAAAGATACAATATGGAAGAAGAAGAAGAAGAAGAAGGAAGTTGACGGCGTCATCATCTGTCGCTATTGTGCTAAGGAAGGTCACATACGTAGAAAGTGTCAAGCCTATAAATGGGATCAAAAGAAGTATGCACATAGCGATAGTAATGGCAATTCATAGGTGGTTTGCTGAAAGTACCAATAGTGATGCTTCTAGTAATGTCCTATTTAGTGAAGCTAAGCCTTGGATGATGGATGATGGATTTGGAAGCCTGTTTCAACATCAAATGTGAAGTATTTTTCTTCTTATGAGAAGAATGCCGACGTAATTAGGATGACCAATGGAGTAGAGCTACCATTTTGTGGTATTGGATCAATACGGCTTCATATGCTTGATAGTGTGGTTAGGAAGTCTCAAGAGTTAGACATGTCTCCACTTGTTCCCATAATTTTATTTCTCTTGGTCAGTTGGATCTTCATGCTTGCACTTATGAGACTCAAGGTGGAGTTTTAAGAGTGAAGAAGGGTGTCATATTATGATGAGAGGAGTTTTGTAGGGTGGAAACCTTTACAGAATGGTTGGATCTATGGTCAACTATGGAAGGCTAGTGACGATTGAAGAACCTAGTCCACAGCAGGTGGAGAGGTTAATGAAGTCACCACTGATATTTTAGATAGGGATCTTCATGTTGATGATGCTCGAGGATAGATGATGATCGAGAAAGGGGCTAAAGTCGAGTGATAGATGGGTGTCGAGTTGGAAAATTCAAAAAAATAAGATGGAGATCTTTGTGGTATTACAAATTTTTTAGATCGGTTTTGTATGGTGCACCACAAGACGGAGATGCATCACTTGCAAGCGGTGGGTGAAGTTTGTAATTTGGTTCTGATTCAAATTAGGTGGTCGTGTGAAAGAGCTAGTGATGACTTGATATATTTTTTTGGAATGTAGATGTGATTTCATATCAAGGTGGAGTGTAGTTATTTTTGATATAAAGTCACTTGTATGATGAAGACGACGATGTATTATGAAGTAGCCTCGTAATGGAGAAGATGTTCTCAAATCGGAGCTCCTAAGAGGAAGTTGCAAGTGAAAAGGAGGTGGAGTTTTCAGTTGGTTTCAGCATGGACATCTATTGCAAAAGCACAAACGTTTGAGCATGTGGAATGAGCAACCAAAGAGTTGCGACAGATGTTTAACTATTTTGGATGGACGTTTGAGCTAAAGCAGCTTGAAAAAACAGTTATCTGACCTGAAGGATTTTTAAGCTCGAGTGATTAGATAGACGTTTGATCATCCCAGACAAACGTATGAGCTGATGTTTTCTTGTTTTTGATCTAGTTTTCCAGAATATATTTTGTGATATTTTTAGGTGGAAAATTGGATATTTGCGTAGACCTACTCTTCTACATAAGTAGCTTTCAAGATTGGATTGTTAGTACTGAATTAAAAGCCTTGTGACCGAAATTAGTTGATCCAAGGGTTCGCCGTCATTCTTTATTGTTCTTCTTCTCCAACAATATTTTTAGTCATCTAGATATTCTCTTCATTTCTCAATTAAGTTATTGATTCAGTTGTAATTTGCTTATTTTGGGTTATTTTATTTGTAGCATCCTGGAAATTTTCGACACTCGAATTAAGACACTAATACATCCCGTGTCCAAACTCAAGCATCGAAAACCCAGAAAGCTAATAGAAAGAAGTTAGAGGATGAGAAGAGAAAGAAATATTAAAATAAAAGAATAAGAAGATCAGAGTCTCACAGCGGAACGAACTAAATATAATATATCAAATACTTTGTACAAAATAACTATATATATATATATATATGATTACAACATCAGAGTATACATTCATATCAATCAATACACACCGCGGAAATAAACTAGTACCAGTAGATATATGGAATACGCCTCGACTTCAACTCCATCTCTGGAACTCCAAGCGAAAACCTAACCTGGAAATATACTCAGTCTGACCCGAGCACATTTGAAGCAAAGCAAAATTCACCCGGATCAGTCTGGAATACTTTAAGTGATAAATTCATACAACAATCAACTTGTTAACTTTAGAAATCCATTTGAAATAAAGGATAATAGTAAGACCAGCCCACACATAAACATGGACAATTTTTACCTTACTATATCCCATAATATTTTTTATTTATCAAAATCCAATGATATTATAATAGTGTTTATCAAATCACAAATAAATAACTATCTAGTAGAACGCTTGCATCTCACGCTCTACATACTTAGTATATAACCAAAAACTGCTTGGCGCTTATTGGAGATTGGATTCCAACTATGATAAGGTATGGGACCACCTTCCGATCAGTGTACTCCGGAGGGAAATACACTGGGGTTCAACAAGAACATATTGCAACCCGACCACACATGACCATCCACTCATTTAGCTTGAGTGTAGCGAATATATTACTACCTGACAGATTTAAGGGCCCATTGTCCATCCGTGGAGATACAGAAACGAAAGAAGAACAAATAAGGAATTTCTCTAGATTGATGATAATACATCCTGCTTGGGTATGACCCACCTAGCCATGTTGTCTGCCCGATTTCTGTCATTTCCCGGTTGATGAGGCTAGAGGCTACGTTTATCTTTTTAAAACATCTGGTCGCTATTCACTTTGAATGCCACATTGTCAGAACCATCAAATCACTAATTGACGTCCACAAACATACTTTGGGTGTTATGCAAGAGAATTTCTCCGCCACCAAACTTGGTATATTTGTAAAAATCAATGTACGTGATTTTTCAGAAAATACTCTGTCAGACACTCGTCTATACAAGTCATCCAGGAATAGGATGAACCGAAGGCACTTTCCTACCACATCTGAGGAATCACCCAACAGATCAGTAGCAAGAAGTCCTTGCAATTCATAGATTTCAACCACGACAGAACCACAGTATATCTCTAGGGATCAGCTAGAGATTTTAAGTAATTCCTCCGTTTTATGAAGATCTATGGTCTTCAATGCTCCATCTTTATCCCTGCAGATTAATTTCGATTGCTATGTTGATTCGAAGTGGTTTTGGCTCTGGTTCCCATCCCGGTTTCTTCGAATCAACATGTCTAAAAGGTCTAATAATACTTCATTGATAGTCAATGTTTTAACTATCAATCTCAAAAAAATACGATCAAGAATATTGGCATCTCAGGTCTTATTATTCAAAAATCATTAACTCTCAAAACCCATTCCTCGAATTAAAATCAATTACATTTATTATTCTCTATAAATCATATTTGTTCCCGTTAATTCTAAAACATTAACTATGTTCCAAATCCTTATATATCATATTTACCAATCTCCTATCCATTTATCTTTACTTTAAAAATATCACTTCATTCAATACAAGCTCTTTTCATTTTTTGAGACATTTAATGATATCATTATACTTCAAGGTCGGCCCGACAATATTTAAGGTATACATCATTACTTTAAAACCCAATATGTTTACTATTTTTTAACAAGCTTGTAAACACCATAGTAGTATTCTTTTTATGGAATAATAAACTAAACATCAACATTTCTTATCGTCCACTTTTGTTTCTAAACTTCGTTATTCAATTTTATTTAGAACTATAAATTCCAAATGTTTTCCCCAAGACAATAAAAGTACATCTTAAACCTGTATAAACAAAACCCATTTTTACTTCTTTACCTAACCCATAAGTAATTTCTTTATATTCTGGAAAACTTTTCCTTTTATCCCAATTCGAGTTTAAATAAAATATTTAACTCGATTCTTATCGCATTAGCTCAATCTTCTTTTAATAACCCTGTTTATATTATTCAATCCTTTCATAGTAGATAAATAAAATTAATCTAATAATTTTACATAAATGTTTACTTAAATATAATCATTTCAAATATTAACCAAAAGGTTAATTATAATTTATTTCGCTTTATAATCATAATTAAAACGTTAAATAATCATTTTGATAATATTTATAAAGCTTCATTATAATACGTTTAAAACGCTGCTTCAGCTATTTTTATAATTTAACTCCGTCAATCCGTTTAACGGCAGATTTAACGTTTTAAATGAAAATATGAATTTCAAACTATCTGCTGCCAATTCCTTAATCAATACCGTATATTTATTCAAGTCACAATAACAATTAACAACCAACAGGTTTTAAAGTCAACGGGGGTTCAGTCAATTCATATATAACATGAAATAAATAGCATATTAAATATTTGAGGAATCCGGTTTGATTCCTCCAACATGTTCTCCCCTTCATCACAGATCATTATAATATTTCATAATAACATATAATCTAAATTCAATAATTTAAATGACTAAAATATAATTAACAGCAACCATTCAATCAACAATGACATCCAAGGCAACCAAACATCTAATTATCAACGATTAAATTTAATTGTATGAATTTAATCACATCATAGTATTTCAGAACGTGTGAGAGTTAACTCACCTTTGTTTTCATTCGACGGTTCCTGCGTTGTTTTCGTTAACTTTTAAATGATTGTTAAAATTAACGAGCTTCCGGTTGCATCTGATTTCAAACAAACCAGCTCAGCGGTGTGTCCTTTTGTCGGCATGATGCGAATTTCTATTGACGTATGCATAAAATATTTCAATTACAATTGAATGTATTTATATATATAATGTTGATTAATTTAACCAACCTTAACTATCTTGTTACCTGAATTAACACATTAAGCCTTAATCACCGTCGTTAATCATACACGTCACCCCTTCCCAAAATCACTGCACCATCGCAATATCCACTTCATTTGTTTCCATGCAAAATTATATATATTATTATTAAAACAAACTTAATTACGAATTAGTTAAATGAATTACCATTAATTACTTGGACTCCTTGATTAAATCCATGCGGTTCCTACGGTTGCTCTACGCAAGGTCCCATCTTCCCAGTATACTGTTCCCCTTCCCCTTTCATATTGTATATCTTTTTTCTTTCTAAATCATTTGCTCCACACGTGAACACCCCCTTTTTTGGTCAGAACACGAAGCACTCTGCAACTTGTGTGACTTCCTCACAAACGCTTCTCTCCCTTCCAGCTGCTCCTTGTCACCAATAGAACCCACCGACACTCCTCTTTTCTTCATTAGTTCATGTGTCAACCTTGTCAAAATCTTTCCCTCACCAGCTCAAGTGAAAAATAGCACCTCCGACTACTTCATGAACACTGCACCTCCACTCCAGTTGCCCACTAACCGCATGTCCACACGTAAATGCTCCACTTATTCACGACCAAACTCTTCTCTTGGTAGAACTGTAAAAACGTAGTCCCCTGTTTCATTTGCTCCATGCAACTCCTCAGCAAACAGTGTCTTCCGCACACCTCCATTAAAATGTTTTAGCCTTCTTCTTCAACAACTGCTACCGCAAATACCTCTCCCCATGCACTTAAACCCACATCCATCAGTCACCGCACTACTGCTTCACCTTACCCACCGTGTTGCTTTTCTAGTTCTACACAGTGTTGCTCACGTAACCACATACAAGCCTCTAAACTTCGCCATGTTGTCCCAACCAACATTTCAACCTTCTTCCGTTAACCCCGTTCATCATGGCCGTGACCGTGTCCAGACCACCACAACTCACACTCAGCTCTACATCTTGTTAAACACGACATCCCTGCTCGCTATTCCCTTCCAAACTGACGACTATGCCTACACTTCTACCACCAGCTGACCCTAGCTCCGCCCGTTTCCTCCTTAACGTTCACCTCCAGTTACTCCTTGCTTCTCGACGCGCTATGTCTCGGTCTCGGCTTTTCACGCTCGCTGTAGTATCATCTCCATGCATGTGTCTTCCTACGCAAAACCCAACTCCACTTTATCTTGTATGAAACTTTCTCTCCCATGTTAAAACACCACTTAGTATTTCAGCACCCCATCGACGGCTGCTCCATCCTCCGATTATCCAAGCTTCACGAACCAGACCTCATCACCTTCGATCCGGCCTACGTCCTTCTCGCAATAGTCTCGCTGTCTCGAAAAACGACTCCATCAAATTTTGTATCTTGCCAAAACTGAACCCCCAGCCTTGTAGCTCTCGAGCTCAGGATTTTAATGGATCCAAAATTTATGGATTTCGTCAAGAATTCCATTTTATATTTAATTTTGAATGATTGGTCTTGTTTCTGAAAACAATGGAGGAGGCTTGCTTTGGTTTTGTATAGAAAAGGATAAGTATGTCATATATATATATATATATATATATATATATATATATATATATATATCTAAAGGAGAAGTAGATATTCCTATTATTTATTTAACCGCGAATCTCTAATGTATTTTATCCACAAGCTTCCAGGTTCACGAAGATTTTCTTTTTGACTTCGTTTTGGTTCGTACAGGGCTAAGACATGTAAAGAGGGTACGATAGATTTTTACTTTAGATTTTGCAGGCATCTTATTTTTATTTTATTTTCGTTGTCACATACTTCACTGTGCAATTCATGTGAAAATATAGGGTAGGATTTGAAACGAACTGCGTATGGATTGAAAATGTATGTTGAAGGTTATGTTGTGTCACTTTCAATATCTAATGAATGATACAGCTATTCACAAGGAGGCTTTGAAAATATATGAACTAGTATACATTTAGGTCGGTAGAATAGAGTTTGACTGCTTTAATATAAATTTTGATTTTATTTCACCGATCGTGACCAATGATTTTTAGTTTTAAAGTTAAACGTACCCTGTTATATAAAACTCTATCCGCACACGACTTGCTCTCGACAAAAATAGAAATACTATCACGCTCAGCAGTGTGCCACGATCGCAAATATATAAATAAACAGACAAGTTAACTAATTCTGTGAAATTTCAAAGTGCTGATATGGTGTGTAAAATACTTTCAAAAAAAAGTTGCTTATTTTCCAAATTACAAATTATAGTAAAATTCTAAAAATTAAATTATAATTGCATCTCAGGAATCTTGTCCAGATTCGAAACCAATATTTAGTAAATTAAATAAACCATTATGGTCCATAAACGATTCCATAGCGACTATTTGAAAATTTAAATTGGACATATCTTACAATTTATACAAAAAATTCTTAATTTTTCTTTTTTATCAGAAAAATATAATCACATAGGTTCAGGCGGCTCTTGTTGCACAAAAATCTGGCTTATATCGGACCCTGTATATTCAATTGAAGTTCAAATCGTAAATTATGAACTACCGCACCATTTCGAGATCGTTTTGATTAAATTATAAATATATAAATTCGAACTCCATTTTCTGATAATAAATTCGATATATAATTCATTAATATCACCAAATCAATACTAAAAGAGACTTTAATATTCGTAATTAACGTTCAAAAATCTGGGATGTTACTTTCTTCCCTCCTTAAAAGAATTTCGTCCCCGAAATTACAAGGTAAGAAGAATGCTCTGAATCCGGTTAATTTAAAATAATTATTATAGAATTATCATCACAATAGATTCAACCCTTTAAAATTTTCGAAAATTTCGCCAGCACCTCTTCTGCTCGGCTCGATCAGAACAACTACAAACGCCACTTCGGGCCTTAACCTCTCCAAAAGAAAATCGAAAGCCAAATGACTATCCAACTCAGGGCTATAAAATAAATCACCAACCAATAATTTTAAGGTTTACTTATTTGTAGGGAAACTCCATTCAAATTTTTGAAGCAAATCAACCAACAACTCATCATTTTCCAATTTGTGCTTCAGTCTCCGTGATCAAGTCAATTATCATAGCCTTTTGGTAGTCTGCCCTTAACTCAACTTCCAATGCAAAGAACTAATACAGGGTTATATCATCCAATGCCCATTCAAAAGTCGTTATGCTGGAATTCCTTTCTTTTCAATTTATTCAACTTATTAATTAAACTATTAATGGGTTAAATTGGATCCAATCCGGCCAAGTAAGTAACAATCACTTAATCACATTATTCCCTTAAATTCAATTAGTTTGGTTAAGTTCTGTTAATATTCAAAATTAATATTCACTGAGGTTTAATATACTTTAATACCAATCGGTTAATATTCGATTAACTTCTATTTAATTCTCTCTCATTCAGATTCCAAATCTCAAGTCTATTTGATTTAATTCCATTTCTATATTCATTTATAAGATCCATTTGAATCATCATAAGTAAAAGTCATATCTTATTTCCCAACTCGACTTGAATTCAATTCAAATCAACAATATTGATACTTTGGGAAAATCCTTACCATTTCCTCCTTTACAAAAAATATTGGCTAAAAATATATATATATATATATATTCAAATTACAAATATTTTCTTTCGTTTTATATACACTCAAACTCAATCTAGGGTATTACTAACCCCATCTCTATTGAGTTACGCCATAGAGCCAAGGTTATCACTAAACCATTGCTCTGATACCAACTGTAGCATCCCAAAAAATTTCGACACTCGAATTAGGACACTAATACAGCCCATGTCCAAACTCAAGCATTTAAAACCCAAAAAGCTAATAGAAAGAAGTTAGAGGATGAGAAGAGAAAGAAAGATATATTAGAATAGAAGAATGAGAAGATCCGAGTCTCATAGCGGAACGAACTAAATATAATATATCAAATACTTTGTACAAAATAACTGTATATATATGATTACAACATCAGAGTATACATTCATATCAATCAATACACACAGCGGAAATAAACTAGTACCAGTAAATATATGGAATACGCCTCGACTTCAACTCCATCTCTGGAACTCCAAGCGAAAACCTAATCTGGAAATATACTCGGTCTGAGCCGAGCACATTTGAAGCAAAGCAAAATTCACCTGGATCTGTCTGGAATACTTTCAGTGATAAATTCATACAGCAATCAACTTGTTTAACTATAGAAATCCTTTTGAAAGAAAGGATAATAGTAAGACCAGCCCACATATAAACACGGATGGTTTTTACCTTACTATATCCCAGAATATTTTTAATATATCAAAATCCAATGATATTATAATAGTGTTTATCAAATCACAAATAAATAACCATCTAGTAGAACGCTTGCATCTCACGCTCTACATACTTAGTATATAATCAAAAACCGCTTAGCGTTATTGTAGATTGGATTCTAACTATGACAAGGTATGGGACCACCTTCCGATCAGTGTACTCTGGACGGGAATACTCTGGGGTTCAATAAGAACATCTTGCAACCCAACCACACATGACCGCCCACTCATTTAGCTTAAGTTAGCGAATGTATTACCACCCGACAGGTTTAAGGGCCCATTGTCCATCCGCAGAGACACGAAGCAAAAGAAGAACAAATAAGGAATTTCTCTAGATTGGTGATAATAAACCCTGCTTGGGTATGACCCACCTAGCCATGTTGTCTGCCTGATTTTTGTCATTTCCCGGTTGATGAGGCTAGAGGCTACGTTTATCTTTTTAAAACATCCGGTCACCATTCACTTTGAATGCCACATCGTCAGATCCATCAAATCACTAATTGACGTCCACAAACATACTTTGGGTTTTAAGAAAGAGAATTTCTCCGCCACCAAACTTGGTATATTTGTAAAAATCAACGTATGTGAGTTTTCAGGAAATACTCTGTCAGACACTCGTCCATACAAGTCATCCAGGAACTGGATGAACCGAAAGCACTCTCCTACCGCATCCGAGGAATCACCCAACAGATCAATAGCAAGAAGTTTTTGCAATCCACAGATTTCAACCATGACAGAACCACAGTATATCTTTAGGGATCAGCTAGAGATTTTAAGTAATTCCTCCGTTTTATGAAGATCTATGGTCTTCAATGCTCCATCTTTATCCGTGCAAATTAGTTTCGATCGCTACGTTGATTCGAAGTGGTTTGGGGTCTGGTTCCCTTCCCGGTCTCTTCGAATCAACACGTCTAGAAGGATTAATAATATTTCATTGATAGTCTGTGTTTTAACTACAAATCTCAAAATAATACAATCAAGAATATTGGCAGTTCAGGTCTTATTATTCAAAAATCATTAACTCTCAAAACCCATTCCTTGAATTAAAATCAATTACATTTATTATTCTCTATAAATCATATTTGTTTTCGTTAATTTTGAAACATTAACTATGTTCCAAAACCTTATATATCATATTTACCAATCTCCTATCCATTTATCCTTACTTTAAACATACCACTTCATTCAATACAAACTCTTTTCATTTTCTCAGACATTTAATGATATCATTATACTTCAAGGTCGGCCCGACAATATTTAAAGTATACATCATTACTTTAAAACCCAATATGTTTACTATATTTTAACGATCTAGTAAATACCATAGTAGTATTCTTTTTATGGAATAATAAACTAAATATCAACATTTCTTATCGTCCACTTTTGGTTCTAAACTTCGTTATTCAATTTTATTTAGAACTATATATTCCAAATGTTTTTCCCAAGATAATAAAAGTACATCTTAAATCTGTATAAACAAAACCCATTTTTACTTCTTTACCCAACCCATAAGTAATTTCTTTACATTCTGGAAAACTTTTCCTTTTATCTCAATTCGAGTTTAAACAAAATATTTAACTCGATTCTTATCGCATTAGCACAATCTTCTTTTAATAACCATGTTTATATTATTCAATCCTTTCATATTAGATTAATAAAATTAATCTAATAATTTCGCTTAAATGTTTACTTAAATATAATCATTTCAAATATTAACCCAAAGGTTAATTATAATTTATTTCGCTTTATAACCATAATTTAAACGCTAAATAATCATTATCATAATATTTATAATGCTTCATTATAATACATTTAAAACGTTGCTTCAGTTATTTTTAAA
Source organism: Allium sativum (assembly GCA_030737875.1). Classification (NCBI taxonomy): domain Eukaryota; kingdom Viridiplantae; phylum Streptophyta; class Magnoliopsida; order Asparagales; family Amaryllidaceae; genus Allium; species Allium sativum. Next base: position 587,041,522 of record CM060913.1, on the reverse strand, counting down.
ATTTTACTCTGTTAATCCGTTTAACGGCAGATTAACGTTTTAAATGAAAATATGAATTTCAAACCATCTGCTGCCAATTCCATAATCATTGTCGTATATTGATTCAAGTCAAAATAACAATTAACAACCAACAGATTTTAAAGTCAACGGAGGTTCAGTCAATTCATATATAATATGAAATAAATAGCATATTAAATATTTGAGGAATCCGGTTTGATTCCTCCAACCTGTTCTTCTCTGCATCACAGATCATTATAATATTTCATAATACCATATAATTTAAATTCAATAATTTAAACGACTAAAATATAATTAACAGCAGCCATTCAATCAACAATGACATCCAAGGCAAACAAACATCTAAAAACTATAAAGTGGACGTAGGCTTGGATTGAGCCGAACCACTATAAAAATCTCGTGTGTCTCCTCTTATTTTACTGCTTTTTCTGCATTAATCTGTGATTGTGAGGTTTTCACATAGAGTTTGGGTGTTAGGCCCAGATTTCGGTCTAACATTTTGGCGCGCCAAGAAGGGGGGCACACGATACAACTTCTTCTACTAGCTTGAACGGAAGCGGATTATTTGGCTATTGGATCAATGGTCAAGCGAAAGAAAGACGGAACCTTCTCTCGTGCTGAGGATGTTGGCACTGAAGGCACAAGGAACGAGGCAAGCCAGGAGGCTTCCTCTCATGAAAATCCATCAGCATACTTAACCAGAGATGAAATGGATGACGTTCTCGCTGAATTGAGAACTCAAATGGCAAGGCAAGATGATCTCCTCCGCAAACAACAGGAGATGATCGACCAATTCTTCGCTCGGATGGAAGGAAGGTCGAGCGGCAATGCACAAATCGCTGGAAATAACATTGAATCAGCCCCAGCAGGAGCAGAGAACCGGATTGGTTCGGACCCGATCCGAACCGATGGGCAAGCTCCAAGAGAACTCGGGGGAAATCCCCCTCAACAACTTGCAGCTTCAACACTTAACGTTTTGGATGGAAACGTCACTAGAAGCACAGGCCTACCACGTCCAATATCTGCTCCGGTTCGGATAGGAAATACAATGACACAACTCCGAAGTGGAATGCAGCAGGACAATCACCACAGACCCGTTCAGGTCGAGCAAGACGAACCGGGTCGGTTCGATACCTCAAACCCGAACCGAACATCCGATCCGAACCGTGCACCTCTCCATAACCTCCCTCGTTCCTCCGAGCCGCAGCAAGGGGGCACCTCCGAACCGAACCGGATGACCTGCCAAGCTCCTTATACTCTTCCACACACTTCTGAACTTAACGCTGGGGGCACCAGCTCTGGACTTGTCAACTTGCAACAGCTCTTTGAAGGCGATCGGCTCGCCAGCCTTATTGAACGCCTTTCGAGAGGCCGCATTTATCAGAATGACATGGATGATGTCAATCACAATCCATTCACACAGGAAATCAGGAATTCCCGCAATCCTCCGGATTTCAAACTTCCACAACTGGAACCCTACAACGGCAGGGCAGATCCTGCCGTGCACCTAATGCGCTATAAACGACATATGGAAGTTCAATCGGCGTCGGAAAACGTCATGGCTAAATGCTTTCCCCTCTTTTTGACTGATATTGCTGCTATGTGGTTTCGGCAGCTGGAATCTGAATCGATCAACAGCTGGAACATGTTGGTCGCTCGCTTTACTGAACAATTTTGGGTCCATATCGCTCGACCCAAGAATGTAATGTCACTAACTACAATCAAGCAGAGGCCTAAAGAAACTCTGCGGTCATTTCTGGAAAGGTTCAACGTTGCAGCAGCATCAGTTGATCGACCTGAGCCATCTATGGTATTGATGGCGGCAGTATCCGGCATTCTAGACAACTCGGAGTTCAAAAAATCCTTGTACCGAGACCCACCAAGGAATCTCAGTGAATTCTATCTTGAATCGGATAGGTTTTTGCGTGAAGAAGACGCAACGTTCGAAAAGAAAATTCTTGATGTTAACATGCTCAAAGACGGAGAACCGTCTGATTCTGGTAAAGGCAAAGGAAAAGCTGCCGTCAAGAATGACCGCAACGCTCAGCCCAAAAGAGGGCCCAGATATGAAAAGTACACAGAACTCAACTCGTCACTAACCGACATCTACGTGAACACAAACGGTGACGTCTCCTATCCAAAGCCTCCCAGGAGGGAGCCATCGCAAAGAGAACGCGATTCTGGGAAATATTGCATATTTCACGATATGGACGGTCATGACACAAATGACTGTAGACACTTGCGAGATTTGATTGAGGAACGGGTTAGACGTGGAGAGCTACCCGAGTATGTGAAACAACCAACAGCGCCTACACCTGCGTTAACGTCACCTGCTCCCCGAAGAGGGAATGACCCTGGAACGAGCTCCCATCGGCTCGTTATCAACTGATCTGGATTGGATCACTCCGCATTTTCAGCATTTCTTAGAATTTAAGATATGTCTCTTTGCTTTCTTTAGGTTTTCCGATTGGCTAAATCGGAGTACACACGTTCGGGGTTAGGACTTAGCTCCAAAGCGCGCTCTGGGCTCGATGACAAACCAATCAGGATTTGCTTTGGTTTTGTACTTTGATTTAAATAAGGGAGGACTTCCCGAGCATGGATTATGTTTGGCAAATTTAAGTGTCTTGTCAGGTTGTGGCAGGATTCTCAATCTTAACTAAAGTATGGCTTATACTTATCTCGAAACCCTTGGTACGGATTGTGCCTAGGGACGGACTATCTTGTCAGGCTTTGGCAAGTATAGCTCCATCTCGGTATGAGTATGGATTGTACTCCACTACATTTCTAAGTATGGATTATACTCTGGAATGACTTATTGTCTTGCCAGGATTTGGCAAAGGAACTCAATAAAACTCGAGTATGGCTTATGCTCAGTTTGAACTTCCTGGTATGGCTTATACCCGGAAGGTTAGGTCCCTCGTCATGTTTTGGCAGGATGATTCGATCGTCCCTTGAGTATGGTTTATGCTCAAACAAACGCCCAAGCATTGTTTATGCTCGAAAGTGTAATCAGTTTTGTTAGGTTTTGACATACCCATTTGCTTTCTCTTCTTCGCAGGTATGGATTATACTTGCAACTGGCAAGCCCGGCGTGGCCTTGGATTTCTTGGATTATCCAGAACACATCTTCCTTCATTCAGCAAGATATGTTCTGAGGGGCAGAATGTTGACCCGCTTTTTAGTCAAAGCAGTCACATATGGAATCTCTGATAAACAACACACTAGAGTATTGGGAATACCGTCAGAAGACAGCAAGCGATTTGGTTGAAGTCGCATCACAAACAAAGAATGGCCCGGAACTCCTATCAGATGACCTTTTTTGGGCCCGAAAACAGCGATTACGGAGCTAAGCTCTGTAACTCTTGTAGCTATCTGAATCAGCTTCAGTTTGATCTTTGGTTCAGCTCAATCAGACTTACAGTTTGAAAGTTATGCCTGTTTCCGTGAACGCATGCAGAACCGAAAACTTGGAATTTGGAAATTGGCTTGACCTCCCGGATCGGATCGGACCCGCTCCGACTCCTCTCTTCGAAGAAGCATAGCATTGGATGGTTTTGGCAGAGCTCTGACTCGGTTCGGATCGGGTGGAATGGAGAAATCCGACCTGCTTCGCATCAGATCCTCACAAGAGCACAAAGTCTTCGGGTTGAAGACACCAACTCGGTTCGGATCGGACAACCGAACCGACCCGCCTTACACACTGCACTGAAGTGCTTCCACTCTTCGGATCGAAGACACCAACTCGGTTCGGATCGGAAGTCCGAACCGACCCGCCTTGCACCAGATGTATAGCAACACGTCTCGCCTTCGGTTGGAATGCTCCGGATCGGTTCGGAAGGAAGAGGACCCGAACCGAACCGCTTCGACCTGCTGCTACACCTCAACTTTGACATGTTCTCAAGGAGTAACTACCTCCTATTAATCCGGATCGGCTTACACCTGTCCTAGCACGATCTGAAGACCACTTCTCCACTATCTCCGAGATGGCCTCTCCACATGCCACGTGCCCCTCCGATCCGATCCGATTCAGGACTCCTAGCAGCTTTTCTCCGCCTATAAATACACCACAAGGTGGCCATTTGAAGGGATCTTTTTGGGAGACTTTTTGGGAACTCTAACTCTTCATGGATTCAACTATGGTTCTTCGCAAGGCTATTGCATAACCTAGAAGTCGAATTCCACATTACAACACGAGGATTTCATGTATAATCTCCCCTTTAATCTCCTCTTCTTCATTGTAAACACGAGGATTTCGTGTATAAACTGCAAACAAACAACATTGTAATAGCTTCTTAGGATTTAAGAAACTATAAAGTGGACGTAGGCTTGGATTGAGCCGAACCACTATAAAAATCTCGTGTGTCTCCTCTTATTTTACTGCTTTTTCTGCATTAATCTGTGATTGTGAGGTTTTCACATAGATTTTTGGGTGTTAGGCCCAGAGTTCGATCTAACATTATCAACGATTAAATTTAATTGTATGAATTTAATCACATCATAGTATTTCAGAACGTGTGAGAGTTAACTCACCTTTGTTTTCATTCGACGGTTCCTGCGTTGTTTTCGTTAACTTTTAAATGAGTGTTAAAATTAACGAGCTTCCGATTGCATCTGATTTCAAACAAACCAGCTCAGCGGTGTATCCTCTTGTTTTCATTCTACACACGACTTGTTATCGACAAAAATAAAAATACCGTCACGCTCAGCAGTGTGCCATGATCGCAAATATATAAATAAACAGACAAGTTAACTAATTCTGTGAAATTTCAAACTATTGATATGGGGTGTAAAATACTCCAAATAAAAAGTTGCTTATTTTCCAAATTAAAAATTACAATAAAATTCTAAAAATTAAATTATAACTCGTCTCAGAAATCTTGTCCAAATTCGAAATCAATATTTAGTTATATTAAATAAACCGTTATGGTCCATAAACGATTCCATAGCGACTATTTGAGAATTTAAATTGGACATATCTTACAATTTATATGACGAATTCTTGATTTTTCTTTTTTATCAGAAAAATATAATCACGTAGATTCAAGCGGTTCTTGTTGCCTTGAAATCCGTCTTATATCGGACCCTGTATATTCAATTGAAGTTCAAATCGTAAATTACGAACTACCGCGCCATTTTGAGCTCGTTTTAATTAAATTCTAAATATATAAATTTGAACTCCATTTTCTGATAATAAATTCGATATATAATTCATTAATATCACCAAATCAATACTAAAATAGATTTTAATATTCGTAATTAACGTTCAAAAATCTGGGACGTTACACCATTGGTGTAAACAAAAGTTATTTTTTGAATCAATAAAGAAGGTGAATGGATGGAATATCTTATGTTCGTATTTTGTTGCATATCCGTGTTTGTTTTCTATCAAAATTATATTTAAGTAGTTTGGTGAATAAGATCATGATGATAGGTATAATCCACTTCTGCATAATAGACACAAGCAGTATAGTGAATGTTATCTTCAAAAATGATTTTGAGCTAATGGGAGTTTAAGAGAAAAACCTTGAATTTAGCATTGAACCGACCTTGGAATGCAGCAACTAAGGGTTTACCATAGCAGTCAGATTACATTGCTTGTATATAGTATATACTACTTATCCTCCCTATTTAGGAATATTATGGATGTCTTTCGTGATCATAGACCAAGCATTCTACTGTAATGCCTTTAGGTGGCCAACCAAGGAAGCAAATTGACTAACCAAGTTTTCTACTGTAATGCCTTTAAGTGTTTTGATTATCTCAAGGCATATAACTTAAAATTCTCTTTGACATCAAGCAAATTGACCAACCAAAGAAGCAAACTTGAAATGAGAAAAAGAAAGTATGCTGAAGCGAACTAACTAATGAGTGAAGAGAACCACGATTTAGAAGAATTGGTACCAGAATGGACTTAAGAAGTGATAGAAAAAATGCATAATCAAGGGAAAGTTCAAAAGTAGTACAATTGGACTCTTAAGATTCAACAAAATAGTAAAAATTGGTAATTGAATGAATGAAGAAATAAAAGAAAGGCTTGTTTTGATCATACAATGAAGCACATATGTATAAAAATGAATCCATGTGAACATAGAAGGGGTGTCGGGTATGCCTCAACACAATGGTGTAGCTGAGCGTATGAATCGAACGTTGACAGAAAAGGCCAGAAGCATTCGTATACAATCTGGTCTACCAAAGCAGTTCTGGACAGAAGCAGTCAACACAGCAGCTTATTTGATCAACAGAGGTCCTTCAGTTCCATTAGAGCACAAGATACCAGAGGAGGTATCGAGTGGAAGAGGTAAAATTATCACATTTAAAGGTTTTCGGTTGTATAGCATATGTGCATATTAGTGATAAAGACAGGAATAAACTTGATCCTAAATCCAAGAAATGCACTCTCATCGGCTATGGCGAAAACGAGTTTGGCTACCGCATTTGGGATAATGAAAACAAGAAGGTGATCCGTAGTCGAGATGTGATTTCTAACGAAAGAGTAATGTACAAAGACAGACACAAAAAAGAAGTCAACGACTCAAAGCAGAGTGAGTCAGTATTTGCAGATGCAAACGATATTTCAGATAGTCTCATCACAGAACCGACAATAGAAAGTGCTCAGCCTGATGAAATCATTGATCTGAGTAGCGTGGACATGTCTGACACACTGCAACATCCTACTCCAGTTCCTGAATTGAGAAGATCTTCTCGACCTCATGTACCTAACAAAAGATACATGAATTATTTGTTGCTGACTGATGCAGGGGAACCTGAATGCTATGATGAAGCATCTCAGACTGAAGATGCTAGTAAGTGGGAGCTTGCCATCGAAGATGAGATGAAGTCTCTTATCTCCAACCATACATGGGAACTAGTTGAGTTGCCCACAGGAAAGAAGGCACTTCACAATAAATGGGTGTATCGCGTAAAAGAGGAGCATGATGGTTCCAAGAGATACAAAGCTCGACTAGTTGTCAAAGGATTCCAACAGAAGGAAGGAGCGAACTACACTGACATTTTTTCTCCCGTTGTGAAGCTCAATACTATCAGGTCAATATTAAATATTGTTGTTATTGAAGACCTTCATCTTGAACAGTTAGATGTGAAGACCGCATTTCTTCATGGAGACTTGGATGAGGAGATATACATGCACCAACCAGAAGGATTATTCGAGAAAGGGAGGAAGAACATGGCATGCAGACTAAAGAAAAGCTTGTATGGCCTAAAACAAGCCCCAAGACAATGGTACAAAAAGTTTGATGGATTCATGCACAAGGAAGAGTTCCAGAAGTGCAATGCTGATCATTGTTGCTACTTCAAGCGATATAAGTCTAGTTATATCATTGTACTGCTTTATGTTGATGACATGTTAGTAGCAGGATCAAATATGGATGATATCAGAAGGTTGAAGCAGCAACTGTCAAAGGAGTTTGACATGAGAGACTTAGGCCCAGCAAAGAAGATTCTCGGAATGCAAATCACTAGAGATAAGCAGAAAGGACTCTTGCAGCTATCTCAAGCAGATTACATCAATCGTGTTTTGCAGAGATTCAACATGGACGATGTTAAGCCACTCAGTACACCATTGGCCAGTCACTTTCGCCTATCCAAGGATCAGTCCCCGCGAACCGAGGAAGAAAGAAATTTCATGAATGGTGTTCCTTATTCCTCGGCTATTGGAAGCTTGATGTATGTCATGGTCTGTACGAGACCAGACATTGGCCATGCAGTGGGAGTTGTTAGCAGGTTCATGTCAAATCCAGGGAAAGCTCATTGGGAAGCAGTCAAGTGGATTTTGAGATATCTACGAGGTACCATACATAACTCTTTGTACTTTGGTAAAGGGCAGGTTAAAGCTCAAGGCTATGTAGATGCAGACTTTGGAGGCGAAGTCGATCATCGAAGAAGCACTACAGGTTATGTATTCACGATTGGAAATACAGCTGTTAGTTGGATGTCACAGGTACAAAAGATTGTTACTTTATCCACTACAGAGGCTGAGTATGTAGCAATCACCGAAGCTAGTAAAGAAATGACTTCAAGGTTTGTTAACTGAACTGGGATTCAAACAGAAAATGAATGTTTTATACAGTGATAGTCAAATTGCAATACATTTGGCGAAGAATTCAGCATTTCATTCCAGAACCAAACATATCGAACTTCGTTATCACTTCATCGGATCTCTACTAGAAGATGATGTGTTAATACTGGAGAAGATCGAAGGAAGCAAGAACCCAGCAGATATGTTGACAAAGACTGTAACTATCGATAAACTGAAGTTGTGTTCAACTTCAATTGGTCTGCTAGAGTAAAAATGCATAATGGCTGTTGCATCGATCAAGTTGTGAAGACGGATTGAAATCAGTCTCCAAATGGGAGATTGTTGGAACCTGCATGTGGACAGCCAAGCCACCCATACATTAAACATGGGTTGCCACCAACCAAGCCAACAACCAAGCCACCAACCCTGTAACAACCCGTAAAATGCGAGCCAGTTTGAAATTTTTATTTTGGCAATTTTAGCGAATTCTGATTATTTAATATGAATTATTTTAAATAATATCGACGAGAAATTTATTTTGAATATAATTCGAACGTATATATTATACGCGTCGTCGTTAGAATATAAATATTTATATATAATTATAAATAGAATTGAAAATGGCGCGGTAGTTCGATAATTCGATTTCAAACTTCAATTGAATGTACCGGGTGCAAAACAATCCGGATTTTAGTGAAACCAAAAACAATAGGATCTAATTGATAATATCTTTCTAACGGATGTAAGAAACTGAGATTTCACTTTAAAAATTGAAAGATATGTCCAGTTGAAAATTTGAAATAGTCGCTGTGGAATTTATATATATTTTTATATATATAAGGCCCTTAAAAATAGCAATTTTGCAAACGACCTCGGATTTCGACGAAACCAGTTTTGTTGGGTCCGTGATGTTAAGCTATTGCTAGATTCCAAATTTCATAATTTTTCGAATCAATATGTGGGCGCGGCAAAGGAAAACGCGTTGACCAGTTTCAGTTGATTTTAATCGACTGGAAATTGGCCATTTTTCTAACGGTCTCAGAATTCGACGAAACTAGTTTTGTTAGGACCGTATCGTCAATACGAAGCTAGAAAATATTTTTATAGAATTTTTCTAGTTAGTATGTGGCCCCGGTAATTTGAAATGTACGTTTAAAATTCAATATAGTGATTTAAATGTAAATTTAACGGAAACTGATTCAAACAGTCGAATCAGCCTGCGATACATATCCCATTGTGTTCGGAATGGGGGTATTACGTTAGGGATGACAGTCGTTGGACCCGGTTCGGTGTTCGTATGTAAAAGTCAACGTAAATTGAAAAAATATATAAATAATAATAAAATATATATCTTCCCCCCCCTTTTTATCTCTGCCCCCCCCCCCCCCCCCCGTTACATTCGATTCACAAATCAAAAGAAAAAAAAAAAAAAAAAAAAAAAAAAAACCGCAGATCGGAATCGAGGAGCCCCTCCCCCTCTTCATCGCTCCGCCGCCGATCAGGCGAGCTCCGCCCACCTCGCCCCCTCTCCGCCTGGCCGCCCTCCTTCCTGCTCCTCCTTTCCCTTCGGACCCTCAAGCCCGACCCCCCCTCCAGGCGCCAGGCGCCGCGAAACCCACAACCCCCCCCCCCCCCCCCAGCGACTGCCTCCGGCCACCCCTATTCCCCAAGCGCCCCCAGGTAATTTTTAATTTATTTATTTTATTTTGCTTTGTTTAAGAAAAATGAAAAAAAAAAAACTGAAAAAAAACTGATTTTTTATTATGTATGTTAAAACTGTTTTTTTATTTATTTACATAGTAAAACTGTTTTTTTTATTTACAAAGTAAAACTGATTTTATAAAATTTTAAAACTGATTTTTAACAAAAGAAAAACTGATTTTTATATAGTTTAAAAAAAACTGAAAAAGATTGATTTTTTAAAACAGAAAAAGATGTGATTTTCAACAGCAACAAGATTTGATTTTTAGTAAATAAAATATGGATTTTCTTTATATGAAAGAAGCGATTAAAAATAGAATTTTTGTATGTTGAACTTCGATTAAAAATTCGATTTTTATATATTGAACTTTGAAATAAAAATTCGATTTTTATATATTGAACTTAGAAATAAAAATTCGATTTTTATATATTGAACTTTGAAGTAAAAATTCGATTTTTATATATGGAATAGCGAAGTAAAAAAATTCGATTTTTACATAGGTAGTGAAAGCGGACAACGGAGGTTCAAAAAGGGCGAAACGAAGAAGACTTCTGCAAATGAAGAGCCGTGGAGCTAGGATAGCTATAAGTGAGAATTTCTCACCTTTCAATTTACTTTTCTAGTTATATATATATACTAGGATGCAGACGGTGTTTAGTAGCACCCGACACAATCGTCCACAGACCATGGACTTGTTTGTTTGGCTGTTTGGTGATTGATTGCGATATTGGTTTGAATGTGGTTTGTGGTGTGAAAAATCGAATCGATAAATTGGTTAGGATTAGACGTGCGCCGTTATAAGGCGAAGGAGTAAGGCTAGGTTAGACTCTTACTCCAAAATCTTGTGGTTTGCATAACGAATTGAATATGATTGATGTGTGAATGGCGTGGGCCTTCACTAGACCGGGGATAAGGCTAGGCCTTGTCCCGTTTCTAGTATCGTGCCGTTATGCCGCCGAAATTTTCTAAAATGTGTTAGAAAAATAAAAATATCATTTTATTTAAAGAATGAACTGAATAGAAATTCATATGTTGGAATAAAATGTTTTATCGTTAAAAATATAATTTTTAACGTGAAGTGAATAAAATAGAATATTCATTTACAAACCAGACGGTTTGTTTATGTACACCTATTTGAATGACATTGATTGGGACGATAAATTTTACACATCGCACAACTGCACGAATAAAATATTTGTTTGATTGTTTGAAACCCCACACGGGTGTTGGGATGAAATTTGCAGTTCACTCATCCTGATTGATTAAATATGTCGATCGATTGATTGACAGGCTGTTATAAGCGTTGAATATCTATATTTGATGCTTTTACAGTGTAGTGCACTTTGGTTGATGGTTGATTATTTTCAATGTTATTATATACATGTGTTGTATGAAAATCCATATAATTAACTTTATATGGTGATTGATTGGGCCTCATTCCAATTTGAAAAATAAAGAATATTATAAAATAAAAGTTCATGTGTTGACAGTACTCATTCATTGAGATTGGTCATGTGTTGAACAAAATATTTTGATAATAACAACCATTTTGAAAAAGAAATATTTGAAATAGAATATTTGAAAATAGAAATTTATGAAGCCGTGTTGATTAGATTGACGCCATTTTGACGTGAACGATATTTATATCGATTTTATTCATCTTAAAAATGAATATTGAAAAGTGATTTCGAAATCGAATATTTTGAATTGAATTGAAAACGATTTCGAATTGAATTGAATTGAAAACGATTTCGAATTGAATTGAATTGAAAACGATTTCGAAATGAATTGAATTGAAAACGATTTCGAATTGAATTGAATTGAAAACGATTTCGAATTGAATTGAATTGAAAACGATTTCGAAATGAATTGAATTGAAAACGATTTCGAAATGAATTGAATTGAAAACGATTTCGAAATGAATTGAATTGAAAACGATTTCGAAATGAACTGAATTGAAAACGATTTCGAAATGAATTGAATTGAAAACGATTTCGAAATGAATTGAATTGAAAACGATTTCGAAATGAATTGAATTGAAAACGATTTCGAAATGAATTGAATTGAAAACGATTTCGAAATGAACTGAATTGAAAACGATTTCGAAATGAATTGAATTGAAAACGATTTCGAAATGAATTGAATTGAAAACGAATTGAAATGAATTCAAATTGAATTGAAATTTGAATTGAATAGAAATGAATTTTGAAACGAATTTATAAAGAAGAATTCAATTTTGATTTGAATTGAAAAGGAAGTTGAAATTGCTTTTGAAACGAATTTAAAACTATTTATATAATTCGTTTTAAATAGAAATCGACGAAATATATATTATATATATTATATATATAATATAATGGCCTGAATAGAACGCGCCGCGCCGCGGCAGTTCGCGAATTTCGACCATTTATTTCAAACGGACATTACGGGAGATCCGACCGTCGGATTCTCCTAAAACCGGAACCGTTGGGTTCGTATCGAAAAGAGCTTTCTAATGAATGTTAGAAATTTGAAATCTAACGGTTGGATTTGGAGATACGTCCAAATCAAATTCGAAAAAGGTCGCTGTAAGTGCAGTTCGATGGCCGTTAATGGAAATCGACTGTACGGGCCTTGATAAAATTATTAAAAATAGTAATAATTTGTGTAAAATCATAAGAAATGATTTGTGAAAGTTTGGGATGAAAAACTCCATATTTGAAAAGATAAAAATAGATTTTTATCGAAATGAACTGGTTTTGAACTAGAATTATAATTCTATTTATTTTTAAATAAATAAATTGAATTTGAAATGGTTTTGAAAATAACCAAAATTTCCAATGATTGCATTGGAGTGGATTTGAATCGAAATTGTCTTCGGAATATTTCGATGTTGGAATTCGGGATTATACAGATGTTGTTATGGAAATTTGAAAGATGTAGATATTTATATCGTTATTTCCAATACGACATTTGTTAATCGTAGAATTGGATATTGAATATAAGCCGGGATATTTTCTATTCAGGGCCTTGTATTGAATGTCAAATGTGATTTGGGTTTGTCGTGAATGGTGTCTTCATTAACACTGTTCTTGAACCCAGTTGAGAAAAGATTAAATCTTTTTATTTAGATTTAATGAAGTGTACCAATTAAATGATATTTAATTGGAATTGAATTGATATTGATTTTTGGGTTTATCGTGAACAGTGTTTTAAATAACACTTGTTCTTTAACCCGATAATTAATGAATGTGATTTGGGTTTGTCGTGAATGGTGTCTTCATTAACACTGTTCTTGAACCCAGTTGAGAAATGATTAAATCTTTTTATTTAGATTTAATGAAGTGTACCAATTAAATAATATTTAATTGGAATTGAATTGACATTGATTTTTGGGTTTATCGTGAACAGTGTTTTAAATAACACTCGTTCTTTAACTCGATAATTAATGGAATGAGATTTTGGGTTTATCGTGAACTGTGTTTTAAATGACACTGATTCTTTAACCCAGTCAAAGATTAAAACTAAGTGGAGTTTTAATGAATCTTTAATTAGAGTGAAATGATCGAAAATGGAGTATTACCAGTTTTGCTCCAGGCGATAGTTAAATCTTTAATTAGATTTGAACGTGAAATGGTAATTGAATTTACCGATAACACTGTGGTGTTAGATATGAAGTATAACCAGTTTTACTTCATGGGATGAATAGGTTGGGATTGGGAAATTAAAACAAATGATTACTTCGGTAAGGTTCGCTAATCCCGACAAGTTCGAATTGAGATTCAAACATAAATTCAAGGAATTTATCTTGGATAAAATTAATGGGAACCTTTCCCTATGAATGTGAAATTTAGAAACTAACTGTCGGTTGGCCAAGCAGAATGGTTTTCTGGGTATTGATCTGATGTTGGTTTCGGCCTTCGGGGTTAATATTTGGGGAATTATTCTCTTGATTAATTTACGGTTAGTGACTAATGAATTGGAATGAGGCGTATGTTGTGTTTGTGTAACACTTATTTAAAATATACGCGAGTTATTCGGAAAGACCGGGTTTATCCCATTCTGAATAACTGATGCGACGATAAGTCGAAGATGAAGACGATGGTCGAAGACCGGAGGTCTTCACGTCGTTTGGGGGATAACTGATGATCTTGATTGGGCTGTACACCCAAGAAGATGGAAACAGTTAGTGATCGTCCAGACGTACTTGGAGATCGATGGATATGCGGGGTACTAGGTGCCTCCGGTTTCGTTCAGACCCAGAACGGACTTGTAAATGGACTGTGTGTCTGACATCGGATTTCATTCTGTGTGACTGATATCGGTTGCATAGGATGGTTTGCCTGTGTGGCATGCTAAGATGCAAATGATCGAGGCTTCTGTTGAAAAGCAAAGTCTTGTGGTGATGATCAAAGCACGGCCTTTGTGGCGTAGCTTTGTGTAACGTTTACCTCGCGTGTTTCACACCAGGTATGAACCAAAAACGGGAGACGGACCTCAGGGAGGGCATGCGTTTCCTTCTAGATAAAAAGTGGCGTCAGTGGTTTTACACGCCCTGACGAGTTTGACTTATGTGGTTGTTGCTGTTGCGAGGCGCCTCGGATTGATCGGTCGTTCTCGAACCGATGGAGTCATTTAGTTGGCTCATTTACGCCCCAAAGGGCGGGGAAACGTAGTGTTCAGGCATTTTAATCCACAGCGGTGGACCGGCCCTGTCGCTCCAAGGGTCACTCGAGCTCTGATCCTGAGACATGGGCTAGATTGTCTCGAATCGGTTGAGGACTATCTTTTGCCTCGGTTCATAGACGGAAATCCAATTTCCAAATACGTGATCTTGCGGTTTTAGTTGTAATCCTATATATGGCGACATGATATATGGTACCCATGCCGCCTATGATTGATACTTATGATTTGAAGTTGTTTTATACACTATGCACTTATTATAGTATCAAATGATTTCTTTTAAACGTATCAAGCATTCTTTGGCTGTTATAAGGGAAAACCCTATCCTCGACTGCGTTGCATTGTGTGATGGGACCTGGGTCTTATAACAGCTTCATTTTTCTTTATTTAGCATTGCGCTGTTTGTTTTATGCACTGGTATTCTTGGGAGGAAACCCGTTCCGTGTTATACGGCGTGGTCCCTTGATTTACCTAATGATTTAAAATAAAGATTAATAACTGTTTTAGTTCTCACACCAGTCACATGACTGACCTGGAGTTTATTGTTTTAACCTAAACTCTGGGTGCCCCTTATTTTGACACGGGCAGCTAGTAGTTTTGGTTTTGCAGATTTATATTCACAGGATCCTGGTTTACAGCTGGAACGATATCCGGAAAGCTTTGTATCCGTATATCTCATTCTAGTTGTGTATTGTATTATTATTTTTCCGCTGCGATGTATTTAAATGTAATTTAAATCTCTGATATTTCTGTGTAATATTCATTTATACTCTGTATATTCTTGTAATCTGATGCATTGTTGTAATATACAGTGAAAGGTTCTTCTGTATGCGTTCTGTTGTGGTTTGTTCTCGAACTATCCGACGCTTTCCCTTACGGGGAGGTTGCGGGTCTTTACATTTGGTATCAGAGCTTTGGTTTACAAAGCTCAGAGAACAAGGCACATTAGAACCCTACGAAAGAATTCATCAGATATTGGATTAGTAATATCCAATGGGAATGACTCGTTAGAGATGGGATCAGTAGTATCCTAGAACGAGTGTGAAGAGTATATTTTTGGAAATGAAAACAAATTTTGTTTTGAAAATTTAAATCAATTATTCGTAGTTGATTATCTATTTATATTGATGTGGACAATCCAGTATATATAGATTTTACGTATACGTCTGATCCGCGTGTATTCGAAATTTTAATATACTGGATAGATATAGAGTCACACTCTAGTCGCCCGGACATGATTCTGATGATGGCGCGCCATCACCAGTATTTATTTTCGTGTTTCGAAGGTGTGATTTCTATATGTTTCCATTAGACTGGTGTGAGAACCAAAACTAATATAGTTAGAACACATTGTTGTAAAGTGGCACCAAAACATGATTTTCTGTATATGTATCAAAATTATGAATTGGAAACTCTAATTCACTAATTGATTGATGTTTGTGTGGTTTGTTTATTTGTTTGCTAAATTTTGAACCATTTAGCCTAATTGAACCGAATATTGAACTATATTGAGAATTGGTTGCATTTGTTAGCATATGCATATATATCATTGAACAGGTCATAGCAAGGAGGCTAGAGCAGAGAATAAAATTTGTTTGCCCGACAAATAGGTACATGTTTACTACATAATTTCCTGTTTTGTTTGGGTGATGATGATTTTATGAGCCTATTGGCTAGCCGCTTGGCTTTTTCTTTTTCTTTTTGAGATCTGAAGGACCGGGGAAGCTATTTGAAATTCCCCGATGCTCCCGGTGCAGGGGAGGTTATGGCGAAATTTTTCAAAAATTTAGGGTGTTAGCCAAATTTTTGAAATTTTGAAAATTCTCAGAAACTAAAGAGTTGGAGAATGGAAGCCAGATCGAACGTAGAGTTGAATAATCAAACCACTTTCGACTTTGTTCCTTTTCGGGGACGAAAAGTTTTAAGTGGGGGAGATTGTAACAACCCGTAAAATGCGAGCCAGTTTGAAATTTTTATTTTGGCAATTTTAGCGAATTCTGATTATTTAATATGAATTATTTTAAATAATATCGACGAGAAATTTATTTTGAATATAATTCGAACGTATATATTATACGCGTCGTCGTTAGAATATAAATATTTATATATAATTATAAATAGAATTGAAAATGGCGCGGTAGTTCGATAATTCGATTTCAAACTTCAATTGAATGTACCGGGTGCAAAACAATCCGGATTTTAGTGAAACCAAAAACAATAGGATCTAATTGATAATATCTTTCTAACGGATGTAAGAAACTGAGATTTCACTTTAAAAATTGAAAGATATGTCCAGTTGAAAATTTGAAATAGTCGCTGTGGAATTTATATATATTTTTATATATATAAGGCCCTTAAAAATAGCAATTTTGCAAACGACCTCGGATTTCGACGAAACCAGTTTTGTTGGGTCCGTGATGTTAAGCTATTGCTAGATTCCAAATTTCATAATTTTTCGAATCAATATGTGGGCGCGGCAAAGGAAAACGCGTTGACCAGTTTCAGTTGATTTTAATCGACTGGAAATTGGCCATTTTTCTAACGGTCTCAGAATTCGACGAAACTAGTTTTGTTAGGACCGTATCGTCAATACGAAGCTAGAAAATATTTTTATAGAATTTTTCTAGTTAGTATGTGGCCCCGGTAATTTGAAATGTACGTTTAAAATTCAATATAGTGATTTAAATGTAAATTTAACGGAAACTGATTCAAACAGTCGAATCAGCCTGCGATACATATCCCATTGTGTTCGGAATGGGGGTATTACGTTAGGGATGACAGTCGTTGGACCCGGTTCGGTGTTCGTATGTAAAAGTCAACGTAAATTGAAAAAAAATATAAATAATAATAAAATATATATCTTCCCCCCCCCTTTTTATCTCTGGCCCCCCCCCCCCCCCCGTTACATTCGATTCACAAATCAAAAGAAAAAAAAAAAAAAAAAAAAAAAAAAAAACCGCAGATCGGAATCGAGGAGCCCCTCCCCCTCTTCATCGCTCCGCCGCCGATCAGGCGAGCTCCGCCCACCTCGCCCCCTCTCCGCCTGGCCGCCCTCCTTCCTGCTCCTCCTTTCCCTTCGGACCCTCAAGCCCGACCCCCCCTCCAGGCGCCAGGCGCCGCGAAACCCACAACCGCCCCCCCCCCCCAGCGACTGCCTCCGGCCACCCCTATTCCCCAAGCGCCCCCAGGTAATTTTTAATTTATTTATTTTATTTTGCTTTGTTTAAGAAAAATGAAAAAAAAAAAACTGAAAAAAAACTGATTTTTTATTATGTATGTTAAAACTGTTTTTTTATTTATTTACATAGTAAAACTGTTTTTTTTATTTACAAAGTAAAACTGATTTTATAAAATTTTAAAACTGATTTTTAACAAAAGAAAAACTGATTTTTATATAGTTTAAAAAAAACTGAAAAAGATTGATTTTTTAAAACAGAAAAAGATGTGATTTTCAACAGCAACAAGATTTGATTTTTAGTAAATAAAATATGGATTTTCTTTATATGAAAGAAGCGATTAAAAATAGAATTTTTGTATGTTGAACTTCGATTAAAAATTCGATTTTTATATATTGAACTTTGAAATAAAAATTCGATTTTTATATATTGAACTTAGAAATAAAAATTCGATTTTTATATATTGAACTTTGAAGTAAAAATTCGATTTTTATATATGGAATAGCGAAGTAAAAAAATTCGATTTTTACATAGGTAGTGAAAGCGGACAACGGAGGTTCAAAAAGGGCGAAACGAAGAAGACTTCTGCAAATGAAGAGCCGTGGAGCTAGGATAGCTATAAGTGAGAATTTCTCACCTTTCAATTTACTTTTCTAGTTATATATATATACTAGGATGCAGACGGTGTTTAGTAGCACCCGACACAATCGTCCACAGACCATGGACTTGTTTGTTTGGCTGTTTGGTGATTGATTGCGATATTGGTTTGAATGTGGTTTGTGGTGTGAAAAATCGAATCGATAAATTGGTTAGGATTAGACGTGCGCCGTTATAAGGCGAAGGAGTAAGGCTAGGTTAGACTCTTACTCCAAAATCTTGTGGTTTGCATAACGAATTGAATATGATTGATGTGTGAATGGCGTGGGCCTTCACTAGACCGGGGATAAGGCTAGGCCTTGTCCCGTTTCTAGTATCGTGCCGTTATGCCGCCGAAATTTTCTAAAATGTGTTAGAAAAATAAAAATATCATTTTATTTAAAGAATGAACTGAATAGAAATTCATATGTTGGAATAAAATGTTTTATCGTTAAAAATATAATTTTTAACGTGAAGTGAATAAAATAGAATATTCATTTACAAACCAGACGGTTTGTTTATGTACACCTATTTGAATGACATTGATTGGGACGATAAATTTTACACATCGCACAACTGCACGAATAAAATATTTGTTTGATTGTTTGAAACCCCACACGGGTGTTGGGATGAAATTTGCAGTTCACTCATCCTGATTGATTAAATATGTCGATCGATTGATTGACAGGCTGTTATAAGCGTTGAATATCTATATTTGATGCTTTTACAGTGTAGTGCACTTTGGTTGATGGTTGATTATTTTCAATGTTATTATATACATGTGTTGTATGAAAATCCATATAATTAACTTTATATGGTGATTGATTGGGCCTCATTCCAATTTGAAAAATAAAGAATATTATAAAATAAAAGTTCATGTGTTGACAGTACTCATTCATTGAGATTGGTCATGTGTTGAACAAAATATTTTGATAATAACAACCATTTTGAAAAAGAAATATTTGAAATAGAATATTTGAAAATAGAAATTTATGAAGCCGTGTTGATTAGATTGACGCCATTTTGACGTGAACGATATTTATATCGATTTTATTCATCTTAAAAATGAATATTGAAAAGTGATTTCGAAATCGAATATTTTGAATTGAATTGAAAACGATTTCGAATTGAATTGAATTGAAAACGATTTCGAATTGAATTGAATTGAAAACGATTTCGAAATGAATTGAATTGAAAACGATTTCGAATTGAATTGAATTGAAAACGATTTCGAATTGAATTGAATTGAAAACGATTTCGAAATGAATTGAATTGAAAACGATTTCGAAATGAATTGAATTGAAAACGATTTCGAAATGAATTGAATTGAAAACGATTTCGAAATGAACTGAATTGAAAACGATTTCGAAATGAATTGAATTGAAAACGATTTCGAAATGAATTGAATTGAAAACGATTTCGAAATGAATTGAATTGAAAACGATTTCGAAATGAATTGAATTGAAAACGATTTCGAAATGAACTGAATTGAAAACGATTTCGAAATGAATTGAATTGAAAACGATTTCGAAATGAATTGAATTGAAAACGAATTGAAATGAATTCAAATTGAATTGAAATTTGAATTGAATAGAAATGAATTTTGAAACGAATTTATAAAGAAGAATTCAATTTTGATTTGAATTGAAAAGGAAGTTGAAATTGCTTTTGAAACGAATTTAAAACTATTTATATAATTCGTTTTAAATAGAAATCGACGAAATATATATTATATATATTATATATATAATATAATGGCCTGAATAGAACGCGCCGCGCCGCGGCAGTTCGCGAATTTCGACCATTTATTTCAAACGGACATTACGGGAGATCCGACCGTCGGATTCTCCTAAAACCGGAACCGTTGGGTTCGTATCGAAAAGAGCTTTCTAATGAATGTTAGAAATTTGAAATCTAACGGTTGGATTTGGAGATACGTCCAAATCAAATTCGAAAAAGGTCGCTGTAAGTGCAGTTCGATGGCCGTTAATGGAAATCGACTGTACGGGCCTTGATAAAATTATTAAAAATAGTAATAATTTGTGTAAAATCATAAGAAATGATTTGTGAAAGTTTGGGATGAAAAACTCCATATTTGAAAAGATAAAAATAGATTTTTATCGAAATGAACTGGTTTTGAACTAGAATTATAATTCTATTTATTTTTAAATAAATAAATTGAATTTGAAATGGTTTTGAAAATAACCAAAATTTCCAATGATTGCATTGGAGTGGATTTGAATCGAAATTGTCTTCGGAATATTTCGATGTTGGAATTCGGGATTATACAGATGTTGTTATGGAAATTTGAAAGATGTAGATATTTATATCGTTATTTCCAATACGACATTTGTTAATCGTAGAATTGGATATTGAATATAAGCCGGGATATTTTCTATTCAGGGCCTTGTATTGAATGTCAAATGTGATTTGGGTTTGTCGTGAATGGTGTCTTCATTAACACTGTTCTTGAACCCAGTTGAGAAAAGATTAAATCTTTTTATTTAGATTTAATGAAGTGTACCAATTAAATGATATTTAATTGGAATTGAATTGATATTGATTTTTGGGTTTATCGTGAACAGTGTTTTAAATAACACTTGTTCTTTAACCCGATAATTAATGAATGTGATTTGGGTTTGTCGTGAATGGTGTCTTCATTAACACTGTTCTTGAACCCAGTTGAGAAATGATTAAATCTTTTTATTTAGATTTAATGAAGTGTACCAATTAAATAATATTTAATTGGAATTGAATTGACATTGATTTTTGGGTTTATCGTGAACAGTGTTTTAAATAACACTCGTTCTTTAACTCGATAATTAATGGAATGAGATTTTGGGTTTATCGTGAACTGTGTTTTAAATGACACTGATTCTTTAACCCAGTCAAAGATTAAAACTAAGTGGAGTTTTAATGAATCTTTAATTAGAGTGAAATGATCGAAAATGGAGTATTACCAGTTTTGCTCCAGGCGATAGTTAAATCTTTAATTAGATTTGAACGTGAAATGGTAATTGAATTTACCGATAACACTGTGGTGTTAGATATGAAGTATAACCAGTTTTACTTCATGGGATGAATAGGTTGGGATTGGGAAATTAAAACAAATGATTACTTCGGTAAGGTTCGCTAATCCCGACAAGTTCGAATTGAGATTCAAACATAAATTCAAGGAATTTATCTTGGATAAAATTAATGGGAACCTTTCCCTATGAATGTGAAATTTAGAAACTAACTGTCGGTTGGCCAAGCAGAATGGTTTTCTGGGTATTGATCTGATGTTGGTTTCGGCCTTCGGGGTTAATATTTGGGGAATTATTCTCTTGATTAATTTACGGTTAGTGACTAATGAATTGGAATGAGGCGTATGTTGTGTTTGTGTAACACTTATTTAAAATATACGCGAGTTATTCGGAAAGACCGGGTTTATCCCATTCTGAATAACTGATGCGACGATAAGTCGAAGATGAAGACGATGGTCGAAGACCGGAGGTCTTCACGTCGTTTGGGGGATAACTGATGATCTTGATTGGGCTGTACACCCAAGAAGATGGAAACAGTTAGTGATCGTCCAGACGTACTTGGAGATCGATGGATATGCGGGGTACTAGGTGCCTCCGGTTTCGTTCAGACCCAGAACGGACTTGTAAATGGACTGTGTGTCTGACATCGGATTTCATTCTGTGTGACTGATATCGGTTGCATAGGATGGTTTGCCTGTGTGGCATGCTAAGATGCAAATGATCGAGGCTTCTGTTGAAAAGCAAAGTCTTGTGGTGATGATCAAAGCACGGCCTTTGTGGCGTAGCTTTGTGTAACGTTTACCTCGCGTGTTTCACACCAGGTATGAACCAAAAACGGGAGACGGACCTCAGGGAGGGCATGCGTTTCCTTCTAGATAAAAAGTGGCGTCAGTGGTTTTACACGCCCTGACGAGTTTGACTTATGTGGTTGTTGCTGTTGCGAGGCGCCTCGGATTGATCGGTCGTTCTCGAACCGATGGAGTCATTTAGTTGGCTCATTTACGCCCCAAAGGGCGGGGAAACGTAGTGTTCAGGCATTTTAATCCACAGCGGTGGACCGGCCCTGTCGCTCCAAGGGTCACTCGAGCTCTGATCCTGAGACATGGGCTAGATTGTCTCGAATCGGTTGAGGACTATCTTTTGCCTCGGTTCATAGACGGAAATCCAATTTCCAAATACGTGATCTTGCGGTTTTAGTTGTAATCCTATATATGGCGACATGATATATGGTACCCATGCCGCCTATGATTGATACTTATGATTTGAAGTTGTTTTATACACTATGCACTTATTATAGTATCAAATGATTTCTTTTAAACGTATCAAGCATTCTTTGGCTGTTATAAGGGAAAACCCTATCCTCGACTGCGTTGCATTGTGTGATGGGACCTGGGTCTTATAACAGCTTCATTTTTCTTTATTTAGCATTGCGCTGTTTGTTTTATGCACTGGTATTCTTGGGAGGAAACCCGTTCCGTGTTATACGGCGTGGTCCCTTGATTTACCTAATGATTTAAAATAAAGATTAATAACTGTTTTAGTTCTCACACCAGTCACATGACTGACCTGGAGTTTATTGTTTTAACCTAAACTCTGGGTGCCCCTTATTTTGACACGGGCAGCTAGTAGTTTTGGTTTTGCAGATTTATATTCACAGGATCCTGGTTTACAGCTGGAACGATATCCGGAAAGCTTTGTATCCGTATATCTCATTCTAGTTGTGTATTGTATTATTATTTTTCCGCTGCGATGTATTTAAATGTAATTTAAATCTCTGATATTTCTGTGTAATATTCATTTATACTCTGTATATTCTTGTAATCTGATGCATTGTTGTAATATACAGTGAAAGGTTCTTCTGTATGCGTTCTGTTGTGGTTTGTTCTCGAACTATCCGACGCTTTCCCTTACGGGGAGGTTGCGGGTCTTTACAAACCCCCTCACCAACCATCTCCTCTCTATATATACACCCTTCTCCTTCATTATCTCATCCCATCCCATTCCAAAATCCAAGAAGTAGAAAAGGAGAGAAAGCTTGAGAGTGAGATCGAGTGTTGAGTGAAAAGTGTTTTGTGTAATCACTTTGTAATATTCTCTAAAAATAAAAGATCTGCAGCAGCCCGAGGACGTAGACATAATTGACCGAACTCCGTTATCAAATTTGTGCGTCTCTTACCATTCTACACTTCATTTCTTTTCTCTACAAATATAATCATAAGGAAATTTGCGTAATTTCCCAACATGATCCATTTGTAATATGCAAGTAAGGCAACGAAATAATATTGGCCTAAAATTTTCTCCTGTTTAACAAAAAAAGGATGTCCGATAAAGCCTGCACTACTCTTGAGGGAAGAAGCCAAAATAATATTAGAGAACAATTTCAAAAAAGAGGCTTTTTACCTAAAATGATTGGCAAACCCAATATTGGTAAATAAATCCATTAGAAAATGAAGGACATATGTTGACTATATGTATCTCAAAATCATGTTCAAAAGACTATTATCTAAAATCAATCAACCAGCAAATGCAACAAATGGTTGTAGATTAATATCTTTCATGGAAGCCTACATTGGATATTATCATAACCTAATGTCTAAACCTCACGAGTAATGCATGAGTTTTAACATAGATCGGGGAATGTGCTGCTTTAAAGTAATGTCACTTGGGTTAAAAGAAAAATCCGGGGACAACTTACTAAAGACCAATTAACAAAATGTTCATCAACCATATATGAAGGAACATAGAAGTATTATATGTTGACGATAAGTTAGGAAAGTTAAAAAAGAGTAAAAGTATATAGAAGTTTTGAGTGAAATGCTTGATGTACTAAGAAATTATAACACAAAGTTAAAATTGTAAAAATGCTCTTTTAGAATCCAATCAAGATTTCTTCAGAGTACATCTTAGGTGCGAGGGGAATTGATTGAAATCTACCCGGACCATATAAAAGCCATTAAAATGCAGAAAGTAAAAAGGTTAAATGTCATATCATTGCTCTTATTCGATTCATGTATAATTCAACAAATACGCGTAACCATTTTTTGATGTGCTCAAGAAAAAGAAAACCCTCGAATGAACAAAAGAAAGTTAAAATGCTTTCCGAGAATTATAAAAATCATGTAGAATGTCATTAATACTCTCAACCTCGTAGAAAGAAAAATTATTTCTTTATATGGCTGTATCAGAATATGCCATCGGTTCAATTTTGGTAGGAGAGGAAAACAAAGTTGAAATCCTAGTTTATTACATGAGCAAGTGACAAAAAATGTTGAAATAAGATACTGAGTCATGGAACGGTTAGCATACTACTTGCTGTAGACGACTTGAAAACTAAGGTTTTATTCCCAAGCTTATCCAATCAAAGTCCACACCAATTTGTTGTTATGGTAAATTAAATTAATTAAATAAATAAATAAATAAATAAAAACCTGGAGTATCCGTAAGGTTGACAAAATGGGAATGGAGTTGAATTAGTATATCACGGAATACCAAACCAGGAGTTGAATCCATTATCCTTGTAAGGATGGTCATTTTTTCATAAGTTGCTTGATCATTTGAGCTTTCATTGACCATCTTCCTTAAATGGGTGGGTTGACAAGGCCCTCGATTGGTATCCAAGGAGAATTATCAATAAAAATTCCAATGATTAAGAAAGGACTATGAAAACGGCCATCAACGAAGGACAATCAACCGAACTTTAATTATTGAACCACTAAGCTTAAAGCCGGCAAATGAAAAAAAAATCAACTTTCATGAAACCACAAAATTTATACCATAACCAGTAGAAGACTTCAAATTTTCCCCACTAACGAAAATTCAGTTTTTAAACACCCTTACACTACTAAGTATATACATTTATTACAAAGGGTTGCAAAACTCATGCATATCAAAAAACCATTTTTTAAAGACGTGAAACTAAAGAGAGAAGATCATAGAAAGACAAGTAAACAACAACAAAAAAAAAAAAAAAAACAATTAGCAACTTAAAAAAGCAGTAGTTAATAAACATAAGTTTACTTAAGCTAAACGTAAGGAACTTTTTTAATAGGGGAAAGTGTTACACCTAAAATTCCAAGAGTATTATTGAATGCCATTTGAGTACAATCAGAAGCGATCACTTCATATTCTAGGAAGACTCAAAATTCTAATAAAAAACATTGAGCCTACTCTAAGCCACCGGGTGTAATTAACTAATTATGCATGGTCTTCATGGTCCATCACTAAGAAACAAAGCAAGGAAACCAAACCATCACTTGCAAAAATGGTGGCACAAGTTAACAGCACAAACAAAAGCCATCGTAAGAGGTTTTAAGAGAGTTATCCAACAGAATCTCAAGAATGCAGTAGGAAGCAATTCTCTGAAGCCATGATGGTGAATTCGATATCAAGAAGAGTTTAACGGGTCCACCAAGACAACTCCAAAAATTTTGTGAAAGACCTTGGAGAACTATCATAAAAAGTTAACAAAGGTAATGTGATTAAGTTAGATAAATCAATACAGTTGAGCTACCACCAAGGGTTAAACATATTTATTGTCTGCAATCTTCAAATGGCAAGTAAAGGCCATCACTAAGAGTCCTCTCAGGAACTATAGTTGGGAATCTTCTCAAAGGTCGTCCCTAGTTGTCTTCTCAAAGTCTATCGGTAGGAGGCTTCTCTGGAGCCACAGTTAGAAGCCTTCTCAAAGGCCGCCACTTGAAGCCATACCAAGAACCATCGTTACGATTTCCTCTGTGAATTGTTGCTAGGATTTCTTCAAAGAGCCATCTTTAGAGATCTCCAAATAACTATCATCGGAGGTCTTCCAAAGGGCCACCACTTATAATATTACAAAGATCCTTCACGGGGAGTCCTTCAAAGAGAAATTGATAGAAATCCTCCAAAGATCCATTGTTTGAAATCCTTCAAAGAGCCACAACTTGGAATATTCCAAAGATAAATCATAATGGGCCTTCTAAAGGGCCATCAATAAGTGTCTCTTATAAATCCATCTCTAAGAATCTTTTGCATACCTATACGCGACAGCCCTCACATAAGCGGTCATTAATAAAATTTCCTTTTAAGCCTTCACAAAAGGTTTGTAAGGCCAATTGTTGGGAGCTTATATGTGATATTTCAAGAAATAAACAAAACTAAAAAAAACATTGCTGCATATTCACGAGAGCAACCATTTGAAGATATAGGAGTGTAATCGTAGGAAGTACCTTAGAGCCTTTAAATTATGAAAATGTCACAATGACTCTTGACATTATGAAAATGTCATAATCTTAATGAAGTAATATAACCAAGACATCGCTAAAAGTTCCTCATAGCCACTAAGGTTAAACTTCCCATGATGCCACCTTTCTCATGAAAATCATCTCAACCATTCGATGCACATGGCACAAATCGAATGGTTGAAATCCTTTATAAACGCGTGGGACGCTCCAAAAAAATGGATGAATTTTCATGTTAGATCTCCTTCTTCATTTTTCAATTCTTTATTTTGTAAAAAAAACTTGAAAAATAACTTTAATGGCGATCAACGCCGACCATGATTTGTAGTTTTGTAAAAAAAAAAAAAAAAAAAAAAAAAAAAAACTTGGATAATAAAGAAACTACATAATGGTATATAAAGAGTGCAAAGCTAACAGCCATTAACTTGTGATCAACAAACTTGACTAAGTTGAGTAAAGTTGATCAAGCATATCAAATCATCCTAGCCAAATTTTAGCGTTAATAAGTGTATAAAGGTGAACAAAGTAATTTGTTCATACCGGTGCATGGAGAAGGAAAAATCTCATATACAGTAGCATTCATTCTTAAACATAGACAAATCATTTTATCATAAAAGTTAAACTACACTACATAAAAGAAGAATATTCGTAATGAGTGTTACGGATTAATTTATGACGGCTATAACTGTGTCTGGCTTATGCACGGTAATATTTTTATGGAAGTTGTAATGCTTATAACTATTAAAAAAAACCATCAATGCCCAAGGATGATATTTGAATGGACCCCCAACATCTATTGGTAAGAGTTTCGGTAGGTAGATAATCAAATTTGATTAAGTTTTTCAATATTGAATTATTTTGTACAACGTAGCTATTCTTTGGAATGGATGTAATTGAAATATTTTACCTTAAGTTATTCAAGGTTTGAATCCCTTTAACAATGACCTATTATATTCAGCCATCAGAACTCTCCTTGATACCACTTAAAATATATATCATACAAATAGAAAAAACTTAATTTATACACTAACCATAATCATTTATGAATTTTTTAATACCTGTAAATTTTAGAAAAAATCATTGTGAATTCTTCATTTTCTTGAAAATACTTCTCTACACGTCATTCATATCACAATTTCAATTTTTATTATCCATAAATAAATTACCAATTTTCACCTATTTATGTTCTAAAATTGTCATATTGGACATAATTTATCTACTGGATTCAAGTTGACATGTGTGGAAGCTAAAGCAGAGTTGATGTGTTTGTTCTTTAAAAAGATATAATAACAAATTTTATTTTCAGGAAAAAAAGGAAATGAGGGTACAATGGTAAAGAAAGTATTTTATTACTACTTAGGTGTGTAGAAGGAAAAAACGTATATACTGTAGCATTCATTTTCGAACATGCACAGATCATTTTATCATAAAAATTTTGATATATTAGTTCATAATTCAACATATATTGAGAAAACAATTGAAAGGCTATCGTTTTAAAGTTATCTAACATCTTGTAATATTACTCACTTTTTATTTCGTCATTTGTTTTAATCCAAAAAACAACATATAATAGTGTAACATTTAACATTTTAATTTTTTTCTTTTTGTTTCAATGTTGTAAAACCACGCATATAGCATTATCACATACTCCTCCGAAGGGGTCAATTAGGACCAATGTTTTAAAACGCAAAAGGCGTACGCGAGGCGTTTTCGGGTCCGTGAGGCGAGGCGTAAGCCTCGACGCGTTGAGGCGTAAGCCTTTCGGGGAAAAAAAAAGCGCTCATTTTTTAAGGTGTCTGGACATTAACACATAAAGACATAATTAAAATAGGTCATGACAGTCGCTCAAATAAAGAGACACAGGCAAAAAAAGAAAGATAAAAAAAAAAACAAGTAACAGCAGTTTTAAAAAAAAAAAGATAACAAAAAAAAAACTCTCTTTCAATTCATTGAGGAATGGAACTCGATTCCTTAACAGAAATCGAAATGAATCGATTTCGATTCCTGTTAAGGAATCGAGTTCGATTCCAAACAGGAATCGATTTCGATTCAATCTTCCAAATGAAAATTAGGGTTTTTTTTTTTATATATATAAGCGCACGCCTCAGATAGTTGAGGCTCTGAGGCGTGCGTTTTTTCACGCTTTCCGCGCCTCAAACCCCTGAGGCGTAAGCCTCAGGGGGAAAACGCCTTTTAATTCACGCCTTCAGGCATTTTCACCTTCGCCTCGCCTTGAGGCGCGCCTTGAGGCGCGCCTGAGGCGCGTTTTTTAATACATCGATTAGGACTTGAGTATAAGAGACTTGTCTTTATGATACAAGCAGCAATTCGGTCCATTTTTAATTAGGCCTTGCTCTAGCGGATTATTACTTCTTTAGCAGCTCTAGCACATGTACTCTTTATCTACTTATGCATTCATAACACAAGACTTTACTACCCGTGTCATTAAATAGTTGAGATTGTTGTCCTTGATGACATGATTTGGTATTTAATTTTTAAAATTTCTATATAAGAAGATATATTTCTTTGGACTTTGTTTACTGACTTTAGCAGGTTTTTCCAATCTTGAACCATTTTAATTATGTGAGGGTTTAGAAATATTATTGATTCTTGTTAGCCTACTTTGTGAACTAGGCAACACAAAGTCGAGAAACCAAACATTGAAGGGTATTTTTAATTATAAGGCTTCGGTTCGGATTGAAGGAAAACACTACAATTCAGATGGAGAGCTGCAGCTGTTCGGATCGGATAGAATCCTGTTCGGATCGGATAGAATTCTCTGATCGGATCGGTGATCTCTTACTGGATAGATTGGTAAGGCATATCCAATCGGATCGGAAGGCAACTAAATCTCGAACGGATCGGAAGGCCATCTGCTTGCCACAACACTGGAGCGGAGCGGAATAGGTTAGAGAAGGAGAGGCGTCCAAACCAGTCCGGTTCGGGTCGGGTATCCCGATCCGAACCCCTTACCTGCACATCTCCGACCCGCACCCATGATCCATGTTAATCTCCTGAAAAATCGCCTGGAGAACCGGACCGGCTATGACTAATTCCTACCCCTAACGTCCTCCATTTTGATGTGTTGTCAACCTGATAGTTCATCCGAACCCGAAGAGAATGCGATGGATGACACGTGGCCCGACCCGGATCAAGTCTCAAGCAAATTCACACCTATAAATACCCCGTCTGGAGACAAAGAGAAGGATCTTTTTTCAGCACTTAAAGAATTCAAGCACCTCCATCATTCGAACTCTATTACTCCCAGAGAATCCAAATCATCTTTTATTTCTTGTTTTAGTCAATTGAGTGAACAAAAGTGAGTTGTGAGTGAATCTTTCATTGTATTTGCAACTGAATCATTGAATATAGTGAAAAATAAGTGGACGTAGGCATTTGTTCGCCGAACCACTATAAATCTTGCGTGTTCATTTTTATTTTTATCTCATTCTATCTTGTTTCAAATCAATTTGGGTGTTAGAACCACTTTTGGGTCTAACATTTTGGTGCTTTCATTGAGAGCCCTCATCTAAATTCTTTATTTTCCGGGATCTCTTTCTACTTTTTGGACCGTTGAGTTCAAAGAAGTGAATCCTTAAGTTTCTCCGCTTTCTTACATTCGTTGAAGTAATTGTCAAAAACTCATGGCCAAAGGAAAAGGCAAGGAAGTTCAGTCTTTTCGAGGAAATGGAGCTGGCGAAGATCAGCAAAATGCTGTTGTAACAAGGTCTCGGGGGCAGAGTTCAGCAGCAGGAAGAATCAATGCAGGAAATCCGAGCCGCCAGCAGGGGGAGAGCTCCGATCCGATCCGGGTAGGAGACTCTGAAGCAGTGCATTCCCCCAATCTGAACCGACCCGAACTGCCTGCTGCGCTCCGATCCGACCAGGCACCCCAGCTCCGATCCGATCCGACTTTCTACCTCCGATCCGACCCGATGCTTGGTGAAGCTGGAACCTCTACTCGAGTCCCTACGAATGCTCCAATTCCAGCTGCCAGGGTTGGTGATCAGGTCAATCCATTTGCGCCCATCACTCAAGGAGATTTCTCGCGCTTGCTTGATATGCTTGAGAGCACGAGGGAAGCTATGAGAGTTCATGAGCGCACTAATCTCATGATGCAGGAAAATATGAGGCTCATGAGTCGGGAGATTAGCGAACTCCGTCGGCAACGGACTCCATCACCGGTTCGTCACACACCAGTAGATCAATCTTCATCTTCCGAGGAAGAGAGGCCCCGTGAACGGAGGCCACTCGAACGACCTCAGAATGTGGAGCAGCTAACATTTGGATCTTTGGGATCTCGCGAGGATATCGCACGAGCATTAGGAAACGATGACCCCACTCGGGGGCAAAGACTCCAGTCCCCTCTTCCCGAGATCGACCGGGAACGCAGGGAACGGAATCGAGCAGAAGCAGCTCGAAGAAGAAGGGCATCTCCTGAGCAAGAGCCCAGAAGGAACTCGGATACTAGGGCCAGGGAACCTGAGCAGCCCCTAACTAGTGCTGATGTACAGGCAATGGTTCGCCGAATTATGTCCGAGAGCCGGAATTATACAAATGAAGACTATGGCATTGAGCGAAGCCATACTCCGTTCACTGATGATATCCTCGACTTCCAGTTTCCCCGACGCTTTAACTTGCCACAGATGGACAAATATAACGGAAGGACTGATCCAGGACAGCATTTGATGCGGTATTCGTGGCTCATGAATGCCGCTGCTGCCCCTGATGAAGTGAAGTGCAAAGCATTCCCAATCTACCTAGAAGATGTGGCATTATTCTGGTTTACCCGACTTCCTCCTCGTTCAATTTCTAATTACAAAGAACTAAGCGAGCGTTTCATGAACCAGTTCCGACTACATGCCCGAAAGTCCAAGAGTGTTATTGAATTGTCGAGAATCAAACAGGCACCGGGAGAGTCTTTAAGGGCATATCTAGATCGTTTTAACCAAGCTGTAACTGAGGTCAGTGACCCGCATGAGCCCACTATTCTGATGGCATTGAAGGAAGGAGTTGATCCTGAATCTGAGTTTGGAGACTACCTTTCTGGGAAGACACCCCCCACAAGGGCGATATTCTACGAAAAAGCCGATATTTATTTAAGACGAGAGGAGGCCAGGGCAAACCGAAAGAGAAAGTCTGAGACAGCTTCAAAGGAGAATGTGCAGAGTAATATTGCCGTGAAGCAGTATGGGGAAAGTTCTGGCAAGGTTGAAGTAAATGTAGGAAACAAGGGTGGAAACAGCAATACTGGAAATGGGGGAAACAACAACAACCGTAATTCGAATGGTAACAGGAGAAACAGAAATAGGGGAAGCGACCCTAACAAAAGGCCCCGATTCCAGAACTACGAGAACTATACACCATTGAATGACACCCTGGAAAATATTTACCTGGATACGTACAATGTGTTGCAGTACAAAAGACCGCCACCTCGTGATTCGACCGAGAAAGAAATGGCGACAGGGAAATTTTGCTTGTTTCACGGAACACATGGACATTCGACCAATGAATGTCGGCATTTGAGGGATGTAATTGAAAAGCTGCTGCGTGAAGGAAAGTTGGATGAGTACAAGGTTGCCCCGAGGGACAGGGGGCAAGGAGAGCAGGCTCCAAAACAGATCCTACCTGCTCCTAAGCCTACCGCGCAGCAAAAAGGTAAAGGGATCGTCATCAACTCCATAGTAGGCGGACCT
The DNA here is from genome assembly GCA_030737875.1 of Allium sativum. Classification (NCBI taxonomy): domain Eukaryota; kingdom Viridiplantae; phylum Streptophyta; class Magnoliopsida; order Asparagales; family Amaryllidaceae; genus Allium; species Allium sativum. The sequence continues at coordinate 587,009,352 of CM060913.1, read as the reverse complement.
CACCCGGCAATCCGAAGTTTCAGGTCAATGGACCAATATGTGAATGCTGCCAAGCATCTAGATGTGAATGAAGGTGACGATTTGGAAGATGTCACCCCCATAAAACAACAAAAAACCATGTTCGACGACGTGGTATTTCGCAGCCGAGATAACACGGGGATACAATCTCCCACCAATGATCCGTTGGTTATTACTACCACCATTGGGCCTGCCTTGGTCCATAAGGTATTAGTAGACAACGGAAGTTCCGTTAATATTTTGTTCAAGAAGTCATTTGATCAGATGAAGCTTGAGCCCGAAGATCTGAAACCTTGTGAAGGATGGATTAGAGGCTTCAACGGAGCGACGACAGCTCCCATGGGATATATAGAGTTGCCCGTGACCCTAGGGCAAGGAGAACGTAGAAGAGTGTGAATGCTTCAGTTCGTGGTATTGGACGTAGATTCGCCATATAACGCATTTTTAGGGAGACCTGCCCTCGCTGAATTTAGAGTTTGTATCGCCCCTTGGTGCTTGTTACTAAAGTTCCCAACCGAAGCCGGAACTGGAGTAATAAGAGGGGATCAGGTTTCTGGACGGGCCTGCTATGTGGCCGAACTGAAGATGTTGATGAAAGGAGTTAATGCTGAGAGTAAGAATGCCTCGTCTCCCTCAAAGGGGGACTCGGCATAGCAATTAGAGAGATTGAACTCGAGGGAGTTGCCCAAAGGAACGCCTGAAGACCTGGATCCTAGAAAAGACGAGGAACCAGAGGCTAGGAATGCAACTCCTAATGAAGCGACAGTGGAAATTCCCATTGATAAAGCTGATCCGACGAAAGTTTTGAAGATTGGTTCTCAATTGGATCCACGTCGTGCAGAAGAACTGACGGACTTCTTGAAGGCAAACTTAGATGTATTCGCCTGGACCCATGCTGACATGTGTGGGATATCACCTTCTATTATTAGTCACAAATTGAATGTAAATCCGAAGCATCCGCCTGTGAAGCAAAAGAGACGCATGCTGGGCCCAGAGAGGTCGGTTGCTCTCAAAGAGGAAGTAGAGAAATTGAAGCAAAACGGATTTATTCGAGATTCGACTTATCCCGATTGGATATCGAATCCCGTCTTGGTAAAGAAGCCAAACGGAAAGTGGCGAACTTGTATTGACTTTTCGGATTTAAATAAAGCTTGCCCAAAAGATAGTTTCCCACTTCCCAGGATTGACCAGCTTGTAGACTCGACAGCAGGTCATGAACTTCTTTCTTTCATGGACGCATACTCTGGATACAACCAAATTCCTATGCATGTACCAGACCAAGAGCATACGAGTTTCATTACGAATTTGGGGCTATATTGTTATGTTGTAATGCCATTCGGGTTAAAAAACGCTGGAGCTACTTATCAGCGCTTGGTAAATAGAATGTTTTATAATCAAATAGGAAAAACTATGGAAGTTTATGTGGATGATATGCTTGTTAAATCAAAGCAATCTTCCAGCCATACGCAAGACTTAGCGGAAATGTTTGGTATCTTACGAAAATACCGTATGAAATTGAATCCTTTAAAATGTTCATTTGGAGTGGCGTCGGGAAAGTTTCTTGGCTTCATTGTGAGTTCCCGAGGAATTGAAATCAACCCTAGCCAGATAGCAGCGATTAGAAACATCGAAGAACCGAGGAGAATTAAAGACGTCCAAAGTCTGGCAGGGAAGGTAGCGGCGTTGAGTAGATTCATCTCCAAAACCACAGATAAGTGTGTTCCGTTTTTTGATTTGATAAAAAGGGGAAAGAAGAACTTCCAGTGGACTTCCGATTGTGTTGAGGCCTTTCAAAATCTGTTAGAAGTGTTAGAGAAACCGCCAATCCTATCAAAGCCCGTAGATCACGAAGAATTATTTGTTTATCTAGCAGTCTCGGCTCACGCTGTCAGCACAGCCCTGGTTCGAGAAGAAGACAAAGTACAAAGGCCAGTATACTATGTGAGTAAGAAATTAGCAGCGGCAGAGCGCAACTACCCAAAGATTGAGAAGCTTGCTTACAGCCTCCTGATTGCATCCCGAAAACTTCGTCACTACTTCCAAGCCCATCCAATAACCATATACACCGATCAGCCGTTAAGACAGGTGTTGCAGAGACCCGAGGCATCGGGAAGGTTGATCAAATGGAACATAGAACTAAGCCAGTTTGATTTGAATTTTCAACCACGAAAGTCAATCAGGGGGCAAGCTCTAGCGGACTTTATTGCGGAGTTCACCATTCCAGAGGAGGAAACAATCAATGACCAAGTGGTTAAATCCGAGGATGAGATAGAGATGAATCCGTGGAAATTATATACAGATGGAGCCAAGAATGACCGAAGGTCCGGAGCTGGAATTGTCTTAGTTACTCCCGAGGGACGATCGTTATATTACGCCCTGCGATTAGAATTTTCGGCAACTAACAATGACTCTAAGTATGAAGCCCTGATTGCCGGGCTGAAACTTGCTAAAGACCTCGGAGTAAAAGTGATGGACATATTTTGTGACTCTAAGATTGTTGTTTGTCAAGTGCGAGAGGAATTCGCGGTCCGAGGACCTCGACTTATCGCCTACCTCAAGAAAGTGAAAGAGCTATTGAATAGCTTAAAGCGGTACAACATAACGCATATTCCCAGAGTTGAAAACCAGAAAGCGGATAGACTGGCAAAACTGGCTAGTTCTGACAATCCGGAAGGGACGGAGGTAATTCCAATTGAAACGTTGGAATCACCAAGCTTTGAGTCAATGGAAATTGAATTCGCTCTTGAAGCGGAACCAGAAAAGGAGTCATGGATGACTCCAATTAAGAATTTTCTTAAGAATGGGACACTCCCATCGAAGAAGAGTGAGAAAAGAGCTGTAGTTCGCAAAGCTACCAGATATGTTATACAAGACGATACTCTCTATAGACAAGGATTTTCTATGCCCCTGTTACGATGTATCGCACACGACGACATCAAGCGTGTACTAAGAGAAGTGCACGAAGGTGAGTGTGGAGATCATACAGGAGGTCAAACTTTAGCAAAGAAAATATTGCGGTACGGATACTTCTGGCCTACGATCAACAAAGATGCGGCTGATTATTCACGACGCTGCGATAAGTGCCAGAGATTCGCCAAAATCCCCAGGGCACCGTCAACCCAGCTTAAATCGATGGTGAGTCCTTGGCCATTTGCCACATGGGGAATTGATATCATTGGAGTTTTACCGATTGCTAAAGGAGGAGCTAAGTATGCAATAGTAGCCGTGGATTATTTCACAAAGTGGGTGGAAGCTGAGCCCTTGACTAAGATCACCACAAGAAAGGTGATAAGTTTTGTGGTCAGAAATATTATATGCCGATTCGGGATCCCAAGGACGATTGTTACTGACAACGGGACCCAATTTGATAGCACTGAATTCAGAAATTTTTGCCAGAAATATAAGATAGACAAACGATATACTGCAGTTGCCTATCCACAATCGAATGGGCAAGTAGAGACAGTAAACAAGGTTATAAAATCCATCCTCAAGAAACGGTTGGAGCGTGCAAAGGCGAGATGGGTTGACGAATTGCCCCTAGCTTTGTGGGCATATCGAACAACATTTAAAACGGCTACCGGTCATACCCCTTTCTCTCTCTCCTTTGGTTCAGAAGCAGTAATTCCAGTTGAACTGGAAATTCCTTCCCACAGGGTGACGTACTATGACCCGATGACGAATCGGGCACTTTTACTTGAGTCTCTTGATGAAGTCGAAGAGAAAAGGGACGAAGCAGACTTGCGTGCAGCAAGACATCGGCGTCAGATGGCACGCTATTATGACAAAAAAGTTCGCCTCAGAACTTTTGAACTGGGAAATTTGGTACTAAAGAGAGTTTTTCCATCCCTTCCTCACCTCGGCCCAAAATGGGAAGGACCCTTTGTCATTCAACGGAAACTTGAAAAAGGAACCTTCAAGTTAACGACCGTAGATGGCGAAGAAGTCCCTCGAGCATGGAATGCCCAACACTTAATGCGATATTTGGATTAGAAATGCTGTACTTTTTGTTATTTTTCCAGTGAACTCTGTAACTAGGCACGACTTGCCTTGGGAAAATCTGATGATATGAATGAAGGACTATAAAGTGGATGTAGGCTACGACTTAGCTGAACCACTATAAAAATATTGTGTGTTATTTACTTTTATGCATTTACATTCATTAGTTATTCTGTTGTGATTATAAAATACAGAATAACTCAGAGCCTAAAAAAGGTTGAAAACAGTTTGGACGTAAAAAGAAGCACAATGATTATTTGTGCAATAAGACGTAAAAGAATGAGAAAACGACATTCTAACTCTAACTCTCCAGAGAAAGAGAAAGAGTATAAAAGCGTCTCAGATTGAGCGCTGAAAAAGAAATTCTATTCTTAACTCTAACTCTCCAGAGAAAGAGAGAGAGTATAAAAGCGTCTCAGATTGAGCGCTGAAAAAGAAATTCTATTCTTAACTCTAACTCTCCAGAGAAAGAGAGAGAGTATAAAAGCGTCTCAGATTGAGCGCTGAAAAAGAAATTCTATTCTTAACTCTAACTCTCCAGAGAAAGAGAGAGAGTATAAAAGCGTCTCCGACTGAGCGCTGAAAAAGAAATTCTACTTCGAACTCTAACTTTCCAGAGAGAAAGAGAGTATAAAGGCGTCTCCGACCGAGCGCCGAGAAAGAAATCTTTTCCCGTTGAGAGACCGGGGAATGAATAGATGACTAAGCTCGAACTCTAACTCTCAAGAGAATGAGAGAGAGTATAAAAGAAATGCCAGGAAAAACAACAGGTATTGATGATACAGGAAATGCTATCCCGTTAGAGGATTGGGAGCATTCAGATTGCATGGTTAAGCATTGAATAACTTATGGAAATTGACTGGGGACACATGTACATACACATATTTCCCCCCTCCACAACTTTGTTTCATAACTATAGACATGCATTTTTACATAAGTGCAGAACTGCTAACAAATGAACATTGCAAAAAGTGAATTATTTTTATTTACAAATGAATGAATTTGTACAGGGAAATAGCCAAAAAAGAAAGTGCGGAAGCTGCTTTTGTAGCAGCACTTATTGGTTCACAAAGATGCTAAAAAGATACAGGGGAACCCACTATTTGGGTTTGGAATGAGCCTTCGATTTCTTGGCAGCTTTCTCTGTATCTTTTGCCTCCTTCTCGGCTTCAGTCAAGATTCGTTTTGATTTCTTTTTCCCTGAAGATGTGGTACTGGAGCCAGCAGACTTCTTCCCGGAGGGCGGGACACTGGAATCAAGAGAAGATTTTTTAGCAAGTTCTTCGGTAATAGATCTAGTTGAGAGCTTAACAACTAACCTTGAACCTGCATCCACAACTGCGAGGGGCTTGAGGACCTCAGGGTCTAGTTCTTTGGCCTTTAATTGCAAGCGCTTGTCTTGATCAGCCTTCATGGCAGCCAAGGTAACGTCATCAGCGCTTTTCGATTCCCCAGTTATTGCAACCTCCGGTTCCTCATCATGCCCCTCGTCTCCTCCGTCGTCTTTTAAAGCTGCAATCATTTCTTCATCCTGGGGAGTAGTGACCTTAGTTGGCTTACTTCTTTCCCCCAGGTCTGCGGAAGCAGCCTTGTCTTCCCCTTCTTTGACCCTATCAGCGGGCTTCGTCCCAGCAACAGCTCCTTGAGCTACATCTGTCTTTGCGGATGATTCAACGCCTACAGAATGAGAAACATCGGTTATCAACTCAGGCGAAAGCAAAGGATTTCTCATCGAACGTTCAATCATGTAGCCAAAGGTAGTAGTAGCCTTGGCAAATTGAGGAGAAAAGATAGGAATACCTTCTGAAGACTTTTCAGCGGGGGTGACTACTACCTCTGGAGTTATTTCAGGAATGGGAGATAGCAAAGTTGTCCGGGGAATTCCCGGGTTTTCGGGATCATACCCTTCTACTTCGGGAGTTGCAGGAGCAGAAGAAGAGGAGTCAGCTTCGGGAATGGTTTTCTGTTTAGACTTCCGCCTCTCTTCTTCCATGGCCTCAGCAATTAGGCGGCGCCCTTCAGCTAGGCGCTCTGGTTCGTCGTCTCTCAAGTATTTCTCCATCAGCTTATCTTCATCAAGGGAATCGACCTTAAGTTCTTCTTTTTCCCACTCAACGATTTGATTCCATACTTGAACCAGAGTGGATGGGTAGTCCTCGATCCAAGAAATGTTTCGACGACGAATAATATGTGCGAAGAATTCAATCATTAATTCGCCGAAACTTTGAATCTCAACCTCCGCCTCAGATAATTGCTTGCGGGCTTCCTCCGCAGATTTAATGGCACATTCCACATTGCCCTCGGCCAGAGCAGCCCTGTTTTCTGCCTCCAACAGCTTCGAAGCCAAGTCAGCATTCTTCTTTTCTAATTCAGCACTCCTTTTTGCTAACTCGGCGTTTTTCCGTTCAAGCTCAGCATAAGCAAGGTGTGTTTTAGCGGCTTCTAATTTGGCCTCGTCAGCTTGCTTTTTTAGTTCAGAGCGCTCCTGAGTATGGGACTCAAGTAAGTCATGATAACGCTTTTGCATGTCCTCAAACTGTTGTTTGAAATTAGAAGCGTTCTTTTGAGCGACAGCTAGTTGGGCTTGAGTGTCTTCTAGATCTTTTCCTAAGGTTTTTAAGGCCTTAGCATCCTCCTCCGCGGTCTTTTGCATTGAATCAGTATTTGTCATTAGAGTGCGGATGATTCTAGAAAGATTGCGGGAATACTTGAACATCTCGGTATATTGTTTTTCCACCAAATCAATCTTTGCTTTGGCCTCATCTGCCCAATTAGACGAAATAGGTTCAAGGGTAGGTAGAAAGGTCAGAGTCTCGAAATAGTGCTCAGGAAATTGTTCCTTTAAATATGCCAGTTTTACTGCGGTTCCCGCATCTGGTGGAGGAGGAGCGAGGATTGTTAGTTCGGCGTCCCTTCCTGAAGAAGATTCTGTAGAACCCTTGTCTGTCCTAGGTCGTTTAGTAGCAGGGACTTTTTGCTTACTTCGAGACCCAGTTTCCTTTGGAGGAGTTTTCTCTCTATTCCGCTTTTCATGGGAGGAAGTGGAATCCCTAGATGGTGGTCTATCCTCCTCCCTACGACCTTGATAGCTCTTGTATTTCTCTTGTTCCGGTCGAACTGGTGAGCGGGAGCGTGAGGGCCGAGATCGATAGGGATCATAGGGTCTTCTTCCCTCCCTACCACGGTCATCCCGGCGATCATACTCGACGTCCTGAGGAGGATTGGACATGCTGCGGCGAAGCTTTCTTATATCATAATAGGATCGAGACATTGTACCTGCACGATAAAATAAACGAAGTTTAGAATCAATGGGTTTATGGAGAAAGAAGTGCAATGAATGCTAATGCTGTGGTATAAAGTGCATCCTAAGTGGTGTGTGTCCCCCCAACCAACCCGAGTCTGAAGCTAGACTGGTGCGGGCAGGCTCTTTGGCCTTAGCAGGAGTAGTTTCTTCCGAAGAAGTGAAGACTAAAGGGTCCTTTCTGAAATCCTCTGAAGTATATATAGTCTCAGGTAAGGGGAGATCCCCCAAACCCTGAAATATGTGTTCGTCAGTGCTAGGAACATCCCCTTCGGAAGCGTGAAGTGGCGACTCTTTGGAAGATTTCGACTTGTCTGGAGAAGTAGTTTCCTCGGGGGCAATATACCCTTCACGATGTTTTTCGGCCAGATTAGCCAGTTCATCATCTTGTGTGGAAGAGGGAGAAGGAGAAGTGTGAAGAGGAGCTGTAGGAATTCCCGAGCCCTCTCCTATCTCTGGAACTGTTTCCACTGGAGGAATGTATGCATAAGGGACCGTCCCATGACCGATGCTACGGAAAACGGATAGCAACCCGTGAAAATGAAGGTATTCATCTTTAAGGACCTCGTCGATAGTCAGGAACTTTTGATCACCATTAAGAAGTCGGTGCATTCGATCAAAGAACACCTGATCTGATATCTGTTTGGGATTGTCAACTGCAAATAAAAAGGAAAACAGGTCAGGGTGATGATTCAAGTGTATAGAGTCCGGGTTCAGAAAATCAATGCTTTACTTGATTTTGTCCATCTCCTGGCGCATCCAGACTGTTGCTTTATATAGAACCACTCTAGTCTGGAATCTCCAGCTTTACTGCTAAACGGTGTAGAGATTATCTTTCTCTTTGGGACTGATTCAAAGTAGCAGAAGGATGGAGTCTCTCGAGTCCGATGCTTAAAATTATAAAAGAAATGAACATCATCGAACGTGAGCTCTACGCCTAGGATTTCACGATATGCTATGTACAAGGTATGCAAATAGGCGTATGAATTGGGATGCAACTGCATGGGGGCAATCCGCATTTGTCTTAAGAAATCAACGATGAAAGGCGAGAATGGAGGAATGGCGCCGACCATGCACATCAATCGAGTGACCGTCATATATCCTTCTGGAGGGTTGTGGGGACGGTCAGAGCGTGAGGGCACTAGGGTGTCCCTTTTCATTATTCCATACTTTAAGCAAATTCGAACAAGTCGGTCGTTGTCGATTGTCGATTCTACGGAATCTGGAGGTGACTCCAATATAATGGCTGAGTCAAATTCATCGGGTGCTCGATTGTTACCAATCCCTCCTTCCTCTTCAAAGCCCAGGGAAACTTCATTCTCTGAAGACACTTCGTCGCTTTCCCGATGACCAACTCCGTAATCCGGACCCTCACTGTCCCATTCCGGATCAGATGAAGAAGATATATCCTCAAGAGTGGTTTTGCTAGAAGTTTCTGGAGCTTCTTTCCTCTCAGCTAGACGGGAAGAGCGTCTGGGCCTCATTGTCATGGAACTATTGAAGAAGCAATAGCACGGATTAGAGTAAATTATCCCGTGTCCCTCTTTTGTGTATGTGTGTGAACTAAAGTGTGTGCAGCAAATGTGGGAAATGCAAAATAAAAGTACAGCAATGTAAGACGAAGCTTTAAAGAGAAGGTGATAGTCAGAGTTGTTCTTAGTTCTCGTTTATGTTCACAGGGCACTATCCTAACTGTCCGCGAAGTTATCGTCTAGAATAAGTGTTAGTTGAATTAGTTGGGTAGTCTTTATGTGCCAAGTTTGATACGTTCGGTTCGGTTCGGATATGCATATGATAACTGGCTCAATACAAATACAGATAACAGTCGGTTCGGGTGCTTCATTAAAGCAAGGTCAGTTCAAGACAAGGGAAACGATGGGTTCGGAAGCAGGACTGATCTGATCGGATCGGGTGACCTGATCCGAACCGAACCAGCACCACTTAACCGGTCCATTTATTTCAACCTCTTATCCCATTCTCTTCTCCGACCCGAACCGACATTTTCCTCCCTTCCCGTCTTTCTAAAGTATGCAACCCGAACCGATCCCCTTTCCTTCTCCTTCCTTTTTGCTCCTTCGTCTTCTACCCGAACCAATTTGTCATCACACTCTTTTCTTCATCTTCTTCCACTTTCCCCCCTACTCACAAACAAATCCGTTCTATCACCAAAACTACCGTTAAGGACAAATATTTGCCTTCTCCAGCCTCGCAATGCCCCGAAGTGATGGCGGATCCACCGGTAACGACGTGGAGCTCGAGCGAAGCCCCGTGGCTAAACCATCCCAATCAACCACGAATTGAAATCAAGAACAGTTACAACGAAATTATTCGAGATTAAAAAAGCTACCTATATGTTCGATTTGAGAAATCTACAAGGAATAGTTTCAGAATATTGGAGTTTCTGACGTTTTCAATACTAGGGTTGGGAGCGGCAGCAGAAAAGAAGAAGGAAAGAAGGAAGACAGTGGCGGATTTATATAAGGGGTGATGTTGACTCCTCGTATTCCTATTCTTTCTCACCCGCTCGGACCGGAGTGAAGGCCCAGTAGCACAACTCTGCCTGAAGGCCCAACGTCCAAGAACCAAACCCACGAAAGCGCTTCGGATCGGAATCCGAACCGAGCAAATTTCACACATTAATTTAGCATCCGACTCGAATTGAGTTCAAACGAGAGATAAAAGAAGGGCATACCCGAGAGAAGCACTATGTGTCGAGAAAAATTCCCAAACTTGTTCAGAAATGAAGAAAATGTGCTCGAGTCAGACACCGAACCGAATAGAAATCTGTGCATTACTCCTGACCGTTCCGATTCAAGGACTAGCATTTCAAACGACATCAAAGCACGCTTCGTATACAACAGAAGCATCCTTTGAGGGGGCAGAATGTTAGCCTACTTTGTGAACTAGGCAACACAAAGTCGAGAAACCAAACATTGAAGGGTATTTTTAATTATAAGGCTTCGGTTCGGATTGAAGGAAAACATTACAATTCAGATGGAGAGCTGCAGCTGTTCGGATCGGATAGAATCCTGTTCGGATCGGATAGAATTCTCTGATCGGATCGGTGATCTCTTACTGGATAGATTGGTAAGGCATATCCAATCGGATCGGAAGGCAACTAAATCTCGAACGGATCGGAAGGCCATCTGCTTGCCACAACACTGGAGCGGAGCGGAATAGGTTAGAGAAGGAGAGGCGTCCAAACCAGTCCGGTTCGGGTCGGGTATCCCGATCCGAACCCCTTACCTGCACATCTCCGACCCGCACCCATGATCCATGTTAATCTCCTGAAAAATCGCCTGGAGAACCGGACCGGCTATGACTAATTCCTACCCCTAACGTCCTCCCTTTTGATGTGTTGTCAACCTGATAGTTCATCCGAACCCGAAGAGAATGCGATGGATGACACGTGGCCCGACCCGGATCAAGTCTCAAGCAAATTCACACCTATAAATACCCCGTCTGGAGACAAAGAGAAGGATCTTTTTTCAGCACTTAAAGAATTCAAGCACCTCCATCATTCGAACTCTATTACTCCCAGAGAATCCAAATCATCTTTTATTTCTTGTTTTAGTCAATTGAGTGAACAAAAGTGAGTTGTGAGTGAATCTTTCATTGTATTTGCAACTGAATCATTGAATATAGTGAAAAATAAGTGGACGTAGGCATTTGTTCGCCGAACCACTATAAATCTTGCGTGTTCATTTTTATTTTTATCTCATTCTATCTTGTTTCAAATCAATTTGGGTGTTAGAACCACTTTTGGGTCTAACAATTCTAAAAAAATGTCTTGACTTTATTGAATCTGAAAAAATTTGTACTGGGTGTTCCTAGTTTATTTTAGATTTTATTTCAAAAATCTTTTTTATATATATAATTCGGCATTCTCATTTATGCACAATTTGATTTCCTTATTTAATAAAAAAAATTATGTCAACCCAGCATGAAGATATTGATTTCTTTTTATTAGTACCGACTACCGACTGCATCAAATACATTTAAATATTATGTTATGATGTTTGAATTTTTTTTACTTTAATACAAAATAATAGTTCAAGTTGGCCACAGAATATAATAAAATTGGATAAATTGCTAAATATATTTCTAAGTTATAGGACAATCAAACACATAACTAGTTGTAATGTGATGAACAATAAATAAAAAGATCATATTAGTGTTTTTTTATACTAGTGCGGACCCTTTATCTTATTTCTCATTTAAGTAAATTGTAGACGTAAAGCCAAAGTTTATACGGTCTTATGGTAGGGTTATTGAGTATCAATCAAGATTCGAAATCTCGGTTTCCGGTTCCGTTTTTGGTCACATCTGTGCAGTTAAAGCGCTTAGTGGTTCTGTGGCGGTGGAGATGCAAAAAGATATAGTGGGATAAAGCGGAGATATAGCGGGGGTGCAAAAAGGTATGTTAGATGTAAAAATAAGTATTTCAAAATTAATTAATTATCATTCTCACATCATTTGTGTAGAAGAAACTGGTATCTATTAATCTTATATAATAAAATCGAAGAATATCATGATTACTCACATAAGAGTTAATGACTATAGTACATTTCTACCATATATTAGGCATTTATATGTTAAAATTATCTTCGTACACTAATTTTATAGATTTGTTTTAAAAGAGAACTAGTCAAATCAAGTTTCTTATATTAATATTGCTGAAGCGGATGCTATAAAGCGTTGATTTAGTGGATGCAGCGAAAAATAGCGGGGCTTAAAGCGGATCTAATGTTCATCAACGCTAAATAGAAATAGCGTAGCGGTTGAAGGGCGCTACAGGCTATATCGGGGATTTTGCAAGGCTTTAGCGGGGCTTTAACTGCATAAGGTCACATAGCAAATTTAAAATTCTGGTTCCGTTCCGGAAATTCCGATTTGACAATTCCATTTTTTTCCATATAAATAAATACGTTAATAAATATGCAATATTAATCAAGGTTTAAAATTTCGCTTTCCATCTTCATGTACTCATGTTATGTTTCTTTTGACTGGACAAGTTTAAGCTAAATAAAAATTAGATTATAAAACTGAATTTATTAATGAAAAGCTAATTTTGGCTGCAAATTAAATTAATACCACAAGCTCTTTTAAAAAACAAAGTCCCGTGATAAATGATCCAAATAAGAGCCCTGTAAAATCAAATTAAACTCTTCCCAGATCCTCGAAGGAAATGTCATTGGCCATCCCTACTCGATCTTGCTTCCATCTATCAGTCTTCCTTACTCAAGTTGTCTCCCTTGTTTCATCTGTCCATCTTCCGAAGGCACTTCTCATAAAATCCATATTATTTTTGAAAAAGTTGAAGTGTCACACCTGAAACCACTTATTAGGCAAAATCCGGGCCCGGCCATCGTCGAAACCGGACCAGAATGGATGGATTTTCAACGTACCGGCCGTAATTTCGAACTATGGTTTCAATAATATATAACAACTAAAAAGGTGAAATATCAACTGATCTACTTGCGGAAGTATTTACCAAATCTACTGAGAATTGACGCCATAAATACAACCCCATAGCCACATTGCTCAAGAAAGAAAAGAATCATTTACAATAACCATTATTCCTCTTCTGAGTAAATTCTAATTTGCCAAACCAAATTAAATTAGGTGTCTTAAGTGTAATTAAGCCTAAAAGCAATGTACTTGTAATTTCTTATTGGAAGAAATAATGCATAATTGGTAGTTTCGTGGACGTGACAATATACACAATATATATACTATTTTCCAGGAATTGTATGGTGTTTAACCAGTTGTTGGTTTCGTATCAAAAACTCACGCAGGAGCTGTGAGGTATTTTTATACAACAAATAGGAATACGAAATGCGTGAAGAGATTAGAATAATCATTTTTAGTCATATAATATAAATAGTTATTAAGTTTTATTCATCATGGAAAAAAGTAAATTAAATTGTCTAGTTATGATATAATAAATTAGCGGCTGTATGAAATAAACGAAAAAACTTAACATACATTTGCTCCATGTCTATAGCATTTTCTATGGATTTTTTTCTTTTCCTTTTACTAAATCCTTTGTTTCTAAATTCACTGTCCAGTCCACTTGTGGCTATTTGAATTTAGGCATTGAACGGTAAGTCATCCGTAATGCATTATATCTCACATAATAATAAAATCATGATTAACAGATGAAACTAAAAGGGAGATATATGACAAGAAATTTGAGTATTGAGGAATTAATATCGGATCTTACTAGACAACAGCAAGCTACAAAGACTTGAACCAACTCCTATTTCAAATCCAACTTTAAGTTTATATGCAAATAAGATACTTCTAGAAAAAGAAAAAGAAAAAAAGAAGAAGCGAAATGTGGAAAAAGAAAAAACATGTTTATAAACCGCATAGTGCTAAGTTTACAAACATGCAAAAATACCAAACCTTTGGATTATGCAATCCTTAAACCACAACATGACATAAGTTGAAGCTTTATCTTATGCAACTTCACAACGACATCCGTCATTGGAATTCTTTCTTTTGGCAAGGTGCTTGAGCATTTCAATCCCAATTCAATAACAGACCTAAGACATTGGTGCACTTCTCCCAGGTCATGAAACTGTTCATCATTCCCATTAAGGCCATTGAGTAACTTTTTATCCACTATCTCCAAAATTTCCTCAGGATAAGAAATGCATATCCAGTTCCTCAAACAGGATTCTTCACCAAAAACTTCATTATCTGGTTTCTTTCCAGTAATTATTTCTAGCATTAGAATCCCAAAACTATATACATCACCCATTCTTGATACTGCACCACTTGAAGCATACTCTGTTACAGTCATGCACAAACTGTCAGCGGACATACAAACGCTAAAACTATATATAAATCTGAATTTAAATATAATTACCTGGAGCTATGTATCCTATGGTGCCAGGCATGCTTGCAGTTGCCATGGATACATTGCCATCAAGAAGCAGTTTAGAGATGCCAAAGTCGCTTACATGTGCTACCAATTCATCGTCCAACAAAATGTTAGTTGGCTTCAAATCACAATGCAGCACAATTTGATGATGGTGATGGTGGAGGTACTCAAGTGCTACAGCTACATCAACCAAGATGCTAAGTCTTTGTATAAGATTTATGAAATATTCATCGGAATGCAACCATTTTTCAAGGTTTCCATTTGGCATATATTCGAGAACAATAGCTTTAAAATCTAAGTTGGAGCAAACGCTGATGGTTTTTAACAAATTTTTATGTCTGACCGTTCTCAAAACTTGGCATTCATTCTCAAAGCTCTTGGAAGCCTCTCTGTGATTTAAATCTAACACTTTTACTGCTATAGTCAGTCCACTTTCAAGGGTTCCTTTAAACACAGAACCAAATCCTCCTTTTCCCAGTAAATTTTCCTCACTGAAGTTTGCAGTTGCACGAATAAGTTCGTAGTATGAAACAGATACATGGTTATACAATGGCATCTTGTTCGTTTGAATCAAATTCTTTTGTTTCCTTTTCGAGCAAAATGCATATGTAAGACATGTACAGAGAAAAATTACCATGGTTAAGGCAACCATTGATGGTAGAACATATTCAAGTACTATTAGTTTCATTGCTGATTTAATCTTTACAGGAAAAGATTCACAGTTCTTAAGGTTAAACTGAAAAGCGCCGCAAAGCCCTTTGTTTCCAGTCAAAATTGTTGTGCTAGAATTTATGAAATTTCTGCCCTTTGGTACTTGTCCAGTCAAATTATTATGAGAAAGGTCAAGGATTTTAAGGTGAGAGAGATTTGACAGTGAAGTTGGTATCTTTCCTGATAAAATATTGTGAGATAAATTCATCATGGTTATGCTAATAAGCCCGCTGAATGAATCAGGGATGGGACCTTCAAACCTATTTTTTGATATATCCAAATAGTTGAGCATTTGAAACTTTCCTAAACTTAAGATGTTCCCTGACAACTGATTTTCTGATAGATCCATTGTTGTCAAGGATGGCAGTATGTCTACTTGCAGTGGAAGGGGACCCCTAAACATATTTTTTGATAAGTTAAGCTCGATAAGGCTCTTGGAAGTCCATAGTCTTTGAGGGATGTGGGAAGATAACTTGTTATTATCAAGATACAAATACTGTAAATAACTGATATTACCAAAATAACCGGGTATAGACCCAGTGAGAAGATTACTACTGAGGTACAATCTGGTCAAACCACTCATATTCCCAAAATTACTTGGGATCGAACCACTCAAAGAATTTGAGGCAAAACTCATATAACCAAGTGACTGCAGTTTAGAGAGGGATGATGGAAGTACACCAACCAAACGGTTCCTGGAGAAGTCCAATATACTAAGGTTACTCAAGTTAGACAATGTAGCAGGAATTATCCCACTGATACTGTTATTGTAAGCATTAAAGGTATCCAGACTGGTTGACAAATTACCAATATCAAACGGGAATTCACCTTCCAAGTTGTTATTGTCAAATTGAAGACCAAATAAATCTTTACAGTTGTAAAGAGACGACAAGAAATCTAGGTTTCCAGTTAGTTGGCAGACACCTATGTCAAGCCACACAAGTCGAGGCAACCGTTTCCCAATGTCCGAAGGGACAGGCCCAGTAAGTAAGTTTCCACCTAAACTTAACAAGGTCAACTGGGAGTTATTTAGCAATGCAGATGGTATTGACCCGGTAAGGCTATTATTATTCAACAAGAGTATGTGCACGTTTGCTAGATTACCGATCTCATCCGGAATTACTCCAGTCAGATTATTATTAACTACTTCAAGAAGCGTGAGTTGAGTGAGGTTGCCTACTGAAGTAGGAATATTACCGGTCAGCCTGTTTGCGTCTAAAAATAAACGCAATAGATTATGCAACGTGCCGATGTCAACAGGTATAGTTCCACTAAATTGATTGTAAGCAATAGAAAAAAATTCAAGGCTTTGAAACTGAGCAAGGTTTGGGATGACACCGCTAAACTGATTATATTGTAATGAAATGCGTTCCAGTTTTGACTGTGAAGAAAAGCTATTGTTTGATGGAAGCGACCCCACGAGATTATTCTCATCTAAACTCAAGTATGTGAGGGTAGAAATATTGAATATGTTAAAAGGAATTGGACCTGAAAGAAAATTATGTCCAAGATCCAAAGTAACAAGACGAGGAAGATTCCCTATGGCTTGCGGAATATGACCTGTTAAGGAGTTATTGAAGAGGATCAGATCAGAGAGGAAGCTCAGATTTGCAATACTTGGAGAAATCATGCCATCAAGAGATGAACTCGATAGGTCAATGGCTTTCACACGATCATGGAGACGACTGCATTGAATGCCATACCAATTACAGAAGGAGGTCTTAGTGGTCCAGTTAGTATATATGAAGTTGTTTGGACCAATCACATGAGTTTTGAAAGATAACAGCGACTCAAGGTCCGTTGTTGAGTCGTGTTGCTTGGAATGGACACAGTGAATGCAAGCAGAGATGCATAATGCTTGTATGGTCCATACCATAAATTGCAGCAAAGCCATGGATGTTGGTTAGAAACGAGAACAGAGATTATGTGAATGCGAAAATAAAGAAGATAATCTACATATATGTAGAAACAGTAGACAACGAAAGAACATTAAATAAAGGGGCCGGCTTCATGTTTTAAGTTGAAAACGGAACTCCTAATATCTGATTTATATATAGCACTAAAAAATACTTTAGTTTGAAAAATGCATGTACATGCCTCCCGCCCCAACCCTCCCCCCCAAACTCCATACACACACACATGTGTGTATACAGTTCATATATATATATATATATATATATATATATATATATATATATATATATATATGTGTGTGTGTGTGTATGTGTGTACACACATATATATATATACATGGACGGAGCTTTGGGGGGGGGGGGGGGGCAAGTGGGGGCAGTGGCCCACCCCTTGATTTTAAAATTATTGTATTACAAAAAAAAAAATACCCCCTTAATACAAAAGTTACTATTTTTAAGGCATTTTTATTAATACTTATGCAATATTTTTGTCTAAACTTGATAATATGAGACATTATAGGTTGAAATTATGATAAATTCAAGATAAACAAATATATATAAAAAATTGGCCCCCCCTTCGAATCTGCCCCCCGCTGAGCAGATTCTAGGCTTCGTCCCTGTATATATATAACGGCTATTGGAACATAAAATTAAACATAAGATTAAGGACACAAATTGTGAACATAAAATTAAACATAAGACTTTCTATATATATAGAAAAAGTCAAAATGAATACAAAATATGGACACAAAATTAAACACATAAAATCTGAACCGTTAGATCTTCTCATGAATTACACCTCACACATAAAGACAAATTAATCTTGTGGTCCAGATTTTGTGTATATATATTAAACAAAAGGCTTTCTCTCTCTTTATATATATACACACACGCGCGCGCACACACACACACATATATATACATATATATAGACATTCCTATTTTGCAGCACCCCTTTAGCATCTCTACTCTATCGTGAGTTACATTAATCCAAATCCAACAAGATTTTGTAGATATTCAATCCACATGTATATTATCATCTATCCAAAATTTGAGCTCATTCTGACATTCATAACGTTTCCAAAATCTTAACTCAATTACCGCTCAGACATTTATTCGAACAGTTAAATTTAATCAAATATATTATTATATGAATGTCAAAACGAGCTCAAATTTTGAATAGATGATGATATACATGTGGATTGAATATCTACAAAATCTTTTGGGTTTGAATTAATGTAACTCCCAGTAGGATAGTGGTGCTAAAGGGATACTGCAAGATAGAGGTGCACCGGAACGCTCCTTATATATATATATATATATATATATATATATATATATATATATATATATATAATGAAAATTAAAATCCATTTTTAATTTTCAACTTTTATACGTGGAAAACTCTTCTCAGAAATGCATTTTAAGTTAAGCCTTCATCGTTTTTCATATTTTTCGAAATAAAACTAAAGTTAATCACATGTTTCTACGAAAATAGGAATAAACGTTAATCGTAATGATAATCTTGAAAAAGGCAAATATTTGCCCTTTTTTCATATGCGCTGAAGCTGAAAGGTAGGTAGAACAAACTCCTGTGTATTTTAAAACAAAATATGATATTTATTCATTTTTACTTTGAAACTACTTTAATTATGCTACTTCGTCTTCCCTTGTTGTTTCCCTCCATCGTCGTTTACCATATTCGACCATCCAGCTTGCCTGGCCTTGAAACCATCCCTGAATAAACTATTCAAAAATTTAGTTTATCATGGTAAATATTCTCTTCAATTAATCGAGTAAGTTTGTTCTAAATTCGCTATGATATTAGCGTGTTATGTTATGCCTCAAACATCATGTCATGCATAATTACGCATACATGTATAGATGTGAATGGATTAAAAGTGTATCTATAGGAAACTACGTAAGTCGTTATATAAACTAAGAGTTGGTTTATGATTCCACAAAAAGTAGTTAGACAAACTTTATGTAATTTTCTTTGGTGCAACAATCCGAATTTTTAACTCTTAGAGTCGACACTAATACATCCACAGTATTCATGTGCTGAACATCTAAGTGTCAAAAAATTAGACCATTAAGGATGAAAGAAAAAGAAGATAGAACAGAATCATACAATCGAACAAACAATGTATATAATACACGATATAATTTTACAAAAGAAACTGAATTCTTTAAATTTACATATCAACATCAGAGTAACTAACGTATCTCCAGCTCAGACGGTTATAATAGAATGCCCTTACAAATGTTGATGAATACAATCAAACATCCAAATAGAGTGGGAGACAGAAGCAAACAAATACGAAAGTAGGCCTTCGAACATCCAACACTCCTCTATAGCTTCAATTATCCTACTACATCTATAAAGTATGCTCGATCTGATCCGAGCATTAGTAAAACAACACTCAGGTTAGACTAATAAATTAGTATAAGAAACGCAAGTCACAAGAAATCATTTTTTCAGCTTATAAAACCTTTGAAATCAAAAGTGTCTTGTAAGATCACAATACACATAAATACAAATGATTTTTTACCTTGAGATAATCAAAACACTTATTATAAATCTAGTAATATTATAATAATGTCAAGAATGCACAAATAAATATTAATCATAGCCGAAATTGTTACCATTATTAAATTATAGTGTAATAGGTAATGCAACTAAAACCGTAAAGACACGTATTAGAAATAGGATTTTTAGCAATAACAGTTGTTAGGGTATAGGCCACTATGGTACACCACTAGAAAAATATACCGAGAGGCTCGCATGGACTCTCTACCAACATAGAGTCGGCTGCACCTTTAACATGACATGCCACTTTACATCATCCCTCGAGCATCGAGCTCAAAACAATATGCATCAGTCCCACCTCTCTTTTCACGCACATACATACCAATAAATATAATATATGTCGATTCTAGCTAGACCGAGAAATGACTGCACGTAACGAGTGCGACCCACATAGTTTTGCTTCATATCTCATGTTTTAGTCATTATCGGATTACTGAGGCTTGTGAGGTTACAGTTACATTTTTCCTCTTTTAGCAAATATCAATTGGAATGCTAATACTGCTTTTAAAGCATCATGCAACATCAACATTCATCCGTACAAGTCTGCTCAGGATATGAATGAACGAAAGCATTACTTCTACTTCATCCACGGGATTAGTAGCGAGCAACTCTTGCACCCCCAAGAGTTATGATTCCATCATCTTTAAGATGTCTTTCATGCTCGAGCACTTCAGTTGGCTTTAAGTGCTTTTTCAGGTAATATATCAGATCTCGGTCTCCTTGTCACTTGTCATAAATATTTCCAAAGTAAACTGATCAATATTGTAACAACCTGCATTTTATGTATCGGGGGATCGTAAAATATTTTTATTTAATTCTCCGAGGGTTGGTACATTCTCATATTTTAGTATGCTGGTTATGGAGATGTAAGACATATCTATAATTTTTACCAATGCTATTTGTGACCATTTTTCCTCTGTCAGTCTTGTATAGGGAATAACTTTTGACTGGGATCGAATCAGGTGCTGAGGTTTGTCTCAATGAAAAGGAAATGGTGTTGTCAATTCCGTAGAGTAGTCACATTAAAGATTTGGTTCAGGGTTTTGGGAGAAATCGTTGTTTTTGTGTTTCACAATTTCTTATCAGGTTTTATAAGACATTAATGGACTGATTTGGAGAGGCTCATTAGTGGGCAAGGTGGGAGGCTATAAATAGGGGGGTGGGGGCATGAAGAATATGTTACTTTCTTCATTCTCTCATTTGGTTGAGCTCGTGATCCTCCTTGCTCAATCAAATACACTTCACTATTAAAATCTAGATCTAAGGAAGAGAATCGAAGACCTACATCGTTTGAAACTAGACCTACATCAATCGAAGAGAGATTTCATCAAATCGAAGAGTTTGAAGAGTGTTCTTTCCTGCTCGAGTTGAGTAATCGGTGATTTTGTGTTGTTTTGGAGAATTGGTGAGTGATGTGCATCTCTCAAGCAGATTCAATCAAGTATATGAGTTGTTTGATCATAATTTCAAGTCGTTTTCGGCTTGATGTATCTCATGGTAAATATATTTTCATATGAAACACCATAGGATCTGATTTAGTAACTTAAAACCGGTAATTCTTATGTTAATTGATATGTTTATGAAGTTAGATCCATTATTTTTCATTTATCATTATTTTGGTGAGTTGTATATGGTTATTGGTGAACTGTCATTTTAGTATTATTGATGGATTCATAAAGAGTTTATGGTTAAATTGGATGAGTTGATTTCGTCAATATTGTCATTTGGCGAAGATTTGACTGAGCTTTGAGCTGTTTTGGTCAGATCTGGGAGTCAGATCGTTTTTCACAAGATCGGGTCGTTTTTGGGAGTTGGTTCATTTTTCTTGCTTCCCAAGAAATGGAGTTGGACCATGGACACTTAGGTCGTGGGTCGTGATGTTGACGTGGCAGCATTGGGTCGTAGTGAAGCTTCAGGGAGTGGGGAGTTTTAGGTCGTTATGGGGCTTAGGTCGTGAACGACCGAAGGATTGATAGTTGGAAGCAAGTCAGGTCGTTGAAGGCTTTGTAAGGCAACCTGGAGATGGATCGTTAGGAATGGCTTGCGAAATGAATCAGGCCGTTCGTTTGTGATACGGCCTGGAAAGTAAGTCATGGGCATTAGGCCGGGGTGGACGACCTAATGGGGTGGTGCGACCTCGGGAGGATGTTAGGTCGCGAAACCTAAGGGGTGTTGTAGAGGGTCGGGTCGTTAGTCTTTAGGTCGGGTTGCGACCTGAAGAGGAACAATCTGAGTATGTTGAACCTTATATTGATGTTGTTTGGTTCAGTGATGTTATGTTGGACCTTATATTAATGTTGTTTGGTTCAGTAATGTTATGACTTCGACGTATATCCAGGTGGGAATGTTCGAAGTAATGTGATGTATTCGTTGATCGTCGTAATGCAACGAATGCGAAGACAATTCAAGGGTGTTAAGTTGTGGATAATGGTTGCTCAAGGGGGACTTGAGTTTGTGAATGGTCATCGGGATTGATAGCTAGAGATGCGAAGTCCGAGAGATTATCATTGTCGTAAGTTCTATCGAACTCAAAGCAGGGGTACTTTGGGCAGTCGTGAAGGGCCCCGTGGCAGTCGCGAAGGGCCCCGTACCTTGGGCAGTCGTGAAGGGCCTAGTTGTCAAGATTGAAAAGACAAATATACGAGTCGTGAAGGCGTATGGAGTTTTAGCTAGAACTGGGGTTTACCATTAGCTCTTGACATATGGTAGGTGGTCATCATACGATTAACGATGGTTTCGAAATAAGAAAGGCAGTGATAGCTAGGTCATGAGTGTTTGATTGTTTTGCTTGCACCATCTCATATAAGTTGTATGACATCAATGGAGATGTTTCTTGGGTACTTGTCTAATATTGGTTTAAGCCTTCAGGGTTTGCTTGCGCTTGGGGGATGTTGAATTCATTTAGGATGGTTTACGTGAGATATAACTAGTTGTTATCATTGCTATTGAATGGTAGTTGTTTAGTCATTATTTGGTTACTACTGGTTGCCATGGTTGAACTGTTGTCTCTTGATTGCTGGATTGCAAAGGCTATCACTGTCAGATGTGGAGAAGACAGATTAGAGTTCTTCCCTGGTGTGTAGTAGATTGGTTTGTTGAATCTATCTATTCTCATATACTTTGTTGATGATGTTAGATAATTGTGTTATCGCTCACTAAGACTGTTATCTGAATCAATGTTTTATGTTTCCCTCTTATTACACTGGGTTCTTCATCCAGTTTGGATGGGCAAACTGAGTACCAGGTAACAGGTGATAGGCCTTGGTGAGACGTTGTTGTGCGATAACAAACAGAAGGCTGGCATATTACTTTGCTATTACCTAGTATTTTGTTTTCCGATGTTTGTTGTGTGTTGTAGTGAGGCCAGTTGTACAGATACTTGTGTTGTGATCCAAGTTGTATAGAT
This sequence comes from Allium sativum, assembly GCA_030737875.1. Lineage (NCBI taxonomy): Eukaryota > Viridiplantae > Streptophyta > Magnoliopsida > Asparagales > Amaryllidaceae > Allium > Allium sativum. The sequence goes on along the minus strand of CM060913.1, from coordinate 586,986,525 downwards.
ATTCTTTCTGGATGTTATGAAAGTTTCAAGTTTTTGCTGATATGTGCTTCACTATAAATGCATGTTGTATATGTTCTATTATATTTTATCCTTGACTGTGAGTTATACGACAGGTTTTGTATTATGTTTACCTACTCTGATGATCGTCCATAGCAGTCTGGCACATCTTTCAACGCGTTATTCCTCTTATTAGTATAGGGGTGATGGGCGGTCGTCACAAATTTTTGATAGTCGGTTATTTAACTATCAAATAACAACAATCAATTATAAATTTAGATTTCAAAGGAAACTACTAGGTCTCGCTTAATTAATCTCTTATTAATTAAATCTCACTAGTTATTCTATCTTAAAATAATTTATATACTCAACTCTTCAGAATACGTGTATATTAGTAAAATACTTAATAAAATTCTCTTTTAAAATCATATTAAACGCTTCAAAACAGATGTCATTCAAAACATCGATTACGATAATCCCAAACCTCTGATGCTAAGTAGGGAAAATATATTTCCTTACAAACACGGTTTAAAGAAGGAGAATTTATTTGTTAAAAACTTGGTTCTCTTGGGTTCATAAATTTATATATCGAATAATATTTTAAATTCCAAAACATCTACCTTCGATTTCAAACTAATAATATCCATCCGATGATAATGAACCGATTCAATTTGGGTACTACTACCTCCTGGACCATGACTTAATAACATTTTAACTTTAAGATAGAAAAAGTTTGCTATCTCAAGTTTGATATCCAATATTTAATCTCACATGTTTCGTATACAATTCAATTTTGAACAAGGTTTTATAGACCATTTCTTGGATTTAAAATCACTTTTTGATTATAAACCATATTTACTTAATTCTTTTGTTATATAAACCCTTATTAAAACCAAACTCGTTAGCTTTAAATTCCCGTATATAAACCAGTATTATAATTTGTAGCCTGCTCCAAAGTTAATTAAATTAACTTAAAAAATATTAGTTAATTCTAAATTAACTCTAAAAAACTAATTGTCTTTCAATACAAAATTTAAAAACTAATTGTTTTTATTTTGAATTTGTAGTGGTGGCAAAATAGCTCGAACTGGCACTTTGTATGTATGAAATGTATGTCAATAAGTGTTCATGTATTTATGTAGATTTCATGATCAAAGGCCATACAAGCAAGTTTAAACCTGCATAGCTTACACCACACAACTATGTTATCAAGATCCCAATTAATATGAGTTTCGGTATTATAATAACCTCGTTTGAGCAGGAAACGAAATAAATATTATAGAAAGAAATACCACTAAGGAACATGGAATTTAATTTGGTGAATATTAGACTAAGGTTCTTAAAATCAAGCTTAATGTACGAAAACTCAATCCCAAAAAAAATTGTGAATCAGGTCCTTAGAATTTATATACCGATATGCAATTATTTAGTGAATAATTGCAATATTTATGGAATTATATCCAAAAATTGCACAAATGTTTGCAACGATCCAATGAATAACTGCAGACATTTTCACAATTTTTTTGTGAATAACGGCAGAAATTTCCATAAAATTTTAGTTAAATAATTGTTGAAATGTCTGCAATTTTCATATACAATTGCTTTAATTCATGCAATTATTCGGTAAGTTAATTCTAAATACCTAGTTTATAAACCATTTGATAATAGACTTTAATCAAATTGCCCCTTCATTTCCCACTGCCCTAATATGAGTCATTGAAACAAACTAATTACAAAAACAGATGCAAACTTTTATCATAGTAAGCTGATATGATTTTAAATTACATTTATGTAGTTACTTTTTCCAGTAAATAACAAATAAGCAACAAAATCATAGTCATTTTAATCATGATAAGTACCCCGCTCGATGCATTGTTCGCATTCGCAACCCAAGATTAGTGATACCATGGTGGTAGAACCATATAGTGCAATACTCTGCTCAAGTTATTACCGCAAAGTACTCCAAAGTCTATGTGCTGATTTAATTGATAAACGTTGTTATGTTCATTTTAGTTAGCAGCTAGAAAAAGACCTACTTTTTATATTGGATACTTCATATATAAATTTAGGTAACATATAAAACTGGTTACATTCCACAAGGCGAAATTGGAATCTTTTACATTTCGCATCATATTGAAGTGTTTTAACCACTTGGAGAATGATACATATAAAAAATTACTTATGTAGCGGATATCATAATTCATATTTTGCAACCTGATATGAGGTTGCAGCATTACATCAAACAGCTTCGCTGCACGTAAGTATTGCGGACGGGTTAAAATTAACATATCTTTGAATAATACCCAATTGTTTTGCATTTGAATGACATTGACAAGCATTTTATATTCGCTTGACTTGCAAAAGACGGAAATTGATTGAATCATGGATTGAACGCTTACCATAAATCCGCCACATGGTGATGGTGCTCGTCTCTTTCCAATAATTCTGAATATCAAATGCTATATTTACTTCTGACTGAAGACCGAAGCAAGCTGAACCAATTGAGATGTTTATTAAAGAAATAAGTTGAACGACTTGAGATATTTATTTAAATTCTTTGAATTATTCTCGTCAAAACGATACTGATATACTGCAACATGCCATCCAGAACAAATCAGAAGTTGAAACAGTCAATTTGGGTGCTCAATATGAATAGTGTCCGGACGGGTCATCCTCGTTTCTTTCTTGCTGTTACCGTTTCAATATTAATTAATTACGATCTAAGCACTTAGATACACAGGACGTCATAAACTAGTATTACCGTACAACGGTAGGAAAACCCGATTGTTAAATTATATAGTACTAGTATTACCGTACAACGATGGAGACCATCGGTGTTCAATATAAAATAAAAATCATTTGTTAAAACATATTTCAAATTAGATTTTATTTTAAAAATTATAGAGTAATTTAAGAGGAAATGAAAGTAAAAAAAAAAAGTATAAATTTAATTAAACTGAATTTTACATGTAAACCAACTTTAGATAAGAATATATTATTAATGTATTGATTCGAATTAGTCGCAAAAACATACAAGCATTTTTATTATATATCAAGTAGGATCAATGTAATCTTAATGTTTAGTTATTTTGCAACTATAAAGGATTAATGGAATGAAGAAATAAAAAGAGAAACGAAACAAATATAAGCTCAGAACATATCATTATGTCAGTGAATATTTAATTGAAATAAAAAAATATAAAAGTAAGATGTAATAAATAAATCCCAAACTAATTTATTTAAATAAATCACTTAAAAGTAACACTGAAATTTGAAACACTGAAACTGCTGAAATAAAGATACTGAAGATAAAACTAAATGTTGAACTCTGTCTTTATTTTGTAGCCAATTCTTTATTTTGTTCTCTAAGAAGGTCATCCTTAGCCCAAGCCTTAGAAGATGAGTATATACACAGAAGAATCTATTTAGGAAAATCATCAACTGTATTTTGATATATTAGAGAGAGAAAGGCGAAAGTGTAAGAAACAAACTGCTTCATTGTCCAGTTTTACAGCATGCAATTCTCTATCCATCTCTACCAGTTTCATCTCTAATTGTTGTATATGTTGTTGACTTTGTTTGAGCTGATCCTGCATAATTATGATCGTTTTATAGGCACATGTGAAAAATTCGTTGACAATGAGAAAACAGGATATAAGCATGAAAACAACAACTGAATTTCAACATATTTTCTATGGTCCAGACATGTCAAACTGTAAACATCCCGCATGCTTCTCAAGATTGGGGTTGGAATCAACTAGCCGAGCTAGTTTACGAATTTGATATGAAATTGTAACTGTACAATCTGAAGTCAAATCACTTAAGTTCTCAAACAAACAAAGTAGCAATAGCACACGGTAGAATTGACTAAATGTTTTCATAGTGTTCTCAAAAAGCAAATTGAAATACATCCATATCCATGAAATAGAGACAATTTCAAAATCATGACGGTAGAGAATCTGACATATAAAACAACATATCATGTTTTGTACCTCCAAATTAAACTGGGAATGAGGCGTATTTGCTTAAAAAATGTCAAAAATAGTGAAAGTGTTTACACAAAACCTCACATATCCTTGGCAAACAAAAGCTTACAAATCTATCGGATTATATATATTTGGCTAACAGAAAAATACAAGAGACATACAAACAGGACGTTGTGGGTTGATCACTGATACCTATATAAACATATCTGTAGTTCAATGCATGTTCATTTTTTGAAGGAAAAAAAAACAGATTTGGATGTTATAACTCATAAAGCAGCAAGCTCAGCAAAATTACAAAAATCCTTGTAACTCAGTGTTACACCGAAGTTAATTCGCAATACTGAATAAAATGGAGTAACAGTTAACCAGAATGAGCTGTAAAAAGACTCTCACACCAAAATAGTATACAATAAAACTGTTTTCAGTGCAATAACTTTTTTCCCTTTGATGTGAGCAAATAGTAAAGGTAAAACCACAATGGTGATGGAGACAACATACACGCATTAAGATTTAGAAGAAGGCACCGCTGCGGGTGTACGTTTGATAGAAGCAGATTTGATGAGATGACTATAGCTTCCTTTCTTTTTGAAAAGCTGTGAGAAATGATGCTTGGAGTAGAGAATGCCATCAAGTGCTGTGTAATTTGATGGGGGGAATGCGCAACCTCCATGTGAACATTTAAAATACTACTTATAATATGATTTTTCTACAACCGTCACCTTTCAAGTGTGTAATGACCCGCATTCTACGCATCGGAGGATCGTAGAATATTTATTTCTTTCTCATATGAAGTCGTATGGTCATGTAACTTTGGAAAACATCTATTAGAGTCATTTCCCATGCTTATGATTTTTGTCGATTTTTAAATGACCATTTTGCCCCTAGTTGATCTTGTTTTGGCCATAACTTTTGATTAGAAAGGAATTTTGACTTGAAACCACTTCCATTGGATTCGTTTGATGGTTTACCTTTCCGTAGAGTGGTCATAATAGCCAAACGGACATACCATTTGGGAGATATGGCTGAAATAAGGTTTGGAAGGTGAAAAACTGCTTAACCGGGCCAAATAGGGTGATTAGTGAGTAGGCCCATAACCCATTTCGGGATTAGGGTTATGGGGAGGCTGAAATGAGATAGAGAATCATTCCATTTCAGTTTTCTAGCCTCCACTTATCACCAAAGAACCCTAAAAATGACCTCCAACCTCTAAATCACCTCCAAATCATCTTTTGGTCAAGGATTAAGCTTAACAACCTCTAATCAAGGAAGATCTACACCAAAGCAACATTGGAGCTGCTGTTTAGCATTGGGATTCACATCAAATCAGAGATTTATTTCAGATCTTAGTTTATTTGTGGCTAAGGTGAGTGATTTGCATAGTTTTGCACTAATTATGGTTAATTAGGGGTAATTAGTGTTAATTAGCGAATTTAAGCATGATAAAATTCTGGAAAAATGTTCATAAATTCCTAAATGATGTTTTAGACCTCTGATATGAATTTGGGTTAATTTGGTTAAGTTTTGCTAATCCTATCATTAGTTTCACCTAAACATGCTTAAGGGGAAAATATGGGATTTTGGGTATGTTTGATCCATTTTAACCTATCATGTTGATGTTTTGATGTTTGTGGTTGATTATGCATCTTGCTATGACTGTATGATATGCTTTGTGATTGATTTCAATAGTTAGAATGGTCGAAAACGTCGTCGAATGGCGTAAACACTTGCTGGAACAGTTTCAGGAAACAGTGCAGGTTTCGGATCGGATCGGATATGGGGCTCGGATCGGATATGTTGAACTGGGCAAGGGATTCGATCGGATCGGAACCCGACACTTGAGAAAATTGGCAAAAAGGAAGGCCACGCTAACTGAACTGGGATCGGATCGGATTAAGGAGGACGGATCGGAGCGGAAGCACGAAGATGGATCGGATTAGAGCACGAGAAGGATGAGGAGGCGGATCGGAGCGGAAGCACGAACTGGAGGGGGATGGCACCCGACCCGACCCGAGGAGAAACATCCGACCCGAACCGTACCAGAAGAAGATCCGACCCGAACCGATGGAGGACACCCGACCCGAACCGATGGCTTGAAGAGGAACCCGACCCGACCCAGTATTGACCAATAACCCGAGATGCAAAGGTAGTCCAATATGGGAAGTTAGAGCTCAGGATCCAGTTGGGAACCGATGAGTTCACTTCATGGTTGGACTTTGCTGCAGGACGTGTGCTAAGGAGTTGTCGACGTTCATAACTTCGATTCACCACTGAAAATGAATGATGGGCTACTTATCAGTGCAGTAGAGTCATTATGACTCGAGGGGCAAGGTGATGGTAGCAAGACTACGTTATCAGTGCAGTAGAGTCATTACGACTCGAGGGGCAAGGTGATGCGTAGTAAGACTATGAGCCAGCGCAGATGGGGTGAATAACTCCATGGGGCAAGTGGACATAGTAAGGATTGGTAAGGCTATGAGCCAGCGCAGATGGGGTGAATAACTCCATGGGGCAAGTGGACATAACGAAGGATTAGTGGCTACGTTATCAGTGCAGTGAAGCCATTTATGACTTCATGGGGCAAAGTGATCATAGCAAGGGTGGGTGATCGAAGTGGTGGATATCATATACTTTACGCACTGAGTGAGAGATGTGAGGATGGATGCTATGCTTGATTGTTTGCCATCACTATGACATGCACACCTCCCCCACCTCCGTATCTTTACATTGTTTGATATGGCACCGTAGAGTGTTGTACAGTATGTAGTGCTAACTCTTTGGTTGTAGGTCCAGGTTCAGGTATGTTTTAGTCTACCTGTTATTGTTCACTTTAGATGCTTATCGCTCATACCAGGCTTTATGTCTGACCCAGAGTTTTATGTCTCCTCTTATTACTCCGGGTGCTCACACGAGCAGACTAGAGACAGGTTAGCTGGTGATGCGCGAGTAGCTGATTCGGAGGCGGGCAGAAGGCTTCCACGTATTATATATATTCTCCATGTGTCGTTGGTGGTCACTACTTGGGCATTAGTAGTGTACCTCCTTTATCTTTCTTTTGCTTTGAGACAGTTTAAAAAGTTGTAATAAGCTGTATTTTGGATTTCCGCTGCTATGATGTTTAGTTCTGGTTTTCAGCTTATGCACTGTCTCACCTGTTTTATGTCAAGTATGTTATTATTATATTTTATTCTATGCGCTGTGAGACATTCTACAGGTTCTTTGTATGTTCATGTCCTTCTTCCTTTCTGACGACCCGTTCCGTGCTAACTGGACATGTGTACAACGCACTTTTGGAGTAAATGTCGGTTGGTGCGGGGCGGGCCGTCACACTTGGTATCAGAGCTCTAGGTTGCGTAGTTAACCTAGGGAAAGACACTAGGGAGAGATAGTACGTATATGAGAGCGCGTATTTGTGATTACTTTGGTTTTCAAAAGCTATATATATACTATTGGTAGTATAAGAATGAAGTCGCACTGCACTAGCACCACTATGGGGTCGTTAATCGTTTCCATTTTTCAGATTGACGATGAGCCAAGACACGAGGGGTGCTGGTAGAGGGACCAACCAGGGGAATGCCGCTGACATGAGGACGATGTTTACTAACCTCATGAGAGATACGCTTAGAGAAGTGCAAGGGGCAGTTCCCAATCCCGGAGTTGGTGTTGGCCCAGTAGTGCAGGCGCCTAGGGTCGATTTTTCCAAGTTTTGCAAAGATTACACTAATCTTGGTGGAAAGCCGTTCCACGGAACAGAGTCGGCCACGGATGTTCAGGACTGGATGGATAGCTGTGACCGTATCTTCGATGACTTGGGTCTTGAGGATGCGATGAAGAGAAGGCTAGCGTCTCGTCAGCTGCAAGGGCGAGCGATGAATTGGTGGAATGCCATTAGAACAACTACTCCAGAGGACCAGGTTACTTGGGTTCAGTTCAAGGCTCGCTTTAGCGAGAAGTTTATTCCAGCTGCCCAGAAGTCAGTGTTGTTTAAGAGGTTCTTGGAACTCAAGCAGAACGGAAGGGCAGTTTCTGATTATGTTGCTGAGTTCGACACTTTGTCGAAGCATGGAATGTCTCTCATTGACACTCCTGAGAAGAAGAATGAGAAGTTCATTACTGGCTTGGATGGATACTTGGGGGAAAGGCTTATCAACCACATCGATGAGACTTTCGAATCGATCGTGGGGAAGGCTTTGAGATCAGAGAGTCTTTACCCTAAGTCAAAGACTGAGGCTGCATCTGCAGAAGGACCAAAGCTGCAAGCAGGCGGTGGAGGCAAGAATAACTCTCAGAATAAGAGGAAGCAGGACCAATCTAAAGGTGGCCAGAAAAAGAGCAAGAAGGATGTTGAGTGCTTCAGCTGTGGTAAGAAGGGCCATTATGCTAAAGATTGTCGGGCCAAGCCAGCGGATAAGAAGTGCTTCAACTGTGGTCAAGTGGGACATTTCAAGGATTAGTGTCCGCAACCTCTTAAGGAGAAGCAGATTGTGAAAGCATATGCTATTGATGTTGTTCCTTCTTCGTCGAATGCCCCAACTGCGGCGGAGAAAGGAAAGAATGTTGTTATTCAAGGTATGCTTTCTATTTATGATGTACCAGTTCGAGTTCTGTTTGATACTGGGGCTTCCCGTTCCTTCATATCTAGTGACCTGGTAGATAGGTTGGGACTGGAACCCGAGATAGTCGATAGACCATTGGTTGTGACGAACCCGATTGGTGGTTCGACTAGCCTTAGTATGATTTGCAGGAATTTGGTCTTATCGAGTCATGGATGTATGTTTGTTTGTGATTGCTTTGTTTTGGGCTTTACTGGGTATGGCATTATATTGGGAGTCGATTGGCTCCAAAGATACGGGGTGGTGGTAGACTGTGAGGGCTTTTTGGTGACAGTGAGGGCGGATGATGGGCGGAGGGTAGTGTTTGGTAGTCTACCTAGTGATGGGGTTATGGCTAGTTTTGTAAATTCCCTCGACATCCCGCAGGATGAGTTGTCAGATGTGCCCGTGGTTGGCCAGTATCCGGACGTCTTCGAGGAGGTGACCGGGCTTCCACCACACCGAGATTGAGTTCCGTATTGATTTAGTGAAAGATGCCAGACCTATAGTGATGCCACTTCGTCGTATGGCACCAAGGGAGCAGCGAGAGCTCGGGGTGCAAGTCAGCAATCTTTTGAAGAAGGGATTTATTAGAAGGAGTGTCTCCGAGTGGGAAGCACCAGTTGTGTTTGCCACTAAGGCAGATGGTTCCCTTCGTTTGTGTGTGGACTATCGCGAGTTGAATAAGGTAACGAGGAAGAATAAGTATCCTCTACCACGGATAGATGATTTGTTTGATCAACTGGAAGGAGCAAGAGTGTTCTCCCAGTTGGACCTCGCGACAGGATTTCATCAGCTACGAGTAGCGGATGAGAGTGTTCTGAAAACGGCATTTAGGACGCCGTCTGGATTTTATGAGTGGTTGGTCATGCCATTTGGGTTGACCAATGCACCAGCCTATTTTGTGGATCTTATGAATCGAGTATTCAGAGATCAGTTGAATAAGTTTGTTCTTGTGTTCGTGGATAATATCCTTGTTTACTCAAGGACAGAGGAGGAACACAAGGGACACTTGAGGATAGTGATGGAGGTGTTGAGGAAACACCAATTGAAAGCGAAATTCTCTAAGTGTCATTTTTGGAGAAGGGAAGTAAGATTCTTGGGTCATGTTGTTTCAGAGAGTGGTATTGCCGTGGACCCTGCGAAGGTGGCTACGGTACAGGATTGTCCTATGCCCAAGAATGTAACGGATGTAAGAAGTTTCTTGGGATTAGCTGGATATTATCGTAAGTTTATCCAGGACTTCTCCAAGATAGCAGCACCGTTGACTCAATTGACTAAGAAGAATCATTCCTTCGTCTGGGACGGAGTGTGTGAAGATGCCTTCAAGAGTCTAAAGGAGAAGTTGACGCGTGCGCCAGTGTTAGTCATTCCTAAAGGGAATGAAGAGATAACGGTATACACGGATGCTTGTGGTACCGGACTGAGTGTTGTATTGATGCAAGGAGGTAGGGTTGTAGCTTATGCTAGTCGACAGCTAAAGCCGCATGAGAGGAAGTATCCTACCCATGATTTGGAACTAGTAACGATTGTGTTCGCATTGAAGATGTGGAAACATTATCTCTTGGGAGAAAGATTTGAATTGTTCACCGATCATAAATCGTTAAAGTATCTCTTCTCCCAGAAAGATCTGAATCTCCGTCAGCAGAGATGGTTAGAGTTCTTGGCTTCGTATGACTTTGATATCGCATACACGCCTGGGAAAGGTAATGCGGTAGTCGATGCCTTGAGTAGGAGACATGCCAGCTTAGGGGCAATGTTTCTTGAATGGAAGAAACTGGAGTATATCGCGGGGTATGATTTCAGACCAAAGTGCGAATTGGATCCAGTCATGCTAGCTAGTTTGACGATCAGACCCACTTTGATAGAGCGGATTGGTTCTAGTTAGAGGGACGATCCTAACCTATTGGAAATCATCTCCAAGTTAGAGATGGGTATCGATGAGGGGATGAATGTGAATGGGCTTGATCGAGATGGATGGCTTCGAAAGAATGGAAGACTAGTTGTGCCCAACGTAAATGGTTTGAGAGATGAAGTGCTTAGAGAATGTCATCATTCAAAACTAACTGTACATCCCGGTGGTAATAAGATGTATCGAGACATGAAGCAAACCTACTACTGGGAAGGGATGAAAAGAGACGTTGGGAAGTTTATATCCAAATGCATGAATTGCCAACTAGTTAAAGCCGAGCAAAAGAAGCCTAGTGGGTTGTTGCAACCATTAGAAATTCCCGAATGGAAATGGGAGCAAGTCTCGATGGATTTCATCGATGGCTTACCAAGGACTAGATCGGGATATGATAGCATTTAGGTAATTGTGGATCGATTGACTATAAGTGCAAGATTTATACCAGTCAAATCGACCAGGACGGCGACCAAGTTGGCAGAATTGTATATGAAGTGGGTAGTGAGATTCCATGGAGTACCTAAAAGCATTGTAAGTGACCGAGACCCGTTATTCACTAGTGGGTTTTGGAAGAGCTTACAAGAGGCTCTAGGGTCAGGATTACATCTCAGTACTGCATATCATCCTCAGACCGACGGTCAGACGGAGAGGGTGAATCGTATATTGGAAGATCTCTTGAGAGCTTGTATATTGGATTTTGGTGGATCATGGAATGACCATTTGCATCTAGTAGAGTTTGCATATAATAATAGCTACCAATCCAGTATCGGTATGGCTCCATATGAAGCTTTGTATGGAAGACCATGCAACTCACCATCATGTTGGATAGAAACTGGCGAGAAGTTTGTGCTTGGACCAGATGTGGTGAGGGAAACTTCCGATAAGATTAAGATCATTCAACAACGAATGAAGGCTGCCCAAGATAGGCAGAAGAGTTATGCTGATAAGAGGAGAAGAGACTTGAAATTCTCCGTTGGTGACTTGGTGTTCATCAAGATCTCTCCGTTAAAGAGCGTGATTTGATTTGGCAGGAGAGGCAAGTTGGCACCAAGATTTGTTGGCCCATTCCCTGTTCTTGAACTAGTCGGGAATTTGGCATATAGAGTTGGCTTACCAGAGAAGATGGCGGGAGTTCACAATGTATTTCATGTTTCCCAACTAAGGAAGTTCGTTCACGACTCAGATACGACTTTCACCTGACCAGTTAGAGGACTTCGAAGTAGAACCCGAGGCGGTTGGGAACCGCAAGCCGATTCGTATTGTGGGGCACGATACGAAGCAACTTCGAAGGAAGGCGGTGAAGCTAGTCAAGGTTCAGTGGGGCAAGGACGAGAATGATTGTACTTGGGAGACAGAGGAGAGCATTAGGAAGGCATATCCAGAACTCTTTGTCTGGTAAGATTTACTTTGCAAATTAGTTTTCCGCATGCTAGGGTAGACTTGTTTTGCTTGTTTGCATGCTTGATTGTTGTTTTATGATTGATAGGCATGCGGGACCTTTGTGTGTGTTTTGATTAGGGAATTTCGGGGGCAAAATTTCTTAAGGGGGGGAGAGTGTAATGACCCACATTCTACGCATCGGAGGATCGTAGAATATTTATTTCTTTCTCATATGAAGTCGTATGGTCATGTAACTTTGGGAAACATCTATTAGAGTCATTTTCCATGCTTATGATTTTTGTCAACTTTTAAATGACCATTTTGCCCCTAGTTGATCTTGTTTTGGCCATAACTTTTGATTGAAAAGGAATTTTGACATGAAACCACTTCTATTGGATTCGTTTGATGGTTTACCTTTCCGTAGAGTGGTCATAATAGCCAAACGGACCTACCGTTTGGGAGATATGGCTGAAATAAAGTTTGAAAGGTGAAAAACTGCTTAACCGGGCCAAATAGGGTGATTAGTGAGTAGGCCCATAACCCATTTCGGGATTAGGGTTATGGGGAGGCTGAAATGAGATAAAGAATCATTCCATTTCAGTTTTCTAGCCTCCACTTATCACCAAGGAACCCTAAAAATGGCCTTCAACCTCTAAATCACCTCCAAATCATCTTTTGGTCAAGGATTAAGCTTAGCAACCTCTAATCAAGGAAGATCTACACCAAAGCAACATTGGAGATGCTGTTTAGCATCGGGATTCACATCAAATCAGAGATTTATTTCAGATCTTAGTTTATTTGTGGCTAAGGTGAGTGATTTGCATAGTTTTGCACTAATTATGGCTAATTAGGGGTAATTAGTGTTAATTAGCGAATTTAAGCATGATAAAATTCTGGAAAAATGTTCATAAATTCTTAAATGATGTTTTAGACATCTGATATGAATTTGGGTTAATTTGGTTAAGTTTTGCTAATCCTATCATTAGTTTCACCTAAACATGCTTAAGGGGAAAATATGGGATTTTGGGTATGTTTGATCCATTTTAACCTATCATGTTGATGTTTTGATGTTTGTGGTTGATTATGCATCTTGCTATGACTGTATGATATGCTTTGTGATTGATTTCAATAGTTAGAATGGTCGAAAACGTCGTCGAATGGCGTAAACACTTGCTGGAACAGTTTCAGGAAACAGTGCAGGTTTCGGATCGGATCGGATATGGGGCTCGGATCGGATATGTTGAACTGGGCAAGGGATTCGATCGGATCGGAACCTGACACTTGAGAAAATTGGCAAAAAGGAAGGTCACGCTAACTGAACTGGGATCGGATCGGATTAAGGAGGACGGATCGGAGCGGAAGCACGAAGATGGATCGGATTAGAGCACGAGAAGGATGAGGAGGCGGATCGGAGCGGAAGCACAAACTGGAGGGGGATGGCACCCGACCCGACCCGAGGAGAAACATCCGACCCGAACCGTACCAGAAGAAGACCCGACCCGAACCGATGGAGGACACCCGAACCGATGGAGGACACCCGACCCGAACCGATGGCTTGAAGAGGAACCCGACCCGACCCAGTATTGACCAATAACCCGAGATGCAAAGGTAGTCCAATATGGGAAGTTAGAGCTCAGGATCCAGTTGGGAACCGATGAGTTCACTTCATGGTTAGACTTTGTTGCAGGACGTGTGCTAAGGAGTTGTCGACGTTCATAACTTCGATTCACCACTGAAAATGAATGATGGGCTACTTATCAGTGCAGTAGAGTCATTATGACTCGAGGGGCAAGGTGATGGTAGCAAGACTACGTTATCAGTGCAGTAGAGTCATTACGACTCGAGGGGCAAGGTGATGCATAGTAAGACTATGAGCCAGCGCAGATGGGGTGAATAACTCCATGGGGCAAGTGGACATAGTAAGGATTGGTAAGGCTATGAGCCGGCGCAGATGGGGTGAATAACTCCATGGGGCAAGTGGACATAGCGAAGGATTAGTGGCTACGTTATCAGTGCAGTGAAGCCATTTATGACTTCATGGGGCAAAGTGATCGTAGCAAGGGTGGGTGATCGAAGTGGTGAATATCGTATACTTTACGCGCTGAGTGAGAGATGTGAGGATGGATGCTATGCTTGATTGTTTGCCATCGCTATGACATGCACACCTCCCCCACCTCCGTATCTTTACATTGTTTGATATGGCACCTTAAAGTGTTGTACAGTATGTAGTGCTAACTCTTTGGTTGCAGGTCCAGGTTCAGGTATGTTTTAGTCTACCTGTTATTGTTCACTTTAGATGCTTATCGCTCATACCAGGCTTTATGTCTGACCCAGAGTTTTATGTCTCCTCTTATTACTCTGGGTGCTCACACGAGCAGACTAGAGACAGGTTAGCTGGTGATGCGCGAGTAGCTGATTCGGAGGCAGGCAGGAGGCTTCCACGTATTATATATATATTCTCCCTGTGTCGTTGGTGGTCACTACTTGGGCATTAGTAGTGTACCTCCTTTATCTTGCTTTTGCTTTGAGACAGTTTGAAAAGTTGTAATAAGCTGTATTTTGGATTTCCGCTGCTATGATGTTTAGTTCTGGTTTTCAGCTTATGCACTGTCTCACCTGTTTTATGTCAAATATGTTATTATTATATTTTATTCTATGCGCTGTGAGACATTCTACAGGTTCTTTGTATGTTCATGTCCTTCTTCCTTTTTCCTTTCTGACGACCCGTTCCGTGCTAACTGGACATGTTTACAACACACTTTTGGAGTAAATGTCGGTTGGTGTGGGGCGGGCCGTCACAAAGTGAATATGTCGTTTTACCACAAGTAGCACATTTTTCTTGCATTCCAGAAAACATACCAGGAGCTTTGCTAGGAGACCTTGTCAATTCTGGGGTTAGCTTCTCAGCAGCAAACTTCACAGATGGTTGGAAGTTCTTGTTAAAATTGCCAAATTCCTTAAAGAGTTGATCAAAATGTGTCTTGTAGTATAAGATCCCTTCCATTGATGAATAGTTACTTAGCTTTAAGGTTCCTTGGCAATGAAAGTACTTGAAACAAGCCTTTATGATAAAAGATCCCATTCGCAGACAATTGATCCATAAAATATACCGTCTTTTCACACACCTGACATTTTTGCAAAGTCCCACTAAACGTCATTACGCTCTCGCTCTCTCTTCAACAAAATTAAAATGAACTAGAAATTAAACAGCACAAAAAAGCAGCTGAAAAATATGTAAACTGGAGACTCCATAAATAGCAAATTTACAACTGAAAAAAATATGTAAACCACTTTAGGAAACTATAACCTAACTTGCAACCAATTTCTTGCAAAACATCAACCAATGAACATAAGTACATGAGTTTTTCAAATGAAACTGAGTTTCTTAAATGGTTTCCCATAAGGAATTTGGAATATAAAAAAAAGACATTGGCAGCTCAAAATATTTTGCTGGATTTAAGATCTAAACATGCAAACATCTAGTACACATATCTATCATACAAACATCTAATAAACACAGTAAAATTGCATTTCAGTTATGCATGAACAACATAAAACGTTAATTCATGGTTAAAATTCAGTTTAGTTAAAATCTTTTACCTGTCTCACGACTTGTATGAAATAAGTTAATTCAGAAAGTACCTTGATTCATTAACGTGTCCCATATCCTACTTGGTTCAAATATTTTATTAGCTCTATGGGACATGTACTTTTAAAAAAAAAATCATTGATTGAGTACTGGTGGCTATATTAATTTAAATAATCTTGTAGATGTGGAAATTTGAATCTTCTAGATATAGGTTGCCCAAGGTAACATCCAATTTGTTTGCATAGAAGAAATATAATAGGAAGATCTAAATATATAAGTTTAATAGATTTTGATACTCACAGCAACATGCTCTGGTACATTTGAATGATCAGTTTGCAATAAGCTATTGCAGTCTCCCACTTGTTGAGCTCTATTTTGCATCTGTTTTACCAAAATACTCAATCAATTTTAACTTGATCTCTTAATATTTTTAATTAGATTATTTTATTAATGCTAATTTTAACTTGAGAATCACTATACAACAATAGTGACACCATCAATTGTTCTGTTTATGTAGAGTAGCCATTAGTGCACTCATATTGCCCACAATATGTTAGAGCTCGGCTAAAAGATTTCAAACTATTTTTTTAAAAAGAATTTGCATCTGTTGAAGGTTGCAAGATAATTGACATCATCAGCCAATAGTTACAAAAATGTTACACCTGATATTTACACACCAGCTAGAATTATAATGGACATGACTTACAGAATAGTTTTTTCAACTTAGACTTGGAAAACCTGTCCATATTATGCATAAGTTAAATTGAATGGGATTGTGCATAAATAAACATCACTGGATAGTGTTTCAGGACTAAGTTTAGGAAATCTTTCTATTATCATTTCATAGGAAATCTTCCTATTATCATTTCATACCAGACCATGTCCCGTTCTTTAAAGTCTCAAGCATCCGCTGATTTTCCGATGTCTTAATGCATTTTTTTTTAAAACCATGCATACTTCTAATGTCTAATTAATCATTGCATGACTGCTTTATAATCGGTTGTATCTTTGAATAATCACATTTCTAAGAAGTTGAATAATCATTGGAATAACAAAATCATGGGCACCTATGGACCATCTGAGGGATGCTTCAAAATCATGTGTGATGCAATAACATAAACTAACGAAACAAACTTTACCTCAACCAAACAGTAACATACACTCAACCTCACAAGTTTTTACCTAAAAGGAATCCAATGATTCTACATTAATAACATCAATTACAAACTTCACATCCAAATTACAAAAAATTGAATTACCTGATCCACCCAGGCAGGATGCGGTCAGCAACAAAAATAGGAATCTCCGTTACCATTTTTGATGAACTCGTAGATGATGACGCGATCTGGTCTGGGGGCTAAGAATCAGAGGAGTTTGACGAGGTTTAGGTGGCGGATCTTCGCTAGGGTTTCGAGTTCGGTGTGGAACTCGTGAGTGTTGTTGTGGTTGAGGGCGAATATGGGTTCGAGTTTACCCTAGCGAATTGGAATTAGATTTTAGGAAGGAGATAAAGCATGTATTGTAGAAGAAGAATGAGTCCGATATGAAATTTGACTCGAGAATTGCACGGGAGAGAAACCTGGTAGAAAAAATAAACAGGAGAGAAAATAGCACGGAGAAAGAAGGAAACACAGAACTTGTTTTTAGGCTTCAGAGAAATCCATTTTGGCCAGGTGACAGTAAGCAAACCTCCCTAACGATCGGTTTGATCAAAAAAAAGTCATTTGCTAATTTTATTCTCTTAATTAAGAATCTGATGAAAATTGACCGATTGTATGAAAAAAATGAAAATACTTGGAAAAGTTTAAATTAATTACATTAAGGCTTAAACATGTATGTAAGCTAGTTTGTCAATTAGAAATCATTATATTGATATAAATCACGCACATTCAAGTATATACATATTATATAACGAAAGATTAATACATTATTAAAAAAATCTAGAAGTTCTAAATCATCATTAAATTCTAAAAATAAAAGGAAAAACCAAACAAAAATTAGCTCAAAACATATCATGATATTTGTGAGTATTTAATAAAAAAAGATAAAAAATATAAGAATAAATATAATAAATAAATCAAATATTATTGAGTTACATTATTTAAATAAATAATATTAAAGTACAATTGTCATTATCAATGACAAACAACTGAATTGAAAAAGAAAAAAAAAAAGCTAAACTTTGGGCTTTGGTGTTATTGATATTTGTTTAATCGACTGAGTAATCAATAATGATTGATATATACGATCTCTTTTTTTATATTCGTATAACCAATCTAAACAATATTAGCATTGAAGAAAAAGACCAAATACCAACTCATTTAGTTAATGTATTGTATATATTGTTTTATTTATTCTTAATCATACAGAAATCAACACTGCAACATACAATTTTCTTTGTTGTTGTATCGAAAGTAGTAATTCAAACATATTCAAAAGGTAAAATATTTTTTGCGAATTTTGTGAAAAGAACAAAAATGTTACAAATGTTCTCGGTACTTGATGCAAGTACACTACCATTCACGTTCACATATTCATGAATCCAGAGGTACATAAAAATGAATCACACTAATCATAAAAGGATTTTTGTCGCATATTATATTATCTACAACGATATAATCACTTCCATTTGAGCTCATGACAGACATACTGTCCAGACTACCAGTTAAAACCTTGCAAAATAAAGATGCGTGTGCGCACAGTGGAACACACTGCTGAACTACAACAGATATTTCATATTGGAGCATCACTACAAAGCTCTTCATGATCGTCCCATGCTTATTTCCTGCGCATTGTCAGACAACAAAATGATATACCACTCTAAAATATAGCGCATAATCAGAGCCTTCTCACTTTCCAGTAAAAAATAGAATGAGATGAAAGTATTCTTTTCATCCCCAAAGACATGAATAACTATATGACAATTAGCAATGCAGTGCAAAGGAAAAGTCATAAGAGCATATTATGCGCTCATAAAATAAAGAAACATGGGTTGCTTTATTATATGTTGATGGAACCGTGTTTAAGCGTATGTAACATATACTCTGCTGATATTACTACAGTATTGTAATCAGATGTGTAAATCACCGGACCTGAAGACTTTGATAAATGTTTTCATTGCTCAAAGGCATTGTCATCACGCAATGCTTCACCCTAAGAAAATACTAATGAACTGTTAATTAGGTAATTTGTGCAACAAATATTATTTATTAGATGTTTTCTCAGTATTGGAAGTCAGCCTTTCTGCTTTCTAGTCTTCATGCAAAAACACATTGACATATCTCCCATCAAATTCACAATATAGACAAAGTAACATTATCAAATATACAATTGATTTTGATGCAAAGTCATAAGGTAGATTAACGAACCTGGCATGTAGTGAAGTGCATAGATGCAGTTTCATGTCCATTAATAAGGAGAATATGACCAGAGCCATCGTAATGAAAATTAAGATTTACAGAACAATGTTTTGCAAGAATTGAAATGTAAAGCTTTATTAGCAATGAGATTTTTCAATGTACAAACCGCAAAATGAAGCCCAGTCTTTATATACAAGTAAATGGGTTTTGGACTAAATAATTATTGGTTACAAGAAGTGATTTGGATAAAAGAATAGACGGCTGATGATGAAAGAAATAAGCGATTGATATAAAGCCATGTCAGCAGTCCATGTGAGATAACATAAAAGTCTTCAGTTGTGTTGTCGTGTGGGTTTTCTCTCATTTGTAATACACCCCTCTGGAAACTAGGGTTTCTCAAGCCCTAGTTTTCACATTAATCATGGCGGCGCTTCAGAAGTCTTCGTTTTCTGGCTTCCGAACTTCTTCCCCATAGATTCTTTGGCTTTATAGTCTTTTGATTGGAGTGTAGATGAATATTCTTTGTTGTTGCATCTGCTCAGCTCTTTGTTACCGTCGGAGTTTGGTTCAGCCTCATCCTTGAGTTCGCCGACGTTGAATTCTGAGCGAAATCTAGTAAAATTCTTCACACTTGTTGCTTTAGTCAGTATGTCGGCCTTTTGGTAAGTTCCAGGTATGTGATTAACTTCAATTTCTCCTTTCTAAACCATTTCTCTGACGAAATGTAAATCTATCTCGATATGCTTCGTCCTAGCGTGTTGTATTGGGTTCTCTGACATGTATACGGCACTTTTATTGTCACACCACAATATTGGCTTTGTTGTAGTTGTAATTTGAAGTTCTTTTAGTACAGTTTGAACCCATTTAATTTCTGCGGCTGCATTAGCTATACTTCTGTATTTCGATTCTGTACTTGACCTATAAATTGTGGCTTGTTTCTTCGAGCTCCATGAGACTAGGTTTTGCCCCACATAAACACAGTAGCCACTTGTGGATCTTCTATCATCAGGATCCGAGGCCCAGTCAGCATCTGCATATCCTATTATGTTTAGGTGTTGACTGCTTCTTAGTATGAGACCATGGTTGATAGTCCCCTTGAGATATCTTAAAATTCTTTTAACTGCCTTCCAGTGTGTGTCCAATGGTCTCTGCATAAACTGAGATACTTTATTAACGCTGTAAGCTATCAGGTCTGGTTATAGTAGCATATTGTAATGCCCCCACAACCATTCTATATTTAGTAATGTTGAAAATTGCTTCTCCCCTAAATTTAGAATATTGCTGACTGCTTATCATAGGAGTTGGTTGGGGATTAGCATTCAACATTTTTGTTTTATTTAGTAGTTCAGTGATATACTTCCTTTGGCATAGAAATATCTTATCATTTGATTTGGTTACTTCTATGCCCAAGAAGTAATTGATATTACCTAGATTTTTAATAGAAAATTGTTTATCTAAATATTGTGTTAACTCATTTATGTCCTTGTTATTGTTGCCAGTTATTATCAGATCATCTACATATATTAATATGTATGTTGTAGATGATTGATTGACTTTTGTGAACAAAGAATTGTCTGATTTGGTGGACTGAAAACCTAATTTGCATAAGGTGTTTTTCAGTCTATCAAACCATACACGAGGTGACTGTTTCAGACCGTATATGGCCTTATTTAGTCTACAGACATAGTTTGAGTTAACATTGTAACCTGGTGGCTGACTCATGTAAATTTCTTCTTTGAGCTCACCATTTAAGAATGCATTATTGACATCTAAATGTCTAATATGCCAATTCTTACTTACAGCAATAGTTAGTACAAGTCTTATAGTTATAGGTTTTACGACTGGAGAAAAAGTTTGATTAAAGTCAAACCCATACTCTTGTGTAAAACCCTTGGCTACAAGTCTAGCCTTGTACTTATTTATGGACCCATCTGGATTCCTTTTTAATTTGTATGTCCACCTGCAACCTACTATGTTTTTATTGGCAGGTGGGTATACAATATCCCAAGTATTATTCTTAATTAGAGCATTATACTCTTCATCCATTGCTGTTTTCCAGTGTTTGTTTTTGATTGCCTGATCAAAAGATTCAGGTTCATCAGCACTGGATACAGCAGTGAATACTTTAGGTTTAAAGATACCACTTATAGATCTTGTAATCATTGGATGGCCAGTTTGATCTGGTTGTCTGTTTGGTGGTGAGTCATTGTTGCTTTCAGATCTTTCTGGAGTTAGTTGCTGATTGTTGAACTCATCATTTCCCTGATTCTGACTTTGTGCAGGTGAATGGGAAGTCGCACTGGGTGGCTCAAAGCTTTCATGATCATCATTGATTGGTGAGCCTTGAGCATCAGGTTGTTGCTGATTTTCTATTTGCTGTCAACTTTCATTGATATGAGGTATAGTAGGTATAGAAATTTTTGAATTTCTGACTTTACCTGTAGTGGTTATGCTTCTTGTACTATATGGAAATACTTTTTCATCAAATACAACATGCCTACTGACATATATTTTTCCAGTGTTATCAATGCATTTATACCCCTTTTGATTAACAGCATATCCTAGGAAAGTGCACTGTTTTGATCTGAAGTTTATTGGATGTGTCCACCATGATGAAAAGAAAACAAGAACTCCAAAAAGTTCAAGAAATTCTGAATCAAATATCGTTTCTGATCGAAAGGAAGAGATGACTAAAGCTCAGAGAGGAGCAGCCGAGAGTTTGATGATGATATAGGTAAAAACAGGTATAAAAATCTGATTAGAACTCTCTGGCGAGGCTTCAACTGAGTTTTGGTGAGTTTCTTTAACTTTCTTGAATTGGATACTTGGTGATTGATGCAGAATTTCAATAAGTATAGTATGTTTTATCAAGATGTAGCCAAATTCGAAGTAATTTCAGGCATGCACCGATGATCATACTATACTTTTATCTCTCAAATGATGACTGTTTTACTGATGAGAGAAAAATACACCCAAATGATGAATTTTTAGCTGATGGGTATATTATCACTACGAAACTTGCAAAAGTCTTGATGCCGTTAGGCTTTTCAGATGCTCTGATACCAAATTAAGATTTACAAAACAATGTTTTGCAAGATTTGAAATGTAAAGCTTTAGTAGCAATGAGATTTTTCAATGTACAAACCGCAAAATGAAGCCCGGTCTTTATATACAAGTAAATGGGCTTTGGGCTAAATAATTATTGGTTACAAGAAGTGATTTGGATAAAAGAATAAACAGCTGATGATGAAAGAAATAAGCGATGGATATAAAGCCATGTCAGCAGTCCATGTGAGATGACATAAAAGTCTTCAGTTGTGCTGTCGTGTGTGTTTTCTCTCATTTGTAATAATGAATCAATTCATGAAGTAACTATGTTATGCTATTTAATGCATTGGACTTGAGTGTCGTGTCCTCCCTTTCATCATCTACTGGAATAATAATGTGGTTTATTTTTTCTTTAAGACAAATCGGTGGCTCTAACTTGTTATAATTAAAATCAATAATAATAAGAAAATTAAACCATAAATTATTTGGCATTATAAATAATATGCATAAAGAAATGCCTTAGCTACCTAACACCTGCTAATGTCAATTCTACGAGTTGGACCGTGTGAAACTAGGTAGAAGTGAATATCATATCATATGACAGTATTTTAACATAGAAGAATATCTTATCTTCCTTTTTTCCTATCAACATACATAGCTTTGGCTGAATACTATTTAACAACACAAACGCTGAGACTCCTATTCAACAAGTAGTATCAGGCTCCACTGCATGGTCCAAGTCATGGGAAAGCATTGTTTCCGATCTCGGTAATATCGCCTGATATCTCCTTCGAGATCTCGTTTTGGGCTCCTTCCGAAACAAAACAGCAAATATCATTGGATCTCCTTTCGAATATATCGCCCGAGATATTCCGATATCGAACGATATATCGACCGAGACGAGATACTGAAATATCATCCGTGGTTTTTCTGGTTAAAATTTAAATCTATGTCTGAACCAGAACAATAATTATAAAACTCAAATTTAACCATGATAATCTCCTGTAATTTTACATTTTGCATATTAAATGACCATACTGTATGTTTATATATGTTCTACAATGCTTATAATTTTCATATTCGTCTTTTTCTACATACATGTTACCTATAAAATTATGTATCTTATGTTCCATTTATGCTGAACTTTTTAATGTTTTGGATTTTTTTTGTGTTTTATGTCTAACAATAATTCATGTTCATGGATCATATGTTGTAAACACTAATCTATTTACACTGTGTTATATTTTCGTTTCAAGCATATTACGATTTAGAGTATGTTGATCTTCCATGAGTTAAGAATAATAAACCGATTTTGCAATTCAAGTTTAGGTTTTTATGTTTTTAATAGCATTCATAAAAATCATTTTGTAAGAATATCAAATTTTAAGATATCATGTACCCCGAGATTGCTCTGATATGAACTTTCAGATTCGAGATGAAAATCCGAGATGAACACTCGAGTTAGACTCATCTCATCCGAGATCTCTCCGATACGAGATCATGTAGCTAAAATTCCCAAGACGAAACGCGACCGATATATGAGATTTAGAACCTTGTGGGAAAGTATGGTCAAGGAATTTGCAGTTATAAAAGAGGAAGTGTGACTGATTTAGCATTTTATGCACCATCTAAAAGGGATTCAACGCCAATAGGACAACCGCCAAAATCAATTATGCAGGAATCTAAAGAGAGGTGGAAGACTACACTGGTTGCATATATTCTAGGAAGGATGCCACTTTACAGCAACTTTAAAACATTTGTGGATAAAATTTGACGACCTATGGGGGAGTATGACATGTATTGCAAGAGAAACGATTTCATTATTGTTAAGTTTTTCAATGCGGGTGACTGTGCCAATATAACTGTTTGATTTGTACTAACTACTAACACACAACCAAAACAATGCAAGTCATAGCAACAAGAGACAAAAATATTATACCATTGACATTTGAACTTGCGTGCAAAATATAAAATAAGGAAATATCAATGCTGGTCTTAGGTTTCATGCTACTGGAATGACTCCTGTACATATAGTGAAAAATATTATGATAAAAAAAAATGTATGACATGCACGCTCTAAAATTATCTTACCACAAATTCCTAAAACATCACTTTCTTAACATCATTGGGAATACTTTTTAAACTGAGCCAAAAATCGTTAATTCGTGCTAGCAAACCCACTCGGATAGCGTGAGATGTGGCCCCTGTTGAAGTATGAGATACTATTGTAGAGAATATTTTGGATCTGGAGAATATGTTGGATCTGGAGGATATTTTGGATCTAGAGGATATTTTGGATCTAGAGGATATTTTGGATCTAGAGAATATTTTGGATCTAGAGAATATTTTGGATCTGGAGAATATTTTGGATCTAGAGGATATTTTGGAGGAAATTTTGGGAATTTCCATATACTTTTCTATGCCTATATAAGCTACATCAAATCCAAAAGGAGATATGAAAAAAATCAAGAGATTAGATCAAGATTTATTCTAATTAGGGTTTTGGCAATCCTAATCTTCTTCAATTCTTTTCTCCACAAAATCAAATTTTTCTAGTAAATTTGATCATTGTAATCAATCTCTTGTACTCTTCTATTGATATTAACAAAGGTTTCTCTCTCAAAGTGGACGTACACTGACAAGACGTCGGTGGAACCACTATAAATCCCTGTGTGATTTAGTTTCTCGTTATTGCTCTATTATTTCCATTGTTTGGTGATTGTGATTGGCTTGGATAAGATTGAGATTGTTCGATTGGTTGTTTTTGCACTATTACCACAATCTCGTTTTCCGCGGCATTGGGGATTTTTTTTTTGATTTAAGCGGTCTTGAATCAAAATTTCTCCACAACATTTGGTATCAGAGCATTGGTGTTGGTAGATAGTTGTAGAAATGCCGGAATCAGGTTCAAATAATTCATCAACAGTTGGTCCAAGTGGTGTAGCTCCTTGTGTACGTGGGTCGTATGCAGCTGCTGGTTCACAATTGGTTATCAAGAAGTGGAATGGCGATAATGATTTCGAAAAGTGGCAGTGGAAGATGAAAGCGGTTCTTAGGCGGAATCGGGTACATCGCGTAGTGTTTGATACACATTTATTGCCAGAGGACATCATAGATGTGGAGAGAGAAGAAATGGAAGAGTGGGCATTCACTACACTTCAACTTGCCATGGGAGAGAATGTTATTTCCGAAATTAGTGGTGAGACGACTGCTAAAGGTATTTGGAACATGTTGGAGGAGTTGTATATGAAGAAATCACTCACAAATCGACTGATCTTGTTGCGGACTTTCTTTACCTACAAGATGAAGGAAGGAACTTCGCTAAAGGTGCACTTAAATGTGTTTGATGATTTGCTAATGAAGATGAAGGCGGTAGATTTGAAGATTGAGGAGGAGCAGAAGGCGATGATATTGCTATGTTCGTTGCCTGTGCGCCATACTGGGTTCTCAAACAGTTTGATCTATGGCCGGGATACATTGACTCTAAATGATGTCAAGATGGGTCTTCTTAGTGAGGAATTGCGAGATCAGATGAAGGAGCCGAGTGATGGTAGTAGTGGTGCTGGTAATGGTCAAGGTTTATTTGTGGAGAAAGAAAAGTCAGAGAAGAAGGGAAACCGGGGGCGTTCTAAGTCTAAGAAGCCCAGTGGAAGAGGAAAGTCAAAGGAAAGAAATGGCAAGTGCTTTATATTTAAGAAACCTGGTCACTGGAAGAATGATTGTCCAGAGAAGGGGAAGAAGGAAGTAGCATCTTCATTAGTTGCGGTGGAGAGAGATGTTGGTGAGGGAGACATAGATGTTTTGTCGGCAGTAGCATCAGATGTTTCGGGCAGCGATTGGGTGCTTGATTCGGGGGCTTCATATCACATGACGCCTAATAGGAATTGTTTTTCTTCTTATGTTGATCGAGAAGAAAATTCAATTTTTATGGGAAATGGTGCAGTTTGCAAGTCAAAAGGCATTGGATCCGTGCAAATTCGAATGTTTGACGGAGTGGTTCGTACTCTCACTAATGTGCACTATGTTCCGGGACTACGGAAGTCACTTATCTCTTTGGGACAGTTGGATTCTCTAGGTTGCAAGATCACCATTGAGAGTGATAGCTTGAGGGTTTCGAAGGGTACGCTTGTGGTTATGAAGGGTTCTAGAACTCATGGTATCTATTTGCTTCAAGGAGTGACCGTGGAAGGCGAAACTTGTGTCAGTGTTGATAGTTCCCGTGGCTTAGATGCTACACGGCTGTGGCATTTGAGATTGGGTCATGTCTCAGAGAAGAGTTTAGATGTTCTTCGTCGAAGGGAGATGATTGATGGTGAGAGTTTCAGCAAGTTGGAGTTTTGCGAGGAATGTGCCATGGGGAAGCAAACTAGAGTATCATTCGGTGAAGGAAAACATGATTCAAGAGGGATTCTTGAGTATGTGCTCACGGATGTTTGGGGACCATCGCCTGTAGCTTCTTTGGGAGGAGCAAGATATTATATTTCTTTCATTGATGATTTTTCTCGGAAGGTTTGGGTGTATGTAATGAAGGCCAAGTCGGAGGCATTTGCAAGATTCAAAGAATGGAAGGCTCTTGTTGAGAATGAGAGTGGAAAATCTTTGAAGGTTCTTAGGTCCGATAATGGCGGCGAGTATGTTTCCGGAGAGTTTCTGAATTTTTGCAAGCATCATGGTATTCGGAGGCATTTTACTACACCGGGAGATCCGCAATCTAATGGAGTGGCGGAGAGAATGAACCGAACTCTACTAGAGAAAACTCGATGCTTGAGATTGACATTGGGTTTGTCTAAGGGATTTTGGGCTGAAGCTTTGCCAACCGCGGTGCATATTATTAATCGAATTCCGTGCTCGGCTATTGATAACAAAATTCTGGAGGAAGTGTGGAAAGGGAAGAGCATTGACTTGAGTTATCTTCGTGTATTTGGCAGTCCTGTTTATGTGCATGATCCGGGGAATGATAAGCTCTCGCCTAGAGCTTTCAAAGGGATTTTTCTCGGACATATGGATGGCGTCAAAGGCTATCGGATTTGGAATCCGGAAACGAAGAAGGCTATGGTTTCTCGTCATGTTACTTTTGATGAGTCGGCTATGTTCAAGGAGAACGAAGGCTCATCGGATGTTCCGGAATTTGGTTCATGGTGAATCAAAGGAGAAGGAAGTTATTCCCACTTTCAGACCTAGAGAGAGTAGAGTTGTTGGAGGTGATTGCGAGGTGAATGCGGTTGATGTTACATCACATAGTCCACAGGATTCCTCTAGTAGTGTTGGTGATGTGCACGAGCCTAGAGAAGATTCAGTTCAAGGTGGAGCTGAAGGAAAACCGGGTGATGGTATTGCTACTCGGATTGGTCGGCGTGCTATAAGGCCACCCAAAAGATATAGTGATTGGAACTATCTTAGCTTTTGTGAGAATTTGGACTATGCTCTTCATGTAGTCCAAAATGAGCCGATGGACCTTGATGACGTCATGGGTTCGAGTGATAGCTCGAAGTGGATTTGTGCCATGGAGGAAGAGATGCAATCGTTGATGAAGAACCAGACTTGGGAGTTGGTTCCACTTCCTCAAGGAAACCATGCTATTGGGTGCAAATGGATATATAAGGTGAAGGACGACGGAAGATACAAAGCTAGGCTAGTGGCTAAGGGGTTTGCACAGAGGAAAGGAGTATGATGAGATCTTCGCACCGGTTGTGAGGCATACTTCTATCCGGATACTACTTGCATTAGTTGCTATTTACGACTTGGAGTTGGAGCAACTAGATGTGAAAACCGCCTTCTTGCATGGAGACTTGGATGAAGACATCTACATGGAGCAACCGGAAGGGTTTGTTGTAGAAGGTAAGTCAGAACTAGTTTGCAAGTTGAAGAAATCACTATATGGTTTGAAGCAATCACCTAGGCAATGGTACAAGAGATTTGATCATTTCATGCTTGAAAGTGGCTTCCATCGAAGCATCAAGGATGCTTGCGTTTACTTCAAGAGGTTAGGAAATGATTGTTGGGTGTATTTACTCTTGTATGTGGACGATATGCTCATTGCTTCTAAGGATAAGGCAGAAATCAACAAGTTGAAAGAGAAATTAAAGGCGGAGTTCGAGATGAAAGACCTTGGAGAAGCAAAGAAGATCTTGGGCATGGAGATTGTAAGGGACCGAAAGCGTTTTGAGTTGAGATTGACTCAAAAGGAGTACATTAAGAAGGTGCTTTGCCGGTTTAACATGGAGAATGCAAAGGCGTTAAATACACCTTTACCATTACATATGAAGCTTTCGGATAAGGGATCACCTATCGGAGAGAAAGACAAGGCTTATATGGCAAAGGTGCCATATGCAAGTGTGGTTGGTAGCTTAATGTATGTCATGGTGTGTACAAGGCCCGATATTGCAAATGTCGTCGGGGTGGTTAGTCGGTATATGGCTAATCCGGGGAAATCGCATTGGGAAGCCGTGAAGGCTATATTGAGATACTTGAAAGGCACAGCATCTCATGGTCTTGTTTTTGGTGGTAGTGATGGATTGAGTTGCAAGTTAGTTGGTTATTGTGACTCGGACTACGCCGGTGATAGGGATCAGAGGAAATCAACTTCCGGATATGTCTTCACACTTGGTGGTACGACCATTAGTTGGAGATCGAGATTGCAGACCGTAGTTGCTTTATCCACTACGGAGGCGGAGTTGATAGCCGCTGTGGAAGCGGCAAAGGAGGCACTCTATTTGAAGCGACTATTGTGTGACTTGGGTTTCGAACATAAGAGTATTGATGTTCGATGTGATAGCCAAAGTTCTATACATTTGGCGGAGAATTTGGTGTTTAGCTCACGAACGAAGCATATTGAAGTGAGAGAGTCATTTCTAGTAGCCATGGACGAAGACAAGCAAGTATGCCTTCGGAAAGTGCACACAAAGGATAACGCGGCGGACATGTTCACTAAGACATTACCGGTTGGGAAGTTCGAGCATTGCTCGAACTTAATTCGCTTGGAGAGATGCCAGGTGCCACGAGGTGGCACAGTTGAGAGAGAAAATTGGGTGTAGAAGAGTATCGGTGAGAGGTTGTTGTTCTATCTTCATGGTAAGTACTCGTTTTCACTCCGAAGTACATTGTCTTTCGGTGGGACTGGTTTAGGAGTTGGATGTTTCAACACTTTATTGATGGGTGGGGGCTATGCCTGAACTCGTTAGTGAAGTGCAATGGGCGGTGGCTATGCCGGAGTTCATTGGGGAAACATTCAAGCTTTCTTGATTGAAGATAGAAGGAAATGCTTGGGTGCATTGAAGGTTGTGATGTAGATGGATATAGTATCGAGATGGAGTGTTGAAGTATGCGATACTATTGTAGAGAATATTTTGGATCTGGAGAATATTTTGGATCTGGAGGATATTTTGGATCTAGAGAATATTTTGGATCTAGAGGATATTTTGGATCTGGAGAATATTTTGGATCTATAGGATATTTTGGAGGAAATTTGGGAATTTCCATATACTTCTCTATGCCTATATAAGCTACATCAAATCCAAAAGGAGATATGAAAAAAATCAAGAGATTAGATCAAGATTTATTCTAATTAGGGTTTTGGCAATCCTAATCTTCTTCAATTCTTTTCTCCACAAAATCAAATTTTTCTAGTAAATTTGATCATTGTAATCAATCTCTTGTACTCTTCTATTGATATTAATAAAGGTTTCTCTCTCAAAATGGACGTACACTGACAAGACGTCGGTGGAACCACTATAAATCCCTGTGTGATTTAGTTTCTCGTTATTGCTCTATTATTTCCATTGTTTGGTGATTGTGATTGGCTTGGATAAGATTGAGATTGTTCGATTGGTTGTTTTTGCACTATTACCACAATCTCGTTTTCCGCGGCGTTGGGGATTTTTTTTTTGATTTAAACGGTCTTGAATCAAAATTTCTCCACAACAGCCCCGACAGTAAACTCATATCTGAAACATATAAATTTAAAGCATGAATATAAACATGTAAATATTACTCAGTGTAAATATTATTTCTACTTCTATTCTTTTAATGACCAAAAGATAGAAAACACATTCAGTAAAAGAAAGAAAACTATTTTCCTGGAGTATCAATAATCCACTGTTTCTATTATTACCAGAGCATTCAACCAAATATTTAGATATCAAACTATTAATTAATAACAGATGACAAGCATGGATATAATGTGTTATCATGCTCAGCTTCTATAATGTCATTGGCTCAGAGATTATACCTTTTCAGATTGCAGTCTCAAATTTTATCAAGTTAGCCTCAACTTACAACACAAAGACAGCAATACAGTGGACATATTTTGAGGTGTAGAAGAAACATAAAGACAACAAATTCTAAAGTAAACAAATGCAGTATTGGCTGCGAATTTTGACAACAATACACCAATATTTAAACTCAGTAAGGAATCGCAACGAAGTTTTAATAAACTCCATTCAGGCATTTGAATGGTCATTGTTCACGTGTTCAGTTTGAATGGTCATTGTTCACTTTTTTTACCAAAAACTTCTGGTTGACTATAATTTCCAGTACATAATTTTGGGATGCATTAGCTTCTTTTCTATGGAAGACTACCTGTGTATTTCACTTTGCTTTTAGGAAGATGAGTGTACGCTCTTAGATTTTGCTACACTTAACTGAATTTCTATCGGACTGCACTTTCATTTGTCGTACAATGAACAATACCAAAAGACACGAGAACATTTTCGTGCTTTATCGAAACTTCCTATTCCAGCGTGATGACGGATACACAACATAAAGTCGGTATTGCCACGAATGCCGCCTTTAAAATTTGCTGATCGGCCGTGGAATGTTATTCTAGTACTAGTTGTCATATTGATCATTAAAGACCTGACTCAGTACACTTTAACTGTGGTTGTGAACGGTATTGCAATGCATATTAAAAGTTGTTGATAATTATAATTGCTTTGCCAATTTAGTACTAAATTATCGCAACTACCGTAAATTTGATTATATTTTTAAAATCTTTGAATTGACTAAGGCAATTATATTTTTCTTCTTTAGTTATTTGATATTTTTTCAGATATCCGTGAGTACAATCTAGAGAAACAAGAAGCGATATGTTTTGGAAAAAGCAATTGGAAAACTTATTAAAGCCGGACAAAAGTTACAAGTGCAACTTTTTTGTTACCCTTGTGAGATTTACCCAACCTAACCAAGTCTGAATTTTTATCAGTCCTTACAAAAGCTAAGTAAATTACTCATCGCAAGAGTCATTAAATTGATCCTGACAGTCAATGGTGAGTCCAAAATGGCTAATCCAACTTTTGTTGGGGGGTGGATCACTTGTTGATTCATCCATGTTAAATGTTTGGTGACCCAGTACTCCCTCCTAGAGGTGTTGTAAACAAAAGATCATATCCATGGATTTTAAGAAATAATAGGATATGATAATCTAAATGATCCATTGCAGATTACTAACAAGCAACAAGTGAACACATGTATAGATGTACTAGATGATGTAACTGTTGGAAGCGTGTATAGAACTCACAACAAAAAACGATGCTTTCTTTGAATCGAACACACAAACTAACTTTGTTTATTTCTCACAAATACAAATGATACAACTACTTTTTTCTCTCTTAAAAATAAAGAGCTTCAGCTCTCTCTTTCTTTCCTCTCTTATGTTGCTTTGTTTCACTTTGGTGTGTATATTAGTTCACATAAAGCTTCATATATATAGGCAATGCATGCATCTTCATTGACATCATCTCTTACATCATTGTCTACTTCCACCAACCACCCCTTTTGAATTCATATGCACTTAGTCTAAGTTGTACACTACACACATTTTCTTCATGCATGCAATAATATAAGATAATATGCCTACCTTATTTTTAGGATGGGTTGGTGAGTTTGAAAAACTTTAACACTCCCCCTCAAACTCGACTTACCATTCCGAGCTTCTTTTTCATTTTATGAAATATCTCCGGTTTCAACGGCTTCGTAAAGATATCTGCTAAATTTTCTTCGGTCCTGCAATGTACTAGCTCCACAATTTTATCGTTCACCTGTTCTCGAATAAAATGATATTTTATGTTGATGTGCTTGCTTCGACTATGTGACACGGGATACTTCGCAAGTGAAATAGCGGATTTATTATCCACGTAAATAGTAACTGAATCTTCCTTTGCAAGATTTAATTCGCCCAATATGTAGCCTAGCCACATAGCTTGACATGTTGTTGTTGCAGCTGCAATATACTCCGCTTCACATGTCGATAGAGCAACTGTCTGTTGCTTCTTTGATGACCACGAAAATATCGCCGAACCGATATGAAAAGCATACCCTGATGTGCTTTTCCCATCATCCAAATCACCGCCATAATCACTGTCTGAGTAGCCAACTAATTTCGAATTTTGTGAATGAGTGTAAAACAACCCATGATCAAGTGTACCTTTTATGTAGCGCAAAATTCTTTTAGCTTCCATGAAATGATCTTGCTTTGGCTTCTCCATGTACCTACTAACTAATCCAACCGCGTACATAATATCCGGACGAGTGAAAGTTAGATACCTTAAACTTCCAACCAAACTTTTGAACAACGTTGGATTTACCAACTCTCTGGTTGAATCAATTCTCAGCTTTATGCTTGCATCTGCTGGTGTGCTCACTGGTTTGCAATTTTCCATTCTGAATTTGCTTAAAATCTGCTCTGCGTATTTTTTCTGTGACATAAAAATCCCCTCTTTGTTTTGCTTGACTTCGACTCCAAGAAAGTACGACATTTTACCAATATCTGTCATCTCAAATTCATTAGTCATAACTTTCTTAAAATCATCAAACATACCAGGGTTGTTCCCAGTGAAGATCATGTCATCCACGTACAAGCACACAATCATAATATCTCCCCCTGAATTTGTCTTTGTGTAGAGTGCATGCTCGTATGGACTCTTGACAAAACCATTTTTGTGAAAGTATTCATCAACCCTGGTGTTCCATGCTCGCGGAGCTTGCTTCAAACCATATAAAGCTTTCTTCAGTTTGTAGACTTTGTTTTCCTGGCCTTTCTGAACATATCCAGGAGGTTGCTCGATGTAGACTTCTTCTTCGAGATAACCATTCAAGAATGCTGACTTTACATCCATTTGATAAATCTTCCACTGATTCTGTGCTGCAAGTGCTGTTAGAAGTCTTATGGTATCAACTCTTGCAACTGGAGCAAATACCTCATCATAATCAATTCTGTATCTCTGTTTGTAGCCTTTAGCCACTAGCCTTGCCTTGTACTTTTCCACTTCTCTATCTTGATTTGTCTTTGTCTTGTAGACCCATTTGACACCAATTGCTTTGTGTCCTTCTGGAAGATATGTGAGCTCCCAAGCGTCATTCTTCTTTATTGCACCAATTTCTTCATCCATGGCTTTGTTCCATTTGCTTTCTTCACTAGCTTCCTCAAATGTCACTGGATCACATTCAGCCATTAAACAAAATAATGAGTAATCAAAAGTTGTTTGTACCAGACTTGTTGCCTCATAGATATTATCCAGACTCCGCATTCTTCTCGGTACTCCCTCTGAACTATTGCTGCTTCTTGAACTTGATGGCATTGAAGCATGAGTCTGTTGATTAGGGATTTCTGGAGGAGTCTCATCATCATTTCCATCACCGTCTATATCAGCGTCATCATCGTCATTATCATCATCATTAAAGAATAGACCTGCAACTTTTCTTTTTTCCGTGCTCCATCTCCAGTGATTTGATTCTTCAAATTCAACATCTCGAGAAATGATTAATTTCTTTGTGAGTGGGTTATAAAGTCTGTAGGCCTTACTTCTTTTGTCATATCCAATAAAAATACATTTATCTCCTTTGTCATCCAGCTTCTTTCTTTTCTGATCGGGAACATGTGCATATGCAACACATCCGAAAATTCGGAGATGTCCAACTGATGGTTTACTACCACTCCATGCTTCATTTGGAGTTCTGTTTCGGACACTTTTTGTTGGACAACGATTCAACAAATAAACAGCGCATAGTACAGCTTCAGCCCAAAAGCTTCTTGGCATGTGCTTTTCCTTCACCATACTTCTCGCCATATCAAGAATAGTGCGATTCTTTCTTTCAGCAATGCCATTTTGTTGTGGAGTGTATGCTGTTGTCAACTGGTGATTGATTCCATGTGTCCTGCAAAATTGTTTAAACAAGTTTGAACTATACTCGCCTCCTCTGTCTGATCTGAGTACCTTCACATAATGTCCACTTTGCTTTTCAGTCATTGCTTTGAACTCCTTGAATTTATCAAGAGCCTCTGCTTTTTCTTTCAAAATATATACCCAACTTTTTCTGCTAAAGTCATCAATAAATGTTAGGTAATACCTGTTCCCGCCAAGTGATGTAATATCAAATGGACCAGCTATGTCAGTGTGAACAATTTCTAGTGGCCTCCTAGCTCTCCATGATTTTCCAACAGGAAAACTTTGTCTGTGTTGCTTTCCTCTGATACAAGCATCACATAGTTGATTTGGTTCATTGATTTCTGGCAAACCATCCACCATCTTTGTCCTTGATAATAATTTTAAGCCAGTAAATCCAAGATGACCAAATCTCAGATGCCATAACCATGAATCATTTTTAATAACCGACTTCAAGCATTTTCCCACTTTCGTCTGCATATCAAGTGTGAATAGACGATTCTTTGACATCTCCACATTGGCGATCAACTCTTGAACTTGATTTCTGATAATGAGAGAATTGTCCTGCATCTGTATATTATATCCTTTCTCCACTAGTTGACCAAGACTGATGATATTGGTTTTCAATGCAGGAATATAATAAACATCATTTATGTATTTTTTATCACCATTCTTTGACACAATCATAATTGTACCTTTCCCTTTGACTGGAATCTTTGAAGAATCGCCGAATGTTACTTCTCCTTTGATAGTGTCGTCTATCTCCGTAAATAAATCTTTGTGGCCAGTCATATGATTGCTAGCGCCTGAATCAAGATACCAAACATTCTTCTTGCCTTCTTCTTCTCCTTTGTAAGTGAGGAACATAGCAGTTCCTACATCTTTGTCTTCTTTTGCTGCAGCAAAATGACTTCTTTCTTCTACTTTTGGAGATCTACACTCGTAACTGAAGTGACCATATTTATTGCAATTATAACATTGTAAATGAGACCTGTCACCTCGTTGTTGAAATATGCCTCTTCCTCAACCTCTGAAATTTTGACCGCGACCAGATTGTTGATGGCCTTCATTATTTTGACCTCTGTTAAAAGGTTGCCTTCCATGTCCACGTCCACCTCGGTAGCCACCTCTATAGCCACCTCTTCCACAAGCATAACTGCTACTGTTTGAATTGTCATTTATGGACACCTTACTTGGCAAAGCCTTCTCTAAATGATCTGCATCATCATACTGGTTCATCCGTTGTTCATGTGCTTGAAGCGAACCAACAAGCTCGTCAATCGAAATTGTGGACAAATCTTTTGACTCTTCGATTGATGTAACAACATAATCAAATTTTCTTGTTAACGAACGTAGAAGCTTTTCCATCACCCGAACATCATCGAGACTTTCGCCGTTTCTTTTCATTTCATTTGTCACCGTTTTTAAACGTGTAACATATTCATTGATGCTTTCTGGACTTTTCATTTTTATATTTTCGAACTCTCCACGTAGTACCTGGAGCCGTACCTTTTTTACTTTCTCAGCTCCTTGACATGATTTATGTAGATTCTCCCACGCATCTTTTGATGTTTTTGCTTCCGAGATTTTTTCGAAGGTCGATTCGTCAACCCCTTGAAAAATCATGAAAAAACCTTTTTTGTCTTTTTTCCGGGATTCTTTCAACGCCGTCTTCTCGTCATTGGATAAACGTGCTTCAGCAGTTGCATTTACGGGTTCGATGTACCCTTTTTCGACAATATCCCAATTATCATAGGAACCGAGTAACACCTTCATTTGGATACTCCAGTTCCCATAATTTGTAGCCGTCAACTTTGGGATTTGTTGTTGCATCATATTCGCCATCTTCCACGAACGGAACCTTCGCTCTGATACCACTTGTTGGAAGCGTGTATAGAACTCACAACAAAAAACGATGCTTTCTTTGAATCAAACACACAAACTAACTTTGTTTATTTCTCACAAATACAAATGATACAACTACTTTTTTCTCTCTTAAAAATAAAGAGCTTCAACTCTCTCTTTCTTTCCTCTCTTATGTTGCTTTGTTTCACTTTGGTGTGTATATTAGTTCACATAAAGCTTCATATATATAGGCAATGCATGCATCTTCATGGACATCACCTCTTACATCATTGTCTACTTCCACCAACCACCCCTTTTGAATTCATATGCACTTAGTCTAAGTTGTACACTACACACATTTTCTTCATGCATGCAATAATATAAGATAATATGCCTACCTTATTTTTAGGATGGGTTGGTGAGTTTGAAAAACTTTAACAGTAACAAAATAACACTTATTACTTTATGCCAAAGTTACAAATGAACAGGAGAAAATCATAAGGCCCCCAAGCACAACGTCCTTGTGTACCTTATTAGCCACAAACTATGATGAAGTCAAAATATAGGAACATGCACGCAAATAAGTTGGTTTGACCTAATGGATGGTGATATATATGTTGTGTTTAGTTTGATTTCTGTTTAGCTTATGTCAGTCGATTCTACGTACTTTTTTAAGCAAACTCCTATAATAATAAATACATTAATTAAGATTATAATGTTCCAAGTTAGTCAGTTGTGTTGAGGCAAAATAATGAACAATCTTTTAAGAAAACAGAAGAACAAGGGTCTCCTTCAAACCAAAGAATAAGCGATTTTCATGACTAAAGTATTTATGATTCAACTAAGGAGTAAAAATGTGATGCTTGTTTCGTTTTATCTAAAACTTTCATTGAAAATATGAATCTCCTTCAATTGAATAACAAATTTATGCATTTTTATTTGTTTTGATTACGTACTTTTATTTGTTCTGATTAACTTAAAAGTATGAATCAATTTTTATGCATTTTTATTTGTTTTGATTACGTACTTTTAAGTGTGTTCTTTACCTTTTTGGCTAACGAAACCAAGTTTAAAAGAAAACAGAAGAAAAAACATCATGGCTCAAAAAAAATATGGTTTCTTTCAGTTGAGTTAATATAATAGGTTTGTTCTGCAAATACATCAAGTAAATAGTTGAACTTGCTGCAAGCACATTTATGAAAGCTAATGGCGTAAAGAACAACGTTGAATATTAAATATAAAAAAGAACATATTTTATGGTACTTTATTTTGGTTTCTTTATTGAAAAGAATCCACATGTCGTGTTATTACCCACGAACATATACGTACAAAAGTTTAAGGGAAAAAACTGGTTGCAACATGTTGTGTTATTACTCATGAATATACACATATAAAAATTTAAGGTAAAAAGAGAAACTATTATAAACATGTACTGTAACTAATATCATCGAAGCTTATCATTAAGGATCATTAGGACACCAAGCGGATGACCAATTTTGACTGAATTTTCCATATTTTTGCGTGAACCCATAATCACAGAGCATTGTTAACCAAAATATTTTGTATTATTTCAGCTAGTTTTGCAGGTGGTACTAACTAAATGAAGCATTTGAGGGCTTAAATGTTATCAAAGTGTATTCTAAATCTTCCTTTAAAAACTAAATTATATTTTGACCGATCTTTAGTTGCCTACTCTATATCATTCTTTTCCAGAGCGTAATAGCAGTGGGTTCAAAGTTCCATGTGATCACAGACTTATTTCAACAATATATTTTGTGAAAAAATCTTGCATTCCAAAGTGGAAATTCCAAGTATTTGCAGTTGCGTGTATTTTATTTGTAACCCAAAATACAGAATACAAATAACAACTTGAGAAAACTAGAGATCGTAGATCTGATAAACAAAAGGATGATACCTGGATTGAAGGATGTTGAACAAAATCATAGATCTGATATATCGAATGGTGTGATGTAATTTTGAGAATGCTTCCGGGTTAGGTTTTGGGAGTCCGATGGCGAAGGAGGTTATGGGGAAAACGGGGAGAGGAAATACGAAGAATGGGGAGAAGCAGAAATACAAGAAGAAGATGATGCTTCAAACGGCGAAATATTGAACAGAAAGCACAGATCTAAGAATCGAAGGAGGAAATTATTGGGGATAGAATACTTAATGCATGGGATTCTTGTCGTTTAAATTCGAATCTCGATTTCCAGTTGTATAAGCATCTGCGCGGGAAGAAATAGGGATATGGAGAGAAACAGGGATACAAGAAGAAATAAGATTAATGGTACAAAG
The DNA here is from genome assembly GCA_030737875.1 of Allium sativum. Lineage (NCBI taxonomy): Eukaryota > Viridiplantae > Streptophyta > Magnoliopsida > Asparagales > Amaryllidaceae > Allium > Allium sativum. The sequence goes on along the minus strand of CM060913.1, from coordinate 586,948,373 downwards.
AATCAAACGATAACGCGAAAGTGAGATTTTCTAGGCGAAATTGATTGGCACGGATGATTTGATAAATGCTATAAAAATAATACATTTGGTTTATTCATGATAATATTCATCACTCAATTCCTAATAAGTAGTTTTGGAAGTTTTATTAGCACACCAGTTATCTTTACCACTACTAATTTAAAAACTTATAATTAATTATTTTACTCCTTGTTATCTACACTGATACTACATGTTTTTCCATATATATTTTTTTCTTCTTCGTTTCCGATTTACTATTAACGTGAAGCACAAGTGATAAATTTTTGAAAGAAGATAAATTAATTTAAGAAGATATTAATTTTAAGGAAAACAAAATTGATTCTCAAGTATTTCAAACCATTGAGTTTTCTAGACCTGAACTCTAGTTTTTACTATATATTTCAAGAGAATAGATTTGATAAGCTATCAAGGTTAGGCTTAGAACTGATTGATTACAAACCTAGTGGCTTACCACGATTAGATTGAACCTAATGTAGTAAAAAACATTATAATTTTCTCTAATCCAGTTCACTTGGAAAAGGTACTTCAAGTTTCAAATCTGATTTTTAGTCCAGTTCTACAATCCATAGCCTTCCCTTTTCTAACCCTTTTAGATGCACAAACTAGAATTTGCATGTATTATAAATCTGAATCAAATAAAAAGTAAATAAACAACCAGAAAACCAGATATGTAAAAACTTACCTCATACGGGCTGCTAAATTTAGATAACTCTTCTCCTAAATTTACCGTTTCTACCTATAGACTGCAAATCAGAAAGGTTAAATCAAATATATTTGTTTTCTGAAGAAGTGGAGGAGAAAAAAAAGTGATAGGCATTTGCGCCCGCTCAGAAAACTATGGGTTTGAAGGGTTTTCCCTGCACGTTTATTTATGGAAAGGCAAAGCGACGTCGTCCATTCGTTCAAAACAAATATAATTCAATCATTCAAAGTAAGAAAAACATGTCAAAATGACGTGTTCGGGTCGACCCGACCCTTCTAAAGGTTGACCTATCGGGTCAACCTGGCTAATTGTGGAGATCGATCCCCACACGTTTATTACACATCATTGATGTGTCTTCCCTGTTTTGTTTTCAAAATATTTATTTCTTGAATGTTAGGTTTTAAGCGTTAATTAACCTTCCATTATTTTCGTGATATTATGTAGACCCGCATTTTTACATACGGGGAGATCGTAAAATATTTTTATTTAGAGGGTCTAATCATTCTCATATTTTAATATGATGTTTATGACGATGTGAGACATGTCCATAATTTTTATCAATTTTATTTGTGATAATTTTGCCCTTGTCAATTTTTTATAGGGAATAAATTTTGACTATGACCGAACCAGGTGATGGGATCGATTCCATTGGAATGGAAATGATGTTTCCAATTCCGTAGAGTGGTCACACTAAAGATTTGGTTCAGCGGTTTGGGAGGAATTGTTGTTTTCGTGTTATACAAATTCTGGACAGACTAATTAGTCATTAATGGGCTGATTAGTTAGGCTCATTAAGGTTGGAGGTTGTTGGCTACTAATAGACGAGGAGAATAGTTTAGTTTCTTCACTTCTCATTTGGTTGGGCTTGAGATTCTCCCTGCTCAATCAAATGCATCTCCCCTCCATTAAATTCTTGGACCTACATTAGAAGATTGAAGATCAACATCAAGGAAGAGTAGATCGCATCAAAGATGTTGATTTGAAGACCATTCTTCAATGTTCTTCGCTGTCCGGATTAGAGATTGGTTGATTTGAAGCTATTTTGTGGATTTGGTAAGTGATAAACATCTCTCACACGGATTCAATCGAGTATATGGGTTGTTTGATCTTATTTTCATCATTTCAAGTCGTTTTTCACCTAGTTCTAATCGAGGTAAGTCTATTTGCATTTGAATCACCATAGGATTTAATCTAACATGATTATAATCGTTAATTTCATATGTTAGTTCATGTGTTTATGCAAGCTTAGATCTATTTGTTGATTCATTTATTGTTTTAACATGATTTTGTGAATTTCATATATTTGTTGCTGATTATTTGTTGTGCTAGTGCTTGTTTGATGATCGCTTGATCATGTTGTTGAATGGCTGTTGAAATTAGACGATTTATACGAGTTATGTGATGGATGTTTAACATTTTTGATGGATCATGGTTGACTGCTCAAGAAATGGGATGGATCGACCAATGAGTGATGGGTCAGATCAGTTGAAACACCAATTGGGACCACGGATCAGTGTACTTTGGATCGGGCATAAATTTCTTGGACCGGGCATAGGCTAAAACCTGATGGATCGAGTCGTTACCAATCAACATGGATCAGGAGCGTTTGAGTGCATGGATCGATCTCATTCAGTTGTTACATGATGGATCGGCTTTAGTAGTGTTTGGATGGACCAGTGCTCGATGGATCGGTCGGTGATGGATCGGGCAAGGGTGTGAGCTGATGGATCAGCCAGGAGGATGGATGCGTGACCGACATGAAGATGGATCGGTTGGGACGTATGATGATGGATCGGTCGGTCTGAGTATGGAACGGTGGATGATCCATATGGATCAGGGGACAATCCATCGGGGTGTTGACCAAATGAAGTTTAATTTTGGTTCAATAATAAGCGTAGCTTCGACAGGAATTCAAGGTGAAATGATCAAAGCGTCGTGAAGTGTTCATTGATCGATGAAATGCAATGAAGATGTGAGACGACTCAAAGATGTTGAGCTAATAGATAATGGTTGCTCGAGAAGTCGCTTGAGCTTATGGATAGTCATCAAGTTGGATGGCTAGAGATATTGAAAGCTGTGGGATTATCGTTAGTCGGAGGTTCTAGCGGACTCACGATGGCATGTGGAGTATGGAGTTGGTTCTAGCGGACTCACCCTGGGTATCGCTGAAAGGCCTAGATATGAGTCACGATGTTGTATGGAGATTTACTAGAACCAGGGTTGCCATTATCCCTTGACGGATGACAAGTTGGTCCAATCATACGATTAACGATGGTTTAAAGGCAAGTTTCCTTTTTTGATAGGTTATTTTAGGAATATATTCCTAGAATATATTCTGAGGTGTAAATTGGAAGAGGAAGGCTTCCTGTTTTGATAGGTTATTTTAGGAACATATGCCTAAAATATATTCTGAGGGGCAAGTCGCATATTTTGCCTAAGCCTTCTATTCACCTATAAAAGTAGCATCTAAGTTTCGATTATCTGTACCGGAATTGAATGGGATTGAGACCAAAGTAGTTGATCCACTGGTTTGTCATCGTTCTTTATTGTTCTCCTTCTCCAACAAAAGTTTTTTTTCATTTGGATATTCTTTCCCTTTCTCAATAAGGTTATTGATTCAATTGTAATTTGTTTACTTTTGGTTTTTGATCCATTCAGTGTAAACAAAACTTGGTTTTGTGAATCAATAAAGAGGGTGGTTGGGTGGAATATCTTGTGTTTGTGCATGTAATTTCATATCTGTGTTGTTTTTCCATTGAATCATCTTTAAGTAATTGGGTGAATAAGATCCTGGTCGCTTCCGCAAAGGCGCAATTTTCCTAACAATTGGTATTGGAGCTAGATCATCGCAAAGCTTAGAGTGATTTTGTATCGGAAAATTGTTTTTTTTATGCCAGATATTATGGCATTTCTGAAGATGACTATTTTTGATGGAAAAAATTGAGGGATTTGGAAACCTAAAATGGAGGATGTGCTTTACCTCAATGATCTTCATGATCCAATTGACGGATATGGGAAGAAGCCATCGGACGTAGATGAAGGAAAGTGGAAGAAGATGGATAAGAAGGCGACTGTTTTGATCCGCCAGTACCTTGATGATTTGGTATTCCATCATGTGGCTAGTTGTGAATCCGCGAAGAAATTGTGGGACAAGTTGGTATCATTGTATGAGTCGAGGAGTGTAACAAATAAGGCTTTTTTGGTTCGAAAGTTGGTGCAACTTCGGTTGAATGAGGAGAAGTCTGTTGCAGAGCATTTTAACAAATTTCAAGATGTGATCAATCAATTGACAAATTTGAAGGTCAATTTTGATAATGAATTACAGGCTCTTTTGTTGATGAGTTCACTTTCAGAAAGTTGGGAGACTTTGGTTGTTTCATTTAGTAATTCCAATGCTAATGGAAGTATCTCTTTGGAAACGGTACGAAGCAGCCTTTTGAATAAGGAACTAAGGAGAAAATGGTCGGATTTGAAATCAGTTCAAGGTGAGGATATGGTAGCAAAAGTCTCGAGGAAAGATACAAGATGGAAGAAGAAGAGGGCTAATGGTAAATGCGTTATCACTTGTCATCATTGTAGTAAGAAAGGTCACATACACAGAAATTGTTATGCCTATAAGAAGGATCATAAGAAGACTGCAGATGGTGATAGTGGTGATGATGTACTGATAGGTTTTGCTGAAGGTTCCATTAGTGATGTTTCTGGTGATGTCCTGTTTAGTGAAGATAATTCTTGGAAGATGGATATAAGAGCCAGTTTTCACATTTGTAAGGATGTGAAGTTTTTTTTTTCTTATGAGAAAAATGTCGAAGTGATTAGAACAGCCAATGGAGTAGAGCTACCGGTTTGTGGTATTGGATTTATCTGGTTTCGTATGCATGATGGTGTGGTAAGGGAAGTCTCTGGAGTCAGGTATGTACCCGCTAGTTCGCATAATCTTATTTCTCTCAGTCAGTTGGATCGTCATGGTTGCACTTATGATACTCAAGGTGGAGTTTTGAGAGTGAAGAAGGATGGCCGTGTTATGATGAGAGGAGTATTGAAGAGAGGAAACCTTCATAGATTTGTTGGTTCTGTAGTCGACTGAGGAAGACGAGTGACGGTTAAAGAACCTAGTCCACAACAAGGTGGAGAGGTTAATTTGGTCACTGCCGATGTTTTAGACTTGGGTCTTCATATTGATGGTGCTCGAAGGATCGGTAGAGATCAAGGAACAAACTTTGATCAAGTGGAAGACAGGTGTTGATTTGGAAAATCCACAAGGTGGAGATCCATGTGATATTACAAACTGTTTTAGACCATTGGTGTTGCGTGGTGCATCTCAAGGAGAAATTGCATCTTTTGCAGGTAGTGGATTGTGTTTGTAATGGTTTTAATTGAGAAGGTGCGGTCGTAGATCGTCTGGGTGTGATTATAGCCCGAAAATTAATTGAGTCTCTGTACTCCGTAAACAGACAGGGTGTATCTCGTGGCCTTGAAATCGGGATTTGTTTTAATTGAGAGTAGGTGGTTGTTGAAAGAGCTATGTTGACTTGTTTGGTGATTATTCGAGTGTTGATATGATGTCAGATTAAGGTCGAGTAATTTGTGATTTGTGATATCACATGTCCATGGTAGTCGGATGACTTGTTATTGATGTGATTTCATATCAAGGTGGAGTGTTGTGATTTTTTATATTAAATCCCATGGATGATGAAGACAGCGTGAGATTTGGAGTTTGGTAACTTAAGGTATTGCAAGATGTAGCTGAAAGGGGTAGAAAATGGATAGAGGCAGGCTTTCTGTTTTTGACCGGTTAATTTAGGAATATTGAGGAAGATATAGGTTTTCTGTTCTTAATCTGTTATTTTAGGATTATTGAGAAAGAGGCAGGTTTCTTGTTTTTGACCGGTTATTTTAGAAATATATTCCTAAAATATATTCTGAGGGGAAAATTGAATATTTTGCCTAAACTTTCTATTCAAAAATGAGTGCATAAGGATAAGGCACTTTGGATGAACTAATGCGAATGGGTGTAAGCCTCGCTGCTTGAAAACACCCAGTGTTGACCACACTAAGAGAGACGAAAGCGCGGGTAATGCCAGTTAGCGAAGTGGTGTTAAGCATCCCTAGTGATACGCAAAGAGAGGGTGTGATGATGTCATCTATGTCCGTACCGCTCCTCGTGGAGTAGATCCCGCATCCAACCCCTTCTTCTCCAACCCCTTCTTTTTTATTACCTTCCTCGCGTATGTATAAGATCGAATCCATTTGATTTCTAAAAAGGATAACTAATCCTTAACTTTTCGAGAAGCAATCTATGACATCAAACGGGTTTTTCATTCTACTCCTCTCATGTAGCACATCATTTTAAAGGTGGCTTCAGAGCCTTGGATTGGCCATGAATGGACTCTGCGATAGAGCTCCATGGTTCCGGTGATCTGGCAAATAGAGGACATTTTTTCCCTTATCGTTCAGGAGGTGTCAAATGTGATGTTGTACCTGGTCGTCTTAACCGAATTGGATGGGACTGAGACCGAAATAGTTGATCCAAAGGGTTTGTCGTCATTCTTCATTGTTCTCCTTCTCCAACAAAAGTTGTAGACATCTATATATTCTTTCCCTTTCTCAATAAGGTATTGTTTTAATTGTAATTTGTTTACTTTTGGTTTTTGATCCATTTAGTGTAAACAAAACTTGGTTTTGTGAATCAGTAAAGAAGGTGGTTGGTTGGAATATCTCGTGTTTGTGCGTGTAATTTCATTTCTGTGTTGTTTTTCCATTGAATCATCTTTAAGTAATTGGATAAATAAGATCCTGGTTGCTTCCGCAAAGGCGCAATTTTCCTAACATATATATCTGACATTATGTTTTCGTTGTGATATTTTTTCCTCACTATCTTAGTCTTTGAGACACTATGCAGTTAATACCCTACTAAAGTCTCGTAAACTCTTTACTATAGCATTTAGCATTATTCAACGACTACATTTTTATATTTCAACTTTAATGAACAGTAGATCCATTTTGATCCCCATTATTTTTTGTTACACTCTCTAAATCAAATCTTTTAACATCCACATTTGCAAAATTAATATAAAAATGTTGGTTGGACTTGTTTTTAAAAATCAAATTAACAGAGTTAGGGAAAAACTTAATTTTAAGGTACCAATGATCAATGTAAGCTAGAAATTTATTATAATCTTCAAAATTGGACTCCGTGAGTTATGATATTTTTCGATTTTATTGCAAAGGATTAAGTAATATTTCTTTTTCGTAGAGAATGACGTGAGAATGAAAACAAATTAACAATAAATATTTCATTTATATCTAATAAAGTTTTTTACAACTTTGTTATTTTTCATTATAAACATTTTGAATCTTCACCGCTATAAAACCACTAAATGTTATAATTGCACAGCGATGACTACCTTTTGCTTTAAACCGATAACCCATGTTTCTTGATGAGAATTGGGCAATGTCGAAAGATTGTCAAAAATAGAAAGTCAAGAAAATTACTGCCTGCTACAGAAGAATAGAATTAGTCAAAGAGGTAAAACATGCAACTATGTTCTGTTGGCGTCAGACACACAATTTCCTATAGTATCAGCTAAAAACTAAAATAAGATTTGCAAATTTTGTTAAAAGATGAATCACATGACGAGTTATGTGACGACCGCCCATAACCCCCACACTAAACAAGAGGAATAATGCGTTGAAAGGTATGCATGACAACTATGGACGATCATCAAAGTAGGTAAAGTCATCGGAACCTGTCGTAAACTCAAAGCGCAAGGATAAAATATAATAGAAGATATACAACAGGTAGTGATAGTGAAGCAGAAAGACTAAAAATTTCATGACAATTAGAAAGTAATTCTCATACACTGGATAACAACAATAGTGTTTGTACAATTTGCCTCACTACAACACTCAGAGAAATAGCAAGCAGCGGAAAAACAAAGGTACTAGATAGTAGTAAAACAGTACGCCAGCCTCCTGCTCGCCACCGAACAACAACCTCGCCCTCACTAAGCACTCACATGCCACCTAGTCTGCCCATCCAAACAACCGGATGAACAATCCAAGGTAATAAGAGGAAACATAAAACCTTGAGTTAGACAACAGTCTTAGTAAGCAATAAAACAGCTAACAAACTTCATCAATAAAGTATATGAGAATGGGTAGATTTACCAACCACTACCCAACATCAGAAAAGAACTTACACCCATCTTCCCCACATCTGACAGTGATAGCCTTTACAATCCATAACATCCAAGGTAACAATAATTCGTCCATGGAAATCAGAACAACCATTTATAACATTCATAGCATCCAAATTACATAGGTCTCACACAGACAATCCAAATCGAGTTTAACATCCCTCAAGTACTCTCCTAGAGGCCTAAACCAATATCAGTCAAGCACTCAAGGAACATCTCCCTCAACTTTGGATAATCCACATGAGATGGTACAAACAAAACAATCAATCATCCATGACTGACTCTGGCTATCACCGCCAATCCTGCTTCGAAACTACCATTAATCGTATAACTGACTAACAATTTGCCATCAATTGTCAAGGACCAAACTCAATGCCTCGGTTCTAGCAAAAAAAACCACACGCTATACACAACACATGTCTAGGACATACACGACGCCCAGGGCACTCGACCTAAAATTGGTCTTTAATTGTACCCCTGCTATGAGCCCGTTAGAACCTACGACAACGATAATTCCTCGGCCTTCAATATCTCTAGTCATCTTCACTTGCGACTATCAATAAGCTCAGAACATTATAGAGCAACCATTACTTCACACGAGCTCAATACATCCTTGAGTCTTTTCCACATTCGTTGTATACAACAAATGATGAAAAAATCACATCACTTCAAACATCCTCATCTGGACTCTCGTCGAAGCCACCATCACCGTCGAACCAAACAACTTCAATATAAGGTTCAATATAATCTATAACATTATCACCCTACTCGGGACACCTTTGAGTTGTCATACCATTCGTTGTTCTACACCGATCAACAAACACCTTCAACACTTTGAATATTCCTACTTGAGTCCACTTTGAATTCACGTTCGACCAATCCTCCTGTCTGATCTACCTGGACCGATCTCCCTAGACCGATCTTCCTAGACCGACCTCCCTAGACCTATCTCCCTGGACTGATCTCCCTAGAACGACCTCCCTAGACCTATCTCCCTGGACTAATCTCCCTAGACCGGTCTCCCTGGACCTATCTCCCTGGACCATTCTCCCTAGACCGATCTCTCTGGACTGATCACCCTAGATCGACCTCCCATTTGGCTCGCTCGACCGATCCTTCCTATCTTTCTTTCCAAGAAAATCATCATGGTGCGCGATCGACCCCTCCTATGCGCGACCCAAAACTTACATTTCACAATTTCCACTCCGATTTCCACCAAAACATCGCCAAACGATAGATTCGACAAAACCAACTTGTCCAATCCATCAAATATGATCAACAACACGGTATGAATCCGCTAACAACATGAAAACAATAGTTTTCTCCAAATCATGAAAATCACCCCAAAAATCATAATGAATGGTCATAAGAACAAAACTAACTATAGATCTAACTTGCATAATCATATGGAATAACATAGACTAAATGATTTAAACTTCGTAAATGAGATCCTAAGGTGATTCATGTAAAAATGAGTTACTACGGCATAGATCTATGGAAAAATACTTAAATATGATGAAAAACATGATCAAACACTCATACATTTCATTGAATCCATGTGAGAGATGCAAACAACTCACCGATTTGCCAAAACAAGCTAAAATTGATGAAATAAGAATCCGGACAGCAAGCTCCTCACACCAATCTCCTTGATCCGATGAACTCTTGCTCCAATTGATGTGGATCTATCCTCCAATGGTGTAGATATATGATTTCCCTTCTTGGATTTTGATTTCTAATGGTGGAAACGTGTTTAGAGGAAGGAGGAGCACAAGGCACTAAATGAGAGAATGAGGAAGTAAACTATTTCTCATACCTCTCATCCTCTATTTATAGTTTCCACCAGCCCACTAATGGACCTCTCCCAAATCAGCCCATTAGGCTCCCAAAACCTGGACAACAAACTGAAAAACCTTAAAACAACGATTTCTCCTAAACCGTTGAGCCTAATTTTTAATGTAGCCACTCTACGGAAAGACAATCATCAATTTCTTTCCAATTGCACATGTCTCACTCTCTGATTCGACCCGAGTCAAAAGTTATTCCATGTACAGGACTGACAGGGGAAAAATGGTTACAAACAAAATCGATAAATATTATGGACATGTCTCACATCCCCATAAGCAATATATTAAAGTATGAGAGTGATTCGACCCTCAGGGAATAAAATAAAAATATTTTACGATCTTTCGATACGTAAAATTCGGGCTGTTACATTCTCCCCTCCCCCTCCCCCCTCCCCTCCTTAAGAATTTAGCCCTCGAAATTCCAAGCAAACACAAGAAATCACAACAGTTCCGCATGGTTATCATCCATGAGAAACCAATTTTATCATCCAAACTAGCAACCATCAAGCGATGCATCCATATCTCTATCCTAGCACGTGGTCCTAAAGTTAACAACAATAACACAATAGCAATAATAGCAACAATAACAACAAGCTATACTGATGTAATGATGGCGCGATATTAATGGGTCATATGGACGAAAGAGTTATATATGGTCGTCTTTATACTCTCTTCCGTCTCCCACGTACAATCGTCGCCAACCTCACTTCATTATACCTTGACTAGCTTAACCATCTTCCTCCTAAGTTGTTTCGTTTCATATACCACAACACAAAGTGGCTTACGAGGTCTTGTAACCACGGCCTGGACATCTAGGTTTTCGTATTGTTCCGGGGATACTACCACATCCGGATCATGCACATATTTCGTAGAAATGATTCACAAAAAGCGTTATGCACGCACGACATCTTCTCAAGTAACCCTAATCATATGCGAGCTTTCCAATTCACCTTGATCTGAAATCAAACCTTGCCAAATACTCAAGGCCCTCCCATTCTGAAAACATTGCTCCCAACCTTGCGTGTCTTCGACACACTATCCTTTGCCACCCTCAACCGGCGAAATCCCGTTGCCAAATCCATCTGAAAAAACACTTTGGCTTTGTGAAGCTGATCAAACAAGTCATCTATTCTCGGTAATGGATACTTGTTCTTCTTGGTTACCTTTTCAACTCACGATAATCGACACACAATCTCAACGAGCAATCTGCCTTGGTTGCAAACACGACCGGTGCATCCCATTCAAAAACACTTCCCCGAATGAATCCCTTTCCTAGAAGGTTATGAACTTGCACCTCCAACTCACATTGTTCTTTAAGCGCCATCTGCGTAAGAGGCATAACGATTGGTCTAACATCTTTGACCAAATCGATCCGAAACTCGATCTCATGATGCGGCTGCCACCCTTTGACTTCGTCAGAGATATCCTCAAAGCACAGATGACAAGTCTTCTTGTGGAATCACAAGCAAATATAACAACCTTCGAGAATACCATCTTTGGCCTACCCCGAATCAACACCTTTCGCCCTTCCACATCCCCAACTCTCACCTCTAGTTTTTCGCAATTCACTCTTGTCATATACCTCTTGAGCCAATCCATGCCCAAGAACATACCCTCGAAAAGGAAAGGGTAAGAAACACGAATCTTATCTTCGGTCTCCCAAGTCGCATCCTTTGGGTTATCTCCCCATTGAACCTTTATCAGCTTGATCTCTTTATTACATAGTTTCTTAACTTCTGATCCAATAATACGGGTTGGGACTCATCTGACTGTCGCCTCCCGCTCTACTTTTACTTCCTTCAATATACTTAGCTCAACAACTTCCGCGGTGTCATGCAAGCATCTCCACAGATGAGAAACGTGGAAAACATCATGAACGCCAGATATATTTTTTGGTAGCTTTACTCTATAGGCCATTTGGCCAATCCTTTCGGTTATGGGAAATGGTCCTACAAATCTGGGTGCCAATTTACCTACAGATCCAAAGGGAACCACATTCCTCAGAGGTGATACTTTAATAAAAACTAAGTCTCCTACTTCAAATTCAATATCGGTCCTCCTCTTGTCTGCATAGGATTTCTGCCTATCTTGAGTTGTCTTCATTCGTCGTCGAGTAAGATCAATCTTCTCGGATGTTTCTCTAACCATATCGGGTCCAAGTAATAATCTTTCTGTAGATTCCCATCAATAAGTTGGTGATCTACAGGGTCGTCCGTACAATTCTTCGAAGGATGCCATGCCGATGCTAGCTTGATAACTATTGTTGTAGGCAAACTCTACTAAAGGAAGATGCTCTTCACAAGTCCCTCCGAAGTCTAGGATACACAACATTAAAAGATCCTCAAGAATTATGTTCACCCTCTCTGTCTGTCCATCTGTCTGAGGGTGATAAACGGTGCTCAAACACAACTGTGTATCTAATGCCTCTTGCAAGCTCCTCCAAAATTCACTGGTGAAGATGGGGTCACGATCGCTTACGATGCTGGAAGGTACTCCATGAAGACGGACTATCTCATGAACATAAATTGCTGCCAACCATGATGTCGTCCTCTTACTCTTAGCTGGAATAAAATGAGCGATCTTAGTAAGTCTATCTACCACAACCCAAATACTGATGTTACCTTTCTTTGATCTAGGCGAACCATCAATGAAATCCATGGAGACGCTCTCCCACTTCCATTGTGGAACCTCCAAAGGATGAAGTAGACCACCGGGCTTCTTTTGCTCAGATTTGACTTACTAACAAACCGAACATTGAGAAACAAACTTTGCCACATCTTTCTTCATCCCAGCCCAAAAGAAAACTCTCTTCATGCCTCTGTACATCTTATCACCGCCTGGTTGAATAGTAATCTTAGAATAGGGCTTCTTCTAGGACTATCTTTATCAAGCTTCCAGTTTGAGGAACACAAAGCCTTCTATCTCGTCGTAACCATCCCTTTTCATCCATGGAATATCTACTGAGGTGACTAGAAGTATCCCCTTTTGTGAGCTTATCCATGATGTCTAAAATCTGTGGATTATCTCGCTGCGAAGATCCTATCTGATCCATAAGAGCGGGTCATATCTTTAACGATGCAAACAAATCAGGCAAAATCTCGATGGAGGGACTAAAGTCAAAAGTTGATATGAAATCCAAGTTGTTTCTCTCCACAAACAGAGGACTTAAGGCCATCCTCTACCTACTTAGTGCGTCGGCCACCATATTACTCTTGCTAGGGGTATAAGCGATTTCAAAATCATTAGAAGCTAAGAACTCCATCCAACTTTGTTGCCTTAAATTAAGATCCTTCTACGAGAATAGGTACTTGAGAGATTTATGATCGGTGTATAATTCGAACTTCTCTCCAAGTAAATAATGACATCATGTCTTAAGTGCGAATACTATGGCAGCTAGCTCTAAATCATGGGTAGGATAGTTCTTCTCATAAACTCTCAATTGTCTACCCCCATAACACAGTACCTTTCCTTCTTGCATAAGAACCGCACCAATCCAGTACTGCATGCATCAGTGTAAACCGTAAATACTTTGCTCCCATCAGGTAAGGTCAAGACTGGACCTGTTGTCAGAGCCCTCTTCAAACGTTGGAAAGCAACATCACAATCCATATCCAGTGAAAATGCCAAGTTCTTCTTCCTCGGCCTGGAGAGAGAGGCTGGTATCTTGGCAAAGTCCTTAATGAACTTCCTATAATAGCCTGCCAATCCAAGAAAGCTTCTCACCTCTGTTGCATTCTTCAGAATTTTCCAATCTTACATTGCAACTACCATTGTGAGATCTATGGCTATCCCTTCTTTGGAGGCTATATGCCCTAAGAATCTCACATCTTTTCTCCAAAAATGACATTTGGAGAACTTTGCCTTAAGTTGATGCGCACGGAGAGTTTTCAAAACTTCCCTCAAATGTTGGGCATGCTCTTCTTCACTTTTGGAGAAGATCCAGATACCATCAACAAAGACTACAACAAATTTATTTAGAAACTCCCGAAACACCCTACTCATCAGATCAACAAAATAAGCGGGTGCATTCGTCAACCCAAAAGGCATAACTAGCCATTCAAAGAAACCATCCAGAGTTATAAAAGCAGTCTTGTCTACACTTTCCTCGGCCACCCTCAACTGATGAAACCCCGTGACCAAGTCTAACTGAGAGAATACGGAGGCATCAACGTGCTGGTCAAACAAGTCGTCTATCCTCAGAAGTGTATGTCTATTCTTCTTAGTGAGTTTATTCAATTCTCTATAGTCCACACATAAGCGAAGCGAACCATCCGCCTTAGTCGTGAATACTACTGGAGCACCCCATTTAGATATGCTTCGCCTAATAAACCCTATTTCAAGTAGCTCCCCTACTTGTTTGCTAAGCTCCCTCCTTTCCCGCAGAGCCATATGGCGCACACACAATGCAACTGGCTTTGCATTGTCCACCAAATATATACGAAAATCGATCTCGCGCCTTGGAGGTAAGCCCTGGACCTCCTTAAAAACATTAGGATAATCTCGGACAACTGGAACAGATCACAAATCATCTATAGATGCATCAAGAGACTCTAGAAAATTAAGCATAACAGACCCTTGGGGGTCGCAAAAAATCTCGAGGGTCCTCCCATGTCAAGTCAGAAGTCTAACGACCCTCCTCTCACAATCTAGAATGGCACCATACGTGGTTAACCAATCCATCCCTAGAATCAAAGCATAGCCCATAAAACCGAGCACATACGCGTTGCATTCAAACTCAACGCCTAACACAAATATTCTCAAACCCCGATAAACCATAGATAAATGAGCCGAACCACCAATGGAGTTTGAAACAATTTCGGGATCCACTACCAATTAATCTTACGTGGGATGATATACAGTAACATGGTCTCAACATTGATATCCTGCATACTAACTGGAAATGAAGCTGGAAGTCTGGGCTACTTTTCATGGATATCGCTTAATCTTGTAATGTCTTAGTTTGTAGTTTCCCATTTTATTACCACCTACCACAAAAAAAAAAATCACCTTCCCCAAAATTTTGTAGGGCAAAAGGTACTAAGAATCCATATCCACAAGTCAAGTATGTGTGGGTTTTGTGTTGATGGGATATACAATATTGGAGGAGGGAACAATTGTTGTGTGGTATAGGTAGTGGCGAGAATGATTGGGACAGAGATATTGCAGTTATGAGCATGCATAGATATAGGAAGGATGGTGTACTGCCAAGGAGTGTGTAAATATCAGGTCACTGTTAACTAAAGTGCTTTCTTGTTGTATGTTTCTTTTCCCATATGTTAATCAGGTTTTAGAACTACTTGAACTTATGTGTTCTTATTTCTTACTAGAATTCACTGTTGCGAGATTAGAATTATCCATTTTATAAGCTGGGATTTCTCTAAATGAAGCCAAATTTTTTGCTATTTTTATTCAAGTGGCAGTGTCATTCGCAACAGCAAGCATTCAGTTCGGTTGGAATAATAGCAAATCTAGTTGGTTTACTCCTTATGTAAAGGTAAAAAAATTTTGCAGTTTCTTTTCGCTTTATTCGTCACTTAGCAAAACAAATTTGTTCTTTCCGGAGGCTATTTAAAATAATTGTAATGGTATGATTTAGATTAGAAAAGATGTATTATTAATCTTGCCATTATGCAGTCTTAATTTTTCTGATGTGCGGAAAATGACTTGCATTATGCAGTCTCAATTTAACAGTTGTGGGGCAACATGAATAGCTGTAACAGCAAAAGTATATGCTTTACTTTGATCACTTATTCTCTGAAACCATTCTTTTCATATTTCCAGCTTTTGACATGGGGGATATTCCTTTGTCGATATTTTCACTGCTTAGCAAATGAAATTTCGAACTACAACGCTCACTCTGCAGTTGTTCTAAAGGGGACATGATTCCATATCCCCAGGTTTGTCCTGCAACTCTTCTATGGTTTCCATTGAAATATACAAACAAAATGTATAATATTGCTAGAAAGTTGAAACTAAATAATCTAGCATGAGATGTTTGTTTTGTGGTTATGCTGCCCTTATTCAACCGGTCTAAGCCATAGTTAAGTTAGAAAATAACGATACGACCGATGAAATAACATAGATTTCAGTACAGTATATGATAATGCATTGTGCATTTGTAGGCACATTATATATCTGCTAGAACAAGCAAAAAGTACATGTTCATTTGTATTTATATCAAAATAAAATACACTGGAAGCATAACTACTTAACCACTATAGAGCTGACTGAAGCTAAAGCTGTTGGGCTTTGTAGCTGAATACACCTGATTATGCTACCAGAAAGAAGACGTGTATTTACCCTTAAAATATACATTACTATGCATTTGTTCATTTGCACCAAATGATTTCAAAACCGAATAACGGATTAGTAATCTGTGATTGAGAGTTTTGTTTGGAAAAAGCAATATTTAACTTAGAACACTTTTGTGAGAATATTCGATGAAGCAGTTCTGTATGTTCATGTCAAGATGTTTGACGGGCATAATGAAATATAATATTATTTTACAGTTTCATTTACACGAACATCATGCGATCTGGATTTGTTATTACCTGCATTGCGTAGTATTTGAATAAGATTCGCTTGTTGCTTCGGGTGAAGAGTTGTCTACCATATTTCTATTGTAAGTCTTAGTTTTCTACCATATTTCTTTCTTTTATCTATATGTTCTTTTTTAGGTTTATTTCAGGATAAAATCCGAAAATTGACTTGAATGCAAATCGATGATATGTAACATATGTATCATAACCAAGAGTTGTTTTCTCTTAACCTATAAAGGTTTGTACCACTCATTCACATTTATCTCTATATAGTAGTAATAGTTGACTAATTTCAGATTTAAGTTGGTTCATCCTTTATTTTATATATGACCTGCCTCGTATATTTAAGACATTTCTAGCAATATAGACCCGGAGTATGAAGAACCGAGTTGGTGAGTATGGATATTTCCCATAAGATAATTCAGTACATCTTATTTGATTTGATAATTGTATTTTCTTATTCCTATGAAACTGTATATTAACAAATACAACAAGAAAGGGTAGGTTAAGCTCATGAATGGAATATAAGTAAACATAAAAGTGTTACAACTCAGCACAAGCTTGTGAAGCAAGCTCAATCTAATGGTCAAGTTAGGTATTTTTTTCTCCTCATTTTCCTTTGTTTTTCTTTCAGGGGCAAATGATCAATAAATTGTTTATTTAAACCAAAAATCGATGTTATCTCGATAAATGGAAGTTTAAAAGGCTGAGCTTTTACGATGAATGAAATAATGAGTAGCAGCCATGAATCATGATTGTTTTCATCATGTTGTTTGGCTTTTTCTATTTGTCAATTTGTGGAATTTGATGCTTGAAGATTCAGCAAAGTCGTTTAATAATCAGCTATGTAAACCTATTAATTATTGCCTATTATGTAAAAATAATTCCCTTCTCCATTTTAGGGTTAACCATATATGGATTATTGTTTATTTTATAGAAGTTGCGGATTAACATTGAGAATGAACTTGCTAAGATTGATAAAACATGTAGTCATTGTGTAATCTTCATGCGAGTGGTATTAACTGCTAATAGGTTTCTGAAATAGATATCTTTCAAATTTGAAACTATGATATCGAGCCTCACTATATGATTATAGTACATGATAAACCATCCGAATCTAACAATAACTTTGTTTTTTATGAAGTGCGTACTGTCTACCTTTATTGATGGTTTAAAATTTGGATATAAAGGATATGCTATTTCTTATTTCTGTTTGGTTACATTTTGTACGTGCCATTAGTTAATGCTTAGTTAAATTTGAATGGCAGCATCCAAGACAATGAGTAGAAAGGCTTCACATGTTATTCTTCACTTGGATGATATCCTTCTATATACAGGTAATTTATTGATATCCTGGTTAAGCATTTGTCATGTTGTAGATGTTGCAATTTTAAAACTCTTCCAGGTGCAAATAGGCTAATCAATCATCTGAAAACCAAAAGTGTGCCCATAGCTTTGACTTCCAGTTCACCAAGGTCAGAGATTGAAGCAAAGATTTCCTACCAAGATGGTACATATACTATAAAGTTATGTTATGTTCCTACCTATGCACAACTTTTTCCACTGACCTGATGTCTTAATAACACTACACGTATGTGCTTCATATATGTTTCTTCAGGTTGGAAACAATCTTTTGCTATCATTATTGGTGGTAATGAAGTTGAAAACAGAAATCCATGCCCTGAGATGTGAGTGTTTATTAAGCCAGTATAAAGCTCATGATCTTTTTATAATGTTTTTAGATGTTGATGTCAACATTATAGTTCAGGAAGGCATTTCCAGTACACTTTGTAATACTTTGTTATTGTAGATTCCTTACTGCTGCTGAAAGAATGAATGCAGATCCTTCAAATTGCCTTGTAATTAAGGATTCATTGTAAGTTCTATTTCATTCTGTTATCTTCCTCATGTTTCTTCTCCTGCTCTGTATTTTGCTTTCTGGTCCAAAATAAGATTGAGCGTGTATGCTTTAGATGCTTAATGATAACCTTCTTAGAAAGGATACTTTTATAGTGAGAATTTAAAATTTTGATTTCACTTGCATAATCATCTAAACTTTGAGATTACGGACGCATTTGCTATTAATTATGCTAATAGATGGATATCCTAAAGCATTATCCCTTTGCTTACTTCATTTCTGTATAATACATGGCATAACGCTTTGCCAGCCAAAAAAATTAAACTGCAGTCTGAATATTATTATTGCGGAGTATTATGCTAATATTATTGTCTCAAAAAAATTAACAGTTTTATTATTACTAATTAGTTTAAATATCTGAATATTATCTTTTTGTTTGGTTATAGTGTTGAATCCATAGTTTATTAGATTGTCCGAATTGCCAGTTTCCTTGCATTTAATCCCGATAGCTTTATCAGTTCAAAGTATTTGCATCAATGGTCAAATGATATGTAAAGAATGTGATTTTATTAGAACAAGTTACTTCTAAGATGTGAGAATGATAGAGAGTTACTACTTGAGAGTTGATTAAATGTGATTGTCTGGCTACACAACACATTATTTTACTTTATTTTCTATGTAACTCATCGTCTTCACGTTTAGCTAATAATTAATATTTGGAGTCTATGTAATGCAGAACCAATTCGAATCATTGCAAAAAAAAAAGGTTAAAAATAAAATAAAATATCAGAACTACCAACACCCTAAAACTACCAATTTGGAAAATATTTATCTATAATAAACATATAAAACTGACCTACTCCTGAATTCTATGGCCTTTGCTGCTATGCACTCTTGTTAGATATTTCTGTTAGTGTATGGCATTAAGTAGGAATATAAGCTAACTTCTTTCCGATACGTAGTGGATGTGAACTTCAAACATTAGTAGGCCCTTATCGAGTGCTGAATAGTATATATGAATTCCATTGAAAGCCCTTTCATAAGCCAGGAATGGGTGTTTAACAATACATAAAATAATGTAGAACTTTAGTAGCTATGCTGTGATAAAATCTATACTCCATAGTTTTAGCATAACGGTTCAGTGAAATGTTCACAACTTGATAAAGATAGATGTCTATGTCTAGTGCGGTGAATAGTCGAAAAGGAATCTGGGAATGTTATGTTTACTAGGATTTTTCAAATTTTAAAGCACACTTGATGAGATTACATTTTCTTCTTAGTTTTTACACCATAGAATAGCATTAATTAGAACTGACTAACAACCAGAAATCATACTATTTGCTTCTCAGTTATACCATCACCTAGCAGAGCTATGCTAGCAAACATGAGTTTGATTTTCAAAATATTTTCTAATTCCTTCTTAAAACAAATAAGTTATATCATTTTCTGTACTTGCAAACTGAATATGATGAAATATGATCTTTCTGTTTTTATTTAAGAAAGGAAAGAAGAGCTGAAAATGTATTCCTTGTATTATTGCAAAGAATAAAAATCTATTCTAGTGGTACGAACCATATCAGAACAAACAGTAACAAATTGATGATAATCATCCTATGAGTCGATATATGTTAAAAACTGTATTGTAGCAAATAGACCTACGCTGCAGTTTCTTGGCCAAAAGTTTGTGCACATAAGTTATTATTTATGTCTTCAATGGTAATGCATCAATGGACGAGTTTTCAAGAACTCAAACGTAGATGTAGGAATTATATTTGATTTTATGGGTGTAAGAACTAAGTTGTTTCGATCAATGATGACTCTTTTTGCAGATATTGATTTTGAAGGGGGAATATTGATGAATATAGGCAACATACAGTGCGTAAAAGTTTTTATAAGCAAGTTTGGTTATCTTTGTCTATTGTTTTGCCAGACTTTTGTTACTTGGATTTGCTTATGGTACATTTATACATTTTTTGTTACTTTAAAGACATGGTTTATCTTTGTTTTGTACTAATTTGTTTATGGTAAGTCTACTTACGAAATTTTATCATATTTTTTAGCTTTTAATTTGGAAAATGATTGATGTTTACTGAAGATGTCGATTGCATTGTATTAGCAACACTAATGTGATGGATTATCAGATTGAAACATATAACTAGTGTTGTTTATTGTCAACTTGAAACACTCAACAAGTGTTGCTGATTATCGACCTGAAACACTTAGTAAGAGTTGTTGATTGTTAACCTGAAACACTCAGTAAGTGTTGCTGATTGTTAATGTGTAACACTCAATAAGAGTTGCTAATTAACAAGTTGAAACACTTATCGAGTGTTGCAATTTATAAATCCGAAACACCCAGTAAGGGTTGCTGATTCTCAAATTGAAACACTTATTAAGTGTTGCAGTTTATCAATTTGAAACACTAAGTAAGTGTTTCAAAATTCTGCAACATACCAATCTGCAACACTTGAAAAGTGTTTCTACAAATTTTAGCAACATTTTATTACCATTTCAAAGTGATCATTTTGGTGTAGTGCTATAGGTGTCTTTAATATATAACCCCCAATTGGTTAAGTTTTGTGGGCCTATATCTAATTATTACCCACCCATCTCAGATATACTCAACTTAACCCTCTTATTGGTCAACCAAGTTTACTTAACTCATGTTCATGTTTATGTTCACCCAATTTCTATGGATTCAAGTAGGTTATGTATTTTAATTCATTACCATGTCCATTTATGGTTATAATGGGCCAGACCTCCCACATTAGGTCTACAACTTGTGGATGCTGGATATATCGATTGGGTCCAGGCAGACTACTTCCACAAGTTGGGCATAATCTCGTGTCTTAGTCGGTCTCGTATTTGTGCACTTAGACCCCTCATATTACATTCAACATTTGCGGTTGCTGGATATGCCGGTCGGGTCCAGGTAGACTTCCACCACAAATGCAATCTAACCTTGTGTCATAAATGCAGTTACAGTTTTCTAATTGCTGTAATCATAGGCATTTCATTACTATCTAATTTTTCACCTATGTCGTTATAGGTTATAAGGTTTCATGCCCCTTTTCCCCCTATTATGTTCATAGTGAATTATATGTCCAAATTCATACTCATTATTCAAGTTATGCCAATTCTAATGTTTTCCCCTGTTCCCTAACTGATGCATTCGCATAATTTTGGCGGTATGCCTAGGCTAGAAAATAGCTTGGCTATAAACAATAAAAGGGAAAGGTGATGGGAAGATGACAATAGTAATTATTCTAACATAACTGGCAATATATATATATATATATATATATATATATATATATATATATATATATATACTGACATAGTGATAAGGTGGACATATAAGAATGAGTCTGGTGAACTTGTGAAAATTAAACTAGTCCTAACATAGTAGGAATGTCATAAACAACAATTTAGGTGTCCAACTAGTTTAGATCCAATATGATAGGCATAAGATGATCTGATTAATAAACTAGATCTAAAGTCAAAAGTGAATCTGTCATGATAAAGAATTAAATCCAAGTCATAATATGTCATAACATCATAAAACCACAGTTACAATAGATCCGATATGATAAAGATTGAGATTTAAGTTATAACTAATTCAGAATGTCATTGATTCGTAATTTACAATATATCTGGTATAATTTAGTCAAAGGAATGGATCCAAACTATAGTCATATCATGTTTACTTTTAATCCATTTAAATCTAAAAGTAACCCAGAACTCACAATGTTTGGATTAAGAAAATAGAACTAGAAGAGAAGCTTGTTGAGTCACAGATCTATACTTGTAACGCCCTGCCTCTATACCCACTATCGTCCAGTTCATTTCAGAGAAATGTTATAGACCATAACTGAGAATGAGGTTTGTGAAGAGCGACCGATTGTATAATTGTCCCATGTGAGGAATGCACATCGAATTCTGATAACGATTAAAATTTCGACATGACCATTCGGCACATAGGTCAACTACACAACGACTATAAGCAATCCGGAAAGCAGTATAAAATAGACAACAACAACAATAATATATGGTATGTACCTCAAAGCCAGACACAGAATAATCATATCACAAAGGCGAAAATAAATCAAGGATGTGTACAACAAGATAGTGGTCAACAAAGATCCGCTAATCCCAAAAGAATAGATGCATGCACCATGATCTAAATAAAAGAATATGTACACAATGATAGATAATGTCATAGATACAAAAGTACATAAAGCTGCGGAGGCAGAGTAGCAAGTTGAAAGCGGAAGATCAATCCTGCGATGAGGCCCAAAGGAGCACCTAAAATGACTCGACCTGACCCGAGTACTATTTATAAGAAAATAAACAATAAACTGATCAGTCTACATGTACTTATCAAATAAACTGAGATGATAAGAGATATAACGCAAGATGACATGATTCTAGTAATAATATCTAATCATAAATAGATATGAAACCTGGCATGTCAACACAATCAGGAAATGACAATGGAATGTCAGCACACAATTATCTCTACATAATCTCCTAGCTAACGTAGAATGCAACATTCAAATAATAGCACCCGACAGGAAATGACAGTGGAAATGAATATCATGACATTGAGCATACAACAATAACAAGAATCCAGAAATCACTAGAAATTCAGAAAACATCATGAAAAGTGGTACTTCCCAGATGAGAAACGATCCATAAAACATCATAAAAAGTGGTTACTCCCCAGATAAGATACGATCCAGAAAACATCATAAAGTGGTTACTCCCCAGATAAGATACGATCCAGAAAACATCATAAAAAGTGGTTACTCCCCAGATGAGATACGATCTCTAAAAAACATCATAAAAAGTGGTTACTCCCCAGATAAGATACGATCTCTAGAAAACATCATAAAAAGTGGTTACTCCCCAAATAAAATACAATCTCTAGAAAACATCATAAAAAGTGGTTACTCCCCAGATAAGATACGATCCAGGAAACAACATAAAAAGTTGGACCGAAGTCCCATAGATGAAGGTCACAAATCGTAAATTCCCACTAGAGCGATTGCGAACCAAACAACTATGTCAGGAGGTGGATACCAACGATCCGGGTGAATAGAAATTACTCCGAGCTAGTTACTCTAAGGAAATAGTGACATGTCCCATAACCACATGTTATTCTCAAATATTTACGAACCCGTAATTGGTTTCTATTCAAAATAGAGAAAATCACCACATGTTCGAACGCACGAGTCCAAGAGTTATTCGCCTAAGTAAACGTATAAGGGGTCATAGTCCTCAGTTTTACTAAGGTAAATAAACTAAATTTCTCGTCCGATCGATAGGATAAGGGATCGCATATAAATCAATAGAATCAGAACCGGGTTTAGAAATCGAATTGATTTTAAAAGGATTTGAATTTAAAAACTGATTAAATGTTGGTTTGATGCCCATTGACAATATAAAACCCCATTATCAATTGTGGTTCAATTATTCATGAAAACCGTCGTCGTAGCGAATAGAACACAAACATCATGAAACATAAACTCACATTACAACAACATACATGAAATCAAGGGATAACAGTTGTAATTTCGATCAACGAACGAATTGAAATCCCAAACTAGCACCCGAAGGTTTTAAACTACATCGGAATAGACTCGAAGGATATCGAGTCGATAATTCACGTTTTAATGGCGTGAATCATCTTAACAAGAGTATCGAATAATTCGATATACAAAATAGAGCGCACGGGCTTTAGAATGATTTTCTAAGTGTAAATTACTCCAAAATTAGTTTCATTTCGAAACTCTCGTCGACACGGTTCCAACGCATCTTGTTCCAACGCATCTTGTTTCGCATCTTGTTTCACCCTCTGTTTCTCACTGTTTGGTTATTTTCATTGGATGTTTTCCTCCATCAAAAACTATTATGAACTCCAAATCACTCCCAATTAGTTTCATTGGAAATCTCTCGTCGAGACGGTTCCAATGCACCTGATTTCGCTCAATTCCGAGTTCGTATGAAAAAGTTATGGCCGTTTAAAGATGAATATTTTGTTTTAACTGTTCGACCATTAATGGCCGACCAGAAGCCATTCCCACGGCAATTAATGGCCAAACGGCTGTTAAACCCCAATTTTTTTACAATTTCATCCCCATAATGATACCGGCTAATGCCCGAAGGTCTATGATGTTATATACATGCAAGTGAGGCGTCTATAACTCACCGAAGCAACTCATAACACCAAATTCACACGCACAAACATTCACACAAGAGATTTGCAATGATTCTTGATTTTAAACTCCAAAACGATTAAATTATCTAACCAAAGCAATTAAACGTGATATAAGTGAATTGTGAAGTCTTAGAACTTGCCGGTGCGACAACAGAGCTTCACAATATCACCAAATCAACTAGTAGCTTATGAATTAGATTGTGTGGACAATTCTAATCATAATTTTCAACTCAATGAAACATAAACACATGAAATCGGCTAAGTTACACTAACCTAACCAATTCACAAGCACATGAAAACTCGTATGAACACTAAATTACACTTGTACAAGCTAATGGCTTGTGGCATAGGTGTGAATTCAAAAAGAACTCACCTTGGTTTCAAACGATGAAGAACAAGCTCCAATATGCATAAAGAACCCCTCTTTCTCCAATAGCTCCTCAATAATCACCTCATAAACACAAATGAAGACACATGAGTGTTAGGACACACTAAAAATCTGAAATTGAGAGGAGAGAAAGGTAGAGAACGAGTAGAGAGAGAGCTTAGTCTTGTTCTCCTTGATTTTCCCCTTGATTTGGATCTCTAGGAGCCAACCCTAGCTTTGGAATTTTAATTTCCAATTCCTTTCCCTATTTATGAAGAAAGAAATATGTTAGAAAGAGGAATGGAGAATGAATGAGGAGTAGGAGGATGATTTGGGGTTATATGGTGAGCTAGGCTAGCTCGACAAAGACCCAATCAAAGTGCCAAATTTTCGAATCTCGGAACATATCGATGCTTATAGTCAAAAAGGTCGTAAACGATGATCCAGACTCAATGGAAGTGGTCCCGAGTCCTAATTTTATCGTCTGTGAAAAACGACATTTTGAGTGACACATCAGATACGACGATAGATTTAAATAAAATATTTAAATCTGTTATCATGGAATGAGCGGGTTGTCACAACACTTGAATCTTTTAATCTTTGATTGCAGAAGAAGAAAAGAATCTGATTCAATCAAGGCACTGACAACATTTGGCCTCCATTGATTTCCAGTGAAGAAAACAAGAGAAATGGACCTTTATTTATAGCTGCCAGCCCCCCAGAAATCGATTGCTACCTTAGTCATAGGGGGTCGACCCATGGGTCGACACTTCCCTTGAAGGGCCGACCCCAGGGTCGACACCCCCCTAGGGGGTCGACTCCCCTAGGGCGGGAAAATTGTCGCCTCTTTTTTTCTGATTTCAAACAGTTTTCTGATTTACTATATATACATATATACATATATATATATATACACACACACACATATATATACATATATATACATATATATAATTCTTCTACGCGTATACAAACTTCAAACCCTCGTAACTTCTTCTATGGTGTCCGTTTTACGCAAACCAAATGTCTATCTTGACCAGAATTTCGAGACGGACGCAATGGCGCAGTCCGTTTCCCTCAATTCTGAACATTAAATTAATTATTATTTAATTTGTCCTCTTTAGTGTCTTTAAAATTATGGGGTGTTACAATAACATTATCACCCCACTCAGGACACCATTGAGTTGTCATACTATTCGTTGTTCTACACCGATCAACGAACACCTTCAACACTTTGAATATTCTACTTGAGTCCACTTCGAATTCACGTGCGACCAATCCTCCCGTCCGATCTCCCTGGACCGGCCTCTCTGGACCGATCTTCCTAGACCGATCTCCCTGGACCAATCTCCCTGGACCGACCTCCCTGGACCGACCTCCCTGGACCGATCTCCCTGGACCTATCTCCATGCACCGATCTCCCTCGACCGACCTCCCTGGACCGATCTCCCTAGACTGATCCTGGACCTATCTCCCTGGACCGATCTCCCTTTTAGCTCGCTCGACCGCTCCTTCCTGTCTTGCTTTCCAAGAAAATCATGGTGCGCGCCCGATCCCTCTTATGCGCGACTCAAAACCTGCACTTCACAATTTCCATTTTGATTTCCACCAAAACTTCGCCAAACGATAGATTCGATAAAACCAACTTGTCCAATCCATCAAATATGATCAACAACACGGTATGAATCCGCTAACAACATGAAAACAGTAGTTTTCTCCAAATCATGCAAATCACCCCAAAAATCATAATGAATGGTCATAAGAACAAAACTATAGATTTAACTTGCATAATCATATGGAATAACATAGACTCAATGATTTGAACTTACTAAATGAGATCATAGGTGATTCATGTAAAAAGGACTTAATATGGCATAGATCTATGGAAAAACACTTAAATATGATAAAAACATGATCAAACACTCATACATTTCATTGAATCCATGTGAGAGATGCAAACCACTCACCGATTTGCCAAAAACAAGCTAAAATTGATGAAATAAGAATCCGGACAGCAAGCTCCTCACACCAATCTCCTTGATCCGATGAACTCTTGCTCCAATTGATGTAGATTTAGCCTCCAATGATGTAGATCTATGATTTCCCTTCTTGGACTTTGATTTTTAATGGTGGAAAGGTGTTTAGAGGGAGGAGCACAAGACACCAAATGAGAGAATGAGGAAGTAAACTATTTCTCATACCTCTCACACTCTATTTATAGTTTCCACCAGCCCACTAATGGGCCTCTCCCAAATCAACCCATTGAGCTCTCAAAACCTGGACATCCAACTGAAAAACCTTAAAACAGCGATTTCTCCCAAACCGTTGAGCCAAATTTTTAATGTAACCACTCTACGGAAAGGCAATCATCAATTTCTTTCCAACGGCACATGTCACACCCTCTGATTCGACCTGAGTCAAAAGTTATTCTCTGTACTAGACTGAAAGGGGCAAAATGGTCATAAACAAAATTAGTAAAAATTATGGACATGTCTCTCATCCCCATAAGTAACATATTAAAGTATGAGAATAATCCAACCCTCAAGGAATAAAATAAAAATATTTTACGATTTTCCAATACGTAAAATGCGGACTGTTACAAGTTAGGAAAAATCATGTAAGCCAAAAAGAGACAAAATTTTGCCAAAATACAGACAATCAAATGCCTCGAAGCGAATTCTTGGCTACAGAGAAAAAGGCAAAAAAAAAAACTTGCTAACGCAGCTCAAGATGGTAATCAAACTCGCTTATGGTTTGATTCATGGTTTAGAAGTGATTCACATATATTAACAAATAAGAGTGGAATAGTCTAATAATTTTGAGAGTACCCGATGCTAAAGTTTTAGTAATCATCAAAGAGAACAAGTGAACAACATTTACAGCCAATCATTAATCCACACTAAGAAGACATTAGCAAACTACCAATTAATAGCAGTTTAGATTCTGATGATTAAGAATGGATTACCGACAAGAACGGAAGGTTCTCATTCACAAAATAAAAAAATTGAGTATGTATCAAAAGCAAACAAACAGTTGAGATGTATGATTGCAAATGGATCAGGATTGTACAAATCGATAGGCGAATATTAGGTGATAAGCATGGAATAAGGATTAATCAGTTAGACAAAGATTAATCAAAAGTTAAGGTAGCGTTTGGTTTAGATTTTTCAATTTTGAGTTTTCACACATACAAAAATACCGACAATGCACATATATCGTAAAAAAATGACCGTTTTACAAAACGGAGTTAACACACAAAACCGAAAACAACTTTTTATTATTTTTCATATTTTAAGAAACAAGGGAACGACAATAACAAATCCGCCTGTCCACCATTCCCGCGGTCCCCTCCGTCACTCTATTTCCCTTTGATGCATCACCACCGCTACACTTCAAATCTTCACAACTTTCATAATTAACGCCGAAAACTAAAAATGCAAAACACAAAACAAACCAAACGCTACCTAAGTTTTTTTGTTAAACTCGTGCGTTTTGGATAACTTTTAAGTATAGAGCCAGCTACTTAAACACAAATTTAACACAAAAATGAAAAACACAAAATCTTATCCGTTGGATCAATTGTCCTTATACGAGGGGTGAAAATCAGAGAACAATCCAATGATTTGAGAGTTTGCGTTCTTCAATTTGTGTCAAATACACAGGCTTTCCCTTTGGATATTTATTGATCCACAATCGCATATCATGCATATTGTTGGAGTTTGAAGCAATCATGGAGAAAAGGTCACTAAAACAAACTCTATGATACTCATAATAGGTATCAAGCCTAAGTAGATGCATAAACAATGCTTGCAAAGGATGGACATAACTAAACTATCAAAACGTATACATAACATAAGTAAAGCAAGCAAATTCAACGACTTTGAGGATTATTTTTTCTACAACCAAAGATAACCACGGTAACATCTTGATCCAAAAGATCATTCCTGAACAAGACTCGGCAAAGGTTACATGAGGATTATTTTTTCTACAACCAAAGATAACGACTGTAACATCTTGATCCAAAAGATCTTCCTGAACAAGACTCGGCAAAGGTTACATGACTATACATTAGTTTTTAACATCGATCGACAATTTAATTCAAGCACGAAATACAGGAACTTTTTATTTTGGCTTGATATCAAAAGAAATGGTATGATATTTATAAGTTGGCTAGTGACTGCTGGTTTGAAGAGCTGGAGACCTCACGGCTGCAAATAGGGCAAACCTGAAGCAAGCATGAATTAAATAAAGATCAAATGGTTAGTGCCAGTTTATATATGGTTTGAAGAGCTGGAGATTTGGCTTCCGTTCAAAAAACTGGTTCTGCTTTAGCAGCCCCAGTTTATATAAAATTTAAATAAAGTCAGACAAGGTAATGCTGTGTGCGCAAGAAAAAGGTTTAACGGCACCAATATATTAAGGCATCCCTTTAACACCCCTGTCATACTTTGAGATACACTATTTCAAATGCTAAAAATTTTGATAGTCATATTCATCTTATACCTAAAGATCACCTCAACAAAATTTAGCTTCATTTGAATATATGTAGCATAATATATTTGAATGCACCATGTTTGAATATATAAAAGGGTCAAATCAAATAAGGTCACAATACTTGATTGCACTATTTCCACTTACCAAAAGGCTACAATAACCAATGTGATATGAACCCCAAATTCGTAAACAAAATCGTCGAATACTCGTTCCTCTTATTCTTGTCTTGTATATGACAACATGCAATGTCAACACATGCATTGTTTACCCGCAAAGGAAAAGTTCCAAATACACAGCACATCATTCTACACGTCAACGACACTATACATCATATAAATGTATCACCTGTAATTGGTACTTCATCAGATATCGAATGTAATTTCTGTTAAAGAGTATTAGAATTAAAAAATAACTTGGATTCAGATTTATTGAAGATCGTGAGACTTGCAAATCATTTGCAGGCTTGCGTTTCCTACAGGCAACAGAAATGCAGGCATGTCCATTAGTTGGACACTAAATTCGTATAATTGGTCAGTATTGTATTTGACAAATCAGAACTCAGTCGCATTATAATCAGAACCTGAGTTTGAGAATAGAGAACTCAATCGCACTTCAGTCCCGCACAAATAAAATAAAATATTGAAAATTCGTAGAAACTGTTATAGTCGATTCTGCCCCCAACAACCAGTGCAGTTTAAGCACTGAAAGACAATGACAGTGCAAAAACTATAGATGGATTAAAGGATATAATGAGAACTGACAGAGATACAAAAAGTTATATTGGAGACAAAATTTAATTTTCAAAATGGATTTACTTGTATATAACAAAATTAAACCATCCTTTGATCCACACATCACAAACTCGGAGAGCTGAAATTGTATCCTAACTTATGTTGAATGTTTGGCCCTTGAATTTAGGCTTATACTCTCCACTGGTTTGTTTTAACAAAAAAGCTGATCAAATTATTATTTTTGTGTACTGTCAAAGCCGGTGCAAATAAAAAGTAAAGAAAACTATAATTTAAACAGCTAGGGGGTAAACAACAGAGCTTTACTTGAATCCCCTATTAAATAGCATTAAGTTATAACCCGCATTTAAATAGCTTTACATGCAACTTTACTCGAAGAGTGCCAAATGCTTTAAGACATTTAGCAGAGGAGGCTTTAGTGGGGTTTTAAACTCCATAGCTTACAACAGAACTAGGGTTCCTTTCGTAGCAACAAAGAAAGTCGTAAGCAAAATCTTCCACCTCCCCAGATCACATTTCAAGTTTGCTCGATTGCTTCCCCAGCTCCTTGTCTTATTTGAAAATTTACATGCTTCCCTAATGGTACCGGAAATAGCTTCTCCATCAACCGCCAATACAAGCAATTAATGTCGCTATCGCTACACAACTGGCTGGGCCACATTTATTTTATTTAAATATGTTCCACTATTGTAATTGCTAGATTATGTCGCACCAACATTACTTCCAAACCCGTAAATAGAAATTGATCCAGTGAAATCTCAATATTTGGCATTATTTTACAATATTTGGCTTTATTTTTCCATTTCCAAAACCTCAGTTACATAAGAACGAACAGAAATCTCTTTAATGTGGACACGTCAAATCCCCACAAAACTTGCTTTATTTGTACTTTCTTTTTTAGTTGTTATAAATATATTTTCACATTGACATTTTGTTAGAGTATCCACATATCGCGTGTTGACGGAAAATACAATCAATATTTTCACATTAGGATGATTCCAAAATCAACAACCCTGAATGTAACATTTCACCAATTCCATACCCATCAAAAAACAAGCGGTCGAAAAAATGATCAACCATTGAAACCCAAGATACATCAACAATTGCATATCAGTAACTATGTATCAGACTGACAACTATGCCAAGACGTCACTTGCCCCCCTAGATCAATAGATCATGTAACTACTATAAGCAGAAGATCATGATACGGTTAACAAGCACGGGTCGTATAGAGAAAACTAGGGAATCAAGTTGACATGTCGTTATTTCCATCGTTGAGAACATAAATAGCTCATTTATCACAGAAAAGGAACGTACCATGGTGAATTAGTAAGCATGGGGACACCATATGATGTTGTTTCTAGCGTAAATGACATTATGATTCATTATGGTCACATGGTCAATCTCGAGCACCTAATCCATTTCATTCTCATAATTCGGCGCTGAATTTGACAACCATATCTTAAAGAACGACTCTTTGTTCGAAGAGACAAAAGTGAGAGCAAGGCAATTCGTAAGCTAACGTAGCAACCAAGAGCAACCAATGTGGCTCCAAAATCAAACATAATTGAGTGAGAAATGATAATATTAGAAAGGACTGGACAAGATCAGAAGCTTGCAAACTGAGGTCCCACCACAAACCATGATTCGATATTAGATGGCAGGCAAGGAAGCCAAATGTTAGGCAAGTCAAAGAGGATATCCACCCCACTGATTCAAATGTCTCATCTTGGGAATTACAATGACAACTGAGTCCATGACTCAATGGATCATCATGGTATTTTCAATGTGAAGATGGAAATCCAAGTATCAACGGATGCTTGTTGCAAGTGCTTACCAAACAACACGGATCATAACAGTTAGTCACTAATATCTCAATAACTGACCAGGATCAATCTATTCCTAGACGTAACTAGCTCTGATTTCAAGAAGCAATAATATACTTCCAGAGAACGTACCAAAAAGGTCAGTGACCTCGCAAACATAAGGCAAGGAAATGATGAACTAATTTAAAAATACATCAAAAGGTCCGAAGAAAATACCATCAAGGCAAAGCATGCTAGCAACAATAGAAAACTGATGGTTGTCCAGAACGGTTTGCTGCGGAACACCCACTATTGAAATTCAAATTGGAGAAACATGATACAATTAGGGAGTTCTATAAGAGAGATGACAGTTACATCTGGATGGAAGAAAACAATGAAGAGAAGCGGAAGAGGATCAAGCAGCGGAGAAAAATAGAACTTACTCTGAAGGATCGTAATGATGATAGGAAGAGAACAGTCACTGACAATTTAATGATAGGAAGAGAAGCGATGGTCATTAACGTTTTAGTGACAAGCATTCCAAAAGAAGTGGGGGACGGACTGTATGAACATCGCAATACTTCATACACTGCCATGGTTAACTAGGACCAGTTATAAGACCCATCAGGTAGGCCCAGGATCCAACTCGACACATCCCGATTATATTCAACTGATTTTTATCGGGTTAGGTTCATACTATACATTTAAAACATAGATTCGAGTTTTGATTCAAATTCTTTTTGGTAATAACAGTAATAAACATATATTTGTGTTTTTTGGTCGGATTTTTCAGGTTGGGTTGGATTTAATTGGGTTTTCATGATATTTTTAAACGCACGTACATGACTTAAAATTCATTAAGTTGGAATTGGATTTAGACCATGTCGAATCGGCCTGGTTTGGATTTTCATATCCCAGTTCTAGTAGTCAGCCTTGTGCAGCCTTGGGGATGACACATGGGAGGATATCGGTCATGGTAATTGAAAGCAATATTGCATACAAACAACCACCTATTCAAAGGCCCGATTAAGGAAGTAATAAAACTCAAAACAAGTAGTGCGGGATTTGTAAAGCTCCAATTTCTTGACAGTGTATTTGAGAAGATTTGTCTGGGAGCTCAACTACCATCTCTTCTATATCTCGGCTGAAGAATAAACGTGGTCGCTCCCCAACCATTACTAGGTTGATTTGTGGTGAGACTACGCCTAATTGGAGAAAACAAAAAGCCCTACTGCCCTAGAACAGGATACCAAAGAGCCAAGGCATGAAAAGGGAAAAAACCTTCATGGTTAAATATAAACTGATGAAAATGCATCGATGAGGATCAAAAAATAAAGTTCACAAACGGAGATTCCAAGGATGTATGTTTCCCTCACAGCGTTGTCTTTAGAGTTACTACCGCAAATTCAATGGTGAAAGGAGCATTTGTTGATTAAAGTAGCTCTATGAAGTGCTCTTTGGTCAGTATCTGATAAAATGTGGTTGAAAATTTATATCCTTACAACATACCCATCTATGAGTTCTATGCATAAGTAATTATATCATAAGCAATATCTTTTTGCCAATTATCGTAGGCATGTAGCCCAAGATTGTTATGATGCTAACAACTTTCTACGGGGTCGACTACCCACCAACCTGTAATGTTTTCCCTGATCAATGCCTACTCAAGTTAGACTTAGCAACCACACACTAATGTTTTGTCATGTAGATCCATATAAAGAATGAGAACGGATGTGCGCGATAACAAATTGCTCGAGGATGTCATAAAACTTCGATTAAGCAAGCTAGAAGATGTGTAATGACACCCAAGCAAGAGATGGCAATAACTGAAGACACAGTGGGTACAGAAAATTTTCATACCTACCTAACCTCTTGATTGTAAAGAAAAAACACCATTATGGTTTTCTGAATTCCATTCTGCTAACCAATGAATTTCAGTTGTTGGAATTTTTGAAGATTGGCATAATAAAAGCTTATTATTGCTAAATTTCTAAACATAAGTGGATCTTTGTGGATGTTTTTGAACCTGAATATGCATAAACGTATTGAGTATGCATCAACAAAGGTGGAACCCAGTGCACGAGGCTCCCGCGGAATAACGGGGCTCTGGGGAGGTCGATTGTACGCAGCCTTTCCCTCGCACTGCGAAGAGGCTGTTTCCGGACTCGAAACTAGGCCCCCAGATAATTAATAATTAACCAGGCGACCTTACCGTTGCGCCAAGGCTCCACCTCATTGAGTATGCATCAATGTGGAACAAAATTAATTTCACCATATGATTTTAAATTATACGAAAAAATAATTTAAAATTAATTTCACCATATGATTTAAAATTATATGAAAAAATAATTTTAAATATTATGTAATAACCTACTGTAATAAAATGGTTCAGTTTGTACACTTGAAAATAATAATTCAAAAAATGTGTTTTAAGAAAAAGGAAAACCTCAACAATTAAAAAAAACATATTTTAAATTTTAAAAAGAACTCAGGTAAAATTAGAAATAATACAAAAACCTTAAAAACACAACAAATGTGAAAATTCAAAGAAAAATACAAAAACTCAGCAAAATTAAAAAGAAATTCAAAATTAGAAGAAAATTCAATAAACAAAAAAACACCAGTAAAAACACAAAATTTGATATTTTATGGAATTTTTCAAAAAGCTTGATAGGAATAAGAAAAATCAACGAAAGTAGAAAAAAATGAAGGAAATTAATTTGGAAATACTCAATTCCAAAAGACTAGGAAATTCAAAAACAATCAATTTTTTTTGGATAATATTGAAAACAATCCCCAAAATTGAGAAAGTAATTGAAACTACACAAATAAAAAACTTCAAAAATAAAAATAAAAATGTACAACAACAACTAAGCTGTTAATCTTAAACAAGTTGGCGTTGACTAGAGATAGAACCAAAAACCAAAAGATGAAGTCAATTCAAATGTAATAATAATAACAAAAGATTCAAAGGTGTAAGCATAAATAAAGATAAAATAAAATTTAAAATAATTAAACAAATAATAATAGTAATAGTAACGAATAAATAAACCTTGATGTTGATGGTGGTGAAGATGATGATAATAATATTAGTAATAATAGTAGCAGTAAACTAGTAATATGTACCAAAGACCAACACTACGTCTTATGGCCCTATACACTAGTCATATCGTCTAAAACTAAAAACATTCTCCTTAAACTAAACCAAAAGCTCAAGGTTCTGCTACATGAATCGCTAACTTCTATCCGCTCATGTTCGACGTCAGCTCTTCAGATATACTTCAATTTCTCAAGTCTTTTTTTACTACGTCCTCGCATATCATCCTTGGTCAACCTCTACTTCTCATGAGGTATTCGGTGCGGCCTATAATTCCAACACGCACAGGTACATCGTAAGGTCTCCATTGGAGATGTCCAAACCATCTTAAATGGTGATGTGCTAACTTCTTTTCAACTGGTGCAACTCCAAATTTGTCTCGAATATCACCATTTCTAATATGGTCCCGTTTGATATGTCCACAGCTGCATACGCATCTCTGTTATATTTATCTTTTGGACGTGTTGTTTTTTAGTAGACCAACGTTTTACACCATATAACATCGTAGGCCTGATTGTTACTCTATAGAACTCCTCTTTAAGCTTCTGTGGAATTTTTCTTTCATAGAGAATGTCAGATATTAGTCGTCATTTCATTTATCCTGCTCAAATTCTAAAACTAACATTTTCATCAATCTTAGCATCAAACTGCAACATAAATACTATATATCGAAAGGATTCCTTCCTATGTACCATTTGACCGACCAGGGTGACATTCTCGTCATCTGATCTGACACCGCTGAACTCGCATTTCAGATACTATGTTTTAGTTCTGCTAAGCCCGAAATCCTTCGATTTCGAAATCTTCCCCCACAACTCCAACCGTCTATTAACCTCTATTTTACTTTCATCAATCGGCACAATATCATCAGCACAGAGCATACACTAAAAAATTTAACTTTGTATATCATTCATGACTTCATCCATCATTAAGGCAAAAATACAGAGGCTCAAAGCCGACCCTTGATGTAATCATATCTTAATGGTAAGTCACTGCTTTCACCATCGCATGCTCTAACGCTAGTCACAAGTTCACCATGCATATCCTTGATAGAGCTAATGTACTTTATTAAAGTCACCCTCTTTTTCAGCGCTCACCACATAACCTTCCAAGTTCCACGGTACTCTATCATAAATTTTCTCCAAATCGATAAAATATCATGTGTAGATCTTTCTTTTGTTTTCTAAATCTCCATAAGTTGTCTTATCAAGAAAATTGTCTCTGTGGTTGACCTTTCAAACATGAAATCAAATTGATTTTTTTTAAACACTATGATCATATATAACCAATTCATAAATTTTGGAAAAAAACCAACAAAGTTCAGAAAGATGGAAAAACGCGAAAATCTAGGAAACAAATTATAAATGCTTGAAGAAAACTAACTTCTTTACGAAAGAATCATTTTATACATATTTTTTAACGTTGTTTTATTTAATAATTTACCATTTTTCTCAAACTTCGACTTAGCTATTTTGTTTCATATATGAAATTCAATGTTATTTTGGTAGATTTTGTTTCATATTCAAAATGTTCGAAACTTCAAATACAAACACCATCATATTTCATGCATATATTAAAAAATTGATGTAAAACGCAATTATTAGAAAAAAGTTGATGATTTCATAGTGTACATACAAAATTATGATAGACAAACATACTTGTGTTATAACCAGTGTTTTAAAAACGCGCCTGAGGCGCACCTCGGGGTGAGGCATGAACAAAAAACGCCTTGAGACGCAACTCGGGAGGCGTTTTACCTTTGAGGCTTAAGCCTCAACCGATTAAGACATGAAAAACGCAAAAAATGTACGTCTTAAAGCCTAAATTGGCATTCTATGTGATCGGAAGATTCCTCAGAAGCTTAAAGGAAAGTTCTATAGGACAGCAATCAGGTCTGCAATGTTATATGGTGCAGAATGTTGGCCTACTAAGAGGCAACACGTCCAGAAGATAAGCGTAGCAGAGATGTGGATGTTGCGTTGGAGTTGTGGGCATACCAGACGAGATCAGATTAGAAATGAGGATATTCGGGAAAAACTTAGAGTTGCACCTATTGAAGAGAAGTTAGTCCAATACCGCTTGAGATGGTTTGGACATATCCAACGTAGACCATACGATGCATCTGTACGCGTTGGAATTCTAGGCCGCGCCGAAGGCCCAAAGAAAGGTAGAGGTTGACCTAAAATGACATGGGAGGAGATAATAAAGAGAGATTTAAGTAACTGGAGTTTATCGGAAGAGCTGGTAGTTGATAGGAGTGCATAGAAATTGGCAATCCATATATTAGAACCTTATGGCTTTTTTTTTAGACTTTATTTCACGTTTACTGAACCTTTTTACTTTTTATTACTATTTTAGATTTTATTTCACTTTTATTGAACCTTTTTACTTATTATTATTATTTTAAAAATACCCTTATTGGACGACTTTTTATTTGTTTGGTTATTTTAAACCCTTTATATATATATATATATATATATATATATTATCATCATTATTAATTTTATTTTATTTTAATTTTGGGTTCCATATCTAGCCAACCCCAACTTGTTTGGGATATATGGCTTTGCTGTTGTTGTGTGTGTGTATATATATTACCTACTTCTCACTTTTCACCACGAGCTTGAAATTTTTGGAACGAGAAACACGATTCAACTGGAATCCCATTTGATTCCATTAGAATCAAGTTCGATTCCTTCACTGGAATCGAGCTTGTTTCCAGTGATGTAATCGAGCTTGCTTCTTTTCTTGTATTTCTTTTAATTTATAGTATTTTTTGTCTTTTTTTTACTGTATTGTTTTTGTTTAGCAGCATTTGTTTAATTGAGTCATAATTTCTATTGTTCGCTAAGTTAATTTAAAATGAGCAACCGGGATATTGCATGGAAGAGGGTCAAAGATATACCGAATTCTACCACTTCAAAATATTTTCTTTGTATATTTTGTTTGAATTGCTTCGAATGTTTTATGGTTTTTACTTGCTATTTGACATTTAATGTTATTCCATATTAAAAATTAAGTATATGTGTTGCGCTTTTTTTTAACCCGAAAGACTTACGCCTCAACGCTTCGAGGCTTACGTCTCGCCACACGGACCCGCAAAAGCCTCACGTACGCCTTTTGTGTTTTAAAACATTGGTCATAACAAATTTGGATCCACCGTATCTCTTTGTTTGAAACAATTTTTAAAATTTGATTGTACTTGATAAAGATAAGAATTTGTTGCCTTTCATGTTCAAACCTATTCCTTCTCTTATTATGGATTTAGTTCAAAAATATACTTTGGACCAGTTTTGGATTTTATTCACCATGCATACATAAAAAGAAAAAGAAAATAGCACTTTGTGCTATAGATGACACGTGCGATGTTATTAATCAAATAGTGCACAACCTGCGATAAGCGATATTTTGCGATATATTGTGCTATGGAAACTCATTTGAACAATTGTTTTTTTAAGTTTTTATTTTCCTTCATTTATTCTTAAAAAAATCAAATGGTTTGAACTTCTGCAAACTTTCACTTCAT
Source organism: Allium sativum (assembly GCA_030737875.1). Lineage (NCBI taxonomy): Eukaryota > Viridiplantae > Streptophyta > Magnoliopsida > Asparagales > Amaryllidaceae > Allium > Allium sativum. The sequence continues at coordinate 586,909,930 of CM060913.1, read as the reverse complement.
ATTGGACGAAAAATAACTCTTACAGAAGTCATGGAAATTCCTAGATTTTTACCATCGGTCATTTCTTCTGAAATTGTATTCTAGAAAAGCACCAAGAACAAAAACTTCGAAAATAATTGAAAGGAAACGGCGATAAACATAATATTAAGAGAAAAACACTCTTAGATGTTGCGATGCTTGCATAGGGAGTCAATCAATGAGATCTGTAAAAAAAGTCAATAAACTAACTAAAGTCGCCGCATGGGTGTACACAGGTAGCAAGGGAATGCATCTGAGAGCATGCAAGCTTAACGAATTTGCCATTGTGCATATAAAATGCTAGAGTTGACATTTTGAAAATAAAGAAAACACTATTCATGTATTGGAAATATTCAAAGAAAGTTCAACAAGCGAACTGATTGGCACCACTACTTATGCACATAAGACCGTCGTTGATACTTAGTTGAAAGCAAGCTTGTTCTGGAACAAATATACACAAACATCTGCTCGACGTCTAATTGTCATGGTATAGAGCAAACTTGCTTGTGCCTAAGACGAAATACATTTTCTATTTGCTCATACAATGAAACCAGCTTTTTAGGCAAAGTAGGAAGTGTAATGGATAATATTCGATATTAAAAAATAAACTATTTTGGATTAATATTGTGTATAAAAACAAACTTTCAAAATTGTTGGATGCAAGCAAGCGCAACTTAGCCACCCTATACATGCATGTACCTTCTTGAGCATTATCAACAGCCAACAAGCAAGAAGAGAAGTTGAAGTATACTATGCACATAAAGCCCAGCATTCAACTGTGCAAGGTACATAAAGCGCTCATCAAATAAGATCAAAGAGAACAAAAAGCAAATTACAAGTGTCGAGCGGCGATAAAGCAAATAAATGATAAATCATAGACCAAGCAGAAAGCATCAAAAATGATAAACAAAAGACAACAATATCATTAAATTTTCCTACATAAGTTTTTTTAAAATACAATTGTAGTATATATTAATTTCCAAGTTAAATTTTACACAAAATGACCACACTAGAATAACAAAATTAACCACGCAAATTTACGCCCAATATTCTAAATGAAGGAAACTTAGATGTTGATTCTAACGGAACAATATTTATATTAGTGTTTTAAAAAACGCGAATGAGGCATGTCTTAAGGCAAGTGTTGTGGTTTGTGATATTTCAATCACATGTATGCTGAAGAAGATAATGTTTGAAAGTGCTTTATGATAGAGGAGATAATTCGAAGATTGAAGACCAAAGAATATTATTTTGACATATTTTTTCTCATTTTTATTCTGTGATATTTCAGAAGGGCAAATTGGATATTTTGCTTAGGCCTTCTATTCTCCTATAAAAGCAGCATCTAGGATTGGATTATGATTATGGGATTGAGACCGAAATAGTTGATCCAAGGGTTTGCCATCGTTCTTCATTGTTCTCCTTCTCCATAATTAGTTGTAGTCGCCTAGATATTCTTTCTCTTTCTCAATAAGGTTATTGATTCAATTAAAGTTTGTTTACTCTTGGTTTTTGATCCATTAAGTGTAAACATAAATCGTTTTTTGTGAATCAATAAGGTGGTTGGGTGGCATATCTTTTGTTTGTGCGTATAATTTCATATCTATGTTGTTTTTCCATTGAATCATCTTTAAGTAATTGCATAAATAAGATCCTAGTCGCTTCCGCAAAATCGCAATTTTCCTAACAATTGGTATCGAACCTAGATCATCGCAAAGCTGAGCGTTTTTAAATTGGAAAAAAATTGTTTTTTTGTGAATCAATAAAAAAATTGATTTTTGTTATGTCGGATATGATGACGTTTCCGAAAATGACTATTTTTTATGGAAAAAAAAATGAGGGATTTAGAAGCCTAAAATGGAGGATGTGTTTTACCTTAATGATCTTCATGATCTGATTGATAGAGATGGGAAGAAGCCCTCGAAAGTGGATGAGGGAAAGTGCAAGAAGATGGATAAGAAGTCAATTGCCTTGATTCGGCAGTACTTTGATGATTCGGTATTCCATCATGTGACTAATTGTGAATCCACGAAGTAATTGTGGGACAAGTTGGTATCTTTGTATGAGTTTAGGAGTGCTACAAGTAAGGTTTTTCTGGTTAGAAAGCTTGTATAGCTGAGGTTGGATGAGGAGAAGTCTGTTGGAGAACATTTGAAGAATTTCAAGATGTGATCAATCAATAGACAAATCTGAAGGTCAATTTTGATGATGAGTTGCAGGCTCTTTTGTTGATGGGTTTGCTTTCAGAAAGTTGGAAAACTTCGGTTGTTTCATTGAGTAATTCCAATGTCAATGGAAGTATCTCTTTGAAAATGGTACGAAGCAGCCTTTTGAATAAAGGAACTAAGAAGAAAAGGGTCAGGTTTGAAATCAGTTCAAGGTGAGGCTATGGTAGCAAGAGACTCGAGGAAGATACAAGATGGAAGAAGAAGAGAGCTAATGGTAAATGTGCTATCACTTGTCATTATTGTGGTAGGGAAGATCACATATGCAAAAAATGTTATGTCTATAAGAATGACAAGAAGAAGGCAACGGATGGTGATAGTAGTAATGATGCACAGGCAGGTTTTGCTGAAGGTTCCATCCATGGTGTTTCTTGTGATGTCCTGTTTAATGAAGCTAATCCTTGAAAGATGGATTTAGGAGCCGATTTTCACATTTTTAAGGGTGTGATGTGTTTTTCTTGGTATGAAAAGAATGTTGACATAATTAGAATGACCAATGAAGTAGAGCTACCGGTTTGCGGTATTGGATCTATCCAGTTTCGTATGCATGATGGTGTGGTAAGAAAAGTTTGAAGTTTGATATGTACCCGCTAATTCACATAATCTTATTTCTCTCGATCGGTTGGATCGTCATGGTTGCACTTATGATACTCAAGGTGAAGTTTTGAGATTGAAGAAGAGTGATCGTGTTATGATGAGAGGAATTTTGCAGGAAGATAATATTTATAGATTTGTTGGTTCTATGGTCGACTGTGGAAGACGAGTGACGGTTGAAGAACTTAGTCTCCAACAAGGTGGAGATGTTACTTCTATCACTGCTGATGTTTTAGACAGGGATCTTCATGTTGATGATGCTCGAGGGATCGATGATGATCAAGAAAGGGATCAGGTCAAATGAGAGACGTGTTACAAACATTTTTAAGACCGTTGATTTCTATACGGTGCAGCTCATGGTGGAAGACGCATCACTTGCAGGTAGTGGTTTGTGTTTGTAATGGTTTTAACTGAGAGTAGGTGGTTGTTGAAAGAGCTAGATGACTTGTTTGTTGATTGTTGGAAGTGTGCTTGATGATGTGATTTCATATCAAAGTGGAGTGTTGTGATTTGTGATATTTCAATCACATGTATGTTGAAGAAGACCATGTTTGGAAGTGCTTTATGGTAGAGGAGATAATTCGAAAATAAAGACCGAAGATTACGATAGAGGAGATAATTTGAAGATTAAAGACCGATGAATATTATTTTGACCTATTTTTTCTCATCTTTAATCTGTGATATTTCTAAGGGGCAAATTGGATATTTTGTCTAAGTCTTCTATTCTCTTATAAAAGCAGCATCTAGGATTGGATTATAATTATGGAATTAAAACTGAAATAGTTGATCCAAGGGTTTGCCGCCGTTCTTCATTGTTCTCCAAAATTAGTTGTAGTCATCTCGATATTCTTTCTCTTTCTTAATAAGGTTATTAATTCAACTGTAGTGTGTATACTTTTAGTTTTTGATCCATTAAGTGTAAACAAAATTTGTTTTTTTGTGAATCAATCAAGAGGGTGGTTGGGTGGAACATCTTGTGTTTGTACGTATAATTTCATATCTGTGTTGTTTTTCCATTGAATTATCTTTAAGTAATTGGGTGAATAAGATACTGATCGCTTCCGCAAAGGCGCGATTTTCCTAACAGCGAGGCATCCCAAAAAAGCATCGAGGCGCAACCATTGAGGAGTTTTTCCATAAAAACGTAAGCCTTAACCCTTTGAGGCGCAACCATTCATGCTTTTTTTTTTTTAGCAAAATAAATTTACATTGTGTTGCTTAACTGGCTTTTGCTCTTTTTTTTTACTAGTTTGAACTCCATACGGTAAAAAAGAACATATTAGGTAATTTTTTTAAAGATTTTTAAAATAGATCGATCCAGATACATTTTTATGTATATATTTCTTCAATTTACATGTATTCGCTTACTTCAGCTTACATGTATTTTGCCTCTCATTTAGCTTGCAGGGTAACATGCTAATGTGATCTCTCAGACTACATTTTGAATGTTTTTGAACAATTATATATTGTTTGAATTGCTTGTAGTAATTTATGTTTCTTATATACTAGTAGACGTTATTCTATGTATATTTTTGTTATATGACTTGTTTTTTTAGAAAGGATTACGTCTCAACGTTTTGAGGCTTACGCCTCACCTAGCGAACGTGAAAACGCCTCACGTAAGTTTTCGCGTTTTAAAACATTGATTTGCATACATTTCCAGGTCTTTATCATGTTGGTTAGCCCACATAGGCGTGGTCAATATAAACTCAAGCACGAGGAGCACATCATTTTCCTATGTCTTCTCTCTCTTTGTTCACATTATTTAGAAATTTTAATGAAACACATGGGCATTAACTAGAACACTTGTGTATGATCTCTTTTTGTCTTCATTGCCTTCCTGACCACCTCCACATTTGCCTTCATAGCCACCTTATGCTCCCAACGTCTTTGCTCGAGCCCCTCAATCTTCTGGTGCAAACAAGCGACATATGACATCAATCATCTTTAAAATGACCATGTTAACTCCTTAACTCACATATCCATATCCAAGCCTCTTCGATCCTGCTCCTAATCCTTTTAACCTACTTGTTATATCTGATTTATTAAGCCTTGAGCTTATTATCAACAACTTTCCTAAGATGAGCAATTTGAAATGTCGTTTAGACAAACAATCTGAGCTGTCATTTGAAACAAAAACGAATGAACAAAATACAAAATCTACAAAGAGAACTTACGCAAGAGATGATGGATCGGTCTTACTTGATGATGGCTTAAATGATATGTGAAGACCAAAAAAAATTATTCACGCTAATTTGCATGATCAAAATACTAATTTTAGCCATGACAGCTCAAAAGTTGGATCATCCACTAAGATTTTAAGGACATCAACGAAAAGTGGAAAAGGTGCGGATTTAAATTTAAAACCAACTCCCACTTCACAACAAGGTTGGTTGGAATAACCTAAGGTCAAGGAAAACCCAATAGATGGATGCAAAGCGGTAAGCATGAACTACGAATTAATTGCCCAAAATGGGATTAATCCAAGCTAGAAGTTTTTCATAAATTTGTGCATTTCGAATAAAAGTAATATTCTTTTGGCATTTACTGATCCACAATACAATATTATGGGTTTGGTCGGATGTGGAAGCAAATATGGAGACAAAATCACTAAACAAAAATATTTAATGCTCGTAAAAGACATTAAGCCTATATTTGTGCATAAATGCCGCCTATAAATCTGTTTATATGCTTAGATAATGCAGTAGGTCTCAACTATGTGGACGAAGCAAAAACCTAAATAGTATGGCTAGGATTAGGCGAAAGCCTAAAATGATTTTTTACCGTAGAGCCCATGGCCCCAATTGTTGTTCATCTCGTCGAATCAGACCCCCCGCATCTTGTCTTCCTTGGTCCTCTCTGAGCGTTCAATAGAATCATTGATGCAATCATATCACTCAACAGGATCACTATATTACAAACATTTCATATTTGGAGAAAAATAATGCTTTTTAAGGGAGTTTTCTATCCAAACGACTAAGAAAATAAAAAAGAACAAGGTTGTCAAAATGAGATTCAAATTGTAAATCGTAAAATTCAAACTTTAAATCGAATCGAGATTTAAATCGTAAATCGTGGATTCAAAAAAAACTTATACTTTAAAGTTTGCACACATTTTGTAATTGATTTTGATCTTTAAACCTCTACATCTAAACTGAAACATCATTTCCTCTCATGTTCCAGTTTTATTTTATTTGGAATTTGATCTGAATTGAATTGTAGAACCAACTAAGTATGTTAAATATATTAATTGGATCGAATGGTTTTTCTGAAGTGTGGTAGTAGTTGATTTTGAATCGGAATATAAATCGAATCGTAAAGGGAGCGATTCAATTTGAAACGGGATTCAAATCGTAGGATTTTAAGATTTTTGACTACAATGAAAAAGAATAAATTCCAAATCACAAGGGAGGGTGGATTATGACTCCTGCATATCAGGGAGATGTGACTCATGATAGACAAAAGGAGCCAAAAAAAACTGTATCAAGTTGATGATATGACCTTCCCCTGCCATGAATCGAAGATAATAATAGTTGTTAGACCAACTGAAACTATTTTGAGGACAGTAGTTTTAACTACGGATAAGGAAATTATGGTTGATGATTGAGCGAACAAGCTTAAATCGATGTTTTCTAAGAGTATATGTGCTTAGGTTGATGATTGTTTGTTCCTTTCTCGGTATATTAATTCACTAAAATGCTTATGACCATAGTCAAATTTTGATGTTCTTCAAGAAGGCCATGTGTCTTAACGTTGTTAATATTCTTCAGTCCTATCTATGTTAGACAATTGTTGTTCTGTTTATCGTTTAGCAGACTTATGTATTTGAGTTTTCCTTTGTACTTGTCCTAGTGATTTGACACTGTATTTTGTTTTGGGAGACTATGTTTATGTAGTAGTTTAATGAACTACTATGGTTTTATTTATTTCCGCTGCGAGTTATTCTGTTTTTTCAGTGTCTGTGATTCTGTGATATGATTTGTATTTACTTCAATTATTATTAATAATATGTTATTTTGAGCGATTCAAGTTAGACATGTGTGGTTCATTGTCGATTTGAATAGCACAAAATAGTGGGTTGTTACATTTGGTGTATTGCCTTAGTTACAATAATACATACTTTTGTTTTAGACCTTTACCGTGAACGCTTTGAATGGGTGAAACCATACTTCAGTTTTATCTTGCTGAGAAAATAGTAAGTGCCTCGAGCTGGTTTGAACATATATGCATTCATTTATATTTTGAAATTTAACAAACCGTTGTAATATAGTATGCTTGTATAATATATATATATATATATATATATATATATATATGCGTATATTTTAACATATATATCCGATTTGCCACCACATGAATTATGCACTACCTGACCAATCCTCCCCTTGGCCGAGACTGAAAACGTTTGTTGATGCCTCACTTTTGTGTAAGAAGTATTTGTGCTGAGTATCACCATTCATATAGTAGCAGGAACCTTCAATGATAAATAGGACATTTTAGTTTAGTCTATTGTAGCATATATATGTACCCTCTAATTTGACGAAGAGGACTGTTTCATTTTGGCAAACCAAATTATGTGCATGTAGCCTTTTCCATGTCCACTGTTGCGGAAAAATGACGTCCCAAAAGGAAAAAAATATACATCAACCTATATATATGTATATCTTAGCACTCTTGGAACCTGGTTCTTCCGGTGTAGTTATATGTATATTTGTCGACATCGCCTCCTGAGTATTCATCGCATGTATATAATAACATATTGGGTGATGGTGACACTAGCTTATGCTCAGTATATAGTATATAGGTACTGTAGAGAACTTTGGCAAAAATGAAACATTAGATTTGTTAAACATGAACCTGGAAACTTGCAAACAATGGGTTGGGTATATTATATATAAGGGAAAAAGAGTGGTTTAGATGTTCCATACGTTTGTTACATGAGTTCTTTCTTTTTTTCTTTGTTTCTTTTTCATGCATGTGCATTATGTATGTATAATGAGAGTAGTGCTTAAGTGTTAGTGAAGCAATGCATATACTGTCAGAATTTTTCAACAACCTGCAGTTAGAGAATGTTTATCCCATAATAATAAAATAAAATAAAGAAATTTTATTTATTATTTTTGAAATCAAACTTTGCTACATTTTATACGGGTCTTGACCGTAATTTCTTTGTTCAATTCGCTAAAGTTTCGGTGTTGTTTCGATTTCCCGCCTATCAGCTGCCGTCTCTATTTCTACGCTATTGAAGGTGAGTTCAACTCACACCTGACTAATATTTTCTTGAAAGCGAAATAACTGTATTTGAAATGTTAGCACTCTATATGCAAATATGACACCGACACACACATGAATTGAATTGATACTATGTTGACTTGATGATTGATATTTTTTATGTGCTTATTTAATTAATGAAATTCACACTGCAAGTTCCCTGTAGCTTAGAAAATCACTGTGGGTTGAAATGATATATACCCGAATCACTGTATAGATTTAGAAACAAAACTGAATCAATTTGGGATGCGGGTTGAAATGATACACACCCGGAATTTGAAACTTGATGGATTGAAATGATATACATCCGTGCAATTTGTCCTAGGTAGAAAATATTATACGGACACAGTTGATTTATTTTGAAATATTTTTAAAAGTTATGAAATACTTCGACTTAAATTATTTTGAATTTTTGATCTAATTGTACGTTATGTAAATTTAAATAAAAGTTTAAATTTTGTTATGTATTTTAGGAATGTATCTAATACTAGTTTTATTCAAATCTAATTTTTGTCGTATAGTAATTTATTTTTCAAGGTATTTTAAATATAATAAAGTTATAAGATTTTAAGTAATTTAACAAATATTTTATTTAATAAATTTTAAACTTAGTGTGTGTGTATATATATATATATATATATATATATGTTTCTAAAAATTATTTAAAAATATAAAAAGGATTATGAGTATGTTAGAATTAAATGTGTAACTTAGATTTTTGTAACCAAACATATAATTGATATTTTGTAAATAAAAGTATTCTTAAATTTATGATTCTGAAATCTAGGAAAATTTGATAAAGGCTAATGAATTTCAACGAAATTCAGAGTTTTCGAAATAAGTACTGAAATTATATTATTTTGAAATCTACAATTTATTTCAAAATATGACATTTATAAAATGACCACGGTGTGAAAAACGTAAACGTTTGATTGTTAAAGAGACCGGGATCGGATATTGTCATATTCTCTGCCAATGCCGAAAATCACTTTAACAACTGTGTACGCGGTGGAGTTCCAGAATGAAATAGGATGGTTTGGTGGCGATTACTGGATTGAAGAAAGAGAACGTTGATGGATAGCCTTGACCTTCGGGTCATAATTAAAATGACTAAAATAGGTGCTATACCGTGATTAAGTGAGGTCGCACCTCCATCGGACACGCTTCTTCGAACCCATATCTATTACTTTGTGATTTGATTGGTGTGCTCATTTGATTTTGGAGTGTGTTCCGAGGTGGGCGGTAGTCGCGGCTATGCGTTACCACCGGTCCAAGCATGCATCGGTAGAATCCTATCGTGGGTATTCCTCGTGTGTCTTGTCATATTATCCTGATCGAGCCCCATACGATTTTGATTTGTACCATATCTATGGAGTGCCCTCTGATAGCCACTAGTTACGGGGGACTTCACGGTATCTGTATAGACTAGGGTATTATAAATGGTGTAAGAAAATAATGTTAATCCCGCTTACGCTATTTTCAATAGTATATTTATTGAATAGACACTATTATAATAGCGTATTGTATTATATGATATCTAGTTTAACGGATCTTTAAAGAATGGAATCCCAAACATTCTTTAAGTTACTTGTGCATTCCCATGACATTTTACTTGAGTTAACTTACTTGCAAAAGAATATTAGTCCTGATCCGAGTGATTTTGTTTTGCATGATGCTCGGGTCAACTTGAGTACCACAACCTTTGGAGATTATCTTGGAGCTAGAGACCATTCGGAGCTTTAGCCACCTATCTATTTGTTCTTCGGTCCTATTTATGTTAGACAATTGTTGTTCTGTTTATCGTTTAGCAGACTTATGTATTTGAGATTTCCTATGTACTTGTCCTAGTGATTTGACACTATGTATTTTGTTTTGGGAGACTATGTTACCAGATGGGAGACTGTCTAGGAAGTCCTCAAGCTTGAGTACGGGAGCCTTCGGCACTGGGTATCCACCTTTTAGACTATGTTCGTCTCCTCTTTGGACATCTTACGAATTTTTTCACTTGATTCACTCGTAGTTATAGTCGGGCAGAGTATGATGATTAATGAGGTCTGAAACCAAAGAGAATTTTAGTCTAAAAATGAACGAAATCAAACTAACATACATCAAGAACTAAATAAGTGAAGTTTATAGCAAAATGTGCTTTTGTCCAAAGCAAAAGTAATGATCTACCTAGTGGCTCGGCATGGAAGGCAAATCATTATCGAGCTTACCCCCTCTCGAGTTTGGAGATGTTAGAAATTATCCTTAGGCTTATTTACAGTACACTTTTATGTCGTACATATAGCGTCTGATCGATGTTTACCTCCCTCTTGGTTTCTCTTGATAGCATACAACACGGAAATAGACATGACAATGCAAGCAATGGAGACCAACGGAAGCAAAATTAATTCCCGCTTCATTGATGAATGTGAAAAAATAGTTATATGGCGGGATCACTACTGCTCAACTGTACAGACTACTCCAAGCAACATAACCCAGTCCAAGATGAAAGCACCACAAGAATACTCTTGGTTATTACCATATATTCTATGAGTTTGACGAATTTCATTTTCTTTTTGTGAAGTTTTGAAATAGGGATTATGCAATGGTTGAACACTGTTGTCGAATAAATGAACATCGATATTCTTTCTATACTTTCTACCCATAACAATTCGAGATGTAAAAACTTCACAACAGTTGCTAGATATCATCTTTGATCAGCAAACACTGAACAAAAAACCATCCTAACGACAATTAGAAGCAAAATGATAACAGACATACTTGAAGCTAAAAAATCACAAATTGGTCAAAAATTAATTACTAGGATTATTCTGCTCGATGGCATCCATTCGAGAGGCCCAATAATCGTTCAGTGCTAGCTGAGAGGCCATTCAAAGGTACGCTGAAAAATACCCATGAGATAATGCTCAAGACAAAACCCTCTAACAGATTCCGAGCAAGAATTACATCTTATTTCTTTAACCTAAAAGCCATTTCTAAGTGTCGATTTATCCTAGGAAATGTTTGCTCATGCTCAGGCTGTGAACCTAAATTGCTTGAGACTTCCAAACAGGGTGATAACCTCTCCAAATTATCTTTTCATGTTTCAAGTTCTGAACCTAAGTTCCTTATGACAATCGAATAGGCAATTATCATATCATATTTTATATGAACTAACAAAAAAGCCTTGTCAGAAATTCAGGATATGCTTTAAATCCTGTCTAGATTACATGCTTTGGAAGAAACAAAAAGACCCCTCCCCCCACAACCAAAAAAAAAAAAAAAATCGCAAAGCCACAGAGGAGAAGAAGAAAAAGAGATGACTAACTCAGTTGATGACCAGTGAAAGTTCTATTGTTACTTTTATATATATATAAAAAAATTTGTGTCACTTTCGCATGAAATTGTTCGTTCAATTTTGACAACAGTGCAATATGGAAAAATCAAAAGAATCGATAGTTCTGCAAAAACATCGACAATTACACCAACAACCAATAGTTATGCAAAAATATCAAGGAAAATTCAAAGAAGACCAACTATAGGTATAACATGATAATAATAAGAGAACTGCTACCTATCATCAATATATAGATGAAATTCAATGAACCCAAAAGTAAAAATGACAAAATTGTTGTTTTACGCAAAATGCTATCAACAGTGGTATAATATAATAGCATAAGACCCCCCCCCCCCCCCCCAAAAAAAAAGGATCAGTTGGACGAAGGAATAATACCAGGATTTAAAGTGTAGGTTTTCATTTCAAGGACTAAAAGAACGCGAGTGTGTAAAAGTTTTAAATGGACAAGATGGAGCAATCATACAAGAAAATGAACTAATCAACCATAATCTGAACACATTATAAAAAAATAACCATCAGAACAAAATCATCATCATTTGGAAATGTGATAAGATAGAGGACCTCCGGAAGGGACGGCGGACCGACCAACCCCAAGGGGGGTTAAGTTATGCATGTCCACTTCAACTCATGGCACATATAACCCCCTTGATGCTGTTTTTTGTGAGAAATGTGACAAAGAGTATACAATATTTAACACAAGAACAAAATGGTAATCTTTCTCTACCAACGGATGGAATTGTTAAGCAACACATCTCCGTCTTCCTACCGTAAGTATGGCCGAAAGATTCTGATTGGATTCATAAGCCTCATATCACAAGACAAATCTAAGTGCTGAAGATAAACCAAGATTTGGAGGTAAGTCAATATTTCGGTTGGTCAGCGCTTCTTGATCGACCAACCACTTCTGGACACCCAGCTACACTTACCTTGTTACTCATGCATCAACAACTCATGTCTTTACTATCGAGCACTCGGTCTGCTTGTCCACATTTCCATCTTGTTGTTTCGCTCGCTCAGGCGAGATGAGCTTTCAAATGTAATTTTAGCCTTGTTTGACAACATCTCACTGAGATGTTAAAGGTTCCCATTCAATTCAGGATATGAAGCAAGATGATGATCCAAGATTTCACTTGAAATCTCGAATTTAAAAGCTTGCATCGCACAGTTGATTCGATCGTATTCGTTTTCATTAGAGTTCATTCCACTTTTGTAAGAGTTAGATCATAGGTCAAACCAGAGTCACGTCAACATAAATCAAATAAAAATATCTAGGACTAAAAGAAATTGAATTTTTATATATTTGTCACTATTTTACTTGTAAATCTCAATTATAACAAGAAAAATAGTTAAAACTCTCTACGGCAAAGATGCAGCCTTAACTGGACCACGTTGGACTCGTGTATGTTTTCTTTATTGGCATTTTACAACTTTCTATTTCTCTCTTTTCGAGGTTGAAAATGAGACTAACCCTCGGTAATTTAATATTCGCTATCAAGGGTCCACGCACCACAATTTTGAGATTGACTAATAGTACAATCAATAGAAAAATAAAAGCTAATGGAATTAAAATATTCGATTTGAAGTATCATTTATTATTTGATTGTACAAGAACATAACTGTTAATCTTTCAAACCACTGACTCGTTGTTTCCCTAGAGTAAAGAGTTGCAATTGCCTATTATTAATATTATTTTGAAAGACAAGGCACACGTCACACAGTTTATCAGAATCATGCAAGTCTACGATGAGCTTCACATCATTGGATTCGATTTTTTTTAAATGCTTCATTTAGTGATAAAGTTTCCGAAACAATTTCTCCGGTATTGGCGTAAGACTGCGTGCATCTTATTCACTCCAGACCTTGCTCAAACAGAAGCTTTGTATACTAGGTAATAAATGGGTATCATTATAGCTGTTATCATTTTAGACCACTAGGTAATAAATGGGTATCACTATAATTATTATTATTATTTTGTACCACTATGTAATTAATGAGTATCATTATAACTGTTATTATTTTGAAAATGAGTTAAAAAGTCATTATTCTGATGGTTATTTACGTTTTCTTTCAATTTGATTCAGATTGAGTACTAGACAGTAGACAACTGATAATTTATTACATATTCAATAATTTGATAATAAGCACATTAGAACTAGTTTATTTTACCCAAAAATAAGTTCGGTCTCACAATCTATCAGCAAAATCAAACCCAACCCGAGGACTGAACATGAGTTCAGTAACTAAAATGTAGATACAAAATGGTTTGGTTTAAAATTAATTTACCCCAACAAAATAACATGGTTATTACATTTGGGAGTATAACAGGAAATAGTAAATCAGGTAATACAGCTTATTTATAAAATAACAAAATACACCACGTAAGGCTTATATAGGCCCGGCCCACAACATAGTCCAGCGAGACAAAGGACTGGGGAAACGCACAAACCAGGGACAATAAAAAAATACCAATCTCGAATTGCAGCCGATTTCTGCTATCTCCGCGATTTTTCAATCGTCGCTGCTGCAATTGAAAAGCGCAACCGCCTCTATCTCCAAGCTTTAAGTTGCTGCCATCGTCGCTGCAATTGTCGTCGTTGCTCCAATCAGCTTCACTGCAATCGGCTTCATCTCAAATTGCAAACCCTAGTCTCCAGCTTTCGAATTACAGCCGTCAAATTGCAATCCCTGACTTCGGTTTCATAGTAGAGCCTCAAATAGGAATTTGGATAAGCCTTAGGAGCTCAAACAATGTGAGTTCATTCTTTATCGTTTTTTTGTTTCACAATATGCCAGTATTTGATGGCGCAATGTTTCATTTTTTAGATTTTTTTTTTGGGTTCTATCTTTAGATTTAGTTTCACAATTCACATGAACAATCCATCAGCATAACTTCAATGCAACCTTTTATGTTGTTGAATGCAACACATTTCATTCCTTTGTATTATTCGATGGAACACTCCAACAACATAACGAGATTTTTGTTTGTTCATTATTTAGATCTAATTTGTCCATTCAATTGTTAATTAGTTTGAGATTCACAGTACACTCTAACTTCAGTGAAATTTACTCTGTTCATTCTTTAGATTTTTCGTTTCACCGTAATTAATTGCATAATGTTCGTTTTTTTATTTTTGTTTCACAGTATAAATTTAGTTTGTTCTTTGGATTTTTGTTTTTAAAATTTTTGATGTATAAAACAGTATATTATTAATTATTTTACGTTGCATCTTAAATTGAGTTAGGAATCGAAAACAGAATTCGGAATACCAAAATAGAGTGAAAAAGCAACGTAGAAGCGAAGAAGCAAAATCATTGGATGGTTCAATTTCAAATTTGCTTCAAGCCAAAAATAAAATATCTCAAAGTACAAGTTCAAGTCAAATTGATGAAACGAATCAAATGCATGAAAATATTGGTTCTAAAATCGATATCCATGAGGAGCCAATAAATGAAATTAATGAAGTAGAAATTGATGATCTTGTGGAAGTCGTAAAGGATTATGGTGAAGATGTTGGCGATGTAACTATTATTGATCTTGGAAAAAATGTTGATGTTAATTATGATCCGGGATTGTGGGGAAGAATTACTAATACCAAAAGAATAATGTTAGTGCAACATGGTCCAATAAAAATCTTAAAGGACAATGATGAGTTTTCAAAAAACAAGATCGATGGTAGACATTTTTTTTTCTAGACATTATACTGGTGGATATCCACATGGAGAAGAACATGAAAGAAAGTGACTTGTGTATTCAAATGAACATGATAAAAAAAAATTGTAATCTATTTGAACATACCCAAAGATTGTCACAATCTATCGGAGGAATCAATGATTGGCATAATTTACCTAGAAGGCTAAGAGAAATGAAAGTAATCTGGTGCACAACGCAAATGTTATTAAATGGGTTGATTTACATAGAGTACTTCAAGAAAAGGAGACAATTGATAAAACGATGGAATCTCAATTTGATCAAGAGAAACAACGCTGGAAAATAAATACTTGCGCGTATAATTGGTGTTGTCATGATACTTGCGCAGAATAATTTACCATTTCGTGGATCAAATGAGAAGATATATGAAAAAAAAAACAATGGACTTGTTTGTCAAATTATCGAATTTGTTGCCGAGTTTGATCCAATTATGGAAGATCATCTAAGACGTGTGGTAAATAATGAAATCAATAATCATTATCTTAGCCATAAAATTCAAAATGAGTTGATAGATTTGTTGGCTAACAAGATCAAAACTACAATGCTTATAAAAATAAAAAAAAGCAAAGTACTTCTCAATTATTCTAGATTGTACTCCGGATTTGAGTCATAAGGAGCAAATGTCTATTATTATAAGATGTTTAAATGTTGATGATGCAAATGATATAAAAGTAGAAGTATGTTTTATTGGATTCATAACGGTTGTTGAAAAGAGAGTTGTACGAAGAAAGAAACAATTTGATGAAGATATCATGGCGGATAATGATAGACAATCTCCCGAGAATGATTTTAAAATCACTTACTTTCTTCTAATAGTTGATCAAGCTTTGACCAGTGTTGTCAATAGCGAATAGCGCAAAATAGCGCAAGGCCTGCGCTATGCGCTATTTTGCGCTATGCGCTATAGCACGCGCTATAATGTTTTTTTTTTTATATACTTACAGAAAAGAAGATCTTTAAAAAAAAAAAAAAAAACACAGGAAAAAGGCACAAAAGGAAAAAACTGTATGTTTAAAATCTCCAAAAAGGGGGAAAAAACGAAAATGCATGTTCAGAAAAGAAAAAGCAAAATAGCGCGCTATTCATGGCTGCGCTATGATAAAATAGCGCGCTATTTTTGCGCTACACGGGACCCCTGCGCTATAAGAACCAAAATAGCGCAACCTGTGCGTTATGCGCTATAGCGCGCTATAGCGCTCGCTATGACAACTATGGCTTTGACTTCATTTAAAGATCGATTTGACCAATTTAAACTATATGAAGAAACTTTTGGATTTTTGTTTAATCTAAGATTTAAAAATATTGACAATGATGGTTGAAGGATAATTGCAGGAATCAAGGTTTTTTGAAGCACAACGAAGAGCAAGATATTTGTGGTAAAGAATTATTTTTTGAACTTAGACAACTAAAAGGAATTCTTCCATCAAAAGTGACCGTCAATTGATGTATTTAATTTCTTGAGATCTTATAGGGATGTAAGTGGATTTTTGAATGCTTGGGTTGCCTATCGGATTCTATTAACTATTATGGTTACGGTTGCTTTGGCAGAAAAAAAGTTTTTCAAATTTGAAATTGATTAAGACATATCTCCGAACTATTATATCGCAAGATAGACTACGTGGGCTAGCAATGATTTCGATTGAAAATGAATATTTAGATAATCTTAGCTATGAAGATGTAATAAAGGAGTTCGCTTCAAAAAATGCTTGAAGAAGTTTTCGTTAACTGTATTAATGTAATAGGACATCAAATTACATTTTGATTTTTTGACATGTAATCAATATGACTTTTATGATCAATATTTTGTAACGGGTATTAAAAATTTATAAAGAATCTACATTTTGTTATGTGGCACTAATGTCCTTATGTTTTCTTAATTTTTAAATGACTTTGATTCTAAGTTGATTAGTTTCTTATTTAGAAACACAGTACAACAATGCTCTATTGATTAATTACATGAACTGTATTTTTTTAGTTCCTTTGGTTACATGTGCATTTTTTGTTTCTTCTCTTATTCAGTTTTTTTATTCTCAGTTTATATAGAAACAAAACACAACAATGTGCAGTTCAGTGGAAGTGATTATTGATTATCAATTTTTTATTGTTTTTTGTTTTGGTCAAGGAGCATCAAAACAAACAAAAATACTTATTCGACTAGGGCATCCAATACCCTCGGGCCGGCCCTGGGCTTATGTTATGTATGATAGCATAAAAGGTTAACATGTATATTATATATTTTATAGTTGAATACTACATAAAATTATAAATATAGCAATTAATGCAGAATTTTGAGAGGTTATAGCTGCAAAATGCCCCTAGCAAGCTAGAGATAAATGATGATGGGTATGAAAGAATACAACAAAAGCAGGGAACATTTTACTGTGCATGTGTGCTACTAGTGTAACATCTTGAATGCATTTATAAATCATCCAAACGTTTGTATTAACTGTTTCTTGACACTGATATAAAAATTCTCACAAATTTACAAATTAAATATTTCAAATTGGTTTATATTGGTTAAAAAAGAAAAGAATATGTAGATAAAAAGTTTACTGTAGCAACCAAAAATAGTGAATAATATTAAATCATCCCAGAAAACAACAAACAATTTCTTGTGAACTTCCAATGTGAGATAGTTCAATCATCTTGTAAAGGTAATGCCAGAAAATTCAAAATAATTTTCATATTTAATGTTGAAAATAGAGAAAAGTAATGAGAGCCAACAAACTGTGATCATAAAGCATACCTTGTTTATTTGAAGCCATTGATTTATGCACTCAGGATGATACAAATGTTTGCAAGAAAGCGAAACTAAAGAAACGCCATTCTCATAATTCAACTGGCAAATAACACACCTATACAAGTTCAAGAAGATCTCAACCATGTAACTTTTTACAAAGCTACAAAGAAATTTAGTATGCTTATGAAGTTACTGGTCAATATTGCCATCTTGAGAAGTTTGAGCTTTGTAGTTAACTAAAGGTAAAGATGCAATTGTTTCAGCGGAAAGGCCTTTACTTTCTGTTCCAACAATGTCGCCCAATGCAACCAGTTCCTACAAAAGTGAAATAAGGGCTCTTTATGCGTAGGCCTGAAACAATCTCATCGCTACGAAATTTGTGCAATATTACCTCATATGATAGTTGATCAGGATTGACATCCACATCTTGCCAAGCATCCTGAAGGAATATAAAATATATTAATAAAAAACAGGATCTATTTTAACTAAGATGCTCACGAAGTATAGATCAGTAACATAATGTTGTAACGGATACAGACACGGATACAGGTACCAAAGTCATATGTTATATTGGCATCTAGCCCTCCAAAGTACATATGCAAATTAACCAAATTTTAGCTTACCATACATATGCAAATTAACCAAATTTTAGCTTACCTGAGTTTGAAGGATATACCCTTCATGCTCTGCAACACCCCCTACATCGCAAAATTCAAAAAAAAGTCAACTAAAACAATAGCATAAAAATTGTTAGCAAGGGTCAGGACTCCGGTTTGCTAGCAAGAAATTTATTAGTGATCATATTGATGATGGAATAAACTACAGGCCACAAGTTTTAATAGGCACTCTAGTTAGGCTGAACCCATAATATCCTACTCAGAAGACAAAAATCATAATTGCACACAATCATTCAAACTGCAAAACCGATCAGCCTAACAGCCATACCTCCCGTGGCCACATCATGCAATGCCCACGCCTCCACATCCTGCAATGTCCTTGCCAATGCCTCATCATTCTCAAACACGCCAGGCATGAGTTCTTCATTATTTGCATAAAATGCATCATCCACATAATTTCTAGCTTCCATCATTTCATGTTCAACATCATCATAATTATGAAAGTCAAGGTTCTCGAGATGCTCATGTTCATGCACGTCTACGCCCTCAATACCTTCTACGAATTCATCATATTGATAAACATAACTTCCAGGTTCGGAGTTTCCATCCACTCTAAGCATCATATACGCTGCCTCCTGTGACAACGGCAAAGGGAGTTGGTTAAATGCAGTACTAGCCTCACTACAACTGTAAGAAAACATTTCAAACTAGGGGAAGTAGTTGGTTGTCGTACGTCATTTGGGGGGTTAAAGGGACAACTTACTAATTCAAACTATTGCAAATAGAACCCTAACGCTAATTCTATACCTGTTCTTGTAGCGCACACGCGAGCGCGAGGTCAGCGTCTACTTGATCGAGGCTCGTGAATGGGGTTCGGGGATTGGGGTTAGGGTCTGCGTCGGTATTGGCCTCGGTGGATTGCAGTATAGAAGCAGAAGAAGAAGTGAGGCTATGGCTCTCGGACTCTCTCTTTTCTGTAGATACGTCATGTTTCCGATTTTCCATGGCGAAATTGATATTCTTCTGGATTATTTTTGCGCAGGGAGGATACCCAGTTCAACAATTCTGAATGAGAAATGCTAAGCACACTCTCCCTTACGGAGAGTGAGCTTGTATTTGCCACCTGATTGGTGGAAATGGGTTGACACCAATCATTAGCCATGTATGATACAATAAATGTCAACCCATTCCCACCAATCAGGTGGCAAGTACAAGCTCACTCTCCTTAAGGGAGAGTGTGCTTAGCATTTCTCATTCTGAATATGCCCGAATTACACTGTGGAAAACTGCGATTGTGAGTGAACACATGGCTCCTCGGGAATTTCCGCCTCCAAATCCGTGGCTAATGTGCGGGCGTAATAACAAAAACTAGCGCAACTATTTGCACACGATAATATTATAAAAATATAGTATTTAAAAGTTTAGTGTCAAATTGAATTTTGTTATACAACATACAATCAATCTGACGAAATAACTATACAGTAAATTATTATCATTCTTGTTTATATATAGTATGTGTTAAATAACTTATATTTCTCTCAAGTAAAACAACAATTTTATTGTTTCTATTATTATGAGCAAATATTCATAATTGTTTTAATTGTTTTATACAAACTAACATATATTATTTAACTTATATCTATTAAACATGTTATATTTAAAATTATGTAATTAGTTAAAATATATTGAATTAAGAGTGTATATAATATGAATAAATTGAGAAGGAATTTGTAAAAATTATAATGATTTTAATATGAAGTTATTTGAAGTTAAAAATAGAATTTGCCAATGTAGTGTATGATAAATTTAGTGTGGTGTTAAGCGCATCCCAATATGTTCTTTTTAATACCGCGACTATAAAATACCACAAGAATTAGTATTACACTCTTCTTAATACCACACACTTACAAAATAAGGGTTACCACGTTGTTTTACCTTATTTCTATTTCGCTCGATATTCGTTCGTCATGATTCCTAAAACTGATCAATGAGCTAAACCCTAGATTTATAACCGATCAACTAATTCGATGCCGCAATTCTGAGGAATATACAATGGCTGTGACTAAGGTTTGAATTAAGCAAACTAAAAGAGTAAGTGAGAGATTAGGGTTTTCAGATCACTAAACAACTAAGAGATTACCGTACGAATTTGAATTTTCCCACGAGAGATGCGAAGAAGACAACGATTACGAAAGATTAAGGTTTTTGGATTAGCTTAGTATGTGATTAGTTCGGCAAATAATGATTGAGTGGAAGATAAGAATGAAAATGTAATGTGGTATTAAGAAGCATGCAAAATTTAATGAGTTTTATTTTTTTAATTGCGGTATTATGAAAAACATATTGGGGTGCTCTTAGTACCACACTAAATTTATTGTTTATGTACATAAATGATTATAGTTGATTTATTAAGTACTTTGAATTTGAGATTTTGTGAGACATATAAATGTGTGGATCTATGCCCAATTTGTTAAGAAGTAGTCGATAAAGTTGTGCATAACTATAAGAATGTCAAAACATGGATAAAGTTAAAAACTAAATCTTATAATGCAAATATATTTATTGAGATAAATGAATAATAAATTAGTTTTGTTAATGTTTTTCATGTATATTATTTATGATATTTAAATTATATATTTTTATATTTAAACGAATAATCTATTTGACTATTTTTTAAGTATGAATATGATATACACATTGAAACTGTCACATTTAAATATTTATTATATAAATTAATGAATACTTATTACTTAAATTTATTCAAATTAACTGAAACCAATATTACACGAATAGTTAAAGATATGTTGGCGTAAATGTATAAAAATATTTGATGAAATTTCAAAATATAAACACTTCGGTTAAAATAATTTTTTTACAATGTAATACCATAGTTTACCAATATAGATGAATCATAAACTAAATTTGCAGTCATTGCTTTTGATATATAATTATGTTATGTGTCATATGTATTTGTATATCCAAATGAATTTTATACCTTTTTTGCTAATATGAATATCGTACAAACATTGCAATTTTCAAATTTTTATGATTTATTTAACACGACAACAACTAATAGTTCACTAAATTTAACTATAGTTCTAAGATTCGTGATGAATTCTAATATATGAAGTCAAATATAAATATTAGAAGAGAACTGACATGTCTGGGTAAAAGGCTGTAGGAATTTTAAAATTAAGGTTTTTTATTGTGAAAAAAAAAAACTTAATTTTGTAATGCATAACAAATTTGTTGATGCTTTTTTTTTGTTTCATTTTAAAAATTAAATTTGTACTTAATCTCATGTTTTTATTACAAAATTGTTTTTTCTTTGCAAAAGTGCATTTTTCTTGCAAGAGCGAAAACATTCTTCGTTTTTTACTACTGTTATTTACATATTAGCTAGAACTAAAAGTAATATTGATTTTTTAAACATGTTGTTGAGAAAGAACATTTGTGTACTTCTAAATTTAAAAAGTGCATTTTACAAAATTACCTTATTCTTTATGTTACCATTTGCAGTGTGATTTTAGTGTTTTATTCAGTAAAAAT
The DNA here is from genome assembly GCA_030737875.1 of Allium sativum. Classification (NCBI taxonomy): domain Eukaryota; kingdom Viridiplantae; phylum Streptophyta; class Magnoliopsida; order Asparagales; family Amaryllidaceae; genus Allium; species Allium sativum. The sequence continues at coordinate 586,887,864 of CM060913.1, read as the reverse complement.
TCAATTTTATGCTCTGCCAGAAAAAGGCAATTTTATCACATTTTACTGGTATGAGTACGATGTATATTATTTAAATTTTCATATTAAAAATGTAATTTTATGTTTTGCAAAAAAAAAAATCATATTTTACTAGTTTGAGATTCGAGTATTTCGTACTCAGTTTTAATAACGTTGTGGATTAGGTCTCTTTCTTAAAATATGTATTAAATTTTAATTTTAATACAAAATATCTTGAGAGTTTTAAGCTTAATAAATTTATATTGTTGTATTATTTTGATTTAATAAAAGTATCATTAGAGAATTAAGGAGAATTGAGAGAACTGAGAGAATTAAGGGGAATCACGAGCCACTGAGAGAATAAAGGAGAGAGCTAGACATTCTTCTGTTTTACTATTATTTAATAGATTATTTCGGTTGCCATAGCACTGCTCTATCCATTTAAACTAAATAAATCGAGGAAACCTAGTATGGAGCCATTTCAATTTGTAGGGTCAAAAGGACATGTCACCAGCTCAATATGTTTTGGTCCGAGGTTCAAGCGGTTGGTTGTCTGACACGTTCTCTTAAAAAGGAATTCAGTATGCTTCTTAATACAACGTTACAATTTCCTCTAATCTTTTACTCGATCAATAATTCAATGAGTAAAAACGATTAAATGTTGTTTGACCGAAAAATGGCACTAACACTTAACTGATTAGATTTTGTAGAGAATAATGAATAAATATAAACTAAAAACAAGAAAAAACAAGCAAACACACAAGATTTATAGTGATTCAGAGTTAACAAGTCTACGTCCACTTTATAATTCTTCAATTCAGTATATAATTACAAATACAAGGTTTCGAATCACTCAAACACTCGATTGCAATTGATTTCCTCATAAATCAATGGAGTTATACTTGAAAATCAATGTTATTTGATCGGGTCGAGCAATAATGGCAGTAGAGAGTAGGGTGTTTGAGTTTTGAAATGGCCAAAAGATCCTTTCTTCTAAGTTGGATTAGGTATATATAGTGGTTCAGATATGAGGTTTTGGTGGGAGTAGTTATTGGGTATGTGGCATCGGGTTCGATATTATAGTAGGTCAGTGGAGAATGGTTCGTGGCCACGTGGCATTAGAGCTGGTGAAGCAGCAGATAGTGATGTAAGTGGGCAGTTGTACATAAGTAGATAGGCAACTGGGTCGGGTCGTTCCCATTCGACCCGACGGGGTTTCGACCTGAGTCTCCCCTTTAGCTTAAACTGGAATCTATGTCTCTTTTCCTTCTGTTCGACCCGCCAGCACATCATTCAATTCGACCCAATGGTCCCATAACTCGTTCAACCCGATGGACCTAGTGAGCAATTCAACTTGATTGCCCGATGAGTAATTCGACCGATCGCCCGATGAGTAATTCGACACGATTCTTTTGCTATTGAATTATTGTAAATCTTGCTTTTTAATACACTTGATCATGGATGTCTGGACTTTGTGTGGCTTAGTCACAAAGTAGACCAATTTTTTGCCCCCTCAAAGTATGTCTTATCAAAGATGAGATGTGCTTTGAATTCAGTGTTTAGTCCATTCTCGAATAGTCAGCAATCAACAGTCGTGCTCTTCTGTGAAACTGTGTCTCTTGTTTCTTGTGCATCATGTATAAATACTAGTTCGCACCCACAATTGTCTTTGTTGCATTCATCAATTCAGGACTTCTACCAAGAACCTAAACAAGCTTTCAGGTAAACTCTTCGACTTTTGTCAAGTCAAAAAGCCAAAAGTATCTGGTTGGACAATGCTGCTTTGTCAAATCTCTTTCATGTGCACACACGATTCCCCGTAATTTCTTTCGATTTCTTTCATTTCTAATTTATATTGTTTCACGATTCATCATCGGGTCGAAAATCACGAGGCGGGCCAGGTCGAAATTATTCGAACCACCATTCTATTCGACCCAAATGGCTTTAGATCGCCTTTGCTATTCGTTCGGAGGACTGGGTCAGCCTGTCATTTCAGAGGAATCTAAACGGTCTGTTTGGCATAATAATATACAAACCAATGAATTCTTTCTCTCACTCACTTTATTTCTTTCTTCATTGAGCCGCATCGAGTTTCTAAACCCTAGCTTTCAGCTTCTCCCGAAATCCATCTTACTTCTCAGATCCAACTCATAGGTAGTTATTAAATTGTTGTTTTTCAATTTTAGCTCAAATTTTCGATTGACTACGGTTCAAATCGTGCATCGACTGACATTATCCACCGATTCGATGTTGACATATCGGATTTTGAGGTTGTCGCTGGCGATATCTCGATCGCCTCAAAGTGGCGATTGCGACCTCTTGTCCCTAGTGTCGATGGGCTTGGCACACTAGTTTTCCTTTGAGATTGATGAATCGTGGAGGCTGTGATGAGGGGATTTGGAGAGAAGAGGAGATGGATAAGGATTTAGGTCGGTTCAGGTGTAAGCGGGTCAGATGGGTACATGAAGCTAAAGACTGGAGGGCTATTAACTCTAGAAACAACATGGGGTCGGGTCGAATTGCTTCGACCCGTACCTTCAACCCAAAATTTCGATCTTATTCTCAAATGAACAACATAGCTTTTGTGTATAACCTGACTAATGCTAATCACAACTCACGATCTCATGAATAGTTTGGCTAGAGCCGCTTTTAAAGTTCAGACTTTGAAAATGTACAACAAACTTACTTGTCAATTTCGGGGTTTAAAACAGAAAATTCTTCAACATTTCAACGCATATTGAATATCAACGTGCCTTTACTACTTCTTCTATGTGTTACCACATTTGCACTGCACGCATATGCACATACACCGGGGGAGGGATACAGACTATTTTACTCTAATCATCGATCTTTTTTCGATAGTACAACTAATATGTATCAAAGGTACCCAACGAGATTTTCGGAGTCCGAGAAAGGCAAAGCTTTGGAATCAATATCCAATCTTGACATTTCTCTATCGAGTCCTGAACCTTTAGGCAGCCCGGACTCCAAATTTGAAATTGATCTTCACAAAGGTATAGAATCCACAGAATCAGACACTTTTGTTAACAAAGAGGATAGTGGAGTACGAGATAATCAAGCTCCCAAAGAATTCAACGATGCTATTGTCTTACATGAGCCAAAAGATTCTTGGGTTTCAACGACCGACGAAGCTAGATTGAAATGAATATGCTTAAAGCTTGGAATTTCTTGGGAGGAAGTCAAAGTAGCAGAGAATATCTTAGAAAGACCCTACAATCCTCCCAACGGTTATATGTGATAAGTCGGCTAATGTGTTTGGTCGGGGCAATCCCTCCATATCCTCCCTTCGTCATCGATTTTCTAAGACGATTAAGGATAGCCCCCACGCGACTTCACCCAACACCTTACTCATACTATATACATTTGTACATAGCATATAGGAGGTTTTGGGTGTGCAACTCACTTTTGAGGACGTAAAACTTTTTTTTTTACCATTTCAAGCATCGCCAAAAGGAGACTCCTTCCTTTCTCTTTTTTGAATCCGTTCCCAAAAGAAAAATTATCAGCGATGAATTCAGCAATGTGGGTAACATAAGGCCCGAGTTGTTCTATATTCGTCATTAACCGGGGTGTGCTAGGAGGTGGATCCAATCGAGTAAGTTTCAAATTCTGGCTTTCTCGTTCAGTTACACACAGATTTACTGACCTCTCTTTCTTGTTCTCAGTTCCAAATCCAAAGAAGACAGAAGGACAAGTATACCAAGATCGCTATACTAACTTGTTGAATGGTAATCTGAATATCTTGAGCGTTAGAAAGTGCGTTGTTGACAAAAAATTCATTGGCACCATCTGCTCGACATGCGGCGAAGCACTAGTACTAGAGGTTGTGCTTGTATTTACCTGCCCCGGTCCAGGTTCTTTTGGACTAGTGGGGACCGAAAGCATTCCCCCCGGCTGAAGAGCAGACAATGACGACGATCGAAGTTGGAGAAGGCTCCAAAAATAAAGACCCTGCGGGCATGGGTCAAGAACCACAACCAAGAGAAAAGGAGAGAACTCCTGAAATAGACCCTACTAGGTTTTCCAAAAGTCCTTCCTCGATAAACATTCCTACTGAGGAACCGTTGGAAAGATCGCCTGAGGAGGAACCGCAGGATATCTCCCCTAAAGATATACCTACTTCTAAGAGGTAGCCTTCTCCGAACATCCCATCTCCAGCCAAGTCTTATGTTCATGATCCCAAGCTAGAGGATTCCATATTTAAAGATTTTGCTAAGCTCTCCTTACCTGATGAGATATATACTTCCCAAGACACTATTTCTGGCTCTTTCTTTTCTCCGTCTGAAGAAGACAATACACCCACAAAGATCGGAAAGATAACACCTTCAAACCCAACTCCAGGCTCTGGTCCGTGGGAGGATCATCTAGGACATACACCACATTAGCACTACACGTCATAGCACTTGTGTGATATATAGCCTTATGATTCTGACATTAGCTTGTGTTAGCTTGTGATACCGAGCATGATTACATAGAAGGTCGCGGTAGGTACGAGAAAAGACGTTATCACTCAAGACATCATCAATCCTCCCGATCCCGCTGTCCAGTCTGCTCTAATTTTGATAAGTACAAGAGTCACCAAAGCCATTGCGAAGGAGAGAAACAAGTCCCCAAAGCCCCTCTTCCTACAAAGGAGCCTCATTTTCAAGAAAAATTTCCCAAGAAACATATTGATCCTAAGGACAAGGAAAAGGAAAAGGATAAGAGCAGTGTGGTAATCAACGCGGTAATCATTCCTACCAAGCACAAGTCCATTGATATCACTATAGTAAAGCCTATGGTGCTTGACTCCTCTATTGAGCAGAGAATCATGATCTTGAAGAAGCAGTTCCCTGATTATCACTTTGGGAACATGCATTTTGTGCCTAATCTGGAGCCAGTTTCCGGCAACTGGTCTGATCCCATTAAGGCTCGAACTGACTTCGTGGACACTTAATACAAAAACACTTGCAAGTATGCTTGAAAACTGTCCAATATTATTAGGGGGCTTCCACAAGACTTGGAAAATCAAAAGCTCATATCTGAACAGGATGCATCTGGCAGGGCTACTGCCATTAAAGAATGTGAGGAAGCTCAGGCCCAACTTGCTCTTGCACAGCGCGATGCTGAGAACTATAAAAAATTGCACAGCGAGTTACAACAACGTTTCCACACCGAACTTGGAAATCACAGTAGAGAGCGCACAACCCTCAAGAAGCAAGTTGAAGACATCACAACTGAGAACACCGAATGAAGTTATCGCGTACTCGCTTTCAAATAGAAAAGACTGAGCTTGAAAAAGAGGTTGCCAATCTGAAGGCTAAGTGGGCGGAAGCTGAAGAGAGAGCCGTATTAGCTAAAGGGAATGCTAGCCTTGCACTTGAATCCTCTACAACTTCCAAGGCACAGCTCATCGAAGTCCAAGAAGAGCTAGATGATTTCTGACATCTCCTTATACCTTTCTTTACTCAAGTTCTGGGACATATCTTAGATTAAGTAATACGAAGCAACTTTAGTCGATGTGTGGGATGAGCTTGTCGACGATGAGAAGCGCTGACAGGAAATTGATACTATTGATGAACAGGGGTTGACGAAAACATATATGAAGGGAGAGGAGCCAGAGCATTTAGCAGAGGGGAGGAGACGACTAAAGGAGGCTATGGAAGCCGCTAAACATCAAGCTAAGGGCAAGGATGCCATTGAAGGTGGCTCCAATTCTTCCTCCGCAATGCCCAAAAAAGTATAGACAGAGAAGTATGATCCTGATCGTCTAAAGATCACCAAAAGCGCTCTCTTGTCTCCTATTGTTGAAGCTGCAACTCCGGCCACTCCCGGAAGCAAGTCAGCAGAATGTTTCTCTACCTTTTCTCCATAATCTGACAAAGCTATTCTTGTTTGTCGTCTCATTATAGAGCAGACAATTAAAAGGCCCATTCTATCTCCAGAGCTAATAACTACTGCTTTTTCTTGCTCAGGTATGAAGCCTGCTGAGGAGACAGAAGAAAAGGAAAAGGAGTCAACCGAAAAATCTATAGTGGTCTCTAGCGACAATTCCCCCAAGGAAGGAGAAATGATTGACGCTTTAAAAGATATTGAGCGCGAGGAGGGTGAAGAGGACGTGGGCATTGTAATCATCGGGGATTTTGATGAGACCGAGGATCTAACCGTTGCACAAATGAATGCAAGAAATGAGCAACTCTTGAAGGCCAAGACTGAAAATATAGAAGTGCCTCTCTCGATCAAGCCCATCCAGATGATTCCTCCCCCTGGCACCAAGGTTTCCATCACACTTCTTAAGTCAATCACAGCAGGTGCAACTTCCCAATCTATGGTTGATCCAACAGATCCTTCACCGGAAAAACCAAGGGAAAGAAAGGCCTCCTTACAGAAGCTAAGAAAGAGGAGAAGCGTAAGCTGAATGAACCTAACAAATCCAAAATACTCCTAAGTCGAAGTGAAGCTTTGTCTTGATTTCTTTTTGGTTTTCCAATGGCCTACTGTGGTTATTACGAGTGTGGCCCTTGCATCTTTATCTTGTATAAACCTGCACTTTGTAAATGAAGCTATGTTCCTGCAATGTCACATGTTTGCAAGTTTGTTATTGCCTTCAATGTAATGCATTCATAATCGAAATATTACTAAACTAAGTCATAAATACCGAAACACATTACAATTAACTAAGGATCTCAATTCAAAAATCCCTGCAATTAATGCACTATTATGCTAAGTAATAAACAACGGGTCACATCACAACTATTCGAGGGGTGTGATGTGTATTCCCCCAGTCAATCTTGAACAGAGTGCCTAGCCAAGGCCTGTTTGGGATTGATTAGTAACAATATTCCACTGCCCTTAGTATTAGTGGGGACTTCAGGCTCAGCTCGTATTTATGCCCCTAATCCTTCTATGGGGTAAGAGCCGAGTTCTTTGACCACTTAGTCCGAGTGCTCTTATACTCTCCTGTCATGAGTCCAAGTTAGAGTTTGGGTTAAAACGGTCTCTATACGTGATGTACCATTTCATGCTTTATCCTTTATACCCATTCTCAAATCAAGAGAGTTTGAGTTAATCTGGCGAACAGTCGTGTCATCCGCCTTGATATTCCATCAACACTCTAGTCTTTAGAATGAGAATTTTCCGGCTCGAGTGTCGATATTGAACTCAAATTCAATCCATATTCCATTCAACGCTCTAGTAGACGGAGTTGGTTAAGCGAGTGGTCAAGTCACACTAACCCTGGTTTTACCCTTTCTTGCCCCCGTGCTGAGGGAAAAGGACCCGTGCTGAGGGAAAAGGATGATTTCAAGGAAGGTCGAAGCCACATCCTGGTCGTTCATACTCATTCCATCAATTCATGAGGAAGAGTTTCAAATATATATAATGTTCTCAAAAACACAAGTCATAAAGAAATAAATGCAGTAAATAACAAGGGACACATAATATTTTTATAGTGGTTCGGCCAAGTCTTAGCCTACGTCCACTTTATAATCTTTTGTTTATATCAATCAAATAGTTTCGGGCAAGTCATGCCATGCTACATAGTTTTAAAAACAAAAGAAATACAAGCTCAAGTCAAGTAGTGCCGTGAATGCTCAATATTCCATGCTCTCGGGAGATGGTTGCTACCAACGGTCGTTAGCCTGAAAGCTCCATTATCAACCCTCCGATGAATGACATATGGTCCTACCCACTTCGAACCCATGAAAGTCGGGGTCGGGAAGACACGCTTCAGTATCGGGTTTCCTGGTTCGAAAGTCCTCGGTCAAACCTTTTGATGTAGTATCGAGCAACCTGGTGTCTGTGTTCTAAGGCACACAAGTCTGCCTCATCTCTCTTCTCTTTAATCATGTCCAGGGATTCAAGGAGAAGAGTCTTGTTCGTCATAGGGTCATAATATGTTATTCGGTGAGAGGGGACTTTAAGCTCCACCGAGATGACTGCTTCGGAGCCATATGACAGTGAGAGTGAAGTGTGGCTTGTCGTTGTCTTATATGTTGTCTGGTATCCCAGGGTAATTCATCAACCCACATAGCATTTGCCTTCTCTAATCGTTTTTTCAAAATAGACTTAATGATCTTATTCACAACTTCTACTTGTCCATTCGACTGCGAATGTGCCATAGCTGTGTATCTCTTCTTAATGTGGTACCATCAACAGAAATCTTTGAACTATACACTTGTCGAATTGTGTCCTGTTATCAGTGATGATAGTCCTCGGGGTTCCATATCGACAGATAATATTTCTGACAATGAAATTGATCACTCGCTTGGTTGTGATTGTGGTTAGCTGTTTGGCCTCTGCCCACTTCGTAAAGTAATCCACGGCTGCAACTGCTATTTGGCACCGCCTTTAGCGATTGGGAGGCTTCCGATGATGTCAATTCCCCACACGACAAATGGCCACTGACTCGCCATCAAGGTGAGTTGGTTTGGTGGAGCTCTAGGGATCGTTGCAAATTTTTGTCACTTATCACAGCGTCGTGAATAATCAGCTGCATCTTTATTTATGGTTGACCATAAGTATCTGTACCGTAGAATCTTTTTTGCCAACATCTATCCTCCAGTGTGATCGCCACAGTCGCCTTCGTGTACTTCCTCAATACACGCTTGACGTCGTCATGGGCTATACACCGGAGCAATGGAATGGAGAAACCCCTTTTATAGAGGACGTCGCGCTGCATAACGTATCTGGATGCTTTGCGGAAAATAGCATGCCTTTGGTTCTTTCTCTCCAAAAGGATTTAGTGTTGTAAGTAATTCTTTAAGGGGGTCATATAGGGCTCTCTTCCAAGTTCACTCTCTAAGCCTTAGCCGATTTCCATTTGATCAATACTTAGAGCATCCACTACTTCAATCGAGACCATCTCTGTGTTATCTAGATTGTCGGAACTTGCTAATTTAGCTAGTTTGTATCCTTTTTGATTTTCTATTATGCTCCTATCCATCTAGCAACTCTTCGACCCATTCTAAATAGGCTGCTAATCGTGGTCCCTTCGTCTGAAACTCTTTGAAAATCTGAAACACAACAATCTGAGAGTCATAGTAAATTTCTAGCATAACTACTCCTAATACCCTCGTGGGTTTCATCTCGGTAATCAGGGCTTCGTACTTGGAGTTATTGTTAGTAGCAGAAAATTTCAATCGTAAAGCATGGTTTATCGATCGTCCCTCACGGGTTACTAGTACAACACCGGTGCCGGACCGTCGATCATTCCGAGCACCATTTGTACACAGCTTCCAAGTGCCTGAATCCACTTCAGATCCCGAGGGGCTAGCTTCCTCATCCAACACATCATCCTCAGGGATTGTGAATTCTGTATAAAGTCTACTAGCGCTTACCTCCGGGTAGATTTCGTTGGAAGGAAAGTAAGGTCGAATTGGCTTAGTTCAATGTTCCATTTAAGAAATCTTCCAAACGCCTCAGGTCTTTGAAGGACCTGTCGTAACAGCTAATCGGTATATATCATGATTGGATGAGCCTGGAAATAATGGTGGAGCTTTGTTGAAGCGATCAATAGGTTGTAAGCGAGCTTCTCGACCTTTGGGTAGTTATATTCTTCTATAGTCAACTCCTTACTCACATAATATACCGGGCTTTGAATCTTATCTTCCTCGCGAACAAGTGCTAAGCTGATTACATGGATGATACTGCCAAATTTATGAACAGGTCTTCATAATCTACCGACTTGGACAATATCGGTGGTCTCTCCAGATGGTCTAACAAGTTCTGAAAGGCTTCAATGCAATCCAGGGTCCATTCAAAGTTACGCTTCCCTCGCTTTATCAACTTGAAGAAGGGTATGCACTTGTCGGAGCCCCTACATATGAATCTGCTTAATGTCGCAACCTTCCTGCTAAGCTCTGCACAACTTTGTTTTTCCATGGTTCGCGGATATTCCTTATCATTGCAATCTAGTCCGGATTGATCTCAATTCCACAGGAGATAATGATGAAACCCAAAAACCTTCCTAACGCAACGCCAAAAGGGCATTTCAAAGGGTTGAGTTTCATCTTATAATGTCAGAGAATATTGAACATTGCCGCCAAATCTGAGACGTGGTCAGCTGGCTGCTTGGACTTCATGAGCATATCATCCACGTATACCTCCATGGTCTTCTCGATCTGATTATGAAACATATGATTCACGAGTCATTGGTACATTGCACCAGCGTTCTTCAATCCGAAAGGCAGCACTATACACAATACAACCCAAGGTTTGTGATAAAGCTAGTATACTCTTGGTTCAGCACGTGCATTGGGATTTGGTTGTACCTTGAGTATGCATCCATAAATGACAAAAGTTCATGTGCCGCAGTCAAATCCTTTAATTGATCGATCTTTGGAAGTGGAAAGCTATCTTTCGGGCAGGCCTTATTCAAATCTGAAAAGTCAGTACACGTCCGCCATTTCCCATTGGCCTTCTTGACAAGAACTGGGTTCGATATCCAATCAGGATATGTCAAATCTGGAATGAAGCCATTACTTTCCAACTTTTCCACTTCTTCCTTTAAGGTTGCGGACCTCTGAGGGCCAAGCATACGCCTTTTTTGTTTGATTAGGACACTTTTAGGATTGATGCTCGGTGAGTGACTCATAACAAATGGAGAAATCCCACACATGTCATCATAGGTCCACGTAAATACGTCCAAATTATCTCATTGGAAATTTGTCAATTCCCTCGTTCGGAGGAGATCTAAATTCGATCTGATCTTCAAGACCTTGGTCAGGTCGTCATCGTCACAATCGGAATATCCACAGTTGTTTTATTACGGGCCGCTTTTCTATATTCTAGTTCCTCGTCCTCTCTGAGATCAATACCCTTGGACTGATAATCTGACGATTCTGGCCAGGATGTATCCTTTATTTGCTATGCTGAAGCCTTCCTAGTGGAGGAGGATGTGTTCTTGGTTTCTGCATCATCTCCTTAGAGGATCGCCTTCCATTCAGATAAGTAGCAGGCTCTCTTATTCACCTGGTCTCTGCGAACCATTCCTATTGCCGATTTAGTTAGGAACTTCAGCAGTAGGCACCAAGGCGTGATGCAGGCTCCGAACTCTGCTAGAGATGGTCGTGCCATAAAAGCGTTATAAGGGGATTCATTGTCCACAACGAGAAATGGAAAAAATCCATACCCTCCTGTAGTCTCCTTTGCCAAGTTCCATAGGCAAGAAAACTACTAAACTACTCCTATCGGGCTAGTTCCTGAATCGTTAAAGCCACTTGTCCAGCCTGTACACGATTTAAAATCCCTAGCTTCCAACTTTATCTGGTCAAAAGCTTTCTTAAATAGGATGTTGACTGAACTTCCGCAATAAATTAAAATTTTCGTACTATTGCTGGTCCAATTACAGCTGATATCACCAAAGGGTCTATGCTTGGAGTCTCTACTCCAATGCTCTCTTGCTCATGGAACACAATGTCGGCAGTCATTGTTTTCTGTTGTTTGGTGGGTATAACATCCTCGGGAACCCTGCACTTCCCTACCTTAAGATGCTTTGCTGCGTTGACATATTGCTCCATGGCTCTGATATTAAAACCTACCGGGTGAGGTCCTCCGGCGATGGTGTTGATGACTATGCCTTTTCCTTTCTGTTGGGTTGTGGCTATAGGAGCTGCCTATCCCTGATTTGAAGCAGATCCTCCTTGCCCCTTATCCCTCGGGGCAACCTTATACTCATCCATTTTTCCTTCTCGCATTAATCTTTCTACTATGTCTCTCAGGTGTTGACATTCGTTGGTTGAATGGACATTCGTTGGTTGAATGGCCATAAATTTCGTGAAACAGGCAGAATTTACCGGTTTCATGTTCATTTTCCGTTAAATCCCTGGGTGGAGGCTTCTTGTATTGCGTTACATTACAGGTGTCCAGATAAATGTTTTCCAGTGTATCATTCAATGGCGTGTAAGTTTCGAGGGATTGGAAGTAGGGACTTTTCTTGGAATCACCCCTCCTATTCTATTTCTTTTGTTACCATTCTTGCCTTTGAGAAACATTTCCTTCATTACGATTGCGGACATTGACTTCAACTTTTCTGAAGCTATCGCCAGATTGATTATTAGCAACCTTACTCTGGATATCCTTCGTTACAACTTCACTGGACCTTCTTTTCCTGTTCGAGTACACTTCTTCCTGCTGCAACCGTATACTCGCTTTTTTCATGAAACAGTTCAATAGTCATAGAGGGATTTCCTACCAAGTGTCTTCCAAATTTGGTGTCATTGTCCACCCCATCTATCATTGCCATTAGAATAGTCTCGATATTAGGATTACTCACTTCCATGACAGCCGTATGGAAGCAGTCCAAATACCCTCTCAAGGTCTTCCTAGGAACTTTCTTAATCACTGAAAGCTCTATGACGTACAATCAAAATTGATTCAGAAACTTTTCGCTTAGGTCCTTGAAGTTGGAAACCGGCCGAGGTAGGGGTCTAGTGAACCACATTATAGTGGCGTCCTCAAGATATATCGGAAAGGATTTGCACATTATAGCATCAGGGTCTGCGCAACATTTATATACCATGAGTATCGCATCAAGTGCTGGCGCATATCAGTTCAACCCGAATAACGATTTATAGTGGGCAAGTTAAACCGTCTCGGGAATTGTACTTCTAAGATATCATATGTGAAAGGTATATGACTACGGTCTATACCCTAGTCTTCGTTAGTATAACCCCTACCATCTCTCATTATTTTATGAACCATTGCTTCTACCTCGGTATTAGTCAACGTATGCTCCAGTTCAATGCTTTCAACTCTCCTGGACCCCCATGCCCTCATCGTAGGCAACACCACCTAAATTGTCGTCTGAGTAGAGTTTCCTGCCCCCCCTACGATCTCAGTCAATCACAGGACGAGTGAGCTGAAGGATAGTGCCTAAATGGGCCAGGAAAGGTTTGGATCTCTAGGAAGAACATGAGATCCGCACATTGGAAGTAGCATAGGTTCCGCTATGTTGGGATCATTACGGCCAAGACGAACTACCGCATCTTCCCGAGATCCTGTGAGCTGAATCAAACTTGTTATAGATTCTCAGGTCTTTCAAGAGGTCTTCTCTGTCGTAGATGGCATTCATTTTCCTCAGAAAAAGATAAGTCTCATCTTTCTCGGTGATAAGTAGGTGATGGTGTTCTCCGTCTTCGTAGTTCATCTCTGCTTTGCCATCATGCTCATATCATTACAGATCGCAATGCTATCCCATCTCAGAGCTTCTATAGCAGCATTGGTTTCCTCCAAACGAGCGAGCAAGCATACAAAGTCATTTTGAGAAAGAGGTGCAGCAGGTTGGTTATTTAGGAGGTCGATAGCACCAGATGTACCTTCACTGGGTCAGACAGGCGCATCAACATTAGATCGGATCGGTGCACTATCTTCGGGTTGAGTCGAATTCGACCTGGGCACACTTGACCAGGGTTGATTCGACCCATGTGCCTAGGCTGCTGCAACGATCTACTGATCATCTTGTTGCTCTTCATTGGCATCATTTCTTCGAGAAGCTGATTGGTTCTTATCATTTCTTGGAGCCATGGTAACCAAACTTGTTGAAATCGATGAAAACTTTGAAAATGATGAAAATACGGATTATCTCTTCAAACTTGGTGATCCAAACAGTAGATTAATAATCCAGAAAGTCGAGAACTCAAATATATCTATGAAAGAACCAAAATGTTAGACCAAAAATGGCACTAACACCCAACTGACTAAATTTTGTAGAGAATAATGAAGAAATATAAATTAAAAACAAGCAAACACACAAAATTTATAGTGGTTTGACGTTAACGAGCCTACGTCCACTTTATAATTCTTCAATTTGGCAGAGAATTACAAATACAAGGTTATGAATCACTCAAACACTCGATTACAATTGATTTCCTCACAAATCTATGGAGTTATACTCGAAAATAAATGTTATTTGTTCAAGTCGAGCAGTAATGGAAGTAGAGAGTAGAGTGTTTGAGTTTTCAAATGGCCAAAAAAAAAAGATCCTTTTTTCCGAGTTGGATCGGGTATGTATAGTGGTTCAAATAGGAGGTTTTTGGTGGGAGTAGTTATTAGGTATGTGGCATCAGGTTTGGTATTATAGCAGGTTAGTGGAGAATGGTTCAATGCCACATGGCATTTGAGCCAGTGAAGAAGCAGATAATGGTGTGAATGGGAGGTTGTACAGGAGTAGATAAGCAAGCGGGTCGACTTATTCCCATTAGACCCGATGGGTTTTCAACCCGAGTCCTCCATCTGGCTTAAACTAGAATGCATGTATCTTTTCCTTTTGTTCGACCCGCCAGCGCATCATTCAATCCGACCCAATGGTCCCATAACTCATTCGATCTGATGGTCCCAGTGAGCAATTCGACCTGATTGCCCGATGACTAATTCGACCAGATTCTCTTGCCATTGAATTGTTGTGGCTCTTTCTTTTTAGTACACTTTATCATGGATGTCTGGACTTTATGTGGCCTTGTTACAAAGTTGGCCAACAAATGTTAACTTTAAAACTCTAATTTCCATATTCGTTCAATACCAAACCCTAAAACTCACATTTGACCATCATTGTTCCTTGTTCATCCCATACATATCGCGCACCATGACGAAGCTCTTTATCGTGTATGCTCATTTGTCAACATCACTGTCATGAATTCAAGACTTAGTTATTGAGAAGCCCTAAGGAACAATGGAGAGATTGGTTAAAAAAAAATTTATGGAAGTGAAATATCTAACGAGGTTTGTTTTATTTTTTATCATTATTTACTTTTTACTCTCAAAAGATAAAAAAGATGAAACAATGCTTATACCAGATTTATCGGCTAATTTTTACATGAAATTTATCGGACAACCTAAATTCCTCCAAGAAAATATCTGATTAGTATTTTTTCCTAAAAGACAATCTGAAATCCCCGTAACAAATATTTGACATGTAAATACTTTCTTGGGGGGCAAGTGTCTACTAGGCAAACATTTTCCTTCTTAGAAACAATCGTCGAAACATATGCCTTATGAATATCGATAAAGAAACTACGATTTAACAGTGAAAAAAAATTAAAATCTGATAAGTATATTGAAAGATACCTTGTTTTGAATATTACAGTTTAACTTCTTATGTGAATGTACTTTACATGATATTGGTAATTTCAGAGATGTACTTTGTATTTTAAAGTTCGGAGGGATGTTTGTCTAATATTTTTGAAAGAGAGAGACGTGAATAAAAAAATTCTTTATTTAATGTGGTATTATCTGGAAAGTCAAGTTTATGTAATTGTGTTCCATTGGTTTTATCACTTGATTGCACCTATAAAACAAACCATTATGGCGTCTTCTTTGGAAAAAGGTTTGGATGACGCCTATGGCCCTCACGTTTAGTGTTGCCTGTGTATTTTTATCACATGAAAGGGAATTAAATTATCAATGGGCGTTATTAGAGTTTAATTTATATATGCCCGATAAATTACTTGAAGCAATATCACATATAAAGAATTTGTTTTAATTGGGGGAGTGAAGAAAGTTTATATCAATTAACTCTAATGATGTATCTATGGAAAAAGGGGAAATAATGTTGCAACAAACTGCCATATTTAAAGCAAATGACTTATTTAAAATGTTCTTACAAAGTTGGAAAAAAGTCTTTCATGCACCAACGGTAAAATAATTTTAGATAGGTTGACGTGATCTTCAATATATTTGAAAAAACTCCCAAAAAGTATAAATGATCGTCAAAACGGATGGATTATGTATAAAGAGTACGTATGTTTGGCTTGGAGGGATAAGATTAAACATTGGGGGTAATAGAACAACCACTGGAGCAGAGTCTTCACATGCTCAATTGATAAAACATTTTGGCACTTTAAGGTGTCATAAACCGCAGTTTGGTCAAAAATAAATAATATGTTGTGCATACAAGATAGAACATGCACAAATTTAAGCATCATTCGAAAGAAGTTTATAGGAAACAATTTTTGTTATTAAATTTCATTCTTTAGACAACTATAAGGTAAAGTCATTAGACTTAATTGTAAAATAAATGGAAAATATAAAAGTTGTGACTATAGATTCATTTGCTTGTGGTCATCTTAATCGAGTGATTATGGACATTCTTGTGCCTATGAAATGTTTGAATTTTACAACGAAGTTCGTCCATTACCACTTGACATAATAGATGAACATTAGATGAAGTTAAACTATATTCTAAAGGTTTGTAGAGTCAACAGAGATGCTTCATACACCAGAATTCATGTATCTCAAAAAATTGTTTGATTCTGCTAGAAAGGAAGAAAAGAAAGTATTTTTGGTCATGTGCCACTTTTGAAAAAAAAAACCGGCTTCCATTGAACGTAGAGAACTCATACGGAATCATATTGGCTTAAAATTTGGAGGAAATAGTTAAAAGACATAAAGAAGACTAAGATGAAAAATGTAGTCATTTCGCAAAGCCGAATGGACTCGACACTGACCTAAACTATGGGTCAGATATGAGCCATATAAGGTAGGGCCCACCATTACAACAAAAATACCATAATACAACTGTAACTTGTAATAAAGTTTTTTTACAACGGTTTTGCTCAAAAAGTTGTAATAGATTAGTTTTCAATAACTTTTTTATTTTACAAGTTGTTATAGATGCCCGTTACAACTGTTCTTTCTGGCCAATTGTAATAGATGTATATTACAAGAGTTTTCTTCAATTGTAAATGATGTCTATTTTTAACAAATAATGATTAACGAATAGTAATTAGCTTTTAATTATTAATATTAAATATTTAATAATTGATAATTGGCAGTATATACATAATAATTATCTTTTAATAACAAATATTAAATTATAATAAAAATGTAATAAGTAATAATTAATGATTAGAAACTAAGAAGTAATAATTAATTGTGAATTAGTAATAATTAGTATTAATTACTGCTTTATTATGAGAAGGGGAAGTTAGGATTCACCACCACTTCTGATAAGGGTTGTCGGGAATTGGTCCTTCCCACATCATTGTTATTATTGACATATTGAATCGGCTTGAAGACACGCGCATTGAATAAAGTCTGTGAATTGGTCATGCCTCTAGAAATAATCCCAGTCGTCCCCATTTAGTTTTTGGTGTTCTCGGACTAACCTTCGAATCTTGGCTATCAAGCCTTAACGATCATTGTTGGACTAAATTGTTTCTTCAAATTTAGATCGTACCCGAATTATTATTTTTTAATATACTTTTTGGCTTTAAAATCAAAACACTTCAGCTTCGAAACAAACGCTTTTTGGCTCCAAACGAAAATTTCACATTAATAATTAGGTCACCCTAGCATGAAATAATTAACATTAATAATTACCATTCAATAATAAAAATAATAAATAACATTCAATAATTATTAATAGGGTCAATTAGCCATACATCCATAAAAAGTTTGGAAATACAAACGACATCCTCCCCAACTTTCAAATGTAAAGCGGGTCCCTATTTTCAACACTTATGTGTTTTCCAAAAAAATGCGCTGATGACTAAAATCAAAAAATTCAAAAAATTGCAAATATTCCCAAAAGCAATCTGGAAAAATAATTGCATACATCTCTGCATTAATACTCAATATATGCATACATGTATTCATCCAGGGTTTATATTGAAAATCTGGATGAATATATGCATACACGTATGCATATATTGGTAATAGTTGCAGAGATGTATACATATAAAGATGAACTAATCTGCGTAGACTACGAATTGTTGCAGAAATGTATGAATTTATTCCGTATAAGTGCAGAAATATATGCACCAAAGTTAAAACAGATGAAGGCTTATGAATATGTGTTGAAATGTATGCATTTATTACTTATAAATGCAGATATGTATGCAACAATGTTTAAATATGGTGTATGCTTGAAAAATAGGTCAGGATTGAATTAATGCATCAAATGATGCATTTATTGTAGTATTAGTACAACATTTCTGCATTTATACTGCAGTTTGATGCATAACTGAAATATATGCAAAAATGTATGCAACTATTAGAAATAAGTGCATGCATAATACTGGTGATTCGCTTCTTTTTTTTTGTTTTTGAGTTGTTTTTTTGGCGGTTTTAACATCTGAATTTGATGATGATTAACTGTTGTATTTAATTATATATTTACATGATTTTTTTTTGCTGATTTATGAAAAATAGGGACCTAATTTATAAATATTTAAGACAGGGATGTGACGTGAATTTCTAAACCTTTTAGGGATCTAAGACTAATTTTCACTTATTAATAAGTAATTAATAAATAAAAAACTATAAAATTGTATCTTGTACACTGTAAGTTTCCCTATTGATAATCAATTTTAAAGAGCAAAATAATAATGATGTATCTTGTACATAGAAATTTTCGTTCCCCTCACAAGCCCGCTTTTAGTATGTCCCCAAAATTTTCATCTTCCTCCACAAACCCCCTTTTCTAACTGAACAAACCAGCGAATCCAATTAAATTTCAAGACTCGACTCAAAGGATAAATCCTAACTCTCGAAATCTTTAATGGTCACCTCAAAAAAAGAAAAAGAAAAGCCTGGCTCTTACGATCTCCACCAGCCTCTTTTGTCGCGCGCATCAGGGATTCAGGCAAAAATAAAACCTAAGTTTACAATTTCAGGTACTTTGGTTTTTTCCTTTTTGGGTTTTTTCTTCTTCAATTCATTTTTATTTTTATCTGTTGTTACCACATGGTTAAAAAGCCACTGCTTTAACATTACACAGCCACAACTTCCACCTACATACCGGAAATAATCATTTATTTGAACATCTTTTGGTGATCTGAACTAGTTAGTTAATCGTGGTGATTTATGATTTCAAAATAGCTTAAGTAGCTAAATTAGAGTTTTTTAATATATGTTTTGTTGATCTAGACTAAAAATAACATTGGTTGCGACATAGTGTTAGAGCTAGTATTCTTCTTGATTTCTGGTTTTCATGTTTAATTACTCCTCGTCTAATGCTATTGCTTATTATCTTCACTGTTCAGTGTATTTTTTCTATAAAATTTGACAATTATTTTTATATAAGTATTCAATTACTATTTCATTGTGCAGTATGACTCTCCTATAAGCTCTAGTATTAACTCCAGTTATTAAACATCTTTGATTTTGGTGATTGAATAGTTTATTCCATTTTGTTTATAACAACATTTTGTTTTATGTCTATTACATTTATTTTGAGCATATTGATATTAGGTGCATGAAGTTGGCTATCATAACATCAGACGCATTTTTCAAAATTGTTCAAACATATAATTCTATTTAATTTAGAAACTTCATTTCTTAAATGGGAAGGCTACGGGTGAGGTTTATGTTGAGTTTGAGTCTGTAGAGAAGGCGAAAGAAGTGATGTGCAAGGATATGAATATGATTGGGTCAAGGTATGTCGAGTTTTTCCCTTCCAAAGTTGAATTAGGTTTAAAGATTGAACCTTTGCTTGTTTGTTTACTTTAATAGTGCTATTTTGAAGGACATGAAAATAATAGTTGCTCTTCCTGTTTCTTCTTCGCTTAGTTGGTGCAGATGAATTTAATAATTTACTTAAATTCAACTCCCATGTTTCCAGATATGGATCGTTGTGGGTTAAATCCAATATATTTCCATCATTTTGTTAAAGATACAAATTGATAATTTACCAGTTAAGGGAATTTTTACTGTAACACCCCATAATTCTGTTAATATAAATATTCACAAATTAAAGAATAACTAATCTCAGACGTGAGAATTCTGGGAAACGGGTTGCGCCATTGTGTTCGTCTCGGAATTCTGGTTGAAATAGAGTCCGAGTTTGCGTGATTTGGACTTCGTACGAAGGAGATATAGCCATCGGAAGTTTCAGAAAATTCAAAACAGATTTCAGAAAAGTTAAAATTCAAAATTCGAAGTCAAACAGGCTAGGCGGGAAATTTCCCGCCCAACACCCCAAGTCGCCTAGGGAGTCGACTGGGCAGTCGACACCCACCCCCCCAGGTCGACTGGGGAGTGGACTGGGCAGTCGACTTGGGTGTCGACCTGGTCCAGGCGGCTAGGGTTTGACCGAGCCCAATCTTGAGCTGCTGATGTGTCTTTAGGGCTGAGTTGACAAATTTAACGGTTCAGGTTAGTTCTGAGTTGATCTGACGGTCTAAATAAATCCTAAACTCTATAAATACCTAGGTAGTCTCTCACTCTAATCCACATGAAAAATAGAATAGCCACCGTCATACCGCCGCCATGGAACTCAGTGTAGCCGCCGCCAACTAAGAAGGAAGGAAGCTAATCAAAACTCTAATTCTACTCAACTCTAAAGCAAATCAAGACTCTCTTTCTCTTCTAATTGTGAGTATGATGATCTTAACAAGATTATTAGCAAACTAATTAGATTAAGATGTGATATGGATCATAAGAAAATGATGTGAATTGTCATATATGTTGTTGTAAATCTTATGCTATCATGTATGTTGTAAATCCTATGTTATGTGATGATGATATCATATATGTTGTAAATCATGCTATGATGATATTGTATAGGTTGTAATTTTCTATGCTAAGTTGTGATAAATCATACATGTTAAAAAGTCGTGATGTTGTTATCTATGCTAATTAGTTCATGTTAATCAAATCATAGTGTTGATATTATTTGGGCTATGTTGATCTATATGACAAATCACATATGCAAGTTTAGATTGATTAGTAAAGATTATGAACATATGCCATGGCATCTATTTAGATCTAGAATTGTGCTATGACATGTGTGAGTTCTATGTGTTAGATGCTAGTTTACACCATCATTATGTTGCATAAACCACATATGCAAGTTTAGACATGAATTTGGATTATGATCATATTATGTAAATTGTGACATTTTACCAAACAAGTTGACACCTTTAGATCCATGACATATGTAGCTTTATGCAAGTTGTAGTTTTTGCCTATGCAAGTTTAGGTGTTGTACATCTATCACACATTCAAGTTTCACCCCGTTTATGATTAGATCTATTTTATTTGTCTATATGTTGTGATAATTTATCTTTGTGCTATGAGTTAGACTATTCGAGTCTAACGTATATTTTGCGTTGAATAAGCGAACGTATAACGTGGGGTAGGGGTAATATTAAGGATTTAATATTAAGAAATTGGGGTGCAATTGATATGATTATGCATACCATAAGTGGATGGCCATAATTAAGTCAATTATGGACATCATTAAAATTGGAATTAATTAATGATTTGAATAGGGATATATTTAAAACTGGGGTAAAAGATTATAAGTGTTAATCAATGCTTAGGACACGAGGTTGGACTCGTTTGTGACGTAAAACTGCCCAGACCCGCCCGGCAAATCCAGTAGTCACAAATGTCAGCCCAATGTGAGAGGTCCTGGGTCCAAATTAAAGCATAACAGTTGTAAAGACACGAGGTTAGACTCTTTTATGGTGTAAGACTGCCCGGACCCGCCCGACGAATCCAGCTACCATAAATGCCAGTCTAATGTGAGAGGTCTTTATGAGGTTATGGCCTGAATGAATTAAGAAATACTTAACCAGATAAACATGTAAGGTGGGACATGGGGGTTAAGTAGGTGCCTTGGGTGGCATGAGGAATCTAGTGGGTGCCTTTAGTGGCATTTGAAATACGATTAGTAAGACTTAACCAAACACACATGTAAATGAACATGACTAAGAGGGTTAAGTGGGATATACTAGTGGGGACAAGCTTAGGTGGATAGCTTGTGGGGGCCCGTTTCAACCATTAACCCAAACGTATCTTTGTGGGCTCGACCCAAGTCGAGGATGGGACACGCATACTGGGTTTGACTATAAGAGGCCAAACGGGGTAGCGGTGGCAACGCAAGTCCAACGGGTTTCATATGCGTGTGTGGACCCAGGCTGGTAGGTAAGACGTTGTTGCATCGTGTAGGTATAAGCCGTGCGTTCTCAAGTTGTATCGGGTTGCCACTTTAGGGGAGTGATACACCCCACTGTGGGGCCTGCACGGGTATCTACGAGTAGGGAGCCGATCGCAAGTGGGTAGTGGGGTACACCTAGTGGAGATAGGGGCAGGCGGCACATATGTAGTCAGCTAGGGGTACACGAAACTATTTATATAATTTCTAAGTAAAGCAAGTGGGATCAACCTTTAGGGTGACTGGTGTGGTGCAATGTAGTAATTATTCATTAGTAATTAGGTGTGCCTTTAACGTTATCTTTATCTGCTCTTTCATACCCAATAGTTCATAGACATTTCCTTATTTTCCAGCTTATGCCTTAGTCTATTATTTTGATAATAGTATTGTTAGAATTATCATACTCGCCAGACTTTATGTCTGACCCCCTCTATTTCTATCCTTCCCCCCTCCAGGTCCTCAGGGTGGGCCCAGCTCTAGCGGAGTTTGATTAGATTGCTTTATCTCTCTTTTGGAAAGCTTGGACCGCTGAAGTAAAGTCCAGCTTGTTATCTTCTTTAATGGCTATTTATGTAATGTGATTATGTATTTTGTTTTATCAAGATGGATATTGTACTTGACTCTGATTTATGGTTTTATGATGTAACAAACATGTTTAATTTCCGCTGCAATAAAATAAAGTTTTAGATTTCCAAGTACTACTTATTATCTGTCTTGTAGTATTTTTTCTGTTCTATATTCACTTAAAACCTCCATGGAAGTTAATGCATTCCCTTTGTGAGTGACATTAATGGACGTGGGGTGTTACACGTGGTATCAGAGCTTAAGGTTACCAGAACAGATAAATTTTTTAGAAAAACTATTTTTTATAGTATTTTTGGAAGAATTATTTTCAAAAACATGTCTTAATGAGTAATTTAAAGAGGAAAGTTTTTATGAAAAACATAATCCCCAATAGCCATATCCTTATCTTTCGAATTCTCTATTTTGAATCTTTCCTTTTTCATTTCAGCATGGCTGAAGATCTTAACCTTCCGGATGGTGTAACGATACCAGGATGGTATAGGAGGTTATTAGAGGCTAGGGCCGCTGCTGGTCCAGCCAATGTTCATCCACCACCAGTTGCACCCGCTCCTCCTCCTCCTCGCGTTGATACTTTTGCAAAGATGTGCAAGGAATTTAAGGCTATGGGTGGAAAACCTTTTCAAGGGTCAGAAACGTTTGTGGAAGCTAGAGATTGGCTTAAGGAGGTGGAAGAATTGCTAGAAATCTTTGAAGTAGAAGAAGGGAGGAAAGTCAAATTAGCAGCTTGGTTAATGAAGGGAGAGGCCTCGTTTTGGTGGGAGGTCACTAATGGGGAGCGTCCTGTTGATTCTTGGGCGGATTTCAGACGTAGGTTTGAGGAAAAGTTTCTCTCAAGGGCAGAAGAGAATCTATATATGGAAAGGTTCTTGACATTGAAGCAAGGAAGCTCATCAGTGAAAGAGTACGTCAACAAATTTAATCAGTTAGCAAAGTTTGGCTTGGACTTAGTGAACACGCCGGAGAAGAAGGCTCTGAGGTTCGTTAATGGCTTGAATGAGCCGTTGCAGGGGTTGGCTAGGACCCACATCCCTATGGGGGCCACCTTTGAGAAGCTAGTAGACATGGCACTCATGCACGAGGAGAAAGGCGCTAATGCTAATAAGGCACCTGATAAGAAAGGGGATCAGAAGAAACCACAACAGCAAAACAAGAAGGGTGGTAAAGACAATAATGGCAAAGGAAAGAAAAGATGCTTTAACTGTAGGACACCAGGCCATCTCAGCAAGGATTGCAGAAAGAAAAAGAAGACTGGCTGTTTTCACTGTGGTGAAGCGGGACATCTAGTGAAGGACTGCCGAAAGAAGGGGCAGATGGTAGGGTCTACCTCGGGAGGACAGGTGCAGGCTCTTATGGCACCAGGGCAGGCAAGGGGACAAGTTCAGGCTCTCGCGGTCCCACCGCTGCAAGAACGAGGTAGAACCATTTCCGTTGAAAGCTTAGTTTTTCTGTTTGATCATCCTGTCCGTACCTTATTCGATTCGAGCGCATCGCATTCGTTTATCTCTACATCATTAGTTGAATCACTGCACTTAAACACCGGTTTAGTAGAGGATCCCTTAGTTGTTTCGAATCTAATTGGGGGCTCAGCTTATTCGTCCATGATATGTTTGGATTTGAAAATTTCTATACTTAGCGTTGAGTTTAGATGTGATGCTTATGTTTTAGGCTTCACGAGCTATGGGCTAATTTTAGGGATGGATTGGTTATCCAGAAATGGGGTCGTTCTTGATTGTGAAAGGAGAGTAGTTAGGCTCATGACTCGCCTTGGTAACGCTCTCGAAATCTTTTGTAATCCCATAAATTCCGTTATGCTAAGTTATCTAGAATCGCTTGATGCGTCGGTGGAAAATCTACGATCTGTTAGAGTGGTCCGAGAATACTCGGATGTGTTTGAGGAGGTGAAGGGCTTGCCTCCGAAGTGGGAGATAGATTTTCAAATATATCTTGTGGATAATGCAAAACCAGTATCATTGCCTGTACGCCACATGGCTCCTCGTGAAAGGAGGGAACTCAATAAGCAAGTAAAGGAGTTGCTTGAGAAGGGGTTCATAAGACGTAGTATATCGGAGTGGGGTGCTCCAGTAGTATTTGCCACGAAGGCGGATGGGTCCCTTAGACTTTTTGTGGACTATAGAGAACTTAATAAGCTTACTAAGAAGAACAGACACCCACTGCCGAGGATTGACGATCTCTTCGATCAGTTAGTTGGCGCCTCAGTGTTTTCGCGGTTGGACTTAGCCACTGGTTTCCATCAGTTGAGAGTGGCTGAGGATAGCATAGACAAGACTGCCTTTAGGACTCCGGATGGTTTCTATGAATGGCTAGTGATGCCCTTCGGTTTGACAAACGCCCCCGCATACTTTGTTGATTTGATGAGTAGGGTGTTTAGGGAGTACCTAAATAAATTCATGGTGGTCTTTGTAGACGACGTCTTGATCTTTTCTAAGAATGAAGAAGAGCTTGCCCTACATCCTAGGGAAGTGTTGGAGACTCTACGAGCGCATAACCTTAAAGCTAAATTTACTAAGTGTCACTTCTGGAGAGAGGAAGTGCGATTCTTAGGGCACGTGGTTTCCAAAGAAGGGATAGCTGTGGATCCCGCGAAGGTGGTGGCCATCAAAGATTGGAAGGTCCCTAAAAATGCCACCGAAGTAAGGAGTTTCTTGGGGTTGGCTGGCTACTATAGGAAGTTTATCAAAGACTTCGCAAAGATATCAGCTCCATTAACACGTTTGACGAAGAAGAACCTAGTCTTCACATGGGACGTAGATTGCGATGATGCGTTCCAACGTTTGAAGAGAGCTTTGACTTCAGCCCCAGTCTCAGTATTGCCAGATGGGAGTAAGCCATTTACCGTTTATACTGACGCTTGTGGGACAGGACTAGGCGCAGTCCTAATGCAAGAGGGAAGGGTAATTGCCTATGGTGGAAGGCAGTTAAGGGTGCATGAGAAAAATTACCCTACACATGACCTAGAGCTGGCCGCTATTGTTTTCGCGCTTAAGTCTTGGCGCCATTATCTTCTTGGCGCGAAATTCGAATTGTTCACCGACCACAAATCGCTAAAATACTTATTCTCTCAGAAGGACTTGAACTTAAGGCAGCAACGGTGGATGGAGTTCTTAGCGTCCTACGATTTCGAAATAGCATATACCCCTAGCAAGGGTAACGTGGTGGCAGACGCCTTAAGTAGAAAAAGATTATCCTTAAGTCCTTTGTTTGTTGAGCGGCGAAGTTTAGAGTTCATTTCTACGTTTGAATTTACACCTTCCATTGACTTCGTACCCGGTTTGCTAGCATCCTTAAAGGTTAGACCTACGCTTTTTGGACGGATTGGCGAGGCACAGCGAGACGACCCACAGTTGGTTGAGTTAGTAGAAAAGCTCAAAAGAGGGGAGTCATCAAGCCATCTCCGTAGGTATACCCTAGATGATAAGGGTTGGTGACGTAGGGATAGTAGACTTTGTGTACCTCGAGACGAAGATTTGAGAAAGGCTATTCTTGACGAAGCACATCATTCGAAGATGACCATTCATCCCGGCGGGGACAAGATGTACAGGACATGAGACGAGTTTACTTTTGGGCCGGCATGAAGAAAGATGTGGTCGAGTATGTCGCTAGATGCTTGGTGTGCCAACAAGTAAAAGCGGAGCAAAAGAAACCCGGTGGGTTGCTTCACCCATTGGAGGTTCCACTATGGAAATGGGAAAGTGTCTCGATGGACTTTGTAGATGGATTACCAAGATCAAGGAAGGGTAATACAGGGATTTGGGTTATAGTAGATAGACTTACTAAAAGCGCCGATTTCATTCCCGTAAAGAGTAAGAGGACTGATCCATGGTTAGCCTCCGTATACATTCGAGAAATAGTTCGTTTGCACGGTGTTCCTTCTAGCATAGTGAGCGACTGCGATCCTATTTTCGCTAGCGAATTTTGGAGAAGCTTGCAAGAGGCGGTAGGGACTCAGTTATGTTTGAACACCGCGTATCATCCTCAGACGGACGGCCAGATCGAGAGGGTGAATCGTATTCTAGAGGATCTTTTGAGGCTATGTATCCTAGACTTTGGGGGTACATGGGAATAGCATCTTCCGTTAGTAGAGTTCGCATATAATAACAGCTTTCAGTCTAGCATTGGCATGACACCTTTCGAAGCTCTTTATGGACGACCTTATCGTTCACCTACATGTTGGTGGGAATCTACAGATAAGATCTTACTTGGGCCCGATATGATTAGAGAGACTTCGGAAAAGATCGACTTGATTCGAAGGAGGATGAAGACGGCGCAAGATAGACAGAACTCTTATGCAGACAAAAGGAGGACAGATCTTGAGTTTGATGTTGGGGACATGGTCTTTATCAAAGTGTCTCCATTACGAAATGTCATTCGCTTTGGGTCCATTGGGAAATTAGCACCAAGGTTTGTAGGGACGTTTCCTATTAAGGAGAAGATTGGACAGATGGCGTATAGAGTGGAGTTGCCTGAGAGAATTTGTGGTGTACACGACGTATTCCATGTATCACATTTGAGGAAGTGCCTACACGAGACCGCAGAAGTGGTAGAGCCGAGCTTGCTTAGAGAGGTGGAGATAGAGCGTGATGCGACGATTCGACGAGCTTCTACATGCATTCTTGGGTCGGAGATCAAGAAGTTGAGGAATCGAGAGGTCAGACTAGTCAAAGTGCAATGGGGAGATGATGAGAGCAACACTACTTGGGAGACAGAAGCGAAGATGGGTTCGTTGTACCCTTCTCTTTTTGAGGGTATGTCTTTTAATTTCTCCTTTATCGCTTAGCTTGTACTTATCTTACCTTTAGAGTATCCTCTCGCTAGTATCTTTGACCGTTAGTTAGGATAATCCTATGGTTGAAACATGTGTTTGAGACATGTTATGTATGATGGATGCAAAGTGGATGCAAGTGTTTGCTAGTGGTTGCTCGTGGACGCATATACACACTATTAGGCACTAGATCGGCTCAGTCACTTCATATTGCATGTTACATATATATAGATGTATTTAGTAAAATGGATGTATGAGGATTTTTTTTATCATATGGATGTTGCATTCAAATGATGATGGTGCACGCATATAGAGATAATATGTAGCATTAAGGAACTTTTGCATACATAATGGACGCATGACACTATCATGATTTGCATTAAGGAGGTCAACTGAATCAGTGGACCGCCTGATTTTGCATTAGATATGGACATATACACACACTGTGCATTCAAACATGAAAGCATTAGAAGTCTATAAGGACAATGGATGCCTGTGTATGATGGTTGAGTAGATGGACGATTGGATGTTAGGATATACATTCTTCTTGACTTGTAGTTTTCGGGGTCGAAATCCTTTAAGGAGGGGAGAATGTAACACCCCGTAATTCTGTTAATATAAGTATTCACAAATTAAAGAATAACTAATCTCAGACGTGAGAATGGTGGGAAACGGGTTGCGCCATTGTGTTCGTCTCGGAATTCAGGTTGAAATAGAGTCCGAGTTTGCGTGATTTGGACTTCGTATGAAGGAGATATGGCCATCGGATGTTTCAGAAAATTCAAAACAGATTTCAGAAAAGTTAAAATTCAAAATTCGAAGTCAAACAGGCTAGGTGGGAAATTTCCCGCCCAGCACCCCAGGTCGACTGGGGAGTCGACTGGGCAGTCGACACCCCCCCCAGGTCGACTGGGGAGTCGACTGGGCAGTCGACCTGGTCCAGGCGGCTAGGGTTTGACTGAGCCCAATCTTGAGCTGCTGATGTGTCTTTAGGGCTGAGTTGGCAAATTTAACGGTTCAGGTTAGTTCTGAGTTGATCTGACGGTCTAAATAAATCCTAAACTCTATAAATACCTAGGCAGTCTCTCACTCTAATTCACATGAAAAATAGAATAGCCACCGTCATACCGCCGCCATGGAACTCAGTGTAGCCACCGCCAACTAAGAAGGAAGGAAGCTAATCAAAACTCTAATTCTACTCAACTCTAAAGCAAATCAAGACTCTCTTTCTCTTCTAATTGTGAGTATGATGATCTTAATAAGATTATTAGCAAACTAATTAGATTAAGATGTGATATGGATCATAAGAAAATGATGTGAATTGTCATATATGTTGTTGTAAATCTTATGCTATCATGTATGTTGTAAATCCTATGTTATGTGATGATGATATCCTATATGTTGTAAATCATGCTATGATGATATTGTATAGGTTGTAATTTTCTATGCTAAGTTGTGATAAATCATACATGTTAAAAAGTCATGATGTTATTATCTATGCTAATTAGTTCATGTTAATCAAATCATAATGTTGATATTATTTGGGCTATGTTGATCTATATGACAAATCACATATGCAAGTTTAGATTGATTAGTAAAGATTATGAACATATGCCATGACATCTATTTAGATCTAGAATTGTGCTATGACATGTGTGAGTTCTATGTGTTAGATGCTAGTTTACACCATCATTATGTTGCATAAACCACATATGCAAGTTTAGACATGAATTTGGATTATGATCATATTATGTAAATTGTGACATTTTACCAAACAAGTTGACACCTTTAGATCCATGACATATGTAGCTTTATGCAAGTTGTAGTTTTTGCCTATGCAAGTTTAGGTGTTGTACATCTATCACACATGCAAGTTTCACCTCGTTTATGATTAGATCTATTTTATTTGTCTATATGTTGTAATAATTTATCTTTGTGCTATGAGTTAGACTATTCGAGTCTAACATATATTTTGCGTTGAATAAGCGAACGTATAACATGGGGTAGGGGTAATATTAAGGATTTAATATTAAGAAATTGGGGTGCAATTGATATGATTTTGCATACCATAAGTGGATGGCCATAATTGAGTAAATTATGGACATCATTAAAATTGGAATTAATTAATGATTTGAATAAGGATATATTTAAAACTGGGGTAAAAGATTATAAGTGTTAATCAATGCTTAGGACACGAGGGTGGACTCGTTTGTGACGTAAAACTGCCCGGACCCGCCCGGCAAATCCAGTAGTCACAAATGTCAGCCCAATATGAGAGGTCCTAGGTCCAAATTAAAGCATAACAGTTGTAAAGACACGAGGTTAGACTCTTTTATGGTGTAAGTCTGCCCGGACCCGCCCGACGAATCCAGCTGCCATAAATGCCAGTCTAATGTGAAAGGTCTTTATGAGGTTATGTCCTGAATGAATTAAGAAAACTTAACCAGATAAACATGTAAGGTGGGACATGGGGGTTAAGTAGGTGCCTTGGGTGGCATGAGGAATCTAGTGGGTGCCTTTAGTGGCATTTGAAATACGATTAGTAAGACTTAACCAAACACACATGTAAATGAACATGACTAAGAGGGTTAAGTGGGATATACTAGTGGGGACAAGCTTAGGTGGATAGCTTGTGGGGGCCCGTTTCAACCAGTAACCCAAACGTATCTTTGCGGGCTCGACCCAAGTCGAGGACGGGACACGCATACTGGGTTTGACTATAAGAGGCCAAACGGGGTAGCGGTGGCAACGCAAGTCCAACGGGTTTCATATGCGTGTGTGGACCCGGGCTGGTAGGTAAGACGTTGTTGCATCGTGCAGGTATAAGCCGTGCATTCTCAAGTTGTATCGGGTTGCCACTTTAGGGGAGTGATACACCCCACTGTGGGGCCAGCACGGGTATCTACGAGTAGGGAGCTGATCGCAAGTGGGTAGTGGGGTACAACTAGTGGAGATAGGGGCAGGCGACACCTATGTAGTCAGCTAGGGGTACACGAAGCTATTTATATAATTTCTAAGTGAAGCAAGTGGGATCAACCTTTAGGGTGACTGGTGTGGTGCAGTGTAGTAATTATTCGTTAGTAATTAGGTGTGCCTTTAACGTTATCTTTATCTGCTCTTCCATACCCAATAGTTCATAGACATTTCCTTATTTTCCAGCTTATGCCTTAGTCTATTATTTTGATAATAGTATTGTTAGAATTATCATACTCGCCAGACTTTATGTCTGACCCCCTCTATTTCTATCCTTTCCCCCCCACTCCAGGTCCTCAGGGTGGGCCCAGCTCTAGCGGAGTTTGATTGGATTGCTTTATCTCTCTTTTGGAAAGCTTGGACCGCTGAAGTAAAGTCCATCTTGTTATCTTCTTTAATGGCTATTTATGTAATGGGATTATGTATTTTGTTTTATCAAGATGGATATTGTACTTGACTCTGATTTATGGTTTTATGATGTAACAAACATGTTTAATTTCCGCTGCAATAAAATAAAGTTTTAGATTTCCAAGTACTACTTATTATCTGTCTTGTTGTAATTTTTCTGTTCTATATTCAATTAAAACCTCCATGGAAGTTAATGCATTCCCTTTGTGAGTGACATTAATGGACGTGGGGTGTTACATTTACACTCCGTAAATCTCAACTGTTAATATCCACTATATTTATTTAATTTATATGGCAGTTTACTTGGACATTAAAAGTTCAGCTTCAACAGCAAACTTCTCCTAAACTTCAAGTGTTTAAGTTGCCAGTTTATAAATTTATGGACATAAGCATAGTATAAAAAATGAGAATACTATAAGATATATGTCCAAAGACAGAAATACAAATGGTAAACCATCTGACTGAGGAATGGTAATTGCATGTTTGCAATGGTGGTAAAACATACATCTAAAGCTTAGAACTGCAGTACAAATGTGCAGGTGGAAAAAGGGAAATTCAAGTTTATTTCTCCAATCCTTTATAAGATTTAAAATCTGCTATTGCATGGTCTATGTTATTGCTAGTTTGCAAAATTTATAACAGGATACATGAACACAGATGGAGAATAAGAGTGTCCAATAATTCAACCTACCAGTATATATATATTTGCATTGTTGAATCTGAAGTCTATTTTGGCTTGCACATATATCATGGCTTAGAGCTATAGTTTATGTCCTCCTTATAATCTATTTGCATTGTTCGATACATGTATGTGTAGATTTTTATTCTTCCATCAGTTAGCATGCTAATTTGTGCTTTGTTACTTCAGATATTGGATTTCAGTCTTGGAGGATCATGGGGTCATGGCGTAGCTCAACCTAAATATGGATATGGTACTTTTGCACAATTGTCGTATGGATTATTCCATCCAGGCATGAGTTGTGCACTATATTAACATGCACGCACAGAAGTATTTTCTTAAGCAAATTAAAGTATACATCAGTCTTATAGCGAGCTGTAATTTTATATAGTTTTGTGTGGTATATAGTTCTAATTTGTATTCAGGATATGAAGTAATGATGTTTTATCTATAAATGGATTATGATGCATTTGAATTTATATCAATTTTTTCTTTTAGATATCTGTTTATTACTAATTTACATTTTATGTTTAGATTTTAATTTATATCAAATTATACGCAAATTACATTTGAATTTATATAAATTTATATGAAGTTATTTTTCAAAAAAAATATACTAAGTCACAACGGTGCAAAACAGTTATAGTAGCTATTACTACAATTGTTATCCAATAGTTGTAACAAGATATATGACAACAGTATGTCGCAACAGTAAATCACAATTGTAAAATATTTTAGTCTTTTAAAACTTCTTAATATACAACGGTGAAATTTTACAACTGTTTTACACTACTGTAATATAGTGATTATGTTGAAGTGCACAACCAATGATCCATATGGCAGGTCCCATACACCATTTAGAATGCACCCGCGAAGTTTCTTTTGAATGGATAAGTATCGAGCGAGACATATATGATTCTTCTCTGAACTGAGCTAGTTTGATGGATTGGATCCGACCCATGAAGAAGGCGCCCCATGGTTGCAACCCATAAGGGAGGTCTCTTACTCATTTACATAGCATATGCGATGTTTTCGTGTCATTTGGTATATAATCAGTGAGTTATAAATGATTCATCTACAAATGACTGGATATGGTGACCCATGAAAACATATGATCAAATGAACTCGGGATGATGCAAGACTGGACGAGTTGACTTGGCATGAAGAATAGAAGATGGGGCAAGGGGTGAAAACCCAAAATCACCTAAGTCTAAGGGTCGAACTTATTGCGTACCTCATGGGTTGGCATCGACCTTAAAATATGAGTCATATGGGAGCTCAATTCTAGGAATAGGGTCGGTATCACTTCTAGATTCTACTATAACACTAAGTATAGCCCCAATGTTAAAGGATTTTTCCTTATAATGTATGATGACCTCCAATTATAATGGGAAGGGTTTTATTGGATACATCAAGACTCTAATAGATTGGATCTAAAAAGGAGATTCCACTGCTGACAAAATCAATACTTCTTCTTCACTTCTTTTCTCCACAATAAATTCTCTAACACTTGTAATCGAGATTTAAGTTTAACTAGTTCAAATATAGAGAGACCTAAGTAGAAGGAATTAATAAAAGAAAGATTGAAGTGGACATAGGCTGGAGTCAACGGAACCACAATGAATTCCTTGTATTTACTTTATTTTGCTAATTTTTTACTTGCTTTTTCTATGAGATATGTGTTGCTGATTATCTGGAGTGCCTTCAAAACTAATGCTTACACAATCCTTTTGGGTTAATTCCACTTTTGGGGAAAACATTTTGGCGTTTTCACTAAAAAAGGGAAAAGATTTTGCACGATGGGGTCTTGAAGAGAAGACAAGTCCTAGAATCATATCTAGGATAGAAAAGAACTGAAGGAAAACAATATAAACAAAGAGGAAGTTAGGTACTTTCACCTAATTCGAACAGATTTAGCATTATCTCCAGAATTGGTATAGAACGAATGATAAAGGAGATGCAAGACGGGATCCTGGAAAGGCAACAAAAGATGATGGAGGAGTTCTTTCAGAGGATGGAGAGATTTGGGATGGCTAGATCTACGGGAAGTTGAATCGAACTCCCAGATCAACATAAGAACTTCTCGAGGTAGGACATGACAAGTTAGTACAATCCCCCATCCCCATCCACCCTCCATCCTTCCCGCACAACTCTAACACCCAATACTTAGCGAAAATCTTGGAAATACAACGATTGGAAAATGTTGGAATCAATATTAGCAACATTGGAATTAGGATTAGACCTAATTATGCCGTTGTTGTGGAAACTTCAAGGAGAGGGGGAAACTGGAACAGGAAACTGGAACTGGAAACATAAATCTGAATGCTGGAAGGTTATAGGAGGGAGAGTACGTGTAACGACCCAGAATTTTCGACAACTTGGAATACAGAATTGATTAAGGATTTAGCTATATGAAACAAATTTTATATTGAGACTTGGCTTAGAAATTTAAAATCGAATATACGGTTTCGTATATGAGTTTGATTCAAAATGTTTGATTGAGAATCAAATATTTATTTTGGCTAGATATTCGAATCAGAATTGAAATTCGATTGAAAATGTAAATTGTCGAATTTAAAGATATACGTTATTAACGTTGGATAAATAGGAGATTTTATTTGTGAAATATATGGTAAATCGGCTTAGATATGTGTGTATTAATTTAACATTTCGAATTTAGTAAGAAACGGAATTGTCGTGAACGAATGGAATTAAATCGGCGAACTGATAAATAATTTGGAAATAAAAATAACGTTGTATACCGATGGAGTCGGAGTACGACCAGAATAACTTTGTTGATTCCAGAGCACACAAACGAAGAGATAGGTATAATTTTTGTTGTGTTGGCAGTACGAATATTAAATGTTCAAGGAAAATTTATGGTACGAATTTAAAATGGTTCGTGTTAGTTTGCAGTAGGAACCAACATTTAATTTACCCAAATATTACCATCCCTAGAAAACTCTATGCCAACCAACCTTCTGTAAAACGCTCAGCTACCCCAACCTATGATATTACATCGTTCTTACCCTTTTCCTTAGTATTCTATAAAACTCACCCCGTCATTTCAATTTCCTGGACAAAAATCATTTCTCTCTTCCAAAATATAATGGTTGAATCCCGCAATCTTATTTCCCCTTTTTAATTCCTAATATCCACAGTATGCCCTTCTTATTTTTAATAGCCATTAAATCCTACCCTTTCCCAAATTAATGGACGAAGCCGACGTCGCCTTCTTCCTCGAAGCCCTAAGCCGTTCTCTTTAAATCAGGTTTGCTCAGCCCCAAAGCAAATTGTTCCTCCTTTCTAAATTTCAATGGCAGCCTAAGAAAATTCCCTAAATCAATAAACCCCAAATCGAAGCCCTTTTCCATTGCAGCCCTTAAATCGAAACTCGCTGCCACCAACTGAAGCTGCTCATGCTTGAGCATCAGTCTTCTTTTCCAAGACTTCCATGTACAGCAGCGTCTGTCGGTCGCTTCACCATTTCAACGCCACAGAGTTGCTTCCTTTCTTCTCGTCGCTCCCGCCTTCGTTCTGCACCAGTTTAAGCTAAGCTATTTGACTCACAATTCGTCTTATTTCAAGTAATTTGACTTCAATTTTTAACTGGATAAATTGCATTTGCGGTTTGGCTACCTTGATCTGTCACACTAACATGAAGTATTGCATTGTCTGTTGGTCTTAAGATTTGGCCATAGTAGGTATTGTCTGCTGCACTGTATTGAGTCATACTCTGACTGTTTACCTGCGTTAAACCATGAATAGTTTAGATTTGCTATTTGCCAAAACATATATGAATTCTTATTGTCAAGTCTGGATGTTGTGGAAGCAAATGGCTAAAATAGATGATAATATATTGAATGATGTTATGTCTGAATGGAAAACTTAGAGAGTATATAATAAGTAAACTTCGCCCTGTTTCATTTAAAAACTATTTCAATTGAAGGATATAACTTACACTTGTGTGTATACACATGATGTGCTGTAATGATAGTAGGTAATTTAATTTTTAGATTGGGAACATTGCAGTAAACCATGATCTATCAACCTATCTTCATCAGGGGACGGGTTAAGGAATTTAGTTAAACACAGTTCACAAGTTGCACCATAATGGCAACAAATAGTTAAAGTTGTATAGGAAAAAAGGAGAATAATGTGTCACGTGTCATAGGAATGATTTTATCAACTCATACCTTTGTAATTATACCAGGTGCATTTGGCTTAATATATTGGTCATGAGCTTCATTGATTGATGAGTTGAACATGAAATTTGCTAT
Source organism: Allium sativum (assembly GCA_030737875.1). Taxonomy (NCBI): domain Eukaryota; kingdom Viridiplantae; phylum Streptophyta; class Magnoliopsida; order Asparagales; family Amaryllidaceae; genus Allium; species Allium sativum. The sequence continues at coordinate 586,852,285 of CM060913.1, read as the reverse complement.
ACGTTATGTTACTCGTTTTGCAGTATCTTGAACTAAAAAGGGGGGTCACTTTGAATTTAGTGCTCATAGGGGGGTCATGAGCTTCATTGATTGAGAATGCTAGTTAATACGTTACTTGGTTCTAGATGAACCGACTATGAAATTCTTATTAAATTATATGCTATTCAAATGTCCAAATTAATAATACATTAGTGCTCATAGGGCCTACTTAGTTGCATCCAGTCACTTTGAATTGCCATGCATATTGTTTTCTATACCATGTTCGAAGCGAGTATTTTGCACTTTTGGAACAATATATCTTTAGTAGTTTGGTGGACCATTTGGCACATACTTGAATATTTTAACAGCCTCAATATATATACAAATGTTTATTGTCAAAGTAGTGGCACATACATTTCAATTTGTCACTTCACAACATATTGCATTGGTAAAAGACTTGCCACCATTGAAAATTTTACCTGTAGCACGTTGAAAATTGACATATACTTGTAGCCCTTTAATATATATTGCTCCATGGCCATGTTTGGAAATTAATTATGCAGTTTGCATACTTGACTCTCTACAATTGTGAATTTGAATATATGTTTTGAGTTCTTTGCATATATATATATATATATATATATATATATATATATATATATATATATATATATATTAGTCTCGGCCTTTTTGATTGATGCATGTTTACTATATAAGCTGCGGTGTTGGTGTCATACTTGTTAAACTATCCCATTTGTATAGTTGGCATATGACATGTCCTAAGATATAAGGAGTGAATACACGTCAGGATACCCCTTAGTCCACAGGGTAGCTGATATCTTTTAACTCAAGTTTTCTATAGTTATTGACATCAACATGTAGACAATGATCAATAATGTCTAATAGTGTTACAATGAAATATTGAAGCATAAGTGATTATTTCACTATGAATAATATCAAATTGTAAAGAAACTATTTTGTTACTTAAATGGAAGTTGCTGAAACCATTTTTGCCTCTGAAATAAATTGATGAATATAATTGTCCAGTATGTTGATATCCATTTCATATATACATGAACATCTACATAGATTACACTGACCAAAATATTTTATTTTTATTTGTTGTCATATAAAATCTTATATTATTAGGTACACATCTAAAAACATTTTGTAAAGCTAAAATACTTTGCATACAAAGTTAATTGATGACTGTACCATGAGTGCTCTTAAACTTGGTTAATTTAAAGCTGTACCTGACTATTTTTGCCATCGAAACTGTTTATATGTGCACCTATATTTGTGCATACATGTGCTCTGATTTAGTGGATGTGTGTTACATATTTCATTACTGCATGTATTGATTCACTTGGCCATATTTAATTACTGATTCACTTGGCCGCACTTTTATGTACTGTAACATATTGATCACCTGACCACACTTTTTTTGTCCGCATGCATTAGTCATACTTTTTGGTCCAGTCACATAAAATGTTCCGTACTCCATTGTGCATTTCATGTTGATTGAAGCAAGATTTTAATATGTATGCGTGGTGGCCGATGTACACACACACACATATATATACACCACTGTATGTGTATATATATGTCATCGACACATGTATATATATAAATCCATATCTTGTCCTGCCTTGTTTTGTCACAAATCGCTATGCTACATCTTGGTAGTTTTCCGTAGGATTAACTATTATATTTCAGTTTATATTGAAGTTAATTTACATGATATATGATTTAATCCTAACTCGAGCGTTTTATGTTTTTGCATGGGACGCTCGGGTCAGACCCGAGTGTCACAAATTTTAAAAATTACAACTTAGGATTCGAAGATTCGCGAAGCTGGGTTTCGAAGACGCACATTCTGAAGATTCCAAAAACAGTAAATATTTTCTTGTATTCAAGTTGTTTTAAAATTCCGCTGTATATAGAAAAGTTTTGTATTCAAAAATTCTGACTATAAATAAAAAAATATTATGTTGTTCAATATCATGTTATTATTTATTCTATATTTCTATGTTGATTCCATTTTTAACTCTGTAAGCTAAATAACGAATCACTGATTTTGATGTTTTAATTTGATTAAATTACCAATTTGGAGCGGTCAAAAAGGCGGGATGTTACCATACGTACCAGAATTCCCTAAGAGAAATAATGCTTAAGATGATACCAAAGTTGTTGATCAAAGCTTGGATAGACAAAGGTAGGAAGAGTATGTGCGAGAATTGTGTTAGGAATACACCGTAGGATTGAGGGTAGGATGTTGCAGCGGATAGGATGCTTTGACTAAACAACAGGAATATGATGCGTGAAATGATTATGATGGTGGTTAATGGAGAACCAATAGATCTGAACTTGGAAGATGTCACTAGAAACCTTTTCTGTATTAATATCTAAAATGCTAGAAACCCCATTGATTTCAAGCTTCTGGTTATAGATGCTTGTGATAGGAAGCCAGATCCAACAGTTCACTTAATGTTGTAAATTAGACATATGGAAATGCTTGGAGTTTCAAAGAAGGTGATTTGGAGCGATGTTTTTCATTTTTCTTGACCGATTTTGCAGCTATATGGTTTAGACAACTGGAAAACGGATCCATTCGTTCATGGAATGAGCTTGTGTATAAGTTCTAAAGGAAGTTGAAAGTACACATCTCAAGTTCAAAGCAAGAAATGAGTCTATCCATTGTAAAGCAAAGACCTCAAGAGAGCCAAAAGGGTTATTTGATTAGATTCAATGCAGCGGCTACTGTAGTGGATATGCCAGATTCATTAATTATCTTGGAGGTAGCTATTTCAGGAGTTAGTGGAAAGTTAACTTTCACAGTGGATTCGAAAAGCAATCCACTATTCAATTTGAAAGAGTCATATCATGAAGTTGAAAGATATCTACAATGGGAGGATGCTAATTAAAGTAAAGGAGGTCGATTTATTCAAGGAGAATAATGCTATGGGAGGCAGAGAATCATCCAAAGTTAAGTTTGAAATGGATAAATGGAAGAAGAAGGCTGAAGGTGATGACGTAGATTCTAGGGAATCCAAGAGGCTAAGGAGCGAATTCAAAGAATCTAAATTTACCACTTATACATAGCTAAATGTGACCCCATAGTGGATCTACCTGGACAAATGCAGGGCAATATCTTATTAACAAATGGTGAGAAGAGAGTCCTTAGTCCATGAGCAAACTTATGTGAAATACTGCATATTCTACGATCTGGACGGACACAACATGGAAGATTGTAGGCATCTTAAGGATTTGATTGAGAAACACATCAGAAGTGGACTACTTTAGTAGTATGTTAGGAATCCAACCGCTACTTGTAGCCAGAAATAGCCAAGGATTCAGCTTTTGGCTCATAATCCCATATTCCAAATGGACCAGGGGTAGGTTCATTTCTTACTCCATGCTCTGTAAACTCTTCTTTATCCACTTTTGGTAAATATGGCAATAATCTCGGGAGGCTTAATGTTTATGGAAACTAAAGAGAACTCTAGGAACGCTTGGAGTTGGATCTTCGAGGGTTTCTATCTTAGATTGTCTACTTGTTTTGATTTGATTTGAACAATTTTAAAAAGGAAATATAAATCCACCAAAACATTATGACATATCTACTGCAAGGCTGTGAATCAAGTCCCGACCAGAAGGTTAAGGTGGTTTACTATCATCAAGTCCTACAGAATAAGTTGATGAGGCTAATCAAGGGTTATAATTTGTCCTCGGAATGCTTAGAGATCAAAAAAAGGAAAGAAGTAGGGTTCTTCACCAAAAATTTATTGGATCATTCTACTATTTCTAAGGTCCCACATAATAAGTGGTTGAGGACCAATAATGATCCCATTTTGTCTTATATAAGTGTGTGTGAAGGACTTGAGAACAAGGGAGTAAAATGCTTCGCCAACAACGATTGTATCATACTATTTGTCGCCATGTCCCTTTCACCGAAGAGTGACTGGATTAGGCTTGGAAATATCCCAAAAGTAGGCTATATCGGTCAGAAGAGGCTATATGAAGAAAGGTTCTAGAGAAAGATCATAGATCGACTCAAAGAGACTACAAATCAATTTGTTTGAACTAAGAGCAAGCTCATTGGCCCGTAGAATCCATGAGCTCGCCTAAACATAAAACTGATTTAAACCAAAATTTAATAGTCAAAAGAGACTATATGACTAAAACTGAGTTCGTAATGACCCAAAGAGTTCAAGACAGAATTTGATTTGTATTTATTGACCTGAAGAGGTCATGCATTAAGTTGCATTGAATGATCTAGAGAGACAACAACTCGGATTGAAAATAGGATAGCCAGAAGAGGCCATGTCCCATAATGGATGTAATACACTTGGAAGACATAGACCCATGAATTGGATATCGAAAAGCTTTACCTTGAGCATGATTGAGCCTTGGTCAATCGACCTTAAGCAAGATTGGTTCTTTGTTGGTATTCCTTAAATGGGATCGGATCTTGGTCGGTTTACCTTGAGCATGATCGAATCTCGGTCTACTTAACCTAATGCTTTTCCCTTAAGAGCATTCGATCGTGATATGTTTACCATGAGCGGGATTGGATCATAATCAGTTTACTTTAAAGGGACTTGATAGCAGCCGTTTCACCTTAAGCAGGAAAGTTCTTGGTCAGACTTGCCTAAGGACTCTACCTTAAGTGATTTCGATCAGTTTTGCCTAACGGCTTATTTTTTAGCACGTTTGGTCATTTTAACCTAACAACTTTGCCTTGTGCTTGTTCGATCAGGTTGGGATTAAAGGGTTAGGTTGGCCTTTCCTAACGACATTGACTTGTGCAGGTTCGGTTGGCCTTGCCATAAGCGGGTTTGGTCGATTTAGTCGGAGAGTTTTAAAGAATAGATACTGACTGGGCTGGACAAGGATTCGAACTTGAATATTGAAAAGCTTCACATTGATTATCTAGAAATCTTAGCTTGGACTACACTTGGATTCATCAAAGGACTCAACACCATCAGATTTATCAGAAAGCATAATTATTGGAATTTGATTGAATGCTTGGCAATGAAAGTAATTGAACTACTCAATCATTAGAATTGAATTATTTGAAATTGACCTCATTCAAAGCACATCCTTCTAAGATATACTTTGGAAGGAAAATGTTTACCATCTTTTGGATTAAAGGAGCTTCAATAGAACAGTGATCACTCATGCGCAATCAGATTGACTATGAATTTGGAGGGAATATATAGAAGACTCGGAAGATAAATAAAGTCATTCAGCCAAACAAAATGGACTTGGCATGTACCTAAACTACAGGTAAGATCCAACTCATGTACGTAAGGCCCATAACATGGATCCAATAGTAGGTCCCGCACACCCTTTAGAATGCATCCACGAAGTTTCATCTAAATTAGACAAGTATTGAGTGAGTTATGGGTGATTTTTATTCAAATTGATTAAGTTTGATGGATATAATCCAACAATGAGGATGATTTATGGATGATTCATCAACTCGAATGGATGGGATGACCTATGAAAATGGATGACCAAACGAACTCCAAATGATTCTAGATTGGATGTGATGACCTCAACATGAAACAAGGAAGATGGTTAAAAGGCAAAACCCCAAAATCACCTATGTTTATTAGTGGGCATCGATCCATGGCCTATCGGTCGACACTAACCTAAAAATATGAGTCACACAAGGGTACGATTCTATCGATCGAGTCGTCATGACTTCCGAACTCTACTGCAATAGTTTGTTTAGTTCAATGCTAGAGGATTTTGCTTATAAATACAAGTTAAACTTCAACTATAAAGGGAAGGATTCTGCTGCATTTGCCAAAACTATATTGTATTCGATCTCAAAAGGAGACTCCATTACTATAGAAGATCAATACTTCTTCACTTATTTTCTCCACAATAAATTCTCTGACACTTGTAATGTTGATTTAAGGACTAGTTAGTTCATATCCAGGGAGATCTTACTAGCAGGAATTAATAAAAGAAAGGTTGTCGTAGACGTAGAACAAAGTTCGACGCACTACAAAATCCTTATGTCTACTTTACTTTGCACATTTTTACTTTATTTTTCCAAAAGATCCATGTTGTTGATTATTAGGGTTGCCTTTAAAGTTGGTGCTTTCATAATCTTTTGGGTTTAATTCCATTTTTAGGGTTAACATTGATGAAACTACAAGAAATACCCTTAACCTTAACAACTTCTACATTAGAGCCTAAAATCACGCAATGCAAAAGAAGATCATCCAGGAGTAAAAACAAGATAATTATGAAAAAAAGAAACATTCTCAATTGAAAAAGCAAGAACCACCATCTGAATTAGTGAGAAAATTCTATCTCAATCAAGTGTCAATAAGAAATTGATACCAAAGCGTGGGAACCCTTAATTTACGGTACAGTTTGATGCAACAAATGATTTTCATTTGTTAGCTTTCATTTGTTAGCTTTCATACCAAGCTATTTGCACAAATGATTTGTTAATGTTCAAGATGTAGCACATGATGATAACTATGTGTTTTTTCATCTAGTAGAGCAATCAAATGAATAGAATAATGATTGGATTTAAACAAGAAAAAACATTTTATTAGAAATTAATAAATTTTGTGGCTTATATGCAAGAAATTTTGATGTTTTAATTTGTGAAACATTAACGGAAGTTGTGGATTGTTATAATACTAATTCTTCAACTTTTGATTGGATGATAACATTTGATATAGGATATTTGGTAATAAAAGCAGTTAATCATGTAGTCATATATGGTTCACGTAAGTAATTATTTACTTTTTTTAATCTTCATTGAAAAGGTCCAAATCTTGAAAAAGAAAAAGTAATTTATTGTTTTTGCATTTCTCCACGAATGTCATTTTATTAAGTTGACGCAGCCATTCCATCGGTAGCTATCTTTGCTAAGACAATATGTTAAAGCGAACATTTGTCGATCACAAAATTGAATTTGTGAAAATTCAACCTCTAGAGATGGTGATCAAAATAGCTTATTAAAATGGAATATACTATTTTCTGTAGTAGGGCATTCTATTTTATATAGTGAGGTATGCTGTTTTTCACATTGGATATTTGTATTCAGAAAACAATTAATGAAGTGTATTGTTGTTTACTCTTGTTGTGCTCCTTACTTGTCGAATATAACTAATTTTTACAGTGTTATAAGATAAAAAAGAGCAGATAATAGAGGAGAAGTCATTAGATAGAACATCAGATGTTAGGGAGAGGCCTTTTATTTCTAATTATTCATATGTATAAACAGTCTAAACAATCTCTCTATTTATAGAGTCTGCATGCCATGTAAATTGTAGTAAAATCCCTTAGCTTATTCACCCTTATTATTTTACACCTTATAACACTTCCCCTTGAATATGCGTATGCAAAGTTGATAAAATTAATTTCCTCATTAGAAACCCTTTTATGAAAAACCCAATGGGAAAAATCATAAATAAGGAAATGAGTACAATTTTGTTTTATCTTTAGATAACATGTTTTACAATGTTATAATGATAGCTGATACTTCAGGATCAGGATAATGCCTCATTAGAAACCTTACTAATTATAACCCAATTGGAAAAAATTTAGTGAAGGAAAAAAGTACATTGTAGCATAATTTTATATGCTCCCCTGATTTATAATGCATTATTCGATTAGTCTATTGATGTAGTTGACAAATGTAAGTTTTGTACACCATCTTCTGAAACATTGATTTGGAAATTGCCATTGAGAATAGACTACCCATTTTCTTGAAACTGGATTTGTTTCTTCTCTTTCTTGTTTTCCTTTCATCTTTCATGTGTGAAGAAAAATTTAAGAGAAATTGCTTCACTTCTAGATCAAAATGTTCTGTAACAACCCGGAAAATCAGAACCAATTTAAAAAATAATAATTTGGCTATTTTACGAAATTTTGAATATTTAAAATAAATTATTTTAAATAATAATGGCTAAAAATTTATTTGGATCGAAGTTATAGAGAATATATTTATTTTAATTATAAAACAAGGTCTGAAATGGCACGTAAGTTTGAAAATTTGAATTCGAACTTTGACTGACTGTACAGGATGCAAAATAAAACGGATTTTAGTGAAACCAAAAGTATTTAAATCTATTTGAGAATATCTTTCTAACAAATCTGAAAAATCGAAATTTCATAGCGGAAATCAAAAGTTATGGCCAAACGAATATTTAGAATGGTCGTTGTGAAATTAATATCGCCCTTAAAATAGACATTTTGCAAATGACCTCCGTTTTCAACAAAACCACTTTTATTGGATCCGGAATGTCAAATTATTGCTAGATTCCAATTTTTATAATTTCTGGAGTTAATATGTGAGTGTGGTAAAAGAAAACATGTTTGGTTAATTTCAGTCAATTTGGATCGACCAGAAAATGACCATTTTTCAAATGGTCTCCAAATTTGACGAAATCAGTTTTGTTAGGACCGTATCGTCCGAACATAGCCAGATTTATTTTTCTGGAATTCTTAAAATCAGTAGTGGCCCCAACAAATTAAAATGTACGTTCAAATCCATATTTGAATGTTATATGTTTTAATTTGAAGAATAACAGACTGAAATAGTCGAATGGGCCTACGAAACATATTCCATTGTGTCCGGAATGGGGGTATTTAGCTAGGGCGACAGTCGTTGGGTTTGAATTGGAGTTCGTATGGACTAGAGGGTATTTTTGGATTTTAAAGAAAAAATAAATAAGTATAAAAGGGATGGGCCAATCAGAATTCACCATTTCATTTCTCTCTCCCCGATCTACTCAGAAACCCAACGACGGAAATTCGCTACCCCCTTTTCTCCTCGATTACTCCCAAACCGCTCAATAAAATTAGGTGCTCCTTTGGAACTTTTTGAAGATCTCCTCATCAGCTTCAAATCCGTATAAGCCACTTCCTCCATCGTTCAGTATTTTGCGAGATCCACCTCTAAGAAGACCCGTCATTCGAAGCTCCGCCGCACCCTCGTGGCACCGTCGCACTGAGCCACCCTACCACCGATAGTTGTACCTCTCCAAGGCGGACAACGTGGCGTTGGCCGATCCTCCTATCGTGCTACGGATTGAAAGAAAAATCTAAACCTAGTTTTGAACGATTCATTGCGGTATACGGTTTGTAATATTTAATCTGTTTATAGTACTTTAAAGCGCTATGAATTGAGATTTCACTTTAAAAATCATATCTTTTTGCTATGTTGTTGAAATCCAGTGAAACAAGAGACACCGGGACCGTGAGGACGTCTTCTACATTCTCGAAGAGACCGGAGAATTTTTGGAGCTTCCTACAATTTTTGGAGGAGTAAATACCAATGTGAGATTTCTAAATTCAAATTTGAATGGAATGGCAATGTATAAATTATATAACCGATGTATAAGTTATATAAGCGTTGTACACCTCATGTATAAGCATTGTATAAATTATATGTGCGATGTATAAGTTATATATACGTAGTAAAAATCATATGTACATTGAATGGAGTTGAAATGAAGTTGAAATTGAATTGTGTATATATATATACACTCCCCTCGCCCACAGACCATGGACGATATATATTGGTTGTGATTGTTTGGATTTTGGTTGACGTGAAATTGGGTTGATAAATGCGAATGGTTGATAATGATTGTTTGTGGTTGAAACAAAATTGGAATTGTTTGTGGAAAAATCCATTGTGATATGAAAATGATCGAAATATTTTGATTATAAGGATAAGCCCTTTAGGAAACGCCGCGAGGCGTAAGGTAGTGTGAGGAGCCGTACTCGGGACGGTGCCGGTTTTAAACCCCTGCCGTTATGTTGCCGAAATTTTCTAAAATATTCATATGTTTGATTTATATTCATATGTTGAAATATATTCATGTCTTGGAAAAATATCCATATGACAAAAGAAATGTTTGAAAGATAAAAATCATATTTTTATTATATATATGAAGTTTATAAAATATTCATGTTTGAAATAAATTGTTTTAACAATAAAAATCACATTTTTATTATATATACGAATCGCTAAAAATATTCATGTTTGAAATAAATTGTTTTGACAATAAAAATCATATTTTTACTATAGATATGAAGTGTTAGAAAAAGTCATGTGTTGAAATAAATATTTGTTGGTTAAAAATATTATTTTTACCACATATATGAAATGAAAATGGTTTGGAAAACGAAGAACGGATTATATTATATATATATATATAATTAATTAAAATAAAACGAATAACGACACTGGAGTTTGTGTTTTGAAACCGTGACTTTAAACGATTATTATGGGAGATCCGACTGTCGGATTTTCCCAAAACCGGAACCGTTGGGTCCGCTTTGAAAATATCTTTCCAACGATACCAAATTTGTAAGGATCCAACAGTTAGATTGTGTGAAATGTTTAATTCAAATCTGAATAAAAACAACGCCGGAAAGGATTATATATATGTATGTATATATAATTAAAATAAAACGAATAACGACGCTGCAGTTTGTATTTTGAAATTGTAACTTTAAACGATTGTACCAGGAGATCCGACCGTCGGATTTTCCCAAAACTGGAACCGTTGGGTCCGTTTTGAAAAGATTTTTCCAATGATATAAAATTTGTAAAGATCCAACCGTTAGATTTTCAGAAATGTGTAAATCAAATCTGAAGAAAAACAGCGCCTTGGCCGTGTTATGGCCTGAAGCGTCGTTTAAATAAATGGGCTATTTTTAAATAAATAAAAATAGCGTTAAATCGTTATAAAATATTATAAACGATATGGAATGGAAACAAACCGAATTTATTCGGTTTATTGGATATTTGATGGTTGAATGTGTTTGACATGAAAATTTCATTAATGAACAGAATTACGGATGTCAACTAATTTAACCATGAAAATGAATTGATTTGAATTCTAAATATACGTGAATTATTTGAAAAGACCGAGTTAAATCTCATTTTAAATAATTGGTCGACGATTAGAAGTCGAAGATATGAAGATGGTGCAAGACCGATGATCTTCACATCGAATGGATGGCTATTGATGCCTTTGATCGGAGTTGCTACCCTGACGGGTTTACAGTGGTGGTTGTTCGAACATACTTGTTGATCGTTTAGATGTGCGAGGACCTCTCTCCTGTATTGGACATATGGGACAAGGAATAAGGTGCCTTCGGTTTCGTTCAGACCCAGAACGAACTTGTAAATGAATGTATGTCTGACGTTGTAACTTGACAACATGGCATACTGAGATGCAGTGATCAAGACTGTTGTTGAAAAGCAGAGCCTTGTGGTTGATTATCAAAGCATGGCTTTAAATTACATAGCTTTGTGTATAGCTTTGATTCGCGGGCCTCACACCCCGATATGAGCCAGAAACGGGAGAGGACATCAGGGAGGACATGCGTTTCCTTCTAGCTTGGAGTGGTGTTAGCGTTTTGCAAGCCCTGACATTTTACTTGTGTGGATGATGGATAGCGAGGCGCCTCGGTTATTTCGGTCTTTGTGGAGCCGATGGATGGTCTTTATACAGACCAGATTTACCCCCCATAGGGCGGGAAAACATAGCGTTCAGGCATTTTAATCCACTCCGTGTGGACCGGCCCTGACGATCCAAGGTGCAGTTGCGGCTGTTCCTGAGACATGGGCTAGATTGTCTCGAAGTGGTAAGGACGATCCCTTGCCTTGGTTTATGATGGAAATCCAATTTCCAAATACGACATTGTGCGGTTTTGATCGAAACCTATATATGGCGATATGATATATGGTACCCATGCCATATATGATTGAAATTGTTTTTGAAACACATAAACACTAGTAATAATATCAAATGCTTTTGTTTTATACCTATCAAGCATATTTTGGCCATTATAAGGATAAACTCTATCCTCCGACTTGCGTTGCATTGTGTGATGGGACCTGAGTCTTATAATGGCTTCATTTTTGTAAAAAGCATTGCGATGTTTAAATGATTTACTTGTTTTAAACACTGGCAATCCAATGGAGTAAACCCGTTACGCGCTAGCGGCGTGGTCCTGTGATTGGTCTTATTATAAAATAAGTTAAGTAGATTTCTCATACCAGTCCCATGACTGACTCGTAGTTTGTTTCACTTGCAAACTCGGGTGCCCTATTTTCTACACGGTCAACCTTGTATTCAGGTTTTAGCAGGCTCTATCTGGATAGCTATGGAGCTGAAGATGGATTCTATCATTTTTTTTATGCTGTTCAGCTCCTGTTATGTATATTATGTTTGATTCCGCTGTAGACATTTCATGTAAAGCTCAAACTATATGTTGTACTAAGTGTGATACTGTATACTGTGTAACTCTGATGATTATGTTTATCCAGTGTATTCTGTTGTACATTATCTGGTGTAATTATATATTTCTGTTCTGCTGTTATTTGTTTATGTGTTATATTCCAAAGATTACCCTTGCCACCGCGGAACGGGGGTCTGGGGTCATCACATGTTCGCTCGTTTAAACTTTACTAAGAAAAACCCGATGGGAAAAATCTTAGTGAAGGAAAAAAAGTATAATATAAAATGTCATATTTCAATAATTTACTACGTCAAATGGAGTATGATACTTTCGGATCAATGTAATGTCTCATTAAAACCTTAATAAGAAAAACCCAATAAGAAAAATCTTAAATAAGAAAAAAGAGTACATTATAACTTATTTTCATATGTTATTGTTTGGGTTGATACTTCTGTATCAAGTACATTTTCATCATCTTTTTTTAGATGGCAAGAGTCCTTCTTAATATCTAGTGATCTGACAACCATAGGCGTACTAAGTGGATATGCTTTACTCATTTGAAACCACTTCAAGATTTTTTCAATATAATTTGATTAATGGGTTAGTATGTCATTTGTATTATGCTCGATCTGTAGACTAAGACAACATTTTGTTTTGCCAAGATCTTTCATTTCAAATTCTTATTTCAAGTAATCTATTGTTTCATTAATCTCTTACGGAGGCCAAGTGAGAATTATACCATCAAGGTATATCGCTATAATAACAAATCTCTTCATCGATTTCTTTATAAAGACATATGGACAAATGAGATTGTTTTTATCCCTATCTTTTACCAAATATTCACTACGACGGTTATACTACATTCTTCTGGGTCGTTTCAAACCTTTTAGTGATCATCTCAGTTTTAATGAGTACATCAACTTTGATTTTGCTTCAGGCAGCTTATATCCATATGGGATTCTCATGTAAATATCGGAATCCAATTCACCATATAGTTAAGCTGTTACAACATCAGTTAATTTTATATCAAGCTTCTTAGGAACTACAAGGCTTATCAAGTATCGAAATGATATGACATCCATAATAGGATAATATGTTTTTTTGAAGTCAAAACTTGGTCTCTGTAAGGAAACATTGTGCAACAAGTCATGCCTTGTTTCTCATAATTCGCTTTTACTGAACTGTAGGTTCCTACGCATATATACACACACACACATACACACACACACACACACATATATATATATATATATTTGTGTGTGTGTGTGTGTTTGTGTGTACACTCATATGTATATCAAGTTTATTAAACTTCTGGTTCTCAATCTTTTTATATACTTCTAATTTAGAAGCTTTTATATTCTTGCTAGTTGTTAAGATTTCAAACTTGTAAATTTTATCAAAAATTATTTTTCATAATTCAAGACTTTAGGTCTTAGACTTTGAGTTATACAATTTCTAGTTTAATTTTTTTTTGTACAACTTCAGGTTGTGGTTCTAGCCTTTTTATTTCTTCCATTACATTAGATATTACTTGCTAAATACATTGAATAATAATACATATATCTAATTGTCTATTCATATTTCAAACACAAATATACATCATTTAGCTTACAATCACTAATGCATTTAATACATTTATGATAATATGTAATACAATATATTACCATAAAGATACATTTAATGCATTTATTATAAAAACAATGGAAATAACCATTATGTGGTCTAGCTACAGTATTGATCAATGGCAAAACTAAAATGAACAACATAAAGATATATATATATATATATATACATATGCATAATGTCTAATGAAGAATTGAGAAAAACGGGTGTATAATCATAGAACCAAGATTTTACGTTCATTAATATGAATATTTCGAAAAACTTGCAAATCTGTATATAAAAAATTACATGTCTTAAATTCAAATTATTGTACAACTTTAGAGAATTAAGATTATTCCAGAATTTTTTTGTAATTTTATATTCATTATACAATCCATATAAAGATCTTTTAGATTTTTCTTTTTACATCAAAATTACCTCTTACCATTATAGAAACTGCAGGTTCTAAGTTTTTCATTTTATAACAAAATTTACTTTTGCATTCACTTTAGATGTATTAAATTAAGATCAATATTTAGATCTTAACCTAATATGATCTTTGAGATGCATATTTTCTTTATAAAATTTTTTCTAAGAAATAGTAAAATGTTTCTTCTAGAAATATTGTTCAAAATTTACTATAATAAAACTTCAGGTTTTATTATAATTTACATATTATTATATATTTTAAATTAAAGAAAGTTCTCTACAAAGTTATTTTATTCACATATGTGAGTCAATTTACTATTTTTCTTCCAAAAAATAGTATTTATTATATGTGTAATGATCTCTTATAACAATAAATTTCTTTAAGAAATTATGTTTAGCATAAAATTGGAATATAAGTCTTTTGCCTTTTATCGAAACTTTTCCTTCCTTTGATTTTTCAAATCCTTTGATACTTTATAAGCAAATATTAAGCACACTTATATGCTTTGATACTTTATTTTAGCATTTAAAGGCACATTTGAAGGCTTTATTTTAGCGTGTGAACTTCAGGTTCTTTATTTGAAAGAATTTGTTTACATCATGAGCTTTCAATTTCACTTCCAGTGATGAATCTATATTGATAGTGAAATTAAATGCTACATCTTTATATTTTATACCCATAATTTTGCTGGGTATACATAAAATAATATCAATATTTCAATTTCACTTCCACTGACAAATCAAGAGATATTATGTCCTTAGTCTTTCCAGAAAAATTTACATATGAAAAGTAATAGTAGATCGGGAGAGATAATAGCTAGATCTACCTTTATATCATTAATAATGTAAATAATACATATATAATCAAATCTCCATCAAATTGGATTGGGAAAGCTCAAAATTAGATCCGTAAAGTATTAAACGAATAAATCTAGACACATATTTAGGGTCAGTAAAAATAGTTAAATCTAAAAAAAATAGATCATCTAGAACCCAATCTAGATATACAAAAAAACTAGAAAAACAGATACAGAAGTTTGAATCAGATCTGGAATAACAGAAGATATAACAAATTTATAGATCCATTAATCAAAGATTCTCAAATAAAAATAATAATTGCAGAACAAATCTAGAAATCCATGAATTAAGAATCATGAAAGCAAAATTACTTACCTGAAAAATCCATGGATGTAGATCTAGAAGATTTCAAAAAATAGCTCTAACAGAATCTCGTGATGATAACTTGTTGTAAAATTATAAAAATAAAAAATAAAAGAGGAGAAGCCATTAGAGAGATCATAAGATATGAGGGAGAGACCTTTTTTTCTACTCATTCAGATATACAAACAATGTAAATAATCTTTCTATTTATAGAGTCTGCATGCCATGTAAATTGCAGTAATGAGCATATTCACCCTTAGTGCTTTTACATATTATAGTACAAAGTATAATATTTGTGTTTCATTCTGAGTTATATATTTTTGTAATTTGTTTTATGCATTTACTAGATCATTGGATGTTAAATTTGCGATTAAGGAAACAATTGCTTGCTTATTGGCAATTGATAACACAAAGGGGTATATAAAATAATTTGTTTCTCGTATTGAAATCTGAACAATCTCTAAAAACAAAAAGAACGACATATAGCAGCTGAAACAAAAAACTATTTCATAGTAATTAACCAATGTTGAAACTATTTAGACCTAGCAAGAAAGCATTGTAGGAGAAGCTACAATGCAGATTGTGACTAACCAGATAGTAGCATTCAAGCTCTGGTAATTAATGGAGCCGAAGAGTGAAATTTAAGAATTAGGGTAGATAATATAGTAATTTTTCATTGAGATTTTATAATATTTTCAGTAAGCAACAAGCCAACAACCATAGTAATCTATGTTAGTTTGATTGGCTAATCATTGTCCACTTTTGGGTAACTAGGCACAAAAATGACGACATTTATCCACTAGGTTTGAGAATAGCTATTGTATAGAACTGTTGGTAAGTAACCACTGTTAATCAAAACATTTCACAGGGCCACCAGTGCTTGACTTGCATGGCTATATGATTTATCGATTGGTGAGTAACTGGAGGTTTAAAAATTGATTTAGCAAGTACCATCGTGGCATGATAATACGCATAGCAGGACACCACCGTTTGCTTGAGAATAACTATCGGATAGGAGTCATAGTAGATTGAGAAACTCATGGTTATAAACCGTAGTACAGGCTGAAATGGCAATTAATTGGACGCCCAATGTTTTCATATGCAAAAACTTGGCTGTAAACATATTAAGAACATAAAGTACAAAACTAGTAGCATGTACGTACAAAATTTTGTTGTTGCATAAAATATTATGAATATTAGGCTTAATTTCTTAAAATCAAACTTAATACATGAAAATCCCTTCCAAAAATAGATTGTAATTTAGATCCACATAATTTAATTATTGTATAATTGTAACAACCCGGAAAACCAGAACCAATTTAAAATTTTTATTTTGGCAATTTTAATGAATTTTGAATATTTAAAATGATTTATTTTAAATAATAACGACTAGAAATTTATTTTGAATAGAATTAGAACGTATATATTTATTTAAATCGAAGTTAGAATACAAATATTTATTTTAATTATAAAAGGAATTGGACATGGCGCGTAGTTCGAAAATTCGATTTCAAATGAATGTATAGGATTCAAAATAAACCAGATTTCAGTGAAACCAAAAATATTTGAATCTATTTGAAGATATCTTTCCAACGAATCCAAAAAATCAAAATTTCATAGCGGGAATAAAAAGTTGTGCCCAGTTGAAAATTCAGAATAGTCGCAATAGAAAATATAGATCTTAAAAATGGCGATTTTGCAAAAGACCTCCGTTTTCGATGAAACCACTTTTGTTGGATCCCGAATGTCAAATTATTACTAGATTCCAAAATTCATAACTTTTGGATTCAATATGTGAGTGTGACAAAGGAAAACGTGTTTTGACAGTTTAAGTCAATTTGGATCAACCACAAAATGGCCATTTTTCAAACGGTCTTCAAATTTGATGAAATTAGTTTTGTTAGGACCGTATCGTCAATATGAAGCTAGAAATATTTTTTCTGGAATTTTTAGAGTTCATGTGAGACCCCAGTAAATTGAAATGTACGTTTAAAATTCAATATAAAGATTTAAATGTTAATTTAAATGAATACTGATCGAAATGATGGAATTGGCTTATAAAACATATCCCATTGTGTTTGTAATAGGGGTAATTAGTTAGCGGTGACAGTCGTTGGGTTCGATTTGGGGTTTGAAAGAAAAAGTTACTTTTTGGGGAATTAAAATAATTAAATATATAATTATATAACCTTGGTCAAACTCTCCATTTTCTCTCCCCTCTCTCATTATTAGTTCAAAACGAAATCGAAAGAAAATAAAAAAAAGGAAACTGCGCCATCGTCCATCGCACCAACCCACCACCCAACGCCGACGACGCTCCCCTCCACTTTTAGTCCGCCGCTCCTCTGAGCCCTCCTCCCCCTTCCTCCATACACGAAAAACTGTGCCCCCAAACCCAAATCGAAGCTCTAGCGAAATCCTAGCCCCAAAACCACCTAGTGCCACCAATGTGGACCCTAACTCGCATGTGCCGCCTCCTACCAGACCTCCAACGCACAGCTGACCCCCTTCTCTCCAATACACCGAAAATAGTAAGCTTTTTATTTTACTTGTATTTCATTTTCAGTTTTTTTATTAGTGTTGTTTAAAATCTGGAATTGTATATAAATTCGCATTGGCTTAAAAATGTAATTTTTTAAATATATATAACATTAGCATGAAAAGTTATGATTTTTCTATGTTTTACATACATAAAAATATGATTTTTATTCATATGAAAGGAGATGATGTTGTTTATAAAAGTTATGATTTTCATTTATATAAAAATATGATTTTTAACTAGTGTGTGGCATGAAAATATTTTTAAAGGTATAAAAATATGATTTTTATTTATGTAGCGAATTAAAGATGAGTTTTTTTATATGATAGCGATATAAAAATGAGATTTTTATAATATGAACGGCGGTATAGAGATATGATTTTTATTATATAAACATCGTGTTAAAAATAGGATTTTTATAAAGAAAGCGTTGAAATACAAATGTGATTTTTATTTATACACATCCTCGTTTAGAAATGTGATTTTTAATATAAATTTCGTGAAACAGATTGCGTTGGAATTAGAACAGCGAATCTGAGCGACAATAAAGAATGACAGAGTGGATCCCAAAGGTGAGAATTCCTCACTATAATTTTCTTATACATTTACTTATTTTATAACTGCATATATGAACTGTTCCCCGTCATCCACAGACCATGGACGACTTGTTTGATTGTTTGGCTTGGTTGATTAGATTATTTGGTGGAATTTGGTTGTTTGGGTGAAATGAATTGATTAGAATTTTTATGTGTGTATGGCGCGGGCCAATATCAAGCGAAGGGTAATACCAGACATTACCCGATTTTGATATCGCACCGTTATGCTGCCAAAATATTCTAAAATATGTTAGAATAATAAAAATATCCTTTTTATTGTGTAAATGAACTGAATAAATATTTTATCATTAAAATATAATTTTTTAATGCGGATATGAATAAAATAAATATTCATTTACAAATTGGATGATTTGTTCATGTACACTGATTTGACTGACATGGATTGGGACGATAAATTTTACACATCGCCCAACTGCACGAATAAAATCTGTGTTTGTTGTTTGAAAACCCTACACTGGTATTGGGATGATATTGGACATACACTAATCCCAATATCTTGTTGTATGTCGATCGGTTGGTTGACAAGCTGTTGTAAGCGTTGATTATTTATATTTAACGCTTATGCAGTTGTGTAATGCACTTTGGATGATGGATGACTATGTTTGATTGTTGTTGTATACATGTGTTGTATGAAATCCATATAAATAACATTATATGTAATTGACTGTGTCTAATTCCAGTTCAGAAAGAATGAATATTTTAAAATAACAAATATTTTAAAATAATGAATATTTTTAAAATAATATTCAGTAAAAGATCAAAATGTGATTTTTGATGTCCGATTTGGGATAAACACGAATATATTTAAATATATAAAGCCGTGTTGATTAGATTAACGCCATTTTGACGTGAACGATATTTATAACGATTTTATTCATTTACATAGTGGATATCGAAACGGAAGTGATTTCAAAATCTAATGTTTTGAAAATACTATCATTTATATATCGATAATATGGAATATTCAATTTTGATTTGAAATTGAATATGAAGTTGAAATCGTTTTGAAAACGAATTTAAAACGATTTATAAAATACATTTTAAATGGAAATCGACGAAATATGTAATATTTTATAATATAATGGTCTGAATAGAACGTGCCGCGCTGCGACAGTTCGTGAATTTCGACCATTGACTTCAAATGGACGTTACGGGAGATCCGACCGTCGGATTCTCCTAAAACCGGAACAGTTGGGTTCGTATCAAAAAGAGCTTTCTAACGAATATTAAAGTTTTGAAATCTAAATGTTGGACTTGGAATTATGTCCAAATCAAATTTGTAAAAGGTCGTTGTAAGTGTAGTTCGATGGCCGTTTATGAAAATCGACTGTACGGGCCTTGATAAAATTATTAAAATTATTAATAATTTGTGTAAAATCATAAGGAATGATTCGGAAAGAATTGGGATGAAAATTCCATATTTGAAAGGATAAAAGTAGATTTTTATCGCAGTGAACTAGTTATTGACTAGAATTATAATCCAACATTTTTAAATAAAAAAATTGGATTTGAAATGGTTTTAAAAATAACCAGAGTTTCCAATATATAAATTGGAATGGATTTGAATCAAAATTGTCTTTGGAATATTTCGATGTTGGGTTTCGTGATTATACAGATATTGTTATGGAGATTTGAAAGATATATTTATATCTGTATTTCCAATACGATATTGGTTGGTTGTAGTATTTGATACTGAATATAAGCCGATATATTTTCTATTCAGAGCCTTGTATTTAATATCAAATGGGATTTTGGGTTTGTCGTGAATGGTGTCTTTAGTAACACTGTTCTTGTACCCTATGTGAAGAGGATAAATCTTTTAATTAAGATTGTTAGAGTTTCCAATTATATTTAATAATTGGAATAAAATGGAATGTGAATTGGGTTTATCGTGAACTGTGTTTTTAATGAAATTCGTTCTTTAACCCGATTTACAATGAAATGTGATTTGGAATTTATAAATCTTTTGTTAAGATTTAAAGGAAATTTTCCAAAGTGAAGTTTTCTAATTTAATAAAATAAATTGGAATGGAATGGAATTTGATTTGGTAATAATCGAAGTGAGCTTCTGTAGAGGAAGACTATTAATATATATATGGAATTAGGCTCGGCCGTTATTCCATTTATATTATCGGTTGGATATGGAAGTTCATATCAATTATATATATTGATCCGCTTTCCGTGAAGATTCCATTGTTACTGGAATGTGATTTTGGGTTTATCGTGAGCTGTGTTTTAAATGACATTAGTTCTTTAACCCAAGTTAAAGATAAGATTAATTTCTTAACTTTGAATAATCATTAAGTAATGATTTTTGGAAATTAAAACTGAATTAGAGTTTTAATGAATCTTTAAATAGATTGAAAGGTGAATTTGATAACTAAAATTAGCAAATTCAAGAAATGATCGAGAATGGAGTATCACCAGTTTTGCTCCAAGCGATAGTTAAATCTTTAATTAGATTTGAACGTGAAATGGTTATTAATTTTACCGATAACACCGTGGTGTTAGATACAAAGTATTACCAGTTTTACTTCATGGAATGAATAGGTTGGGGTTGGGAAATTTAACAAATGATTACTTCAGTAAGGTTCGCTAATCCCGACTAGTTTGGATAAACCATAATTTGGTTTGAATTGATATCCAAAGGAAGATTAAAGAATAAATTTAAAGAATTATCTTTGATAAAATTAATGGGAGCCTTTACCAAAGGATATGAATATTTGAATAAAGGAATATTCTGGATTGGGATGAGGCGTATGTTGTGTTTTTATAGCACTTGTTTTTTATATACGCGGGTTATTCAGAACGACCGGGTTTATCCCATTCTGAATAACTGATTCGACGATGTGTCGAGGATGAAGTCGATGGTTGAAGACCGGAGGTCTTCACATCGTTTGGATGATTACTGATGTCTTGATTGGGATGTACACCCAAGACAAGGTAATAAGTGGTGACCGTCCAGACGTACTTGGAGATCGACCGGATATGCGAGGGCCTCTCTCCGGTATTGGACATACGGGACGAGTAATAAGATGCCTCCGGTTTCGTTTAGACCCAGAATGAACTTGTAAATGGATGTGTGTCTGACATCGGATTTCATTCTGTGTGATTAATAGAGATCGGTTGCATAACGTGAATTGCCCGTGTGGCATGCTGAGATGCAAATAATCAAGGCTTCTGTTGAAAAGCAGAGTCTTGTGGTTGATGATCAAAGCATGGCTTTGATATAGCATAGCTTTGTGTAACGTTGATTTGCGAGCCTCACACCCCAGTGTGAACCGGAAATGGGAGAGGACATCAGGTAGGGCATGCGTTTCCTTCTAGCTAGGAGTGGTGTTAGCGTTTTGCAAGCCCTGACGTTTTACTTATTTGGATGGTGGATAGCGAGGCGCCTCGGTTATATCGGGCATTCCAGGGTCGATGTTTGGTCGGGATATGACTAGTTTACGCCCCATAAGGCGGGGAAACGTAGTGTTCAGGCATTTTAATCCACCCCGTGTGGACCGGCCCTGACGATCCAAGGGCCCACCTGAGTCTGTGTCCTAAGGCTCGGGCTAGAGTGTCTCAAAGCGTTAAGGACGATCCCTTGCTTTGGTTCACAGACGGAAATCCAACTTCCAATACGTGACAATTGCGGTTTTAATTGTAGAGCCTAGTATGGCAACGTAGTGGGATAGGGCACTCATGCCACCTATGATTGATACATTTATATTTGAAATTGCTTTGACACTATACACTTATAGTAATAGATGAAATTTCACGTACCAAACATTTTTGGCTATTATAAGGTAAAAACTCTGTCCTTCGGCTTGCATTGCATTATGTGATGGGACCTGAGTCTTATAATAGCTTCATTGTTCTTTATTTAGCATTGCGCTGTTTGTTTTATGCACTGGTATTCTTGGGGGTAAACCCGTTCCGTGTTATACGGCGTGGTCCCTTGATTTACCTAACTTTAAAATCAAATTAATAACTGTTTTAGTTCTAACACCAGTCACATGACTGACCTGGAGTTTATTGTTTTAACATAAACTCTGGATGCCCCTATTTTCCGCATGGGCAGCTAGTAGTTTTGGTTTTGCAGATTTATATTCACAAGATCCTGGTTTACAGCTGGAATGATATTCGGAAAGCTCTGTATTCGTATATTCTTTTTAGTTGTATTTTTTATTATTTTCTGCTGCATTGTAACTTGTAAATCTCTGATATTTAGTAAACGTGTAATATTTATTCATACTCTATATATTCTTGTATTCTGATGTAAATTGTTGTAATAACAATGAAATGTTCTTCTGTTTGTGTTCTAATTCATCGTTTTTTCAGACTATCCGTTCTTTCTCTTCTCTTCGGAGACCGGGGAAGTTCAGGTCGTGTCAGTTTGGTATCAGAGCTTTGGTTTACAGGGCTCGGAGAACAAGACACGTTAGAACCAAACGAAAGAATTCATCAGAGATTGGATTAGTAATATCCAATAAGAATGACTCGTTAGAGATGGGATCAGTAGTATCCTAGAACAAGTGTGAGGAGTGTTGTTTTAAAAATAAAAATGAAAACAAATTTTGTTTTGAAAAATTAAATTCAATTATTCGTATTTGAATATTTATTTTAGATTGAATTTGGACAATCAAGTATATAAAGATTTTGCATATACGTCTGATCCTTGTGTATATGAAGTTTTAATATACTGGATAGATATAGAATCACGCTCTAGTCGCCCGGGGACGATCCTGATGATTACTATAGTATCATCAATATTTGTGTTCGAGTTTCGAAAGTGGGATGTTTATATATTTCCATTAGACTGGTGTGAGAACCAAAACTAGATAGGGTTTATTGTTGTGAATTGGCATCAAAAACATGATTTTGTTTGTGTGTATGTATATATATATCAAAGTTATGAATTTGAAAATTAATCAACAAATTGATTGCTGGTTGTGTTGTATGATTATCGGTTTGACTAATTAAATTTTTGAACCATTAGCTAAATCAAATCAAAATATTGAACTGAATTGAAAATTGTTTGAAATTGCATGCATTTACATGTTTATACATTGAAAAGGTCATAGCAAGGAGTCTAGAGCAGATGAATAAAATTGCATGCCCGACAAACAGGCACATGTATACTAATTCCTTGGGTTTGGATGATTCTATGAGCCGATTGGTTTTTTATTTTTCTTTTTGAGATGAGAGGGCCTGTGTGGCGGTTTGGGGATTTTCCCGTTGCTCCCGTACAAAGGAGGTTATGGCGAAATTTTTCGAAAATTTAGGTTGTTAGCCAAATTTTTGAAAAATTTGAAATTCTTAGAAACTGAAAAGTTGAAGAATGAAAGCCAAACTGAAAGTTGAGTTGGTTAGTTAAACAACTTTTGGCTCCGTTCCTTTTCAAAGACGAAAAGATTTTAAGTGGGGGAGATTGTAACAACCCGGAAAATCAGAACTAATTTAAAAATTTTATTTTGGCAGTTTTAATGAATTTTGAATATTTAAAATGATTTTTTTAAATAATAACGACTAGAAATTTATTTTGAATAGAATTAGAACATATATTTATTTAAATCGAAGTTAGAATATATATATTTATTTTAATTATAAAAGGAATTGGAAATGGTGCGGTTGTTCGAAAATTCGATTTCAAATTTCAAATGAATGTACAGGATTCAAAATAAATCGGATTTCGGTGAAACCAAAAATATTTGAATCTATTTGAAGATATCTTTCCAATGAATCCGAAAAATTAAAATTTCATAGCGGGAATAAAAATTATGCCCAGTTGAAAATTCAGAATGGTCGCTATGGAAAATATTACCCTTAAAAATGGCGATTTTGCAAAAGACCTCCGTTTTCGATGAAACCACATTTGTTGGATTCGGAACGTCAAATTATTTCTAGATTCCAAAATTCATAGCTTTTGGAAACAATATGTGAGCGTGGCAAAGGAAAACGTGTTTTGACAGTTTCAGTCAATTTGGATCGACCAGAAAATGGCCAATTTTCAAACGGTCTCCAAATTTGATGAAATTAGTTTTGTTAGGATTGTATCGTCAATACAAAGCTAGAAATAATTTTTCTGGAATTTTTAGAGTTCGTATGACACCCCTGCAAATTGAAATGTACGTTTAAAATTCAATATAAAGATTTAAATGTTAATTTAAATGAAAACTGATCGAAACGATGGAATTAGATTATGAAACATATTCCATTGTGTTCAGAATGGGGGTAATTAGCTTGGGCGACAGTCGTTGTGTTCGATTTGGGGTTTGAACAAAAAAGTTACTTTTTGGGGAATTAAAATAATTAAATATAAAATTATATAACCTTGGTCAAACTCTCCATTCTCTCACTATTTGTTCAGAAAGAAATCGAAAAAAGGAAACCACGCCATCATCCATCGCACCCACCCACCGCCCGACGCCGATGTCGCTCCCCTCCACTTCCAGTCCGCCGCTCCTCCAAGCCCTCCTCCCCCTTCGTCCATACACGAAAAACCGTGCCCCCTAAACCCAAATCGAAGCTCCAGGGAAACCCTAGCCCCAAAACCACCTAGCACCGCCAATGTGGACCCCACCTCGCATGCGCCTTTTCCTACCAGACCTCTGACGCACAACTAACCCCCCCTCCAATACACCGAAAATAGTAAGCTTTTTATTTTTATTTTACTTGTATTTCATTTTCAGTTTTTTTATTAGCGTTGTTTAAAATCAGAAATTGTATATAAATTCGCACTGGTTTAAAAATGTAATTTTTTAAATGTATATAACATTGGCATGAAAAGATATGATTTTTCTATGTTTTACATACATAAAAATATGATTTTTATTCACATGAAAGGAGATGATGTTGTTTATAAAAGTTATGATTTTCATTTATGTAAAAATATGATTTTTAACTAGTGTGTGGCATGAAAATATTTTTAAAGGTATAAAAATATGATTTTTATTTATGTAGCGAATTAAAGATGAGTTTTTTTATAGATAGCGATATAAAAATGAGGTTTTTATAATATGAATGGCGGTATAGAAATATGATTTTTATTATATAAACATCGTGTTAAAAATATGATTTTTATAAAGAAAGCGTTGAAATAAAAATGTGATTTTTATTTATACACATCATCGTTCAGAAATGTGATTTTTAATATAAATTTCGTGAAACAGATTGTGTTGGAATTAGAACAGCGAATCTGAGGGACAATAAAGAATGACGGAGTGGATTCCAAAGGTGAGAACTCCTCACTATAATTTTCTTATACAGTTACTTATTTTATAACTGCATATATGAACTATTCCCCGTCGTCACAGGCCATGGACGACTTGTTTGATTGCTTGGTTTGGTTGATTAGATTATTTGGTGGAATTTGGTTTTCTGGGTGAAATGAATTGATTAGAATTGTTATGTGTGTATGGCGAGGGCCAATATCAAGAGAGGGGTAATGCTAGACATTACCCGATTTTGATATCGCGCCATTATGCCGCCAAAATTTTCTAAAATATGTTAGAACAATAAAGATATCCTTTTTATTGTGTAAGTGGATAGAATAAATATTTTATCGTTAAAAATATAATTTTTTAACGCGGATATGAATAAAATAAATATTCATTTACAAATCAGACGATTTGTTCATGTACACTGATTTGACTGACATGGATTGGGATGATAAATTTTACACATCGCCCAACTGCACGAATAAAATTTGTGTTTGTTGTTTGAAAACCCCACACGGGTATTGAGATGATATTGGACATACACTAATCCCAATATCTAGTTGTATGTCGATCGGTTGGTTGACAAGCTGCCGTAAGCATTGATTATTTATATTTAACGCTTATGCAGTTGTGTAATGCACTCTGGATGATGGTTGACTGTGTTTGATTGTTGTTGTATACATGTGTTGTATGAAATCCATATAAATAACATTATGTGGCAATTGACTATGTCCGATTCCAGTTCAGAAAGAATGAATATTTTAAAATAACAAATATTTTAAAATAATGAATATTTTTAAAATAATATTCAGTAAAAGTTCAAAATGTGATTTTTGATGTCCGATTTGGGATGGACACGAATATATTTAAATATATAAATCCATGTTGATTATATTAACGCCATTTTGATGTGAACAATATTTATATCGATTTTATTCATTTATATAATGGATATCGAAACGGAAGTGATTTCAAAATCTAATGTTTTGAAAATACTATCAGTTATATATCGATGATATGGAATATTCAATTTTGTTTTGAAATTGAATATGAAGTTGAAATCATTTTGAAAACGAAGTTAAAACGATTTATAAAATTTGTTTTAAATGGAAATCGATGAAATAAATATTATATATATATATAATATAACGACCTGAATAGAACGCGTCGTGCTGCGACAGTTCGCGAATTTTGACCATTGACTTCGAATGGACGTTACGGGAGATCCGTCCGTCGGATTATCCTAAAATTGGAACCTTGGGTTCGTATCGAAAAGAGCTTTCTAATGAATATTAAAAATTTGAAATCTAACGGTGGATTTGGAATTATGTCCTAATCAAATTAGGAAAAGGTCGTTGTAAGTGCAGTTCGATGGCCGTTTATGGAAATCGAGTGTACGGGCCTTGATAAAATTATTAAAAATATTAATAATTTGTGTAAAATCATAAGGAATGATCCGGAAAGAATTGGGATGAAAAATTCCATATTTGAAAAGATAAAAGTAGATTTTTATCGCAGTGAACTAGTTATTGACTAGAATTATAATCCAATATTTTTAAATAAATAAATTGGATTTGAAATGGTTTTAAAAATAACCAGAATTTCCAATATATAAATTGGAATGGATTTGAATCGAAATTGTCTTCGAAATATTTCGATGTTGGGTTTCGTGATTATACAGATATTGTTATGGAAATTTGAAAGATATATTTATATCGGTATTTCCAATACGATATTGGTTGGTTGTAGTATTTGATATTTAATACAAGCCGATATATTTTCTATTTAGAGCCTTGTATTTAATATCAAATGGGATTTTGGGTTTGTCGTGAACGGTGTCTTCAGTAACACTGTTCTTGAACGCTATGTGAAGAGAATAAATCTTTTAATTGAGATTGTTAGAGTTTCAAATTATATTTTATAATTGGAATAAAATGGAATGTGAATTGGGTTTATCGTGAACTGTGTTTTTAGTGACATTCTTTCTTTAACCCAATTTACAGTGAAATGTGATTTGGAATTTATAAATCTTTTGATAAGATTTAAAGGAAAATTTCCAAAGTGAAGTTTTCCAATTTAAAAAAATAAATTGTAATGGAATGGAATTCGATTTGGTAATAATCGAAGTGAGCTTCTCTAGAGGAAGACTGTTAATATATATGGAATTTAAAAAGGCTCGGCCGTTATTCTGTTTTATTATCGGTTGGATATGGAAGTTCATATCGATTATATATATTGATCTGTTTTCCGTGAAGATTCCATTGTTAATGGAATGTGATTTTGGGTTTATCGTGAGCTGTGTTTTAAGCGACATTAGTTCTTTAACCCAGTTTCAGATAAGATTAATTTCTTAATTTTGAATAATCATTAAGTAATGATTTTTGGAAATTAAAACTGAATTAGAGTTTTAATTAATCTTTAAATAGATTGAAAGGTGAATTTAATAACTAAAATTATCAAATTCAAGAAATGATCGAGAATGGAGTATCACCAGTTTTGCTCCAAGCGATAGTTAAATCTTTAATTAGATTGGAACATGAAATAGTAATTAATTTTACCAATAACACTGTGGTGTTAGATACGAAGTATTACCAGTTTTACTTCACGGGATGAATAGGCTGGGGTTGGGAAATTTAACAAATGATTACTTCAGTAAGTTTAGCTAATCCCGACTAGTTTGGATAAACCATAATTTGGTTTGAACTGATATCCAAAGGAAGATTAAAGAAAATTTTTAAAGAATTATCTTTGATAAAATTAATGGGAACCTTTCCCAAAGGATATAAATACTTCAATAAAGGAATATTCTGGATTGGAATGAGGCGTATGTTGTCTTTTTATAGCACTTGTTTATTATATACGCGAGTTATTCAGAAAGACCGGGTTTATCCCATTCTGAATAACTGATTCGACGATGTTTCGAGGATGAAGACGGTGGTTGAAGACCGTATGTCTTCACATCGTTTGGATGATTACTGATGTCTTGATTGGGCTGTACACCCAAGACAAGGTAATAAGTGGTGATCGTCCAGACGTACTTAGAGATCGACAGGATATGCAAGGGCCTCTCTCCTGTATTGGACATACGGGATGAGGAATAAGGTGCCTCCGGTTTCATTCAGTCCCAGAACGAACTTGTAAATGGATGTGTGTCTGACATCGGATTTCAGTCTGTGTGATTGATACACATCGGTTGCATAGCGTGAATTGCCTGTGTGGCATGCTGAGATGCAAATGATCAAGGCTTCTGTTGAAAATAGAGTCTTGTGGTTGATGATCAAAGCACGTCTTTGATATAGCATAGCTTTGTGTAGCGTTGATTCACGAGCCTCACACCCCGGTGTGAGCTAGAAACGGGAGAGGACATCAGAGAGGGCATGCATTTCCTTCTAGCTAGGAGTGGTGTCAGCGTTTTGCAAGCCTTGACGTTTCACTTATGTGGATGATGGATAGCGAGGCGCCTCGGTTATATCGGTCGTTCCAAGGCTGATGGTTTTGTTGGGATATGACCAGTTTATGCCCCAAAGGGCAGAGAAACGTAGTGTTCAGGCATTTTAATCCACTCCGTGTGGACCGGCCCTGACGATCAAAGGGCCCACCTGAGTCTGGGTCCGAAGCCTCGGGCTACAGAGTCTCGAAGCGGTAAGGACGATCCCTTGCCTTGGTTTACAGACAGAAATCCAACTTCCAATATGTGACGATTGCGGTTTTGATTGTAGAGCCTAGTATGGCGACATAGTGGGATGGGGCACTCATGTCGTCTAAGATTGATACATTTATATTTGAAATTGTTTTGACACTATACACTTATAGTAATAGTAAAAGATGAAATTTCACGTACCAAGCATTTTTGGCTATTATAAGGTAAAAACTCTATCCTCCGGCTTGCATTGCATTGTGTGATGGGACCTGAGTCTTATAATAGCTTCATTGTTCTTTATTTAGCATTGCGCTGTTTGTTTTATGCACTGGTATTCTTGGGGGTAAACCCGTTCCGTGTTATACGGCGTGGTCCCTTGATTTACCTAACTTTAAAATCAAATTAATAACTGTATTAGTTCTCACACCAGTCACATGACTGACCTGGAGTTTATTGTTTCAACCTAAACTCTGGATGCCCCTATTTTCCGCATGGGCAGCTAGTAGTTTTGGTTTTGCAGATTTATATTCACAGGATCCTGGTTTACAACTGGAATGATATTCAGAAAGCTCTGTATCCGTATATTCTTTTCAGTTGTATTTTGTATTATTTTTCGCTGCATTGTAACTTGTAAATCTCTAATATTTAGTAAATGTGTAATATTTATTTATACTCTATATATTCATGTATTCTGATGTAAATTTTTGTAACAACAATGAAATGTTCTTCTGTTTGTGTTCCGATTCATCCTTTTCTCAGACAATCCGTTCTTTCTCTTCTCTTCGGAGACCGGGGAAGTTCGGGTCGTGTCAATAATTGCATGCAATTATATGTAATTATTTATCGAATAATTGTTGATATTTATGCAGTTATATCCAAAAACTACATGTCTGCAATTATTCAGTAAATAATTGCTAATATTTCCGTAATATTTTTTATGAATAATTTCAGAAATTTTCACTTTTTCCAAAAAATTGCAGATATTTTTGTAATTCTTTAGTGAGTAATTACGGAAATTTCAGAAAATTTTCATTGAATAATTATAGAAATATTTGCAACTTTTTGATATAATTGCATGAATATCTTCAGTTATTCACTGAATAATTACATAAATTTATGCAATTATTTGGTAACTTAATTCTAGATACATAATTTACATGCTTTTTTTAAGGAAGTTTGCTGTACCAGCGAATCCATTCATAGGATGTTCTTAATTTTTTTTTTTCAAAACTAGTAACATATTGAGTAAAGATGTTCAAAACTTGTTTTCAAAACTATTAAAAAAATTATTTCATTTGGCGGAGATTGGCAAAGATGATGCATCTGATTTTGCAATTGAGGATACAAGCGGTTAGCGAAAACAAATGACACAATAACAAGTAATAGAACATGACTAGATTGGAAGTGTAATAAAAAAATCTTGAAATATATCAATCTATTGTTGTAAGATACAAAATGATCATCACATTAATCATTACGTAATAAATTGACGAGTCATACAATGTTTTGCGCAAAGAAAAAAAAAGATAAAATACAAAAATCATAAGCTCATACTGTTAGAATTTAGATCCAGAAAGAAGAGAGAGATATAACAATAAACAATTAGAAGACTACATCCTTATTGCTTTACTGATTGATATGACAAAAGATGCTTATTACAATGCTAATCATTGGCTCTACTTATAGATAAGAAAGGAATAATCTAGAATAGAATATTCTAGAGCATATTTGAGTCTATACCAAATATAGACCAAATTAATACAATCCTAATATAACTTATAATTAATGAAATCCTAATAAAAGGAAACATATTTTATTATTATCTCTAATATCCCCCTCGAACTCACGATGCGGAGAATCGTGAATTTGCCAAATAGAAGCTACGAAGAAACGACCAAATAGAAGTTTTCCAAATAGAAGCTGCCAAATAAAAGTTTGCCAAAATAGAGGTTTGCCAAATAGAAGCTGCGAAGAAACTGCCAAATCGAAGTTTGCCAAATAGAAGCTGCGGAGAAGCTGCCAAATAGAAGTTTGTCAAATAGAAGCTGCCAAATATAAGTTTGCCAAATAGAAGCTGCGAAATAGAAGTTTACCAAATAAAAGCCGCCAAATTGAAGTTTGCCAAAATAGAAGAGAAGAAACTACAAGTACTGCAGATGCAGAAGAAATTGCAAGAAGAAGAGACAAAGGAGAATTTACAAGGGGAAGAAGCGCTTATAAAATCAAGGGAGGAAGAAGCATTATTGAATGAATTGCAGGAGGAGGAAACCCAGAAGATTAACAAGAAACAGAAATCAACAAGAAAATCCAAGAAGAAGAAGAAGAAGCATTGAAGAAATCTTATCACCACAAAAACCATGCACCAAACATCTTCCTACCTCATAGAAAACAACAACCACATCTAAACACAAACTCCAACACATACAATACCATACACCAATAATTCCTAGCAACGCACTATCTCTCCTTCTCTCTCTGTATAACCTCGCTCTGATACCATGATAGAATTTAGATCTAGAGAGAAGAGAGATACAACAATAAACAATTAGAAGACTACATCTTTATTGCTTTACTGATTGATATAACAAAATATGCTTATTAAAATGCTAAACATTGGCTCTACTTATAGATAAGAAAGGAATAATCTAGAATAGAATATTCTAGAGCATATTTGAGTCTATACCAAATATAGACCAAATCAATACAATCCTAATATAACTCATAATTAATGCAATCCAAATAAAAGAAAACATATTTTATTATTATCTCTAAAACATACATTACAAGTTCTTACAGTGTAAGTCTATAAGGTTAATGCATTGAAAATTCAAATCAAAATATTACACTATAATTTCATATATATATATATATATATCATAAGTCCAATGCATGCCAGAAACCATTAGCACGACCGCAAATAATTCATCGAATCATCCAAGCTTTTCTTATATTTCTCACTTTTGTAGGGTTCGTTCAAAATTTCATCCAACACGTCCACAACTACATAGTCAACTTCCAATAACTTCGTTACTCTTTTAGACGGTGGAGAATTCAAATTTTGCTTAAACATTTTTATAGTGACGCCGATGACCAATCTCTGCAATTAAAGAGTAAGAATATAATTGTACAATGGGAAAAAGTACAATATTATAAACTAAGTATTACAACTTCTTAACGACATTGTTTTTTCCATTACGGTTTTTCTCAACCTCATGTGTTGAATTATATGATGATACTCTCATGTAGCACAGGACGTATTTCTGCAGTATAATCCCAACGTTTGACTACCAATGGTATTTGTACGAACTCGGATTTTTAGTACATGACTAGTTAATTTATCTATATACTAAAAACAATTAATTTTGAAATTTAATGATAAAATTAAATTTAAAGGGAAATTGAATATTGAATCAATTTGATTTTAAAATTAAATTAAATTGAAGCTTGTGTATAATTAATTTGAATAGAAACGATAACAATAATTTTTCATCAATGAATTAGAGTGTTTTGAAATCGATTCATAATTATTCGATTTTGATGAACATGTAAAAATAGTCATTTTGCAAACAATCTTGGAATTCGATGAAACTGTTTCATCAGACCCGAAATTGTAAACTATTGTCAGATTTCAAGTTTCACAGCTATCAGACTTATTGTGTGATCGTGCATGCTGAAAACATATTACATTTAAAGATTTGAAATTTTAGGATTTTAATCTAATTTTGAATATAAATGTTTTTGTGGATTTTAAAATCCAATAATTATTGCATATTATTATTTATTTGAGATCGTACGGTTGTTTTTAAGGCGATGATATTTTTATTTCATTGATCGAAGTTCGTTTGCAAAATTCAAATCCATGTAACATGGCACTATAAATCACAACTTATATATGTATAAGTCAATGCTTATACGCCATAATGCGATTTTCATCATCAACACCCATCTATTTGCAATTCATCAAATCCAAAAAATATATTTTATAATGCAAGCTTCCTCTTTGAAAAAAGGGAACGGTGAAATTCAAAATCAAATCAAAGAAAAAGCGAATATCTGCAAAACTTATATCTTTGAGCTTGTATGAGGTTGCTTGTCATTTTCGTATACTTTGTGTTGAGTGCGACTTTGATTAGTGGGAGGCCGACGTGAGAAGTCTCAACCAAGGTCTGATTTTGATGATGATGTGGTCATTGATTTGCAGATCCAAGGTTAGATTTCTGTTTAACTTGGAGTTTAGCATCTTGCAGCGATTTTTGGTAGATAATTGCAAGAATATATGTTGGGATACTACTGGCGGAGCGTGGAGCAACTGGAAATTGGATTTTGTTGGAGGGGTGCACAACAATGGTGAAGAGGACAAGATGATGGAGTTCAGGAAGATGAATTCGATGGTGGAGACCGTGTTGATCATCGTGAATCGTGGAGGGAGGTAGAAGTAACAAAAGAGCCAGCTATGGGTTATATATGGGTTTCCGACAGCCGGAATTTAAATGAAGAGGGAAACAAAAGGTTGAAAAGGGTAATTAGTTAATTTAATTTGTAATTAGTATTTAATTATATTTCAGAAAATCGAAATTTTATAAATTGGTTATCTTTCTCATGCGTGGCTCAATCGCGAGTCACAACATCGTCGGTAGTGTCAAAATCGTTGTGTCATAGGCTAGGTTATGCAATTGATTTGGTAGCATTTGAAGCTAGTGGGAATTTTCACAAAATTCAAAGCAATTCAAAATTAACCGAAAGTGAAATCGACTGAAGCGAAGGTGAGTAAAACTCACCTTTTTGAATTTACCAGTATATAGTAGATTGAAATATTTATTTTTTGCTTGGTTTTGAAAGTAATTGGTTGTTGGGTCTGGACAATTATTATATCATCAACTGTTTATTGAGATTGATCAAATTGATATATCATTTGAATTAAATCTAAAATCGCGATATAGCACCTTAAAATGCTAGTATGTTTGAATCTTATTAGCCAAAGTTATGGTTAACACCCGGAAGATGAGATCTGGCCATAAAACTCTTAGTTTGTGATAGATGAGACGTAATAACCCAAATTTTTAGTATTAGAATATTTAAGTTGTTTAAACATGAAGATGATTAAATTATAAGTTTAATAACTTGAGTTCAGAATATACGAGTTACTTAATATAACTGAATCATGAAATAGTAATTTAAATATTGAAATTACTCAAATAAGAAAATCCAGAATTTAATATGAAATTAAATAGATTTTGTGGCTTATGTAAAATTCTATATTAAATACAAACAATAGTACTAATTTATTATTGAAGAATTGAAGTGTTTGAAAATCGATTAAATATTAATTTTATTTAAATAACATAGAAAATACCAAAACACAAAAATGGCGGACGTCCGCTCCTTCCTGCCCTTTCCAGATCCAGTTTTCTTGTGCCTCCACTTCCTTATCCCCTTCTGCCTTACCGCTCTTCTTCCTCTCATCTCATGGCTAAGAAAAGCAAGCCTAAACAGCATCACCCCTCTTCGATTACTACCAAATCTGGAAGTCGAGTCAATTCTGTGCTTTCACAATCTAACAACGATGCCGACCTAGAAGACATTACTATCCCTCCTATGAGATATGTATTTACCTTATCAGATAGTCATCCACTAAACAAATTAATAGCGGACATCAATGCTGCAGGTCCTTCGAGCTTGAACTTGTATGAACAAGGTACTGTGTCCTATGGAAAGTCGCCTATAACGCCTCTGCTTGAACATTCTTTGCCATCTTGGCCTCCGTCTAGAGCTAAAGTGTCTTCAGTCTTGTCTGAACGAGGTACGAGTAATGTAAACTTGTGTAATATTTTGGGTAAGATAGCTACCATTGAATTGCCTGATTTGCTAAGACAGTCTTCGGACTTTGCGAGTATTGAGTTGGGTTCCAATGGAGATCGTGTAGTTGTTTAGGTATGATGGATTGAATGGCCTTCGAACTGATTGCACTAAAACTAGCCAAGTCCAAACAAGCCCTCCACCTGTTTGACATTATGCTTCAAACAACCAGACTAATAATACAGCTACCCAATTACCAGCTTATCTTTTCTCCCCAAACTCCCCAACATTTAACCCCGTTAGCCAACAAACCTCAATTTTTTCTGCTCTTGATCATGTTGCAGCAATGATGAACACATTCCCAAATGCTCCTAAGAAATGGACGACATTATTTGATTCTCTTCCTAAAGTCGTAGGGGAATACTTGATGGTGGTATTTGATATACTTCACATTGTGTCTGGTTTTGTCCCTCCTTAAGAAATACATGTTGACACAGCAAACTTCTGGGAGAACAGCTTGTAGGTTTTTTCTTGGATTCTAAGCCTCTTGCGGTTGAATGTGTACATCATGCCGTAACCCATGGAAAATTCGAGCCTCAATGAAAATGACGTATGTTGATGGCCTTTATTATAATAAGTTCTCCTCTACTGATGGGAGGATTCGTGTACTGGAAGATGCGCCTTCTATTATTGATGGAAGACCATTTTTTGTGACTTCTTGGAGTGCTTCGATAGATAGACTTCATGAACAGGTGCTTTCTATTCCTGTCTGGGTGCAGTTCACCCATACCCCCTCCGTGCTACAACCTCTTCTAGGCATAAACTAACTTGCTTGTCATATAGGTAAGCTCAAATGCTTTGACGCAAATACTATTATAGGAAGAAAATTATTTTTTGCTAGGGCTCTAGTTGAGATTACCTCAGATCCATTGCCTACTCAGATCAAAGTTAATTTAGACAATCGGGTACATTATGTGGATGTCAAGTGCAGATGGAAACCAGATATTTGCACATCTTGTAAATCTTTTGGTCATTGCTCTAATACCTGTACACATGAAGATAATTTTCCACCCCATTCAAGTCTCCCCTTCCCAAGCCTCCTATTCAAGTTTGGGTCCATGCAGGTAGAAAGTTTCCTTTGGTTGAGGAAGAGAATGTTCTTGTCGATGATGTGCCTCCAATTGCTATTTTTCCAAATGTTCCTCCTAACCCTGATATTTCTTGGAATGAGCTTAAGACTTCCTGGGTGCACTCCCCCTCTGGAATGCACTGTGACACTAAAGATATTTTCTTTATTTTTATAGATGATAAAGTGGTAGAGTATAGTCGTCTCTTCTACAAGCCGTAAGGTAAGAAATTAGTAATGTGGAATGAGGGTGCTATTGGAGAAAACAACTCTGAGATCATGCAGGATTCTTCATGGGACAGGAATAAATTACTTGCTCCTTTTAATGTGGATGACTTAGCCTTTCACTTCTGGTCTTATAAGCGAAGCATGACACCCTACACTGGCACCTTTTACGAGGATGACTCAGATAATGAGTAGTGTAGCTTACCTTGTTACTAGCCTTGTATTACGTCTATGTTATTATTGAGCTTTTGTGCTGTATGATAGTGGCCGAACACTTCAAACAAGACTTGTTACTCTGTGCATGTGTAGAGTGCCAGTTCTTTTCTCGTTTATAAAAGTGGTACACCCACTATAAAAACGACTGCCTTTCCAAAAAAATAACAACATATAAAATATTGTTCTTGCAAATAGTCTCGAAACTCGATGAAACAGTTTCACTGGGTCCAGAATATTGAAATATAACAAGGTGTCAATTTTCATGGTGGTCGGACTGGGTTTGAGATCGCGCAAACTTATAACGTTCAATGCGAATATAAGTGAATATAATGTATAAAATATCTAAACCCTTTTTCCTATAAATACTCTTTCTTTTAACCTATTCCTTCCTCTTTTCTTCTATCTATGAACCCAAACAATAGTCGCCACCAATCAATTTTCTTAATCAATTAAATATCTCTTAAAACTTGATGGAATCAAACGATAGAGAATCTGTAGGCTTTGTATGGTCGAGATCTTCAGTTTGTTGTCTCCAGTTTTTAGTGCAACAATATTTTGGTGATGTTCGACTTTTACAGTCGATGTACGGCTGAGCTTCAAAGTTGATGTGGTGGGAGATGGATCAAAGCAAGGTGACCGGAGAATTATTGGTGATGAGGTATTATGTGTGGGGATGGTTAGGGGGTCGTCAAACGACCAAAGTGAAAAGTGACCTCGATGAAGACGTGGCTTCAACCAACCAGTCGGACATCGATACAGGTGGCAGGAGGAGAAATCGAAGTTGCGATTGGTCTCGTGGTGGTGTAACGAGTTGTTCAAAGGTTGTTTGAAGCTCTTCGGTCAAGCCAGGTGAAAACCGACAATGGGTGTTCGATAATGGGGCTAAAGGTTGGAAAATGATGGAGAGGTGCGAGCTTGAAGGTAAGGCGTCTGGTAGGTGGAGTTTGAGGCGAGGAATCTGATGGTGAAGACGGATCGAGGAATCAATGTTTCATTTGCGAAGTCACTCTAATTGATGTACGCGACTTCACTGTGTATATCATGAGTTGGGCGCGATTTTGAAGAAGTTGGGAAAAAAGGTGGGAGGTGCTGTCACGTGTTTTAGGTGAGGGTAAAAAGGAATTAATTTAAATTGGTTAAGTTATAGTTTTGAAAATTTGTAAGTATTGTATCAAGCTCATATGAAATCAGATACACACATGGTCAGTTGCATTGTGTTCGCGTCGAAGAATACTACGCATACACAGTGGATTGGTAGCATTCTAGATAGTTTGAAATTTTATTTAGTTTCAAATGTCTATTTGAAATTAGATAAAATCAACGTGAAATCGATTATTTGAATAGATAGTGAGTTTAACTCACGCTTTTTGATATACTATTGTACCGTATAATAGTATTCACTGTTATTTACATAATTATATGTACAATTGCATGTTTGGATGATTTATTGCTCTATTGGTGGTTGTTGATATATATATATATATATATATATATATATATATATATATATATATATATATATATTCCTGTCTACGTACGGATGACCTTTAACATTACCTGCGTTGTAGCAGAAGATTCGTCTTATATGAATTAGATTATTTGAACGGTGTTACATGTTTATGTGCTGATATATGAGCTGTGATGCAAAGAGACATGTTGGAGGAATCCAATAGGAATCTCAGTATGATTTTACCTTATGTATATATTTATATATTCATATGTTGTTATATGAATTGATTGGACGTTAAACCTGACTGTGGACCCCATTGGATATATAACATTGTTATATGTGAAATTTTGATGAGTGAATATATTATTTTATATAATATATTGAGTCTGTCTATTTCTCATAATTTGGTGTGTTTGGCATAATTAGACCGAATTGGAAAATAATACGGATTGAACGAGGTTTGGGAAATTGTAAATGAATGGTTTTGGAGTAAAACATGCTTTTTAGATCCTTTTTAACTCTTTTATTTAAAACCTATTTTAAACTATTTTTACTATATATACTTTTACCCTTTTTATGTTTTTAACTTATTTTACTATATATATATTGAAATCGATTAAGCTTGTTTTATAAGATTTGAAAATGATTTTGGATTATAACACACCTACTATAATCAATGGTTTCGAAATCACTAGTATTTCACCTTGTCGAATAATTATCAATATTTACATCTTTAAAGTACTATTTTAAAAATGTGAATAAGTATAGAAATGGTTTTGGGTTTGCCGTGACAATGTTTAATTACATTCAGCTTAAACCCTTTCAAATTATTTCGATGAAGTTAGTATAATTTGAAGTGTTTTGGGTTAGTTGTAAACAATGTTTTGGCAGCACTTGTTTTTAAACCTGTGGAATACAGTTTACTGGTTTGTGAATATACTTAGATCTTTAATAATGGATTCTAAAGTTAGAACCAAGTATAGGGATCTTTCAGGATAAAGATATTTAGTAAGATATTTAACTTATAAAAGAGAAGAGGTTATTCATAAGTGATGATTTTAACCTCTTTGATTGTTTTTTAAAGAAAGGAAACATTGGAAATGAATTGTAGATATACTTATACCGAAGAGATAAGTATATGAATACTTTTTTAAAATATTGAAGCTATAAAGAATTTTTTTAAAATGCATTGTGATTATACTTATATTGGAAAGATAAGTATATTAGTACCTTTTAAAGCATTAAGACCATAAAGGAATAGGGAATTTGTAGAATATATACATCTACACCTTTTGTATGGTATAAGTTGAATATATACAGTAGTATATAATGGAATATTAATCAAGTAGGAGCTGTTGATTAATAAGTGAACTCTTGTTAGACAAATGAAGTTTTATTAGATAAAAGGTGTTTTACTAATAAAAGAAGTTTTAATCAATGAAATATTAATTAAATTGGAAAGGGATTAGAAGCCATTTGTATAAGTTAATCGTGCTTTGACTATTTATCGAGCTTCGTGACTTGATAGTATTTTGGACGCTAGGCCGTTTGTTATGGAAATTAAGCAAGGCTAATTTCCATATACAATAATCTGCTACGTGAATTAATAGTCGATTAATCGACTATAGAACTTGAACTTAATTCTAACAACTGGCTTTGAGGAGACCGGGATTGGTAAGTGTTCAACTTATCGAAAACCACTTCAAAACTAGTATACGGGTTCTATGTTTTGGAAGCGGTTGTGAAGTGAAGTTTACGTGGCGATTCAAGATCGGCTGAGATGCTCAAAGACATGTAATGATTTATATATATTGAGAAATCTATGTGTGATTCTGAGACTTGTTGATGTATTGGAATCCATGTGTGATTCCGAGAAGGAATCTATGTGTGATTCTAAGATTTATTGTGATATGTGATCCCAACTAGGAATTGTTGTTCTGTTCGAGTGATGAAGACTCGTGTGAAGGATGCCAAACATAACCTCGACATCGGATATGACTAAAGACACAGTGGGCTACGTGATCTAGAGTTTGGCTAACATATGGAAAGATATATTGACTCCATATCTAGAGCACGCTTATAAATGTTACGCACGAGAAGTTGGATATATTTGGTTCCATGTGGTGCACTCAGTTGTTTTCGTGCATGAGCCAGTCATGCTTTCCTTATGGTGCATTTTATCTAGAGATATGCAACGCTCGATAGGTAACTTCTGATCCTTGCGCATGGAGTTCAAATCCGGCTTGATTCGGATAGATCTCCATAGAAAATCCAATAGGCGAAAATGCCTTATCAGTTTTGTTTGTACGCTTAAGAGTTGTCGAATGTAACCACAATGTAACCATTCTAGCTATTTGATTTATTTATGTTCTACACCGTAGACATTGTCTATTATACAACTATACTTCTCTTAATAAATGGTTTGATGTTATTGATGGGATAACCGTTAGGGACATGCGTACGGTCTCAGATTATATTCAGATATGTTACACATATGTTGAGTTATCTCACGCGGTTGCCTATCTAAGCGTTATTTTATTATAATGCTAGGGTCAAACCGAATATATTTTTAGATCGAACTTGGATTGCTTTGGAGCTTCAGAAGAGGGGTTGGTGCCGAGATGCATTATCGTATTCTTTTATTTATTCCGCTATGTATGTTGTTGTATGTATTACATATTGTAAGGATAGGTTATTATAACTGCTCAGGCTGATTCATTGTGTACTCTGACTGAAGTAAGTAAATTAAAGTTTTTCTCTTTTTGTAAAGTGCATTGTTATATTATAGTTTATTCATTCTATTGTGAGATTTTGTTATCTATCTTCTTTCTTTTATTCTTCTATTTTCTTTCTTTTTCGCTAAATATCATACTTTCTGGCACTTGATTTGAGACATATGAACACAAAGGATGTATTAATGGTAATTTTTGAGAGCCAAAAAGTTGGGTTGCTACATTTGGTACCAGAGCTTAGGTTTAGCTAACACCTATCTTGTATTGGATCATAGCTCACTAGAGATAGGGTTAGTAACAACCTAGATTGAGTTCTTAGAGTATGTATATCATGGATATGAGCGCGTACTTATTATAAAATACAAAAAATTGTATTGGATTGTTTGATTTGTTTAATATGAATTCTGGATCTGAATCAATCAATTGATCATCGTTTTAATGAGGATTTTGAAACACTTGAACAAGTCATTCGATGCGATATTGTTTTCGAATTTGGTAAATGCAATGAGTTACCATGAATTTACATATTTTGTACATATAAGGGAAGTTTTTATAACTAAAAGTAGTTGTATGGGTGAGTTGTTTATTAGGGAATAATGATATTAAATTATTATCATTTATTGATTAATGGGTCATGCTCACTTAGAAGCGTAGACTATTATTGGTTGATTTGTAGTTGTATACGACAAGTTTATGGGTATTAACTAATATGTTTAGATAAGAGTAACCTTATCCATTTTCTTGCATGGGTTGAGTAAGATTTAAATCTGAATGAAAGTTGTTTAAATTGAATTTAAATGAGAAATATGCAAGTGTAATTTATAAATGGGATTTATAAATATGAAATTGATCTGAGTCGAAAATTGTAGAATTTGGAATTCTGGTAAGTTTGAAAATGATTTCCAAAGCTTGAATGAATTTTGAGGTTATTTGGAAGTGTATATGAGAAAAAAGGATTTAAAAGATTTTGAAAGCGTTGATCTTTCTTTGATCGCTGGAAAATAATTTTGATAATGACTGCAACATCATCAAGATTCATTTTTCATTTTCTAAGTAAGAACTTGCTACCGTGGATAGTTGTTTGGGTTAAAATGAATTTCAGCTTTAAATCCAAATTATTTAAAGTATAAAATATGGGATTTCAACTCATAAGTTTTCAACAAAGTATAACATGGACGCGCATAGTCTATATGTTAGAGTTATATGATTTTGCATCTTAGTTGATATGATGTTTGTTGGATTTTATCTATATATGGGATTGAATGTTCGACGATTTTAGATGGTCAATATTTCCAAGTTGAATTCAAATTATTAACTAGTTTATGTTAAAAATAAGAGAATAAGATTATAAATTATAGACTTAATAAAAATTGAACGGATTAATTAAATTTAATTAAAACAAACTCGTTGCGTAGCGGTAGTTCGTGATTTTGTGAATTGAAGTTTAAATGAATATATATGATCCAATATAAGTCGGAATTTTATGAATATGTGGATCTATTGAAAATAATAATTAGATTTCACTTTGTAGATTTTGAGTTATGTGTAAGCTAAATTTTCAAAAAAAAAAATCGCAGTTTGATAGTTCATGATTTAAAACTAAAATATTAATGAATTGATGGTTTAGAATATTAAATTTGAGGAGGAATAAGTTAATCCTGTTTTGAAATTATTAGACTTGTTAACTTAAGTGAAATGAACCTGTTAGTGTTTATACACTTAGTGAAGATAAGATTATGCTAAAATTTGAATATAAGTATGGAATGAATTATAAATGTATGTAAAATCGAGTGTGTTTACAATAAGAATTTTAATACTAAAAGAGCTATAGAAATACAATCGTATTGATTATGGAAATAGTTCAGAAGCTAAGTGTTATGAAAATAAACAGTTTAGTTTATATGGGGTAAAGTTGTATGTTTCATAAATGATAGTAGTATAAGACTAAAAATAATAAGTATGAAAACGAAGATAAATAAAATAATTGGAATATTACTAAACCAATTGGAATGAGTATGTAAGAATTT
Organism: Allium sativum; assembly: GCA_030737875.1. Lineage (NCBI taxonomy): Eukaryota > Viridiplantae > Streptophyta > Magnoliopsida > Asparagales > Amaryllidaceae > Allium > Allium sativum. The sequence goes on along the minus strand of CM060913.1, from coordinate 586,809,307 downwards.
CGTAGGTTGCTTTATTCACTTTGCGATTGGATCCAGATTTGAGTGCATGATTTTGTGGTAGCTAATATCAATCCAAGTTGGTATTTTTCACTAGATTCTGGACTACGAAGTTAAATGCAAGATTTTTGATATGATTCTGATATTCTCTATTGTAGTATATGGCTCTGTATGAAGAATGGTAGGTTCAAATCAAGAAACCAGATCCAAGTTTGCACTAGAGTGATCGAGTAAGGATACTAGTCTAGAAGTAAATTATGTGTTAGTGCGAGTGATTGAAATTGATATTGCATACGAATGGATTATGTACATCGTATGGGGTTTAAGAATAATTCATACTATGTTGTTGACCTGTGGAGGATTTACAATTAAAACTTTGAATTATTTGAGGTAGTATGAATGGCTGGTTAAGTGATAATCTGAGGCTGTTGAGCGTACGGTGACACTTATTGGATTGTTCATCATCCCTGTGAGACGATGGGGTTTCAGAACCTGAAATAATCATGAGTTATGATTGTTATTGACATGACACTATATTACACAGTTAAATATGACTGTTGCTTTTGGATTTGCACCATTACTACCAATTGCATCATACTTGAATTTTCGCATATGATTGCTATGTTGTTTATGCAGATGTTGTAGGTAATGTAACTTGCCTATTTTCTTAACTCTCTTTTGGGTTATGTAAGTATATGCATGTAACGACATGAAAAATTCGACGTTCGAATTTTCGACAATAATACCTTACTTCGTATTACTTGCGAAAAAGCCAAGTATCAAATCCCAAATTGTTAATAGAAAGAAGTCAGAGGGAGAGAGAAGAAAGAAAGAAAGAAATATTAGAATAGAAGAATAAAAAGATCAGAGTCTCACAACGGAATGGATAAAATATAATAATCAATAATACTTTATACCAAAAGAACTGTATATATATGATTACAACATTAGAGTATACATTCAGATCAATATAACAAATAATGGAAATAAACTAGTATCCATAAATATATAGAATACGTCTCGACTTCAACTCCTTCTCTAGAACTCCAAGTGAAACCTAACCTGAAAATATACTCGGTTTGACCCGAGCACATTTGAAGCAAAGCAAAATTTACTCGGATCAACCTAGAATACTTTCAATGATAATTCATAGTACAACAACTTGTTTAAGTTGAAATTCCTTTAGAAAGAAAAGGATAATAGTAAGACTAACCCATACATAAACACAGACAGTTTTTACCTTACTATAACCCAATTTTTTATATATACCAAAATCCAGTGATATTATAATAATGTCTATCAAATCACAAATAAATACCCATCTAGTAAAACGTTTGCATCCCACGCTCTACATATTCGTTGTATAATTAATCAAAAACTGCAAGGCGCTTATTAGATATTGGATTCCAACTATGACAAGGAATGAGACCACCTTCCGATCAGTGTACACTGGAGGGAAATACACTGGGTTCAACAAGAACATCTTGCAATCCGGCCACACACCACTGGCCACTCATTTAATTTGAGTGTACTGAATATATTGTCACCTCACGGTTGGATCCAACATAACCGTTACTGGGAGATACAGAAGTGAAAGAAGAAAAAAATTGAATATTCTGTAGATGGTGACAATATACCCTGCTTGGGGTGACCCAACTAGCCATGCTGCCTGCCCGATTTTTGTCATTTCTCGGTTGTGAGGCATGAGGTTATGTTTACCCTTTTTAGAGAACATCTCATCATCATTTACTTTGAATGCCACATTGTCAAATCCATCAAATCACTAATCAATGTCCACAAATATACTCTAGGTGTTTTGCAAGAGAATTATTCTGCTACTAAACTTGGTATATTTGTAAAATTCAATGTCCGTGAGTTTTTAGGAAATACTCTATCAGACATTCGTCCGTACAAGTCATCCAGGACCAAGATGAACCAAAGGCACCCATCTACCGCATCCCAGGAATCACCCAAAGGATCAGTAACGAGTAGCCCTTGCAATCCGTAGATTCCAATCATGACATAAGCATTGCCAACATAGCTCTAGGAATCAGCTAGAGAAATTCAACAAATAGTTCTTCCGCTCATGAAGATTGACGGGCTTCAATCCTCTATCTTTATACATATCCCTGTAGATTAGTTCTGTACGCAATGTTGATTCGAAGTGGTTTTAGGTCTAGTTCCCATCCTGGTCTCTTCGAACAACACGTCAAAAAGGTCCAATAATATTCCATTAATAGTCGGTTTTTTAACTATCAACTATAATAGTACGATCAAATTCATGGCAGCTTCAACCTTTTTATTCAAACCCATTTATTAAACTATCCCACCGATTCTTAAAAATCGATTATATATTCTTACCTCAACAAATCTCCTTTGGTTTTGTCATTTGAAAACAATGTATGTCCTTAACTTTCAAAATAAACGTATTTACCAAGTCCCTTCTTTGCTTTGAAAATATTTTCTTCTGACCAAATAATATTTCATTTACTTCGGAAATATTTGCATATATTATTAACACAACGATATAAATTCCTTTAAAATTCCTATACTGGCCAAACAACGTTAAGTTATACACTGTTACTTTAAACCAAATAATCTTATTTATATTTCAATACTTCACAACTAGTGTTGCATTGTTGTTTATATTTCAATTCTCGCAACTATCGTTGCAATATTTCTCTTTGGAAATATTAAACTAATCTCAACATCTTTCCATCACAAAATAATATCATTCCTTGATAATAGTAAAGTCGTTCAAGTTGGGGTTTTTTAGTTACCTCTCAGACCTTGATCGACAACATTCTTATCTTAGAATATATAATAGTTTGTAACTCAAAAACTACTTATATTATCGATCAGATCTTATTAATCTATTTTATTCAACAATGGTTTATAAATCATATCTTTACTTTAAAACGTTTACATACTTCGTTCTTGCCATTTTTGACATCTGTAACGTCGCGACTTTGGATGACCTCGGAAGTCATGTCATTTTTTAAGAAATAGAATAGATAAAGAATAGAACTAACACAAACTTCAGAATCTCACAGCGGAATTTCAACAAAATATAATATTACATAACATAGTACGTATCAGAGTTTATTACATCATAGTACAACATCAGAATATAACATCACATATGATACTGGCCCAATATATCATACAAACTGGATACTTAGATATAGACAGTCACTAAGCTGGTTCTTGAATCCGAAGTCCAAAATACTTCAAAAGGGTTACATATAATACCTGGATCACTTGTCTACTCATAACAATGGTTATGAGTACCCCAAGAGTTTATGAAAAACACAGAAAAATAAACTCTGGGTCAGTCATGGGACTGGTGTGAGTAAACAATTTAAAATAGCTTTAAAACAAGGAAATAATGAAACAGAGTTTTTCTCTTTTGAGGATAGATTTATTTAACTTTAGAAAACATTTCAGAAAGAAAAGTAATCGTAAGACCGATCCACACATAAACATGGATGGTTTTTACCTTACGATAACCAAAACATTTTTGATATCAAAATCATTTGATATTACAATAGTTTTTATCAAATAAATAATCATCTAGTGGAACACTTGCATCTCATGCTCCATATACATAATATAAAATCAAAAAAACCGCAGGGCTCTTATTGGAGATTGTATTCCAACTACGACAAGGTATGGGACCACCTGTCGATCAGTGTACTATAGAGGGGATACATTGGGGTTCAGCAAGAACGTCTTGCAACCCGGCCACACATGACCGCCCACTCATTTAGCTTGAGTGTAGCGAATGTATTATCACCCACGGTTGGGATCAGCAACCGCTATTGAATGCTGCAGTAGCGAAAAAGAATGGGAAGACAAAAAGGAATTTCTCTAGATGGTGATAATACACCCAGCGTGGGAATGACCAACCTAGTCATGCTGCCTACCCCATTTTTGTCATTTCCCAGTTGTGAGGCTTGAGGTCTCGTTTATCCTTTTGACAAATCACTTCTTCAATTACCTTGGATGCCACATTGTCATATCTGTCAGAACACTCATTTTATTTTCCCAAATATACTACGCGCATAAAGCTAAGAAACGAATTCCTCCGCCACCAACGTAATATACTTAAGAAATATCAATGGGTAATAACTGATATATATACTATGTCAGACACCTGACCATACAAGTTGTCCTAGGACTGGACAAACCGACAGTAGTATTCTGTAAAATAAAATAGCCCTTGCATATCTCCATCTTCAATTATCTTCAATAATCTCTGATATGCGACATATAGATCAAATCAAAGTGGAATATATATTCCGGACTCTTTGAAACGATCAGCGGATGTCTTTTAAAGTCTTTAAGTAGGACTGGTTTAAATAAATAAAAAAATCTTTATTTTATTTTAAAAAACATTTCTTGTTTTAAAGAACCGGTAACAACTTAAGTTGATTGAATTTAAATTAAATCAATGTTTCAAACTGCTTGGCTCAATACAAATAACATAGACGGTGGATCACTTGTCAAATATGTCAACTAAAATTCCATATCTTGAATTGTTATTTCATTCTAAATTATTTATATATTCCATATTATACATATGTAAGTAAATTTATTTTATTTAAAATATTTTATAACTTTAAAATCCCCTTTGTGTACTTACTTCTTCTTTTTATTTTTTTATACATCACTTTTCTATTTGAATATTTTGGCCCGATTACCTTTTCCCTTTTTCTTTCCTTTGTTTATCTTGCTGGCCCAAAATCCCTCGGCCCATTTTCCTTTTTCCATATTTGTTCTCTCTTTTTTTCTTCTTTGGCCCAGTAACTTTGGCCTGGCTTCTCCCTTTCTTCCCTTTTTTTAATTTAATTTATCAATTTCGGCCAAACAGCTTTTGGCCCATTTCTATTAAATGATTTCAGCCCATCCCAAATTCCCCTGGTCTAGCCCACGCATGCACCCTTTCCTTCCTTTCCCTTATTTTCCACCAACCTGCATTTTCTATTCTAGCTTCCCTCTTCTCTTTTAACGTACTGCCTTTCTTCCTTTCATTTTAATTATGTGTACACACTTCAGGTCCATGCCAATACTATCCTTCCCAACTCCAGCCTTAACCGAATTTGAGCATGAACCCATCTACACCTTAATACGTTGGTTTAAACATATCTTTTTTTTAATTATTATTATTATTATTTTATTTTAACAAACTCGGCCCAGCCCAAAAGTCACACAGACCTTGCTTCCCTTCTTTTCTCCATGCCGTCCCTTCTTTCTTCTGTTTATAACAACTGAATTCTCCTTCTAATTCTCTCTTATGGATACAATAACTCTTTGTTTTAGTTCCTTGCATTAGTATATATAAATATATAAATGTATTTTCTCCTTCTCTAAATTTTCTTGGCCCAGTACCCTTCTCACTTTTCTACTCTTCTTATTAATTCCCTGCTACTTTATCCTTTCAGTTTCTACATCAGGTTCCATCTACCATGCCACTACTTTAAATATTTAACCATTCCTCCCTTGCTTAAACACTACATGGCTATATTAGCCTACTTTCCTCATACGTTAGCATTCATAACAGTATTATTATTTAGTTTGTCTCCTTACAACTCTAACTAGAAACAGTCCCTGGTGCACAGTAGTGCATCCATGCACTTGCACAACCGTTCCAATTCCTTTCACGTTGTGCCGAACATCTCCACACACCGCAAATCCTTCCCTAACCTCAGCACCAAACTCAGATTCGGTCACCAACACCCATTCCGTATTTCCGTCATTCAAACCCAACTTACAAAATAAAACTTGATCCATGAAAACTTCTGCCGCTGCCACTTCCGTTAACTGTACCCCTTCTAACTCGAAACATACAACGGTTACAATCACCGGCACTGGTTCCCCCCTGGCGCACCCTCTCCGAGCCACCGTGGTGGTGCAGCTCCTCCGTGAACCCCCGGCTATAACACACGCCCCATACTTCATGCACCGTCCCAGGCACCTTTGCCTTTTGTGCACAAACTAACAGGGAACTAATTGATGAACCATGCATAATATATATCACACCACACTTCATTCCAACCATTTAGGTGCAACTTCGCACCGCATAACTAATACCACGTACACTTGAACTGTGTTTAACTCCTTCACCAGACCATTCGGAAACACTTAGAGTCAAGAACAATATTGTTTCTCCTTTCGATAATTTTTATTTTATTTTATTTTATGTATATAAACAAAACTTAATCGCAACAAAGACACTAATCAATACTAAACTTGTTGCAATTAGTTGCATTAAGCGGTATTGTGGAGTCTCATAAGTTTACATATATCCAACATATCATTTCACTGTATGAATGCAGTATGCACTAAATTTAACTTTAACATCCAAGTAATGAACATTTTAGTTTTTAGCCTGTTATTTAAGTTCTAGGATGTTCCAAATTAACACTCAAGTAATGAATAGTAACTTCAAAGGCTCAAGTAATGAATGAAGCACATCATCTTGCACTGGTCTATAACAGACATAAATATCCCTGACAGCGCAAGGTCATATCTAAAAAGAATGAGCGTGCATAAATCAACGTTGTGGCAAAGAGTAATCTATTCATCTTCAATTTGTTAGTCACTAGTAGAAATCAAACACTGCTTATTTGTTATAAATCAATTCATATTTCAAGTGTATGGCCTCTATATATGATACACAACCACTAATAACATCTATACATATGCATGTATAGGTTACATGTTTCAATACAAAATCATAGGATGGGTTTTAAACGAAATCAGAGGAAGATTTACTCTCTGTTTTTACCAGTTCCATAATTTCAAAAATTTAGTTTGCTGTCATCTATTTTTTCCAAGTTTTTAACATGATTAAAGCAACTAAATTAATACATCAGTGGCATATATTTTCATTACAATCAGTAATGGTTTTTAATAAAAAAAAGAGTATACTCACCAGTTCTTTGCCCCCTCTCTGTTCTTAGATTTGCTGCCTTATTTTATCGTCCAAGTTCAAAAGATTTTGCGTGAGAAATGTATGGGGTATGGTTGTATCTATAGGCAAGATTAAGTATTAAAATATTTGGCTCATTAACTGTTTGCACCAACTTTTACCCTACAGATTGAACACATGATATTTCAACTCATTTAAGCCACAGCTTTCAGTTTTGCTTCAGAAATCACGTGCTAAAAAATATACCCTAGCTTGTATAATTCTGTACTATTGCTTAGTTTATGGAAACACAACATCTTTTCTAAGCCCAAATCTGTTTAATGCATGCTGAATGGTTCCGGGACATTGAATCTTTTCATGTCGACATTATAAAAATAGTTTAGTTGTTGTTTGATATTAGCTACAACATCTTTAGTACACCCACTTGCATCACATTAGTTTACATCTTATTAAAATCCTGTAAAATCATGCTTAGGGGATGCTTGCATATATGCGCAGCTATTTCTTTTCATTAGAATTTCAGTTTAATCATATAAATGTTTTGATATAACATCAAGTATAGCTTCAGGTTTCCAGTTTGATCTTACAACACATGCTTCATTAAAAACTTTGTACTATTGTTTAGAAAATGGAATACATACTTGCGGAAAAAATCTCTCTTCGATTTTCTGCAATTTCAAATGTGTAATCACATTAAAATGTTGTACTTTTGTTTAGACAATACCTTACAAAATTTGCAGCTATACCTCCTTATTAGAATTGCAGCCCCTTTCTTAGTTAAATCATATAAATGCTCAAATCCCTTTTTGTTTGTTGTTTATGTATGTAACAAAAATCTGACTTGAAATGGCAATATGAATTATAAACTTAAGATTATTCATACATGTACAGGTTATACTGTTTCATAGGCAGCAAGGCCTTATAGTTGTATTCAGATCAGGAAAGAATCATTTTTTTCTATATTAAATTTTATCTTAGCTTATGGATACATATATACAAGTTGTATTGTTTATGAACATATGTCTGATTTTGAAATAAAAGATTGATTACACTTTGTTAAATTGAATTCAAAGAAATAACAAAAGTATATGTTTATTTCCTACTATACATATGTACATCTTTACACAAATATCTATTTAGGTTCTTATATATGTTTCCACTTCATGGTATACGTAGGTTTTTTAATTTTGATCATGTTTATTCCTTAAGTAATTAAAGATCATATTATGAACATATATGCATTTTGTTATAAATGTATGTGTATATTTCTAGTGTAAAGGATTTTAGTTGCAAGATTGTATTAAGCCGCAAATGTTAAGACATAAGCCCAAATATATGCATATCTCCATATACATACATTTGTATATCTATATATATCTTAATATATATATATTTACAGTTGTTTATTTACGTTGATTAAAATTCCATTTTAATTAACTCATTTATAGTGCATGTTTATTATTAAACAAAGTCGGTTAAAAACCGGGACATTATAATCCATCTCCCTTAAAAGAATTTCGTCCCCGAAAGTAAAGTGTGACAAATAGATTTTAGTTTTAATTAAAGTTAAACACTTATAACACACATCCGTACTACTTATCACACCTTCTGGATGGACTCCTTATTTATTTTGAATTTAGTAATTACCTTTATCAAAACCCTTATTTTATTGCAAAATCAGTTTATTTAAATCACATAACTCAAATGTGGTTTTTATTACAGGTAAAAACCAATTTTATTCACTGGATATTATTCTAAATTTAATTCAACTATATTTAATTTATCTTGGGCTGACCCTAAATCATTTCAACTCTTTAATCAAAATTTATGGTACCTTCCAAGATTCTTTTTCCTTTCATGTCCTCAGAAATCGATGGCTCATTCATGATAGCATAGACTTTAGTTTGTGATGCCTGCTTCATTAGCGGACAATCTTTAATCACGTGTCCGGGTTGATGACACTTATTGCACAGAGTCTTCAAGACTATAGCATTAGCATGTTCCTGTTGCCGTTCAGGTTGTTCTTGCTTCTTATCCTCCACATTCTTACAAAATCTAGCGATATGTCCCTTTTGTTTGCAGTTGTGACATATCTTATTCTTGAAACGATTTTCAGACTTCTCTTCCCCTGTATTTCCTTTTTCCTTGTTCTCCCAATTTGGATTGAATTTTCTTTTTCAGAGAGTCTCTCCACTGATTCCTCCAGTTTGAGCTTTTTCGACTGACTTCTTAGCTTCTAAAGCCTCATATCTGAGTGTTAAGTCTACTAGTTCAACAAATGGGTCCTTCAAGTGTCCCATTAGTTTAGATTGAAAACTATCCTTCAATCCAGCTACAAACATTTCGTTTTTCTTTAGCGAAGTGTTAACCAACTCAGATCCAAAACTTGAGAGTGCATTAAACTTATTTTCGTATTCAGTTACTAACATGTCTCCTTGCTTTAGATCAATGAAGTCTCGGTACATCCTTGTCTTTCCAATGGTGGGCAGATACTGTGCTTCAAGTTCTTCTTTGAACTTTGCCCAAGTAAATTCTTCTTCGGACGTATTAGCAGTTTGGGCATCCCACCAGATTGTTGTGGCTTCCTCAAGTTGCCATGAAGCCAACAGACGTTCCTGTTCATCACAAGGCTTCAACCCCTTAAATATCTTCTCATAAGTCCATATCCAGGCTTGAACTTCCACTAATGATTCAGTACCCTTAAAAACCTTCCCTCCAAGAGTGGTGTAATTCTTACATATTATCGCAAAGTTTGACTGAGTCTGAGCAGGAACTACCTCTAAAGTATCAGCCGGATTCGGATTCGCGCTATGCCCATTCGTTGTTGTGGTCATCCCACTCGCTCCTCGGCCTCTTATTCCACGAGTACTCATTTTCAACTTTTTGAGTATAATAGTTGATAATCAAAACTTAATCGGAGGATATTTTTAAAGATTACTTAAGCTGATAACTTGGGTTGATCTATCTTAAGTATATATATAATTTATATTATAGTTTAAATTTAAAAATATGCTCTCTCAATACTCACCCAAAGCCTAGGCATTCAGTAAACCTTAGGCTCTGATAACTACTGTAACGACGCGACTTTCGATGACCTCAGAAGCTGTGTCATTTTTTAAGAAATAGAATAGATAAAGAATAGAAATAACACAAACATCAAAATATCACAGCGAAATTTCAACAAAATATGATATTACATAACATAGTACATATCAGAGTTTATTATAGTACAACATCAGAATATAACATCACATATGATATTGGCCCAATACATCATACAAACTGGATACTTAGACATAGATAGTCACTAAGTTGGTTCTTGAATCCCAAGTCCAAAATACTTCAAAAGGGTTCCATATAATACCTGGATCGCTTGTCTACTCATAACAATGGTTATGAGTACCCAAGAGTTTATGAAAGCACAGAAAAATAAACTCTGGGTCAGTCAGGGGACTGGTGTGAGTAAACAATTTAAAATAGCTTTAAAACAAGGAAATAATGAAACAGGGTTTTTTCTCTTATGAAGACAGATTTATTTAACTTTAGAAAAAATTTAGAAAGAAAAGTAATCATGAGACCGATCCACACATAAACATGGATGGTTTTTACCTTACGATAACCAAAACATTTTTGATATCAAAATCATCTAATATTACAATAGTTTTTATTAAATAAATAATCATCTAGTGGAAAGCTTGCATCTCACGCTCCATATACATAATATAAAATCAAAAAAACCGCAGGGCTCTTATTGGAGATTGGATTCCAACTATGACAAGGTATGGGACCACCTGCCGATCAGTGTACTCTAGAGGGGATACATTGGGGTTCAGCATCTTTCAACCCGACCACACATGACCACCCACTCATTTAGCTTGAGTGTAGCAAATGTATTATCACCCCACGGTTGGGATCAGTAACAGCTATCAAATGCTGCAGCAGTGAAAAAGATTGGGATGACAAAAAGGAATTTCTATAGATGGTGATACCCTGCTTGGGAATGACCCACCTAGCCATGCTTCCTTCCCGATTTATTTCATTTCCCGGTTGTGAGGCTTGAGGTCTCGTTTATCCTTTTGACAAATCACTTCTTCAATTACTTTGGATGCCACATTGTCATATCTATCAGAACACTCATTTTATTTTCCCAAATATACAATGGGAATAAAGCTAAGAGAAATGAATTCCTCCGCCACCAACGTAATATACTTAAGAAATATCAATGGGTAATAACTGATAGATATACTATGTCAGACACCCGACCATACAAGTTGTCCGGGGACTGGACAAACCAACGATACTATTCTGTAAAACGAAATAGCTTTTGCATATCTCCATCTTCAATTATCTTCAACAATCTCTGATACACGACGTATAGATCAAATCAAAGTGGTATATATATTCCGGACTCTTTGAAATGATCAGCGGATGTCTTTTAAAGTTAGATGATATTTAAGTAGGACCGGTTTAAGTAAATAAAAAAAAATCTTTATTTTGTTTTTAAAAAAACATTTCTTGTTTTAAAGAACCGGTAATAACTTAAGTCGATTGAATTTAAATTAAAATCAATGTTTCAAACTGCTTGGCTCAATACAAATAACATAGATGGTGGATCACTTGTCAAATATGTCAACTAAAATTCCATATCTTGAATTGTTATTTCATTCTAAATTATTTATATATTCCTTCTTACACATACATAAGTAAATTTATTTTATTTAAAATATTTTATAACTTTAAAATCCCCTTTGTATACTTACTTCTTCTTTTTATTTTTTTATACATCACTTTTCTATTTGAATATCTTGGCCCGGTTACCTTTCCCTTTTTCTTTCCTTTGTTTATCTTGCTGGCCCAACATCCCTCAGCCCATTTTCCTTTTTCCATATTTGTTATCTTTTTTTTCTTCTTTGGCCCAGTAACTTTGGCCCGGTTTCTCCCTTTCTTCCCTTTTTTTTAATTTAATTTATAAATCTCAGCCTAACAACTTTTGGCCCATTTCTATTAAATGATTTCAACCCAGCCCAAATTCCCCTGGTCTAGCCCACGCATGCACCCTTTCCTTCCTTTCCCTTAATTTCCACTAACCTGCATTTTCTATTCTAGCTTCCCTCTTCTCTTTTAACGTACTGCCCTTCTTTCTTTCATTTTAATTATGTGTACACACTTCAGGTCCATGCCAATACTATCCTTCCCAACACCAACCTTAACTGAATTTGAGCACGAACCCATCTACACCTTAATACGTTGGTTTAAACATATCTTTTTTTTAATTATTATTATTATCTTATTTTTACAAACTCGGCCCAGCCCAAAAGTCACACACACCTTGCTTCCCTTCTTTTCTCCTTGTCGTCCCTTCTTTCTTCTGTTTATAACAACTGACTTCTCCTTCTAATTCTCTCTTATGGATACATTAACTATTTGTTTTAGTTCCTTGCATTAGTATATATAAATGTATAAATGTATTTTCTCCTTCTCTAAATTTTCTTGGCCCGGTACCCTTCTCATTTTTCTACTCTTCTTATTAATTCCCTGCTACTTTATCCTTTCAGTTTCTACATCAGGTTCCATCTACCATGCCACTACTTTAAATATTTAACCACTCCTCCCTTGCTTAAACACTACATGGCTATATTAGCCTACTTGCCTCATACGTTAGCATTCATAACAATATTATTATTTAGTTTGTCTCATTACAACTCTTACTAGAAACAGTCCCTGGTGCACAGTAGTGCATCCGTGCACTTGCACAACTGTTCCAATTCCTTTCACTTTGTGCCGAACATCTCCACACAACGCAAACCCTTCCCTAACCTCAGCACCAAACTCAGATTTGGTCACCAGCACCCGTTCCGTATTTCCGTCATTCAAACCCAATTTACAAAATAAATCTTGATCCAAAAAGCTTCTGCCGCTGCCACTTCTGTTAACCGTACCCCTTTTAACTCGAAACATACATCGGTGACAATCACCGACACTGGTTCCCCCTGTGTGCACCCTCTCCGAGCCACCGTGGTGGTGCAGCTCCGCCGAGAACCCGCGACCATAACACACTCCCCGTACTTCATGCACCGTCCTAGGCATCTTTGCCTTCTGCGCACAAACTAACAGGGAACTAATTGGTGAACCATGCATAATGTATATCACACCACACTTCATTCCAACCATTTAGGCGCAACTTCGCACCGCATAACTAATACCGCGTACACTTGAACTGTGTTTAACTCCTTCACCAGACCATTCAGAAACACTTAGAGTCAAGAACAATATTGTTTCTTCATTCGATAATTTTTATTTTATTTTATTTTATGTATATAAATAAAACTTAATCGCAACAAAGACACTAATCAATGCTAAACTTGTTGCAATTAGTTGCATTAAGCGGTATTGTGGTGTCTCATAAGTTTACATATATCCAACATATCATTTCAATGTATGAATGCAATATGCACAAACTTTAACTTTAACATCCAAGTAATAAACATTTTAGTCTATGATTTTAGCCTATCATTTCAGTTCTAGGATGTTCCAAATTAACACTCAAGTAATGAATAGTAACTTCAAAGGCTCAAGTAATGAATAAAGCACATCATCTTGCACTGGTCTATAACAGACATAAATATCCTTGACAGCGCAAGGTCCTATCGAAAAAAATGAGCGTGCATAAATCAATGTTGTTGCAAAGGGAATGAATTCTTCTGTACCCAACTTCGGTGTTCCCATGTGACGGATCAATCTTATCCATTGATTTGCACAAAATCTAATGGTTTTAAGTGGATTGTAGGACCCGTTCATTAGATTATTAATAATATGTGTGGTTGATGTGCGGTGGTGATTTGTCGGGCACACGGGAACACCGGAGTTGGGTACAGAAGAATTGATCCCATTGCAAAGAGTAATCTATTCATCTTCCATTTATTAGTCACTTGCAGAAATCAAACACTGCTTATTTGTTATAAATCAATTCATATTTCAAGTGTATGGCCTCTATATATGATACACCACCACTAATAACACATATATATATATATATATATATATATATATGCATGTATAGGTTACATGTTTCAATACAAAATCATAGGATGGGTTTTAAAGAAATCAGAGGAAGATTTACTCTCTGTTTTTACCAGTTCCATAATTTCAAAAATTTAGTTTGCTATCATCTATCTTTTCCAAGTTTTTAACATGATTAAAGCAACTAAATTAATACATCAGTGGCATATATTTTCATTACAATCAGTAATGGTTTTTAATAAAAGAAAGAGTATACTCACCAGTTCTTTGCCCCCTCTCTCTGTTCTTAGATTCGCTGCCTTATGTTATCACCCAAGTTCAAAAGATTTTGCGTGGGAAGTGTATGGGATATGGTTGTATTTATAGGCAAGATTAAGTATTAAAATATTTGGCTCATTAATTATTTGCACCAACTTTTACCCTGCATATTTAACACATGATATTTCAACTCATTTAAGCCGCAGCTTTCAGTTTTGCTTCAGAAATCACATGCTACAAATATACCCTAGTTTGTGTAATTCTATACTATTGCTTAGTTTATGGAAACACAACATCTTTTCTAAGCCCAAATCTATTTAATGAATGTTGAATGGTTCCGGGACATTGAATCTTTTCATGTTGACATTATAAAAATAGTTTAGTTGTTGTTTAATATTAGCTACAGCATCTTTAGTACACCCACTTGCATCACATTAGTTTACATCTCATTAAAATCCTGTACAATCATGCTAAGGGGATGCTTGCATATATGCTCAGCTATTTCTTTTCATTAAATTTTCAGTTTAATCATATAAATGTTTTGATATAACATCAAGTATAGCTTCAGGTTTCCTGTTTGATCTTACAACACATGCTTCATTAAAAACTTTGTACTATTGTTTAGAAAATGGAATACATACTTGCGAAAAAAATTTCTCTTTGATTTTCTCCAATTTCAAATGTGTAATCACATTAAAATGTTGTACTTTTGTTTAGACAATAGCTTACTAAATTTGCAGCTATACCTCCTTATTAGAATTGCATCCCCTTTCTTAGTTAAATCATATAAATGCTCAAATCCCTTTTTGTTTGTTGTTTATGTGTGTAACAAAAATCTGACTTGAAATGGAAATATGAATTACAAACGTAAGATTATTCGTACATGTACAGGTTGTACTGTTTTATACGCAGCAAGGCCTTATAGTTGTATTCGGATTAGGAAAGAATCATTTTTTTCTATATTAAATTTTATCTTAGCTTAAGGATACATATATACAAGTTGTATTGTTTATGAACATATGTCTGATTTTGAAATAAAAGATTGATTACACATTGTTAAATCGAATTCAAAGATATAACAAAAGTATATCTATATTTCCTACTATACATATGTACATCTTTACATGAATATCTATTTAGGTTCGTATATATGTTTCCACTTCATGGTATACATAGGTTTTTAATTTAGAGATCATCTTTATTCCTTAAGTAATTAAAGATCATATTATGAACATATATGCATTTTGTTATAAATGTATGTGTATATTTCTAGTGTAAAGGATTTTAGTTGCAAGATTGTATTAAGTCGCAAATGTTAAGACATAAGCCCAAATATATGCATATCTCCATGTACATACATTTGTATATCTTTATATACCTTTATATATATATTTACAGTTGTTTATTAACCTTGATTAAAATTCCATTTTAATTAACTCATTTATAATGATTAAAATTCCATTTTAATTAACTCATTTATAATGGATGTTTATTATTAAACAAAGTCAGCTAAAAAGCGGGGCATTACAACATCTCTTTTCTATTTGAACATTTACACGTCTAGCTTTCAATTTCCCTTTAATACCCTTTCATAATATTGGATTTATAATAAAATCTTTTTATCAAACTTTTATGAATCTCGGTTTTAACATATTACAAACTCAATTACTTCCCTACTAGATTCTATTAGAGAAATAATCACCTTGAAAATAATAATTACATCCTTATTTACTGCTGTAAAACAGTTTTACCTCTTCACAAATTAGTGAAACACCTTTGCAGTTATTATTAAACCATAACTAATTACATTATAAATCTTCAAACATTAATAAAACTAAAGTAAATTAAAAATAATAAAACATATAAAATTTAAACAATTATTCATTAAAAACCCATTTCAGTTAAAACAGTTGACTTCGTCAACTTTGAACCATCAGTTAACTTATTAACTGTTTTTCATTATCCCTTCCCATTAGATTAATAGAATTAATCTAATAACTTTGCTTAACCATCACCTAGAAATAATTATTCAAAATGTTAACTCATAGATTAAATACAACTTATTTCGCTTACAAAACTTATTAAATGTCAAATTCTTATTATACAATCATTTATAATACCTCAATAAAACTTATTTATAAACATCGATTTATTTTTAAACCCTCATTATAAAATACAACTAAAAACTTGCTTCAGTTATAAAACGAAATTTATAACTTAAACTTCGTTAATTCGTCTGACGACATATCAAATTTTAACAAAATGGTGGATTTTAGGCCTACTTGCTGCCAATCCCTCAATCAATACCACTTACTGATTCGAATCACAACAGCGTTGAATTTTAATTCAACGTCAACATCCATACAGGTTTTCAATGTCATAGGGTGTAACACCCCGTAATTCTGTAACATTAAGTTTCGCAAATTAAAGTATAATTAAATTTTAAAATAAGAATCAAGGCAAATGGGTTACGCTATTGGGTTCATCTGGAAATTCTACTTGGAAACGAGTCCGAGTTTTCGAAAAACGAGGTCCGTATGAGGGAGATATGACCCTCCGAAGTTTCAAGGATTTTCAGAACAGAAAAACAGCTCGAAATTCGAATTCAAATTCGAATTCAAAACCCAGAACAGGCTGGGCGGGAAATCTCCCACCTAGGACCAGGTCGACCTGGGGGTCGACCATAGTGTCGACCTCCCAGGGACCAGGTCAACCATAGTGTCGACCTGGGGGTTGACCTGGTGCTGAAGCCCAGTTTTGAGCCTGGGTTCATTCTGATGTATCTGGTCTCGTTTTCTGTCTAGATTCGTTTGCCTAATCCTATATAAACAGCCCCTAGCCCCATTCTCTTTACACATTTTATTCTCTCCTTATGCTGGCTCTGGAATAATTGAAATAAATAAATTAATTAAAATAAAACACGAAGACTACTCTTGAAGACTACGACTAGGAATTGCATATTGGAGACTCAAATAAAGTTAAAGCTTCAAGAAGGGAAGCAAAGGCTAATTCAACGGCTTCGACCAATGTCGTGAGAATCATAGCAAATCACCTCAGCGTTATTATCCTTTTCTAAGACCAATCAATGTAAGTCAGTTACTTTTTAGATTTGAACGTCTAAATCTATTTGTGGCATGTAATTAAATGGATATAAGAATATGCCTGATCCTTTCATTTGAATCTGTGCTTGTATATGCCTTTGGATCTAATTAAGAACTATTGTGATTAATTACCGATGAGATTGTGCCTATGCCTATGACGTTGAAACTACTGTTAATGGCCTAAGACTATGACTATGAACACCAGACTATGCCTATGCCTATACCTGTGGACATAAGACTATTGCCTATGATTATGAACATAAGACCATTGCCTACGACCATGATTCATGACTATGAGATTATTGCCTATGATTATGAACATAAGACTATTGTCTATGACCATGACTTTGAAATTATTATAGTTAATTGCATATGACTATTTAGGATAATTGCCTAGGACTATTTTGGTTAATTATCCATGACTATTGTGGTTAATCGCCTATGATTCATAACTATGAGGTTTCTACCTATGACCATGACTATTGTAGTTAATTACCAAAGACTGTTATATTTAATTGTTTATGCCCATAACACTATTGTTACGAACCATGTTGTACACCGAACTGGCATTTTGTTGGATCTCATACCTAGGGTGTGACTTGCTTAGTTTATTCCTATTCACTATTATGTACCCCAAAACCATTGGATCCATTATCCTTGTATTTGGCTCGCTTTTGCATGCTTGTTCTTTTATGTCAATTCTCATGTTTATCCCCTATTACCTTTTTAGTTTCATTTCATGAGTATTTAGAAAACTTGTGAAATCATGGTATATGTACGTTATGAATGCGGGGTTATTTGGGTATAACATGAAATCTATATTATTTGGAATAATTTAGAGCATGTATTATAACATGACCAATAGATGCAAATTGGGGTGATTTGACGTGAATTATAGAAGATGTAATTTGATATATTGAATCTAGTATTGGCTAGTAACCTAAGCTTTAGGCATAAATTGTAAACTAGAGTATCAAATCTAGTTTTGACATGAGCTGTAAATGGAAATGCTAGATCTAAATTGGCATAAAACTTCAAGTTGGGTTAAATGATAAGTAAATAAAGATTTGGGCCTAGAATATAGATATGTTAGTGGGCATGACAAATGAATATGATATAGGCCAAATTTATTTAAAAGAGTGGTTAGCAATTTACATATAGACAAAAAGGATAAATATGTAAATCTAGGAAAATATGCCTAACCCGAGGTTAGATTGAGTTACGGTATAAGATTGCCCGGAACCGACCGACAAATCCAGCAACCGTAACAATACCTATCTAATGTGGGTGGTTAGAGCATTGAGCCTAAAAAGGACCCGAGGTTAGACTGAATTACAGTGTAAATCTGCCCTGAACCGAATGGCACATCCAGTGACCGCAACAATATCTGTCTAATGTGAGTGGTTGGTGCTTTAAATGTATAATTTAAAGATAAGAAACAGTTAAGCTATAATGGGAGGGTTAAGTCCATAGGAACACTTAACCAACTTAACATGTTAACAAGACAAGACTTGTAGGGGTTAAGTAAAATACACTTAGCCAATTTAACATGTTAACTAGACTAGAAGGTGGAGTTAAGTAAACTTAGAACATTTAGCCATCATAGTGTTCCAAATGAACAAGGTTAAGTTAAAACAAGAAGGGACAACACTTAACCATTAGAACATGTGAATTAAACAGATGTTAGGGTTAAGTTAACTAAGAGAACACTTAACCGTTATAACGTGTTAGCTAAACAGATGGGCAGGGTTAAGTTAAAGGGAACACTTAACCAATACAAGATGAAGGGGTGGGGTTAAGTAATAAGAAATACTTAACCAATATAACTTGATTTGTGGTAGGGTTAAGTCAACATGAACTACTGATAACACCTAACTAGTTTAACATGACAAATGAATGAGTTAAGTTAACTTGAATTGACTAATGACACTTAGCCAATCCAACTTGACGAGAAAGAGAACTAAGTAGTAAACCTTAGTTAAGAGGACTAAGTTGTAAACCTTAGTTAAGAAAACGACGATTCAGGAACTAAGTAGCAAACCTTAGTTAAGGGAACTTAGTAAACCTTAGTTAAGGGAACTAAGTAGTAAACCTTAGTGGAACACGAGAAGGGGAGAACGTCCATCTGATCTTAAAGAAGGCTCCAACAAACTGGGTTACGAAGCACGCGGCTTCGAGGGGATGTGAGGGTACTCTTGGTATCCCTCTGTGAGGCTGCAGATGATTAGCCTGGGCTCACAGAGGTTAAGGTCCGCGTCAGAAGAACCAAGGGTATGCCTTGGTTGCAATATAAGGCAACCTAAAGACTAAGATAGACCAGCGTGATTCGGCGAGACCAGTAGCCCTGTGATAGCAACTCGTCGTCTACCTACCATCTTGAGTCAGTCGAGATACGTACAGCGGAAAGGCGGAGAACTCCAAAAGACCATATACTTGCTATCTAGTTATGGGTGCGGATGGCCATAGGTTAATGGGGGGCATAGAGGGCCTGCGTATAGTTCTCATTTTTCAAGGTGTGCCTTTCATTAGTTGAGGGAGGGGTCAAGTGGGACCATAGCCACTGGAAAAACAGACCTTAGCATCTGCATCGGCAGATATCTGAAAGCTCCCGACCGAGTTCCGTGTTTCTTGATTTGCCCTGCCACGAGACTCAGGTCGCACATATAGAGGACATGTGCATCTAGACAGCGATAATGATCCATGATACATACGTGGGGAAAGTCTAGGAGCATATACCACTCTGGGTAGTGTGTCCTAGATTAGGGGCGCCATTCGATAGGTAGCGTAATCCCTAGTTGGACCTAGTTCGCGTAAACCCTAAAATCCGAGAAATATTCAGTATGTAGCATAAACCCCAGTAGCCCTGGGTAGCGTAAACCCTGGTTGGATCTAGGAAGCGTTCGATAGAAAACCCTAGATTAAATCTAGGTAATAAATAATAGAAGTACACCTAAAAACAACCACAATTTCGGGGATTGGGATCACGTTATTGTTTTATCAGTTTATATAGATTACTAGTTGGACACTAGTTAGGTGGTGCAGAGATATAGAAACCAGAATAACAGGGTAATCGCAAAGCAGAGAAAGTATGGAAGCATATTCAGTTTATCAGTATATTCAGCTTGTCGGTAGATCCAGTTTATCAGTGCATTCAGTTCTATCTTGCCTTAGCATAGCTTGCGTTGTCTTGTTAACCCTATCATCATGGTATTGTCTTGTATTCAGTTAATTCATGCCATGTTGCTTTTTACCTGCTCACATGCTGAAAGTTACTGAACTTACCAGACTTTATGTTTGACTCTATTTTCTTTCGCTTTCTTGTCTTCCGTTCCCCCCCAGGTTCGCAGGGAGGGAATATTACTACTTAGCCCAATTTTATTTCCAAGCTGAAGATTAGTCGAAGTTTTGCTTGGATTCTCTTTTCCATTGCTATGGCTAGCTCACACTACATTAGGGAATATAAATGTTATTTTATGCTTCTTTATTTTGTAAGACAGATACTCTGGTATTGGAAACAATTGTTGTACAAACTATTTTATCAATAAAGTAAAATTTTATTTTCCGCTGTTTTAATTATCTATCATGTAATTTATCTGCATCTTTTACCTTAAATGCTCCACAGAACTTAGTGCATTCCCTTTGTGAGTGACACTAACGGATGTGTGGTGTTACACGTGGTATCAGAACTGAAGGTTACCAGATCAGATAAAAGATTTAAAAAAAAATTATTTTCAAAACGATTTTTAAAGAAGCATTTTTTAAAAGAAAGGTTTTGTTTTAAAGGCATATTCCCCAAAAGCAATACACACTATCTTCTGATCCTCTGTTTGAATTCTTGTCCCCTTCTTTCTTGAGTCTTCGGGGCTCCTGGCTTTCTGGGTGGTAACCTCATCACGACACGGTTCCGTAGGCTTGATAAGACTACGATACCTATTAAAGGGAAAAATAGTGCTGACTCCCATCTATAGCCATAGTAGTTTCACCTGCAGCTAGTCTTCTTTCAAGTTTTGAAGGGTTTTCCGTGCGATGGAGGCAGCTTTTGAGAAACTTGTCAATATAATTACACAGGGATGGTAAAGATGAGGATGAGGGAGTTTGGCTAGGGAGCTCAACGCAAGGATGAGAAATTCATGGATATAAATTCGACTCACGAAGAAAGAAGGAATTATAAAACCTAAGATGAGAGGAAGTATCTTTTCCATGGTATAATAGGGCATATAATTAAGGACAAGGGCAAGGACGAGGGACATGATTTTCAGAATGGCGAGTGCATGCTTCCACCACCAGAATGCCTGAGAGAGAGATAGTAAAAGTCAATGTTGGAAAAGTTTAGCTTTTCGTTTTGATCAACCAGTTAGTACTCTTTTGATCTTAGCGCTTCGCATTTGTTCATATCTACTTCCATAGCTGAGTCTCTTCACCTTAGTACTTGTATAGTAGAAGATCCCATTAGTGTCTCAAATCCAACTGGTGGTTTGTCCTGTTTACCTTTGGTTTGTAAGGATTTAAGAATAACTATATTAAGTGTTGAATTTAAGTGTAATGCTTATGTTTTTGGTTCCATGGGCTATGAGTTGATTCTAGGCATGGGTTGGTTGGCTAGTAATTCTGAAAGGAGGGTAGTTAGACTTTTGGCTTGCCTTGGAAATACCCTCGAGATTCCGTGAAAAGAATCAGTTAGGCTTAGCTAGCTATAATCGCTTAATGCATTTATCGACGATTTGCAATCCGTTAGGGTAGTCCATGAGTACGCAGATGTTTTTGATTAGGTTAGGAGTTTACCCCTAAAACGCAAGATAGATTTCCGCACATATCCAGTTGACAATGCAAAACCAGTTATCCGATCAACGACGGTTTTGGAAACGGAGGTCAAGAAGCTTCGCAATCGTGAAGATTAATTAGACAAGGTACAGTATAGTGAAGCTCAAGAAGATGCGACTTAGAAGACTGAAGACTAGATACACGCATCATACCCTTTTTCTTAAGGGTACATCCTTGATCTCTTTTTCTAGGAATTCTATGCATACTTTCTAGATTTTAAGGTATATCCTCTAGGGCGTATCATCGATCCTTAGGTAGAAGCCAATGGATGTAAACATGTATTTGAAATATGTTATGCTTGATGGTTGCAAATGGTTGCTCGTGGATGCCTATACACACCATAGGCGCTAGAACGACTCAGCCACTTTCATATTGCATTCACATATATGTATTTGCTTAACGGATTTAACTTGATATGTTATCATATGGATATTGCATATGGATGAATGGCTATGCACACATGTAGTATTTATATAACTAGGGATGCTTGCATACATGATTGGATGCATGGCACTGACATAATTCGCATTAAGGAGGTCAACTGAATCAGTAGACCGCCTGATTTTGCATTAGATAAAGACATATACACACACTATGAATATGAACATGAAAGCATTAGAAATCTTTTTAAGGACAATGAATGCCTGTGATTGAATGTTTGAGTAGATGGGTGATTGGATGGTAGGATACATTCTTCCTAATTTAAAGATTTCGGGGATGAAATCCTTTTAAGAGGGGGAGAATGTAACACCCCGTAATTCTATGACATTAAGTTTCGCAAATTAAAGTATAATTAAATTTTAAAACAAGAATCAAGGGAAATGGTTTGTGCCATTGCGTTCGTCTTGAAATTCTGCTTGGAAACGAGTCCGAGTTTTCGAGAAAAGAAGTCCGTATGAGGGAGATATGACCCTCCGAAGTTTCAAGGATTTTCAGAATAGAAAAGTAGCTCGAAATTTGAATTCAAATTCGAATTCAAAACCTAGAACAGGTTGGGTGGGAAATTTCCCGCCCAGGACCAGGTCGACCTGGGGGTCGACCATAGTGTCGACCTCCCAGGGACCAGGTCGACCTGGGGGTCGACCTGGTGCTGAAGCCCAGTTTTGAGCCTGGGTACATTCTGATGTATCTGGTCTCGTTTTCTGTCTGGATTCGTTCGCCTAATCCTACATAAACAGCCCCCTAGCACCATTCTCTTTACACCATTTTATTCTCTCCTTATGCTGCCTCTGGAATAATTGAAATAAATAAATTAATTAAAATAAAACACGAAGACTATTCTTGAAGACTACGGCTAGGAATTGCATATTGGAGATTCAAATAAAGTTAAAGCTTCAAGAAGGGAAGCAAAGGCTAATTCAATGGCTTCGAGCAATGTCGTGCGAATCATAGCAAATCACCTCAGCGTTATTATCCTTTTCTAAAACCGATCAACGTAAGTCAGTTAATTTTTAGATTTGAACGTCTAGATCTGTTTGTGGCATGTAATTAAATGGATATAAGAATATACCTGATCCTTTCATTTGAATCTGTGCTTGTATATGCCTTTGGATCTAATTAAGAATTATTGTGATTAATTAACGATGAGACTGTGCCTATGCCTATGACATTGAAACTACTGTTAATGTCCTAAGACTATGACTGTGAACACAAGACTATGCCTATGCCTGTGGACATTAGACTATTGCCTATGATTATGAACATAAGACCATTGCCTACAACCATGATTCATGACTATGAGATTATTGCCTATGATTATGAACATAAGACTATTGTCTATGACCATGACTTTGAAATTATTACAGTTAATTGCCTATGACTATTTAGGATAATTGCCTAGGACTATTTTGGTTAATTATCCATGACTATTGTGGTTAATCACCTATGATTCATAACTATGAGGTTTCTACCTATGACCATGACTGTGACTATTGTGGTTAATTAACTAAGACTATTATGGTTAACTGTTTATACCCATAACACTACTGTTACAAACCATGTTGTACACCGAACTGGCATTTTGTTGGATCTCATACCTAGGGTGTGACTTGCTTACTTTATTCCTATTCGCTATTATGTACCCTAAAACCATTGGATCTCATACCTTGGGTGTGACTTGCTTAGTTTATTCCTATTCGCTATTATGTACCCTAAAACCATTGGATCCATTATCTTTGTATTTAGCTCGCTTTTTCATGCCTATTCTTTTATGTCAATTCTCATGTTTATCCCCTATTCCCTTTTTAGTTTCATTTCATGAGTATATAGAAAACTTGTGAAATCATGGTATACGTACGTTATGAATGCGGGGTTATTTGGGTATAACATGAAATCTATATTATTTGGAATAATTTAGAGCATGTATTATAACATGACCATTAGATGCAAATTGGGGTAATTTGACATGAATTATAGAAGATGTAATTTGATATATTGAATCTAGTATTGGCTAATAACCTAAGCTTTAGGCATAAATTGTAAACTAGAGTATCAAATCTAGTTTTGACATGAACTGCAAATGGAAATACTAGATCTAAATTGGCATAAAACTGCAAGTTGGGTTAAATGAAAGGTAAATCAAGATTTGGGCCTAGAATATAGATATGTTAGTGGGCATGACAATTGAATATGATATGGGCCAAATTTGTTAAAAGAGTCGTTAGCAATTTACATATATACAAAAAGGATAAATATGTAAATCTAGGAAAGACGAATATGCCTAACCCGAGGTTAGATTGAGTTACGGTATAAGATTGCCTGGAACCGTTAGGCAAATCCAGCAACCGTAACAATACCTATCTAATGTGGGTGGTTAGAGCATTGAGCCCAAAAAGGACCCGAGGTTAGACTGAGTTGCGGTGTAAATCTACCTGGAACCGACCGGCACTTCTAGTGACCACAACAATATCTGTCTAATGTGAGTGGTTGGTGCTTTAAATGAATAATTTAATGCTAAGAAACAGTTAAGCTAGAATGGGAGGGTTAAGCCCATAGGAACACTTAACCAACTTAACATGTTAACAAGACAAGTCTTGTAGGGGTTAAGTAAAATACACTTAGCCAATTTAACATGTTAACTAGACTAGAAGGTGGAGTTAAGTAAACTTAGAACATTTAGCCATCATAGTGTGCCAAATGAACAAGGTTAAGTTAAAACAAGAAGGGACAACACTTAACCATTAGAACATGTGAATTAAACATATGTTAGGGTTAAGTTAACTAAGAGAACACTTAACCGTTATAACGTGTTAGCTAAACAGATGGACAGGGTTAAGTTAAAGGGAACACTTAACCAATACAAGATGAAGGGGTAGGGTTAAGTAATAAGAAATACTTAACCAATATAACTTGATTTGTGGTAGGGTTAAGTCAACATGAACTACTGATAACACTTAACTAGTTTAACATGACAAATGAATGAGTTAACTTGAATTGACTAATGACACTTAACCAATCCAACTTGACGAGAAAGAGAACTAAGTAGTAAACCTTAGTTAAGAGGACTAAGTTGTAAACCTTAGTTAAGAAAATGACGATTCAGGAACTAAGTAGTAAACCTTAGTTAAGGGAACTAAGTAGTAAACCTTAGTGGAATACGAGAAGGAGAGAATGTCCATCTGATCTTAAAGAAGGCTCCTACAAACTAGGTTACGAAGCATGCGGCTTTGAGGGGACGTGAGGGTACTCTTGGTATCCCTCTGTGAGGCTGAAGATGATCCACCTGGGCTTACAGAGGTTAAGGTCTACATTAGAAGAACCAAGGGTATGCCTTGGTTGCAATATAAGGCAACCTAAAGACTAGAATGGACCAGCGTGATTCAACGAGACCAGTAGCCCTGTGATAGCAACTCGTCGTCTACCTACCATCTTGAGTCAGTCGAGATACGTACAGCGGAAAGGCGGAGAACTCCAAAAGACCACATACTTGCTATGTAGTTATGGGTGCGGATGGCCATAGGTTAGTGGGGGCATAGAGGGCCTGCGTATAGTTCTCATTTTTCAAGGTGTGCCTTTCATTAGTTGAGGGAGGGGTCAAGTGGGACCATAGCCACTAGAAAAACAGACCTTAGCATCTGCATTGGCAGATATCTAAAATCTCCCGACCGAGTTCCATGTTTCTTGATTTGCCCTGCCATGAGACTCGGGTCGCACATATAGAGGACATGCGCATCTAGACAGCGATAACGATCCACGACACATACGTGGGGAAAGTCTAGGAACATATACCACTCTGGGTAGTATGTCCTAGATTAGGGGCACCGTTCAATAGGTAGCGTAATCCCTAGTTGGACCTAGGTCGCGTAAACCCTAAAATCCGGGAAATGTTCAATAGGTAGCATAAACCCCAGTAGTCCTGGGTAGCGTAAACCCTGGTTGGATCTAGGAAGCGTTCGATAGAAAACCCTAGATTAGATCTAGGTAATAAATAATAGAAGTACACCTAAAAACAACCATAATTTTGGGGATTGGGATCACGTTATTGTTTTATCAGTTTATATAGATGACTAGTTGGACACTAATTAGGTGGTGCAGAGATATAGAAACCAGAATAACAGGGTAATCGCGAAGCAGAGAAAGTATGGAAGCATATTTAGTTTATCGGTATATTCATCTTGTCGGTAGATCCAGTTTATCAGTACATTCAGTTCTATCTTGCCTTAACATAGCTTGCGTTGTCTTGTTAACCCTATCATCATGGTATTGTCTTGTATTCAGTTAATTCATGCCATGTTGCTTTTTACCTGTTCACATGCTGAAAGTTATTGAACTTACCAGACTTTATGTCTGACTCTGTTTTCTTTCGCTTTCTTGTCTTCCGTTCCCCCACTCAGGTTCGCAGGGAGGGAATATTACTACTTAGCCCAGTTTTCTTTCCAAGTTGAAGATTAGTTGAAGTTTTGCTTGGATTCTTTTTTCCACTGCTATGGCTGGCTCACACTACATTAGGGAATATAAATGTTATTTTATGCTTCTTTATTTTGTAAGACAGATACTCTGGTATTAGAAACAATTGTTGTACAAACTATTTTATCAATAAAGTAAAGTTTTATTTTCCGCTGTTTTAATTATCTGTCTTGTAATTTATCTGCATCTTTTACCTTAAATGCTCCATAGAACTCAGTGCATTCCCTTTGTGAGTGACACTAACGAATGTGGGGTGTTACATAGGGATTAAATCGTTTCATATATAAATAATATAAAAACAAACAACTCACATAATATTTGAGGAATCCGATCAGATCCCTCCAACCTGTTCTTCCATGCATCACATCTTGTTATCACATTTTATAGTAATATCTGAAAATATAAATTTCATCCAATACATTTCAAATGACGTAAATATATTTAACGTCAACCAATAATGGACAAATAACATCCATGACAACCAATCAACCATTTTATACTATCAATGATTAAATTTAATTATGTGAATTTAACCACATCATAGGATTCCATACAGCGTGAGAATTAACTCACCTTTTGTTTTCATCGCGTTGTTTCTTATAATTTTAAACAACATTTAAAATTACATGAATTATCAATTGCATCCAATTCTGACCAAACTAGCTTATACGTGTAGCCTCCGCCGCCACGATCCCAAGGGATCCAATTTCGTGCGATTCTTATAATGTACCGACGAGATATCGCTATTACAAAATAATATATGAATTTCAAATTTATTAAATTTAATAATTATAATTCCTAATCCATAATCTATCATTAAGCATGGTTTATTATCGTTAATCACCATTGGCTCACGTTAGCAGTTTTTAAATCAGGCCAACATGTCTTCTCCTGATTACACTCCTAAAGCCCGATTTCTTCATCGTTTTCAATCCCTCTTCCGAATGAAATGAGCGATACCACTTCTTTAACCCATCACCGTGATGCCGATGTACCACCTGGAGCCACCTTGACACCTCCCATCACTCCGTCTAAACGTTATCTCCAATCACAGAAGACCCCGAGCCGTAACATCTCACGACGTCGCCAAAAACTCCTCACTACCGAAATCACCTTCGACCCCGATATTTCCGATCATAGACTACCAGAACCCTTGAGACCGCTGCCGACTTGACCCGTGTACTTCCCTCTATCTGCCACCTTCAAGTGTCATCACCTAGTATCGCCTTTATCAACGGCGAAATGGAAAAATTTCGATCAAGCTTTTGAAATACAACCCAAAAATATATGCTCCGATCATCTCAGTTTACCTTCGGCCACTAATTAACATAGAAATGTGTTTATTTTGTACTCTTATATCTTATCTTTTGTATATAAATAAATATTACTTGGGTATTGTTTTGTCACTTTTTATAGATATGCCAATTAAGCCACTTACAGTAAAAAAAATGGGAAATTGAGGTCAAATTGCCGTGGATATATATTTGAAGATCTTACATCAAATTTTCTTTTTGAACAAGAAAATAATTGGAAGAAGGGCTATGCATATCAGAAATCAATGAAGAATTGTCAAGGAATCAAGAGGAAAAGAGGAAAGGCCCAAATTTACTAGATTCCACTTAGGCCCATTTGTAATTCTCATTGTAAACTCTTTTGTGATTTCCCTAAGGCCCATTTGTCATTGTATTAGGGTTAGGGTTAGGGTTGGCTATCTACTCTATATATACCCTTGTATTCTCATTGTAAACATCCATCCTAGAATTAATAAAGTCTTCTTCTTCTTCTCTTTTCTGCATTTATTAGCAATTAGTGTTGTCTACACAATTAGATTTGGTAGAACACTATTTGTCTTTTTCATCTATTTTTCATTAGTGATTAACCGTCTGATTAGATTCAGCGGTAATCCTAATTTTATTTCCTATTTTTTATTTCAATTTCTGCAGTTTTAAATTCTGTTCTTTTTACTGCTTCCTTAGGTCAATTGGATTGAATACAGATTTGATTAGATTCAGATCTGTACTCAATTCAATAATAGTTTTATTGTTTTTCAAAATCAATCCCCAAGCTTCATCTAACTCGCCCAAGAAATTATTTAAATAATTTGATTTAATTTGCCTCCCTGTGTTCGAACTGTATGCTACACACCTGTGCGCTTGTAGTATTTATTTAAAACTCGCGCTTTTCTAATTTATAGGAAAGCGATGATCAAGTTTTTGGCGCCGTTGCCGGGGAGACAATAATTAAATTTTGTTATTTATTTAATTTCCGATTCGTGTTAGTTTTTATTTTTATTTTTCTTTTGTTTTCTTGTACATACATACATATATATATATATATATATATATATATATAAATCTTGACTAATGATTTGATATATCAATTCTATTGGTGTTATCATCCATTAAGCAAGAGAGAAAAAAATTGTCGATTTTTCTTAAATTTCTTTCTATCTTTCCTCTGCCTTAATTCTCAAATTTCTTTCCCTCCTTACCTTTTTTTACAATTTGATTTCTTTCCAAAAAAAAAATCCTTTTCTTATTTCTTTCCTTTCTGCCTCAATTCTCTTCTATAAGCCAGACTGCGTTCATAATCATGCTGATCTGAAACCCCTCTTTCTTCTATCAATACATCACCAACTTCATCATAGTTTTTGCACACAATTCACTTCT